>HG995382.1:10000000-11250000 GCA_905333075.3 Atethmia centrago
TTATAACTATTCTCATAAAGTCGAGATTCAAACAGCAAATGATTATCGCCTTGAAAATAATAAAATGGTATGCGTTGTAAGTATTTTCACAAAATGGCGTTCTTGGAACGATTACACTGAATTTTCAGAAGCTCTAGAGCCTACTCTTATAAATGTAAGGTAACCGAAGCTTGATATTATTAGAGTTCCGCATTCAAAATGAAAATAACTGAGTTGAAGACCTTTTATTTAACACATAATATAACATCACGCCTGAAATCCACGAAGGGAAAGTCAGAGATGTATCTACCTATATAGTAGTACCTTTTTTTTTATTTTTGAGGGTGGGAAATCATCAAATAACTTCTCCCGCTCTGGGCGGTGCGGGAGGGTGTGTCAGACTCTTACTGACTAAAACCCACCCGTATTCCTTCCTGTTGCCTGTGTTGTGGGAGCCTCGGTGACCCATAAGTACCTTCCCGCGACCTCGGCAGGCATCGGCCCTAGTGGACCCCTACCAATGTGCTGACGACATCTCTTTGAGGCACGCGTGGAATACAACGCGCCGTCGACCCGGGCCTGGTCCTTACTGGTCCTTACGGTGAGCAATGGGTAGCTCACCGTCCGCAAGCCCGCGCCTACGGTGGCCGGAAATCCGCCCGGGATTCCCGACGCCCTGGGCGTCTCCTGCGGCGGCTAGGGGCGAGAGGGCGTGAAACTTGCCTTTCCCTCAACCGTCCCGCCTCCTACTTCGCGAGCATTACTGCTTCGCAGAAGGAGGTGACGGCTGCCCATGCCCACTCCCATACGTGCGCGAGGACATTTGGCTCCAGATCCCATGGTGGCAATCCGGCAAGGAGGCTCGCTGCCTCACAGGAGACCGTGCGGTATCCCCGAACCATCCGGATGGCCATGAGCACCCTTTGAGCGCGGCCCAAAGGGTGGGCCGCGCTCAACCGGCGGGCTGGCAGCTGCGCCAGAGAGCGCGCCCATACAGGAGCCCCGTAGAGGGCCATGGACCGCACGACCCCCGCGTAAAGCCTCTGGCAGATATAGTAGTACCTACGCCCACATTTCGCCAGTTATGTTTATGTTCCACGTACTAGGTGGCGAGCCTATTGCCATCAACCCGGCACAAATCTAGACTCCGGGCTGCTACTGAGAAATTACAGATGGAAAAACCCAATAACACCTTGCTCAATCGGGGTATCGAACCCACAGCTGTTGCGCTTGCGACCATAAGACCAATGAGGCCGTGTAACTTACCAGATAATTGAGGTTATTCTGCAATTAACATTTCGAGTTTAAGTTTACCTAATAAAGTGTAGGTGAAATCAGCCTTTTAATTCTTCCACATGAATTTAGTTTTCAAAATCGACACCGGTAGCTTGCGTCTTCATGCACTGCAATTTCCAGTGTTTACTACTGAAATGTGCTCCTAAATCTTTCGTCTTCATTGCTATTTTTAAACTAAATTGTTGAAGCACACGGAATCTCCGCTCAACCTAATAGCGATAATTTGTCTTAAACTAATACAGCAAGCTTAGCATGACGCTTTTTATCGTTTACATAAAAAGGACCTAGACAAAGATCGTTAGAAACGAAAGACAAAATGGCAGATTGTAGAAGGATTTCTACGGTGCGATGTCAAAAATGGAGAAACGAAATGTCACTTTGTATAGAAAGAGCACTGTCTATTCTTCGTAGAAATAGAAAGCGTCGTGCTAAGCCTGCAGGGCCTCCTGCCGGGGTCGCGGGAAAGTTCGAAAGGGTTACTGAGGCCCCTGGCAACATAGGCAACGGAAGGAACACGGGTGGGTTTTAGTCACTAAGACTCTGAGACACCTTCCCGCTCCGCCCAGAGCGGGAGAAGTTATTTGCCAACCTAAAAAAAAGCCTGCAGGGCCTCATCATCACACTAAACAACCATTTAAATCACTTACACATCTTAATGTCTTCATTATGATAACTAGGTATACTTTTATTATAAATTTTGCAGAACCCACGCGATTTCCCTCAAATTTATATTTACCTGTTTTTAAAACTCGTTACCTTGCTCTACGTTTCTTTAAAAGCTTTATAAATTATTAATTTGACGACGATTCGAACTCTTTTGCTCTTCAACGCTAAAGCATGGAATTAATGTGATTTGCCAAGCTGTTTTACAAATAAATTATCGAAGTTATATTCGAAGTGGGAGGGAATTATGGTATTTAGATTTAGTTTGAATATTTTATGAGAGGCCTAGAGGCTTCAAAATACAGGGTCTTTAAGTCCTTTTTGGCAGGAAGCTTTCGTTATATTAAACGACTACCAAAAAGGAGTGTAATGTGTTTAGGGTTTATGTATATGTTTCTATGTATCTATGTGTTTATTTGTGCCACCATAACTTTTAAATGCCTGAACAGATTTAAATGTATGGGGTATCGTTTGAATCAAGGAGTGACATAGGCTATAAATATTATTGAAAAGAATCAATATGGCGGCAGTTTGGCTCCATTTTTTTATGTAAAAAAATCTTCATTTACCTATTAAAATATGGGTATCAAATTGAAGGCCCTGATAATATAAATAAATTTTACATAGGTAGGGTGTACATATAAAACAAATATTTCATCCCCACGCTATCCACGCCTCGTATTGCCGTGAGAGTATAAAACCACATTTAGTGTTTAAAATAAAAATACCACCACTTTTTTTTTTTTTTTTTGAGGGTGGGAAATCATCAAATAACTTCTCCCGCTCTGGGCGGAACGGTAGGGTGTGTCAGACTCTTACTGACTAAAACCCACCCGTATTCCTTCCTGTTGCCTGTGTTGCGGGGGCCTCGGTGACCCATAAGTACCTTCCCGCGACCCCGGCAGGCATCGGCCCTAGTGGACCCCTACTTTGTGCGGACGACATCTCTTTGAGGCGCGCGTGGAATACGACGCGCCGTCGACCCGGGCCTGGTCCTTACCGGACGGAGAGCTACCCATTGCTCACCGTCCGCAAGCCCGCGCCTACGGTGGCCGGAAATCCGCCCGGGATTCCCGACGCCCTGGGCGTCTCCTGCGGCGGCTAGGGGCGAGAGGGCGCGAAACTTGCCTTTCCCTCAACCGTCCCGCCTCCTCCTTCGCGAGCATTACTGCTTCGCAGAAGGAGGTGACGGCTGCCCATGCCCTCTCGCTCCGTACCATGGCCTGAACCAGGGCCGGACGCGAGAGGTCTCTGCCGCCGATCGCCTCCACGAGGACACGGCGGTGCTCTGCCCAAGCCGGGCAGACCTCCACCGTATGCTCCACCGTGTCCTCCGGGAAAATACCACCACTTACCATTACATTTTTTGTAAAATAAAACCTGTCACTTAAATGTATAAAATAAAAATAAATCATTTATTAAATTAAAAACACGACTGTCCTGCCAAAAAACGAACTAAAAAGTAAAACCAGCCAATGTTGGACCACGCACAATTAAGGGTTCCGTAGTTGGAATTCATTTATCACAAGAGCAAACTTATCATTGTAGTTGAAAAACATTTTCCCTCATACATTCCAAATGCGAATGTAAGTTTGTACGCACAATATTAAGAGATTTACCATGTTATTTTAAGACTCTCGTCTTCGTATAGGTTTTCCGGCAAACTATAAGTAAAGAACCATATTCTGTATTTTTTCAAAATATAAGACTCAGTACTTTCTGAGATAAGGGGGGAGTGGTCAATTTTCATCTATTTTCTTAAATAACTTTGAAAGTATTTATATTAAAATTATAAAAACATATTTCAAATCCTTACAAGTCCTTTTATTTGTTATTTGTTGTTTGTGTACTAATACTAGCTTACATGCCAAATTTCAGCTTCCTAAGACCTCAGGAAGTAACCTAAGAATTTTGATGATCACCAGTGAGTGAGTCAGTGACGACATAGGGGTTTTTTAGATATCAGTAAAATCTAATAAAGTATAAGAGCTATGCAATTGAAACTTTATATGTTTAATACGTACATTATTCTGCCGCGCTAACAGTAAGAGCAGCAAGTCGATTTTTTTCAAAAATGAGTTAAGTAGCTATCCTGGATCGCCACGTAATGCTCTATAAACAGGTCTTACTCCCGTTTTTCTATATTCACTGGAACCTAAAAATATCATTAAGCATAACAGCAGTAAGTCAATGAAATGATTTTCTTTACTTAGCATAAAAGCAGGAAATATACTTACTTCACGGTAATTAGTGTACCTCCGACATTTTTATTCTATTTTGCTAATAATAAAAACAGTAAGTGAACATACTGTTGTGTAAATGAGCGTAATCAAAAACTTTTAAGTATTGGATACTTAGAATATCAGCAGTAATCACACTTACTGTTTTTATGTCAAGCATACGTTGTAAGCTGATTTACCTTATCTCTAAGTATATAAGCTACTGCCCCACGTACTGCTGTAACGATAGGCATTTTTTTACTATTTTTTCACTATCTCACTAATAATATCAGCAGTAAGTACAGAAACTACACTTATAACTAGCGAAGTTAATTAATTAGTTCATTTATTGACAAAACAAAATAACAATAACTCAGTCTACTGCGGTCATATCTAGTATCCATTAATAAATATTGTTAAATAACTGCAGAAAGTAACTTTCTGCAGTTAAAAAAAAAATTAACAATATACCATTTGCAGCTGTTTGGAACGAAAGTGTTTCCGGTAGGAAGAAGGAAGACATTATATCCACAATTAATGCATTTCTGTTACATAAACGTGATGCTGAGCAAATAGTAATATGGATGGATAATTGTTGCGCCCAAAACAAAAATTGGGCTCTTTTCAGTTTCTTGGTGTACATTATCAATAGCCAGCATGTAAATGCAATAAAAATTACACTAAAATACTTTGAGCCTGGTCACACTTTGATGTCAGCCGACAGCATCCACCACCAGATTGAACAAGCTATGCAAAGGAAACAAAAACTGTATGATTTCTCAGATTTTGTTGATTCTGTACAGCAAGCGAATTCTAAAAAGTGTTTTGTAAAATCAATGGAAGTCGGTAATTTTTCCAATTACACAGACTTATCTTCGCAACACAAGATACGTCGAATTGAACCAAGAGTTTACCTTAAAAATATAATGGTGATAATAGCAAATCGGGGCGAGTATCAGCTCAAATATAAGATCAATCATGACGCGGAAGAAGAACAATGTTTGGACTTTCTACAAACAAACATTTTTAAACATCAACAGTTCCCGGAATATAAAAAAAATATCTGCTAGAGAAATACCAAAGTCGACCAAAGATGAGATTATAAGCAAACTATTGAGCTTAATGCCAAATAACAGAAAAGGGTTTTGGTTAAACTTGCCGGTGTCAGAACACGTCACTAACATCGAATAGTTTTTTTTTTTTAAGTGTTTATAATATACTGTTACCTACGCAATTATTGTACTGTAAGTACAACTGTTCAAAAATCTTAGAATAAGTATAATTTTGTGATTTTATAATAACGTGTCTTTGATCTCAAATTGTGTTCACATGATTTAGTTTTAAAGTATTTTTTAATAAATAATTAATGCTAACTCTCTGCATTTAAAATAATGCTAATATATTAGCTAGTTTTGGTACTTTTTCTTGAATTATTAACATAAAACTCCATAGGAGCATTTATAGTTGCAGATTTTATTACAAGACTGATTATAATATTTCAGGAATAGGTCTGTACCTATTCCTGAAATATTATAATCAGTCTTCAGTATTACAATACTTAGAGCCAATAGGTACCTACTCCTGTGAGTAGGTACCTATTGGCTCTAAGTATTGTTTAAAATAGTCTAAGTTTATTGTGTCTGTAATTTTGATAAGAAGTTTTGAACAATTAAAGTTTTGATTGTTGTAATTAAACATAGTCTTTTATTTATTACTCATTGCTACCATTTCAACAAGTACAAACATTCATTAACTCAGTCCGTTTCACTTCATATTAAACAAAAATAATAAATAAATAGATTTAGGTATAAAATATAGTAAGTTACTTACAAAAAACAAAATGAAATTAAACGGTATTAACTTTAATTACATACTTTCAGAGCCTTGTACAAAAAAACCTGTACGTAATTCACTACATTTCAAGGTATGCATAGATTTCTCAATAAATGATCTTTTAAATGATATATAATCAATAATACTATTTAGCTAACATCTTATTTTTTTTTACCCCAAAGTGACACGTAATTTCATACAAAATGTAGATATCGTATGTATAGAATACTTAGCATTAAAGCAGCAACTAGGGTACTTACTGCGGTTATTCTAAGCAATCAGTATAAATAGAGTTAACTCGTACTAGACATAATAGGAGTTTTCGTCAATAAAATATATTATAATAAATAAATAGCAATTATTAACTTGGTATCGTGAAAGAACTCCATTCAAGCTACATATTGAAAAAAATCAGACCTACTAAAACTTGTAAGTTAAAGTAGAAGTAAGTAAAAATTTAATCGATAACTTTGACCGTCATTTTCTCAACTTTGAAATTTCCGACTTACTGCTCTTACCCTTAGCACGGCAGTATTGACATCATATCCCAAGAATTCTGTTTATCTGATATAATCTTAGGATTCATCATTTCATCATTTCGTCATTTTTTAACCTTTACTTGGGTTAGCCCAAGTTATGAGGGTTCAATTTTTTGAACCCTACATTGTTTTTACAACGAAGCTCTTCGAGAAAAGATAGGTAGTGCCCTTGCACTTCGCTTGGCTCGTCTGGGCGGGGGGGACACTACCGTGCCCCCAGACACATCTTGTGTTACTTTTACACTTACACTTTTTAGTTATTTTTTGGCAGACCAGTCGTTTTTTTTTTAATTTATATATTATTTTTTCTGAATATGTTCGTGTTCATAATAATATCCTGCCATGAATTTGCTCTGCACGATTTATTTTTCAGGTACTTTGTTCTACAATTACATTTTCACGAAAACATGCATTTGCACAAAAAAGGGTTTACTTAAAAAAGTGGGTACTTAGCCATCAGCAATGGCTCAATTATTCTTTGACTAATTTTATTTGAATAAAACCAGATATTCTTAAGACATTAACAAAAGTTCCGATACGATAAATAAGGATTATTAATATGGCTAATTTATTAAACGTCTTTTTCTTTATAAAGTGCGCCTTTGCATACGATTTTTTTGCCAAAATGAGTCATCTATACAGCAGATTGAATTCAATCCTATGTTTCATTTCAAATTAATTTATTTTATGTTTCTAGATTACAGAAATCAAATACTACATTTGTCTAGATTGAGCGTGTCGAATCGTAAAACTGTAAGTAATTTGGTACCGTTGTTTAAAGCGTTTAATGAACCTTTACGTCATCGGAACTCGTGTCACAGATCGCATATTTTATGATATGGAATCATTTTATTAGTTTCCGTTTTAATTGCAATACTGTAATCATCCTCTTTCTTGTTTTCAATTTTATTTACACATACATACATACATACGTGCTTACATTATAAAAATATTTTTTTTTTGTTTTCCTAGTTTGTTTGATACATTGAACAATGATGAAAACCCAGAAACTGTGCAAGTTATTTCCTCTCTTCTTTTACTTTTTCGGAGGTTATTACCAGACTGCCACAGAAGGAGGGTAATGTTTTTCGAGAGTATGTGTGTATGTATGTATGTATGTATGTATGTATGTATGTATGTCTATTTCTTTGGCACGCTCTGTAGCCTAAACGGTTTGATGGAATTTAACATAAGAGGTGTCGTTAGATTCCTCTTAATTGTGGAAGTGACATAGGCTATAATTATAATATTTATATGGGACATGGGACTTAAAACATAACTGGCAAAATGTGGGTGTGGTGTACCTGTGGTAGGTACACCTCTGCCAGACCCTTCGGGGAAACAAGGCGTGATGTTATGTTATGTTATAATATTTAATGCAGTCGGGTTTTTTGTTTTTTAAATAATTATGTTTTTTGTATCTCGCTTTGGGCAAACGTGGTGATCAATGCTCATGCCTTCTCTGTATTAGAAGAGGCTTTTACCTTGCAGTGGGAATAATAAATGGCTGGCCTGGTATTAAGCCTCGTGCAGACTAGCGCGATATCGCGGGCGTGACAGGCTGCAACATGCCTGTCACGCCCGCGATATCGCCCCAGTCTGCGCGAGCCTTCAACTATTTGAATCTCACCGTCTCTCAAATACTCTCAATAAAGACTCTCTACGAGCGTTTCGCAAACTTGACTGCAACAACCCCAGTCAATGTCAAGGTCAAATTATTTGTTTCAAATAGGCATATAAAAGGCACCATTCAACGTCAAAATTTATAAAAAAATAAAATTGATTCTAGTCGCCCCTTCAAAAAGGTAGTTTCGTATTGAGAAGAATGGGCAAGAAACTCCACCGTTACTCTTTTAAAATGTTTTACAATATTTTGTACAGCTACATCTACACTGATAAATAAAATTGGAGTGTCTGTTTGTAATATTAAAATAACCGCTTTTTACTAAATGCACGGTATCTACATATACCAGAATAACATTTTTTACAATTTTTGTCTGTATGTTTGTCTGTTTGTTCCGGCTAATCTCTGAAACGGCTGAACCGATTTTGACAGGACTTTCACTGGCATATAACTGTAATGTGTAGTAGTTTATTTTAGAAAAAGCCATTCGGGCGAAGCCGCGGACAGCAGCTAGTTAATTACATAATTATATTTGAATACGATGCATCTAGAATAAAATGACTATAACACGAGAGGTAAAAAAAAAGATCCCAGATCCCAGTTCTATCGTCTTCTGGTTCCACAATGGTCTGGCTGGGATAGCTCAGTCAGCCTTCTCTCACAAGAGCCCTAGCATGGAACGTAGTACGGTGCCATACTCTTGCCTCTTGTTATGAACACGGTCACCGCTCCACCACGACTTGAACATTGTCTAACTGACCGTACTGTGTAACGGACGCAGAACTATGACCCTCTTACATCGCTTCACGCCGACATAAAGGCAAGGTCACATTGGGTCTCTATGACTGATGTTGACGCGAGCCGCCTTTGACTCCGAGTCGCTCAAACGTCGATCTAGCTCGAGGCATTGTCGTATCTATAGTGCGGCTGCATTTCATACAGATTTTATTTATTTTTTGCTATTTTATGGAATTTATAAACAGAATTTACTTTTATTCAGTTTAATTTCCTGTCATCTTATGTATTCAGTAGATGTCTTTTATGTCATTTGCTTCTAAATTTACCTTTCGGTTTATAATCTGAAAGATAGGAACGTAAATTTGAGAGAAGTGAAATTGCCTTTGGTTTACTTATTCTTGATCGCATTAAGTTTTATGTTACAAAGGGATACTGTCTTTTCTACAGAAACATAAACTTCAGTCGTCTATTCGTCCTGGTATCGTTAATTCCACAAATAATAATACATTTCCCATCTTTATTGTACACCAAAAATTAAAAGGAATTTCCGCTAAAATCCTAATATCCAACCTTAAAAAACCTTCGTCATCCCGTCACCCAAGAGACAGCGAAAAACGTCACACATCCCCACCGTTTTCGCAGCAAAAATAAAATATGAACAGTTAAAGTCCTGACTATAAATCTCGCTCGCATCACATCGGTCGACGCGCCGCTGGCCATAATGATTCATTAAGTGCCTCCCCGGGATTACCTTTTTGTAATTGAGCGATGATGCGAGAGCCGTATCACTGCTTCTCTTTTACTCGAAGCACGAGGTTTAAACGGCTAGCTGGTGGTAAAGCGTTTTGTGGTTCTTTTTTCTGGGACACAATATGAGCGGTGAACACATAGATTCTTGTGAGAAGTAAATGAAAAGTATACAATCATTTACGAATATGTGAATGCTTTTATGCTTTACATTTAGGGAATTTGAAACTTTTTGTGGATACTATTTGAGTTTTACAGTTTAATTTTTTAAATATATTGTGGTGAATTCGAGGTCAAACTTTTTATTAGGAATGTATTGTTAAGTGGATAGGTATTCCTTTATTTTCTAATCCAATCGGTAAACAAGATGTCCTAGAGAGTAACCTTACGAAATTGCAAAATTTAAGACATCATTACTGCAGTCTGCAAAGCTTTATATTACTACTAGCTGCGCCCCGCGGTTTCACCCGCATAACTCTCGATCCCGTGGGAATCCAAAACATCAAATTTCATCCAAATCCGTTCAGCCGTTTTAGCGTGAAAGCGTAAGAAACAAACAAACTCACTTTCCATTTATAATACCTATTAAAGTATTGAGATCCTTTCTCAATTACTTTTTAAACAATATGATTTCTAAATAATTCATTATTATATTACACTAACGGCCTTCCTTCTTGAATCTATTGAAAATACAAAAGAAGTTTTAAATCACAAAGTCGCTAACAGCCACTAACTTACGGCAAAAACTTTGAAAGTATTAAACGCCCATCGCACCGTACATTGACCATGACTGCCCATGACTTTAAGCTAAACATCCGTATATACAAGGTGTAGTTCATCCTCGTCAAATTCAAGGAGATAACTATGCTAATGATTCTCGACACAAATCAATAATAAAATAAGTAGGACTTACTTTCTTTTTTTTTAATTTTTTTTGGAAATCGGCATTCGTGAGACACACATGTTAAACGCGGCCTGTGTGATACCGCACTGTAACTGCCCTTTTACACACACACTACCGCATACGCAACGGGGTGATTCTGTTCTGTGAAAGTGGTGTTTTCTAAAATACTGTCAAACTTAAATAACTAAAAAACAAGTATGTGTTAATTATTGAGCAGGTATCGTAATTTTATTTGATTATACATGTCTTTCATAGCAGCCTCCTGAAATTTGACGAGGATGCAAAACCACCACACCTTGTATAAGCAGAATGTTTTACAACATAGTTCGCAGTATTGACGGCACCTGGCCAGTTTTTGATAGCTCTTTAACTAATCAATTAAATGAAGTCAGTGGTCAATTAGCGGAGTAATATTGACATAATTTTGTCATTGAGTAATTAATGGCTTTTCAAACTTTATTAACAAGAAACATTTTTTTTCTTTGTAAGTGTAATGGAACGGCGTGATAGACTTTTGGCATTGACACTAGATGACACCTAAAGAATATCTTAATAAAAGCACACTGATGACTTTTCAACGCTAGTCTCAGATCTGAGAATTGAGAATCGAACGGTGCCGTAATATTTAGTTGTTTCTTAATATAAGTGAAAACGGCATTAAACTCTATTATATGGTTTCTTACGCTCATATGCGCTTTCAAATCAAGTCTGCTTTTAGCTTTGGTTACTCATATACTTAATTTAACATAATCCATCAAGACTTGAAACATGAATTAGCATGCTCTTTACATACCATATTCACGAAAACACAAGAATGCAATTTGCACCACCAAACTAATTTCCTTTCACTATATCAATCACTTACACACATTCTAACCAAGATAATACATCATATATCATTAATGTCTACAAAATTACCCCAACTTGTACCAAAGTATATTAAACTTACAACTTACAAAGTGGTTTCAACTATTACAGCTAAGTTATCTCTACAGTAACTTGAAAGTTTTGCTTCTCTATGTTCTGAATGGACTATTAAGATCACATAATACGTGTCATATCGGCGTGTAAAACTGCTATTAAAGTGTTAGTATTATATTATTGGCTATAGCATAAACATAATTAGCCTTCAGCGTTCCCACTGTTGGGACACAGGTCGCCTCTCTGAGAGAGCGAGTGGGCCATAATCCACCACGAGGGCTCAGTTCGGGTGGGTAGATGTCACATGTCTTCGAATTTTTGGTTCTAGGACATGCCGGTTTCCTCATGATGTTTCCTTCACCGTTTTGAGAGCAGTGGTGATGAAATAATTTACACAAAGTAAAGCGCCTGTCTGGATTCCTACGACCTACAACTCGTAACCCGTTACCACTGGGCACAGTGCGAGTTGGTAGATGTCATATGTTTTCGAATTTTTTGTAGCTTTCCTTCACCGTTTTGAGAGCAGTGGTGATGATATAAATAACACAAATCTATATTAGCTATACTATACAATAATAGCAGCTGATAACGCTTAAAAACGCCAGACTTTTAATGTGTATCATCTTATTTCTCGCTTTCTGAGGGAGTGATTTCTTGTGAGAAAAGGGACGGAAGTGTGTAACAGGAACTGACAGCTTGAGCGTGGAATAAGTAAGTACTTTTTAATAGCATGGAATTAGTGTACAATTAGAATTTGTAAGTACTATATAGATTGTAAGTAAAGGGGGTCGAATTTTGATCAGTGGTCGACCACTAGTAATGAATAATTATTCGAATAAATATTTCAGTACATAATTATTTAGCTTTTTTTAAATTTAGAGGTTAATTTCTGTCGCTGCTCAGTTGCTAATTACTAAGGTGATATTTTATCATTTACGACTAATGTAAGGATCGCTCGTTTTTTTTTTTTAATTTGGTGACTCCAGTAATGTCACTAAAACTAGAGTAGGTCCCTACTGTCTGAATATTATTCTGAAAACGAGGTCTTTGTAAAAAAATCGTGCCGCAAAGAGCTGCTTCCGTAGGCAGGTACCGCTGACAATCAGCATTGATCGGTTCCGGGTTCAAGGGCATTGTATGCTGGTGAAATTGCAGGCACGTTGGTTTTGTTTACAGATACGGCAAAAGGATAATAACCTCACGCAGACGCCAAGAGGTCAGGTGGTCCAGCTACCAATTCTGATTGGTGTTTGTAATCCCAACCCAGGACATGTTCTTTAGCGCATAGGTAAATACAGCTGCATATTCTATTGACTTTAACTCTTAGTCACCTTCTATAACACCCACGATGGTTGCTTATCCTTGAGCATAAGGCATGACTGGACCATTAGGGTAATGCTACTAATATAGAAAAGCGATTATGAATTTTCTATGCATGAAAATTTTGTTGAATATTGCAAGTACTTTTATAATCGTAATTATAGCTTTGAGTTGCAGTGTAATGTAGCTTGACTGACCAAGGTGTGTGGGTGGATGGAAGTATTTCCTTATTGCTAGATATACAAAGTTCTACAAAATTTAAAATTTCTACGCCACCTTTTCGTTAAAATCGAAAGTACTGAATTTACTGCCTTAAGAGCCATTGCGCACTGTCGACTGGTCACCGGCGACTCAGTCTCTCGGCGACTAAAACATTGGCAACTAAGCTGGGAAACTAAGTCGGGTGACTGAATTTAAGAAGTGTTTCTTGTATGGACGTCCAAGAAATTCCGTCTGGTCGCTTCAAAAGTCTTGCGGTTGGTCGCGGCGACCGGCCAGTCGCTTGTGAGTCGCCACTGCGTGGCGAGTCGTCGAGTCGCTCTGGCAACCGGCGGATACGTATACACACTGCGTAACTCATATAAACTACAGTAGCTCTACAATGAGTTTACTCAGCCAAACTCGCTGGCGTCTCCGTAATGGTATGAAATATTGTACAGCGCCCCTAGCGGTCACGGAAAGAATTAAAATTCGTACCTTGCGCACTATAGATTTCGATAGGTAAGAAACCTAACGTCATCTATTCGATAGTCACTAACGTTTTTCAGCTGTCACCATACAAAACGGCACTATGAGTCACTAATTTCACAAACGCTATCGAAAAATACGCTTGCGATAGTAGTTACGTAGCTCACTAGCATTTTGAGGTGTGAAACATATGTTTACATTAAAATTATATACGTTTTTGAGTCCATTAAAGTAAAAATAATGTCTGGAGGAGCTTATTTAGTATGAAATATATTAGTGGCCAACTCTACAGACTTTCTAAAGAAGCGTTTGAGGATTTGTGCTTATTAAGGCTCCTGCATACAAAGGCGATATCGCGGGCGCACAGTGGAACGAATGTATGGGAGCGGTTGGACGTAGACATGTCCGAAAAAAAAGAGTAAAATTATGCCAAACTAATGATGCCATCTTATTCGATTACTTAATGCCTTCATAACTTGTGGTGATGAATTTCTTCATAACTCCCATATTTCGGGAGTAATTTGAGAAAATGTGAAATTTTACTATGAAAATGAGTGTATCGAGCTCTCTCCCTCCTGATTCCGGGCTTGTTTTAAGTAGCGGTCTCTAATATCATAATGCTAATACTAAGAGCTATATTTAATACTAAGACACATAGTGCGCCAAATGTGCACTTTCTGGGATAAAGAGTGATGTTTATTTTATAACACAATTTTTTTATTTTTTGTTTATTTTGTTGATTAAAACCGTTTTTCTAAAGGTTTACCTTATTACAATAACATTTCTGAGCAGCCAATTAGAGAAAATATAAGCTAATTAGGATATATAATTAGGGACTTAAGGTTTACATATAAAACTGATGCACTAATGATTACTGATAAGAACATTGCTATTATTTAATTACTAAATGGCTCTTAATACACTAATTTAGCATGCATCATTTACTAATTATCACAATAACTAATTACCTTGCAATATTTAACAAAGGATACCTGGGATACCTGGATTTTATATAAATAGGTCACTATTAGTAACTTTAAAATCAGTGTTGATTTACACCTCGTTGTATCCAAGCTAATCTCGCAATGTATTTTCCAAATTTTAATACAAATCTTGATATTCACGTTGCTTTATGCGCACGCGCACATAAAGATTTACGCGACTTTAACTATTTGTTCAGTGTTTTAAAAGATAACAGTTGTGTTCAGTTATGTGAAAGTGCTGAAACAAGTTTAAAAGACTGGTGTCGTCGATTTTGCTACCGCATTTATGCAAAATGGACACAGTCTGGAAGAAGCACAGATAAGTTTCGGAAGAAACATGAGATTTGGCTACAGGCTGCAATTCAATGGCCGGAATTACAGAATGAAAATATGGAACCTTCTACAGAAAATATAAGTGACGTCATCGAGCCCATAATTTCTCCTGCTAAATCTGATGCTTCAACTTGTACACATCCTAGTCCTCGTAAATCTTTTGAGGACCTTAGTAACCGGCAAAAAAGAAGACGCACTGAAGATAGTCTTTCATGCAGCAGTAGCAGCGCTGAAATTATGTTTTCGGCCGAAAGGGCGCTTCAAAAGGCAGGACAAAGCGATACAGCTTATGTTATGAAATACTTGACGGAGAATCCAGAAGAGGCCTCAAAAATCAAAGCCTTCATTGAAGGTAAATCAATTCAGGTACGGGAAATATCCCCTTTGAAGGCATTGGCTCTTTATGTATCGATGAACTTATCGAAATGGCGCTATAACACTCTTCGGGATTTCAACACTCAAGAAGGAGCTCTTCAATACCCGAGTTACTACATGTTGGTTAAAGAAAAAATTAAGTGCTATCCGGCCAAAGAAGATCTCACAGTTACAGAGAGCTCTGCAAAAATCAAATTACAAGCCTTGATGGATTTAACCTCAAGAAGACTTATTAGGTCGTTAGAAACCCCTGTTGATCCCAATCAACAGCTCGTATTGACCAGCAAATGGGGTTTTGACGGATCATCTAGCCAAAGCATTTATCATCAAAGGACGAGTGAAGATGAGCAAATCGATCTTGCTAGTAATTTTATGATTAGTCTTGTACCACTGCGGCTCGTCTCAAAAGGTGTAACAATTTGGGAAAACGAGCGACCATCTTCCACTTCATTTTGCCGGCCAATATTGTTTAAGTTTATAAAGGAAACCAAAGAAAATGTGTAGAGAGAGATGGCTGAAATCGAAGCAGAGATTGAAGCCTTAACTCCATCCACCATCACTGATGGAATTAGTGTCAAACACCAACTGCTGTTGACAATGATTGATGGTAAAATTCATTCCATTATATCCAATACTGCAGCTTCAGTGTGTGACATATGCAAGGCTTGTCCTAAAGAAATGAATAATTTAGAGTTAATCAAAGATAAACACGCAAACGAGGACATGTATAAATATAGCTTAAGCACCCTTCACGCTTGGATTCGCTCAATGGAATGCTTATTACACATTTCCTACAAATTAGACATAAAATCATGGCAAGTAAGGGGTGATATAGCAAAAAGGCAAGTTGATGACAGGAAGAAAAGAGTTCAAGAGGCTGTAAGAAGAGAAACGGGCTTACTTCTCGATGTTGTGAAACAAGGCAGTGGATCCACCAACAATGGCAACTCGGCAAGGAGATTTTTTGAAAACTACACTAAATCTGCTGAACTGACCGGAATAGATGCTATGCTTTTAAGAAAAATCTGTGTGATCTTGCAGTGTATTTCATCAGGAGAGAAGATCAACGTAACTAAATTCCGAGAGTTCTGCTTTGATACTGCTAAGCTTTACGTGGAGTTATACCCATGGTATTATATGCCTTCTTCACTTCATAAAATTTTAATGCATGGGCCAGACATAGTTCAGAACATGTCAATTGTGCCCATTGGTTTTCTATCCGAAGAGGCATCTGAGGCTAGAAATAAAGATTTTAGAAAATATAGAGAGGGGCATTCTCGAAAGCATAGCAGTATCTCATGCAATGAAGATATTATGCACAATCTTTTACTGTCTTCTGATCCACTTGTTACAAGTATCCGTCCAAAAGGAAATAAGTTTGTAAAAAAATCTTCTTTTAAGGAATTTTATGAGCTTACGGATTCTGAGAAAAGTGATATCGAATTTGTTAACATAAATGATTTAGCGGACATCGATTCTGAATTTGAATTAATTGATGATGATGATGATGACGAAGATAATTAAATGATGTTATTGTTTTAAAATGTGTAACTTAGTAAATTAGAGCTTACATCTTAATTATTTATTGTACTTTTAATGAAACTAGGTAATTTATTATCAACTTACTTAAAAGTCATACTCTCATCAGTTCTTGTGAATATTTTTGTTAATATATATTTCTGTATATATATAATATATTTATAGACCTCTTAATAAGTCTGTCTGCGGTTTAAAGTAAATACAAATGGGGAAAAAACGTTTTTTTTTTTAAATTTTCATTTCCTTTTATCCCAGAAAGTGCACATTTGGCGCACTATGTGTCTTAGTATTAAATATAGCTCTTAGTAATAGCATTACGATATTAGAGACCGCTACTTGAAAAAAGCCCGGAATCAGGAGGGAGAGAGCTCGATACACTCATTTTCATAGTAAAATTTCACATTTTCTCAAATTACTCCCGAAATATGGGAGTTATGAAGAAATTCATCACCACAATTTATGAAGGCATTAAGTAATCGAATAAGATGGCATCATTAGTTTGGCATAATTTTACTCTTATTTTTCGGACATGTCTACGTCCAACCGCTCCCATACATTCGTTCCACTGTGGGGCGCGACAGGCAGCAATATGCCTGTCGCGGCCGCGATATCACGTCAGTATGTAGGAACTTTTATTGAATAATGTTACGGAATTGAAGTCAACACAAAGAGTTTCATTAGAACTAAAACAATAATTTTCCTTTCTCAATACTATACTAAATTGTGACCCATTGGTCCTCATCGTATTATATATTATAATTTATCAACTTATTTCACTTTAAAAAGTCAGAAACGCTGCGGACCACATAACGTAAACAAAATTATGAATCGAATCGACGACAATGATATAAGGAATAAAAACTTAAAAACCACTAAATACCATAAGTAGTCCCCAAGCCCAACCGCCAACCTTTCTATTTAGTCGGATTATTTCGAGATATTCACTGTCATTTGAGCTTATGAGACGTTCGAAACAAAATATAAGCAGTGAAGTTAGCTACACGACACGATTTATCGAGCTTACCTTCGCTTCTGAGTATGACTCCGTAAAACTCATGGTGCAGGCATTATCGAAATCTATTTGATCCACGTTAATACGCTAGCGAGTTTAACGCTAGCGAGTAATTTTTCGATAACAATTCATGGTAGACGTACCTACAGATAGTCACGGAAGCTGTTGACAGGGTCGCTGGCGACTTGTCGAAAGTGCGTAATGGCTCTTAAATTAAGAACAATCTTCTTTTGTTTTAGATTTAGTTTCTTGCTTTAAAAATGACCAATTCACCAAATTTCTCAATTCGATGTAAAATAAATACTGGATAAGATGATAAGCAAATCTTTAAATGGAAAATTCTTATAAAAAGCAATTATTTAAGAACGCTATTGAATTTCAGGAGGAAGGAAACATTTTCATTTATGTTTCTCAATTCGGCCACAATCGTTAATTTTCCTTTGTCCAGGAAAAGCTCACGAAAAGAAAAATGAGGCTATCATTGATGTAAAGCGTAGGTACCTACCTACGTAACAATTTCAAAGCAAGAAGAACTTAAGAAACAGTATTTAACACGGCACTTACATCCTTTTCATACCCAACAAACTTTATCTAGAGACATACAACGAGAATTCTGTTCATCATCTCAAGTTTTATTATATATACCAAAGTTTTCATGTAATAGCTTCCAGTTTAACACAATCTGAGTACACAATAAATCCATTAAATTGCGCGGGATATATCGAAACATCAAATGCGTTTATTATGAACATGGTAATGCTTTTTATTTGATAATGTTTTCGTATTAGCTTCAAAAGATTTTATGAAACTTTTATACAGGCTGTTTTATACATTTAAGAAAAGAAGAGTCGTTTAAGTATCTAGTGTATAATCTACTTTATAATAAATTTTAAATATAAGGATTGTAATTATTTATAATCTTTTATTTTTAGGAAATATTTAAAAATGTGTTTTTTTTTTTGGGTGGTAAGTTATCAAATAACTTCTCCCACTCTTGCGAAGCGGCAGGGTGTGTCAGACTCTTACTGACTAAAACCCACCCGTATTCCTTCCGTTGCCTATGTTGCCAGGGGCCTCGGTAACCCTTTCGAACTTCTACACGACCCCGGCAGGCATCGGCCCTAGTGGACCCCTACACTTGTGCTGACATCTCTTTGAGGCGCGCGTGGAATGCAACGCGCCGTCGACCCGGGCCTAGTCCTTATCGGACGGCGAGCTACCCATTGCTCACCGTCAGCAAGCCCACGCCTACGGTGGCCGGAAATCCACCCGGGATTCCCGACGTCCAGGGCGTCTCCTGCGCCGGCTAGGGGTGAGAGGGCGTGAAATTTGCCTTACTCTCAACCGTCTCACCTCCTCCTTCGCGATCATTACTGCTTCGCAGAAGGAGGTGACGGCTGCCCATGCCCTCTCGCTCCGTACCATGGCCTGGAACAGGGCCGGACGCGAGAGATCTCTGCTGCCGATCGCCTCCACGAGGACACTGCGGTGCTCTGCCCAAACCGGGCAGACCTCCACCGTATGCTCCACCGTGTCCTCCGGGCGTTCCAAACTGTGGTGACACCCGGGCGTTTCCTCCCGCCTTATCCAACACAGGCACCTCTCATAGCTGCCGTGTCCCGTGAGGACCTGCGTCAGGCGGAAGGTGAGTACGCCGTGGCGCCTCTCTAGCCACTCCTCAAAGAGTGGACTTATCGCCGCAATTGTGGCGTGCCTAGCACTGGGTTGCGATAATCGCATTCTCCATGTTGCTCAACCGGCGGGCTGACCGCAGCGCCAGGGAACGCGCACACACAGGAGCCTCCGTAAAGGGCCATGGACCGCACGATCCCCGCGTAGAGCCTCCGGCAGGAGGCGATTGAACACCCTAGATTGGGTAGGCGCCGCTTCAAGGCAGCCCCGGCCGGCTCCAGTTTGGGAGCCAAACGTCGGAAATGCTTCACGAAGTTCTTATGGAAGAAAATTAATAAACGAAATATTTGTTAAGTAGGTAGGAAATGTGTTAGAAATACATATTATGTAGTTTGATTTAAGATAAATACAACCTTTATCAACGAACATTTCATATAAAAATGCAATCAAAATTAAACAAACTCTACGCAAATATCAATGACACGTCTAAATTAATATTTTATTGACTCCTCAAACAATATTAGCAGATGGAGGACATAAAGTTTAAAATTAAAACACTGGTACTGTTGTCTCAAGTACCTTAAAGGCAATAAAAAGCCAATCAACTCCCACGACATTGCGATTATATTGTCGGCCGTCTCGCAAGCCACAACAAATAATGCAAAAAACCAACTTCATTAACCACAAAAAGGTTAAAACAGCTAAACTCTTAAATGCGCCTTAAGCAAAGAATCAATTTCTTTTTCATTGGCATCGCGTAAACTGTTACAATAAAATAAAACACATGAACATTTACTGAGCTTTTATAAAAGCTACGCAAATAAACATTCTTGAATATAAATCATATGTTTGAAATATACACTAAACAGAGAATAATTACGTCGTAATGCAGTTAGGAGCATAAACGCAGCCGTAAAGATCGCATTTCAAAGTCAAGTGTGCACCATACCTTACTAATTGAGATGTTTTGAGTACTCACACAGTAGTGCCCAAAGGATCACATGCAAATACATACTAAAAGGTTATTCTTAATATTTTTTTAGAACTTACTTCAAGAACCACTACAACATAGTATGGACATTTTAGGGAGGTGACAATAGTTTTTATTATATATTATTATATATTTCTAATATAAATTTTGAAATAACTTGAAAAAATAATTTATATTTTCTATAATAAAATATAATAGGTAATCTCGATGAAAACAAACACCATTTCCGTAATTTTTTAAACGACAAATTCATAATATCGAACGCCTCAATCATTCTTATTAGCTTACAGGTTTTTTCATAACAAGTAGGTACCTTAGTATTATTCTTTTCTGTTTATCCAAAGGACATTATTAGATGCTCATAAAATCCAAAGTAAATACGTATGAGTCGTCGGCGTGCCGCTTAAGAACTTGTCACGCGGCTACACGCTGCGTTACGTCCGCCGTGTGTGTAAACTCCTTTATATTAATGTTAAGTAGTGGTGGTTAATAAAGCATATAGCATAATAAAGCATCTTGCTTATCATACATAACATAAAGCAAATGCTATCGTGGCTCGCACTTGTTGCTATTTGTTATTTGCTTTACATCGCACATCGCAAGCGCATGTAGTAATAAGCAACCAGGCATAGCAAAGCGGCGGGTGCCGGCCGCCGGGTGCTAGTCGTCGCATGCTAGCGTTTGCTTTCGGTCGCGTGTGTAATCTTTTTAGGTACCGCGTGCGTTATCGCGATCTCAGGCGGCTCACGTACGTAACGTAATATTATAAACAATGTTGTTTTGTTTTGTGCGTTTTTTAGTGTAAATAAACAGTGATAGGATACGCAATATTGATTATGTAAATAAAAACTAATTGTGTAAGTAAGGACGATTGACTGAGTGAGGTATCGTGTTATTGTTTTGTGTGTAGGTATTTAACGGACGAAAACGTTCAGAAGGAACAGTGAACTTTTAAATACGCCTATAATTGTTTTAAATACTGACATACCTACTTTATTTCTTAATAACACTTTATCAATTATAGACAGTCCTTAGCCTGGAAAAGGAAAGTTCATTGTTTTTTTTACTGTTCCGTAATAAATTCATAAACGCGATGTAATATTCCGCTCTGACAACACTGCGCTGGTTTTATTCGCGCCCGCCTGTTTGGTCGTAATAAGTAGTACATATAAAAAAGCATGCTTCAAATAAAGCATATAAAATAGTATGCTTAAAATAAAGAGCATATAGCAATAAGTAAGTGATTGCCATAAAGCAAGTTTGAACACCACTAATGTTAAGTATTCTGTTTATTTTATAGTAAACTGTGCGTATTTCATTCAGTAATTTATTCGACGTCTTAAGGCGCTGACAAGGGGCAAATTACAAAAGTAAGAATGTCTTAGAAAAAAAAATTGCCAAATCTGTATAGTTTGTGATAGAAAAAATGTATGTTGATTTTGAACATATTTCTCAGAACTTGATTGTTTACCAAACACATTTTGTAAAAAAAAAAACTCGATACAAATTAATGGTAACATACGTTACGTATTTGGACAGCTAATGAGACACAGTTGTTTTGCTATTGTTTTTCTTTTGTATTATGTTTGATTCGGTGTAAAACAATAGAAAATCAATTGTATCTCATTAGCTAGCGGTATCGTTGGACAGGCCGTTTAAAAATATTGCGGGTTTGTTAGCACCACTTTTCGATTCAAGGATCCGCTTGCGTGATATTAAGCATTAAAGTGCTAATTTTTGTTAGAGTCATGTGTCCCCCCCCCCCCCTTCCAGATAAATGGTTATTTATGGAGATCTTGTTGTCTTTTATATGGTATTAGAGTATTTTTCCTTTATTGCGCGTAGTCCGACACGCACTTGGCCGGTTTAGCGCCTTTATGTATTTCGGCTAGACGTTTTGTAATACGCCGTATACGATTCGGCTGCGCCATATATGTTTTAGTGATTGTAAGATCTTGTTGTCTTTTATATGGTATTAGAGTATTTTTCCTTCATTGCGCGT
Source organism: Atethmia centrago (assembly GCA_905333075.3). Taxonomy (NCBI): domain Eukaryota; kingdom Metazoa; phylum Arthropoda; class Insecta; order Lepidoptera; family Noctuidae; genus Atethmia; species Atethmia centrago. The sequence goes on from HG995382.1 coordinate 10,022,338, forward strand.
AGTCCGACACGCACTTGGCCGGTTTAGCGCCTTTATGTATTTCGGCTAGACGTTTTGTAATACGCCGTATACGATTCGGCTGCGCCATATATGTTTTAGTGATTGTAAGATCTTGTTGTCTTTTATATGGTATTAGAGTATTTTTTACGAGCCCCCGAGGCTCGCTCAATAATAAGAGCTGCACGGGTTGATCGAAGGTTAACCTAGCCGCAGTCGGTACGTGGATGAGTGACCATGCATTACATATCAAGAACCCTCCGAGCCTCAGAAAGCTCTTAAAGCCATTGCCTCCGGCTGTCTTTCGTATATTTTTGACAGTCGTTACGGGTAGTCAAAGTCAAAGAGCCCAAAGGACAGACAACCAGTCTTATCAAGGGGTATCATGTTACCCAGTAACCGAGTTGTGTAGGTCAGACAGGCAGTCATACATAATCAGCCTATAATGTTCCCACTGCTGGGACACAGGCCTCTCCACCGTGAGAGGGAGCGGGCCGCAATCCACCACGCGGGCCCATTGCGGGTTGGTAGATGTCACATCTCTTCGAATTTTTGGTTCTAGGACATGCTATTCCCTCACGATGTTTTCCTTCACCGTTTTGAGAGCAGTGGTGATGAAATAATCACAGTAGTCAGGACAGGCAGTCGCTTCATGTAAAATACTGGTAGACTGGAAGCTGACCCCAACATAGTTAGGAAAAGGCTGACATTGATTGGTGTTCCTTATTGCCTTTACCCACTTTGCCATTAGGCAATTAAAATTACAGCTTTACACTGACTACCTATTTGATTTGTCTTCTATAACGTTAATCATCTAATTTAACACGGCATAATTACTTATTTCCTAAGAGAACTTAATTTCCTAAGATACTAACATAAACCAATTCGACTCGAACCAAATGCAATTAAGCTCTGAACCATTAATGGGAGTAAAAGATATTTTAAGCACATTATTTACGATATGACATATTATTTCTCATATTAAAAGTTTACAATACTCATAAATATATCGTTTGATAGCTAACTACGTACAAAACAGCGAATCGATCAGCTTTTATAAGCTTCTAAACGTGTAACATCAAAATAACCAGGATTTTATGAGTGTTTAAATTTATTGACGTTTATTCATAATAGGATACACCAAACCCAAACCTTTCTTTGATTTTATCGATATCAATATTAAAATAAAATGTATCGTAAAATTTTATTATGCGACCATTTTCAATAGCAACAAGAAATTTACTTATACGTGTTTAGTATGAGTTTTGTGAGGATTAGCTGATTGGCCGGACAAAGATGGTCAAGCCACTGTCCGTTGCATACTGTCGTAAACAACATTATATTTGCCATTAACATCCCCGAATTCCTACAAATATAAGCACTGTTTCAAAAGCAGTAAGACCCAAGATTAGTACAGCAATATGTTTTACAGCAGCACAATAAAGTATGTTAACAAGTATTATAAAATTATACGACCCCGGTGTTTGAAAACATACGTCCGAATCGTAATAATATCTTTGTATGGACGTCCTGTTGCGGCTCACCGTATAATTTTAACGGCCTTATTAGCTTTAGCTTTCAAAACACGTAAACAGGAGTTAAATGGTTTATGGCTAACGTAAAATGTTTTTGCAATAACACCTCTGGTTCTGCTAAAGTTTTTATTGAAGTTGACAGATGGATTTATCATATGTATGACTATCTACTAGCTGTTGTCTGCGTGTATTTTATATTTCATCGTTTTTAATATCTACAAATATCCAGCATGAAAAGTAGGCTATCCTGCGTATCCCTGTCCAGGCCCCAGGCTACATATCTGTCAAATTTCGGAAAATATCAAATCGGTTGTGTGGTTTAAGCTTTAGAAAGTAACGGACTATTTTCTTTATTATAATATTAGTATGGATATATAATATTAACTTAGAAGACGAACATCTTACACACAAGTTTCTATAAGATGAAGAGGTTGACGAAGCAAAGGCAAACAAAAATCTAATTTGTAATATTGGATAAGTTGAAATCGTCATCTGTTTCACTGGTACCTAAATATTTACATACATACGATTAAATCAATATTACAGAACACTGAATATATTGACATTGAAGCATTAGCATTAATTTAACATCAAACTCTGATTAGTAAGTAAACATGACTTGATGTTAGTAAGTAATCAATGCTGAAAATGTAAAAGCAATAATTATAGATATGAAAATTATATGGCATAATTAAAATGTTAATGCATGGGCACTTGCAGAGGATAAATTGTATAAACAGTTTAAATATAATTATTTATATGAATTCATTTTATTATTTATTTAAACTTTTTACACACAAAAAAGGTACAAAGGCGGACTTAATGCTTTAGGCATTCTCTACCAGTCAACCAAGGGTGGTGAAGAGATTTGATGGCAGGTGCTCTATTTGAGAGGAATAATGAGACTTCTTTATTAAACTTATATCATAATGAATTATAAATAAAACAGGTACACAAGTACATAAATAGGTTACAAACTTATAATACACATATTTACTATAACAAATACTATACAAATTCAAGAGAAAGAGAGCTGTATTATTGTTTTTCAATGTTTATTAAACGTGACAGCACTTAATTGATAAGTCCACATGAAAGGATTATTCTGTGTAATCCACTCATTTCCGTCCTGTCCTGATTACATCCAAATTAATGCTGACATAATCTGGGCATAAAATTAAATCGGAGTAATTGTGGTATATAAAGTAGTCTTCTTTATTGAAATAATTACGAATTTATAAAGAGACAAGAACCAAACGACAAAATTATAGAACAAGAACTCACAAAGACAAGGTTTATATCTAAACTCTAGAAGTAGGTACCTACTGTAGGAAGTCAATAAAATTACTGAAGTAAATGACAAAAAATAAAGTCAGTCAATGTTCCAAAAGTTTAAGAAGGTAAACGGTTAAATAATCAAGCTATAATGTTCCCACTGCTGGGACACAGGCCTCCTCTCCGTGAGAGGGAGTGGGCCGTAATCCACCACGCGGGCCCAGTGCGGGTTGATACGAGAGACGTCACATGTCTTCAAATTTTTGGTTTTAGGACATGCCGGTTTCCTCACGATATTTTCTTTCACCGTTTTGAAAGCAGTGGTGATGAGATAAAGTAAAGCGCCTGCCAGGGTTCGAACCTGCGCCCTATAACTCGTAAGTCACGGCCATTACCACTGAGCCACAACTGCTCTCACATAAACAGTTGGAAAACTATAGCAGAGGCGACACTCACCTAAAGAAGACGATAATAATATTGCAAAACTAATTCGATTGAATTCAAAACTTTACAGGTTTTGAAAAAGCAAAAGAAAGTAATTGAATTAATGATTGCGTCTATATCCGGTTTTGAATCCACGCCAAATCTCACAGACAAAGTCGAAAAATATCCTAAAAATCCTGATGGAATCTAAAAGATGGATATTGAAAAGAATTTGTCTATTTAATCCCCAACGCTTAATCCCTTTATTTCGCGGACAATTAAACACAAGATTTATAGCAAATCGAAAGACGTCTCTAGAGGAACTCGCAGGCGATGGTAATATGCAGTAACTATTGATTTGCCATTTTAGTTTTTTGTCCGAATAAAATATTCGAGGAGATAAAAACTAAATGCATATCTATTGCGAAGGTATGTTAATGTCATATTTCGTACTTATTATTAAGGATGAGGTGGTTGACCTGGTATTACGTATCAATATTTTGACTCTCGAAACACAGTTGATACAAAATTAAATGATGTGTGAATTATACTTTTTATCATAGTGAACCTATACATAATAAAAATGAGTACCAGTTGAACTCCCAAAGAAGTATTTAATACCTACACAAAAAAAACTTCTAAAATTAAGGAAACTATAACATAATTAAATGAAAATATCACAATAGTGACAGTAATTAATGTAGAAAGTGCATGTATGGAGTATTCAGTAATATGCTACGAAAAAAAGATGAGAATAATAAATGAGGTTTGGAGTAAATCTGCAAGATTAATGTTTTAACAGAATTTTAAAAATTCTAATAAATTTAAAGAGTATGAATTAACAAAAGTATCTTCGAATAGTGTAATTATAAGGTAGTGCCTACGTTATTGTCATTTCTTATAATTTTATCATCCATAGTAGGTTGTGATTAATTTTGCAGAAGACAATTTTTTTTTCAGTGCTTTTTTATCAGTCAGTGTTAAAATGTCAAAAGGTTCCAATTTTACATCCTGTTCACCGAATCAATTGGAGAGACTGGCTATCAGAACACTCTGGGGTCCAGTAAACTGCTTGATTTTTATGAAAATAGAACTTGGTGGTGCCGTGTTTGCATTGGCATATATATAAATACCTACAACAAACACATTACTGGCAAATCAACAATTGGAAGGTGATTAAATGTAGAATCGTTTTAACTTCATGTCATGATACTTGAAGATAGTTTGAACATATCAGATAAAAGGAAAAGGAAGCCAGCAAGAATCAATCGAGAGATAAACACGAATTCCATCACAATCTTAATTTTTTCTAACAATCAGACTCCTTGTATTAATCATTCAATTCGTCCACCATTCCACACGCACTTACACAAGAGTATTCACAAACTTTCTCCTATTACTTTGAACAAAATAAAAACACTTCGATCGAGCCGGGAGTGTTCCCAGGGGACGATCAAATGGATACTTACTCCGGTATTGTTAAAGCCCGTTTTATACTGACTGACAGCATCAATTAGAACTTGACGTAGCGGTGTTGTGTTACAAAGAAACGATACATTGTAGAAGCTTACCAGTAATGGACCATCAATATTAAAAGGGATATTTTTAATAAAGCCGATGGAGGGAGAGAAATAATTTTAGCACCTGTTTTCGATGATGTAGTGTCATGGAGTGTCATGTACGGTGTAAAGGTGATGGGTGACAAGAGATCGTTTAACATGTCTGCTTAAGTGCTATTAAGAAAGATAATTTAAATTAAGAAGCTGCGTGGAAATGGTTCACATGGTTATGGAGAGACATGAAAGTAAAGTATCGGTCAGTAGAATACAAAACATGTTAAGATATGATTAACATTTGCATACTGTGATGAAGTAGAACCATTCACGGGAGGTGGTGGTGAAATATTGGTATCGAACCCTACGAAGTCAGTCGTCCCGATAGAGTATATTTCTTACCTCCATTTTTAGAAGTGCTCTTCCGTCAAATTTTTCTGTTGCTGTGCCTGACAGGGTCCATGATTGTTACAACAAAATAATGTCTACTTACCACCTAAGCATTGTGGAATGCAATAAATTATTGAGTATTGAGTATTGAGAAGCACTTCAGATTCTTGTGATATCTTTAGATAATGGTTTTAGTCTTCTGCAATACTTCAATCATCAGTGTATTATGAGACTGGCACCAAAGCAAAACGACCACTTGCACCAACTGCACACGCATCTGTTCCAACAAATGCAAAATCAAACTCAATTCATACATCAAAGTAATAAACGGGTTACATCTCAGTAGATGAATATACGTGTTCAATAGCCCAAGACGTAAACACGGCTATTATGTGGTCTCACCAGTTCGACAGACGAATAACGGATTGTTGGCAATAAAATACTGATTTAATACTAACAGCTGATTCACTATAAACAAGTTATAAAGTTAGAATAGGGTCATCACGTTATTTATATGACGTTACTTGAATGGAATACTTTTTTACGGCTCATATGAGTGGCGTGGAGAATTGATGAGGCTTAACATGTAGTATCAAGTGACAGTGGAAATATTTTATGGGTTGTGTTTTCTTCTACAAAAAATACCCATACAATTTGAAAATAGTTGCGAAATTATGGTTGATTATAATTAATAATTTTCGGGATAATTTCATTCCTGATTTTATCCTTCAAAGAAACTCCGAGCTTAGCCCGCTCCATAGCACGCTGAGCGATCTTAAATTTGTAGACCAGCCAGTGTCCACGTTTTGGCACCGTATGTCATAACGGGTAGTCTTCAAACATTGTGGGAAAGGAGACGAAAATACTTGATGGAGTTTCCCAAACACTGCCCAGCCCAACTGGATCCTCCTGTTGACTTCTTTCTCAAAGTTGTATCTACCGAACTGGATGACTTGCTCTAGTTACACATACTCCTTCACAACTTTGGGAAGCGACCCTGCGAAGTGGATTGGACTTGGTAAGATGAAAGAATTGTACATAACTTTCGTCTTGTCCAAATTCATGTCGAGGTCAACCCGCCGAAAACCTACCGAGAGGTTACCAACTGAAGACATAGCTTGCAGAGTGAACAGAGTGGGCCATGTTTCTCGAAGGACCGACGGCCGGTGGAGCAGATGAGTCCCCATGCAGCCCCCGACCGAAGACCTTAAAAAATTTGCTGGGACAGACTGGGTGCGGAAGGCAGGGGACAATGTTGTGGCATAGCCTGGGAGAGGCCCAGGTCCAGCAGTGGACTGCAAAATGCTGAGTTGATTGATAAATTAATTACAGTTAGTTAATTATACTAACACAATTGAAGCTGTCACATTTATCAATAACAGGAAAGAAGACTCGTAAAAGCAAAAATTAAAATTACTCTTACTCAACTGAAATGAAGACATAACCATAAAGGAAAAGAATGTGCTTTTCAATTTCCAACAATCGGTTCGCCGAATTTTTTCAACATGCAATCACTGCTCTAATTAGGTGACGCATTCACGAAACAAAAGCCGCGCGTTTCAACCTCGAAATAAATCAATAATCGTGTGTCGCGTGTTGTGTGTCGTCACGCAATGGAAATAAAAAAAAAATATTCTTTACGACGGAATTCTCGAAAATATGTGGTTACTTACAGTTGCAGAGGTGAGCGGGTAACCACGGCCGTCCAAATATTGCACGCTAAATTTGTTTGATGCAGACGAGCGGTTATGACTATTTAGATCTGTATATTGTGTTTAGGATTTATTTCATGGATGCATCCTTAATGTTTCTCGCCTGAAACTTTTTGTTTACAAGTATCAATGCTTATCAATGCTTATGTTGCAATACCACAATACGTAAGAATTACTTCAAGTAGAAAAGCTACAAATGGAAATTAGCATTAGCGAATTAAGTATTGTGTCTGGTATCCTTTAACCTTTTGACCGCCACAGTCATGTATAGATGACAGACTAAAATGTGCCCAGCACGCCACGTTCTCGTGAACGTGGCGTGCTGGGCACATTTTAGTCATAATTCGTATTTTAAGCTATAATTCGTAGCTTGGCGCCGAGGGCACGTTTTTGTTTTTTTGACGTGGCGGTCATTAGGTTAAAAGGATCTTTTATAAGGAGGAGCTTGTGGCTAAATAAAGTTCACGGATGGGTGACCATCCATTATATATCCCCTCCGTACTTCGGAAAGCACGTTAAGCCCGTTAAATCCCGGCTGTCATTCGTCCTAGATCTTTGACAGTCGTTACGGGTAGTCAGAAGCCGTCTGACAACCAGTCTTATCAAGGAGTATCTTGTTACCCAGTAACTGGGTTGTGAAGGTCAGATAGGCAGTCGCTCCATGTAAAATACTTGTTTTCAGCTGCATCCGGTTATATTGGAAACTGACCCCAAGATAGGGTTGGAAAAAGGCTAGGCAGATGATTTAATCCTTTAAAAGGATATAAAAATGTAGTCTTTTATAACTACACAGATAATAATAATAGGCACAATCGCAGGCAAATCCAGCAGGCATAACACGGGAACCTTTTTGTCAACGGAAGATTAGACAAAAATGACGTTTCCAACTTTTTTTTTTTATTTATTTACTTAACCAAATTACAAGATGATTATTAACATTAACTAAATTAAATTAAAACTAAGTTAAGCCTAAAAAAGGCCCTCGGGGCATTTCCTCGCTGAATTGCAATGCTGATGCGTTGCGCGAGAAAGCCGCTAGCTTTTCGGTCACCAGTTACATCAACTAGACGTTTCGTGATTTCCGCAAATAACTAATGCGCACTGGGACCCCACGGACCGAGGGTACCGACGCCAAAGGGCACAAAGTTGTACTCTCTGCCAAGGCCTCCAAATTTAATATTGTTTTAAATATCGTATCGATTTTTGAACGAGACATTGGCGTTGCTAGGGATGGACATAGTTTATTTTCTTAGTTCATAAGAGCTACATGCATTGATCGTGTTGTACCGAAAATTGATCTTTATTAAATTCGATTCGATGTCTTTGTACTTTATAATATTTCAATCATATTCGATAGGTTTTCAATATTAAGCTTAATCCATGTACCTACAATGTGCAAGTTTTGGCAAATAAACGACTACGGTCCACAGTGTCCAGTGTCCACGTGTACAAAAATTTAACTTTAAAAAGTTGTTAACTTTAATTAATATCTTAATATTATTGATTTAGTCTAGCATGTCTTATTTTGTTTACTTTAGTCGTAACACAGTCTGAGTTAACTTGATCAAATAAAATATGCTTTTATATATTTAATGCGCGCAGAATTCTAGAGATAACTTTACAAAATATTTTGTATTGTGTCAAAACAAAATCAACTTTCGCATTTATTGCAATATGGTAGTTCACTTTAATATTAAGAAGGAAGAGCTTGTCAGTTGAAACCAGTTTAAGACCTACGCGTTTGCATATAGTGGATCAACAACAGAGTTTTGCATTAATATATTATTTTATTATTGTTTTTAAAACCAGATCTTACTTTTCTCTGTATTTAAAATAAAACTGACTGACTGCCTCGTTGGTTTAGTGGTCGTAAGCGCTACTGCTGAGCTTGAGGTCCTGGGTTGGATTCCCGGGTCGGGCATAGTTTTATTGGGTTTTTTATTTGGAATTTCTCAGTAGCAGCCCGGAGTCTGAATTTATCCCGGTTGATGGCAATAGGCTCGCCCCCTATTATATGGGACTTAAACATAAGTGGTGAAATGTGGGTGTGTACTGCAGGGACACCTCTGCCCAATACTTCGGGGAAACAAGGCGTGATGTTATGTTTAAGTTATGCAAAATAAAAAATAAAATAAAATAATCTTTATTTCGGATAAGCAACATCCATATGGGTTAGTAAACAAAAGAGATAACTTATACCAATGATAGTAAACTTATTATCTATTTAGATACAAGGTTCAAGGTTCGAAATACTTCTTCGAATAACATCACCCAACAAAGGAGAATCGTACCTCCCCGCTATGTCCTCAGGGTGGAGTTGGAGCCATCTCGCACTCTGCAGAGAAAATTAGTATTTGAATAGCAAATTGTTAGGCTTCATTTTGCTCATTATCGAATGCATGATATCAAGTCCAGTCAATTTATCAAGAAATAAAATAAATATGAGTACTCTAATTACACGTCAAAATAAATAGTTTACATTTTCCCATTTCAAAAATGTAAGTGCCCACGTCAATATTACGTTACCCTATTTGGCAAAAGTATATTGGTTTCAAATGTGCTTTAATGCAACAAATAATGACAGGTTGCTGCTATATCACCCACGCTAAAACGATTGCAGTGTGGGAAGTATTATTTAGTGACTCCCATTTCACAAGACTATGAAACTCACATGATTTACGCGGTAGGAAAAGCACATAGTGTAATTTGATATTGACTGTAACTGTGCAATTAATTTGGAATACTGTCAATATGGTATAGCAGTAATAACAGAGATTGAGGTGAGCAAGTGTCAATGATCATGGCACATAACTTAAAGAAAACGCAAGTTAGTTGGGTGTGGGAGGATAGGTCCGTCCGGGCGTTTCAACCGCCACGTTTGGAACGCCCGCCTAACCGTCCCATGACCGCAAGTGGGCCAAACTCTAGAACAGATTAAAACTTGTGATGAATCGCTATTTTCGTTTCCCGCACTCAAACTTCTGGATACGAGGAATTTACTTTATGTGTGAAAATGTAAATACGTTGAGAACTTCGACGCTTGCCAAGGAAATCGCGTTCGTCGAGTGTTGACAGAGACTTGTCGGCTTTTCGTACTGGATTATTTGAAGGATTTACTTAATGCTGTGTGTTTGCTTGTGTAAAGGATTAACGTACGCTGTTTGCGTTAGTGATTACTACGCACGCAGCAAGCCATCGATGTTTTTGCAGCCTAATGGGAGTTTAGTTCGCTGGTAGCCTTTGCATGATTAATGAAGTGTGTTGGACAGCCAAATTGAATGTATAAATGTCAGGTCGCTTATAAAAGGTCAGAGTTTGTAATCTTAGGGGATTTTTGATACTATAATGAAGCTTGATGATCGCACAGAAGTTGTAAAAAGTTTTGCTAAATTCTACTGTAGAAATAAAGCTTGATTAAAACGATCAGATTTAATTGCATGGGGCATAGGATAACTTGAAGCCGCAATAAAAGTTGTACTGTCTGAATACTGTTTAGGTGGCGCCAGTCAATTGTTGCATCAATTTTATTTTATACCATAGGCTAGAAACGAGCATCTCGGGCTTAATGTGCTGAATACATATCACACGCTTAATAGAATACTGGCTTAACTCAAAAACGTCGATTTCTGGGAAATCGCCGTTAAATGTTTTGCTATTGGAGTCTAGTCGGCTTATTAGCCAATATAATAAATATGTAATTTACAGTTAAATATAATACCTACTTTTCAAAAACCATTGATTAAATCTGTGCAAAATAATTTGTAGAAATCCTAACTTTGACTCAAGCTCTAATAGGTCAGTATTATATTAAGCGTGCGATATGCCATCACATCACTGGTAGTCGTCTTTTGTTTATTTGTAAAACTCATGAATTGATCGTTTACTGATTTCGATTTCATATCATGAAAAATATTACTAACGATTAAGGAAGCGTTTATGGTATTTATTATCGTTAATCGTTAATGTCTTTTGTTATTGTTAATTTAATTACGTTAATGATATTTTTTCTTTTTTATTTTATTTATTATTTTTCATGAAATTTGAATTTCGAAGTAGTTTATAGAGTGCCGTACACTACTTCGAAATCCTAATAGACAAACTATTATTAATTCAGAAAATAATTCAATGTATCATTACACAACATACTAGACCTGCAACCAATAAAACGAAGCTCATTTATCTACTCGCATACAATCCAAGCCCATTATGCCTCATTGCAACTCATCCGTTGATACTTAAATTGACAGAAATAAACGGCGAACTATTTTGCTTACAATACCACATTCTTACCGGGGGCGTACTGGCGGACATTAAAATAGTAACATAGGTACAATAACGTGTAATTGCAAATGATGCAGTGTCTCATATAGGTACACCATGTTCGTTGCACTGCCATTTATGTCGACCCACGCTCGAGCGATCCCCGGTAAGAAAATGTGCACGTTAGAGTTTCTGCGATTAATTTCTTTCGATATTAGCCCTAGTTTTAGGAAGCAACCGGGACAAAAGATATACCTACGTGAGTTTTTGAGTTTCATGTATTTTTTTTAACCAACCAGATTTTGCCAGCGGCTTTTCTTGCATATCGGAAATTATTTCCACGGAAACGTTTTACCGGGATAAAATGTATCCTATATCCTAATCCAAGTCATGGTCTACCCGTGTGCTAAATTTCATCTAAATCTGTTTAGCCGTTTTAGCATGAAACCGTAACAAACAAACAAAAAAACGCACTGTCGCAGTTATAATATTAGTTACATGATGAGCTTTTACTGTCTTAACCTGTTAAGCCCCGCGCGACTCCGATTCGGTGTCAAATAATAGAAAATCAATTGTGTCTCATTAGCTGTCCTTGACCAATTTAATATACGAGAGCATTACAACAGAAAACTTGCGTTTTAATCGTCCGACAAAACAGTCGCAAGTTAAAAGCTTACGAGTGCGCAGCCCATCTTACCCACGTTCGTGTATTACCGTAATCTCAATTCATATTTTTGTTTGTTTATAGCATTCGAGGCGAGCATTTATCGAGTTACCATTTTATACTTATCGTGTGCGGTACATTTTTTCAATATCTTTATTTTACTGTTTCGCTTTTGTTTTTAAGGCTCGTGCAGACTGGTGTGATAATGCGTGCAGCGCGTCGCGTGTAGTTTCACGTCGCACTGTCGCATCGCACCTATCTGCCGGAGCCTTTATGTTTTGACCTAATTTTTTGTTAATACTGATAAGGCAAGGTCGGTTGTGTTTGTGTAAGTTGAAGTTATGTTATTGGATTAAAAGCTGTTTAGTTTTGAATTTATTTTATAGGCCTTATCTCGTAGTCTGTTTTTACTCGTAAAAGTTCAACAGTACAGAACTCATTTAAAACATTGTCAGTAAAGTTTTATTATAATAATCTTCTTATTATGAATTGTTATTATAATAATTATCTGTACATCCTAACTAATGCTATAAATGCGAAAGTGAGTTTGTTTGTTTGTTACGTTTTCACGCTAAAATGGCTGCACGAATCATTAAGAAATTTGACAGATAGGTATACATACATAAACTCACGCCTTCTTCTCATGGGGGTAGGCAGAAACTATAGAACGCCACCTGCTCCGCTCCTTACATACTCCTTTTGCTTCGCCTACATAGCATCTGCACGGAAAAAAAGGATGTCTTAAATTAAGACTATATCCTTTTGGTCAAGACAAATATTGATTCATATATGGGGAAAACAATATATTCTTGAATGAAGTAAAATTTTGTCTTAGCTTTACTGTCTTCCTCGAAGACATTATACTTAAATGAAGAATTGTTAAGTTTAATTTTAAGAATATTATTTCTCTCTTAGAATATTTTCTTCAATTAAGATTATTATAGTCTTGAATCAAAAATATTTGCTTAAGTCAAGAATAAAAACCAAGTATTTATTATTCTTAATTTGAGTAAACAGGTTTTCTTGGACTGAGTCTTGACAGAGAGATATTTACTTACGTTAAGAAAATATCTACTTGGATTGAAAATGATTTTTTAAGAATATTGATATTCTTCGCTGAAGAGATCCTTTTTTTCCGTGTGGTCATACACACACACCGGTTGCGAGTACTATGCACCTGACCTTTCTGAACAACATCACCAATTAGGTCACCATATTTCCTCCTAGAGCGTCCCTTTCCAGCGTTTCCACTCACCTCTGTTTTGTAAATATCTTTTGTCAGTCGCGTTCCATTCATCCCCTCAACATGACCAAACCATCTAAGCATATTCTTATAGATTACCTATCTGTCATATTTCATAACGATCCGTACAACCGTGTCAGCGAGAAAGGTCCCGCTCTACTACTACTTTATATACTGCGACTTTTCATCCTGGATCGCAGACGAAGTCGCGGGCAGCAGCTAGTAATATTTTAATTATTTAATCAGGTAATAACAATAATTTCATAGCACTAATTACAATTAAACAAATGTAGGCAATTTATAGCACTGAAGCAGTAGTTCAAGTCAATAAATCTCAAAAACCTGTCATTCAAAATATGAAAATACACAAAAAAATATAAAACAACACAAAAAAAAATACATAAAAAATATTTTTATCACCAAGTCCAAAGAAACGGTGAAAGAAAACATTGTGTGAAAACCCACACATTAATAACATAACATTATTAACGTCAGTTAAATATTTCCTATTGTACTACGAGCTGTCAGAACTTGTAATTTTATAACCTTTATATTTTCACTCCACCGTCAAAACACCTAAAGTTAACGGAAACGAAATTTTAAGTGTGTATTATTAAATTTTTACGTCATTAATATACATTATACTGAAAAAGTCGTAAAGATAAAGACTTAATGAAACTCTACACAGCTTGATAAAGATTTTTATTACTGTTTTGTATAAAAAAAGATAAATCTGTATTATAGTACTCGTAATCACCCGCTAATAGGCACGTAAAATTTTAACTAGAAATGAAGAAGGAAAATTTATAAATACGTGAGACTGTTTTAATAAAACGTTCAATTAAAATGCTATAAAAACATACAATTTTTATCCTTTATTAAATACAGATGCTCGATTAATGGTGAAATTGATAGAAATGGAACGCACTCTAATTAGTTTAGTTTTCATCCGTTTACTTCAGTGGCGCTAGGTGTGTTATAAAACTCTAACAACGTGATTGTACGTGCTAATAAAATATACTATAATATAAAATTACCAATTTATTAATTGCTAAAAACCTACATGGTAGCAGAGCGTGGTTGGTTCCGTAGTTGCAAATAATAAATCCGGGGTAATTCCGAAGTATTACTGAGTACTCAAAAGTGAGGTTATATAGCCGGCGTGCTCCCGCACCGCGTCTGTTGAAAATCTGTGAAGATGAGTTCAAGTATGTTTAATATCGAGAAGTTGAATGGACGAGAGAATTTCTCGACATGGAGATTCTGTATAAAAACATATCTGGAGCACGAGGACTTGTGGGACTGCATCGAATATAGTGCTGAAAAAACAGTCGACCCAGTGAAGGACGTCAAGGCCAAATCCAAACTTATTTTACTGATAAACACTCAAAACTATGTTCATGTTCAGGAGTGTAAAACTGCCAAAGAGGTGTGGGAAAATCTTCATAAGGCCTTTGACGACAATGGGCTAACTAGAAAAGTGGGCTTGTTGAAGGAATTGATCAATACCTCACTGGAATCAAGCGCCGGTATAGAAGATTATGTTAACAGGATCATGAGTGCTGCTCACAAACTGAGAAATATAGGTTTCGAGGTGGATGACGAATGGCTTGGCACACTAATGCTGGCAGGTTTATCTGATGAGTATAAACCAATGATTATGGGGTTGGAAAACTCGGGTGCGAAAATTAGTGCTGACTTTATAAAAACCAAACTGCTTCAAGAAGTAAAAAATGAAGATTCGAGCAGTGCATTCTATTCTAATCATAAGAAAAAATATCATAAGAATAGCCAACAGAAGCCAAAGTCATCTGAAAAAAATAAGGGTCCCCGATGTTATAATTGTAATGGCTATGGACACTTAGGAAATTTCTGTAAACATGCAAAGAAAACAGTGACCAAAGACAATAATAAACAAGAAAGTTTTGTTGCTGCTTTTTCAGCCTTTTCAAGTAAACAAAGTGAGAAATGGTATATTGACAGCGGGTGCTCTGCGCACATGGTTAGCAACAAAGATTTGATGTATAATATAAGAGATCCATTAATTAAAACCATCACTGTTGCCAACAAGGAGCCATTGTCTGTGAAATGTATTGGGGACATCAGTATTCAAATTTCCGAACAAAACAAAATTCAAATAAAAAATGTTCTCCATGTACCTGGATTAGCAGTTAATTTATTGTCAGTGAGCACAATCACTAAAAATGGATTTATGGTGTCATTCAATGAGAATGGTTGTAATATACTAAATGCAGATGGAAAATTATTATGCTCAGCTACTTTAATGAATAAATTATATGTTTTAGACACCTATGTAAATGGTGGTGAAAGTGCTCATTTGGTGTCTAATAAAATTAATCCGAATGATATTAATTTATGGCATCTTCGGATGGCACATTTAAATGTTTCAGCTCTTAAGAAACTGCCTGATTGTGCTGATGGGGTTATGTTGTCACTGGATACACAAGAAGATATTAAATGTTCCACCTGTTGCGAAGGTAAACAAACAAGGTTACCTTTCAAGCATGCTGGAACCAGAGCAACAAAGCCACTGGAAATTATACACTCTGACTTGTGCGGTCCAATGGAAAGTAAATCTCATGGAGGTATGAAATATTTTATTTCTTTCATCGATGATTACTCGAGAATGGTTCATATTTATTTTCTCAAAGATAAACAGAATATATTAGAAATTTTCAAGGACTATAAGAAGAAAGTAGAGAATCAATTGAATCATACAATTAAATCTATAAGAACTGATAATGGCAAAGAGTATTGCAACTCTAATTTTGATTCATATTTGGCTAGATGCGGCATTATTCATCAGACTTCCACTCCATATACCCCACAGCAAAATGGCCTTGCAGAACGTATGAATCGCACGCTAGTGGAAAAGGCAAGGTGCATGATATTTTATGCAAATTTAGAGAAACCAGTTTGGGCTGAAGCTGTAGCCACAGCTGCTTATATTGTCAACAGATCACCAACTAAAGTACTGGGAAATACTACTCCATATAAAATGTGGACAGGAAAGGAACCCAGACTGAACCATATAAGGATATTTGGATCAAAGGTAATGGTCCACATACCAAAGGAAAAACGTTTAAAATGGGACAAGAAATCAAAGGAGATGATATTTGTAGGCTATTGTGATACCACCAAAGGATATCGCATTTTGGATCCCATAACTCATCAAGTCATAAAGAGCAGGGATGTTATTTTCTTTGAAAATATCAATCAAGCTAACGAGTGTTCAATTTCAGCCAGACCAATTGAAGATGAGTCAGTTAAGTTACAAGACCATGCTATTTCAGAACAAATTAAGCAACTGAAAGAATCTGTCATCATTCCTCAGTCAAGTGGATCAATTACTGAACCTATTTTGAAAGGATCCGAGGATGAAAATTCTAGTGAGTATGAAACTGACTCAGCTGACCTTGATGATAGTTATCAGCCCCCGAAATCATTATCACTACATAACCAACAGGCAAGTAATGTGACACTGAGGCCACGCAATAAGATTCATAAAGACAAAATGGGATTGCTTTGTCTATACACAAGTGTATCAGATCCACAAAGTGTGGAGGAGGCCCTGTCGTCCTCACATGCTAGTGAGTGGAAGAAAGCAATGGATGAGGAATATAACTCTCTAATGGAAAATAAAACTTGGCAGCTTGTTGACCTTCCCAGTAATAAAAAGGTTTTACCAAGCAAATGGATATTTAAAACAAAAACCGACCAACAGGGAAATATAATTCGATACAAGGCAAGGCTAGTCATAAAAGGATACGCTCAAAAAAGGGGGATTGATTATCAAGAAGTCTATTCTCCAGTAGTAAGATACACCTCTATTCGTTATTTGTTTGCTCTAGCAGCACAGAACAATTTGCACATTGAGCAAATGGATGCTATATCAGCATTTCTTCAAGGAAAAATAGATACAGACATATACATGATACAGCCAGAGATGTATAAGATAGGAGGCCAAGTATGTCACTTACTTAAGTCCATTTATGGGCTTAAACAGGCAAGCAGATTGTGGAATACCAAGTTAAGCAATGTGTTGAAAGAAATGGGAATAGAGCAATCAAAGACTGATGCCTGTATTTATTTTGATGTCAATAAAGGAATTTATATTGCAGTTTGGGTAGATGATATAATAATTTTCAGCTCTCAATTAGAAATAACTGAAGAATTAAAGAAAAATTTATGTTTAAAATTAAAAATGAAAGATCTTGGTCAAGCGAAACAATGTGTGGGCTTAAACATAAATAGAGAAAAGGATGCAATTACATTAGACCAGGAAAAGTATATAAATGAAATACTGTTAAGATTCAACATGGAAAATTGTAAACCTGCAAAAACACCCATAGAAGTTGGTTTAAAATTTGATAACAGCACTGAAGTTCCATATGATTGCCCTTATCAGCATGCCATAGGCTGCTTATTATATATAGCGCAAGGAACAAGACCAGACATCTCATACGCAGTGAATGCCCTCAGTCGATATAATAAGGAACCTACATGTGAGCATTGGGCTGCCGTGAAAAGGGTAATGAGATATATACAAGGGACTAAACATTATAAACTTACTTATACCAAGGATGGTCAAGATAACGTCACAGGGTATTGTGATGCAGATTGGGCGAGTGACACCCGTGACCGTAAATCGTGCACGGGATATATCTTTATTTTACAGGGTGGTGCAGTGTCATGGGGTTCCCGGAAACAACAGACCGTGGCCCTATCCACAGCAGAGGCAGAGTACATGGCCATGTCAGCGGCGGCGCAGGAGGCGCTGTGGCTGCAGCAACTGCAAAGGGAGCTTGGCGGACAGCGCGACCACACTCTAGTCATCTACAGCGATAACCAAAGTGCTATAAAACTCACTGCTAATGATTGTTACCTACCGAGGTCTAAACATATAGACATTAGACATCATTTTTTAAAGGAACATGTAAATAATTTAAGATTAAAATTTTGTTATGTAAAAGGTAAAGATAATGTTTCTGATGTGTTAACTAAAGGTGTAACTATAGATAAACATCTGTTTTGTGTATTAAATATGGGATTGCGTTCTGGGGTGGGTGATAGAAATGGAACGCACTCTAATTAGTTTAGTTTTCATCCGTTTACTTCAGTGGCGCTAGGTGTGTTATAAAACTCTAACAACGTGATTGTACGTGCTAATAAAATATACTATAATATAAAATTACCAATTTATTAATTGCTAAAAACCTACAGAAATAAATAATGATAATGTTTTCAATGACAGAGTCTTTTCTAGTAACTGGTCTAAGATAATATTTATTTTTAAGAATTAAAAAAAGAACGAGTCTTTCAGTAGTCGCATATGTGTAACATCTGACATCTCACCTTGATAATAAGCAACTGAGCAGCGACAGAAATTTACCTCAAAGTTTAAGAAAGCTAAATACTGAAATATTTATTCGAAAAAAAAAAAATCATTACCAGTGGTCGCCCAATGGTCGAAATTCGACCCCATCTACTGACAATCTATATAGTACTTACTAATTCCATGGTATTATAAATTACTTGTGAGTGAGCGGTGGTAACGGCCACGTCTTACAAGTTGTAGATCGTAGGTTCGAACCCATACAGGCGCTTTACTTTGTGTAAATTATTTTCTCCACCACTGCTCTCAAAACGGTGAAGGAAAACATCGTGAGGGAAAAACCGGCATGTCCTAGAAGCAAAAATTCGAAGACATGTGACATCTACCAACCCGCACTGGGTCCGCGTGGTGGATTAGGGCCCACTCTCTGTCACAAAGAGGAGGCCTGTGTCCCAGCAGCGGGAAAATTATAGGCTGATTATGTATGATTATGTATAAAGTACTTACTAATTTCATGCAATTTAAAATTACTTATTCCTGTCTACACATTTCCGTCCCTTTTGACGAAATTCCTCCCACAATAAGCGATAGGAATGATGTTATACATAACAAAAAGAAGAAAGAGTATTAAAGAGGTTACATCGTTAAGTAGATAATTTTGTTCAGTTTTTTCCCCACCTTTTCCTAAGAACTTGTTTAGCACAATTATTATAACTTCAACGAAGATTCCTTCCGTAGCAACAACCTTTACGCGAAGCCTCTATGTAGGGACCATGCTCAAGAGTGAACCCCTTAGGCTGTGTAAGCCCAAATCAGAACCAACCAGATAGCTTAGTTAGAACAAAACTGACCCTAATTACAATAAAACAAGACCTCCCAGGAACATGGACCTTACAATACAATGAACAAAGGTCAAATAATACTCCAAGTTTCCAAGCCATGCATGGCCGAGATTGTATTCAATAGAATAGGTACCTGTCCTTCCCAATACTTCAGCTGGAACCAAATAAATAGTAGCGATTGTAATAACCGAAGGCTTTCCCATGGCCGCGCCAGTTAAGGCTTGCCCACACACATTGGGTTAAATACCTTATTTATAGCTCACTTGGACTGACCTTTAATGTGCCGGGGCTAGTAGAGGAAATGCGTAAGTTAGAAATCGACGGAAATGTGAGAGTATGAGAAGAAAACATTGGAGCATTTGTGGTAACAATATTTTGGAGTAAGAAATAAACAAAATGAAGTGAAGCGTTAAAGAAATGGAATAACGGTACATATTAACGATACTGCGGTTTTAACAGTTTGTGCAGTTTTAAGTGCTTTAACTTATTTTCAATATTTAGAAGAAATAAGTTAATTTATCTAAAAATCGACCGGATTTATAGATCGCACTGTCTCGTTGGTCGAGTGGTCGCAAGCGCTACTGCTGAGCATGAGGTCCTGGGTTCGACTCCCGGGTCGGGCGAAGTGTTTTTGAGTTTTTCTATCTGGAATTTCTCAGTAGCAGCCCAAAGTCTGGATTTGTGCACGGTTGATGGCAATAGGCTCGCCCCCTATTACATGGGACTTAAAACATAACTGGCAAAATGTGAGTGTACTACAGGTACACCTCTGCCCAACCCATCGGGGAAATAAGGCGTGACGTTATGTTTATGTTATGTGTTATCAAAAATGTATTAATAAAAAAAAACTGAGATCTATGGAAAAAATGCTTCAAATTGTGTTAAGTGATACCTGAATATACGGTGTATCGACCCTTAACGTTGTAGCACTATTTACGCCACACTCTATTTGTAGGTATTTTTTATATGCAGGTTCTAGGTATTTTTCACCTTACCTTCATCGTCTTCTGACAGCTGTACAGCTACATGTGCATACCTACTACAAGATAGTATTGAAAATAATCAAATGCATTTAAATGTCTTACCGAATACGTTTTCACAAGACGCTCCAACAACTTTTCAATAACAAATAAAACATTAGACAAAATTGATTGTGCATAGTAATATTAGTTTCCAATGGTTTCCAACTTGGTCGTTTCTCTCAACGCGTGGCTATTTCTAAATAAGGCCAGACCCGAACGTATCGGTGCAAGTTTCGATATAGATATTTTGTTTGCCCTGACCATTCGGGTAACGGATACCGGCGCCATTGCAATCTGCGGAAGTTGTTCTGTATGTCGTGTACAGTATAAATATTTTCGTTAAACGGAAACTTTTAATATAAATATTTTGGGAAATTGAAGAAAGAATTCGTGTAATTACTTCCGTGTTTTGGGAAAAGGAAACTCTCTCTCTCAACTTGATTTCTTTTGTTCATTGAGAGTGAAAGAACCTACAACTTTTATCTTTTACTTAAAGTACAACATTAAGAGTCTTTCTCTGTTCCTTCTTCATTCAATTTTATGATTTTAAAAACTGATAATATTGTCCAAACAAATCAATAAAATATACCCACTTTCCAACCAATAGATTCTAACGATCCAAACATAAAATCTTTCAATGCCTGATAGAAACTTTTACATTCAATATTTTGACAAAAACCATCAAAGAATTTCTGTATCGTCCCACTCACTAAGTAACTTAAACTCTCCTTAAGACAGTTGTGATAGTAACGTTTTACGACTCATCCAAAACGAATTGTTACCTGCTATTTAAAAGTAATAAAACTGCTTTTTAAAGCAGACACACTCTAAATATTGGATGCGTGAAAATATGTTCTTTTAATAGTCAAAATTCCTCCTAGAATACGTCCGCGGGCGTCATCTAATCGTGTATTTGGCTTCAGATTTTCGACTAAATTGCTTTATAAGAAGCGAGGCGTTATCTTCGTGTAATTTAGAAATGAACGTGAAATCCGTTGGTGACCTTCCCAATCAAATGATAGTTAACATACTTTTCATTGGGTTAGTGAAATAGGTAGGTATATTTATTGAATAAGTAAGTTCTTAAGTAGTGATAAAAAATATATCGATGTGAAATAAATAGGAACAACATTTCACCGGTAGTGATATTCAAAACTATTAAAATGGAAAGGCAAACATGTTTGCCTTTCCATTTTAATAGTCATTTCCATTTTTCTAATCGAGATTTCTACTCATAAGTAGAAATCTCGATTAGAAAAATAAGCACTGTAATGTTAAGCTTCTGCAACCAATCTATCAACCAAATAACCATTACTATGCGATTATAATAAGATTCCCAAATAAATACAACGAAACGAAATACCAAATAATACCAATTTGTATTACATTCCCTGATATGGAAATGAGACGGCCAAAAATATGACCACCGAACAATTTTACGATCGTAGATCAGATATTCAAAGAACGTAATAAACCAAGCCGTTACGTCAACAGGCTACAAATTCTAGTCCTTGAAACAACATGATAGCAAATAGGTAACTAAACTACAATCAGACTAGGTTTTGTAAGTCATCCGACCGCAGATAGTAAACAATATAACGAAACAAAGGAATTCCTTAATCAAATCGACGTGAAAGATCAAAAACTATAGATAGCAGGAACGCAGAGCGTGTTCATGATACGAGTCTCCGTACACCTACTCATCGTGATGCAGCAATACCGATGCATTTAATTGTTGTGTGATAGCACACTAATGCACCTGTCAAGGAAACAAAGGCAACTCTAGATAAGACCAAAATTGAAGCACGATCGGTTTTTGTTGGCGGCTGGACGTCTCAAATGTAAATGTTTATACTTTCTCGTTTGTAACCGTTCGATTCACATCTCGGCTGATATGAGCCGTGCCAGTCATTTGTCATGCACCCAACGAGATATTCGAAGCCTTTTATTTCAATACTTGTTGTTATGCAACAGGGAATATGCATGATGCATTTTTTTTCATTATATCAACAATAGACAGTAATTTAAACCCCAGAAAAGTATTAAAAGTTAAATTCAACTACTGCTTGTTACTCAAAAAATTAATAAAACTTCAACAAATTTTCTACCACAGTTCATTCTGTCGCGGTCATGATGTGACGTCATTTACCACTAATCTTCTTTGTTTACATCTGTTTTTAGCCCTAAATCATATAAATTAAATGCTTTTTGTGCTTTATTCAAGCAGAAATCGCACTTACTTTACCTTGGTGAGATTTCAAACACTTTGCAAATAATAGATTCACACAGTTTATTTCGTCACTTCCGGCATTGTCGAAGACGACGCGTTTTGAGTTTACGTTCCGTTCCAACAAAAAAAAGCAACATAAAATAATGAATTGTAAAATAAGTGATGCATTAAAAAATGTAAAAGGAATAGGAATTTGTTTCTTGAATCCTACACAATGTATATTTAAATAATGGATACGTTTTGAATTACGTGCATATTCCCTATTGTTTTGCGCATTTAAATAGTAACAACACGTACGTGGGTTTCGTTTAAATCCGTAATAACGTCCTACGATACACTCGTTCAATGCCAAATATTTTACTAATAAAATACCTAACCAGTACAATGTTATCTTTATTACAATGCGAATTCGGACCCGTTTTTATGCGATTGGAAGCTTTGTTTTTATATTCGATCAATCAAATCAAATAGTTTTATATTTCACGTACAACTATAACGTAGTATTTTTTATTTCTATAAATATTCATGTTGCTGCTTGATACATTTTTTATAGAAATTCTAGATAGTATTTACTATCTTCACTATCTACATTATGCCACGTTCGGACAATTTGTATCAGAAAACAGTAACGAAATATTAACAGCATTGAACGCATATTTTATATGTGCACGCACATATAAAATATGCGTTCAATGCGTATCAGATATTGCGCCGTATAATATTATTAATAGCACCAATGCAGATAGGGTTTACGCTTAACGATTGGAAGCCCCTGTACGTTTTACCAGGAGCTCGTAACGAAGTGGGACTTGTTCCTTACAATGCTATCTACCGAGACTGAAAACCAGTTATGATCCATTATCAGATTCTATGCCCGGGGTGGCATTAAAATGTCGGCTCGGTCCTGCTTTGTTTATTAAATTATGTCCACCGTCGCTATAAATATCGCTTGAGACGCGTTCATTTAGTGAAATACCGATCCAACCAACGATACTGCATGAGTTATGTCGCGTCCTTAAGAATAACGTATTAAAGCTGCATAAACAAGGTTGAGTAAAGAAAAATGGATAGTTATCTAGATTGTGCTGAAGGTTACGAGTGTAAACTTTGTATTGTTACCATTCTGTTATAGGTAAAGCTGGTGAAATACTCACATTCAGAAGTAGTACAGGCAGAACTTTTATTGGAAGACTGATAGAACTGAAAGCAGAAAAAAAACAAAAATAAGGACAAGTCAGAAACTTTTTCGCACAAAATTAGAACGTTAAACTGTCGACCCCGACATCTCAAAAAATATTAAGTACTAACAATATCCCAACGTTGCGATTCCCTTAGATTATGATCAGAGAGCATTAAAAGTAATTGAATCAAAAACAAACGAAAGTGGCGGTCGAAGAGAGAGAAATAAAGCCAGCAAAAAAGGGAAGAGTCGCGATGTAATGACGTAGATAACTTCAACCAATTACCGGGAACGCAGAAGTGCTGCATCTGCGGGATAAAAATGGACTCTCCGTTTGCAAATAATATGCAAGGATTGTTATTATTCCAAATACAGTGGGAAAGGTTCAGGAAGAAAGTTTCTTAGAAGTACTTGTTAGTTTTGATAAAGAAATAAAATCGAGCTTTACAGCTGCAGAGAAAGCCGGGAGCGATTTTTTGCAGTACGTTTATAGTTTTGTAGCTAAGAAAATAATATTGCAGAAGAAAATGCATATTTTAGGCGAAGGCTTTTTAAGACATGAATCAGTAATATTGAATCAAGCTTAAAACATACTAAATCAACCTTTAGGAACTGTCGAGCCGCAACCAGCAAAGGCCTCTACCAGACAGGACACGACGATTTTATCTCTCTAGAAGCCGACCCATTATTTCCACCGCTTCCACGGACTATCTTAACAATTACTCTCGGTGCTTATACGATTTGATTTAAAGGCGTTTAGTTCTGTAGTTAATGAAATGGACATTTTGCTATTTCACTGTTCTTTTTTCTACGATTCTTGTTAACAAAAGCATGACTGTGATATAATTGCTGCGTAATCTTAGAGATAACATCGTGTCCGTCTGTCCGTGGTCGAAAATATTGAAGGTCAGCATAGAAATGGTTTTGAGTAACGAAACATTACATAACATTTTTTTTTTAGTTTCATTGTGTAACAATGAAGCTTATCAGAATCTATCGATACAATGAGATCCTTGTTTACTCTTTGCGGATAGAAGCACGAATGATAGCATCAGACATGGATAATTTACATTTAGCTAAGAGATATGCGTCCTGCTCGTTATGACATACGGTGGCGAAACGTTGAATGTCAGTGGACGGTCGGGCTTGTCCACAAATTCAAGGTCGCTCAGCGCGCCATGGAGCGGGCTATGCTCGGAGTTTCTTTGAAGGATAAGATCAGAAACTAAGGTTTCCAGAAGAGAACCAGAGTTACCGACATAGCCTGCACAGTAAGCAAGCTGAAGTGGCAGTGACCTGGCCATGTTTGTCGAAGGACCGATGGCCGGTGGAGCAGACGAGTCCTGGGCCTCAAGTCTGCTATTACAATAGTGTCAGAATGGTCTGTTCCGATCCTTATTAATGACGCCATTATATTAGTAGATTACCAAACTTGATCAATAATAGATCATTCTGACACTATTGTAATGACAGACTTGAGGCCCTGGAGTGGTGACCGCGTATTGGCAAGCGTAGTGTGGGACGCCCCCCAGCTAGATGGACCGACGACCTTAAAAAGGTGGCTGGGACAGACTGGATGCGGAAGGCGGAGGACGGGGTGTTGTGGCGCTGCCTGGGAGAGGCCTATGTCCAGCAGCGGACTGTTATAACTATCATTCTGATGCTAGTGAACTGTTCAAAACTTACTATTTCAGCTACTTCAGCAAAGGTTTTCTGATGACCAGACAAACATTTTTCATGATGTTCTTTACAATATATTCCCAACTACACCATTCTAACAAAATCAAACGTTTCTCTAAAACCGTGAATATGAGAAATTAACGTTGCAAGCCAATTTTAAAAGTCTTAGTTTCCGAACCAAAATGACCGAATCTAACATCGATCAGTCCTATAGAAGTCACGATTCCTCTCTCAGTCAGACATTCGCACGGAACGAAGTGGGATCCTTTATGATCTTGACATTTGTTACAAATTGTTTCAAAGCCCGTGATTGAATTTGAATGGCGCCCTTCGCAAGCCCCGGTATCGTGTCATTAGGTAACTCTTTCGGGCCATCCGATTGATCTTGAACTTTTCTCTGTAATGGTAACGGTGAAATGGCAACTGGGTATTTGATGGTGAATTATTTGTAATGGTTGTTGTGCTGTTTTGTCCTCTGTTTTTTTTTTTCTGTCGAAAATGAGAATTAGTAAAAATTATGTTTGTGAGCAGTTGTGGCCCAGTGGTAACGGCCGCGACTTACGAGTTGTAGATCGTAGGCTCGAACCCAGACAGACGCTTTACTCTGTGTAAATTATTTCATCACCACTGCTCTCAAAACGGTGAAGGTAAACATCGTGAGGAAACCGGCATGTTCTAGAATCAAATATTTGAAGACATGTGACATCAACCAATCCACACTGGGCCCGCGTGGTGGATTACGGCCCACTCCCTCTCACAGAGAGGAGGCCTGTGTCTCAGCAGTGGGAACATTATAGGCTGACTATGTAAATGTTATGTTTTGTTTTGTTCTGACTATGTAAAGATTTTTTAATATTATCGCTAAAATAAACGATAATTTAAAACAAAGTATCTACAGAACAGGCATCTCGCTCAAACAATCCCAACAATACAATTCGAATTAAAACATGCAATATTTTTATCAACAACAAAAGAACGCCGCGCCGCGCCCGCTCCGAACAAAGCACAACGTTTTTATTAACAAATAAGTGACAATAAAAACAAATGAAATGGTACCAGCAATTAATTGACACGCGTGTAGGCATACAATCGCATAATTAAGATCCCCGAGCGTGGGTGATTCGCCGTACACACCCGTGTTCCGAACACTGCGCACAAATCGATGGTATTAATTTTTAATTCCGCCACAGTGCAGCAATATTCCCTATGTTACATCATTCAAAAGAACAGTATGATCAAATGTTACATACAAAAACAAGTGCCGAGAAGTTCATGGATTGGAAATTCTCTTCGTGTAGGTGGCTTGAATTATGAATGCAGATAACCGAGAGTGGGGTTGCATTAATTAAATAATTATGACATATTGTGCGACCGTTTCAATGGGAGGGCAACTGATAAGGAATTGGTATGGAAACACTCATTACTAATTCTGAACACCTGTTTAGTGAGTTATGATTTGATATCTATAGAACTTTGCATCATTAAGTGTACCATTGGTACTATGAATTTTAAGGAGCGAAGTTTGAGTACCGCAACCCTTCTAATAATCAATATCTATACTAATATTATTTATCTATAAGTTTGTAAGGGTTAATCTCTGGAACTACCGGTCGGACTTGAAAAAATATTTTTGCATTTGATAGCCCAATTCTTGAGGAAGGTTATAGGCATAAGGTTATTTAACATCACGCTACGATCCTTAGGAGCCGAGCAAAAATAAAAAAAAAGTCAGAATGAACGCTAAGCGAAAACGAAAGTACTTTGGGAATAAGAATAATTTAATTTTGAAATTATAATCTTAAAGGACATTTCTAGATTAAGACGCTGACAACACCTAAACCGCGGTCACTGTCAGATTGCAAAGAAAAGAAAGAGACGTGCGACGACAAAACGCTTGTAATTTATTGCAAAATATGAAGTAATTATCTATTTACTCAGAATTGAGTTGAGTAATCGAAAATAAAAAACAACCAAGTTCTGCATTAGAATAAGACGTACTCGTTATTAATTAAATACGTAGTGTATGTTGATATTTAATACAGATATTTTGGATTAGAACTCAAGGTAAGAGGTTAGTTTAACGTTAATTTGTATCGAGATTTTTTTTTCAAAACGTGTTTTGGGGACAACCAAGTTCTGGGAAATATGTTCAAAATTAACATATATTTTTTCCGCTACCACAAACTATGCAGATTTGGCAATTTTATTTCTTAAGAGAAGCCTATTTTGGTCAATTGGGTCTTGTCAGCGCCTTAATTGTAATGCATTTGTATGGTATGAGGTAGGAGTTGTATGAAAAGCTGACACAGAAAAATATAAAAGATGATAATTATGTAATTTGCTGATCATCATCATCTGACTAGCCTTTTCCCAACTATATTATATACTAGTATATTACATGAAACGACTGCGTATCTGACCTCCACAACTTGTTACTGGATACCACGATACGCCTTGGTAAGACTGGTTGTCAGACTTTCAGGCTTCTGACTACCCGTAACGACTGTCAAAGATCTACAAATACCTAATAGCCGGGACCAACGGCTTACCGTGCTTTCCGAGGCACGGAGGGGTCTTGGTATGTAAGATGAAGATGGTTGCCCATCCACGGACCAACCACGGCAAGCGTTGCTTAACCTGATCGATCGACCCGTGCGGCTGTTATTACTTAGCCACGAGCCTTTCCCCTATGTAATTTGCTGACCGTTGCAGAATAAATCAGAACAGGTAGGTATTATGTATTATGTTCCAGTTTCTACAATAATCGAGTTAGTTTATTAGCCAAAGCCGGTCTTTTAAAGACGAAATGTATCTTAAATCAAGTACTTATATAATCAATATTTATATTTATGAATAAAATCAGGATTTTTTTTTTAGTTTATCTGAGGAGCTACCTTATAAATACACGTTACGCACATTTTTTTATAAGACTGTTTTTCAAATGTCAGACTCCCATCTCTTATCTAAACGATGGTGCAATTTACGGCAGCAAATTTTAAAACGTGTTAATTATAAAGATTGGTTCACAGGAAAAAAAACTAATTGTAAATTATAATAGGCACCAACATTAAGTTTATTTTCTTTTAGTTTTTAGCATTATGTGATAGGTGTTAACCCTATCTGTAAAAAAAAATCTTATTTCAATAGAAAAATGTTTTTGTTAATTCTTGCACAACTCGATAGATGGCGCTGATAATGAAATGACAGTCTTCGTTACTGGAGCTTTTCCATAGATTTTGATGCAAAACTATTTTAAAACGACATAATCGTGTCTAAACCAAAAAAAAAAAAATATAATATTAAAATCCTCCTCTTGTAATAGGATTTCCACCCTGTTTTGATACCATGTGTTATAGGCATAAGGCATGTTACAGGCAACACACATGGTATCAAAGTAAAATTAACATTTGGAAAAAGCCTCCACTGTGCACACATCTCAACCACATTTGTGATATTTTTCACATTACATTCTCGGGAGGTGTCCCAACGTCCTAATTTGCATTTTAATTGTTCGCTTGCCGTCGAATCAATTTCACGTACCTGATTAACATTTGTTATAATAAATTCTTTATTATGTCTACATTACTGAACTGGATTCTGCTAATGCCTTATATTACGCTGTAATAAATTGAGATTTAGTTTTAATAGCCCACTTTATGCGCCATGTTTAAATTTTAATTTGGTTATGGTTGTGAGATAAATATTTAAAAACCGTCTATTTCTTATCTATTTCTATTAATTTAGGCAGCTACTTTTCTAGATGGTTAATGAACCTGAATTGACAAGATTAGTCATTCAAATCAGGTTTAAGAATGACTGTTTAAGTCTCAAACTCATAGATAGCATATCTATAGCTGTCAAAGCAACAAACCAAACTGAATAGCGAGAATTTCCTAAAAATTTAATAGTAATGTATCCCCTAAGAAGCTGACAACACCTAAACCGCGGTCACTGTCAGACTGCATAGAAAAGAAAGAGAAGCGCGATGACATAACGCTTGTAATTTATTGCAAAATATGAAGCAATTAGATATCTATTTACTCAAAATTGAGTCGAGTAATCGAAAATAATAAACAACCAAGTTCTGCATTCAAATAAGACGTTCTTGTTATTAATTAAATACGTAACGTATGTTGGTATTTAATACAGATATTTTAGATTCCAATCCAAAATATCTGTATTAAATACCAACATACGTAATAAAAAATCTCGATACATACTAACGTTAAACTAACCTCTTACCTTGAGTCTCGATACATATCGAGATTTTTTTTTCAAATCGTGTTTTGGTAACAACCAAAGTTCTTAGAAATATGTTCAAAATTAACATATTCTTTTTTTCGCAATCACATACTACTCGTATACAGATTTGGCAATTTCTTTTCTTAAGACAAGCCTATTTTGGTCATTTGCCTCTTATCAGCGCCTTAAAGGCTCTTACAGACTGGGGCGATATCGCACGAGCCTTGACCAGTACTGTTGTCATCAAAACTTTCAATAAAATACTAATCACAGCAACATATCCACATGACTAATTAAATAAAAAGGGAATAAGAATGTGATAAACTAGCAGAGTACAATAATCAAAACAAAATAAAATATAAACAGAAAGTTTAAAAGCCTCATTATAATGTAGCACGTGTTGATTACGTCACTGCTTTTGACTGATCACTTCCTTGGACGAGCTTTACCAACTTACATTTACACAACAAACGTGGCAACGTAATTCCTATTTTCAACGCGATAAGAGTTACTTTATATTTCTTCAGTGGTAATTAAAATTAAAAGTGTTTTGTGCAACACGAATCGCTAGCGCTGCTCAATGTGGCGTGGTGTGAGTTCGCGGTAAAACTTTGCATGAACGAAGATTTGTGTTAAGAAAATGGAGCAATAGTGAAGGAAAGGTGTTAGAGGTAATTATTTTTTTTAATTAAAATTTTAATTTATTCTTTACGTACGTGTGTTTAACCTAGCAGTTTGCACGTAAGTATTTAAACAATCCTTACGTGCAAACTGCTAGGTCGGTAGGGAATGGAAATGTTGCATTGCTTTTCGCTACGCCTTGGCTGAAAACCCATAGAGATTGGTGAAAGAATCTGTTAGTTTCAAACTTCAGTTTGACAGTTCGAAAATGACAAATCTTATGTCAATTTGCGTCCTTAATTCCTCATTTTTAAGAATCCTCATAATTAATATCGTTTATAGTAAAAAATAATCATTATTGGATTACGTAAACAAACTATAAAACACATAAGTTAATGAATTAATCTGAATCATAAAACACACTGATAATTGAAAAGCAAATAAAGTTGACAATTTCGGGTCATTTATTATTGGGGCAGCGAAAACTGTGGAGTAGCTCGACATATATTAATTGCGCCACGCGGTCGCGGTCGCAATTGTGGTGGCGATTGTGGTCGCATGAATTTTTATGTGGAAAATATCTGTGAAAGCAAAGTTTGGTTGTGTATTTCTAATTTGGTATATATTTTTAGGGTTATTTATCATTTGCGTACGTAAACTGTGGAGTCGAATAAATAGAAATATTATAAAAGTTTTCAGGTAATGATTTTCAATTAAATTGTTACAAATGAACTCAATAATGGTCATGGAATCAACTAAAGAACGTACTAATTAGGTAAAATTAGGACTTTTGAGTAACTAAAAATAAACGATAATTACTTTCATGCTCTATCTTTTCAATCCTAAATAATAAATATATTTAAAACATCCCTTAAACTGCAGAAAATTCCATTCATCCTTGTTCTAATTTATTAAAACTAACCAGCTTGTTTGAGGTTTAGAAAAGAATCTTAGCCCATTGTATCGTAGTTGCGTAGACAGCTTTTATTAAAAATTCAATTAGGTAGTAGGTTGTTAGTACGTGACTGGATTTTGAACAAAAAGGTGTATACAGCGTGTATCATAAATGTGTGGTCATATTTGAGGGTGTGGTACAAACCATCAAACTGAAAGTCTTTCTCTATGGGACCAACATCGTAATCGCAAAAAATTCATCAGCTATCATTTGGGTCGAGTAGGTATTGAAGTTTTGTATGGGACAGTTGATTAGTTTTTCACGATTAAGATGTTGGTCGCATGGCAACAGTTGTTCGGTTTGATGGTCTGTACCATACCGTTAAGTATTTCTACACATTTCTTGTACACGCTGTATAAAAGTAACGTAGTCCTTTATTTATTCAGAAGGTGACTATTGGCGCGTGGCATAAATGATAAATGATAAATGATAATAAATGATAAATGATTTTATTTCTGTAAGTAGGTTTTTACAAACACTTTTACACGTCAAAAAGTGATTTTAATTCCTGGTAGTTAGTTGCATTGCTCACATAAATTTCTTTTAATGTTTCTTTATTAATGTTGTATGTGTTTATTGAACAAATTATGAACAGGTTGATAAAAACAACATTCTGAGGTGTAAAACCTGATGTTAAGTCAATGTAACGCGGAATATTTGAGAGAAAAACAGAAATCTAGTAAGTAGTTTTCTCTGAGATTTAGACTTAAATGTTTATTTGATTTGTACTTGATTTGAACAACGTCGGGCTGAGAGGGACTTGGGCTAAGTAATAACAGCCGCACGGGTCGATCGATCAGGTTAAGCTACGTTTGCCGCGGTTGGTCCGTGGACGGGTGACCATCTTTACATACCAAGACCCCTTCGTGCCTCGGAAAGCACGTTAAGCCGTTGGTCCCGGCTGTCATTTGTAGATCTTTGACAGTCGTTACGGGTCGTCAGAAGCTCGAAAGTCTGACAACCAGTCTTACCAAGGGGTATCGTGTTACCCAGTAACTGGGTTGTGGAGGTCAGATAGGCAGACGCTCCATGGAAAATACTGGTATTCAGCTGCATCCGGTAAGACTGGAAGCCGACCCCAACATAGTTGGGAAAAGGCTAGGCAGAGATGATTTGAACATCGTTACAGAAACTAAATAAACTGGAAATGATGTAAAATAATGTATAGTCGTTAGCACATCAAGTTACCACAAACCGTCTAATTTCTCCAAATGATTTTAAACCTTAAAATGTTGATGGTTAAGTTCAAAATCGAATGAGAAAATTTGACAGTTTGTGATAATTTGATGTGCTGGAGACTACCTATCTTTTAGCTTAGAATTACTTAGATCATTAGCACCTAGATCACTTTAGATATCCACAGGATCTAAAGTGATCTAGGTGCTAATGATCTAAAGTGATGCTAGTAATCTAAGGAATCCCGCACAAGGATCTGAAGACTGTGTTGCAGGCAATACAGTCTTTAGATCCTAGTGCGGGATTCAGTGATACATTAAACCTGTTAAGCCCCGCGCGACACCGATTGGGAGTCAAACAATAGAAAATCAATTGTGTCTCATTACTCATTAGCTGTCCTTGACCAATTAAATAATGTAACAATGTTACGGAAAAAGAAACGTTTTATTATTAGGTTCTTATAATTGATGACCTATGGCGCTAAAACGTGGTCGCTCGCAATGGGCCTTGGCTAAAAGTCACCCAAAGGTCAATGGAGAGGGCTATGCTTGGAGTTTCCCTACGTGATCGAATCAGAAATGAAGAGATCCGCAGGCGAACCAAGGTAACCGACATAGCCCGAAGAATTGCCTTTAAGTGGCAGTTGGCAGGGCACATTGCTCGCAGAACAGATGGTGCCGAACGGTTCTGGAGTGGCGACCATGTACCGGAAGAAGTAGCGTTGGAAGGCCTCCTATAAGGTGGACCGATGACCTTGTGAAGGCTGCAGGAATCCGCTGAATGCCTGAAGCACAGAACCAGACGAAGTGGCGGTGCTTGGGGGAGGCCTATATCCAGCAGAGGATCTTTTGCCTGAAATGATGATTATGATGATGACTTATCATTATTATTACTTTTTGGGAGGAATAGAACAGCAAGCAGGAAATATTGTGGCCTGGCCAGTCCCTGAAAAAAATCCCTATTTTTTTAAAGACTACAACACTATGTATTTATTCCACACTTATACTATCTGTTTAAAACTTCATTACGGATACATAAATCACACCAAAAAGGCTTAACCAAAATGTTTTTCGAAAACCTAAATGATTTACAGCCCACTGATAGTACCTATATTTATACCCCAGTCTTTGTCGATAGCATATCGGTCTAAAAACGACAAAAAAATATCCCTTTGTTCTTTGTCGCCCTACTCATATGCAAATGTGGTCGGTCTCCAGACTGATTTAGGGCCTGCATTACCGATTCACGAATACGTTGAAAAGTGCAAACTTTTTGGAATGAAACCCTGCTAAATGATTTATATTGAAGTGATGTGTAAACGGTTTTTGTGAAGGTGTAAAAGGTGATTGTCGGTACGTTTGTACTGGTTGACAGACATATTTGGGACATAATAATGTTTTTAGGGTGATTTTAGTAAACCTGTAGTTTGTAGTTTCTTCGTGCACCACCTAGATTTTAAGGAGGAATTTATGGTACTTTGAGGATAAATAAAAGAGTATTAAATGTTTTAGCACTTATCATATTATGCTTGAGAATTATAAGGAAGTCCTCTTCGACTTCTTCCAATTGTATTTTTAAACTTAAATAAATCTTTCAGCTCATATCGCAATGATGAAAATGCAGCCCCGTTCACACTTAACAACTTGCCAAAACATTCCTTTTTAAACACTACCTCATATATCAGCCGAGGGCTGCCATATTTAACACTTACAGGGACTTATGGCATTTGATATCGTACGACTAATCGCTCGCCACTTTCTTTGGACACGACGTGACACCCCGATCATATTGTTTCTCTTTATCGGCTTCACTCGGCAAGTTTCGTGTCGATTCGGGCACTGATTTACAGCATGCCTTGTTTAGCTTCACATAATGACAGTAACTGGAAGATAGTGTCGTGGTTATGTAAAGTTACGATGCCGGATGTAACAATAGAAATTGATAGTTATTCGGCAAGATCAGCTGTCTTTCATATTTTACTGCAAGTCTTGAAAGTGAGCTAACACAGAATTGTTAATAGAAGCAAGCTTTAAATTGAAATTATAAATACTTGTAAATTTTTCTATACCACTTCATATAGTTACGGTCGTGTAGTAGAAAATATACAGTTCCAACATTCAGCAGACTTATTATTTAAAACACTGTTTTTCGTTCACAGATTGATTTGCCAAACCATACAAAGTCTCTCCAATCATAGACAGACATGAAAAAGCAGATACATACATTTTATCCCTTAAAATGTAACCTAAAAACAAAATACACCAGAATTCCAAACACGCAAAAAAATTGCTACTTTAACCTATAAATCTACATCGATCAATGAAAAGGTATCCTATCCATCTATCTAGTTGAAGGCAACATCATTATATCATCAACCTATTAACTTGGTAGAGACACTATGAAATATGGTCTGAAAAGACTTTCTGCCAGGCTAAACATTTTCGAAGCAAAACAAACGATTCTCAATACAGACATCATTAATTTCATCCTAGTTCCAACATGCTAACATTAAACCTACGTAGATGTCATCCAATTTTGTACTGTACGTCGTCGTATTAAGAGTTCCGTGATGTAATTGGGTTTGAACGCTGTGTGGAACAAATGGTCGTGTTCTGTTCACTTTTCATGCGTTTATTACATCTTGGCACGGTATGAGAGCACTATTGATTCCGTTTTATCTTGTTACTAAGTACTATTGAGGTGTGTGCATAGGGCCATAAGGAAAGACAATTGGTAAATCAGACTTCTTTAAAAAGTGGTAATGTGTGTATTTGGAGATGTTTCCATTAGCTTGAATTCTTGGCGTATCATGTTATAAGGATTGTGTTAGAACTAAAGTTATGCTAATGTTGTAAGCTAATTAATTAATATTAATTAGCTGTGTTAAATACAGATGAAGATTATTTAGGACATATCTTAGAGGATACCAATTTACGAAATGACTACCCAGATATGTTGTAATACGAAATAAACATCTTGAAATATGTTTCAATGTCACAGTTTTTTTATTTTAAAAACTCATTATGTTCAGCTTTATGATTATATAAATCAAAATTCGATAATGATGTATTTACAGGTTCACGGAAAACTCCTGAAAGACCATTCTGCATGTAGGTAATTAGAAAACAAAATGAAAAGAATATTTATTTCTGAACTTAAAATTATAACCTCATTTTGTTTTGTGCAAAACTAAGTAACAAAAGATTTATTTCAACAATTTCACACTTCGCCAATTTTTTCAAGAACAAGCCTCTACTTAGTTGCACGTTATGATATAGCTGCAAAAATCAGCCTTTTGATTTATACGTCCTTCACACATGAAGTCAAAAAAATAAAAACACTGTGTTCCCTGCCCAATGGTACTTACAATTTGATTTATGGGCCTCTGCCCGCCACATACATGCAAGTTTGAGCGATAAAAGATGAATCACACTAAGATTAATATTGTTTTCCCGAGTGCATTCTTATCTGAGAACATTATGTTGGCAAATGGTTGCAAGTTACTCAAGACAAATGCACTGGGCTGTTGCTGAATTTTAAAATCATCCATTTCTGTAGTAATATGTCTTGAGATTGCGGATTGATGATAAATCTTGAGTTGTAATATTTGTCTAACGTATCTGAAACTAGATGCTAAGTAATAACAGCCGCACGGGTCGATCAATCAGGTTAAGCTACGCTTGCTGCGGTTGGTCCGTGGATGGGTGACCATCTTTACATACCATGACCTGGTCTCCGTGCCTCGGAAAGCACGTTAAGCCGTTGGTCCCGGCTGTTAATCGTGGATCTTTGACACTTGTTACGGGTCGTCAAAAGCCCGAAAGTCTGACAACCAGTTTTACCAATGGGGCATTACCCAGTAACTGGGTTGTGGAGGTCAGATAGGCAGTTGCTCCATGTAAAATACTGTTATTTAGCTGCATCCGGTAAGACTGGAAGCCGACTCCAACATAGTTGGGAAAAAGCTAGGCAGATGATGTATCTGAAACTAGATTTGAGAAAGGGAATATTTCATAGACAGTGTTCAATAATAGTATCGGTCGATAATAGTACCTTACAGATAAGTGTACCCCTTATCTGTAAGGTTCTATTCTTTAGTATCAGCACTTAGAAAATATTGTACCTACTATGTTGTTCTATGTTAGAGGGTTTGGTTTCCGCACTTAGTCCTTCAAGTGGACCATTGTGCGTGATTGTACCTATTAATGCAATACATAATATTGATATGTTATTTAAAACCTCGACTGATACTATTATTGAACACTGTCTATGAAATATTTCCTTTCAACATAGACATGATATGTCTCGCTGCGAAGAGAAAAAGAGCAGGGTATTGGTGATAAAAGCACGAAAGTAATGTCCGTTTTCATTAACACCAGCTGACACCTAAATTAATGCCTTAATAATAGCGCGCTGTTGCATTATAAATTTTCGGCGCTAAGCCGAGCGTTGAATATCCACAGCGCGCTTTTATTTAGGTATTAATTTAGGTGCCGCTTAGTATTTGTGAAAACAGGCATAATACTGCGAGCGAAGCGAAGAAAGCGAATATCTAAATATTTTGGAAATACAGCCTGTTTTATGCCTGCTGGAGTCGCAGGAAAAGATACCGTGGCCTCTGGCAACACAGGCAACGGAAGGAACACGGGTGGGTTTTAGTCAGTAAGAGACTGACACGCTCTCCCGCTCCACCCAGAGCCTTATTTGATAATTTCCACCCAAAAAAAACCTCTTTTATACCTTAACAAAGTCATAGTGCGTCAAGCCTTTTCACAGTATTATATTTTGGTTTCGGATTCTGGTCTTACCAAGTCTAAGGATCAACTTAAAAGAGTTTTACAAAAATATTATCTCTCATTGTGGCCATTGAAAATGTTTATTCTTTTTATTTTATTTTTATGTTTAAAAAGTGAGATTTTTGATCTGAACTGTAGGTATTTATTTTATATTTTACTTAGCACAATTAAGTTATTTTGAAAATTTTTAATCTATTGGTAGACGAGAACTACTGCCGACAAACTGTTTTGCAGTCTGGCAGACTTTATGCATGTTATTGTTAAATCAAATTCTGAATAAATAAATAAAACCAAATAAGGGAAAACGATCACTTAGCTAATATACAAAGTTTAGACTGGTTGTCATACATTCAGACCAGTGTCACCAATAATTATGACACTGACAACCCACAAATACAGTGCTTTAAACCTGCCAATATAACCGTCAAATCTGTCTCTTACAAATTATTATATCCCACAACTATTTCTGCCAACAAACACGGAGTTCATAAGGTTTACTTATTATGCAGTCGTTATGTCAATTGTCGGGGCGAGCAAGCATTTATTAGCATAAGGCAGCCGCAAGTCCACCCGATCTGACAGTAATAACAAATTAGGGTAACTGCTCCAAACGTTGTCCAAACCGCTATTGTACTCTTGTTCCCCCAGCAGCTAATTGTGTTTTTGTTTGCTATTTTGCGGCCGAATGACGCTTTAATATTGAGATTCTTGCGAGTTTGGTTCGTGTTTTTGTAAAGTCTTAAATAATAAGGGTTTTATCTCGATTAGTCTTGGATTGGGGTGTAATGAATAAATGGCGTTTTGTGCTAATTCAGTTAGAATAATTAGCTTACATTACTCTAAAAGCTGCCTTAGGTACCTAATGATATAACGTTTAAAAAAATAAACTACCCTATGTCATTTGTTTCCCCCGCATGCCTTAAACGGTCCTTCTTAATACTTTACCAGATCTTATTATTTCAATAAAAGATGACAAAATTCGATCGACAGAGTAAATATTGAAAAACCGTTTTCAATTATTTGCTCTGTCGATCAAATTTTGTAACAATAAAACGCAGAATTTTATAAATAATCAAGGCGTAATGCAGACGAGCTTAAACTCAATATTGGCAATCCTTACTAAACCGCTCTTGTCATGTCGCCCATATGGCAGAGCGTTAACAATGGAATTAGTCGTCATTCAAAGTACCGAGTCAAATTCACAACATATCTGGATAACGTGTAGCAAGTGCACTCGTCTGCCAGGGGTGACACTTTGAGCCCTTCCGATACTGACATTATGTGACAACACTGAGCTAGGGGCGTTCGCTTACACAATGGCCGATCATTGGTGCCTTCACCCTATTCATATTCGCATACACTTTTAGCACAGCTTTGAATATGAAATCGAGTCGTGATTTTACGAACATGTGGTTTCTAATTTTTGGGATAATATATGGTTTAAATTAAATTAAAAATATCCGCAATATCTGTACAATTCAAAGTTTAATTAAAATTCTACAGAAACAGAATCGCTGCATTGCATTATAAAAAGGAAATCTAAATTGTTGATTCCTTTATTTCGTTTCAGAATTGGAGGAAGAAAATAAATTCACCCACAAGGCGCGGCTTGAAATATTCAATGAAGAGATTTTATAAAGAAAAAAAATTCTCATTTGCATCTCAAAAGCGATGCGAGTTAATGGGACCATTTCGAATGCTCGGCACGTCATTCGATATATTTATCCGCATTCGTCTCAACCCTTACACGACACTTCGAGTAAGGATAGTGGCACATGAACTAATTGGCGATAATGTATGGATATATCGATATCTCGGCTGAATGTTTTAGTGGGTCAAGCGGTCGATTTACGATTCTCGGAAGCTGATGTCCGATCTAACTGGTGACGGAGTATGCACTTTCCGTTTTATATTAAGGGGACAACATGACCTAAACGCAACTTTTATAAGTTTTATAATGCCTTAAAGTATATGATCCACCCAGTAAACAAAATCAGACAAATATATGATATTCTTAAGGATATATGCTAGGTAAATATGTAGTGTGTTGAAAACATAATATAATTAATTTGATACGATAGAAACTTTTAACGATTAAAAACCATACTAATACACATGCAATAATTCTGATTTTTTGTCAGATTATTCTACAAGCAACATATTAGCATAACAGTGTTTTATTTTTTTTTATAAAATCTACAGCTTTTTTGTAAATCGATAATTGCTTCATATTTTGCAATAAATTGTGTGTCATCGCACTTCTCTTTCTTGAAGCAGCCTGACAGTGACCGCGCTTTAGGTGTTGTCGGCCTCTTAACTAACAATATAGTTTTGCGATAGGATTCATTTCGTGTATTGGACTTTGAATTGTAACACAATTCATTATTTTAAACAACATGTGATTGGAAATATTTTTTTAGTGAAACCGCAATTTGACTTCCACAATTTAATTACTGGGCAACATGAATATTCTACGTTTAAATCAGTATTCCTTCTGGGCTTCTGGTTTTCCATAAAAACTGTCCACAGAAAATTTGTACTACAACCGGGAAAAAAGGTTCTGGATTGGAGGGACTTACTGTGCCGCTTGCGCGCCGCTGTCGCGTGAAGTCAAGATCCCCCGCGCCTCGAACCCGAACCTTATTGCGTTATAATAGAGTTGCAAACCGCGTGGCTACTGACACCTATTCGGTGTCAGTGGGGACTTACCGGGAATGGTTAGTCACCCATGGATTTGGGACTGAGATATTCTGTCAATAGAGATTGTATTTACCTAGGAGCTCCAGGTTTAATTCCTTTCCCGACTATGTTAGGGTCGGCTTCCAGTCTAACTGGATGCAACTGATTACCAGTATTTTACATAAAGCGACTGCCTATTTGATCTCCAGCAGGCTTATCATGACACTCTCTATTTCTTCGAAGAATAGACACGGCTCTCTCCATACAAAGTGACATTTCGTTTCTCCTTTTTTGACATCCCACCGTAGAAGTTCTTCTACATAAAAAAGGATCTAGACAAAGAGACAAACGAAAGTCAAGATGACATATTGTAGAAGGATTTCTACGGTGAGATGTCAAAAACTGAGAAACGAAATGTCACTTTGTATATAAAGAGCCATGTCTTTTCTTCAAAGAAATAGAGAGTGTCATGCTAAGCCTGCAGAACCCAGTTACTGTGTAACAGGATACCCCTTGGTAACAGTGGTTGTCAGACTTTCGGACGTTCTTGTTGTAATGGCGAAAAACTTTTGGATTTAATGCTAACCGTAATATGAAACCATTAACACGATACAACATAATGATACTAAAGAGTTTGTGATTAAAATTACGCTGTCACAGGCGCGTTCCCTCAAACAACGATCGCGTGTTTCATTAAGCGTCGTGCGACCCAACACATGTCGAAGGAAATTTTGCGGCAGCCATTGACGAACTCACAAAATTGAGCAAATTAAGAGACACCGAACAGCCCTTTACTTTATTGATGTCTTTTTAATTACAGCCTTTAGACCGATGAGGTTTGATCATTTGCTTTTTTATCTCAATTACTTACTCAATATGTACCTGTTCCAATTGATATATTGGGTAATTTTAAATGTAATGCAATTATTCTAAAGGAAGGGTTTAATTTATTCTGTAACTAATATTTTGTAACAATATGATTTAAAAGAGTTAGATTCCTCACTGTTCTTCTCCATAGGAATCTACTAATGAAATGGGCAACTAGCTTAATCTTGTGAATGACCGACTCCTTTGATAATTCAAAAGTGTCTGTAAATCGTTTAATGTAAATAAATGCTTTGAGTTTGAATTTTGAGTTTCTATAGTCTGCATAATTCACTATAAATATAAACCGGCAGGATGAACGATGCCACATTTTCGAGAAACTGTGTAAAAACATTTTATATTGTTGGTGACCAAAGCAGTAACCCGTCCCTTATCTTACTAGAAATCGTTTTTTCAAATATAACCGTGCTTAATAGTCCAGTAATTCAGGTTATAAACAAAAACTTGATATGCTTGATTTTTTTCAGGTTTAAATAGCCGAGGTAACGATACGTAAAAGAATCTCCAATTAAAGCCAACAGATTATTAAGGGACTACACTTTGTAACACAAATTCCATATGCAATTACAGCATTAAGTCTTTTAGTACAACCACGCCATTACAACAACTTCAGAGAATTTAAAACGAGAGCTTATAAAAATCAAGAAGCAATTCACTTAAAAAAATAATCAGTTAAAGCGTTAAAAATCACCGATGCATGTAAAGAAGCTATATTCTAAGTGATATTCTTAAGCGTCAAACTTAAAAAAAGAATACGGGATTCACAAAAAACACAACTGAATTATGCATGTGCAAAGTTTCGCCGAATGAATAAAGTAACCGTAAAACTACTCTGTAATTACGTAACATCGTCCTCCGATACTATCAGAGGCTATATCGATACTGAATCGATACATCGACCGTGCGATCGAGATCCGATTCGAACGAGCGCGACCAATTTTATTCACGAAACATTTAGCTTTAGATAAAATCTCACGGCGCGCTCCATAATGGCCTTAGCTGATTTTAAAACAATAAAATGCAAAGCCTTTGGAATGAGTGCAATTGTTAGTGTGAATCAGATAAGTAGAATAGATATTGAATGTTATGGGATATTGTTTAGGAACACGTTTTATTTTAAAATTATACACTAGGTAAGGTGTTTACTGTTTATCTCGTAAAGAGATATATACTGCTCCAATTTTAAATGTATTCCACGATACATATCGCAACCTTCAACTGACGTCTTGTATCGAAGTTCCGTTACGTTTGAGTTATTCAAAGTATTTAAGAACGATTAACCTTACTGACATAAATTTCTCTGCAATCAGTACAGAATTCGCGGAACTGTGAGATATATCTACGTGAGTTAACAATCTTAATCGCCCCGTCAAAAATCTGAGGCGAGTTCCAATTATTAAAAAATCTTTGTCGATAAAATCGAGTTAATGAAGAACGGTAATCGATATCTCGATCGGCGGTGCGCACTAACTCTGAAATTGATTTCATTCCATCGACGCGCGTCGATCGAAGCCACTGATATGATTTGCGGAAGTATTATGATTTTCAAATGTATATCCTTTGAAGATTTCATAATACATTGCATTATGTATTGGGTGTCTTAATTCATGCCTAAGTTATTCATCATAACTGTAATATTACAAATGTGAAAGTGAGTTTGTTTGTTTGTTACGCTTTCACGCTAAAACAGCTGAACGGATTTGAATGAAATTTGGCACATGGGTAGACCATGACTTGGATTAGGACATAAGATACTTTTTATCCCAATATTCCCACGCGATCGAGACT
This sequence comes from Atethmia centrago, assembly GCA_905333075.3. Classification (NCBI taxonomy): domain Eukaryota; kingdom Metazoa; phylum Arthropoda; class Insecta; order Lepidoptera; family Noctuidae; genus Atethmia; species Atethmia centrago. The sequence goes on from HG995382.1 coordinate 10,064,842, forward strand.
TATGCGGGTGCGGGGTGCAGCTAGTTAAAGATAATTCACTTTACCATTGCTTAAAATCCTTCCGCATCTGAAATTAATTTACCTCAGATGCTTTGCAGTTTCTCTTTTGTGGAATCCCTAGTGTACTGGTTTTTAGTTGAAAAGTCTGCAAAGCATAATTACGAGATCTCAAGTACTAAAAACTAGCGTTTCTTATTTTGCCAAAGATGTAAACACATTGTTGTTTACATCTTTGGCATTTTTCTGCTTGTATTTTTTTATTAGGTTTATTTATTAACAGTTTATGTATATGTCGCAGCCATCTGGTTAATTTAACCAGCCAATTGGACGCTTAGGCCGTTCATTAAACGCTGGCATCGACGTCGCAGCAAACTACCTTAATTAGCCGTTTAGTTAACAGCCTAACCGTTAGGAATAGCGATCGCCGGCCGCTGCCGCGGCACCGCTCGCTTCACTCGCTCGGCTCGCGCGCGGTTAGACACAGTTCTAACCTAACCCATTTGATCGGAGTGCCCTACCTTAGTTATTGCTACCACTTCAGCGTCCAATTAGCGGACTAATTTCACCAGATGGCTGCGACAGAGTAAGGTTGTTAACTAAACGGCTGATTAAGCTAGTTGGCTGCGACATATACACATATAAACAGGGGGACTACTCTCTAAGTCCGTCAACGAAGATACAGGCCCGTCCGAAAGTAGGTGATCCGTCAGTCAATACATGTGACAAATTAAATTTTTCGAACCGCCAAAAACACATCGCGAGTAGAGAAAACTGTCAAACTGTGTTTTCATTCAATCTTAGTTCGAACTCCGAAGTTATCATATGTCCGTAGATTGTTGGAAACTTCGGCCGAAACTACGGACTCCGTACTGAGGGAGTAGACCTCCAGACAAAAAGAAAGGAACAGAAAAGTACGTACAAAGGTGATGCTTATTTCTAAAGATATCTTTTCCAGCATACCTGCGATAGGAAAGTAGATAAAGAGATGTAGACACCGAGTGTAAGAGTAGAAGAGAAAACAAAATACATAAAATAAAAAAAAACTATTCACTAATTTAAATATAAACATGGAGTATGAAAATATACTCAGTGATGTAGTTGTATGAATTTTAAGTTCAGGAGTAATCGATGTTACAATTACCTATAATTATATAATTCAAACCAAAAGTTTTCAAAAGCCCAAACCTACGTAGTCGCATAAATCTAATTGAATTAATACAAATGCATAGCATCTCTTTGAGAGAACAGGATACTGTATTTTTACAAGTCGGTCTGTATCTCTATATATCCAAATATACTCTATAGTATATAAAAGGATTTGAATTTTAATATTTCCGTTTGTTTTTATTATGAAAAAATGACTCTAAATTAGTAGTTTTGTTGATAGACCACTTTATTTAAGTAAAAAAAATATTTTATGACAAGAAAATTGCAAAATTTCTACGCCTAAGAATTCTTCTCCGCCCTTATATTTGGTCCTATTTTTTCCAGACGTTCAACATATAGTCATCCGATATACACCTATGACATTATTATTTTTTCTATAAATGTGTATTATATAGTATTTGTACGTATTGTCGATAATTATTATATCACATCACATAATATTGAATTATGTGGCAAAAATAAATTTCGACGAGACAAAGGATGACAGTCGTTTGACGTTTTGTATGAATTCAAAAATCATCCCAGATTTTCGCTGTTATTGATATTTAATAGCTTATATATGTAGGCGCGTTATTAATCACGTATATGTATGTACTCAATTTCAGAAGTTTTCAAAAGCCCAAGCCTACGTAGTCGCATAAATCTAATTTAATTATACAGTAATACAAATGCATAGCATCTCTTCGAGAGAACAAGATACTGTATTTTTACAAGCCGGTCTGTATCTCTGCAGTTGAATAATTTACAGGAATTCAGACATTACTGAAACTGGTTCAGATATTATCTGCCTTGATTCCTCACAGCGCTAGCTTTGTGTTGAATATTTACTCAGTCTCGTGGAAAGTATGGAATTATTTCTTTTTCAAGACTTTAAGGTGTTTTTATAAACATTTTAGAATTGGAGTAGACTGTTGAAATAATGTATGTTATAAAATATATTAGTTGCTGTGCTCAGCACTATATTTATACATTCACGCAATTTTTTGGTTTTTTACTCTGTCAGCAAGTTTTTCAATTCTATAAACAATTGTTGTCCTGTCATACTTTGGCGAGTCAGATCCTTACCAGGATTCAGGTATGACATGATATAAAATATATAACCAGTCTTAATCAAAGTCTGCCGCCAAAATGATAAGAAAAAATTGGGAACAAATTTGTTCACAGCAATCCATAATAACAATATGATCAGCATCATTCTCTTGCCCTTATTCCAACTTCCATACTTCTTTATTAATCGTCATCTTAATGGTCGATAAGGCCCCTCTTTGAGGAGTGGCTAGAGACACGCCACGGCGTCCACGCCTTCCACCTGACGCAGGTCTTCACCAGACACGGCAGCTTCGGGAGGTTCCTGTGTCGGATAAGGCGAGAGGAAACGCCCGGGAGTCACCACTGTGTGGATCGCCCGGAGGACACGATGGAGGTCTGCGCGGCTTGGGCAGAGCAACGCCCTGTCCTCGTGGAAGCGATCGGCTGAGGAGATCTCACGCGCCCGGCCCTGGTCCAGGCCATGGCACGGAGCGAGAAGGCATGGGCAGCCGTCACCTCCTTCTGCTAAGCAGTAATGCTCGCGAAGGAGGAGGCGGGACGGTTGATGGAAAGGCAAATTTCGCGCCCTCTCGCCCCTAGCCGCCGCAGGAGACGCTCTGGGCGTCGGGAATCACAGGTGGATTTCCGGCCACCGTAGGCGCGGGCTTGCGGATGATGAGCAATAGGTAGCTCTCCATCCGTTAAGGACCAGGGTTACCCACCATCACCTCTTATAGCAGTATTATTATAATATTACTTCACAGTGGGAAAGTGATGGAGCTATACAGGACTTATAGCTCCATCTCTTTCTCACGCTGAAGTAATATTAAAATAATACTGCTATAAGAGGTGATGGTTACCCCCCAGACCCGGGTCGACGGCGCGTTGTGTTCCACGCGCGCCTCAAGGAGATGTCGTCAGCACAAGTGTAGGGGTCCACTAGGGCCGATGCCTGCCGGGGTCGTGGGAAAGTCCAAAAAGGATACCGAGGCCCCTGGCAATACAGGCAACGGAAGGAACACGGGTAGGTTTTAGACAGTGAGTCTGGCACAGCCTCCCGCTCCGCCCAGAGCGGGAGAAGTTATTCGATAATTTCCCACTCATAAAAAAAGTGGTCATAATAACAATAGGTCTGACACAAATAAAATAGATATTCTGTAGAAATATCTAACATTTATTACAGAAGGCGATTTAATACTCTTACATTTTATACACAAAACATTATTACGAAAACTATTGATTTTCCAATCACACATTCAATTTGGTGGCGTCCCCCGACAGTTGGTATGTCAATAATAATTCAGAGTAACTGTATACTGTTGAATAAAATGATTAACCTTAGCTCGGGAGTCGGTTGACCGGAGTTTTACATACAGGGTGTTTGTATGCACGCCATAGATTCATTTGTCAAACACGTCAATGTATTGGTATAAGGACGAAAAGGGAATAATTTTTGGACATTGCTGTAATTAGGTATTTTTGTTACGTGCCTGTGGTTGGGTCATTTTTTTTGGCATTAATTTTGTGTTGTTATTGATATAAGTCTAAAACGCAATTTTATATTTAAAAAACCGGACAAGTGTGAGTAGAACTCACCTGGTGAGGGTTCTGTACAATTAATATATTTTTTATCCCGAGAACGAACTTATGTAACATTGTTGTTGAAAAACATCTTCTCTCAAACAACCATTTATCATGTTGTTTTAACACCATAGACATCTCATAGGTTTTACTGTAATGTTTTTTTTGGCTCTGTAGTTTTGGAAATATAAGGAGAATGGTCAATTTTCATCTTTACTTAAATAACTTTAAAAATATTTATTTTGAAATTATAAAAATATAATATATTTGAGACCCTCACAAAAAGCCCTGTTTTTATTTGCCCCCACAAGTGACCCTCATATTCAAAATTCATTTATTTACGTTACACGTCCGTGTTTGGGTTACAGAAATTCATGTGTACCAAATTTCAACTTAATCGGTCCAGTAAATTCGGAGCAAATCGGCTGTGACAAATGGACAGAGATAGACAGACACACGAGTGATCCTATAAGGGTTCCGTATTTTCCTTTTAAGTTACGGAACCCTAAAAACTTTATTACTAAAGTTATAGCTAGAGCATTTGACTTCTTTAATTTTAATAAAACTCTAGCAAAAGAAAAAAAATCCATTCAAAAGCACATGAATTTATATTATTTGCAGTTTTTAATTTAATTACTAACTAACTAACTTACTTAATGAGAACACATTGCTAGTTTTGCGAAACAATATTTCTCAATTATTTACAAATTACAAAATAAATTAAACATCATTCGTTTATGACTTTTAATTTACTTTGGACTAAATTAAAATTACAAAAACAGACAAAAATAATTAGCCTTTCGTAACTTATAAATTGGACGTGGGTGTATGCAAAGTTGCAACAATTAATAACGAGATGATGATCCTATTGATTGGCCAATGTTAATTAACAAAAATACATCAATCACGTTTTTAATTTTATTATTATTAAAATAATATTTGAATTTCACAAAGAGGACTGTTAAAGAAGTGTAAGTGGGTATTAGATTGCTTGTGGTTTTAGGTGTATTTAAGTTGATTTAAATTGCCCGGTAAAAATAAACAATGGTGTCTTGAACAAAGTTTATTACTCTTATATTTTTTTTTTACCTAATGAATCGCTGACATTATACTAAAATCGCTAATCGAGCGACCTTTATCCGACATTTGATTAGAACACAAAATATCATGAAACAATGAAACAGCCTGTATTGTTCAATGGAAATGTCAACATTGAACTTGAATGTGTCGCGAACATTTTCGGAATATGACATAAATTATATCAACCCTTATTGGATGAACGGAATGGAATAAATACCATATGTATGCTGGTTCAAGTTACGTTGCTTGCCGCTTACTAATTCCCTGAGCTTGGTTGACCAAATGACAAGCGAGAGCGGACGGGTTCTTTATTTATTATTTTGCATAATTTCAGGAACACAAGTTCTTACTTTTTGCGCAATATTATCAACTGTCCATGATTTACAATAATAGCCCAGCAGTTCGTGAGTTCATATCCCGTTGTAATATTGGTGTAAATCCAGTCAGTAGTTGAATTTTGTCAACTAGACAAAACAAATGTTTCTACAGACCAAAAAGAACCATTGTACCAAATCGCTGTGTTCAGCAATCTTTTCGTATAGCAAACAGAAAATTATAATCAGTATGCTAACAGAAATCGGTTCACAAAAACACACACCATTACATTTCCTTGTCCGCTTCCTCCTATGGCTCGACCCTCACCCTAACTGTCACCTATTGGTGCTGTCACCCTACCGATTGTCATAGCTCGAATCGGTATGACATCTCATTGTGGCAGTAATTACGCCATATTGTACATTTATGTTCACATATTGTTCATTTGGCGTGATCTTCTCGTATATTGTTTGAGCACTTATTTGTCACTTGTTTTTATCACATGATTCCGCTTTTGTTTCGACCGGCTTTTGTTGTTTTTAGTTGAATTGTATCAATATGTTGGGTTATTCTGAAATATGCTAAAATTCATAAATAATTTATCGGTTACACGTGTGTTCAAATGAATTTCAACGGCCTAATTTCATGGAAGAGCATGTCCGAAGTAATTTCAAGGAGTTCCAGATAAACGCGTTCAAATATTTGGAGTTCGTTACTTTTAAAACAATTTTCCCAGAGCCACAATCCCTATAGGCTTGAAATCTCTAATTGTACCAAAAAATTACTCACTAAAAATTGTTTCAAGGATAAACAATAATTAAATAAGTACTTACACCGCAGTTATAAATTTAACCCACATCGGTTGAGGAACGAATCGTTAGAAATTGTTCTAAAACACGCAGCCATTCTTGTAATCAAATCTGTTCGAACCTGCTTTGACGGAACATAATGCTAGCAAAAACGTACATCGGAACATTTTTAAGTGTTTCGAGAACAAACAAAACGGGTAACAAAGTATTAGTTACCTGTTATTCAATTGTATACTATTTCAAATTGCCGTTGAAAATCTATTACGGGAATGAAGGCTATTTTTTATGTAGGCCCAATCAAGATCGTCTCGGTCAATTATATGGATTTTTAGTAAGCAAATGCTTTGAAGCCGGTTCTCAATCAGAAATAGTGGATTGAATGTGGATAACATTGTAATTGTTTTATTGATGGCTAATTATAAGAAACGGACATTCGTAATGATGTTATACGGTATTTAGAGAGGTGAGTATAATGTAGACGGGATTTTTGAAAGAGTAAACGAACGTCCTATGAACGAAAATATCGTCATGACATGTTCAGGGGATAAGAAATCAAAATCAAAAGTCATTTATTCAAACTAGGCTGAAAATCAGCACTTTTCGAACGTCAAAGTTACATAAGACAGTCCCCCAAAAATGCCCGCCCTTCACCACTTCCTAGTGCTTTAGCTGGGAAGAAGAAGTGGCGGAACAAACTCCCCAGCAGCACATCTGTCTTTTATAAGAAAGATACTTGTCAGGTTATAAAACTGGCAATGTAAGTTCTAGTTGAAAATGGGGAGAATTATTTAGGAGGTGAGTATAATGTAGACGGCATTTATGAAAGAGTAAACGAACGTCCTATGAACGGAAATATCGTCATGACATGTTTAGGGGATAAGGAAGATACTGGTCAGGTTATAAAACTGGCAATGTAAGTTCTCGTTCAAAATGGGGAGAATTATTTAGAGAGGTGAGTATAATGTAGACGGAATTTTTGAAAGAGTAAACGAACGTCCTATGAATGAAAATATCGTCATGACATGTTTAGGGGATAAGAAAGATACTGGTCAGGTTATAAAATTGGCAATGTAAGTTCTCGTTCAAAACGGGGAGAATTATTTAGAGAGGTGAGTATAATGTAGACGGAATTTTTGAAAGAATAAACGATAGTCCTATGAACGAAAATATCGTCATGACATGTTTAGAGGATTTTTTTTTTTTTTTTGAGGGTGGGAAATCATCAAATAACTTCTCCCGCTCTGGGCGGAGCGGGAGGGTGTGTCAGACTCTTACTGACTAAAACCCACCCGTATTCCTTCTTGTTGCCTGTGTTGCGGGGGCCTCGGTGACCCATAAGTACCTTCCCGCGACCCCGGCAGGCATCGGCCCTAGTGGACCCCTACTATGTGCTGACGACATCTCTTTGAGGCGCGCGTGGAATACAACGCGCCGTCGACCCGGGATGTTTAGAGGATAAGGAAGATACTGGTCAGGTTATAAAACTAGCAATGTAAGTTCTAGTTCAAAATGGAGAGAATTATTTAGATTGTATTTTTCAACGCTAACAAAAGAAGGAAATAAAAATACCTACGTTATTTGCGGTAAACATGACGCAAAGACGGAACGCAAATACAAAAAAAAAAACAGTTGGGGGAAAATATGCGTCACATACAAGCAAAATGGCCACCGAGCAGGCACCTATCCACTTAGCATTAAAAAATACAATGTTATTCTAGTTGCGTAATTCATTTCTAATGATTTCCAAAATATAGCTAGTAAGTAAGTATTTTAAACACACATAACGAACCAACTCCAATTTAAATCGAACAAACCAACAAATTACCTATTTCCGATGCCCCTTCAAACGTCATTCGTTCACATAAATCAAGCTAAACAACAGTACTATCACAAAGTTATCAGCAGAGATAAACGAACGCGTGCATCGTGACATACTCGTAATTATATAAATCAGTGTCAATGTACCGCACGGACCAGAGTGCGGCTGATCGCAGCGGATTTGGGAAAGCAGTGTCATTAAAATAATGCAACATCGAGGTCTAAGAGTATGTAATGGATGGACCATCCATTACATACCGAGACCCTTTCATGCCTCGAAAGGAAAACATGTTAATCAGTTGGTACCGGCTGTCATTCGTAGGTTTGACAGTCGTTACACGTCAGAATCCCGAAAGTTTGACAACCAGCCTTGCCAAGGGGTTAAATGTTACCCAGTAACTGGCCTGTGGAGTTCCAATAGACAGTCGCTCCATGTAAAATACGTCTATGGAGCAAACCATTGACCAGAACTGCGACAGTATAGGTTGATGCAGTAGTTACTGAGAGAGTGAAAAAACCCTGAAGCCTATGTGGGTCATTATTGTTTTTTTTTTTTTTATTCTCATTTAGTACTAATCATGGTCTGGCAGTTTGAGTAATTTATGCGGCCTACCCAAATGTTCTTTCTTTGGTATTGTTCGTCGAATCGTTGAGCTCCTTAAGTTCCGAGTTGAGCTGCACGATTACTGACAAATGCGTGCACTGACTGGACAGGTCCACTCAATCTGTGTGGTTCTTTCCTCAAAAGGACCATTTCAGACACCAATCTACACATGATCTGACCAAGATTATGTCTGGACTTTAAAAGAGACTGTGACCTCTGAGTTTGTTTCGGCCTTTCTTCTCAGAATAGTCAGATAGGAAACGCCGACCTCATCTAGCTTTATTTTAGTAATATGATTGACGTGTAAAAGTGTTTGTACAAATCTACTTACAGAAAATAAATCATTTATCATTAATCATTTGTATCACTGCCCAACCTGAGAATCAAACTGTTTTTAACCTGAAAATCAAAATTAATATTACTGACTGCCTCGTAGTAATATTAATTGCACTGATTAATATTATTGACTGCATTTGTCAACAGAACTGTCCATGTATGGCATGATATGTGTTCGACTGTTCACAACAGTTCATAGTATAATAGTATAACATCACGCCTGTTCCGCAAAGTGGTAGGCTGAAGTTTATGGTGCATTAACATTCTGTTAGTTATTTTGAAGTACTATGTAATGGCATAATTGTGACTAACCAGGCACAGCTCCAGACTCCAGTATATTAAATACCGACGCAAGGCCCCGTAGAGACAGCAGTTGAACTAGCGACCACAAAAGCAACGAGAAAATCAATTAAAATTAATCAGTGCACATTTGTCAACTGAACTGTCGATGTATCGCGTGGCTGAGTGTGTGGCTGATCGCAGCGGATTTGAGAAAATCCGTGTGATTATGCAGAGTGATATACGGGTTTTAGTAGCCAAATAAACTGATTCAAACATTTTTTCGTCAATTGTAAATAACATTGAATTTGTATTCGGGATTATACTTAGGTAGTTATTAGTAAGTAGATATTTGATAATGATATCAATATTTTAAAATTCATCATCATTATTCTCTTGCCGTCATCACAATTAATTTGGGATCGGCGCAACTTTTCGTTTTACTTACTTCTCTATTAGTCATCAACTTGGTAGTCACCCCCTTTATTTTAATATACATAGTTATCTGGAGACGTTCCTGAAAAAATCCTTTAAAAATAAGGTCAGACAAAGGTTCCGTTTTTCTTTGAAATTTAGGGTTCCTAAAAAACCTTTTGTGGTTTACTTTCAGGACAGGAAAGGGTTTTCCTGTTACAAGGTTTTTTTAAGTAGGTACCTAGTTACTCAAAGTGACTAGCCAGTCAGTAGGGTAAGTGCCCCTCAAATCATTTGCCAAAAAGAAACATCATTCAACTCAGTAATTCAGTGCCAATAAAAACAAATTTAAAACAGATACAACGTTCAACTAGGTACTTTATGCATAAATCCTATTGTGAGAAACGTCAGCTGTTTTCACTCGCTCGCAGCCATTTACCAAACTGTAAGTGCGTTCGGGTATTAATTTGCAAAACAAATGAGGATTGTGCATAACATAAATAAAACAATGTTGGCAGAAAACTGTTCAGCATGTTTATTATGTGTCCCTAAAATCACAAAGGTAATTTGGTCTTTAGTTTTTGGTTGGGCCATATGGCTGTTCCCGTAGACTGTGGTTTTGTTTATAAATCCTAACTAATATTACAAATGCAAACGTGAGTTGGTTTGTTTGTTAGACTTTCACGCTAAAACCGCTGAACGGATTTGGATTAAATTTGGCAGATGGGTAGACGATGACTTAGAGAAGGACTTTTTTTTTTTTTTGAGGGTGGGAAATCATCAAATAACTTCTCCCGCTCTGGGCGGAGCGGGAGGGTGTGTCAGACTCTTACTGACTAAAACCCACCCGTATTCCTTCCTGTTGCCTGTGTTGCGGGGGCCTCGGTGACCCATAAGTACCTTCCCGTGACCCCGGCAGGCATCGGCCCTAGTGGACCCCTACTTTTGTGCTGACGACATCTCTTTGAGGCGCGCGTGGAATACGACGCGCCGTCGACCTAGAGAAGGACTTAAGCTTGTCATCCTGGATCACAGACGAAGTCGCAGGCAACAGCTAGTATTACAATAATTAACTGTAATTTATGTATGTATTTAAACTATGAATCTACAAAAAAATACAACATACTATTCGGTGGTACAACACTACCACTCATTTTTATAGTGTAGCATCACTGGTGTCACTTCACGCTGACATACTCGCCTGTAATAATCTATCTCAATAAAAGTATTACTATTACTTACCAAATAACATAATAATGTCTAACATAATCTAGTTTTAAAATAATATACCCAAATGTTTACTCTTTAAGTCATTGAAAATATTATATCTTCTTTTTAATTTATCTTTTAATACATTTATTGGTGTCCTCTTTTCAAATGTATGATGTAAATTGATGGCCTGAAACACAGGTTTTCATAAACTTAGATCAGGCAGGTCTATATTACATTTAGAAAAAAATCCTCGTTTGTAAACAATGTAAATCATAATTTTACCATATAACTGAATAAATTTTATTATTATCATTATATTGTTATTACTGTTGGACTTAATATTTTATACACCTGATCTCCCCGAAGACCTCTTATCTACAGTTGCTCCATGTGGTATTCATACAGCACATGACCACGTTACTCATACGACTAAGCATTGCAATAATGACATAATATGTGGTGATTGACGCAGATTCCATTTTTGAACTAGAACTGACAGTGCCTTTTGGCAATTTCCACAGATTTAGTATACGCTATTAGCCATGGTAATTCAAGCACCAGCCCCACCGGCGCGGCGGCGAGCAACGAGCAGCGAGAGCACGAAGGTGACGAGCGGTTACTTGCTGGTATACGTATGTTACATACGCATACCAGCGAGTACTCACTCATCACGTTTGGTAGATACGTTATGTACCAAAAATGGGTCTCACAGCGAGGCTGCCCACCAAGCCCTTGTACTCTCTTTGATAGTAGTCTCTTTGTCGCTGCGACAAATAAGTACTTACTGGCAGTGTAAACAGCCAGCACCCATACATAATCAGCCTATAATGTTTCCACTGCTGAGACACAGGCCTCCTCTCCGTGAGAGGAAGTGGTCCGTAATCCACCACGCGGGCCCAGTGCGGCTTGGTAGATGTCATATATCGGCCGTTACCACTGGGCCACCACTGCTCTCATCCAACCAGCGATCAACTATGATTATATGTATCTCTTTTACTTACACAGGATCTGCAATCTTTTGTGCGTTGAGCGAGAAAATCCTTGATACTCATACCCAAAGAACCTATCCGCGGGGGCTTGTGGCTAAGTAATAACAGCCGCACGGGTCAATCGATCAGGTTAAGCTACGCTTACCGCGGTTGGTCCGTAGATGGGTGACCATCTTTAGCCTCGGAAAGCACGTTAAGCCGTTGGTCCCGGCTGTCATTCGTGGATCTTTGACAGTCGTTACGGGTCATCGGAAACTCGATGTCTGAAAACCAGTCTTACCAAGGGGTATCGTATTACCCAGTAACTGGGTTGTGGAGGTCAGATAGGCAGTCGCTCCATGTAACATACTAATATTCAGCTGCATCCGGTTAGATTGGAAGCCGACCCTAACATAGTTGGGAAAAGGCTAGCCAGATGATGACCCAAAAATCCTATCCTAAGATGCGTATTATGCTAAAATCAAAATTGTGGATTAAGACGCTGACAACACCTAAACCGCTGTCACTGTCAGATTACATAGATAAGAAAGAGAAGCGCGATGACACAACGCTTGTAATTGATTGCAAAATATGAAGCAATTATCTATTTACTCAAAATTGAGTTGAGTAATCGAAAATAAAACACAACCAAATTCTGCATTCAAATAAGACGTTCTTGTTATTAATGAAATACGTAACGTATGTTGATATTTAATACAGATATTTTGGATTAGAACTCAAGGTAAGAGGTTAGTTTAACGTTAGTTTGTATCGAGATTTTTTTTCAAAACGTATTTTGGTATCAACGAAGTTCTGGGAAATATGTTGAAAATTAACATATATTTTTTCCGCTACCACAAAATGTACAGATTTGGCAATTTTTTTTCTTATGAGTAGCCTATTTTGGTCAATTAGGTCTTGTCAGCGCCGTAAATCAGTGAAAAAGTCACGCTCTTATGATCAGCCAAAGCTTAACTTCTGAAGGTTATCAGTTCCTCCCTTATTGTTTGTTCAGAACCTCAATAAAGTGACACATTGGACATGACAGGTCGTCCAGCCAGTCACATAAAGCAATTAAAATTTAAAGAACATACAACACACAAAATTAAGCACTAAAAGTAATCTTATGCATTGCTACGAACAAATTTAATCAACATGAATATCTCATGAATATGGGCAGTAAAATTATAATGAACTTCATGTAAAACTTGATATTTGGCATATAAATGTAGAGATTAATTTTATTGGTTATTATTTTTTTTGTACACAGTTTCTTTGGTAATCGGAGCCTATGAATGACAATCGGTCGCGCAATAAAATAAAATTGATTTAATTAATTTTAATTCTTGTACGTGGGTGCTTGTCAGATCAGATATAAATTTACTCCATAAACATACAACTTTTGATATATTTACGTACCGTTTCTTACAATTTCAATAATATCATTTAGTTGCCAATAATTTTAAATTCTAAAAATAGAATAGAGATACCGGTTAAGATATTAATAGAAAATGGATACCTAACCTAACTGAAGACGGATAAGACGACTTAAAATGATTACATTGGTAAGTCTTCTACACCTAGAAGAACCGCTTAGTACTGATAAGCTTTCGTAGAAGACCAGACGGTCCGACACGTGTCACTTAGTCGTGACCTCATTTTAAACACACACCACCATTTAAAGATCCACAAATAAAATAGTGACAAAATATATCACAAAAAGATTTTTTTATTCACTTTCACTAAGGATCGTATCCACCCAAAGGCTTATCCCAATAAGCCTCTTTACATATCCTCGCCCATATATACATAACCAAATAAAGTAATATCAAAGAAAAGTTGCCGCTTTGAACAGGAACCAGCCGTTTTCCATCACGATTCACATGATATATAATTTTATTACATTTCTTCGTAAGTGTACCCCAACTCGATGTTTATTGGCCTGGATATTAATTTGTAAAGTATTACTTGACATATATTTTACAGCTCGAGAAATTATTTCAACCAGGCAATTAATTAAAATAAATTTACAAAGTTTCAGGTAGGTTAACCCACGCGATAGAGCACTATTAGAATACGATTATGAAGCCAAAAAAGCCAGGATAATTGAACCAATTTCTGTAGTTCCACTCACCTTAAAACATACAAAAATATATTTGAAGAACTATACGGATTGATGCTCAATATAAGTTAAGTAGGTATCAGCTTTCCTCAATCAATGTAAAAGACGTCCTCAAAGTGATTGTCAATCCATCGTCACAAAGAGGAAAATATGACATGTCTACAGTACATGTCTACAGGTACAGATTTATCATGTTTCACGGTCCAATGTTTTAGTGTGTAATGTATACATAAGGAAGATATAAAACTGGATTAATTTCAATCACAAAATTGAACAGCATTCTTTGTATGCTGGCCCAAAATATAACAGAACTATAGCAATTTGGCTTAAATATTTGCGATATGAATAAAGATATGAATCATCTCACCCATAGATATGAATAGTCTTAAATCTAAGTAAATATTATTATTATGCGAAACGACTATTTCCAATTTTAAAATCGAATGTACGTTACGCTTACTCCGCGCGTTCGTTTCGTCTTTACTCAAGTATCAAGCAGTGACGTATTTATATCGCACTGGCTTAGAAACAATATTGCATTCAATAGAACGGTGCAGTGTGTAGGAAGGTAGAGACCTGAATAAGTACTTGATTACCCGTGCCAATAGTTAACAAGAAAACATTACATACTTCAAAGGACCCTCGTTTCTCACATAAATACGATTTTTCCAGTAATTTCTAAGTGTATTTGTGGCTGCTTCGTTGGTTTATTGGTTGCAGGCGCGAATAATTTTTCCCAGTAGCAGCCCGAAGGAGCAGCCCGGAGTCTGAATTTATGCCCATGCATAGCATAATAGGCCTATAATATTCCTACTGCTGAGACACAGGCCTCCTCTCTATGAGAGGAAGTGGGCTGTACCGGGTTGGTAGATGACACATGTGTTTTTAGTTCTACAATATGCCGGTTTCCTCACAATATGTTCCTTCACCGTTTTGAGAGCAGTGGTGATAAAATAATTTACACAAAGTAAAGCGCCTGTCTGGGATCGAATTTACGACCTAAAACTCGTAAGTCGCGACCACCACCACCACTACCACTTGGCCACTTCCACCACTTGGTTACCACTTGGCCATCACTACCACTTGGTTACCACTTGGCCACCACTGCTCGTGCAATTTGTGCCGGTTGATGTCCATAGGCTCGACCTCTAAGAACGTTCGCAGACGGCATACAATCGGTGGCCGATTAAATATATCAACGCACACATCCTACAGAACGTAAGTCATACCATAAAAACATCTGTCCTATTGTAGGACCTACAAAAAGTATACAGTGTGCGAGAGCGCTAATACGTGTATGGGCCTTAAGAATAATTAGTGAAATCTGCTGCCTCTGCCCAACTCTTCAGTGAAATCCGGCGTGATGTTATGTTCTCAATGTATTTATAAACCCTTTGTGGAAAATACGTTTAGTTTGTGGGACTGCAATATCCTTATCACAAAAACTTTTTGGATGTCAGGAAATTGATTCTGTGTGCTGTCATTTTACCCCAAAACCCTTAGCGATGGGTCGGCTGATCGCTGTGGCAGAGGTTCTATTATCGCTTTCTCCTTTCACGTACTTTGCCGTGTCTTATCGACTGTTTTGGGGTTGAAATACCTGGAATTTGCAAGCTCTTATGTTGATGGAAGATGTTGATATGAGGGGGAGTAAGGCAATGTGGATAGCGGAGAAAAGTGTACATATTGTGTGAAGGGAAATATTATAAATTTCTTCGAACATTTAAACAATATATTACTTACAATCTAGAATATAATAAATTTTCAAATTAGATTCCAGGTTGATTTTTCCAACATTAGATATCTTTTATCCGTGGAATAAAATTGATGTTTGACAGTATTCGTGTGGAAAAAACTAAAACTTTCAAATTTTTTTGTCAGATAAAAAAATCTGGTGTTGGAAAAGTGAGTCCTATGTAATAAATTACTCGGCAACTAGCCTAGTTCAACCTAGGCGGTTATCGGCTGTTTGACCGAGCTACCCTGTGAACGCATTCATAATTTTAGGGCTCCAGCCAGGTCATAAAAATTATAAACTACATAAGTGACAACAAAAAAAAAA
Organism: Atethmia centrago; assembly: GCA_905333075.3. Classification (NCBI taxonomy): domain Eukaryota; kingdom Metazoa; phylum Arthropoda; class Insecta; order Lepidoptera; family Noctuidae; genus Atethmia; species Atethmia centrago. The sequence continues at coordinate 10,080,638 of HG995382.1, forward strand.
CATTAAAAGTAAAACTAAATTCAAGAATGCATACATAACATACAAACAACTAAAGTGGAGATGGACAGGACATATGATAAGAGAGAAGAAGGAAAAATGGACAAGACTAATAACAGAATGGTACCCGCTAGACTGCAAAAGGAACAGAGGAAGACAATCTAAGAGATGGGAAGATGATATCAGGAAAATAGCGGGTCCAACATGGACTCCAACGGCAAGGGATAGAATTGAATGGCGATCTTTAGAGGAGGCCTTTGTCGGAAGACAAGTTGAGGTGTAACTACCGTTTGCCGAATAAAATCAGTTAAGCATTAATTAAATAGTATATCAGTTTAATATTACACATTATTAATCTTATTAACATTATATTATTAGTTAGTCAATTTTGAAAGTAAGTGATGAGTTCTTAGGCATACTTACAAAAGTTTTTGTTATCTAATATAAGATCAACAATAAAGGCTTTTATTATTTATTATTATAAGTGACTACAAGGGCACATTCTGTGGGATACGGAACTCGGATTAGAGCGTCGCTTTGTTTTCCGATCCAGCCTCCCTTAAGGCTGGATCGGAAAACAAACGTATGGTCACTGGTGTAGGCTCTTTTATTGTACTCCTGCGTCAATCAATCTGCCTAGCCATTTTCCAACTAAGTTGGAGTCAGCTTCCAGTCTAACTGGATGCAGCTGATAGGTACCGGTATTTTACGTGGAACGACGGCCTATCTGACTTCTACTACCCAGTTACTGGGTAACACGATACCCTTGGTAAGACTGGTCGTCACGAGGTAGAAATGAGAGCGGCGGTACGCAGGCTTAATGCCAAAAATACCGCCCCAGGACCCGAGGAGACGGGGAAACTGGTTCTCATAAAGAAGGCAGGGCGCCTTGCGGAAGCTCCGTCCGACCATCGTGCTGCTCGACGAGGTGGGCAAGCTCTTTGAAAGAGTCATTGCAGACCGCCTCGTCAGCCAGCTGGTGCGGGTGGGGCCGGATTTGGCGGAGAGCCAGTTTGGTTTCCGCAGGGGGCGCTCTACAGTAGACGCCATCATGCGCGTGCGAGCCCTGACGACGGGGAATACTGTTGTCCAGGGTGGGGTCGTCTTGGCGGTGTCTCTAAACATCGCCAATACCTTTAATACCCTGCCCTGGAGTTGCATCAGGGAGGCACTCCGGTACCACCGGATGCCGACCTACCTCTGTCGTGTGGTCGACGCCTATCTGACGGACAGGGCCGTCATCTACCCCGGTCACCAGGGAGTGTGGACCTGGCAAAAGATGTTGTGCGGTGTCCCACAGGGATCGGTCCTGGGGCCGCATCTGTGGGACATCGGATACGACTGGGTGCTGCGCGCCGACCTCCCTAGCGGCGTCAGCGTAGTTTGCTACGCTGACGACACGTTGGTCCTGGAGCAAGGGAGGTCGCACCAGGCGGCGGCTGAAGTAGCGGCACGCGGGGTTGCGACAATCGTCGAAAGGATCCGGCAATTGGGACTCGAGGTGGCCCTGCACAAGTCCGAGGCCATGTGTTTTCATGGTCCTCGGAACGCGCCACCGTTGGGGTCCCAAATAACGGTAAGAGGGGTTTCCATCGGCGTCAAGTCGACGATGAAGTACCTGGGAGTCGTCCTCGATAGCCGGTGGAACTTCGAGGAGCATTTTCGACGTTTGGCTCCTAAACTGGAGCGGGCGGGCGCTGCATTGAAGCGGGCTTGCGGACGGTGAGCAATGGGTAGCTCACCGTCCGGTAAGGACCAGGCCCGGGTCGACGGCGCGTTGTATTCCACGCGCGCCTCAAAGAGATGTCGTCAGCACAAATGTAGGGGTCCTCTAGGGCCGATGCCTGCCGGGGTCGCGGGAAGGTACTAAAGGGTCACCGAGGCCCCTGGCAACACAGGCAACACGAAGGAATACGGGTGGGTTTTATTCAGTAAGGGTGTCTTCCTCCCGCTCCACCCAGAGCGGGAGAAGTTATTTGATGATTTCCAATCCAAAAAAAAAAGACTGATCGTCAGACTTTTCGGGGTTCTGACTACACGTAACGATTGTCAAATATCTACGAATGACAGCTGGCGCCGACGGTTTAACGTGCTTTCCAAGGCACAGAGGAGTCGCGATATGTAATGGTTGGTCACCCATCCCCGAACCGACCGCGACAAGCGTAGCTTAACCTTAGATCGACCCGTGTGGCTGTTACTATTAAGCCACGAGTCTCTGTAATTATTGCACTCCTATAAATATCCTCTAAAATCAATCCACTTAATATCAATTCATTACTAAATTAATTGTCCCAACTATGAAATAAGCAGTAAATTCCTACACTATTCACGTACTAAACTTGAATGCTGTGGAGTTCAGTCATTAATCTCGCGAGCACTGATTTGCTAATCTATGATAGGTAATTGACTAATGGTTCTGAGCTAACACTGCGGTTTATATACAAGCTTTACGAGCTAAACAACTAATTAAATGGATTTGTAGTGAACTTGTTTCTATATGTATGTCGGCTTATTTGAATAAATTTGTCTTGTGTAGTAATAAGGGATATTCTATTGAATTCATCTTGTATCCTAAATTATGATACTATGTAGATATTATGTTTCTAATAAATATATAAAAGTATTCAGAGTTGTTCATATTCCGCGTCTTTGATGACAGTGAAACTTGATTGGTAAGCTCAGGAGTCCCATTCTTCCTTTAGAAATGTGTACGAGTATACGTAAAATTGCCCATCTATCTCTTCGAAGTACCTTCCGAAAACATAGATATTACTGAAACCATACCATTTCAAAGTCATCCCGTAAGATTTTAGCTCTCATCTTCAATTCCTTTGCAAACTCCTTCAATATTATGAATTCGATATCAACCAGTGTGACCAATGCATGCATATAGATTGTTTTATTTTCAAGAGATGTCTCCGATACAGATATACGGTGAATTTTCCACGCTTCAGTAAATAGGTCAGCTGGTTCATCTTGATGATCGCTCCAATGGTCAAACGGAGCAGTAGGCAGGTAAGTCAAGATACGGTTTATGTTGTCAGATGTATACTATATGTCGATAAATGTACATTTCAATATTTTAGAATATAGAGCAAGAGGACATACTACATTTGTGTATATGTCGCAGCCATCTGGTTAAATTAACTTTTGGGTGCCGGCCGTTTAATGAACAGCCTAGGCGTCCAATTAGCTGGCTAATTTCACCAGATGGCTGTGACAGAGTTAGGATGTTAACTAAACAGCTGATAAAGCTAGTTGGCTGCGACATATACATATTTAACCATGGCATCTATTTTATCGGCTTCGCTATAGAGGTGTCTTAAAATTCCCACTTGGATATCGTTACAAATAATAAACTGGAATGTATTGTATGAAAAACAATCGACTACATTCGAAACAAATGTGTCAACACCGTTCTCAAAGTCTTCATTAACAGTGTCCTTTAAAACGCATAACTCACAAACAATAAGAGGCACGAACTTATCCATTTGGAAATATTACCAAAGAGATCAAGGCGACAAGAAAATGGAATATGTATCGGTTAATCTTAGTTAATGGAGGAATATTATTATTATCACATGATGTATGAACGTAAACGAGGCGAAAAGAGTATGTAAAGATCGTAGCAGGCGGCGTTTTGTAGTTTCTACCGACCCCCATAGGAAAAGGCATGAGTTTATGAATGTGTGCATGTATGTATTTTCACGTTAACTGAAACAGTGACTGGAATTCAACTCCTTTAGAATTCTTAACACTTTAGTTCTCTTAATTTCTAACTTCTCTTAATTTCTAGTTTCTCTTAATTTCTAGTTTAATTCTTTTTATTTGTGATTTATATTTTTTATAATATACATAGATGACCACAAAATAAATACAAAAGTGACAAAATACAATACAATTCTATTTGCTGATGATAGTATAGTACTGTTCACAGGAGATAATACATTACACATGGAACCTGAGATAAATATGACTTTGGATAGCCATCATTTTTGAAATTTAATATTCTTACGTTACCATGTTTATATATATTAGAGGTCATAATGTTCGTTAGAAAAAATACAAACCTCTTTAATAAGTTACATAGCAAAAGATACAAATTCAATATAATTATGTTTACCTTTTAATAAAACAGCGTTGTTAAAAAAACTATATTATGTATGGCTCCACGCATGTATAACCATTTACCAAACTCATTCCTGGAGATAAGTGATAATATAAGTATATTTAAAAACCATATCAAAACACTGTTACTTAAAAAAGCGTATTACTCTGTCACTGAATATTTACAGGATAAACAAATGACATAATGTGTGTAAATTTGCATGCCTTACGGTAGGATATGGCTAATGGACACTATTGTTTGCTTTTTTAAGACCTTTTTTTTTGTACCCATATTCGCAAATTAATAAATTATTATGATTATGTGTTTTTATTTAAATTTGATTTAATTTAATTAATTAATAATACTGAAAAAAAATTTTTTTGACTGCTTCGTTGGTCTAGTGGTTACAAGCGCTACTGCTAAGCATGAGGTCCTGGGTTCCATTCCCGGGTCGGGCAGTGTTACTGGGTTTTTCCATCAGAAATTTGTCAGTAGCAGCCTGGAGTCTGGATTTGTGCCCGGTTGATGGCAATAGGCTCGCCCCCTATTACATGGGACTTAAACATAACTGGCGAAATGTGGGTGTACTACAGGTACACCTCTGCCCAACCCTTTTGGGAAATAAGGCGTGATATTATGTTATTTTTTTTATTTTAATACAATTTAGTTAATAATATTGTATCTTCACTGTACATTAATTGGTTTTTGTTATCCGTGGAAACGTAATGAATTGTACTGTAACCATCCTTAGATTTAATTTAATTTTATAATTATGAAATCCTTACTGTAATATTGTTTGTCTTCCCCAATAAGTAAAATAAAATAAAACAAAAAATTTGTTATCTTGACACTGTATTTAACTAAATAATATGTAGTAGTTGTAGCATTGTCTCATAGAATAGGCAACTTCCGATAAATTTCACACCGCCCAATAAATACACGAACTCCTATTCACAATCGAACATTCCCCGTACACACGCCAATAAATAACGCATAATTACGTCAAACATTTCTCTATAGTCTATGGCTACAAGCGCTTGATTTCCCACGACGAAGTCCCTCTGTTGTAGTCTACAATGAAATATGCATGCGTGACATACTCGCCGTGAAATAGCATTAGACCGTGCTGCGCGGATTCAGGCCCTCGCTGTTTTTGAAGTGGGCTCGTGTCCGTTTTGAGTAGCTATGCTATACGGGAGTGTTGAGTTTTATGGTTTCACGGGTTATTATTGTAAAAGTTTTTTAATTGTATGTGAATGTTGGGCTATGGTGCGTCTCGCAGTACACAAAACTGCCCGGTTGCAATATCCTGCTGGATATACTAAATGTGTACGTGGGTGGATGAAAAATGAATTTTGTGAAAGCTTTAACATTTTAAATTACGTCCTTTTCGAATTGAAGTCAAAAACGCTTTTCCTTTAAAACTTTATCTAGCTCCGTTGAGCATTACGATTTGATTACAAAATACAAATACAAAAAAAAAACAAATACAAATACAAAATACAAATACAAAATAAAAATAACAAATACAAATACAAATACAAAATACAAAATACAAAATACAAATACAAAATACTAAATAAAAATACAAAATACAAATACGAAATAAAAATACAAATACAAAATTACAAATACAAAATACAAATACAAAAATATTTATTTCAACTTAAACATTGTGTCATTCATAAATCGAGGCAGCCCAGTAAGTTACAACAGTACATGTGTCGGAGCAGTCTCACTAAAAAAAAAACACTTCCCTTTAGTTATTTCTTTACAAATAATAATGACGAGGCTACTAAGTAAATAGAGAGTATAAAGAAAAACTCCCGAACAAGCCGGATTCCGTAAAGGCTTTAGCACTGTAGACCACATACATACGCTGCGGCAGGTTATACAAAAGACCGAGGAGTATAACCTGCCTCTCTGTTTGGCGTTTGTGGACTACGAAAAAGCCTTCGATTCGATCGAGACATGGGCTGTACTGCAGTCTCTTCAACGGAGATCTACTATCGGTACATCGAGGTGCCTAAGTGTCTGTACGAAAACGCCACTATGTCAGTCCGACTCCAGGACCAGACCTCGAAACCTATCCTTCTGCAGCTAGGTGTGAGGCAGAGAGACGTTATCTCTCCGAAACTGTTCACCGCTGCACTGGAAGATGTCTTCAAGGTTCTGGACTGGAAAGGGCCAGGCATCAACATCAATGGCGAGTACTTCAATCACCTTCGGTTTGCCGACGATATAGTTGTCATGGCTGAGACTATGGAGGACCTCAGTACAATGCTCGATGACCTCAGTAGAGCTTCCGAAGAGTGGGTCTTAAAATGAACATGGACAAGACAAAGATCATGTCAGATGCCCATGTTACACCCACTCTCATGAAAATCGGAGACGCTACGCTCGAAGTTGTGGACGAGTATGTTTATCTAGGATAAACTGTCCAGTTAGGTAGGTTCAACTTCGAGAAAGAGGTCAATCGTCGAATCCGACTCGGCTGGGCAGAGTTCGGGAAGCTACGCAATATCTTCTCGTCCCACATACCACAGTGTCTCAAGACGAAAGTCTTTGACCAGTGCGTGAGTATGAGGTGCGCACATGAGTGCAAGTGTGTGTTTGTATGTGGGTGTACCTTTTTTTATCTTCTTTTTTAGGTTATTCTTGTCAAAATGTTTTCTGTTTCTTCATATGTTGGGGATCTTAGCCAATCAATTATTGTTTTTTTACAATCGTATAACAACGGGGGATAGATATCTAATGCGGTTTAGTTTATTATAGAGGTGGATTGTGTAACATATTGACGTCTAGCAAAGACAGATTAAATCCCTGGGGAGTGGACCACTTTATCCCAACTGGGCACTTGTATGAATGATTGAATAACATCGCATCGTCACACATATTCACAACAAATTCTTTGCATTTACAATATCACCGAGAAAATGCGTACCTTTTTGCAGCTGTAACACAGTAGGGTATTATATAACTTTCGTAAAATAAATCGTTCTTCCAAACTTCAATCCAGATTTTATAAATCCCAAGGGCACTTTCCAAGTAAATAAAATTGGATTCGAAAGATTCATTGATTTGTCATTAGCCGTCAGTCATTGGGATTGCGCAATCACCTTTACATTGACGATAAAGTTCTGATATAATTTTTTTGATATTGCCAGAGGGGCGCTTTGACACCGCTGAGGCGTTTTTCGATAAATTAATATCAAAATCCAATATCACCTAAAGTAAGTCGAGTCTAGAAAATTCTTTCTAGAGATAATTCCGATTCAAAATGCTCTTATGCTAATACTGATTCGACGGTCTCTGGAAGCAAGATAAGGAATTACATAATCCAGATTATTGAATCTATAATATTCTTTCTCGTTTCTTACTATAGCGATTTCAGTAAAACTGTCACAATGTAAAGGTACCTCTATAAAGTACAGAACTTATTGGCAAAGCGAGCGAAAGTAGGTAAAGATAATTTCATAAGAAAAGAATTCCTTTTGTTCAATTCTCGTATCATGTGTATTTTGTTTTACTGAAATGTCTTTATCTTGCCTAAAATGTGTTTGATATCTATTGAATTATTCTTAAAATAGACGACAGAATATTTTTCAGCATTTTATTTTGCTCCAACGCACTCACCTTCATAGCTTCACCAGCTATTTATAAATAAAACAATGTCGTTAAAATTACTTCCTCGACAAAAGCCTTCCTTAATATAACCGAGCCTATTGACGAAACTCACGCAATTAACAAAAACGCTGCTAAAATAAGACTCATAAAATTTCCACACGTTCTTAACACAAACCTCTTTGATCTCCGTGCGGGTGGGTAAAATAAATTATGTAGCGAGTAAGTAAGCCGTGCCGTATATCTCTAGTGCTATAAACAAAGCAAACTAGCGGAGGTGCGGTAATGAAATGCAAATATGCTTGCATACTCTACGGAAACACTTCTCGTGCCTAGTGTAAATAACAGGTGACTTCTTGATAAACTTAGGTTAGATGAAGGTTTGTCTGCTGATGAAATTTTGGTGGAACTGGAGCAATTAGTGTGCTGTATTTTGAGGACGTTTATTTTGGGATGTTCTTGCAATATTCGAGTGTGGGTGGCATACATTGCAAAGTATATTATATCCATACGTCTGAGGTCAGCTTAGGGGTCAAGGACAACTGAATTGAATTAGAACCTACTTGAGTTTGAGCTATTCTATTTATATTTCGTAAAGATTATTATCTGTTTCAAATCATTTATTTTTCGATGAACAATGTTTTATTATATTCTTAGTTCATATTTATATGTAGAACTTTGATTGGTATTGGGAGATTATTTTGCAAGTAAATCTATACATCTCGATTACAGCAAATTTGTAGAAAAATAATGCTTTTAGCAATGGTAGCAACTACAATAGTTGGTTCAGTGAGTAGAACTTTATTTACAAAGACCTGCACCTCACAATACAAGAAAGAGGTATTTTGATGAATCGTAGCACTGGACACAAAGACTGGATCAAATAATCATAGATTTATAAAGCATGAAGAACTCCTTGGTTTGCATTCCATAAGGAAATGTATTTTGAATAGAGAGTCCGGTTATTTCCATGACCGTATAATGTTTTGTTGGTTTAATATTGAATATATAATAAAACCATGCAAATTAACTTTATACAACAATAATTTTAAATATTCAGAAATTTTGAACCTAGTGGAATATTATTATTTTTAGGATTCCGTACCTCAAAAGGAAATACGGAACCCTTATCGCATCACTCGTGTGTCTACGTCTGTCACAGTCAATTTGCTCCGAATCTACTGGACCGATTGTTGAGTTTGTTCTTAGGATAAATCAATCGACTACGGCAAGCTTCATTGTGCGTGGTCCGACATGAACTTGACCGGTTTTTTTAGATAACAATGCAAAGTTTTAATAAAAAGTTGTCCCTGTAGTCACGGATTCGTTATCTTTTGGTGGTTATGTTGCTTAGTAGAATGAAAGAAAAAAGAAAGAAAATTAGGTTTATTTGGATTAATTAAGAAGCTCTTATCCAATACTGAGCCTCAATATAAAATCTACGCGCTGGCAACACCAAGACCACATCTTAAAATACCTATTAGAAGACGAGCCACATACAACGTTAGTACTTCGTAATAATTAATTACTTAACCAAATTCCCATTCCCTGCCACAGTTACGTTCTAGCTAACTAACATATCCAGTGTTTGTGTGGTCTCTTTCCTAGCAGTATTATTCAAGTCGAAGACAGATACTTTTCTGTTCGCATAAATTACCTTTCATTATGTAAGAAAATGTTTTATGGTACAGGATGTCGTGATGAAGGCATACTCTTTACAGGGCGGGTTATTTTTTACAATGGGACTTCTAATGTTTAGTACGTTCAAATGCTTCGTTAACTTTCAGTGGTTTTTTTTTGTTGGTGTGGCTTTTATTTTCGTAGGATTGGATTTGCGTGTGTTTTCAAGGATGTTAGGATTAGCAATTGTAAAGTATGCAATGTTTTTCTTATTTTACAAAATGTAAACTTTCGACTTCAAAATTAAATAGACGCATTGGTTTGCTCTTTTGAATAATAATTGTTTTTCGAGTCTCGGGATAAGTGTACCTGACCAAGTAAATTAGATTGGGTAGATACCCACTTTTCTCAGTTCACTGACTGAATAATGCATTTTCTGAAGAGTTACACTGCCTGGTAATGTTTTTATCCCAAACATATATAAGGGACAAAGAAATATGAGGCAAGTTCAGGTGTTTACAGATAATCCTTTTGAAATAAATACCCCTTCAATTAAGAACTTTTTCCCGAAATTACATTAACTACAAAGTAAATGATCGCTTGATAAACACGGTTCTTCACTGATTGTAATTTAATACTCCTTTAAGAGAATCTCAGCCAAACACTCGGTGTAAGTAAATGTACCTGGCTAAAGTATCACAGATGTGAGATTGTTAACTTTACTAAGAAATCCCCCGGTTTCCTTCAAGCTCGTTATTTCGAACGCTCGGTACAGCGAGAGCATTTTAACGTCAATGAAACGGCGCCCGCGCAGTCGCCTGGCCACTTTACGCGGGCATTTGTTTTTAGTGCGCTGTTCCGCCGGCACATTTTTGTTCTGCACGTCAATATATTTTTCTTAATAGTCTCTGTACAAATGTAGTTTAATTGTTACGGTACGAAAACATTGTTGAAAATGGGGCTTAAGCATACTTATGAGGACGCAACATTCTCGTAGTTAAGTACTCCAATTTTTGAATTAACTTTTTTCTCCATACAAGCAGCTGATAAGAAACACGCTACATATTTTGGCAAGATACGAAATAATCAAGTTTCCTTACCAACGAACTTACCATATTTTCATTATTTCTCAAGAAAAATGAGAATCCTCGCCTTGAATAATACAGTGTCAACTTTAGCTCGAGCCGAACAGGAACTAATATATCTAATCCTATTCTGTTTTTGCTGATGCTATCTTCCATGTTTCAACTTGTTACATTGTATTCGAGAAACGCTGACGGTCTACGTCACACCGATCAGTTAGATAGCGCTAGATATTTTGACGTGTGAAAATTGAAAAAAATAGACGTGAGTAGGTTAGATGGTCCAAGATAGCATCAACGGGTTAATTAGTAAGGTGTTAATAAAAATAATAGTACGGTCGCACGCAAAAAGGTTGTAAGGAATTAAAAAGATACGGTGTTGATTGAGATAATTTTGTAAGAAGAACTATTGCATTTAATTGCATATCTCTAAAGTATCTATTGTGTGGTTGTTATGTTGTTTATCAAGAGTTTGTTTGAAGGTCAGTTGGTCTGATAAAATGAAACTCAATATTGACTCAGAATCTGCTTCATCTTTCAGCCCGTGAACGCCATTACAAAAGTTGGACTTTCCAATGACAGTTACAATGAAACGCCATTAGAGACACTGCCATAACCACCGTGGAAGACAGATTGATGACCACAGCCTAATTTAAAAAGTAAGTACCTACCGAAGTTAGTTTAGTTCAGGAGCCAGCTGTTCAACCTGATTTTGATCACCACTTGTACAATTATGTTTAGTGTATGACTAACTCTGTGTTTCGCTTTGTGTAATGACCTTATGATTATTATTAATTATTATATTGCTAAACCCAAAACAACCGCGAAATTCAAGTCCTTTGTCTCACGCAATATTAAAGCTCATATCCACACCTACATCATTTACCGTCTACGCCGAAACTGTCGCCTTAAATTCATAAATTACAAGCATACACCCCTAGTATGTTCTCATAAACATCAGGCAGACTTGCGCAATATTAATTTGCAACTTGTTGATGATCAGACGGTGCTACGTTTATCGTGCGTCACGGCGCCCCCCGCACATTAATCACGTGACCTCACCTCTGCTGCGGCCAAAGAACATGTCGGTGGTAGATCCGAAGAATTTACTACTACGTAAGGTGATTACAGAGAAGCAGTGGTGGCCCAGTGGTAACGGCCGCAACTTAGGAGTAGGTTTGAACCCAGATAGGCACTTTACTTTTTGTTTATTATTTCATCACCACTGCTCTCAAAACGGTGAAGGAGAACATCGTGAGGAAACCGGCATGTCCTAGAACCAAGAATTCGAAGACATGTGACATCTACCAACCTGCACTGGGCCCGCGTGGTGGATTATGGCCCACTCCCGCTCACAGAGAGGAGGCCTGTGTCCCAGCAGTGGCATTATAGGCTGATTATGTAAGGTAAAGAGGTAAAGAGTTTAGGTGCCTTGCTTGTTGTTTTATGTTTTCGCATTCTGAGCCATCAAGCTCACTACGCAACTAAACAGTGGATTGCGGTAATATCTTTTCGGATGATTATCTTATTGACTCTCTGTAGGTAACTTATTTATGATCATCGTCATTATCATTCAGCCAAAAGTCATCCTCTGCTGAACATAAGCCCACCTACAATCATCGCAATGACTGTAGGTACATTGTAATCTTGCAATATTTTCATTACACCACAAATTGTTTCTAATATTTTTTATTGTCAATCATTCTTACTTCCCTGCCAATTTTCCATTTCATATCTCAACTAGCCTGATCTTTGACTAAAACGACATCGCACTACCCTAAGGTGAGCCGCGACAGCTTATTAGGGGAGCCTAGAACTTTAGGGTCGAATTCACCACGTATGGGGAGACAAGGGAATATGTTTGTACGTCCAGCCCCCGTACCACATTATCCAAGTTGAAACTACCTGGCAATAACTTGACAACCATCTCTCTCATTTCTTAGAAGTCAGAAAGAGAAGAACAGTGTCGGATTACAGGCATATGTTTACTGTTTCAAAGGGGAGATCACCATGAAATAGCCTGAGGCTCATGGGAAATATAAGTTGGCTCCATAAGCAAGGGCGAATTGTCAATCAGTACTAAAATTCGAAAGGGCTGCAGTATCGGGCGTTTTCAATTTGTTTAATGTCTGAATGTTACCTGGGGCGCAGTAAGCCGGGATCGTTTTAAAGGTTGGCAATCACATGATTAGAATTGGTTATGTGTATTTCAAATATTGGGTGTGCGGGATACGTACTTGCAAATATTAAAAACTATTTCTGTTCAGAAGAGGAAGGAGGAAGTGTGTGCGTTGTTGAGTAAACAACCAAATTTTAGGATTTATTTTCGCTCAGACTTCTACTGTAAACCACACATCCTCCAAGCACATCCAAATAATTATTGATGATAGTAGAAATCTCAAGACAACATGCCTAAGTACACTCCCAACATGATACGGTACAGGGCTTCTGAAGACACGCTCCATTAGATCCGTAGCCAGACGTATTAATACCGGATCATTATTATTAATATATCAGCGATGAGAGATAATTTTGCCACAGTTGAGCCGATGTTAATAAATCTACTGTGTTCCGCAATGCTGGCTTGCAATATGTCTTGATAACTGACTAAATGTTTCTGGTTTGGTTTCAGTTCTCTTTTGTTTTGTTTTTAGTTTGATAGAGGGCTTATGAAGATAAGGAGCAGATAGTGTTTTTGCATATCAGTCCAATTTACATATTACTACATCTAAGAATACATTAAACTCTGACCTAGGTGTTAAGTGCTGTGTATGAGAAACGTCTTTAACATTATCAGTATCGAAATGGATTGCTACCGTTAGAAATTAAAGATTTAAATGTCACATCAAGAAAGTTCAACAACCTTTTAAATATTTGAAATGATTATTTATTAGACAAACCGCTGACAAACATTATGAAACCAATAATAATTCAAATCAAAAATGCAAATGTTTACGAATTTACGTTCTAAATTAGCGCCTTATAACTCCGCTGAAACTAAATCGCCTAAGTGTCCAATTATGAATAATTATATAAGTCATTAGAGGGTTGTTTCTTTATTTGCGTAACTTGTTTATGGAAAAAATGGTATGAATAGCTTGTTAGCGTTTTCCAGTTGGTCTCAAGAGTGCGGGCGTGAGGCTAAATCGTTAAGGCTATTTGCATGTTGCGAAAGAACAGCGTTTGTGAGAGCGGATGAGAATTTTCGTGGGTGTAAAGGTAAAACACACTAAGTGACATTTTTACGAAAACAAATGGTAAACATAATGAACTTAGACACTTTTGTCTCAAAGATTATCAGATAATTTTCGTAAAATGTCACTTAGTGAGTTTTACCTTTATATCCACGTATTTCGAATGGGTTCTGCTAAGATCTGATGACGTGGTATAAAAGTTATAACATTATATTTCACTTAAAGAAGAATTATTATCATTTTCATATTATACGCTCTCGTTAAAATATTGCGTCTCTGTGATTTACATCGTAATTAAAAAAGTCGTCGACCTGAACTCATCGAGACTTATACAGGGTGTAATTTTAAACACCATCAACCTCTTAAGGGGTCATTGTACTCAACATTATGAACAACTTTTACTGTGGGAGTAATCCTGAAAACGCGAAAAAAAAAATTCAGTAAATTCACATTATGACGAGTTAATCGAACATAAATGTAGGGAAATGCTGATTTTTTTTTTCGCGGCTTCGGGTTTAGTCCCATAGTAAAAGTAGTTCATAATGACCACTTGAAACAATGACCCTTTAAGAGGTTGATGGTGTTTAAAATTACAGCCTGTATTTTGCTGCATCATATAACAAATCTTCTAAAATGGGATATAACAAATAATAAAACGCAACATTAAAAATTTGGTATAACTGGGGCTACTAAAGAACACCATTCAGAAATATAATAGTCGACCCATAAAACATAAATAAAACCAGACCTGTAACACAACATTTCCCTGACATCACCCTAAAAGGTCATAATTTTCGATCGTTGACTTAAAAGGGGATAGGGCGTGACTTGCAATTGGTCGCATGCAACAAGACATATTTTTCGTAATGCCAAATAGGTGTGGGGGCTGTAACGACGTGCCAATTCATTCGTTTATTTCTTTTTGTTGCGTTAGTTAACTGTTTCATTTGTGTTTTCTTCGTAAATGAGTTGTATTGTGTAGGTGGCTGGTTTGACATTATTTTTTTTATGATTTTTATTCAAGTTTCTGGGGGTGTGGTCTCTCTAGGGATGATATACTAGCACGGTGCACCCTACTTCATCTGAACTTACAACAAATAACTAATAATTGAAGCAATTGTACTTAAATACAGACTACCGAATCTTTACAACATCCATTTCGGTTTTAGTAAAAGAGTTTAAGTACAGCTTGCAGATCCTAGAATGTCATTTAAGTATATAAGTTGCTCAACCAGCACTGGATTAAATTAGGCTTAAGACGAAGAAGAAGAGTACTCACATTAATAGAATAGAATAGAATCTTTATTATGTACACCATAAAAATTATAGATAAAAATGTAGAAATTGTACATAGGGTGACATAATGGGCGGTCTTATCGCTAAAAGCGATCTTTTAAAGACAACGTTTGGATGTATTAAGGGGAAGGACAGACAATACTGCAGGTAGTATGTGGTGTAACATTTACATTTATACAATACATACATACATACATAAATTTATCTATTTATTTTAATCAATAATAATCAACAAATAATAATAAAATAAAAATATGTTTAAGGAGATAGTGTTTAATGTTTGTGTTCTTTTTTGTGTTTTATTAACTGCTTAATAAGGGTCTACGGTGGTCGCCAACCCAACCCAAATAAAACGTGATTATTTCCACATACCTCATTATTGTAATGAAGCATATTAAGATTTAAACAAGTATATTACAGGGAAAAAGCTCAACACCCTTAAGAAAATCCGGTACTTATTCAATACATAAAACTAGTACTTACAGCAATTTGAATGTTTAAGCTTATTCACAGACATTTTTACGACAGAGTCGGCTGTTTATACAGAGTTAAGTGAAGTTTCACGTACTCGGTAGATTTAAGATTTAATTCTAAAAGCTAAACCAGCGGTTTGATAAACATAATTAAGCGTCAGTTAACACAAGCGGTTCTCTTTTCGATGGAAAGTAATTCCTAATTTCTTATTCATACTGCATTTTGGTTCGCTATTAGTGATAATGACACTATAATGTGAATGTGAAGCCTAACCACCTTTATGTGGATAGAAATATTTGTGTTAAAAACTTTTTATATAATTGACCCTATCTGAGTAGCGTCGTTAATATATTTCAATAATTTAAAGCGTAAAAAATTAAATATGGTAAACTGCCGCATAATTTTTGATGTTTATTATAAAGTTTGTATAAACAAGCAACCGTGACGTTGCTTGTATTAATCCCAGTCGTTTGTTTATAATGAACTAGACTGATTGAATGTTATGGTTGTCATAACGACACCAGTCTAACCTGAACTTCCATACATTGAAATTCTTCGCTGGAACATTCGAAGTCATTCAGTTTGTAGAGGTCCTCGTAACTTGGTTACAATTATGTGTTGATTATTAAAGTTGGACGATTTGTAAGTGTAACGGGATATAACACAACTGCACATAACTGTAAGTGATCTTTAAAATGTGACTTGAGTGTCGGTATGTTAATTTATTGAAGGAATTTTCGATAAAAGTTCACCGAGAATTCTGCTACGGTAATTTATCAGACCAAATCGTGTAAGTGGCGACGAATTAATTTAAATTCTGTTACATTCTGTACCTGAATCTTTTACATTTTCGGTTCAATCGTCGATGAAATCACAATTGCGCCACTGACCCATGACTAGTCATTTTCTATTGTTTGACTCCGAATCGGTGTCGCGTGGGGCTTAACGGGTTAATTTTTAATTATTGACCTTCTCCAAATATACTTCACAAAGGGAAGCAGTCAGGTGCATATTGGCGTAAACAGTACATTCGATACTGTATCACTGCTATCAATCCAGGTAATAATGATTAGTCTGCTACGTTAGCGGCAGGTTCTATTCATAGTCAAGACTGTAATCCAAACCGATGTATAGTCGAGTCTCATCGATGTTGCGGTTACAGCAACCATTGCTACATTAAATTATATAACAGTAGTGTTTACTGTTTACATGTTAAGCATCCCAGCTACATCACTAATATCAACGCCATTCTGACACAGTGTCAATAATGTCCTAAATATTTCAAATTCGTGCAATATATTCCCGAAAATATTAAAGTATGCAGCAATGACCTAACTATCCTAACTAATATTATAAATGCGAAAGTGAGTTTGTTTGTTTGTTACGCTTTCACGCTATAACGGCTGAACAAAGTTGGATGAAATTTGGTACATGCAATGACCTGGATTAGGACATAGAATACTTTTATCCCGATATTTCCATGGGATCGAGACTTACGCGGATGAAACCGCGGGGCGCAGCTAGTATTAGTAGATTGTGTCACAAGGGACTAAAATAATGTATTGAGGGCGAGAGCGATCGTTTGAATCCAGAGCGAAGCGCAGGTTTCTAGAGTAGAATCCTAAGCGTAGCGAGGGATTTAAAGTACGTCGCCCGAGGTTAAATATTTTTGGTACCGGGTGCACACTCAGCTTTTAATCCCCCTCTATGAGAAAAATAAATAAGAGATGCTTTTAGTAATATTTTCAAAATCAAATTACAAATTTATATTTAATAATATAAATTTGTAATTTGGTATTAATTTGATACAATTTGAATTTGATTTTTGAGACAATTTTAATTTGATATTAATATATCAAATTAAAATTGTCTGTAATATTTGACAAAAGATAATGAAAAAACGAATAAGAAGTTCCCGCGTATTTTTTTCTTATTTGGTTAACCGATGCCACGTCGGCAGCCGCGAACTTTTTTTATTACCGGCCTGGACTTTATCGAAGTGAATTGCGCTCAAACTTTATAATTATATACTGTTCCAAATTCAAAAGTCATTTCGTCACTGTTATTAATTGCGCCGGATTGACCCATTTTGCGCGCACTTATCGAGGAACCCTTCGCCTCTTTTCGAATCGATGGGATGAAAAAAATACTTCTAAATGAAAATACTTAAGGAAATCCTGCCACCATTAATGTACTAATACCGGTTGTAATGTACCAGGGGCACCTAAATTGGGCAGCTGGTATAAATGCAAGTAAAACAAACGTATACCGCAGGTGTCGTTGGCGTGATGTCAAATCGGTCACACTCGGCGTCGACGTTGAGTGAATCAACTACTTTATTAGGGTTCCTTCCTTGTTGTTATTAAATGTGTTCGGTTCGGTCACTGCTGCCCAGTTCCTATAGTGAGCCTGAACTCCTGGAGTATCAAATCAAATCAGATCTTTTTATTGTAGATCTTTTTTATTAAACAATAAATTATGTCAACATGCAGTATAAAAAAATCATAGATATCATTTATAAAGCAAATCTTACAAAATAAGAATTAGGTGTATGGTGACAGATTATAGTAGGTACTAATTATTAAGAAAATCTTGGATCGTGTAGTGAGCTTTGTCCGTTAAAATATTACGTAATTTATATTTGAATAGTGGGAGTTCCTTGGTGTTTAAAATGTCCATAGGTATTTTATTGTAAATTTTAGATGCCATTCCAAAAAACCTTTTACCCAGAAGAGAGATATTTTAATGGTGTATACTTTTGATTTTAGTTCACCGAATAGATGTTTATTTATTTGAAAAAAATACTGTAACTTCATAGATATAAGCTGATGGAAAGGTAAAAACTTTTAACGTTTATAAAATATGGTTTGCATGATTCAGGAACAATGATACCAGCAATTTCGCAAACGCATCTTTTTTGCGCTTTAAAACACTGATTCTTCATTTGCGTTGCCCCAGAATATAATAGCGTATTTAGGGTTGATGATACGTAGGCATGATATGCAGTTAATAGAGCTGGTTGATCGACAACTTTAGATAATTTGTATAGAGCATATGAGTACTGGTTCAGTTTACTGCATACTGTGTCAATTTTTGTGTACTGTGTATTTATATATCGAGACCACGAAGAATTCCTTAGTTAATTGATAAAATAAGTGATTTTCCTTTCCCGTTTGTATTGTGTTATTTCTGCTTTAAGTAAAGAATGTGTTATTTTCTTTTATAATACTTTAACAATCTACGTTTTTACTCGAGTTTGTATCACCCTTTTACAACCACTGTTTGTTTGTGTAAAATCTATGCCTGTCTTACGCTTTATATTATTTGCGTATACAATGTGCAACATTCTTAGTTCCATTTCTAAACTTTTCCCTATTTTATAATCTCCAAGCATCTACTTTAAACTATTTAACAAAAAACATTATCACCATCCTCATTAAATCACACAAACATAACTACGGAACCCCACCCAGTAGTCTGACACCACACTATATAATATTTCTTCGTCTCCACGCGCCGCCACCTGCCGAGCGCCCATTAAGACCGGAACCGAATCCAAGACTATCACTTCGAATAAATATAATTTTATTTTGATAACTCGATCTAGCATCTGTGAGCTTGTAAAGGTTAAAATGTTATGTTAGGGATTTTATTTTATGCAGGTGTTTTTGTACGATGTTCATGTAAGGGAACTATGAAGGATGCTTGGAGGTTGAGAAATCAAAACATTAATGAAGTGATGGGTGACACTGAATTTTTGTTAGGCAAATCACGTGATTTTGGATATGAGACCGAAATAAATGGCATACTTTAGAGTTTTTTGACCAGCAGTATGATATTTAAAAGATATTATGGTAAAAATTATAAATTACGTAGAAATTGATTAACTATTTTGGCAAAATTGGGAATTGGGAATTGGGTTTAAGTACTCTTGTGTTCTTCACATATATCAAAGTTTCATATTCAATAAAAGCTTAACAAAGAAGACTCCAATATTCATCATTTAGAAATATTCACAGGTAAAATTGACTTTGATATATCATTTCAAATGATCAGTTAAGCATCACAAAAAGATGGCAAACAAAGCCATCCCTTTTTCGGCATACGTAGAGAGACAATGAGAATTTAATTAACATGTAGCCATAGTAACGAAGTGTTTGGAACCGCGTTCGCAATAATGCACAAATAATGACAGGTTTCAAACTCGTTATCTACAAGTGGGATTTAAAAACACTCATGTCCGTTTCCAGTAGTATGGACGGCTGATGGCGATACGGAACACACCTTTTCCGGCCATAATTTATTGATGGCCATCAGATCTACGCACAGCTTTTTTGACTCAGGGTTTTATTTTGACAAGTTTATAATCGAGCTCAATACAACGGAAGATAGTAATCAAGTTTTGTCCGCCATCTTAAAAAAAATGTTACGCTATAGGCAGGTCGACTTTTTAGCGTGAAAATGATTTTGGAAATGCAACTAAGTCAATTTTAGACCGATCAAAAGCCAATCTCGTCTTGTACTGGTGACTAGTGATGAGTGTGATGACATAACCGGAGACGAAAGACCGTTCACTCACACTTGCAATAAATAAAAATAAAGTTGCCGATGAAATGAAATAAAAAATAAAATGTATGACATTGCAAATGTTTAAAAAAAAAATCCCAACACAACCAATCAAAATTGGAGGCCTTGGCAGAGAGTACAACTTTGTGCCCTTTGGCGTCGAGACCCTCGGTCCGTGGGGTCCCAGTGCGCATAAGTTATTTGCGGAAATCGCGAAACGTCTAGTTGATGTAACTGGTGACCGAAAAGCTGGCGGCTTTCTCGCGCAACGCATCAGCATTGCAATTCAGCGAGGAAATGCCGCCAGCATCCTCGGTACAATGCCCCGAGGGCCTTTTTTAAGCCTAACTTAGTTTTAATTTAATTTAGTTAATGTTAATAATGATCTTGTAATTTGGTTATGTAAATAAATGATATTATGTAAACACCAAAAAAAAAAAAAAAAAAAAAAAAAAAATCAAAATAATATAACCAAATCTCCAAAAAGTAAAAAAATAAAATAGTAGTAACGGCCCTTTAAGTTTAATTATAAGTTGTAGGTAATATTTTAATCCAAACGTCGTCGCTGCGGGGGACGGCTAATGAAAATAGGAAGTTAACAGCAGCTATCCTTTCGACAATAGCATCTAATAGCATACATTAATTATTGCTAGTTATAAGACTCGTCTGTTTGGGGTTTTCATTCGACGTCCCCCGACGCGAGGACACACACATAATCAGCCTATAATGTTCCCAGTACGGGTTGGTAGATGTCACATGTCTTCGATTTTTTGGTTCTACGAGTAGGACATGGCGGTTTTCTCACGATGTTTTCCTTCACCGACGCGACGACGCTTGGATCAAAATATTACCTTCAACTTATATTAAACGTGACGTTTTGTATGCCGGTAATTACAGAAACAATTAAGAAGCTATTGTGTCTCGCATAGATCTACGTTCCGGCCATACGAAGATTTAAAGGGCCAAGAAATATATTTATTTTACTTTTTAGAGGTATTTGGTTGTGCCGGTTTTAAATTTTATGTTATTTCCTGTTTTTTAAACTATTTATATTACTAGTAGACAACCGAAAATGCGGCCGAATTTTATTGAATGTTAGTAAAACTGTTTTTAGTTCGAGTAGTTTTTGTTGAATAGTTAATAAAACTGTTGAAATTAAAGGCTCCTACATACTGGCGCGACTTGTCGCGCGACGCGTCGCGACACAAAGGCACCGCTTGTAGCGCTACACGCGGTGTCTTTGTGTCGCGTCGCGTCGCGCGACAAGTCGCGCCAGTATGTAGGAGCCTTTAAAGTAACCTGTAGGTGTAGATTATTAACCGCACTGGGCCCGCGTGGTGGATTACGGCCCACTCCCTCTCACAGAGAGGAGGCCTGTGTCCCAGTAGTGGGATCATTATAGGCTGATTCTGTTCTGTGTGTGTAGACTATTATGACCCTTTTTTTTTTTGAGGATAGGAAATCATCAAATAACTTCTCCCGCTCTGGGCGGAGCGGGAGGGTATGTCAGACTCTTACTGACTAAAACCCACCCGTATTCTTTCCTGTTGCCTGTGTTGCCAGGGGACTCGGTGACCCATAAGTACCTTCCCGCGACCCCGGCAGGCATCGGCCCTAGTGGACCCCTACATTTGTGCTGACATCTCTTTGAAGCGCGCGTGGAATACAACGCGCCGTCGACCCGGGCCTGGTCCTTACCGGACGGTGAGCTGCCCATTGCTCACCGTCCGCAAGCCCGCGCCTACGGTGGCCGGAAATCCACCCGGGATTCCCGACGCACTGGGCGTCTCCTGCGGCGGCTAGAGGCGAGAGGGCGCGAAACTTGCCTTTCCCTCAACCGTCCCGCCTCCTCCTTCGCGAGCATTACTGCTTCGCAGAAGGAGGTGACGGCTGCCCATGCCCTCTCGCTTCGTACCATGGCCTGAACCAGGGCCGGACGCGAGAGGTCTCTGCCGCCGATCGCCTCCACGAGGACACGGCGTTGCTCTGCCCAAGCCGGGCAGACCTCCACCGTATGCTCCACCGTGTCCTCCGGGCGATCTACACAGTGTTGACACCCGGACGTTTCCTCCCGCCTTATCCGACACAGAAACCTGCCGAAACTGTCGTGTCCGTTGAGGACCTGCGTCAGGCGGAAGGTGAGGACGCCGTGGCGCCTCTCTAGCCACTCCTCAAAGAGGGTTCTTATCGCCTCAATCGTGGCGTGCACTGGGTTGCGACAACCGTACTTTCCATAACGCCATGAGATCCCGCCGGAGCTCCGT
This sequence comes from Atethmia centrago, assembly GCA_905333075.3. Lineage (NCBI taxonomy): Eukaryota > Metazoa > Arthropoda > Insecta > Lepidoptera > Noctuidae > Atethmia > Atethmia centrago. The sequence continues at coordinate 10,102,863 of HG995382.1, forward strand.
CCGCTGTGCCGCGATTTCTTGCGGCAGCGGACTTACGCCCCGGCGTTTTGCCTCCTCGCGCCACTCCCATACGTGCGCGAGGACTTTTGCCTCCAGATCCCATGGCAGCAATCCGGCAAGGAGGCTCGCTGCCTCACAGGACACCGTGCGGTGTCCCCGGACCATCCGGATGGCCATGACCCTTTGGGCCGCGCCCTTTGGGCGGGCTGGCCGCAGCGCCAGAGAGCGCGCCCATACAGGAGCCCCGTAGAGGGCCATGGACCGCACGACCCCCGCGTAGAGCCTCCGGCAGGAGGCGTTTGGACCCCCTAGATTGGGCAGGAGCCGCTTCAATGCAGCGCCCGCCCGCTCCAGTTTGGGAGCCAAACGTCGGAAATGCTCCACGAAGTTCCACCGGCTGTCGAGCACGAGTCCCAGGTACTTCATCGTCGACTCGACGCCAATGGAAACCCCTCCTACCGTTATTTGGGACCCCAACGGTGGCGCGTTCCGAGGACCATGAAAACACATGGCCTCGGACTAGTGCAAGGCCACCTCGAGTCCCAATTGCCAGATCCTTTCGACGATTGTCGCAACCCCACGTGCCGCTACTTCGGCCGCCGCCTGGTGTGACCTCCCCTGCGCCAGGACCAACGTGTCGTCAGCGTAGCACACTACGCTGACGCCGCTAGGGAGGTCAGCGCGCAGCACCCAGTCGTATCCGATGTCCCACAGATACGGCCCCAGGACCGATCCCTGTGAGACACCGCACGACATCTCTTGCCGGTTTCACACTCCCTGGTGACCGGAGTAGATGACGGCCTTGTCCGTCAAATAGGCCTCGACCACACGACAGAGGTAGGTCGGCATCCGGTGGTACCGGAGTGCCTCCCTGATGCAACTCCAGGGCAGGGTATTGAAGGCATTGGCGATGTCTAGAGACACCGCCAAGACAACCCCACCCTGGGCAACAGCATTCCCCGTCGTCAGGGCTCGCACACGCATGATGGCGTCCACCGTAGAGCGCCCTCTACGGAAACCAAACTGGCTCTCCGCCAAATCCGGCCCCACCCGCACCAGCTGGCCGACGAGGCGATCTGCAATGACTCTTTCAAAGAGCTTGCCCACCTCTACCCTAACCGCAGTGCTTGCATTATCTGACATTGCTTAATTTTTATTTATTTTTACCTATCGTGGTATAGGTCACTTTATTCTAGGTTCATCGTCTTTACATATAATTATACATTTATGTATACGAAATATTGTAAAAGATTTCAAAAGAGAGACGGTAGAGTTTCTTTCGCATTCTTCTCCATACGAAACTATTTTTTGGAAGGGGCGACCAGAGTCAATTGAATTTTTTTTGTTAATTTTTGACGTTCAAAAGTGCCTTTTACGTGCCTATTTGAAATAAATAATTTGACTTTGACTTTAGCATGTGCTCGTAAAAACGCATGATATAAGCCCAAACACAAGGTAGATGTCGTATACCGTTAAGAAGTTCTTCTGGTGGGTTGGGTATCTTGCAGGATTCTGGTGATGCTTGCGCATCAGGTCAAGGTATGCTTTTGTAATATCATTGATAACCCTGTCCCATTGACAGGATTTCAAATTTCAAAAAAAAAACGATCAGACCTGCGGAAGTTGTTTATATTTGTTCATCAACTAGAAAAGAGGTTATGATCTTCAAACAGCTGCGCAGATTTTCTTGAAACATAGCTAAGAACACTCTCGATTAAGACACCTTTCAAACAAAAAATAATAATCAAAATCGGTTCATCCGTTCAAGAGCTATTATGCCACAGAGAGATACGCAGATTCACAGATACACACTGCAAACTTATAACACTCCTTCTCTTTTTCGTCGGGGGTTAAAAAAAACCACTTATCTAGATGAGTTTCTGAATGAAAAATATATTCATAGATATAAATATCTTTAAATTACCTATTAAAATTTATGTCATGTCAATGCTGCTATAAATACCCACTAATCTTTTGAATTGAATTGACTTAAAATTTTGACGTGAAATAAAATTGACTACGAATAAATTGTATTAAAATTTAATTTGCATGCATGCGTTAATAAAATTAGGTACTCAAATACAAGTATATTGTAATAAATTGATCATTTTAATTTAATAGTACCTACCCATTTAATTATTTTTTTATTAATATTAATAATTCGTATGTCAATATTGGCAAACACACCGCACTACCTATTTTTTAAGATCTTTGTTTATTATAATAATGTTTCACAAATACATTATTCTTATTCTGAAATATAGAATATGGCCATAATCGATGTGTATAATGCCGTAGTTTCTCTAACTAAATAAAAATATAGGAGCTACTACAACCAAAAATTATTATATATTTTGTATTCGTTTGCTTCAAACATACAGGTTTTTAAAGATTTGCTTAGAGTTTATCTAATACCTTTCGTTTCTCCAGAATTTCCATCACAACTTCACAATTTATGTTTAATATAAGTTACACCCCATCTCACGTTACTATCATCATCTTATTATCCACCGAGACGAAACACGATTTTCTTACGTTATTAGCTTAAAGCAATTTTCTTAATTAATTTAATTTCGACTCTTGTTTGAACGTGAGCTTGTGAGATACACTATCTGTTTGTGGGTGTCGTGTGACATAACTCGGGGACGGTGATTTAAGGTAGAAGACTTAATTAATTAAGTATAGAATAAATTGTAGCTATGTAAGTACATTGGAGCTGTATAAAAGAAGCAGTAGCATCATTATCATTTCAGCCGAAAGACGTCCGTCCACTGCTGGTCATAGGACTCCCCTAAGAGTCTCCACATCGACCGGTTCTGTACTTCTCCGTCCATTCCCGTGGCCTTCACAAGGTCATGCCACTTTGTGGGGGGCATCCAACGCTTCGCATTTCGGTACGCGGTCGCCACTCCAGAATCTTTCGGCCCCATCGGCCATCCGTTTTGCGAGCAATGTGCCCTGCCCACTGCCATTGAAGTAGTAAGTAGGTACCGGGTTCCTTAGTCAACATGGCACCCTTATAGTTTCGCCATCTCCGTCCGTCTGTCTCTGTCTGTCTGTGAGTCTATGCGGCGTAGCTCAGAGACTTTTAGTACCAGAAAGCTGTAATTTGGCATGAGTAATGGGTATTTTGGCATATTAATCACGCCGATAAAGTGATAAAATAAAATCTTGAAATAAAAATTTTGTATGTTACCTCCCTTAGTGGTGCTCCTTTAAGTGGGGATGATATATTTTTTATCTTTTTTTTGTTTATCCCATGGTGTGGAGTACCGTTCAAAAATATTGCGGGTCTACGAAACCATTTTTCATTTCAGGGATCCGTTTTTTGTTAGAGTCAAGTGTCCCTGAGCTATATGGTTGTTTTTGGGTATGTGATAACAATCTTAGCAGCAGTATATATAACGAAATAAAAACTATCACAGCTAAGTAGGCTGGTTGGCGTTATAAGTTGACGAGTAATAAAAAACCAGCCTATATTTGCAGTTGGAGAATTGACCGTGACGAATACCAGAGACCAATTACTGAGAGAATGGGAGACCATATTTTTCAACTACAATAAAGTTTTTTTTTTGGGATTAATTCATCCCATCTACGGAACCCTTCATTGTGCGTGGTCCGACCTGCACTTGAATGGTTTTTTCACATTGAAATTCTTTAAAAAACTACTCAAATAAAACAAACTTACGTTTTGAAGACACGGTTGTCTTTCACGGTGAACGTCGTGAGTACCTGCATAGACTTACTATAAATAAAACAAAACAAAACTGAATCTAAAGGAATTAGAATAAATTGCTTCGCAACTAAATTCCATGAGATTCCATGTACTTGTCTAAAGTTATTACTGGTATAATAAAATTAATTTCAAACTCTAATAACGCGCAACCACGCTTCGCAACCGCATAAAATTATGACAGTTGAAACACTCAACCCTGGAAATGATGACGGGAAATTTTATCCGCGTAAAGGCTTCTACATACTGGCGCAACTTGTCGCGCGACGCGTCGCGACACAAAGGCACCGCTTGTAGCGCTACACGCGGTGTCTTTGTGTCGCGTCGCGTCGCGCGACAAGTCGCGCCAGTATGTAGGAGCCTTTAAGCGATTTACGCTGTCTTTTACACCTAGAAGCGGCCGACTAGTAATTACGCCAGCCTGTACTTCTTTCACCGCTGCGTTATCTTGACAATTTATCTCGTATATCTTCGGTAGTACTGTTTGTATGCTAATGGCTGTGGTACAGTCGAGTTCGCCCTTTTTTTGAGTAATTAAGGGAAATAATTGGATAAATAACACGATGACAGGCGTGTACTATTATTATTCATGTGCATTTATGTAGTTTTGTTTTTGTAATTGCGAAGCTATTATTTTTTATCAAAAAAACTATACATGCACGTTCAAGAGCATCTATTTAACCTGATAAGCCTCGCGCGACACCTATTCGGAGTCAAACAATTGAAGAAGAGAGAGAGAGGGAGATTTAAGTATTTGTAGTATTGGTTTTTTATTTACTTTTGTTTGGTTTTTTATTTACATACAAGTAGTTAGGTAGCTACTTATATAACCATCAAATAGATCGAAAGTAATATAAATTATCTGATTACCTTTTGTATGTAAATGTAAACGGTAGTTCATTGTATTTTTAAAAAGTAACCTTTATGTGATAGTCTGTACAGAGTGAACGCTTTCTAAGCGGACCTATTATGATTGCGGACATAAATGGACAATATAATGAGACATTATGGCATTAAGTAGAAATATCACGTTAATATTTAAATCCATTCTCCTTTGTATAAGTTAGCTTATTCATAACAACACAAATCACTGTGTAATGGATGTAACTTATATTTGTTTATGTATGTTTTTTTTTTATTTTTCACTTACCGAACTGACACTAATGGAATATAACTTTAAAAAGAAAAATATAATGGTGCCGATTCTGTTGTTCACCGAACTTAACTAAACTATCACTAAAACTTCTTATTTTTGGTTAAGAGAATCCTAAAAGCTATTCTGCAAATAAGTTTCACTAAAATTAGAAACAATTTTGACACAATTATATTCGAGTTTGACAATCGTAAGTTGAGTAAACCATAGGCCAAAATAGAGGTGACAAAATTCGTTCGACACAGATTATGTTCAAAATAGTCGAATAAAGAACAATAAATTTGTCAAATCCATGATTTTTGTATCTGTCGTAACTTCGACAGCCAAAAGTAAAATATTTTATTGGAAAATTCGAATTTGATTTTATAGTTTATTTCAATGTGTTTGCGATGGTAGCAATGAAAATAATAAGCTCCATTAAATAGAATACAAGTGCCTCAAGCTGACCATGTGAAAGACCTTGGTATAAACCTCGACAGACGTCTTCCTTGGAAAAACACATTTTCACTAAGAAAGTTCTACTGGTCACTATTTGACCTGGAAAATAAAACAAAGCTATAATCGAGCCTTTATCCCTATGGCATTCAGCTATGGGAAACAGCATCATACTCTAATATAGAGACAACACAGCGATTTCAGACCATGCTTCTAAGAACAATCACAAACGCCCCATTGTTGTACCAAATAAAGCTCTACACCATGATATAAAAATACCGACAGTAAAGAGGAAATAAAAAGCTATCTCAAGTCGTATAAAGAAAGAATTACTCGGTACCCATATATCCAGGCTAACAACCTAATGGATAAAAAAGGAATACACAGGCTAAAACACAAAATTCCACAGGATTTCATCAGACAAACTTAGACTGTTGTTTCATAACTGTGTGGATTGTTTCATAACCTTGGATGTGTCAAAGGACACTTAACAAGCAAGACAGAACATGTCATAAAAAATACTGAATACATAGTGGCAGATTGTAAGAAAAAGGTGACATAAAGAAATTGCCCAACATGAAAGGTATTTATCTCTGATTTTATATCTACTTACTAGAACTGTCTTACTTAATGTAAACTGACCAAATAAAGTTAAAGCAGTAGCTGATAATAGCTATGTATTTTCATGTCCTTTAAGAGCTTGTTCACACAAATATACCATTTAGAAATATATGTAGGTACTAATGTATATTTTATATTACTTCCTATTGCTTTTGCACCAGGGTTTCAGTGTTTTTAATAATAAATTATACTTGTTTACAGGTACGAGTTTGACTGCTGCTATAAAAGCCACACCAAGCACCAATACTATTTAACCTCGCAAAGACAGCGAGGGAGGAGACCATTCTATGTGAAAAAGATGAGGAATGTGGGTGGCATGAGAAAAGAATGGCACCCATGTCTTTATAGGAAGAATATAGGAAACAAAAACTTAATGAATAAACAAAAATGTAGCTTTATTATTTATAAAAATATATTGTTTTCTAGAAAAATGTCTCGTTATTTGTGTGTAACTACCACAACGTGGCAACGTGGCCTGCTGTTCTGTTGAGCTGGCGTCATAATATGGGTACATGGGATAACACATTGGAAAATCACTATCTCCGATGAGCTTTTTCACTAACGCATTCCATTCAAACCTGAGCACCTACTGAGCCTCCTCCTGATTGAGCTTTCTCTATAAATCCGGTTTATCGTTCAGTAAAGTCTCCGGTATTCTCGTCGCCGTAGGAAAGCCCTATCAAGGACATCTTGTTCGTCTGTCCCAATCTAGGGAGTAAGTACAAAAATCTTTTTTCAGCCATTTGGAATGGGTTGGAACGGTCTTGCAATATTTCCGACTGATAGTTGAACTCTAATAACTGAACTCTTTCTTGATACCTAGTTAAAAAAAAATAGTTTCTTATTTCACAGAATCTGGAAATGGATTTATCCACTTGTTTTCCAAATTATACACATACACACACGTACATAAACTCACGCCTTCTTCCCATGGGGGTAGGCAGAAACTATAGAATGCCACCTGCTATACTCCTTACATGCTCCTTCTGCTTCGTTTACGTTCACACATTTAAGTTTGGTCATACACCCACGCCGGTTGCGAGTACTACGCACCTGACCTTTTTGACAAACATCATTAATGAGCTCACTTTAAGTCTTTCTGGGGCGTCCCCTCCTGGCATTTCCACTCACATCTGCCTTGTAAATACCTTTTGTTCATTCATCCTCTCAACATGATCAAACCATCTAAGCATACTTTTTTCAATTTTTGTCACTACATCTTCCTTTAAACCGCATCGTTGCCTTATCACATCAATTTTTAGCCTATCATTTATAGTCACACCACACATGCTTCTCAAGGAACGCATTTCCACAGCATTTACTCTACTTTCATGCTTTTTCCAAATTATAACTAAGTCATTAGATGTTCAGTACAAAAATACCTCTAAGTTATCACGAATGAATTTCTAATACCTATCAATAATTTTATTATTTCTTTCTGCCGCATCGACAACAGCTGCAATTAGGTACATAAGCGTCCTTACTGATCTAAGATTTTCCAAACCCACAAGCATCCAAACTTTCAAGAAATCTAAGAGAAATGTGGTTTGTAAATTTTAGTTCATGACAACTAATATTATTCCACACCTTTTTAATCGCGATTAAAAATAATCTGATTTAGTTTGAAAATTACAATTTTAGGTGAAAAACGTCAAATTCAGAATAGCATAATTGCCATTTTCACTAAATTGAATAACTAAAATGACATTAGTGCTGTCAAACTATAATATAGTTAATTTATGTCACTTTAGTTAATTTCAGAATGGGAAACGTCGTCTGACAGGAATAAACGAAATTTTGGTGATTTTTGGTCTAGTTTAGAGAAATTTGTGACAAGAGAATCGGCACCATTGTCATACCTAATCAATAACAAAAACCGTGAATCAGTCATCCAATTCTAACATTGCATCTCTCTAAAACTGGCAATGGATACCCCAATCAAGTTAAATTCCATTGTAACCTAACCCGAGAACTTTTACCTCTATTGCAAATATCAGATGTCCGTCATTTAACAAGCCAAAAATCCACTCACGACACACTCTCACCGATGCCATTATCTTATTTCGTGAGATTACTACTACGCAGCGGTCTATAATTTGACAAATAGAGAATGAGATGCATTAGTGCGCATTTCCTCCGTAATGGGGTACTATGGACCCTTGGTGTATAATTTAGCGGTACGGTCGCGAAGATGGGTTGGTCGCGCGGCCGCGGAACGATAATAATATATGATAAAAAGTTTGATGACTCTTTATTTAACTTCTATATTTGTTTAGTCATTTAATTTGGTCTGGTGTCAGTGTGGTTCTTATTTAAAATGTCCTAGCTTTCAAATTAGATGAAATACGTTTTTCTAACCGTGCATTCAAGCTTGTGTTCTTTAGGATAGAGTTGAAAATTGCCAAAACCAATTTGACGAAGTAGTAAACAAAGTTTGAACAATGCCCAACATTGTAGGCGAATACTAGTTGACATTCATAAAATCTTATCATACGAAAGTTCGCACTTCAAATATCCGCATCGGACGCGGATAAGCCACAAAGTTACATACCCAAACAAAATTAACAACGATAGTTTCGTTCAACTTTGTACATTTATTCATCCCCATATATATCAACTGTCGTAAATTCCCTAATAAAACGCAATTTGTTAGCCGAGATGCTGAACTTAAAACTATAAGATCAGTTTATAGCGTGTCATAAAATCATCAGTCCATTTTACACCGAACTTTGATGTGACTTTATCTGTTTTCTTATTAGATATGGATAATTGTATAACTAGGTATATAACATCCTTGCTATAAAATTGTAATGATTGATTGTAAATAATTAATAGCCTTATCCGATGTTGTTAGGGATCTTTTATTTTGTTATCCTTCATAAGACTAGTAAAAGATGATAGCAAACTGTAAATGTGAAGAAAACAGGCGCGGTAATGGCTACGCGAACACTTTGTGAAATATATTCAATATTAATACAGTCATAAAATTTTACGGAGCTGTCCCCGACTTATAATAATATTTATCACTCAACATTATCCATTATTTATTTCCATCATAAATACATACATTTAGAAATAACATTTCATTCTCTCAATCTTTTCAATTAATACTCGGATTTTCAAATAGCAAAAAGCATTTAAATGGGTTTATCAAGTGGCAATTAAATCAAAACTCAGAAAGTATTGGGTAAAAGTAAAAAAAAAAAACTAACAGGAGAAGGAATCGGCCCGCTGTCAATTACTGTCGGTTCGCGTTGATAGGGTTACCCGGTTTCGAAGAGTTGAGACCTACATTTTTCTCTACTTATTTTTTGGCAGAAAATGATTTCGTGTAAAATATCGTTATAGAGAAAAATGCGGATTGAGTTCATATAATAAATTGAGGTCTTCTTTTAGACAGCTAGAACAGTGGAGGGAAAAATAATACATAGGTAGAAGAAAGTGTTGCCGTATATTGGGGCAATAGATAATATTGATCAGAAAATAAAGACTGGAGTGCGAGTTGAACTCGCGAGGTGAGGGTTCCGTACGATGAATATGTTATCTACTATTTTTTTATACTAAGAACAAACTTGAAATTGTAGTTGAAGAACATGTTCTCTCATACATTCCAACTGCAAATGTAAGTTTGTATGCACAGTATTGAGAAATTTGCCATGTTATTTTAGGACCATAGGCTTCTTATAGGTTTTTCTGTAATCTATAAGTAAAGAACCATTATCTGTATTATTTTTTTTAGTTTTGGGCAGTAGATGTAATGGTCAATGTTCATCTATTTTCTTAAATAACTATAAAGTATTTATTTTATAACAAGCCCTTTCATTTGATAATGGCACACGGTGTCGTACGAAAGTTTTATTAATTTTCCAATATGCCTTCCAAAAGTGTAACGTTATTTTATTAATTCATATTTCCGTGTTTGGGGTTTCAAATTCATGTGTATCCAACTTAATTGGTCCAGTAGATTGGAATCAAATTGGCTGTGACAGACAGACAGACAAACAGACGAGTCACCCTATAAGGTTCCGTTTTTTCATTCGGAGTTACGGAACCCTAAAAATATTATGTTAGTTGGCAGTTATAGTGCCCAGAAGGCCAACAACTGTTGTTATTTAACCAGAATTGCTATTCTTAACCACAAAGGCACCTTGTTTGCAATCGCTTCAAGCATTTCTTGAACTGCGAAGAAAGAGCTTCATAATTTATTATGAGTTTTGTAAATTACGTACCAGTAACAAGAACTCGTTTGCTGAGTAATTAGAACACCTGTCACATTTGCAAATGTGGCAACACAGGTAACGGAAGGAATACGAGTGGGTTTTAGTCAGTAAGAGTCTGACACATCCTCCCGCTCCGCCCCGAGCGGGAGAAGTTATTTGATAATTTCCCACCAAATAAAAAAAATACTGTAAGTACAATAAAAAGGAAACGCAACAGAAAAATTGATTAACGAATCAAAACATGAAATCGATCAGCGGTGGCAATTTCCAAAACTTGAATAACCACGATAGGTTTTTGGGTTTGGTTTGGTTTTGGATTGTTTTTAAGATTTAGATTTTTGGGATTTTGTTTTTTTTTTATTGATTTGGATGTGTAAGAATGTCAAAGGTTAAGCTACGATTACCGCTGTCGATTCGTAGATGGGTGATCATCCATTACATATCGAGACCCCTCGTGTCTCGAAAAATAATTAGTCAAGCCGTTAGTCCCGGGGTCTCGTGTTACCCAGTAACTGGGTTGTATCGCTACATGCAAAATACTGGTATTTAGCTGCATCCAGTTAGAGTGGAACATAATTGGAAAAGATTAAGCAGATTGGTTGTGTACGTATGTCAAAATGCTGAATTTTTATTAAATAATTAATTACAATTTATCAATTCTGGTTTTCAGGAGGGACTTGTGGCTAAATTAATAACAGCCGCATGGGTCAATCGATCAGGTTAAGCTACGCTTGCCACGGTTGGTCCGTGGATGGGTGACCATCTTTACATACCAAGACCCCTCTGTGCCTCGGAAAGCACGTTAAGCCGTTGGTCCCGGCTGTCATCCGTGGATCTTTGACAGTCGTTACGGGTCGTCAGAAGCCCGAAAGTCTGACAACCAGTCTTACCAAGGGGTATCGTATTACCCAATAACTGGGTTGTGGAGGTCAGATAGGCAGTCGCTCCATGTAAAATATTGGTATTCAGCTGCATCCGGTTAGACCGATGGATGCCGACCCCTATGTAGTTAGGAAAAGGCTAGGCAGATGATGATTCTGGTTTTCAGTTTGTGATTACTATAATAATACAAGTAATTAAGTAATCTAATCAACTAGTGATTAGATTACTTAATTACTTGTATTATTAACATCATCAAGAAGCAACACTGACGTTGATGATCACCATCAGATGAAAGCTAAATGTCACCCCGATTTCCAAACTCCGCACATAATATTTTATCAGCAGCTGATACTTCGATCTCGAAATTCGATACCGTTAAAGGATTATCTTGAGTGACGGGGCCCGTAACACCCAATTAAACGTGCGATAAGTTGGACGCGAGTTGGACGTATGAATCACGCCCTATCGCGTGTTCGCGCGATGTGTTTGACGTATGATCGCTACGTGTATGCGCAATTTAGTATAAAAGTTGTTAATACCTGCTTTGGTGGTGGTAGCAAGATGGAGTTACCGTTGCAATTGGTGAGATAATGGTACCGATTCCCTTGTTCACAAACTAAAATAAATTTAAGTTTAGTGCATCTTTTTCTTTCTATTTCATTAAGAAGAGGACAGAAGATAAATTTTAGTTTAGTCCTGTCAAATTAATCAGCGCGTCACTACTCCATGCGAGTTAAGACGTGATTATAAAACTTACCTACTAAAATTACGTCAATTTACGTCAAGCGCTGATTAATTTGACAGGACTAAACTAAAATTTATCTTCTGTCCTTTTCTTAATGAAATGGAAAGAAAAAGATGCACTGAAATTAAATTTAGTTTAGTTTGTGAACAAGGGAATCGGCACCATTATATTTGTTTTGAAGAACATAATAATTCAGTTTATAGTTTTGTCGTGGATAAGCTGCAAGTCAACCCGCACTGGGCCCGCGTGGTGGATTACGGCCCGCTCCCTCTCACAGAGAGGAGGCCTGTGTCCCAGCAGTGGGAACATTATAGGCTGATTATGTTGGAAGATTTTAGACCGATATGAATACATCCAAACATTTACAATAGCACAGGGGGTCAACTCTCTAAGTCCGAAACCGAAGATATGGGCCCGTCCGAAAGTAGATGATCTTTCAAAACAAGTGACAAATTCAATTTTTCGAACGGATAAAAACACATCGCGAGTAAAGACAACTGTCAAATCGTGTTGTCATTCATTCTTTGTTCGGGCTCCGAACTAATCATATGTATATAATCATATGTAGGTAATACGGAGTAGAAACCTCCCGTAACTTGACTTCCAGGGACAGCACCGGTATATAATAAGATAGCCACTTAAGGCTCCTACATACTAGCGCGACTTGTCGCGCGACGCGTCGCGACACAAAGGCACCGCTTGTAGCGCTACACGCGGTGTCTTTGTGTCGCGTCGCGTCGCGCGACAAGTCGCGCCAGTATGTAGGAGCCTTTATTCTAGTGAAACTCTTTACTACACCAGGCTAGCTCAAGGTAAAAGTATTCTTACCGACAGACGTGCAGTCATACATAACAATACCTCCTCCTTTTTGAAGTCAGTTAATATTAAGAAGCTTACTGATCTGATAAAGTATAATGAGCTGACACGATCGAAATGTATGTAAGAAATTGGATTAATTATCTTGAAAAGTTTTGGCAGGCTCAGAATCTTTCTTCAATTAAGATTAACTTTATAACACGAGACAGGAATGAAGATAATCTTGCCTGTAACATAAACAGAACGGTCATTTTCTTCGGTAGGTGTTAAAATCCAGATTTAAAATTTGCGTCAGCGTCTTTGTCACGGTCACTAAATGAGTGCAACGTCCTTTAAATTGCTTTTAATTTTGTAAACACATTAAAAATGTAATAACAGAAGCATGTTCAGTGCGTTTATATTGGTTTGGCAATTCAAAAACCGTTGAATGAATATAGTTCTGATAACAGTTTACTGTTTAACCATAATTAGGTGTGATTTGAAACTGAAGTGAAAATCCATTTAAAGCACCGTTGCATTCCACAGAGCATTCAGGATCTGGGATTCTTTAATAATAATTCGGGATACAGCCACGGTGTATTCAGTGTGAAAGAGTTCAATTTACCACGACGTGTGACGATTTTGAAGGGTCCTATGGATTTCTACGGAAACTCATGCCATGTTCTTTAGCCTTGATTAACCAGGTCAATTCTCAAACGAAAACATAATAGTATAAAATTCAGGTTTAAGTTCATACCATTGTCAATCAATTAAAGCTAGCAAGATTAATTAATTGCTATTCATTTATGTGAAATCATCCGTTCACCAATTATAATCAATCAGTGAAAATATAAAGCTTCTGATTATCCTCGTTTGATTGTATGTTTATTTATGACCGGAATTATCGGATTTTACAACATAGTTAGTGTAATAAAGTTGTTTAACAATCTATTCTATATCCGTGAGTCAAATTCCATTTTAGAAACATCTGATTTTTATTTATCGTGCCTGACCATGATAATGTCTGGAATTTAAAAGAGACTGACCTCTGAGTTTGTTTCGGTCGTTCTTCGCGAGAGCAGTGGTGGCCCAGTGGTAACGGCCGCGACTTACGAGTCGTAGGTCGTGGGTTCGATCCCAGACAGGCGCTTTACATTGTGTAAATAATTTCATCACCACTGCTCTCAAAACGGTGAAGGAAAATATCGTGAGGAAACCGGCATGTCCTAGAACCAAAAATTCGAAGACATGTGACATCTACCAACCCGCACTGGGCTCGCGTGGAGGATTACGACCCACTCTCTCTCGAAGAGAGGAGGCCTGTGTCCCAGCAGTGGGAACATTGTAGGCTGATTATGTATGTGTTCTTCTCAAAGTAGAAAACACTGTACTCATCTAGTTATAAAATATAATTTAATTTTGACGCGTAAAAGGGTTATTTTTTAACCAATTTAAATATAATTTATCAACATTTATCTAATTTTCGTTTCGAGTAATAATCATAGGACGTCATGGACTGGTAAACTACAAATCGCACTAAACATAGATTTATTGGACAGAACGATAGTTTAGAACGAACGGGATATAGCATTAACCTTTGTCAATGCTCTATATTATGGAGAATACTTCATAAATTCACTCCAATTTATATTTATTAAACAGCAAAATACCATTAATTTCGGCGCTAAAGATCACAATCGCATACCGATTCCACAACCACTATTTACCTGTCGCCATATCTCAATATAATTTTCCAATAACCTATTCAGAGGTAAGGAAATAGGTACACATATTGTCACGAGAATGCATAGTTATCTGCTTTTGTACATACAGACAACGATACATAGAGATATTTATTTCCAGTATAAACTGAACTCGCATTGGTACCTATAACGCGTGTAAAAATACCCTTAACGAAGCCGAGAGTCACTAGTTCATCCCGTTATTATGATATATTTTTTGTAGTGGAAACCAGACCTTGGGGAACGTTCTGGTTACAGAGATATTTTGTTGTAGTTCTTTTCCAAAACAAGTTTTAAATGTTATAACTTAACTTTAAATATACCCTTGATGTTTTGCGTGTATTACATTGCAGCAAATTTTCAACCCAAAAATAAAATTCGTTTCCCAGGAATTATTTTTGCACAAAGTAACTTAGTTTGATGCTACAATGCGTAGATGACGGCTAATGGTGCCGATTCCCTTGTTCACAAACTAAACTAAATTTAAGTTCAGTGCATCTTTTTCTTTCTATTTCAATAAGAAAAGGACAGAAGATACATTTTAGTTTAGTCCTGTCAAATTAATCAGCGGTTGACGTAAATTGACGTAATTTTAGTAGGCAAGTTTTTAATCGCGTCTAAACTTGTATAGAGTAGTGACAGGCGCTGATTAATCTGACAGGACGAAACTAAAATGTATTTTCTGTCCTTTTCTTATTGAAATAGAAAGAAAAAGATGCACTGAACTTAAATTTAGTTAGTTTGTGAACAAGGGAATCGGCGCCAATGTCTAACTTATATGTCGCCATTTGTACGTACGATATAGCTGTACGCCGAATGTGAGATCTAAGCTTATTGGTCGTTCGTTTCTATGGCATGAAACGCGCGAAATTGACTACTGGAAATTGGTTTCGAAACTATGTCTACCTGGAATTGAACATGAGTATGATAAGATTGGAGATGAGTCTGATTACAAATACTTTAACTGTAATAATGGTGCTGTCAATGAAGTGAATGTTAAAGATATTACCGGTGAAGAAGAATTTGCTGACATTAACATTAACTTCAAAAAGCCCTTTATGTCATCACTGTTAGAAAATAATCGTTTACTTTTGTATGTAACGATATTGTTGCTGACAGAAAATAATATCCTCTAAAAATCGATACAGGACACACAGGATGGTAATAAGCCCGATAGTGTTAAAACATAAAACTGTATACTGAATAGGTATAGAATATATCTGTATGTTTCGTCTTCTATATTTCTAGTTACTCTGGCACAAATATCCAACATATTCGTCTGCACCTTCTAGTAGCCTGCATTCTTCGATTGCATCGCATGACTATACTGAAGGTGATTCACACTTATGATCGGCCTACTTTACGTTTATACGAGTATCTTCAGACAAATGTGCATGGATAATGCTGTTTCCAACAAATTATTCGTATAAGCTCAGTGAGATTATACCGATAAAGAGAAATTGCTGAGACTAGCACAAAGTTGTAGTGAATGTTTGAAATGGTTTGTGAATAAATGGTGTTTCTACATGTCTATCTCGTCTTCATGTACTGTTTCATTACTATTGCTGGACTCATTTCGTTTCTTATAGTACATAGGATTGATTATTCCAGTATCAAAACAATACAAATAAATAAAATTGAAGTGTCTGTAATGTCAAAATGCGTATAAAAGTACGGCACTTATAACAAAAGATTTTTTTTTTAAATTGTTGAATGTTGTCTGTCTGTTTGTTCCGGCTAATGTCCGAAACAGCTAGACCGATTTTGACGTGACTTTCTCTGGCAGTTAGCTGATGTTATAAGGAGTAATTTTCTAAGCCTTGGTCAGCAGCTAGTTCAAAATAAAAAAAATGCAACATTATCTGAGTTTCCTTTTGTTCTTGGCTCACTTTAAAATGCTTATTTTTTTGTTAAATTAATTCTGAATGCTATTTTACAAAGCGTAATTAATAGTGGAGAAAGTATTTTTTGTTTAGTTTATTTTAAAGGCTTTTGGCGTTGAAATTGTGTTGCTATTTTCTGTTCTTACTTTTTTATTTGTATGTCCATTATTCAACTTACAACCACCAACAATATCGATACCTTTAGGCTCAAAGGGCGTATCCACCAAAACACGACTTTTCAGGAGAGCCATTAAACAGAAAAACAAAACAGTTTTCCGACATAACTTTTTTGTGCTTATAGCTATAAAAAAAAAGCAAAAGACAAAAGTTGTTAGAATTTGGAGATAAAGAACATCGTAGAATAATATTTAAAGTAAATCTAACAAGTAAAAAAATAGACTTCGAATACACCCTAAAAAATAAATAAAGCTGTCGGTTACGCCAAAAAAATAAGCTCCTGTACAAACAGCTAAGGGTGTAATAGCAACTCATACGACATTAACTAACCATTTATGATGTAAGTTACAATCTCTTTGTATTCTACTATCTAACAAATGATGTAAGCTGCAAACCTTTTGTCCAATATGTGGTGTAAGTGACGGTGGTGGCATTTCTTATCAATGATTTCTCATTATAAGCTCAGGTAAATAAGTTGAATTTTGCCGATCAGGTTCTTTGCTTTATATTTTAGTGCTACACCTACTCATAATAACAGAGCAGTCCAAAAATAGCATTAAAAAATAAATGAATTAATATTGTATCAAAAATGTTTAATCACAGCAATAATTGTAATAGAATATGTCATCGTAAAAACAATAATTGTGCAATAATAATAGTCGTCTTAATTACTATCTAATTAATAATAATATAAAAATGTATTACACTTATTATCACTTATGCAAGTAGGAATCTAATATGCATTTAACGTAATTTGAATGCAATGAGACAAGTTTCTTCTCTTCTCTAATATTTATAATACTTGAAAGCAAAACAAAACACAGCTTCTAATAAAGCAAATTAATTATATTTTTATGTTGTTAATGTAAGTACAAAATTACTAAGAAATATTGTGGTAGACAATAGTAAACAATATACCTTACATTACAGAGTTATACCTTGGGCTTTTAAAATTACACAACCGAGAAATTTGCCAAATTAACAATGTAATAATTATGATAAAAAAAAACGTAAAAAAGAGTTGACTGTAACGAGCAAGCATAAGCATCCCGAACGACAAGGATTTAAACAAGACTTGATCTTCCTCTGTATCTTCGTCTTCGTCATCTGTTTCAGGTAATGTATCGGGTACATCATCAGTAGAACGGAGCCGACGATACTCTTCATGAAAGGTCTTGGGAATTGTTCCATTGTCACAAAGTCTCATGAGGTCTTTATATTTCGCTACTGATATCGGTAGTTTGGCGTTATACAAAGGCTTTACAATGTAGTTTTCGTGTTCGGATATATCGCTTACAACATTTTCATCTGTACTATTTTCAATGGTCTTATTTTTACTATTCCTTGTTTTCGTGTACTCTCCTTTACCTTTTCCTTTTCTCATAACTTTGCTAATTACTTTCTTTTGTGTCTTTTCAAATAATTTTATTTGTTCTTCTGCCGCACTCTCTTTCATGGAATATTTTAGTTGAACTTTATTTGGATTCTTTTTGAAAGTAGCTGTTCCTATTGCTTTGAAGGAAATATTTTTTAACGTACAAGGCGTAAGTGTTTGGTTAGCCATATCTCCTAAATCTAAGAAATCTGAATATGCTATGACGTTGACATGGCTCAGGGTCTCGGTCTTTTCCGGGCTGCTACGAAAAAGGTGGCCCATTGTGATGGACTCCAAAATAATTATTATTTTCACTTCTCTTTCGATGACAGCATGGACCGAATTTACGGGCATATAGGTGTGACCGGGGAGTAAAAAGTTGATCTGTATGACTTCTAGATTTATAGAAGTCTTTAAAAAGTGATTAAAGACTGCCAACACTGTTTTGTTTTTGTTTTGGCCACTGCATGAGTCGCAGTACAATAAAAGAATCTTCACACCTCTTCTATCTACTTCAACAAGATATTTGATTAGGCAGCTAGCAATCTCATTGCTACCACGTTTGCCATCACACTCACCCCAGGTGAAAAAAGCATCTTGTGTGTTACTCTCGTAAAGAGTAAAATTGTACACAGAATATTTTCGTGAATAGTATAACAACATGCTTTCTCCATGGGGAGTGTTCAAAACCTTTTGTAAGTCAAAAGAAGCAGTAATGGTATCATCCGTAAGTGGCTTAAGGTTCTGGTGAAATATAAATCTTCTATAAGTGCCATTCTTTTCTTCAAGATGCGCTTTTAATAGCTCTGCGTCTTGAGGATTATTCTTTTCCTTATTGTTTTCGTATTTTGTGCACAAAACGCACTTATCTTTTTTAGGCGTATGCACGCTTATAATATTATACCCTTGAAATATCTGCCTAAATATAGCCTCACTCACCATTTCATGGCTATCTTTTTTACAGTTTTCTAAATAAATGCGATAAATATGCGCAGTGTTCTTAAACTCTTGAGGCAAATACATTCTATTGCTTCTTTTTCGACTGTAATGAGATGGAAGTACAGGCAATTGCTCTATAAATTTTGTAACAAAATTTTTAGCAGCTTCTGTATATCTAGCTGTGACATTTGGTTTTCTCATGTCTTTTTTAGCCATGTCTTCTTGAGCGTTCTTAATTGTAAGTATTTTTGGCTGATGTTCAGAGTGGCAAGTAAAAACTCACAGAACAATCGCGTCGCACGCTTTTGCCTTGGAAGACAGTAAGATAAACGATATTTTACTTTATTACGTAGGTGATTTAGGGCCGAACAATAGCATAAAACTTTAAGTTTATAGTACAAGACGCTTTCGTAAAAAAATATAATAATCGGACGTATAAGTCAAATTGTTAATAGTTAAAAAGCATCTGGAAGAGTAACCACCGACCTCTACAAAACCTTGGGATGAATGCTTCGTCAAAAGTATTTTAATAGGGCGTATAAGCCAAATTGTAAATATTTTAGTAAATTTTGGGGCGTAACCACCAAACTTGATAAGATCTCGGGTTGTATAAGACAAGTATGAACAAAATTCTAAAACAGCTAGAGGCGTAAACGCCAAAAGAGTCAGATCACAGGATATATTTCCAAGTTTATAATTTTGTTTACCTGTTACGACGTTTGCGGAAATGAAAAATGAAATATTTATCGTTTACGGCCTAAATTTAAAGAAAATCAACGTTTAGCAATCCAAATATTGTGGCTGTATTCACCACTTTTTTGCGAATATCGAAATTTTAAATATACCAATCGAAAGAGGACGAAAAGCTAAGTATGACTGCATTAAAAGCCCATTTTGGCCAAAATGGCGGTTACGCCCTTTGAGCCTAAAGGTATCGATATTTCATGTCCAATATAATAAACAAAACTAAATCAGATGTTCACTGGATCCAAACCGCTTATTGCTTTTTTGTGATAAACCTAATTAATTAGGCGGATAGCTGTCCATACATTGAATCAAACGGAAAGCAAATTGAGCACAATTTTGACAGTCCACCAAACGTGACAAGATTTTATCTGCTCATCTGCGGTTTTTGGTTCGTGTGAAACATTTTGGAAATAGCACTGGGGATTATCAATCATGGATAATAGTAAGATGGACAGTCAAAAGATTAGTTGGTAAGAAATATTCTTTTATCAATGTTCCCCACATGTTTAGATGGAAGAGAAATGCTGGTTCTTTCGTTCAGAAACTAAACAGTTAAGGAATTCCTCTACCCACTTACTTCAGTCAACTCTCGGCTAAATTCAAGTAAACTCTACGCTTTTCAGATTACTGTTAGATAAGTTCATTTTATTTTGCAACTATGGGTAACAGCAAATGATGACAAAAAATATAAGAGTTCAGCCATATTTTACTACGCAAAAGATTCAAAACATTAAACGTATAACTAAATAATTAAATACAATTTTAAAATATTACACAGTGAACTTAGTACATAAAATAATATATTATATACCTATATAGTTGAGCGCTATAGTAATTTTGCTGCCTTCTTTAAAAAAAGTATTTACGTTCCGTCCAAACAATTTATCAAAACGTTAACATGGAAAACATTGTGGCCTTCATTTACAAGTACAGACCTTCGTTTAATGAATTCTTGTCCACCGTACGATAATCCGAGAGTTAAATGGGTTGTCAAAATTATTTTAATTATATACAGGTTTCGTTGCGGTCGCCGATTCAGAAATGTCATCGGACATATTAGGCCAGTTGTCAAATCGAATGGCTTTTTTTTTGTGAGTGGCCAATATTCTAACCACAAATTCGATACTCAAGTGTCACTAGAGCAACAGTGTAACGCCTTTCATAACTGGGAATTCGTAACTGGATACTATGGAATATGATATTGACATTTATAGATATTCGACGGTAGGAAATGTCTTGATATTATATTGTAGGATCAAGATTTAACTGTAGATGTTGGAATATACGTGGGACTACTGGTTTCATCATAACGTCTGTTAAACTTTAAAGTTAATCTGCCAGTAAGCCAGCCAGTTAAACTAAGCTAGCGCTTGATTTAAAATTTCTTAGTAAGCATTGGTCAAACTAAATGGCAATTGATCTGTTCACAATGTTGTGATTTACAACGTTTTTGAAGCACGCTAAAATGTTTTTATTTAGGTTCATTTTAAATTTTGACCTTAAACTTGACATATATGTATGTGGGAATTTTAATGAAGTAGCCTGTTATCTGAATGCAGCGATTATATTATCTGTATTCTCTGTATTCTAAAAAAGAAAAATAAAGCAGGAGTGAGCTCGAAATTTGAAAGGATGGACAGAGATGATGACGAGTAAGATGAAGCGAGAAGTGTATTTTAATTAAAAGATTATGTATTAGACGTATTTTTCAAGTCTGCACCCCTACATACATAATATGGTTTCTGGTTGTCTTGAACCGACCTCAAGTTCAAAAACACTTTACAACAAGTGCACTTTATAGAAATGTATCGAAACATGGTTAAATATCTTTATCGAAATGGATTGATTTTTTTATCCTCAAGGATACCCACCGTCAGGAAAGAACGGAGGGCTATGTCGGACTCGTACCAACTAAAGCCCCACTGTTTCTTCTAGTACCATGAGTCGAGGGCCCGGGAGATACTTGTACTTTCGCCGCTCCCCCGACTGGTGTCAGCCCGCCATGCCTAGCGGACCCCATCCCATCGCCAATTGCGGCCGATCGCACGACCGCACGTCCTCCCATTAAGGCACGCATATACTGCCGCCTGCAGGCCATCTAGTAGGTACCTACTAGACAATCCGATAGCTACATAATGATGTCTACAGTCATATACCAGTACTTATAGTAGGTAACTACTAACAAAATCAAAGTATAATTCCGTAGGCAGACATTCCCGTTACATCTCTCTTTAGCTTAATCGGATTACTAAGCGGAGCTGACGGGAATCAATTCATTTGTATATACCTACTTGCGCAAGACATCAGTCGTGTGACGTGGACATCATACTAGCTCGGATTTATAGTTGAATAACATTTATAAGCCGCTTTTCATTCAGTTACGTTATTTGTAACGCTTAGAACGAATTTGTTGTGGATGGAATGGTTTCATTAGGCGGCGACTTTGTTGGTTTCTGAGATGGGTATCGGAGGTTATGGTGGTTTTGTGATGATATCTTGATTTGTTAAGTTAATGTGGGTGTACTATAGGTACCACAACAACTAACCTAACCTACGTAGTTGTATGTACAAGTTGTGGTTACAGTCAAAAGATTCATGTTTTTAGGGTTCCTTGTTTACTACGGAACCCTAAAAAATGGATAAAACAAAAGTTGCACACTTTCTAACAAACTCCCATGATATTTAAGGCCATAAAGAGATGTTAAAGTAAATTGTATTGTCTAAAAGTAATTCTACTAATTTTGCTGGTAAGAAATTGCTCACTAAATAACTCTAGTCAGTTCTCCTGAAAATTTATAGACCATTTCTTTGGCTGTGCAATTAAGAACAAGATAGATTGAATAAATAAAATTAAGGTTAGCCGAATCTCAGAGGCAGGGAAAGTTCTTAAAATAAGCTGCTGGACCGAAGTATTTTAAGAATTTTTAAAGATTGAGGTATCTTTTTTCTTTTAAGCACAACAAGATAGGAACATTATTTTTCTATGCTATTATATTTCGTATTTAAATATTCGTAGTGATATCGAATCTTAACTGAAGTCCGAGAATAGTTTTACTTAGGTACATACTACTCAATTCGCTTTTAATCAAACACGTACTTTTGATTTCAAACGTAATTACTCTTCTTCGTCCCATCTTTTTACCAGACTATTGTCAGATCCACTTTGCTCCAAGCCGACTGTCCGTTCATTACCAGTTACTTCATCGTAAATAGAACAAAGTTCTGGGTTTAGACCGATCATCAATTGGAATATTGATTAACTATGACATTATTTAATATAATAACAGTCTTTTTACAGAAGTCGAAAGCGTGACCGATTTTCAAGAATTGCGACTACTTCTATCTTCGAAAAAGATTAATGAGGGCAGTTATTTCTAACAGTGAAAAATCTTTAAAGTCTGGAAAAATTACAGTCTTTCATAACGGTGTCGGTAGCCAAGACGAGAGATATTCAGAATAAAATACAAAACTGACACTGACGCCCCAAAAACAAAAAAAAAACCTACGTTTTCGACAACCCTAACTGTCCCTTCCTACCAGCAGTTCCACATACGCGCACATAACATTATGTAAAACCAAAAAGAGTAGTTGACGTGCAGTATAATTGATACTAATCATCGTCCCAGTGTGTTTCAACGCGTCCGTTAATTTACCTAACGCGCCCCACGAAAGGCTCCAAAACCACTATGAAATTGAATACGTACAACTGCTACCCATTTGGGGCTACGGACTTGGTTAAGGTTGGGTTCTACTAAGCGAGTAGACGAACGCACTTCCTGGTGTCATAAAAAGTTTGAATGTTAAAAATAAATGCTGTGTTATGTATGATCTAAATGTGAAAATTATGTTTGGAATCATGCCAACTGGGTCTATAAGTGGGTGTTTTTTTTACTTATACAAGGGACCTGAGCCTGACCCAAACATATCTCAAATTGCGTGTTCTAGACTTGAAGACTGTCATTTTGTCTGCAAATGTGGGGGTGCTCATAAAGGTTATTCGGGTATCTATCTGATAATTAACAACCAAAATATACCCAAAAACTATATCAATAATATAATTAGGAGAAAGAACTCGTCCATAAATTGTTGTGCGTTTGGACGCACAACAATTTGTTTACGTTACGTTATGAATTTATAACTGTTTTTCTATGTCCCAGTTATAAAGTCATTTTAATACCTGTTCGTCCATGTCCTTCTTTCCGTGTCTTCTGGTTATTGGAAATGAGGAGCATAAATGCGAGAAAAACCTAAGAACTCCACATCATTTGGGCTACATCATCATTCAGGTTGTCTCTACATTCGGGCTACATTATCATTCGGGGTTCTCTACATTCGGGCTAGTGGAACCAAGGTGTAATTTCAACACAAACGGGCCACCCGAATCACACGGCTGTCTACTCCTATTAACTGTACTAATACATTTATCTGTCGAGTGAACACTTGACAAGATTTCACAGTCTACTGGACAACTTTTAATCAAAGTGGTTAACCTAAAAACATTAGAGAAATTATAATTTAAAATAATTGAATACTAATTAGTGGGAACGTTCTTTTGAAGGAGTGTCGAACGGCTTTATCTAGTTAGTAATTCAAATAATTAATTATTAGTTATGTCCATACACGTGTAGGGCTTTTAATAATTTAGAAAAAAATATGATTCACAAAAACCTTACTTCTAGAAAATTGTTCTATAGGGTAACATCGTTTTTCATTTAAAGTAGGAAAAAGGTAATAACAGGTTTTTCGATTACATGTACTAAGATCAGAAAGGTTGGTGATATACGGTGCCTATCGTGGCGTAACGGTCACCAAATATATAAAGGAGAAGAAAGTCCACAAAAATTATCTTTGAAAAATCTAGTCATGATCTCTTTAGCAAGCGTCATTTGTTTCCATTCTTGACGCAAGAAAACCGATCGTACACAAATATTTTTAGTAGCACTGAAAGCTTTGGATACCTCATAAACTCTTCAACCATAAAACCAATTGTGTGTGTAAGTAGAAGTAAGACGATACATGAATTTTCTCGTCGATTTAAGGACCTACAATTTGTTAAAGGCCCATAACGGCGTAATGCAGAGTACGCACTTGCCCGGAAAGCTATTGTCTGTCCACCCCTTAAAATAAATCTGCGGACACACAGCTTTATTGTTTGCTTGACATAATTTATGTACCTGCTCCGGTATATTGTTTTAATAATTAAATAGTTTTGTTTAAGTGAGTTTATTAGTGAGTTCATCAAAATGTAAACTATTGTTCATTAAAATAAACGAAATTAGATTTCAAATGATTAACTTTTTAATTAAGGTCACATACTAGCAATATTATAAACGCGAAAGTTCTGTGAGGATGGATGAATGTTTGTTACTTTTTCACGCAAAAACGGCTAAACGGATTTGGATGAAATTTGGCACACAGATAGTTTATAGCCTGGATTAACACACATATTACTTTTTATCCCGGTATTACAAGACGGTATTCTGTTCACGATACGTTGTGTACGATTTTTGAGCAGTAACCTAACAAAAAGTACTAGACTTGCATGGAATGTATGAACGATTCCAGGGGGGCAACCACGGCGGGAGGAAACGCCCGGGTGTCACCAATGTGTGGATCGCCCGGAGGACACGGTGGAGCATACGGTGGAGGTCTGCCCGGCTTGGCGGCAGAGATCTCTTGCGTCCGGCCCTGGTTCAGGCCATGGTACGGAGCGAGAGGGCATGGGCAGCCGTCACCTCCTTCTGCGAAGCAGTAATGTTCGCGAAGGAGGAGGCGGGACGGTTGAGGGAAAGGCATGTTTCGCGCCCTCTCGCCCCTAGCCGCCGCAGGAGACGCCCTGGGGGTCGGGAATCTTGGGCGGATTTCCGGCCACCGTAGGCACGGGCTTGCGGACGGTGAGCAATGGGTAGCTCACCGTCAGTAAGGACCAGGCCCGAGTCGACGGCGCGTTGTATTCCACGCGCGCCTCAAAGAGATGTCGTCAGCGCAAAGGTAGGGGTCTACTAGGGCCGATGCCTGCCGGGGTCGCGGGAAGGTACTCATGGGTCACCGAGGCCCCCACAACACAGGCAACAGGAAGGAATACGGGTGGGTTTTAGTCAGTAAGAGTCTGACACACCCTCCCGCTCCGCCCAGAGCGGGAGAAATTATGTGATGATTTCCCAAGCTAAATAAAAAAAAAAAGAAAAGGGGGGCCACCGCCTCTTACAGTAGTATTATTTTAGTATTACATCAGTGTGAGAATGAGATAAAGCTATACAGGGGTAAAGCTCCATCTTTTTCCCACTGTGAAGCAATATTAAAATAATACTACTATAAGAGGCGGTGGTTGCCCCACTGGTCGATGTTATCTACACGGATTAAAGCAAGTGTTTCGAAAGTATAGATCACCGAGTGCTTCTTCAGTAGCTTTCTAGCTCTTCAACTAGCAGTATCTGCAGGAATACACGGTGACCTGTTTCGCTGGTTTTCGTCATATATAGATAACTAAACGCAGGCTGTGGTCTTACGTGGATAGACATCCAGTTGGAAAACTGTCTCATCTGGAGTGCCTCAAGACTCGATCTTAGGACGGTTATTGTTTACGATATTTATCTCGGACATGGAACTGCTTTACATATTTTCCTATACGGAGGCGATATGAAGGTTCTTAAGTCTGTACGCTTATTATCTGCTACTTCAGTCAGACATTGACTGATTCTTTTCATACTGCAAACACCAATGAGTTACAACTGAACTTATCCAAAGTACGTACGTAAATGTATGTAGTATAAACGTGCCAGAAAACTACTATTGTTTCAGGATATACACTAGATGGTATGTACATAAGTAAGACAAGCCGTATCAGAAATCTTGATGTAGTACACGGCAGCAAATTACTTTTTAACGATCACATAGAAACCATTGACAAGAAAGCTTTAAAGTCCCTGGGCTTTGGCTCCTAGCTTTTGGTCTCTAAAACCAGTTAAAGTCCTGTACTGTTTCCTCGTGCGCAGCCACCTCGAGTACGTTTCCCAAGTCTGAACCTCTCATTGAATCCGTTCAATCGGCTTGATTGATTGTCCAGAACTATTCAGCAAAATACGTCTTCACACTAATCAAAATAACCTACGCAGACGACCTCTGCTGCAAGCACCATCCGGATCGACTAAGTACAGGCGCAACGACTTCTCCATTCGTAGTGTTAAAAGCCTTCAATAGTTTACCATCACACCTGGAGATCGATCTATTTTACACAGTATTAGAAATATGAGTATTTTGCGACTGCCTATCTGACCTCCAAAACCCAGTTACTGGGTAATACGATATCCCTTGGTAAGAATAGTTGTCAGACTTTCGGGCTTCTGGCGACCCGTAACGACTGTCAAAGATCCATGAATAACAGCCGGGACCAACAGCTTATCGTGCTCCCCGAAACACGGAGGGGTTCGGTATGTAAAGATAGCCTACCACGAACCAACCGCGGCAAACATAGCTTAATATGATCGATCGACCCGTACGGCTGTTATTACTTAGCCACAAACACAATGACACAAAAATTAATAATTCCATATTACCGTCAATACCACCCCTATATTACTTTGAAAGACCTAAACTATTCCTTAATTACTAACTTGGTGATATATTCAGGGTAAGAGCTCGTGATAACTAAATTAGAGACTAAGGAACGACGACTTAATTGCGTACCGACGTGACTGAACACCTTAACTGCGAATGTTGTTATACCTACATAAAAAGATTCTAATTCCGTATAGTATACTTAGTAAATTTTTAATCAGGTATTCGTTAGAGTTACGGTCTTTAGGCTTGGTGAGGTACTCGTATGAAGTTTTATGTGGACAGGTGATGAGTATCGTATGACATAATAAAGATTTAAATGTGACATACGAGTATTATGAACAGAAAGAACTGACGACTGTAGCTGACGATCTCGCAATCCTACAACGTATTCTTCAATCTTTTGTATTATAGAGCCGGGAGCCCATCTCGATGTATCAGGAATTTAGAAATAAGATAAAAATATTATATCATATCACCCTTTGGATAAGGTAATATTAATGATAGCTGAATTAGACTAAGAAACAACGACTTAATTGCACGCCGACGTAACTGAACTGAGGATCTTGTTAAACATAAAAATATTCTAATTCCGTAAATTGTTAGTGAGGTATTTGAGTTACGCTCTTTTGGCTCGGTGAGGTATGAAGTTTTATGTGGACAGATGATAAGTGTCGTATTACGTGGTTACATGGTTTTAAATGTGATATAAAATATATGGACTGGTAGAATCCATGTAGATGACGGGGAATAAATTAGTTATAGGAGTATTTAAGGATCGTAACAGGTGGCATAACAGGTGGCAGTCTGTAGTTTCTGCTTACCCCCATATGGGGAAAAGGCGTGAGTTTATTATTGTATATATCAAAAATCTACAACATTCGCATATCTGATCACTAGAGATCGGATATTCGGATTCGGAGGTAGAAACATTAATTTTAATTGTAAATAAATATGCAAGCCATGAATCCCGGGTTTTTTTTAATAAATCTTTTTTTAGAAGTCGTTTCTATGCTATGCACCCGACTATGCATTCCCGGTGTCCCTGGCATCCCGGGATTTTTATTAAAAAAAAATATTTTAAGAAACCGCTTCCATACTTTCATAGCCAAAAATGAACTTTAGGTAAATATGCATCCGAATATCCGATCTCTGCTGATCACCCTTGGATAAGGTTTTCAAAGAAATTGTAGTATAGGTAGCTGACATTGTTCCAAATGTTTAATCGTCTCAATTCATTTCCTTTCAATCAACACAAAACTTCAAATAAACAAAAAACAATCCGAATACATTAACCCAGTAACGATAATTCAATTTAAATCAAATCGAATTTAATTAAGGTGCCGTCTCGTTTGCACGACAAACATTCGAATAAGCACCGCAAATCCGGGGTTCACGATTCGTTTTATCGTCTCGGATGCATCGGTGCACTCATTCAGTCAGTGTTTAATGTTCGACCGGTAATACTACACCGGTACACTGCTAATACGACGGCAAGATTGTATATTAAGGCTTAGTTCCTCTAATGCGACTTAGTAGATTTTTTTTTACTCAAACGCATACGGGGTAAACAGTTTCTTACATTACGATTTTTGCTTTTTAGTAGATTTTTATCCACTGTTTATCAAGAACATCGCGAAATCTCCGCTCTTAGCAAATGGCTTATTACCACAGAACTTTCCAACGCTTTTTTGCACAGAATCGCTACGATAACGATGTGACAAGTTTAATATCACCGTCATTTGTCAGATTTCTTGGTAACAGCAAGGTTCATCACGCATGTAAAGATTTCGAACAAGCTGTTATTCTGTGCTTTCTCCAAAAACTCTACTAACACGTCGGTAAGATACAGGAAGGTTCCGTGTGGCAAGACGAGACAGCAATTCCGGCGGTGCGACATGAGAAAGTAGTGTTCAAGTCTTTACCATAAAAATTATACAACGAACTGACAATTATAAAACGAAAATAACAAGTCGCCACATCAGAACGGTGCACCACTGCACACGTATGAGAGTACACTTTAAATCGCTGATAGAAAGATTCGTGACTGTAGAATCACAAACGGTAGCCGAAGTCGGAAATCAAATCCAATTTACTTCATTTGCCCGCCAGTAAAGTTCACATCTAACTCTTGAATTGAAAGGATTACGTTGTGAAATGAAGTTCCCAGTCCGAACGTACACGATCCAATGATAGATTTGTACACGTTTGCCGGTTTAACGTTTGATTTACTGGTAATCTTGATGCCGGCTAATGCAGAGGAATCGAGTGATTTAGACTCTTTGTACAGTGTTGATAAAGTTATCCCAAAAGTTTTTTTATGTTACTTTTAGAGTTTTGAGTGGGCTTGCTCTATTTGGAGATATCACTATTTTTATACGAAGATGGAAATATCTGAGCCTTGTTTTGTTGCATATATAATATAATCGTTCTTCATAACAGAAAACATGTAATAAACAATAAAAATTAATAAATTAATAATTAATTAACAATAATAAATTTCCTGGAATATAGGCTAACATGATGGTGGTTAACAGATGGTTGGGACGAGATTCTGTTAAAAGGGAAATCTAAAGAAACTCGAAATAGCTCGTCGTAATTCTATATCATATCGAACACAAACAAAACCTTTTGCATTAATAAACCTTAAAATAGTAAACGATAAGTTAATTCATTCCAATTTTGGTACATGGAAATTGGAATACAGGTCCAATAAAATTAATTCATTGAAATCATAAAACTAGTTATTATTTATTTATATTTTTGCGATCAAAAATAGCAAAATACTTCGACGCGTGCCAATAAAATATGGAATTTTTAAACACATTAGTCTAACGAACAAACCAATTTAGGAATTCGATTTAACTGCGCAGTTTACGGCAAAAATGATCAGTGATCGACAAATTAAAGCGAAAATCGTTAAAACTGTTCCGAAAAGACACCGATACACTGTAAATTAATTTCATATCAATCCAAAATAATAAAAACCAAAATTGATACAATAAACGAGGGAAAAAGCGAAGCTGCAATTTTTATCAATTTCAATTAATCTGAATTGAATTGATCTTTGCAACAGTGGTTATTTCACTGAATTCATTTAGTTATTTATAAGCGTCCACATTCAGTTTTGATGACCTGCTATGCGGAATAATTTGCAATTAATAACTATTAGATACGGTGAGTTTTACATTAGTGAAATATTTTGATAATTGCTACAAAAAGATCGCATTTTTTCTTCTCTTTTACTATGTGTTACGGTAAATGCTTAATTAGGTGTTACAGCGAATATTATTCCCTTTTGTGTAAAAATAAGTATAAATATGTAAATATCGGATCGTCTTTATTTAAAACATGCAGTTGTTCATTATGAAAATATAATTCAATTGAATTTCAATTGAACAAGACAACATCTGTGACGCATTTACTAAAAACAAACATGCGCCAAGCAAATCCAAAAAAAAACAAAAAGAAAATATTGCTCTAACCAACTCTTTTCCCAGCTCTTCCATCGTACGAATTCCGCATCAGCGCAAAGGAGGAAGCTTAGTGAGCCAGATGAAAAGTAAACACAAGTTTGATTTACATAGATTGAAACAGTAGTCTCGTTGAATAGAAAAGTTTTATTGGAACTGAAAGCATCATGCCACTTATCGTTCCCACAGAGTTTTCTTTCGAAATATATTCAGTCACAGATGTTGGAGTATTTTATCCGACTGAGTTCAAAAAAGTTGGTACTGCTGTTTGTAGTTTTTGTTAAACTGGAAATTTTGTATCATATCTAAAGTTGCTTATTTCAATATTTTTTCTTAAATGGCAAACCCTTTCTGTGAAATGTCAAAGTACACGGGGACATTCCTTGTTTAGACGATGGCAGGCAGGATTAGCGTGGGCCCTTACGGGTCAATGTCGTGATCCCGACGTGTCGTAGCTATTTCGTCAGTATTTTCTGGCTAATTTGATACTCCGATATCCATTTTGCGTGAAATTACATTAAACAATAATATTGTGGAATAATTAAAACTGATACATGAATATTTTCCTTTCTAATTCTGCATTAAAGATCTTGACATCTTAAGAAAGAATTGTTCTCCAACTGTCACGCAACTTTAAAACAATTTCATTTAAAATACTTCTTAATACTGGCAACAGAAAAATAAAAATAATGTTTAGTTTATTAAAAAGTTTGCAGGCTACCCGGCAAGTCTTTCCCAGTCTCAAGTGGGGCATAATCTCGATGGCTGGAGTGCTCGACTAACTTTTTTTATTTTTCCTCGGTGACTTATTTTAAAAATAAAACGCTAACAGCATTTTGAGTTTGGAACTCTGATATTATTCATGACGCAGAGTTGCAAATTTATTTGATTGTTAATGCATGTTACTTTATTGTTTGCTCTGGTGATGCTTGTATTTTTGTTTCAGTATCTATTAACAATCCTACAGTAGAAAGCTTTTAGAATGAACATAGAATTCGTTTTAAAATCATTCTTGTTAAAACATATAATGTAAATGCTTTGAAACAAACTTATTCAATTCTTCTGTCGATCCGATAGACTTACGTCAATTTGATTTATTCTAATTAATATTTTTCCTCCACTCAACTTGGCTGAAATAAACTTTTTTGTTTCGCCCAACACTATTAAATACGATATTATTATTATTTTCATAACATGAACTTAAAACATAAAGTTTGCTTAGATGGTTTGGTCGTGTTGAGAGGATGAATGAAAGGCGACTAACAAAAGGTATTTACAAGGCAGATGTGAGTGGAAACGCTGGGAGGGGACGCCCTAGGAGGACATTACGTGACTACTTAGTATTTGCAACCGACGTGCGTGTATGACCAGATGTATGAACGCAAAATAAATAAAAGGAGTATGTAAGGAGCGTAGCAGGTGGCGTTCTATAGTTTCTGCTTACCCCCAATTGGTAGAAGTCGTGGGTTTACATATATACATTTGCATTTGGCAAAATATTTCACATTTTTAACATAGCATGTGTATAAGGTTATGGGGATTTATTGAGATAGCATTAGCACGATGCATTTCTCACCCAGGAATGTAAAACATTGCTCGTTGACCTTTTATTTGGGTGGGAAATTATCAAATAACTCTTACTGATTAAAACCCACCCGGGTTCCTTCCGTTGCCTGTGCGTTGCCAGAAGCCACGGTATCCCTTTCGGACTTTCCCGCGACCTCGGCAGTTTGCTCGTTGACCTAAAACACTTTAGATAAAATACACTTTCCCAGTGAAATACGGAAATACAGTGCATGAAATGATGGTAAATCTAACTTTTGTAAGAGTTTAGATAGCTGGAGTGACTGTTAACCATCAAGAGACACTGGTGTACCTGAACGAAGAAAGTCCTATATAAGGTCCATTATCATATTCTACTAAACATGATATTGAGAACACAGACCTTATACAGGGTGTCCGGTAAAGAATGAATAACCTTAAAATAGCATTCAATAGACATTATGACCGTTCTAATAAAAATGCAAAAAATATATATACCAAGTAATACCGAGGATACCATTAAAAAAATACTGTGCAACTTCTAGTCACATTATGTACTGCCTTTCTGTCAACGAGATAGTTAACGTAAAATATTATAAAAACAAATAACTGATGGAATTTGTGGTCGTGGTGAAGAAGAATGTAAAATAAGATAAATAAAGTTAGTATTTTTTCTAAAAAATCTTAGTACTAGTAAACGTAGTAATCTTAGTACTAGTAGTCTTAGTTCGTAGTAGTTTAATCTTACTACTTGGGGTTTCTTTTTGTATTTTTTTCAGAACGGCCATAAGGTATATTATATGCTATTAAAAGGTTATCCATTCTATACCGGACACTCTGTATCAACACAACAACACAACACGACAATCAACTATTTCTTTCATCCAGCATCAGTAAATAAGTATGGACCCTCTTCAATTTACGTCTCATATACCTGCCAATAAAGTTAAATTATTATTAGGAGTCACTACCTAGACTACTGGAAACAGACATAGATATTCCCAGTTCATTGCAAAAGGTTACTTCTTAGAAGAAATCAATTGAATGGTTACTGTCTACGGTTAGTTAAATACTACGTACAAGTTCTGAGTCGCAAGTCAATTAGTCACTACCAAGTATTGGTGTCGCAAATCACAGTATTAGGTACAAAGCAATAAGTATGAAAAAAGACAAATAAAAATCTTGCCTTGTAAAAACAAATAACACGTAATTATGTGAATCTACTGGTCGTTAGATTTACGGTTCGTTGAGCACGGACGGTTTCTAATGAAGTTATAATACCATTCGTAATATGTTTGCTAAATATGTTTGTGGCAAATTACTCTGCGGCTTTCTCTAACATATTATTGTAAGTACTTGACGTTAAACAATTGATTGAAATTGGGACGGAAGTTGTGAGTAAAAGAGATGAAAAGAATAATGTTTCACTTCTGGTTAAGACTAAGATGGTTTTACGAAGTGTGATCTGAGCTGTGAATGGCACACAACAACGACAACACATTTAAACATCTTGAATAGGGTTATTTAGTTTCAAACTATACCTACCAATCGTTTTAATAAATGTTTAAAATAGTGATAGAGTTGTTAAAATGTGTGAGCTGTAAAACTGAAATAAGTTATGTATTTTTATGAAATAAGTTAAATCAGACATTAAATAAGCTACGGTCACTAACACTCTACCAAACTGGAGCATCTACAAAAGGAACAAGTTATTTCAATAAAACTAAATTATTGTAAACATATGGACAAATTGTGAGCACACCGTATCATGAGTTCAAAGTAAATCGTCAAAGGTATTATTAAATAAGCCGACGGATTCATTTTTAAATTTGTTGATGCTCGAGTCACGTTTCAAGGATTTCGGGAACTGCTTTAAAAACGCTATTAGGTTGATCGTTAAACTTTGAATGAGTGACATCTTTAACGAAACCAACCTATCTCTACAGTCTGAAATCAACCCCTTGAAGAATATCGACCTTAGTACAAGCTGCGAAAGGTGTGGTTCTATTACCATCTTCACAGTCGACGACAAAAGTTATGTTGGTATTTGTAAGTTGTCGACTACGCTGTCACAGTGTACTTTTTGGGTCATCACTCGTATTTGATGCGTTTTAAGAAACGTGAAGGATTAATTTTAGTTTTAATAGGAATTCAGATGCTTTTGAAGGCGCATCTACAAAGTTCAGGAACGGTTAAGCCCGATTTATAGGACTTTTACAGTGAAGATGTGATGACACTTAATTAATTGCTTCGAACGAAAACGTTTCAAGATTCTTTGTAGCTTTGAATTTAAATCTTCTTGTTCTCTCGTGTCTACAATTGTTTTTAATATGAATTTACCAGTTATAAGATAAAAGACTGCTTTAGAATTTCTTAAAAACAAACGACCTTCATTCCTTCATCTCAACCAATTTCTGTGGTGTTAATGAAAATAAAAATTCCACTCTCGATTAATACAATACATTTTACATGATATTCTAAAGCGGGATGTCATAACAAAATTATAACTAAATTAAGTCAGTAGTGGTTTTGTTTACTTTTTATGCTCACGAAGGGTTTTATCTACTTTGTTTCCCAACCGTTTATTTATTGATATAGCGTGTAAGAGATTAAGCTATAAAGCCGGTATCGTATATGCTGGCGTGAAGCTGAGCTCTGCGGGAAGCGAATGGACAAGCATAACACATTTTACAACTA
The DNA here is from genome assembly GCA_905333075.3 of Atethmia centrago. Lineage (NCBI taxonomy): Eukaryota > Metazoa > Arthropoda > Insecta > Lepidoptera > Noctuidae > Atethmia > Atethmia centrago. The sequence continues at coordinate 10,137,579 of HG995382.1, forward strand.
TTAGAGGAGGCATGTGGGTTTATTGCCGTGGTACAAAACGCGCACGACACGATACCAATAAGCAAGAATTCGAATGGTAATGTTGGTTTAGAACTCGATTTTTGAACAATGGTTATCAATAAAGTTGGATTTGATTGACACCCAATTTGAATGACTGCTGAAGTAAAAATTAAGCTAATGTGAGAAATTGTCAAAGATAACGTTGAAATAATGTTCTCTCACATTGTGACGTTCGTTGATTGCTATGTCTATAGGATCCATACCAAGACTTTAATTTTTTTAATACAAAATAAATATTTTTATAAGAGCAGGCCTCAATCACTGTCATTATCATGATTACCAAGGCTGAGATTAGGAATATTTACCCAAAAATCCGCTCAAAGAAATATTGATTAATATGACTGAAAAATATGGTATCAATGCTTATTCAAATCGCACAAAAAGACTGGTCCAAAATATTAGTTTCGTAAATACAAAAATATTATACAGAAGCTTATAAAAGCACTCGACATAAGCTAGGATTCTCGAAACATAATTTAAAATAAAACTTGTGAGATTTTCAACAGCACTGAATCTCACTTTGTGTTATAATAAAACCTAACTCGGTATCTTCAGTCGTACTTTAGGGATTAGTTGGGTATAAGCAGTAAAGTTATACGATATGACTATCTTCTACACATACTTACGTAAACGCGAGCCAACGAGCTAACTTAACGACTTTATCTTTTCAAATAATGCCTACTTAAGCACACATTTGAAGTCGCTGCATATTTAACGATATTGAATTTATGACGTTAAGGAATCGGGCGACTAAAAATTATAAAGATTCCACAATTTATTGCCTTCCACCGACTGACCGAGAAGTAATCCGCTTAGCGTCGAACAACTTATTAAGTGTGGGACTAAATACTGATATATTTTTCTCGTTTGCTTCGTTTATACCGGCTAGGCTCCTGTAAGGACATGTGTGTTTGTGTCAATATGAAATGTATTCTCGGCAAGCTTACCTCGTAAAGTTGTGCTTTTTGAGGCACTTGCCACTTGTGATGTTTTCAAATGGTAACTTAAAAGGACCCTTTAAATATGCTTTCTTTTTAAAGTTTTTTTGAAGGAATATAATTTCACAATAGTATATTATATATTTGATCAATCCTAGCTCTGAGTCTTATAATCCTTAAAAATCTTTGAAAGCCTTAGAACAATTAGTAATTTGTAAGTAACGTATAATATAACTGCTTTCAAATGTCAGAATGTAAAATAATATAGCTGCTGTATTTAAGTTTAAGAGCAATCTTTCATCAAACATCAATAACGAAAGTACTATATTTTCACAGCTTATCTTAAGAAGCGTTCTTCTTTAGTATCCATTTCACCATAGTTAGCTATATAATTTAGCCAGACAAGGATTTTAATGACTCTAACTGGAATAACTTTTAGTTCTTAAATAAGTCTTAAGTACCACTCAACATTAACACTATTGGCCTGAAGATATAAAACAAGGATCTAGACAGCTACATTTACTTTTATGTCTTTGCATTGAACTGTTTATTCTTGTGAATAACTTAATTCATTACTTCTTTTATGCATACGAATAATTACTTCAGTAAGATAGATTTTATTGTTCTTTGCTGAGATTTTATGTCTTAATCACAATCAAATAAGAATCTTTAACAATGACTGAAGACTCAGATAATCTCAATGAAATGCAAATGATAAAGCACCAGATTATCATCGACGCCAAAGTCGAATTCATTTAAAGACAAAATGACAAATTATAAATATAATTTAGGAAGTAACCTTTAAATATCTTCCCGAAATATCTGACTGCTCATCGTTAGGAGATTAATATCTTCGCCCGATGATCGTATAAACAAATGATACAAACGACTGGTCAACGACCCGAGCTGTCAGATAGCTGGTCTTGTACTATCTAAAGTCCAACAATAGGAATCTATTCGTTGAATAATAACTCATTGTCTTACTTTTTGTTAAACTAATCACTTTATTGTTCCACTCTTATAATCAATTATTCGATTAAGTTTCATATAAATGACGCCATCATTCCTATCACATATCCGATGTAATTCATTAGCTTCATATGATAGAGGTATGTAAATTTATAATCAAATCATCGGCTCTGCTTTGTTTTTTAGAAATTATTTTGTAGAGTTGTAACTAACTTTGTTAGTCATTAATAACGTGATGATCATATTGGCATGCATTTTGTACATGGACTTTCTTCGATCATCAAAATTTGTCTGATCCAGTTTATGTTCGTTATTTCAATACTTGAGTGATCGATTGCCTCGTCTGATTCTTTTAATTGACTCCACTATTGCCATTTGTTTGTGGGCACGTTTTAAGGAACCGTCAAACCCAATTTTCGGTTTGGACTACCCACGTTGTTAATGCGTTTACAATCTTTACGCTCATTAACCGCCAATCCTGAGACGATTAAGTCGTAACATGTTTTATAAAACTTAGTTGTGTGCACCAATTAAAATTTATTTTCTATAAAGAGTCTCACGCCTCGCGTACAGATAAGCATCTTTACGATAAGAAGAGAAATATGTGCGTGTTTCATAATTGCTTTTAATACTATTTGGGATGGTACGAAAGATCTTCGAAGTGATAAGGCGCGTTGCATAAATTTTCCCATTATCTATTTTGTTGAAGTTCCGGAATGATTGATGACGACTAAATCTCTTTTATAAACACAATAAATTCAGCTTAACTTTTAATAACCGATATTTTAGATTCGACATGACGTGGGCGTTCTTGGGTATAAATAGGAATACTTTTTGATGCTACAAAATGTTGATAAAAGCGTCCGGTGGGCAATTTTCTTGCCTCGTAGATGCTCGATGCGACTTTTTTTACAAATTTATTTTTGGTACTTTTTGAGATCAGTGTGCCTTTCCGTTTGCCACTTAAGGTTTGGATATAAGAGTGAGATTTTATTTTGGTACATTTGGACAGCGGGTGAGTAAAATTGGTAACGCAAGGTTAAAAAAAAGTGTCAAATTGATCTTGCAGTACGGTCACGTTCGTTCTACCGCGCAGGGATCGGAAGTCTATTCCGTGTAACTAAACCAATCAGGCGTCCATTGTCTCAGATAATACCATGTATCGGCTTCCCTACATGCTTGTTATGTCGTGTCCGTCTTATCAATTCGTTTTGCTTGTAATGTTGAGCTAAAGGTCTTTAAAAAGAGCTTTCGTTCGTTTTAACGCATACAATATTGTGTTTTTATTTAGTGCTCGCAATCAAAGAGTTTGGAACGTTTTAATTCCAATAGAGACTTTTACATTGGATTCGTTTGTTTTAAAATCAATTGCTGTAACTATTTTAGGAACAGTTCTTATTGGTTAGTTATTTTTTAGCCTAGTGTTGGGCAGTGAACTGGGACCGTTACTGGCGCCAACCAGTTTTGACGCCAGATATTTTGCTGGCTCATAAAATATTTTGTTGACGCTTAATTCTGAATAGCCAATTACTATGGGTATGCCACTAGAATATTTTTTGTGGGTGTGGCGTCAAATGTTGTATGTTGTGTTTTTCGAAGTGGTTACAATTTAACAGTGGAGTCTATACAGCATGCTCTGGACAGACAGACACAATTTTCTCAAATGTAATTACTTTACATAAATCTTAGTATAAAATTGTAGAGAGCGAACATATTTCTAGATGTGGTAGATTATGAAGACTTTGTGCCTACTTGTCAGTTATTTGGTTTCTATATACGTATAATCTACTAAATCTCCTATTATTCCACGGAAATGTTCACAATACATGTCAACATCCCCAGTTAATTAGTCAACTTCATTACAATTTATTTCACCCACGTTATTGGGTACTATCAATTTCAGTTCCCAAATAATATCACATGATACAATGTTATTGTAATCAAAGGCATTGCTTCCATGAAACTTTTGCTACGCAACCCCTTCTATTGTTTCCCGAAGGATTACCCTTTTCCGACCTCCATCATTCTTAACGCTAATAACATTTTGAGGTCAAATGCAATATATTTAACTTAAAGTTCATTATGGATGTCTTCATTTGTTTTCGTGTTGGGCTCTGTATATAAAGTACTTTTAATTAAAAAGGCTTTTAAAGGAATGTATTAGAAAAATGTGCTCCTTATTCATTTATTCTTAGATCTTTGTCAGTCGATACGGGTAGTCAGAAGGCCGAAAGTCTGACAACCTGTCTAGCCGAGGCGTATCTTGTGACCCAGTTACTGGGTTGTGGAGGTCAGATAGGAAATCGCTCCATGTAATATACTGGTATTCAGCTTCATCGAGTAAGACTGAAAACCGGCTAAAAGAAACACTGGCCTTTAAAACTTAGTACCACACTTTAAAAATTGCAATATTTTTAAAGAACACAAAATATATTTTCGAAATAGGATAACAAAAATATTTTTTTTTAATATAAAAACTGAAAACTTCAAATTGCTGTCTTACTTTTGTCTTTTTTGTTTTTGTTTTCACATTTATTTCTTAATCCATGAGGGCATCAGTATACGTCGTACTGTAAGAATGGTGGGTGTAACATTAAGAACGGTCCGGCAGGTGAAGCAAAGGTACAATGAAACTGGAAACCATTTGAGGATACCTTGTAAAGGCAGACCCAGGTGCACTAGTACCCGAGAAGACCGCTATATTGTTTCCAATGTGTTGAGAAATCGCCACCTCAATGCATTTAAAGTCCAGCAATAGCTTCTTCAGGCCAGTGCAATTGATAAAGGTTAGGCAGAAGATGTATTAGAAGAAAAATTTGCAGTTTCTACGTACCTACAAAAGTAGCGTTGTATGTGCAAAACTGCTGGCAACATATTGGAAAAAGCATGCAAACATGTGAGTTTAGAAGCAAAACATTGCACCCTCAGCTATGTATACCAGTAAAGGCATTCATTGCATAGTTTTATTAGTTTTAGCAAGCACCGAACAAAAAAAATGTGACCTATTTTCAACAGTGCTTTCGATCACATTCAGGTTATTAAAGGCAACGAACCACTAAATCGTCAATATTCAGTAGTAGTGGATGTCCCATCTACCTACACACGTATGTTGGTACTGAACTAAACTGTAAAATGTTCACATTCGATTTTGAACTTAACCAACAACATTTTAAGGTTTAAAATGATTTGGAGAAATTTGACAGTTTGTTGTAACTTGATGTGCTGACGACTGCACCCGCAGTACATATGAGTCATCTACATGTTTTGAACAATTAAATGGAGATCTCATTCATCATCATAATTATTGGCACCCTTGTTCCACCCCCTGCTGAGCAAACGCCTCGGTCTCTTTAGTGCCATGCATCCCAGAGCCCTATACCACAAAACTTTACTTAAGTCTACAATTCTACAAAATTGTTGAATGTAGAAAAAAATGCGTAACACAGAAAATACAATTAATAATATATAATATTATATGAGTATTATATTCAATCTACAATTAAATCGCATTTTTTAAAGCATAACACAAAGCATGAGGGCTATGAAACGACGCCCTACATAATTGTATGATTTGTAGATTTTACTGTAGCTGACAATTGAAATAATAAGGTTTTTGTTACAGTAAATTGTAGTATTTAGTCTATATATTAGTAGAATTGTAGCTATAAGTCTACAAGTCACGAAGCGTGTGTCAGAGAATATTACGATTTTATTCGTTTATATATTTTTGAACGATTAAAACGTTCAGTTCTAGTGACAGAAGCAGCGAAGAAGAGGTTATAGGACTAAGGCAACCTAGGACGTCTAGAGAACGCATAAAAACGCATAAATTTAACATAATTATAATATACCGAATTTAACTTTTTTTTAAAGATGCGTGAGTAAATCTGCAGGGAAATAATTTTTAATTTAAACTATTAGTGAACATCTCAAGCATGCTACAAGAAGAAGTCATGCTTTCAATCTAACACAAGTTTGTACTTAGACAAACTTTTAAGTTTACATATATTGTACGAATGGTAGACTTGTATTTCTACAAATTTACAAATCGTACAATTCTGTAGGGCGTCGTGTCATAGCCCTCATGCTTTATGTTACGCTTTTAAAAATGTGGAAGAATTGTAGATTGAAAAACTCATACATATTTTTGTAAATCCTGTTACGTAATTTTTTCTACAATTTAATTTTTTTGTAGAATTGTAAACTTATAAAGTTTTGTAGTATGGGGCCCTGGTCTGTGCGAGTGTAATTTGCATTATTATAATTCGGGATGAATATATATAAATCTCGAACTTCATAAATCAGCTACAAGAAAAGAGAAATTGTATCTGCTTAGTATTATCAACTTCGGAATTTCTAAGTATTGTAATTTAGATCTATAGAATTTCTGCAGTAATTCACCTAACTATATCAACACCCTATAATCGCAAGATTACTGTCACCATTGGCGTTAACTGTACCTATTCAAAGCAAAATGAATACCCAAACTTCAAAAGATAAATCCACCTAATTGATTATCATCTTATTTCAGTCCCCTATTATATTTTATAGCACCAAAGACAGCTCACAGTCCATTTATCTGTTCTGTGATCGGTTAGTACTAAAACTATCAACTATATCCAAGTAGACATAATAAACAAATCTATAAATTATCCCACACAATACCAGGACAATCGATACGGGTTTAAACACAATTTTATGTACCGGTTCACATTTATAACGGACATTACAATTTGAGTTAAATCAACGTTTAACGACAGTCGCGAAATATAGTGGTGTGATATCCATGAGGCATTCAGAATAATTTAATTCAAATTATATAGGGTAGGTAGGTATTATGTTCAAATAGTAGAGTTACTTGTTAAAGGCTCGTCCGAGAAAGAACTAAGTTCTACTACCTTTAATATTTCTATCACCGCGCAGCTTAGTTGTGTTCTGCTTTCTCTGTCCTGAATTGGTTATGAGCTAATACAGAAAAAAACTCAAGCTGTGATTTTCAGTTAATAAAATAGAACTAGAAAGCTGTAATTTGGCGTTGGTATACATATTAATCAGGCCGATATAGTGGTAAAATAAAATCTAGAAAATATTTTTTTTAGGGTACCTCCCGTGCACGTAATGTGTGGATGATTTGAACACCATTTTTTGATTCAGGGTTCCGTTTGCGTAATATTAAGCTTTAAAGTGCTATTTTTTTAAGGTCAAGTGTCCCGGGTCCCCTGCCAGCTAAATCATTGTTTGAAAATAAAAGGAAAACTATCACAGCTATGTAGGCTTTACAATTTAACGAGTGATAGTCGACCAACTTACATTTGCAGTTGGAGAATTGACCGTGATGTATATCGATGTATGGGAGAACTGGTTTTTCAACTACAATGTTACCTTTGTTTTTGGGATAAATTCATCCCAACTTCGGAATCCTTCATTGTGCGTGATCCGACATGCACTTGGCTAGTTTTATTTTGTGAATTACTTGTACTTCAGCTATTTATGGGGGGTAGTTAAGATACTCCCTCTGGCCCAGAGCGATTAAGAAAACAGACTCATTATTGTGTGTATTAAGTAAATGTTTACAGGTTTACTATACAGTGTGTCTGTATACGGTGTAGCGAAAATTAAGGGCGTGGTACAGACCATCAAACTGAATAACTTTCTCCCGGGGACCAGCGTCGTAATCGCGAAAAAAATATCAGTCGTCCCATACATTTGGACGAGTAGGTTTTTTTTTTCGTGAACAGATTTTTTGTTCACGATTAAGGTGTTGGTCCCCGGGAGAAATTTGTTCAGTTTGATGGTCTGTACCACGCCCTTAATTTTCGCTACACCGTATACAGACACACTGTATAGTATGTATTAGTACTACTAATACATAAAATGTATTAGTAGTAAGTAAGCAGTAAGCAAAATATAAAACAACGTTCGGTCTAAGTAATTTTACGTAAATTGAATAATGCTTTACATTTTTACTCTAATTTATGTTCTGTGATGTCTTTTAACGGTTATTTATATATAAATCATCATTACTATAATTTGTCCTCATGCAATTTGCCAAACCAAATTATGTGCGTCTTTCTGAAATTAGATAGAGGCCTTTTGAAACACAATGTCTAACAGCTGTAGCAGACAACTGAGTTTAAAAGCTTATAACATTTTATTTATTTGCGTTAAAATCTTCGATCAATAAATTATTTATTGATCGAAGGTTAAAATACAAACTCTACATTTCCTCTATTCCACAAAAAAATATTCCACGATGAGAGCCAGAACGAAAAAAATACCCAGGCAAAACTTCTCATAAAAAGGTAACCCAGGGGATTCGCCGATGAATTTTTTTTCGAATCACTGCAAAAATAGACCGTAAAAGTTTAAACCAACATCGTAACTTTTGTATCTAGCGCGCAGGGGCTGTGGCGAAAATATCAATAAACAACTACCGACAAACAGTACGATTTTCCTTTCGGAGTTTACCTAAGTGCCGACCCAGACCTGGCTAGGGATGCATTCGATATAAGGCTGTTTAAAACTTGCGATAAGTATTATAAATGTATTATAATTCCTTAAAAGTAAGCCTAATTTGCTTGGTTTTTGGGATCAAACTTGAGATAGAATAGTGTAGCTGATTAATTTAAAAGAACTAATTCTATTTTAATCGTTTATCCATTCTGTGATGGACCTCAGGATTCATAATTGTTATATTTGCGTAGGTTTTAATATAAATATCATAAACGTTTTTCCATGAATTTCATAACAATTGTAAGTTCTAGTTATGAAACATTGATTTTTAGCCACGTTCACTTTCTGCTGTACCATGTTATAGTTTTCGAAGTCCTATAAATAATGAAGACATTTTCCGTAACATTCGGAGAATATTTTTGTCGTATCTATAAATAATCTTTCTATACATAGCATGGTAAGTGTCAAATGAGAAGTACCCCATCGTCACCTATTTGTCGATTCATCAAGTGATGTGTGAAGTGTTGTGACAGCTATTATATTGCCCCATCTACTGTAACACGCTGTTATTTGTAACGTTATAAATAAAACGGATTTGTTGGGTTTTTATTAGTACTATAGATCTAATGGTTATTACGTTCATTAGTTGTTTTAGGGACTCTAATTGGTTCGATGTTTATACAGATTTAAAGCTGGATTTTTCTACGGTTAATTTGGATTCTGATTTATTTGAAGATACATTGTCAATAAAACAAGTAGATGGCTTACTATCAATAAACAATACCGTTAAAGATCTTTTCTGAGTAGTAAGATTCTTATGAAGCGCCATGTGGGATTCCATGCTAATACAAAGCCTCTTTATGACTCTAACGGTTTAAAATAATAATTTATAAAATCAAAAAATCAAAACCAAAAGTCATTTATTCAAACTAGGCTGAGAATCAGCACGAACATCAAAATTACATAAGACAGTTCCCCCACCCTTTACCACTTCCTAGTGCTTTAGCTGGGAAGAAGTGGCGCAACAAACTCCCCAGCAGCACAGCTGTCTGTTCAGTTAGAAAAAAAATGGATTCTGTACAATAGTATGCAAAATAATTTACACATCGCGCAACACAAAACATTAAATTATTAGCCATAACTCAACAAATTCCATTGTAAAAAGAAGGCATATGAATTTTTAATGAAACTATCATACGAAGACACTGAAAAAATTATTCAAATAATCAGTTAATATTTTTGTTTGTATATCTATATATATGTATATTAACTCTACTCCTGTGCATTTATCATGTAGACATATGTATACACTTACACTTACACACAGAGGCACCCCCACACATACACACACACACAAACACTCACCCACAAACATCCTCACACACAAATCCTCATACACACACAAAAATTATTAGTAATTTAAGTTTAGTTTACCTTAATTTCTTATTTCTCTTTGATTTGTAATGGTCCTAAATACTCGTTTCTTGCTAATTTAGGTTACCTAGTGTATTGTTTCTGAGGGGAAACGGCGCTGTTAGCTGAGATACAGGCTCACGCCTAGTTCAGCTGCGGATGCTCATTCTCTTATTTATAATTAAACTGTAAGCCTAATATTTGTTAGAATGTACTGTACCTACCTACTGTTTTTGAGTAAATAAATATTATTATTATTAGCTAGCACACCACTATACCTACCAACAATAAAGAAAAAAACACCGACAACTATACTCAAGCAGAAACAAAAACGTAAACAGAACTTAATACCTAAATAAAAGCCTCCAGGCATAAAGGGCGTGCCCGCTTACATATAGCTATAGCTATAACTCAGTCACAAATGATAACCTAGGACCATCGAAGTAAAATAAATAAACAGTTAATTACAAAAACCAAAACAAAACCACAAACACAAGTTTTACGCGAAAATCAGCCATTACCCTTTCGCCATATTTGAGGGAAGGAGGCAAACCGACCCCCGACGCTACCGCAAGCAGTGACATCTAAAGCAGCGTGCCGAACTTGCTGCCGGTTGCTCCAGTAAGACTAATATAATCAATTATCGAGGTCGCTAGTTATCCACATATTGCAATACAACTCATAAAACCATTGTAATGAGTAGATTATGTCAATAAGTAAAGTAAATGTCAATAAATAAGTTAAGTCACATATGTAGGTATCCAATTATAGCACATAATGACTCTAGTCCTACAAGTATTATTCCAAATTTTCCTTAACGTGATACTAGCCCAAATCTTCCACTGAAATTTCACAAACATCTCAGTCTTGAAGTGTAAAAGTCCTCTGAACGCTCGCATTGAGTATGGCTACATATTAGCTAATATCGAGTAGCGGGCCGCTCGGCGCCTCCCGTCTAAATTTGTACCATTCCGAAATACGCTTATACCGACACATTATCCCGTTTTATGACCGATAAAAGTCAGGCGAAACGTACTACATTTGTGGCGCAGCCCTTATTTTCAGAACCTAATATACTGTTTTCTTTATTGGCCCCCTGTCCTTATATTTTATAGCGAGCATGCATAGATTTTTTTGGCGATTTGTGTATTTTTACCGTCAAGCAATAAAAGCGATGTTTGTATGCTTTTTATTATGGGCGCGTGACGATTTTTCTAATACGGAACTTTTGTTATAATTCATAAAAGATTTAGTGTCGCTAAAATGTGATAGAAAGCGGCTGGAAAGCTTTTATGCTTTTCGTTATTGATCGAAATTTATTGTCGATCAAATATCCTTAATCATGCAATCGAGGATTTGTGCAAACGTTTCCTATAACATTTGAGCGAATTATGGATATGAAAGGGCATTCAGGTCAGAATACCTATATATTATAATAATTGGATTTCCATAAGACTGGACAAAACGACATAATTTTACAATGACACACGTGGTGTGAAGTTATTGACTAACGATGATAGCCATTATTTTAAGGTTTTTAAAAGAATTACTTCTGAGACAAAGTTTAATGTAATCAGTATTTTAATTACAATTCCCAACCCAACCACTATTCTAAAATGGCAACAGTCCTCAAGCACCTACAGTTGAACTTTACAGAAGCCTGAAATAACGGTGAGAGATAGGGACTTGACCTACAGGCCAAGGCATCTTACGTTATTTTCTGCGCTGATATAACTGAATCAACCTAGGTAGAGGTCGAATTGAGAATGAGAATAATAATATTATGAATTGAATGTTATTTAAATACAAGGTAAATAAAATTAACTGGCGAAATTATTCAGACGTAATGAGTATCAATATTGAAATATGATACAACGGAAAAAAGACTCCGACAGCATCCGTTGACCCCTAATCGGCTGTAGTTTACTTGACAGTATAAATTTAGATTTTTTTATTATTTTATTTTAATAAGATATATATCGATATCTATAGGCGTTATTCCAGTGTGCGGCACTGTGCGACACTGTGCTGCACAGTGTACGATACAAATGTTTCTTTCGGTCACTCAAGTAAACATTTACAAATGTGCTGCATTGTACGCTTACAGAAATTTCGTACAGTTTTGCCGGTGAACGGTTCCGCAGCACAGTAACTGCACTGTCGGAGTTCTGCGCAAAATGTTTGTGAACAAATGTGCTGAACACAATTTTGATGGAATAGCGCCTAAGGCTTCCCGCAGACCGGGGCGATATCGCGCTAGTCTGCACGAGCCTTAATATCACATCTGTGAATTTGGGTATATCAATTTAATCACGTATTTTTATTTAAAAGTTCGAAGCAAAATAATGACTGCCTCATTGGTCTAGTGGTCGCAAGTACTACTGCTGAGCTTGAGGTCCTGGGTTCAATTCCCAGGTCGGACAAAGTGTTATTGGGTTTTTTTCCATTAGGAATTTCTCAGTAACAGCCCGGAGTCTGGACTTGTGCCCGGTTGATGGCAATAAGCTCGCCCCCTATTACGTGAGACTTAAAATACTCGTAACTGGCAAAATGTGGGTGTACCTACTTCACCCCTTTTTTCTTTTTTGGGTGAGAAATCATCAAATAACTTCTCCCGCTCTGGGCGGAGCGGGAGGGTGTGTCAGACTCTTACTGACTAAAACCCACCCGTATTCCTTCCTGTTGCCTGTGTTGCAGGGGCCTCGGTGACCCATAAGTACCTTCCCGCGACCCCGGCAGGCGTCAGCCCTAGTGGACCCCTACCTTTGTGTTGACGACATCTCTTTGAGGCGCGCGTGGAATACAACGCGCCGGCGACTCTGGCCTGGTCCTTACCGGACGGTGAGCTACCAATTGCTCACCGTCCGCAAGCCCGCGCCTACGGTGGCCGGAAATCCGCCCGGGATTCCCGACGCCCAGGGCGTCTCCTGCGGCGGCTAGGGGCGAGGGGGCGCGAAACATGCCTTTCCCTCAACCGTCCCGCCTCCTCCTTCGCGAGCATTACTGCTTCGCAGAAGGAGGTGGCTTCTGCCCATGCCCTCTCGCTCCGTACCATGGCCTGAACCAGGGCCGGACGCGAGAGATCTCTGCCGCCGATCGCCTCCACGAGGACACGGCGGTGCTCTGCCCAAGCCGGGCAGTCCTCCACCGTATGCTCCACCGTGTCCTCCGGGCGATTCACACAGTGGTGACACTCGGGCGTTTCCTCCCGCCTTATCCGACACATTGGTCACCCCTGTTAACCCTTCGGGGAAAAACAGGCGTGATGATAATGTTATCGCATAAAATCACTTTTACTATTTTCGAGACAAAAAATAGTTCTCTTTTCCACAAATTAAAACATAATCCAATAGCTACAGACGTCTAAAAAGTTACCTAATAACAAAGTGTTACAGACTTGAGTCTTCATAACTCATCTCTGGGTCCAAATTAAATAACACAGGTACTTTGGAGATGACCGGATTTCAGTGTAATATAAAACAGAATTATTCACCTGTAGTAAATCACTTCGGGTAAGCAGGTATGCCATCTGTTTACCTCTGAGCACTTTGTAATTAAATTACCAGTTTTTATGAAGAATTCTCGTTCAGCAAAAATCCTGTTAGGGAAGCTGGATGACGTCGTTTTTTGTTAGGGTTTTATAGTATCTAGATAGTTTGTTGTATGTAGTAGAAGGATTGAAAAACTTTACAGGGGTATCTGGCGTGAAATTCGTATTTTTTCATACAACATATTTTATCTAAAATTAGAGAAATTCAGATTAGTAAATATTTATATTTCATTATATTTATATTTCATATCATCATCATCATCATCTGCCTGCCTTTTCCCAACTATGTTGGAGTCAGCTTCCAGTCTTACCGGATACAGCTGAATACCAATATTTTACATGGAGCGACTGCCTATCTGACCTCTACAACCCAGTTACTGGGTAACACGATACCCTTGGTAAGACTGGTTGTCAGAATTTCGAGCTTGTAAATACTTATATTTAAATTTCGAAAAAGTCTTTAATTCATCACAGTCTTCTATTGATAAACAATCTGAAATCAAATCAAACAACCCAAACATTATCTAAATCACATTTTTCTCACAAATGATTTCCATAACTCAAATTCCTCGCATTTCCATATTTACCATAATGCATAAATGGAGCGTTCACAAATCAGCGCTACGTCAATCTTAACCCTTCAATGGTCAGGCACCGTGGGAATGCAAAAAGCTCAACCCTAAACGCTCTCGAGAGCCCAGCCGCTCCATTCACGAATTTCCTGCACGCAATGAAACCGCAAAAGCGCACTACCTGCTACCACGTGTGTATGAGTATGTTCTCGCGGATATTTTTCCCAATGGTCCTTATTAAAACTTGAGGGTTATCTAAACAACGGTTTCGAGTTTCAAAATATTTTTGCAACGTGTAAGGTGCATGTTTTTTTTGTCTAAAATGATAACTACATGTAGTCGTCGTACTTACATTGTAATTCCCATGAATTACAATGTAAGTACGACGAAAAAGTATCCAGACATCCATATGTCTGGATACTTTTATATAGGCAATACACCTGTAGGTACCCTGGACCCATTCGTTACTCGTGGCCATCGTAAAACGAGTAGATAGCTTTGGGTTGAAAGATTGAATAATCCGTTGAACTCCGTTTAATGACCTACTTAGAAATCACCAAACTGCCTGCCACCAATATAATAATATGCATGACACACTTCGATCAATGATAGATGACACATTTGGTAGGAAGAAACGAGCCGTGTGCTCGATCGCCGATATGATTTCCCATCAACAACTTCTCAGGAGCCTTATGTGATCAGTTTCGAAAAAAACGATAATACAACTAAGTTTTACATACTCGTATAAACAGAAGTCTCATCATCATCATCATCATCGTTTCAGCCGAAAGACGTCAACTGCTGGACATAGGCCTCCCGCAAGCACCGCCACTTCGACCAGTTTTGTGCTTCCCGCATCCAGCGGATTCCTGCGGCCTTCACAAGGTCATCGGTCCACCTTGTAGGAGGCCTTCCAACGCTACGTCTACCGGTATGCGGTCGCCATTCCAGAACCTTTCGGCCCCATCGGCCATCTGTTCTGCGAGCAATGTGCCCTGCCCACTGCCACTTAAGTTTGGCAATTCTTCGGGCTATGTCGGTGACCTTGGTTCGCCTACGGAACAGAAGTCTAAGTATCAATAACTTTAAGCTGTCGTTGTCTGTAAGGAAGTGAGTTTAAGAGTAGCAGATATTATGGTGTAACGTGACGAGATTTCGGTAAACATCAACAAGAATAATACCCGTTTTTGTATAAACATAATTTGCGTTTAAATAGAACAGATTCAAAGCAAAATATATTCGTAGTTCTATCCGACTCGAAGGAGGAAGTTTTGTTATTGATATACTAGTTCCGTTCACTGTTACATAGAATAGACGTTAGTTACACATCTCGTATATAGATTTTGTTAGGTATTTGCAACCACGACTATAGCGGATATAGGTGGTTCCGTATGTATTTTAAGATTATCTAAGTACCTATAGTAGATGTCATTTTATTTTTCTTGTTAGCCTACATTGTCTCACCGCTGGACAAATGCCACCCTTATTCTTCCAGGTATCCCGAGCCACTTTGAGATGTTATTATTGGTCATAAACTCTTAAGTAGTAACTTAAAGTTTCTTCTTATTCTAAAGAAGAAACTTTACAGAGAAGTGTTGTTAGATATCCATTTATTCATTTATTAAAAATACCTACTCTCCTACTACTACCTACTAACTCTTCGCAGCCTTCTCATTGTTAATATTACTTTGACATTGAGAATTACTATTAAGTTAGAAATGAATAAGATATACAAAAAAAAAAGAGTTCGGATTTAATTTGTAGATAAAATTTTATTAAGTCATGCTTTTTTTTTTTTGAGTGTGGGAAATCATCAAATAACTTCTCCCGCTCTGGGCGGAGCGGGAGGGTGTGTCAGACTCTTACTGACTAAAACCCACCCGTATTCCTTCCTGTTGCCTGTGTTGCGGGGGCCTCGGTGACCCATAAGTACCTTCCCGCGACCCCGGCAGGGATTATTATTAAGTCATGCTGCGCTTGAACCATGGGTTGTTTTAATCTCAAATAAAAATAATGAGTATGTTGACTCATTCATGCCATCTCATGTCCAGCGGGGCAATTGCGTTAGACCCATAAAATGACAATTAATCGTAATCGGTTTCATTTTGACAGTTCAATTCGATATTTACGTTGTTGAGCGGGCGAATTTTTTAAACCTATGAAGCAATGGTTAGCGATATGCTTCAAAACTCTCGGATTGTGATACATTAGGGTGCTGATTTTTATTTTTCTGTGTGTCAATTACCAATGAATGAAACAATAATAACAATTCCAATAACTTACTTGACGTCGCGACAGTCGATTATTGCACAAGACTGCTGTAATTTGTATTAATAAAGTCACACATCAGATTGAATACGGTAGCCTACCTGACAACTGCTCTCAATCATAGATTAGAAAACATTTTCAACTCATCTGAGTTTCACCTTATTTTTTTCCCGACTGCCCCAGAAGGAGGGTAATGTTTTTCGAAAGTATGTATGTTTGTCTATTTCTTTGGCACGCTCTGTAGCCTAAACAGCTTGATGGCTATTAACATATTATGAGGTGTCGTTATATTTGTTTTAATTGTGGGAGTGACATAAGCTTTAAAATATTTATCTATTGCATCTGCAAATACAAAATAAGGGAGGGGACATTTCTTTGTTTTATTAAATTACCTTCATCAAATAGAAGCTCGTAATGAGTCAATTCGAAAAAGCTATAAATAGAACTAAAAAGCTTAAAATAAAGCAAATTATTTAACAAAACAAAAACCCGACTGCAAAAACACGTAACTGAAAAGAGAAAAACAAGCATTTTAATCTATAGAATTTTGGTACGAGTATTGCAAGCAAAAACCAATAACCTGAAATATGGTGTAACTTTTGTTTGTCCCTTCCTTATCACAAAGAAAAGCAACGACCACCAAAAATCTACTTACCTTGTTAAAAACAACAAATATTCCATTTTAGAAATTGTTGTTTTCTCATTTAAATGCAAAACACTTTTTCATTAACACGTCGAGCTAAAACCTCCCCTAAACGAATTAGGAAAAGCTACCCCTCAAGGGACGTATGAAATTAACGACACAGATTTACCATCTTAGAATAAAATATTATTTATTTTTATAATGTTTCGTACAAATATTTTTTAATAGGTAGGCCTGAAGGCTTACCAAGGTTTTCCCTGAAGGACCAAAAAAGGAACAGTAGGTAAGGTAAATTACGTATATTTTCGTGTAATAATGAAAATAGACAACACCAATTATAGAGGTAGAGAAACGTAAGGATTTTAAATGACTAGGTATTTCATTTGATTTTTACACGAAACAGCCATTTCTATAGCGTTTTTCAGGATTACTCATCCAGTTTTTCAAGAGTCACAAATATCCATACTGACGTAGTGATACTTCTGCAAAAAGCCTTAGCTTGTGCATAATCAGCCTGTAATGTTCCTACTGCTGGGACACAGGCCCCCTCTCTGTGAGTACGGTTTGTTAGATGTCACAGGTCTTCAGGTCCACTCAAATTTGTCTGGTTCTTTCCTCAAAAGACCATTTCAGACATGGGTCTACATGGTCCTCGCATGATCTGACCAAGATTATGTCTGGACTTTAAAAGAGACTTTGACCCTTGAGTTTGTTTCGACATTTCTTCTCAGGAGTAGTCAGATAGGAAATGTCGACTCCATCTAGCTTATTTTTTTTGTTTTTATATGACGTGTAAAAGTGTTTCTGATATCCTATTTACAGAATAAACAATTTAATTTCCTTTCATTTCGTTTTTTTTTTGTTTTAGAACATGCCTGTTTCCTCACGGTGTTTTCCTTTACTGTTTTGGGAGCAGTGGTGATGAAATAATTTACACAAACAGTTCTATTTCAAGTTTGAAGTTACAAATGTATACCTAAGTTGAAACAATAGCAAGCAATACGATGCTGTGAAACTGTTTTGTCATTTTCGGTGATGAAAACGGTAGGTAGTTGTATTCTTTCTTATCTTAAGCTGGCTTCCCACGGTGCGTAATATTGCGGACAAATACGGATCAGCCCGCACCGACCGCGACGCACCACTATAGGAAGAGAATCGTCCGTGGTATCGCAGATACGATCGTCGCGGCGCGTGCGATCCGCGGCGAGTCTGTAATTTCGAAGGCGCGGTGCGAGCTCTCATTACGAGTTCTCTTTCACTTTGCATTTTGAAATAAAAATAGATCCAATGTCAAGAATTACATCGACTGACACGCCCCGTTGGAAGAGCCTTGATGTGCGGTGCATGGCTGTCCATAGTCGTCGGCCGTGCGGGCTGGTCCGCGGCAATATTAATTATGCACCGTGGGAAGCCGCCTTTATTGTTCACAAAATGACAACAATAATACCTGCCTACCTTATTTCAGTGTTTCATCCAACATAGTTTCTTACTCAGCCCCTGTTACTTTTTTAAAACTTTATTTTTCAAGTAAAAAGCTCAATGACAATTGCTCGGACTTAAGCCTGGTTCAAACTATGTTCGTATTTTAGTCCTGTAGCGAATAATTTAACTAAATATATCTCAACCGCATTGACCTGAGGCAGAGATTATTCGAATGCCTACCACCTGCCACTTGCAATGACAAGTGACGCTTCCAAGTAATTATGAAACAGTATCGAAAGGAGTTCGAATTTTTACATAATTTTATGTATCGCCAGATTTGTACAATTAGGGTATATTGTTACTTTATAACCATATATGCGTCCTTGTTGGTTTTCTTAACGTGAAACAGATGGCGATTGGTCTTTCTTTAAGAATAACTTTTTACAATCTAAGTTATGTGTGGTTTACATATGTCAAAGAAATTTCAAAAGTCAAGCACCTACTGGATGCGGAAGTCGGAGGACAGGGTGTTATGGCGCAGCCTAGGAGATGTTTCAAAGCCTATGTCGTGGACTGCGATAAGATGAGTTGATTGAAGCACCGTCTTACGTCAATATTGAAATAATTTTAATATAATGTTGACAATTTAAAGGAACGAGGTGCACAAATAAATAATACATGCTTAACTTTATAGACGTCACTGGAATAGTCCAACCTATCCAACTCAGTCACTTTTGGCCACACTCAAACTATTTTAACTTCGTTATAGGTATGCTGAAAGGTAAAAGTTTCTCTTATTTATCAAAAAACTAAACATTAACGTTAATATAATTTAAATTTTAAATCAGGACGTCTGAGTAGAATTCGTTGTACTTAATTTGCGAAGGGAGAGAGAAAAATCGGGTCGTGGGGGCCTTCAACAACGTTTAATTTGTTCCCATTAATAATGATGATGAGGACATATTGCCCTCTGAGGCTACTAATTTGGTTTCCTGCGTCGGCATTATGGCACGAAAAATATGACCGAAAATTCAATGCTTCCCTGTTTAATTTTAGAGAGACACTCTAATAAATCAGACTACACTTTTGATTATGTAGTTGTAGGTGCTCAAGTATATGGCTTTTAGACTTTTTTTTTGTCTGAACTTCAGCAGCCAAAATCTGCTTTATTTGACACATTGTAGATTTTTGGCCACTAAAGTCCTGCCGACAAATGTAACAGCGAATGAAAATCAAGAAACCACACAAAACAGTTTTGTTAATTCTTTCCAAAAACCGCAAATAAGCAAGCATAGGCAGCACTTAATTAATTACCGCCGTGACCCAAAAATATTTTAGGACACAAACAAACATCGGCCTATTAGTTATATATACCACCGACTGAGTAATACAACTGGGCCTTATCTACGAACGCCATAATAAACTTTAAGCACACCACAGTGCTCATTCCTCTAGAAATTGATAGACGTAGAGTTATCATTTGACAGTGTGCGTGCAGTATTATTTTGTCACGCAATACTTTGCTGTGCCGTGCCCTAGTCGGCAAAGACTATGAAAAATATATAATGATTTTTGTTTGTTTTGCAGTGGGTTTTGATAAAAGCGTAACTATTTGGCCTGTCATCGTTTCTTCCCTAGTTATGCGTTTCTTGCCTTAAATCTAGTATCATTGTCATCATCTATAATACTTTTTGTTTTGCAGTGAGCGGTACCATCATCTGGAATCTTACTATTATAATCTGAAACCCTGCCAACCCGAGCATCAAATTGTGGCATTTCTAAATGTGTATAGTAAAAACAATAGAAGTGAATCAGCGTTATTTGCAAATCGATCAATATTGTCAATTCATAGTGCATCCAAAGCTAAACATTTATTGTGTTCACATAGCCTCTATAAATATACGTCCGATTTAATAGCCTATATCTGGAGCAGAAAGTGAATATTAAATTAGATAGCTTATACCACATCAATATTTGCTTGTCATCAGCATTTACCTATTAAATATTGTTTCTATAACAGGAGCTGATATTTCGAATTTACTTATACGAGTAATAAACCGAATTTTACAATACTTTATTGCTCTACATCTTTATACATTTTCAACTGAGGTCATGAACTCATGACAAACTACATTTAGAACTTTATCAGTAGATATCGTTATTAACTTATCAGATTCATTTTTTGTTTTCAAATTCTGAATCGTCATTTTCTATGGCATCATGTTATCTCTCATCAACCGACGAAGATATACATTCACGAAGACCTACGTTGGACCGTCTCAGTACGTCTACATGTATGTGCATTACTTATTCTATCGCATAACTTAGTCGGTCCCCCGGAGGTTAGACTTTATCTCCTTCCTGATGC
Organism: Atethmia centrago; assembly: GCA_905333075.3. NCBI lineage: Eukaryota > Metazoa > Arthropoda > Insecta > Lepidoptera > Noctuidae > Atethmia > Atethmia centrago. The sequence goes on from HG995382.1 coordinate 10,158,235, forward strand.
ATTATTACTTACCTGCCAACTACCCTGACTTGTATACTGTATACATAAAAGCGTTTATGTACCTTGTAAGTTAACTATTTATTCTGAACTGAAAGTTAAGGGTTAGGTGTAAAATTATTACGTTGCTAACTCGCTTTCTGAAGTTACCTTTCAATATCTTGCATTTATAGGCTGTTAACCAACTCCGGATAGATTCCGCTTATTTCAAATTATATTCATTTCTAGTATTTACTAACTAGATACTTGTAAATAGTGTGTAAAAAGTGCTTATCCGGACACTTTATCAGTCTCTTAGTATCCAATCCACCTATCCTTTTTTCAAGTCATTGCATTCATAAATACTTAGGTACCTACAACAATATCTTAATACCTACCATCATGCATAAAGTAAACAGGAGTGTATTTCTGTTTTATTATTACTACGACAAACACAATGCCACAGTAGTGCATACTTTCCATAATGGTACATCTCCCCCTGTACCTCGTCTATTTTAAAACCTACTCTATGGCATAAAACCGTAGAATTTTACGCCCTATTCGTCAACATGTCGTATGTAATAAAACTCGTTGTGGCCGTCAACGGGGCAAAGACCCTAGTTTTATATGTTTTTTTTTACTCACACCCCTTTTTTGTATAAAAAGCTTAAAAGATGTTATCGTATTCCAGTTAGAGCATTTTCAAAACTGGTATTTATGACCTTCTTATCAAGTGTGCTTCCATTTTTTAATCTTTGAGTACAATCGACTAATGTGCGTGATGATATTTCAAAATTCTGTCTGTTTTGGTAATAAAATCCTTATTTTGGCTTTGGAGTTCATAATCGTTGCCGCTGACCGTGACTTTGAAAATAAAAATGGCAATGTCATGGCTGGCGGTGTATGGTTTTGACTGTCTTGACTTTCAACTTTTAAAGTAAGCAGATATTATTGGAATCCATTAAATATAATAGAGTATTAATATTTTCAAATCAAGATCTTAACGAAGAACTCGAGGAAGATAGATTTGCAACAAAACAAAGTAGGTACCTACTGGATAATTCTGCCAATGACATAAGTGAGATGGCTGACTAAAATTGAAAGTAAAACCTTTTAAAATTACAAACACAATGACATGATAAGACAACCACAACACAGATTAATTAAAATTTTATACATTATTAAAATAATATTAATCACAAACTATTAATATAAATGTATAAATTGGACCAGCATTAACTTTGCATCGTATGACAGCCCCATTACTAACTGCAGACGGCCTTCACGGCACGACCTAGTTTAAAATGTCACCTTTGCCCTAGCGAGTAGCAAGTTAATGTCATCGAATAACTCATAGTAAGTAGATTTCAAACAAGATCAAAAGTAACCGGAGTTTCTTGCTCTTTCTTTTCTATTGGAACCTACTACGTTTTGGAATGGGCTTCATCTTTCTGACTGACGGCCTTGACAATTCAAAAGTGCCTGTAATTGCTTTATTTGAAATAAATGATTTGAAATGAGTTTGATTTTTTTTAGAGCTAAATCAGACCAATTAAATAACGCAACAATTGTCTTATAGGCTTGCTACACAGACTTATATGCTCTTATGAGAAAGATTAAGGAAATGAAAACTGCAAAACGTTATCGAATCTTATTTTGCATCAAATAGAATGATCCAATACCTATATGAATTATTTACTTGTTCGAGGTTTTTTGTTTTTCTAGTTAGAACTTTGCTCTCTTTAGAGGCGTAGTTCCAACAAGGACCTTAATTGAACAAGGACGATGGTCAACCTTAATTACTTAAATGACGTCATTATTCCGAGACAAAGCAAAGCAAATGCCAATAACAGTGAAGTGGGTGCCGCCAATTGCTATATTTTACGTAATTAAGAATTCAAACTGTCACCACGGTCAGTCACGCTAGATGGCGTGCCTGTAAGTCACCAATTAGGTCGGGTTTCTTATAAAAATACCGAAGGTAGCCATACCGCCCGATCGTAAATATATTCTGGTTCAAATGTCATAAGTATCATATTTCTTTATTAACATATTTTTATTTGTCAGGTCATCCTATTCTTTGAAACACATAAACAATGAGCACATTATTTTTTATGGCAACATTTGAGACGCCAACGACTTATTTTTGAAAAATATATAGACATTATTATTTTGAAATCCGAGACATTTTCTGAGTGGACTTTGATATTATTAGGATACTTTGGTAGATGACGAGAGTAATAAAATTTGACATATGAAATTTATAAAAGTCGAATGTAATTTGTGAGCTGAGCTTTATTTTTATTATATTCGCAAAATAACGATACGTACGAATATACTCTGATATTAAAACAAAACACAAACGTTGCGTGTAATGTGCACACGTTCAATAAAATATCTCGCAAAAATACAATTATTGCTTTGCCATAAAATAAACATTGCCAAAACAAAATGTGATTCCAATAAACAGTTTACACATGACATGCTACCCAAAAGTATTGCAATAAATCGGTATCTTTGCGTACATTTGGTACAATGGTGTACCGCTGCAGCATGTAAAACAGAACAGGAAATACAAACAACTACGCATAAACGTTAGGCGACAGAGTGGCCGTATTATTTTTTCACCCACGCTTTGGGAGATTCCAAGCCTTTCCTTTTAACGCATTCTAAAAAGACCTCTATATAGGTGCAAATAAAAACATGAGTAACCCTTTAGAACGGCGCTCCCGTTGTTTCTATTATCAATGCTTGCTTTTTCGAGGGGCTCGAACTTTTTTCTCGTTTGAAAAAATAAGCAAGCTCCGGATATGGAGGCCAGTTCCCCAGCTGTTTTATTAAAACTGCGATATTGATCTCAATCGCAGTTTCGACGTTCGAATTTCGAACTCAGGCGTTTTAATTGAATGATTCGATTCGAATCAATGCAACCGCGATTGTTGAATGTTTGACTTTATTCAATTTATTGTCGTCATAAGTTATGAGTTCACGCCTACCGTGCTGCTGTGATGATTGGGTTCTCTTATCAGGACATCGATTTTTGATCTGCATGCATCTTTTATCTTATGTTTATAAGCTATCTTTTACAAACTGAAATCGTGTTTGGTTTTATTTGCATTTAATTCCCCGTCACTTTTTTTGGAAGGTGTTTCGAACTACTTATAGGTACTCCAATACATATACATCTTTATACCTTGTGTAATAATGTTACCATAAGAGCAAACTCATATTTTGACCGCATGCATTTTTTTAAATTATTTTCTTGAAAGATCACAATCAACAACACTTTGGAATTTGAAAAAGCAATAAATGCCTATTAAAATATCATTCATACCTTTAAGATGTTTTAAAATATTTACATTTTAAGTCATTCTACTACATTTGGGAGAAGTTAATACGTCGTGTGACAGTTTAAAGAAGCCGGTAGGAATGTCAGAGGGCTTTTAGCTTTGATTGTCAGTCATAAAAATTGGACAGCAAAGAAAAAATATGGAGACGTGGTTCATTGTCCTTACTCAAGCCAAGTAAAAAGTTAAATTATTAATAAGATCCAATGCGACTTTCCAGGCTTACATTTACTTCAATCGATACAAAAACAAAGGGATATTTTTTATTAGCAAAAAATGTCGCCGAAGCATGTGTTTAATAAACAAAAAGGTACGGACAAAAATGAAGCTTATTTACAGCGAATTCAATCAATTATGCCGCCAATGGCTGGTCGGTACCGAAATATATGGGTACTTGACGATCGGAGATGAGTTCGGCCGCAGCAAAAAATTTCGCTGTCGTCGGTTGTCGTCCGGTAAAAACTTCGACAGACCCAATGGCCGTCCGCAGCAAAAACCGTAGATGCCCAACGACGAGAATCTGGTGTAAAAAATTTGTACCTTTAATTGGATATGGTATTCCGCAACCTTACCAATTACCGGTAATTTTATACTATTGGAGTTTTGTCGGTAAAGTAAATAGACGTTTCGAATTGTCCCCCAATTACTATGTGAAATTGGTAGTGTTTTGTAAAGTACTAATAAAAATAAAGAAACTTGTATATTCTTCTGATAAAAAGGAACGCCAACTCTTATTCCAGTACAGTTTGTAAGGAGACATCTTTTATTTACGTTTAATATTGTACAGAGTCTATGTAGCTGTACGTGGATGTTTGTTTTTCCGTACTGCCATTTCCACACAAAGGAATTAATAAAAATGTACAACCGTATTCGGTAGGCCCGCGTCCCTTCCTTACCAACTGACAGATTTGTAATCGAAAGAAATTGAGGAAAAAGAAGCACTCAATCGCTTTTTCGTACATCAAGAACATCACTAATGAAATCGTGTAGAAGACCAAACAAGCGGCGATCGCATCAAAAAGCGCTTACAGCGCTGACGTTTTTTACGTCTAATTGTAAGTTATTCGACTCAAGGGAGTCGGCGTCTAATAGCTACTTTTTACTATGTAGGAATAACATTATGCTCATCTGTAGTACGTTGTTAGATGTTAGGAGGAACATTTGAACTAATTAGGTCTAGATTAAGGAATAAGAACAGCTACTAATTGTCTCGTAAGGAACGTAAATAAAGTCATGATCACGGGAATTACTTTTGTTTGCTATCTTATCTTAGCTATTCTAGGGAAATTATGTTTTCTTTTTACAGGAGATTAACTTGCCCTAACACAGAGAGCAATGGAGAAGAGTATGACCGGTTATAAACGTCAGGATAAGATTAGAAACACTAATTTAAGGACAATGACAAAACTCCCCGACATACTCATGAAACAGAAGTGCCCACCTCGGGCAGCACATATGATGCGCGATAAAATGGGGAAGTGGAGCAAGAGAGTCACTAAATGGTACCCAAGGAATGGTAAAAGAAGACGAGGAAGACAACACACAAGGTAGGAAGACGAAATAAAATTGACCGCTGGAGAAGGGCAAGACAGACAACAGTGGAAATCGTTGGAGGAGGCCTTTGCCTATAGGCATGCTGTATTAAGACACATGTTGTTTCGTCTTTAATTTTTATAGTTTTTAATTAAGTAGATGGAAATGTTAGTATTTCGGAATAAGGGGCTTTATTATTATTTCGTTTATTTATTTTTTTACATATAAAATATATTTTTAAATATTTCTTGAAAAAAGGTATAAAAAAAAACATTTAAAAATATAAAAAATAGTGGTCCGCCGGTGTCGGGAGCAGAGTCCAAGCTACCGGTGGTTAGGACTCCAGAGACAGGAACCTCCTCACAATGCGGGCCGTATCGAGGAGTACTGCCTTCTGAATCAGGCCCTTGTTCCAGCCGCCTAACGAGAGCCTCGAGAGATGATGGTTGAGGCTTTCAGCCATCAGGCCATTGGCCGTAACGACAATCGGCACAATGACAGCCGAGTCAACATTCCACATGTCAACAACCTCGTGTGCTAAGTCGAGATATTTTATTTGCTTCTCTTTCTCAGCTTTCACGAGGTTTTCGTCATGTGGAATGGTAACATCGACTATCATTGCGCGGCGCGCTAATCGATCTATCACCACTATATCATTATTATTATTATAAGTTGTGGTTGCCAATGAACTCGAATACTGCAAAAAGCGTCAACAGCCCGAAGTAGAACAAGACCGTTTTTACAACTCACAAATAAACCACTTCTCGACCATCTAATGCAAAGTGAAAGACAATTTCACAGCACTCTACTGCTCCAAAATGTTTGCCCTAGAACTGCACCGCAACCGAATCGTCACGTAAACGATACCTGACCACAAGCAAAACTATTTCCACTATCTGGAGCACGTTCGTTTTTGCATAAGTGCAACGCAAAAATAGGGACGAAGGTACATCTTTGCAAAGACCTCGCTAACTGGGTCGACGACAAAACCAAGCTTGCTGCTATTAGGCCCAACAAAGCCAGCTTGTTAAGGAATTTTACTATGTCTCAAATACTCCCAATAGTCCCATCAGAGTGAAGTCAACTGCAGAAGTTCTGAGATGACGCACACTTTTGTAATTACCTTAATTAATCAGGCACACACATTGGTTTATCCGTGTATGGATAAAAGTGGTAAAGCTGATATCAGACGCTTCACTCGAGTGCATGTCCATTTTCGTTTTATTCCCCGTTCACACAACACCGACAAAATCACATAGGAATGAAGATTCACTTGCTTATATCATTAAATTTTTCAAAACAAATATTTTTATAAAGCAAATTTTACTAAATAAGAATTAGGTGTATGGTGACAGATTCAGATTGGTAGGTAGGATTGTAGTAGGTTAGATCGTGTAGTAAGCTTTGTCAATTAATAAAATGGTACGCAATTCCCTAATTATTACATTTTTCACTTTTGATTACTTTAGAGTGTTAGACGTTTCACTACGAGTGACAGACGCCAAATGAAAGGCATAAATGAACAAGAAGTGGAACGTCTGATATTGGCTTAAATGTGTGTGAATCTTCGTGAATGACCAGTGGCAAGTGAACCATATCTACACATCTTGGCTCAAAGACACCGGATATTTTGAGTCTCCCGTTATCTGCTTTTGAAGGTTCACGCTTGACTGGCCCTTTGGCGATGGTAAAACTTTTTGTTTGCGTCGCTATTTTTCTTAGTCCCGAGACGGAAATCTAAACAAAGAGACGGGAAATAAAAGAAAGCCAAATTGAATGTCTGGCCCTGTTACAAAACTTGGGTAATTTTCGGTGTTTTATTGTTTTACATTCTTCGGAAACGGGAATATTTGAAACTAAACCAAACTTAATCACTGCTAAAGACTTTCAACTTGTTTGTCTATAAACGTTTGCTTTAAATTACCTACTCGTCATTACACTTAAGACTTTACATTAAAGACCCGATACGTTAAAATGTGCCTGTAAGTACTGCTACTGCATTCCGAGCTAAAAATAAAAGATACACAATATCGACTTCCTTTGTCTGGGATTCATTGAACCAAACATAATATTTACAAAAGCAGGGGCCAATTTCAGGAAATAGTGGTGAATTGAAAATATACGATACCAATGGACCGCCAAAGATTAATATTTAAAAATTGCCAAGAGGGTCACATGTGTACACCACAATTTTTCAAGAACCTGAAGTGTTTATGTAATTATTCTTATGTAAATGAACCAGATAGTTATTTTTCAAATGAGCAGTCTTAAATGCTAACTTACCCAATAGTAGTGCAGCTACATTAGCTGCCAAATTGAAACGTTATTCTTACTAAATATTAGGCAAGTACTAATCACAAGAAAACGCATTTAGCTTTTACAATTTGAAACACGCAGCGCCAAATACCTACCCTATTAAAATGCTAAACGCAAAACCTATAAATGTCACACATTCACACATTGCTACAATAGGCAGAGAACGAATTCGTGAACTATCAAAGTTCAGTGGGACCTTTATCCTTTCTAATCTATACTCTTTGGTTCACCCAAGGTCGGGCGACGCGTGCGCCCAATCGACCGTTCCCGCCAATGATGCTGCAGTCATTGATATTGCGCGTTACGCCAGACGATTTACCACTACGGGCTATTTGCCGCTTACCGGGATCCCGGGTTCCCGGGATCACGGGATCCCCCTGATGTATGTGCGGGTTCCTACTGACTTTTGTTTTAGCTTTAACACAATGTTGAGTGCGCTCCATCGATATGAGTTTCATGGTAGGTTTGCCAAAAGATGTATGGTCGATAGAAAAAAATATTGTTTTTGCTTCCGTTGGGCCGATTGGGTGATTATGGCGGATGTGTATACAGGGTGACATTGAAAACATGCGACAAATCGAAATGGGAGATTGTACTCATCATTATGAACAACTTTTACTAAGGGACCAAAGCTACAATCCCAAAAAAAAAAAACTGCTGTCCCCTACATTTATGTTCGCAATACCTCATCAAAATGTAGGAAAAGCAGATTTTTTTTTTTGGGATTACAGCTTTGGTCCCTTAGTAAAAGTTGTTAATAATGATGTATACAATGTCCCATTTCAGTTTGTCGCAAGTTTTCAATTTCAACCTGTATGTACATATGTGTGTGTGGATTTATGGGGTTTTATTGTAATTTCTAATAAAAAATTGTTTTGAGTTGGTGTAAAGATTGGCTGACATAAAAATCTTCTCCTCAACTATTAACGGTATTCAGGTGTATTTATTATAATCACCATCTCTTCTAACAACTTATAATAGCTAGTGGCCATAGTTCACACAATAATAACTCATTCCAAAATCCGGTATTACTAATTTATGCGTCTTTGTAACAAAGTAAGGAATATAAATATGTTCCAAAATCTCACAAAAACTTGATCCGAGTATAAGCGGCATGATGATCATAACCACTTAATAATGAGGTGGCAAGCTGTTAAACACAAAAAAATAAACCTTAAAATGGCACAGTTTATTGTTAACCATATTTGTATTGTTTGAGAAGCAGTAGGGGGCGAGAGATACGATAACTCGAAAATTAATATTCTGTCAGCGAATGCGATTTTCGGCTCTGTATTTTATGATATCGATACGATTTGATCGAACACTCGATGGATGATTTTGAGTGTTCAGCAAACAATTTAACTGCAAGTTCTGTTTTGAGGGCGTGTTTGTTTTGGAGTCGAGATTCGCTTCGGATTGTTCGGAAGATGAAACTTTTCACGTGTGTATTTTTTGTTTGCTCAAAGTGTGTATGAAGTTACTCGTGATTTTATGATGGGGTAAATATTACATTGATTTCATTCTGTACACAATTCCCGTTTAAACCAATGAAATTGATTCGTATTGATAGACGTATACGATATTTTACTAAGAATCACTCCCACAAATCACTTTGAGGTATTCAAATTGCGTTGAGAAGACTATTTGTAAAGTCCTCTAGAAGCTTTTTCTTGGAATACCAAGAAAAAAATCAAGAGGACTTTAAATTAACGTTTAAATGCAAATATTTAAATATCGAAACCGAAGTTAAAGATAATATTAAAAACATTTCTCAGATCTGTATTTTCCCCATCAAATTATTCTTCAGAAAATCGACTCATTCTACCATTCTAATGTAAGATTCTATAACTTCTTACTATGGAAGGTAGGTATTTTTATACGTGGTCTCGATCGATAACTGAACTGCGTGGTCAACGAGGCCGCTTTTGTCTATAATTAATTTACCAACGTCGTACAATCTCGTTGTTACTATTTCATTTGGAACTAGTTCATTATAATATATTTTTGTTCTTTTACTACGATTATATTATGGTACGTGGTAGGTCCATTTTTGAACCGTCATTGTACGTAGTTCCACGGATCCGGTATCTATTAATGCTAACTAGCGTTTACTGTACAACATCATCTGAGAATTTCCTAGACTAGGGTCACAATGGAATACCTTATGCAATTTTTGCTGGATTGGATGTGTAAGTACCAAGTACTACTATGTAGAATTGATGAATGTGGTTAAAAATAAGATGGTTTTAAATCCATCCCATTAAAGCGTTTTTATCCGTCACTGGGTAAGTAGAGCAGTAAGTGGTAAAACCGCGAATTATGATGATGACGTTTTTAACCACAAATAGCTATAATGCAGGTTTAGTGAGTTGAAGTAGCAATAGAAATCCTACATAGATGATGACCCGATTTTTTTTGGAAAAGCGAATGTCCCACATAGAAAACGTAAGAAGAATAGCAAAACTTCAAGACTTTCCTATATGAAAGATAGAAGATTTGAACATTTAGAGCACTTGCCCTCCACAAAGTCTGCTGATTGATATAGCTTGTTTTATTTTGCACCAGAACTCTTGAATGGAATTTACTTAGGACTGTATTATAGAACGAAGCAATGCGATGCGAATGAATGAATGAATGATGATTGAATGAATGAATGAATGAATGAATGAATGAACGATGCAATACGATGCGATGCGATTAATCTTGAGCTAAGTAGTACAGTGAGTTTCAAGCTGATCAAGCGTGAAACTCACTGTCATTCTGTATTTGAGTCAAGATTCATACTACTTTTTTTTTTTTTTTTCAGGTTGGGAGATCATCAAATAACTTCTCCCACTCTGGGCGGAGCGGGAGGGTGTGTCAGACTCTTACTGACTAAAACCCACCCGTATTCCTTCCTGTTGCCTGTGTTGCCAGGGGACTCGGTGACCCATAAGTACCTTCCCGCGACCCCGGCAGGCATCGGTCCTAGTGGACCCCTACATAAGATTCATACCTGGGATTCGATCTAGGACTCGGGCTTAAGTTTACTGTAGTAATTAAATGCCATGACCATGATCAATAATTTTATTCATATCGAATTATAGTCCAGTCACTTCTGTATCCCGTGCTTTAGGATGTGACAAAACAATATCAGCTTCTATATAGTAATTTGCATGTCAAACATCCTGTGTCTTATTATGAATATTAATTATTTTTGTAATTTTCTGTTTCCGATACCTACAACATTGTTTCCAAACTCAATGTTGTTAATTTTATGCCAAAAGGTGTATAAATAGCAAACTAGTTTAATAATGATTCGTTTCCTAAGTTAAATGTTAAGAGCTCATTTGAGATTTCGATCTTGGTATATCTATCATGTGCGCCAATTAAATAACACTTATCATCACCTGAGGTATAATGATGTTTGATTAATTTCCTGTATCCGGTGTTTTTATTCTTGCTCTGCTACATTTTGCTTGCTAAATTACGATTTTATCAATGTAAAATAAATATTTATGTGTTTCTTAAAAAATTAAGACCAACTTTACTGATTAAATGGCAAAATAATATTTGCTAATGCTGGCTGCCTTCACCAATAAATTCATTTCAAGGAAAATGAGTGTGATTTCAATAACATATTCCAACAAAATAATATCAATATACAACATAAAACCCCATTTCTATTCCTTACGCTTACCCAATTGCATTTCCAACTCAATAAAGGGCCATTAAATCAAAAGATATATCTTCACGATCAAGCATCCCTTCTTCTTCATTCAAAACATAACCACCACCTCCATCTAAATGTCCCATCTTATCTCCGAACTATCCCGAAACTCTCATCCCTAAATTAATATTCACGTCATGAATATTACCTTCATCATAAACCTTGTTTAAAACATTAATAAAACAAACAATCACACAAGATGAACTGATAAATTCGATAACGTTAATGTTATGCAATCCTGTTTCTTTTTCTTTATGTTTTCGCAGTACCAGATTAAAATTTACTTTGGGACCGTCAGCTGCGACCTCGAATGTACCGAGATAAAAGATAAAGCAAAAAGTTTGAATGCTAGCTTTCTCAGTAGTGTGAAGAAGATAAAAACGGGTGTGAGAAAAGTTCGTTTTTTCAAGAAGACAAATGTAATCCAATATCGGTATGCAGTTGCTAATTAATTCCGATCGAATCGGTATACTTAATTTCCTAATTTTATTACTCATTCCGACCTGTTAAGTACGTATTTTAGAGTCACATTATAACGTAGTATTTAGTGCATTGGTATAATTTTTATATATTACAACAGCGGGCGAAATATCTTTGTGTTGTTTAGTTGATCTTGCAACCAGAGTCGACTTGAATTTGCCCACTTTTCGTAGTAGTATTTTTTTTAGGCGCCATGTTTTAGGTAATCTTATATATTTATTGAAATTTGTAGGTTACTCTTCTTGGTAATACAATTATTTTCGACAAGTGATTATAGCATTTTTGGCAAGTTTTTGCAAATACCAGTGAAACTATCTTTTGAAATTGGAAAGAGACTATGGTTGTTAATGTCAATTATCATCATTTATTACTACGGTAACTTTATTGAGACTGATAACTAGATCAAGCTTAGGGTACTAAAGGTCATAGCTAACAACGTATCTCAATACACTATGGCTTTTCTGCTACATTGTTCATAAATAGGTTCATAGGTACAGTTCAACAACTTATTTAAAGTCAAGCTGATTTTGTATTGAACAAATTGTAGTAGGACTTTCTATCGTTCTTAGTACGCAAGATATAGGCTTGCCTAGTTTGAGGCCAATGTAAAATCCCCTGTAATCAACAATGATTTTATTATTTTTATTATGCCTCTTTTGAAATATAATTCAATTTAGTCCAAAATTTGCTCTTAATATTACGTTTCAGTAACATTATTCCATCCTTTAAATAAATGATGAATTATAAGCATTTTATTTACAGATGTACTATAAATTCACTACTATTATGATGACTGTGTACTTTTTTGCACTTTGAAGGACTTTCATCAATAAACCATTCTATATTCTTGTACCCATATTTACTTTAAAAATGTACACTCGCAAAAGCTAGCACAAAACTTGAAGCCACATATCAGCATGCAAAACCTGCAAAAAGAATCAAGGCCATAAAATATACATTACAAATTCCGTATTGAAATACATACGGTAAGCTTACAACGGAGGAAGTAGGCGTCTTGCCTTCTCTGATCGCTAGCCTGATAGTGCGGGGGCAATAATTAAAGACTCTGACATAGCTATAACACAGCCACGAGACCCACTTTTGTTAGGTTTCTTCGATTTCCTAAATGAGAACCTTGGGCATTGAATATTTACTGTTAAAGATGTTTTGGTTCTTGTTTTAATATTCAACCGGAACCAAAAGGAATCAAATGTTTGACTATCATTGGTAAGTAGTGCTAATATTTTGTAAAGTTCAATTTGAATTCGAACTTCACCCAGACGATTAAAAAAAACGTTGCGGATTCAGAACTAAACATTGTTTGAGATGGCCAGAGATAAACACCGTATAGCATATCTATTATGATGCGGATAGCGTTGAAAAAACTGCACAAAGTATCGTGGATGATTCAAAGTGCACTATTGTTTCCTTTAGCTATGTCAGTAACGTAGTTTGCGTCAGAGTTCGTGTATTAACATACAGCGTAATAACTCGTATATGAAGAACAGGAGCAACATACTTGCGATTAATAAGACTATCAGTCCCTGGCAATCTACCTACAAAGCATGCGTGAGATCTTTCTTTACTTTTTTTGTTTGAAATCCGCACCATTTTTCGAGGTTACTCGAATATAATTTGTCATAAATACATAATTACAGCTCACCAAATATATAATTTTTAATTGAATATGGAAAGGGGTGGCTATATATCTAACATTATCAGTAGCAGCCAAAAGCTCGTGAAAGTTATTACATAGACCTTTTCCTATCGCGATGTTGGGAGGTTAATATTCCATTGTTTCCACCATATATGGGAATGTGTAAATCATTCGAACAATTTTTAGATCCGTATCTCTATCGATTTCAATAGCAGGTTTGAGGTAATGTTTCTTTAGATATGTATGTTTTTTGCTTAAAGAATGGACAGCAGAATCCTGCTATATGCTAATATCATCTTCATGTTGTACGTGTACACTGTGATCATCATTCATCAATCCATTGCTAAAAGTACTGATGGCAGGATCATATTGTTCGGTATCAATGATTTTATGTAATTGATGTAGTTGCATTTGATGTGCGATATCAGTTGATGATTATGAATCAAAAGGATTAAAAAATCACAATCCATCGAATTACTGTCGAGAGAAATCGAGATGGCAAAGGTGAACTGATAGAATGCATGAAAACACTGATTATATTTTATTGTCAATAAATTATTATCAAGTAAATAACTATAATTAATTACACTGCTATACATAAAAAGAAATATGTCCTTATATTTATTTAAATTACTCTAGCGCTTACTAATGAGTGCACGACAGGTTTAGCAGTTTCATGAACATTTTCCACTCATAATATTACATAAAATCTTTTAGTAACACCTTCTTATTTATCAGCTCAATCTTGGCCTGACGTAGTGCATATTTACAGCATTTTTTATCACACCTAAGCTAACCAGCACCTAATTAAACTGTTGTACACAAGTTTTTATAAAACCTAAACCTTTTTTAACATCAAACTGGACTTCACACGTGTTTTAGCTTTTTTATCCACCGCCACCACAAGATTTATACGCTTCTTTATAAATTACGGAATCGTCTTTCGGAATTGTGTTATATCTAAACAAAAGGATCTCGGGCCGTCCCTTTGAAAATACAGAAGGTATTCGACTCGTTTTATTAACGTGGTGAGATCTAATTTGTTATTAAATGAGGCATTATGCCCGTGTTTGTAGACAGAGGGTGGGTTTCGGAATCCAATGAATTTTAACTTCTGTCATTGGGGACATTTAAATGTTTTAAAGGGGATCGTAATGCTTCCGTTGCTGTATAATACGGTATTTTATGTGCTGAGCCAGTTTTTGAGGTAACATTTTTTTATAATGTGGCTGTTGTTTTAAATACCGTTATGTAAAAAAATTAACAGGATATCAAACAAAAAAATCGATAACTGCCATTGTCACAGAACAATTGTTGCTTAAAAGAAAATAAAAATAATTTCTCAACAAAAAAACTCACGTCAGAAGGAGTTCTTCTAAACTCTTTTTGACGTCAATTTTTTGGCAATAGACACTGTTTTAATTTATTCTGAAATGTAAAATTTCTATGAGAATATGAAGATGAATGGAATTTATATGATTGTGTGAATTTCTAGTGATACTACTCAAAGTAGTGTGCTAAAAGTCAACGTTAGCCGACAGTTATTTGAAGAAAAGCATAAATCCAACACGAATGCACTGTCTAAATACATTGAAGATGTACTTTGTTAGACTATCCATATTATACAAGTAATAACGTATATGCAAGTTCCTGTTGATTGTAGCTCAAGGAACACTGAAGGATCATCGAATAAAACCAAATCATGTCTGAAAAAAGACAAATACCACTGAAGGTTGGGTTCCCATCAAACACCGCTGGGGGTCTTCCAAAAGTAAAAAGGTAGGTGCAAATAAAAGACATTTTCCTTAAAGAAACCTTCAAACGAAGTACCGTTCAGTAAATACACAATCATTTATCTGGATAATCATCCTTCGCATGAAAGTCTATAGTATCAATATTATGCCCACAAAAACCTTACATTCTATTCAATGCCTACTAATTATGTGAAGATGTGGAACTAGGTAGAATAGTTCGTATTATTATAATAATAATTTCGAAGTTTGACATGTTTGTTTAGTGAAAAATTTAAAGTAAGAAATTAGAAGTAGAAGTATCAATAAGTGACAATTTGGAAGTTTAATTATTAATACAAAAGTGACAAGTGCGGATAAAGTTACTTTTGTGTACATTTTCATAACTGCAGAACCCGAGCCTCATCTGGACAAAGCCTAAAGTCACAAAGCATGCTTGTATTGTAGCAAGCATGGTACGAGTACATACAGCACAAGCATGCTGGAAAACTAAACTAACTAAAAACTAAACTTTTTTTTTTTGATGGGATATCCTCAAATAACTTCTCCCGCTCTGTGCGGAGCGGGAGGGTGTGTCAGACTCTTACTGACTAAAACCCACCCGTATTCCTTCCTGTTGCCTGTGTTGCCAGGGGCCTCGGTGACCCATTAGTACCTTCCCGCGACCCTGGCAGGCATCGGCCCTAGTGGACTCCTACATTTGTGCTGACGAAATTTCTTTGAGGCGCGCGTGGAATACAACGCGCCGTTTTGTCTATGTCTGACAATCTAATTTCGAATTTTGTATCGGGACACTTGAGGTCATAGAGCCTAGAAAAAGTGAAATTCTATTAGCGATAACTATGATGGAAAAGTAAAAAATGTATAAGACTCACATAAGCTATCGAAAAGTTTGTCAATCCCGTTGAGAGTCGTTGTAGAAATACAAAACGCTTTGAAAGCGATTTATACGTCTAGACCTTCTGATGTCGAAATAAATGTAGAAAAGGCAGGTCCTGGAACTTTGAATAACAGCCTAATGGCTTGGAATAAACACCTTTAGGTATAAAAGGTAATTACAGTATTTCTACACCTGTCTACTCTACGACCAATGCGCTCTAGAGTCGCCACACAAACGTTATCACGACCGCATCGTAGGGAGATTAAGGGTGTGCGGTGGGAGGCGAATGCAACGTCATGCCTCTGTGTGTTTGGTGCAAGTTGTAAGATGTAAATGGTAATGTCAAAGTGTGACGTTTGCTATCTTGGCACAATCTACTGGCACGGGCTATATGAGTCGCCAAAACGTGATCACTGCGAAAATACAAAGGGTTTTTAAACGATCCGAGTAAGTTATTCTGAAATAATTATTTTTGGTTAATATCAACTTCTTTAAAAACATATAAAGTACGAGAAGATAAAATAATACTGCGCATTTTCTTAAAAAATATATATTTTGTTTTATTTATTTAACCATTTATGTACACACATTTAAAAACAGAAAAGAAGAATAGAACAGAAGAATACGTACAAAGGTGATGCTTATTTCTAAAGAAATCTCTTCCAGCTTATCTGCGATAGGAAAGTAGATAGTGAGATGTAGACACCGTGTGTAAGAGTAGAAGAGAAAATAGAATAAATAAAATCGAAACAATTTACAAAACAAATAATATGGGAATATACTAACATACATACATACATACTTCTAAAATAAATATCACTAGAATATTAAAAAAATCATTGTGTATGTCATTATTATTAACTCAATAGTAGGCTCACCCTCAGACCTGAGAATCCTTATAATAAGCTAAATCATTGATTGAAGTATCAAAATGTCAGTTAATTAGTTCTATTACATTCGGACGCCATGAGAATCCGCTATCTGCTTATCCCTTTCATAAAATTTGTAAGATGCTCTAAGCTTCAGGGAATGGACAAAATAAAAATGAACAGTCTCCTTGTTGGCTTATCGGAATAGATTACTTTCCCAAATGTCCTCTAGGGGAGTAGGTTCGACCACGGGGGATATTTTTTATAAATCGTTAAACTTTAAGAGAGATTTGTCAAGACTTTTTCTGGTTTCAGCGCCATTTCAGGGGGGAATTCTCGAGTCAATGAAAGGTTAGCTTCAGACTTTTACGTGACGATTTCCTACTGAGTTTCCCGTTATTTTTTCCTTTATTCGAACACGTCTTGCGTGTGGGCGAGTTAAAACATAATAACTACCATTTTACAAATACTCGGGGCTCGTTGCCTACCGCATACAGTGAGACGCATATTTTGAAGCACCGGCTTAAAATTTCTGAGATTATTTTTAAAATACCAATCGTGTTCCGTCCATTGTTTTCTTAGTGACATATTTACTTTCGGTGTACTACGAGTATGTACGACTTATTTTCGTTGTCGCGTATTGTTTTAAAATTTTCTATACATTGTTGCGTCGAAGAATTTTTAAGCAGTTCATGTTACAAAAATATTTTTAAGTGTTGCTATTGAAGCAATTTTGTTCCAACTCACCATATTAAAATCATTTTTCTAATAAATCAAATAAGGTAACAAATTTTCAAAAATCATGCCCTAAAAAAACAAATTAACAGTTTTAAAAAGCCTTTTCACCTGGGCATACCCCACGCAAAAACTAATCATCTTTATTTGTATCACATATCAGCAAAAACACGACAATAGAACGATCCTTAATTGTATAG
Source organism: Atethmia centrago (assembly GCA_905333075.3). Taxonomy (NCBI): domain Eukaryota; kingdom Metazoa; phylum Arthropoda; class Insecta; order Lepidoptera; family Noctuidae; genus Atethmia; species Atethmia centrago. The sequence continues at coordinate 10,175,688 of HG995382.1, forward strand.
CGAAAAAGTTATTGTCAAACCACATGTTGATGGAATATGATAGCTTCATTTGTTCTTCATAATGTTTTATCTCATTATAATTCGCTACGGGACGCCGACTCGGGTTTGTCTATTATACCCAACAATAGTCCCACTAAATTGTTTTAATAGAGCCGCAGAAACTGTGAGTCATTGTGTTTTGTTGTAAATAAAACCTATCATCCCCATACTCATAACACCTGGTTTTATTTCAGATGTTATCTTAGAGTGTTATAATTATACAATTACAATCGTATGTGGACTATCTGCTTAATTGTGGAGTCATTTAGAAAGGTTGATGAGTACTGCAAAAAGTCTTACAACGGTCAATGTTGTATGATGTCTTCACATTCATTATGACTCATTCTTATTGTGATTTGAATTCAAATAGTATCATGAGAATACTACCTGAATGCCTAAATCGTTATTGTAAGTAATGAAGTGGATATTTAAGAGATTTCAAGATACTAATGTTGACTCTTGATTGACTCTCGATCGAAAGCTAGTTGCTATTCAAAGCAGAAATATAGTACTTCAACAAATAAATACACCGCCGTAACGTTCACATATCAAATATTAAATTAAAGAATATTTAGTGGTTGAACCTAACCCTCGGGTCAATGTCCTTAATCAAGTTTCTAGTTTTGTTTCGTCTACATTATTTCATTTTGCTGTTAATTCGTTTTGTTGATAAAATCGTAGCACTGATTGGATTTGTTGACACACTTATTTTGAAAATTAGAACCATGAATCTGGACAAATCAAGCCTGAATTTAGTCTATCGCCATTCGAACCCTGACAAGATAATTCCTCTCTATTATTTACTAAAATACATAATGTCATTATCTCAAATATCGCCAATTTTCAAATAAGCGGTGTGAGACTTATCTCATCACCGTTAAAATAATCAAATTCCCTAACATTATGTGTTCAATCCACCCGGAAAGATCCGGAAATATTTATCCCAAAAACACAAGTCAGAAACTCAAAGACACCGAAATCAAATAACATTATATCAACAGTCCTATTGGAATCTTCGATGCCGTCACAGAGTTGAACATCGAAATCACTTAGCGGAGTAACCAAGCGGTTTCATTTGTGATTTAAATGATGTTTGTGGAGGTGCACCGCACTGCGTCATGGCGCATAGATGTATGGAGGACGCGCTTGTGAAACATGAAGAGGTGGAATACTTAAAATAGTAACTGTGTCTCAAGATTGTTTTTGTTTTAGTGAAGTATTCAATTGAGGGTTTGTCTTGAGAACCTTGTTACGTTAAGTAAGTACATAATGTATCATACTAGCATTTTCCAGCGGCTTCACCCGCGTGGAAATTATCCCACGAGAACGCACTACCATGACCGGGACGTGGATAAAATTTATTAATCCAGATTTATAATATAAACTATATGTGGGCCAAATTTCATTCAAATCACAGGCAATAAACCTAGTTTGGGATCCAGAAGATAAATTAGTTTCACATCTCTGTAACAAATTATTGTTCTATTATTTTTGTCACCAAGTTATAGATAATGAAGCATTATTATTATTATTATCCTATTAGTAGCATAATACTAATGGTTGAAATACTATTTTGAATTCATGCAAGCCTAGTGCTTTTTTGATAGGTTACTGCTCAGAAATTGTGCACAACGTGTCGTGAACAGATTACCGTCTTGTATGCATGCAATATATTACCGGGAAAAAAAGTATTATATGTGTTAGTCCAGGTTATAAACTATCTGTATGCCCAATGTCATCCAAATCTGTTTAGCAGTTTTTGCGTGAGAGTAACACTCTCGCGATTATAATATTAGTAGGATAGTACTGAACGAAAGGACTGCGTTACACCAGTTGGTGGCGTTCTGTAGTTTCTGCTTAACCAAACGGGAAAACGACGCAAGGTTAATTGTATGCATGTAGGTATATACCTGCTGAATAAATGGCATTGTAAAGGAATGGAAAGAAGAAGACTAAGATAAAACGTAACACAAAATAATCAGTGACATTTTACTAATATTTTATTTTTTTTTACTTGAAAATCATGCATACAAGAGAGGTAGTCCCAACCAACATCTACTTCGCAAACAAATTCTTAAAATAACTCATAATCACTTCCCCAAAACTGTTCCAGACCAAAGTAAATAAATGCTCCCAATAAGTTAACCTATACAAAAACATTACAACAAGAGTAGCAAACGTATTACAAGCTTCTGAGGTCGCACGAAGACTTAGTACAGCTTACTAGGTCCCTTTACGAGAAACCAGTGGACGGCGAAATTGCCCCAAGACAGGTAAAGGTAAGCCGCTTTCTTTGATAGATACGTCAGACACGGAGAAATATCGAAGGGAAACTCGTGGTGTAGTGTGTAAGTATATATTAAGGGTGTGTGTGTTTATGTTGTCACTGAACGAATCAAAAAGTATATACAGTTTCTAACTAGCATTCGAGATGTTTCATTGGCCTTAAATCCCGTCCTTATATATATGGCGACCCTGCCATTCGAGCGGGAAATCAAATCATTTTCGCATTTTGTGCAAAAAATATAATCATGTGCCAATGAAATGTACAGAACGAAGAAGTAAGTAAGTTGTAAACCAGAAAAGTGCCGGTGGAGGCCACAATTCAGCCACTCTGGAGGAGTTCAAATTTCATTTTTCTGCAATAAGCATTGTGTTAATGCATATGCATATGCACGATATTTTTTCTACCACCACCTATACTGAGACCATCTATATTTTGTACCGGGTGTACAAAAGATCTCATCAAACTTGTATGAGATCGCAGATAATGAGGCATATTCTAATGCGTTCGTCTAATCGCACCAGAAATTATCTCGATCCTGCAGTTGCATGTGGGGACTGCTACTGTCAAGCTAGTGATTCAACTAAGGATAATCAAGTAAAGTGACGAATTGGTAACAAAAAGTGCGTGAATGTGTATTCGTGTGAGCGTGGAAATATTAACACTATTCTACGTAATACTAGACGGTAATGTACTCGTATGAACAATTATTAGAATTAAATAGAGAGCTTAACAAGGTAAGAACATATTTAGTAATAGTAAGGCCAAGTAGACGTATGCGGTATGGACGAAATTATATTGAAGAAATTAAAAGAAGCCGATGATTTAGTAAGTAATTTTAATATAATCTTGAACGAATTAGAAAAAAAAAGGAGATAATTCCACGTCGGGCAAAATTATTGGTCGGTTGAAACACAGTTGGTGAAAGTTGGAATGATTAGAGCAAATATGGGGTGAATGTTGTGTTGATATTGCTGCCGGCAGCTAACGTAAAAGTATACAAAGGTTTTGTCGTTCTGGAAATAGTGAACTGTTACTCTTTATGTAGTAAATGGGACTTCAGACATGCCTGAAACGGAACTGTGTGCTAAATTTCGGTATTTTGAAGAGCTTGTAACATAAATGGAACACTGTATGTGGACTATACCTATACTATCGCACAGCGTGACGGCCGTTTTCCCCGAAGCGTTATGCGAAGACGTAGTACGCCCAGACGTTGCCAGTTATGTTTAGGTCTCCTTTAGGGGATAAGCTTAATGCTATTAACCGGGTACAAATATAGACTTTGGGCATAGTAGCCCAGAGTCTAGATCAGGGATTCCCAAAGTGGTCGATATCGACCCCTTTTTTTTTTTTGAGGGTGGGAAATCATCAAATAACTTCTCCCGCTCTGGGCGGAGCGGGAGGGTGTGTCAGACTCTCACTGACTAAAACCCACCCGTATTCCTTCCTGTTGCCTGTGTTGCGGGGGCCTCGGTGACCCATAAGTACCTTCCCGCGACCCCGGCAGGCATCGGCCCTAGTGGACCCCTACTATGTGCTGACGACATCTCTTTGAGGCGCGCGTGGAATACAACGCGCCGTCGACCCGGGCCTGGTCCTTACCGGACGGTGAGCTACCCATTGCTCACCGTCCGCAAGCCCGCGCCTACGGTGGCCGGAAATCCGCCCGGGATTCCCGACGCCCTGGGCGTCTCCTGCGGCGGCTAGGGGCGAGAGGGCGCGAAACTTGCCTTTCCCTCAACCGTCCCGCCTCCTCCTTCGCGAGCATTACTGCTTCGCAGAAGGAGGTGACGGCTGCCCATGCCCTCTCGCTCCGTACCATGGCCTGAACCAGGGCCGGACGCGAGAGGTCTCTGCCGCCGATCGCCTCCAAGAGGACATGGCGGTGCTCTGCCCAAGCCGGGCAGACCTCCACCGTATGCTCCACCGTGTCCTCTGGGCGATCCACACAGTGGTGACACCCGGATATCGACCCCTTGGGGTCGAAATCAGTTTCCCAGGGGTCGACATAAACGAATACTGATTTTAGGGGTCGACGAGGTCTAAAAATCGACCCCTATTAACACAAGTTCTTATTTGAAACTTTCAAGATACTGTATAAGTTGTGTTATGTGTACCATTCTGTTATAAGAATGACTAATATTTTAGTAGGAAGTATCATTGTTGTACTTTTAAAAACTCAACAAGTCGATACGCGAGCACAAGTTCGTACAAGATGAAAAAAAATTGCTATGGGGGTCTGAGGAATCAGTTCGTAATGGAAAAGCCTCTTGCCCAAAATAGTTTGGAAATCCCTGGTCTAGATCAACTACTGAAAATATTCTGATTAAAAAAACCTGATAATAGTTTTCTCGACCCCTCCGTATCGAAAAGTCCTAAACGCAAATGGTTCTTTTAACAAAACGATCCATAATCAAAACGATTCTTTAGCAAAATGTCCTATTAGCAAATCGTCGTAGTTTGTGCTATTAGCAGAACGCCCTATGAGCAAAATTTGCTAATAGGGCGTTCCGCTAATAGGATAAAGAGACCATTGAATGTTCCTAAAAACAAAAGAATGGAAATGGTACACTCATACCACACTTAAATGTTGAAATTAGTAAGTAGAGCATCAACGGATATAGCTCATGTAGAACTATTATCTGAATATTACATTTCTTATTTAAAAAGCCTCCATAAAACCGTAAAACTACCACATATCCGAAGCCTCCACTAAAAATACTTAAAATGTTTTAAAACACGTGTAAATATGACACAATGTTTCCGATGTATCGGGAACAAAATGTCATTTTGTATTCAAAAACAACGCTTTACACACTGTGCTACACAACTGCAGGTGGAGTTCGCCCACGTCAGATTTTCCGGTTACAACACAGAGTAGTGAATAATGGAGTGACAATGTGCACACGGGCAGCGTGGGCGCCATAGCTTCCTACTATAATGCGCACGCCAAACTAAGTCGGAACAGTTTTGTCATGAACAAAACAGCTTTATCTAATATTAAAACAAGTTTTCCAGATAGTAGACTACTTCGGGTATCGAATTATTTTATTGAGAGTGTGTATAATTATTTTTCAAGACCGATAGTTTAGATACTTTAGATAGATAGATAGATGAGTCCGATTTCTGCAATTCTTTAATTCTTTCTAGATTGCGCAATATATTTTTATTTTTTCTTCTTGTATTTTTTTTGTCTCTCACTAAAGGAACATGTTACAAATATAATTATTCAAGCTCTTCATTTACTTACTAATCCGTGGCTTACGATTGTACCTGTTTACGGCTTTCCCGCTGATCTTACAACTTCATCTTTCCGTTTGCCCATCGCATATTTATTTATTACTACAAAAACGGAATTTATGTTACCATAAAATTATTCCAAGAAAAAGTATTCATGATTTAGAAAAGAAATTCGTCAATATCGTTTTAGGCAAAAGGAATTTATTGCAATGTCAAAGCGTGTCACATTACCTGAAGAACATTATACAGTTATAGGTACTTATCATAAATTTCGGAAGGATTCTGGTTTTGACATCTTTTAAAATTTAAATTTTGTGAGTGTAGGTATATTTGATTAGTAGACTTATCGACCCGCAAAAATGCACAGCTTCACTCTAAACCATAACCAAGTTTTAGTGATGATGTACTTAAAGCGAGTAAAAATCATAAGAACTATCAGAAGTCTGCAATAGAAGCCTGCTTCCTTCCTTAATCCCTACTCTTATTCCTAATGAAATTCCTTCAATAATATCCAACCGTGTCGTTCTCACTATAATGGCCACGTTCCATGTCCCTATTCCAATTTGGCTGGCTTTAATTCGCATCTCATTCGCGTAGGCGTTATTACTGTTAGCCTCTGAGCACCATCGATTTAATTAGCTAATCCTTTAGAAGTTACGGTGCAAATACTTTAATTGTAATTTCCTTGGCTGTTTAATTTAAACTAATAGTTTGCGCCTTATTAAGAGTCAGAGCAATTTGGATTTTGCGCTCTATAGGGATAGGGTATTAAGGTTATGTGAATTGTGTTCTGGTTTTAATCTTAAGCGTGTCTGTATGTTTCTGGCTTTATTTCTTCCGTCAAAACGTTGTGTGTTTTTTACCACATTTCAAGTGACATTTCACAAAAAAAAAAATTACCAACAGCGCAGATCAATTGGGCACGCCACAATTGCGGCGATAAGTCCCCTCTTTGAGGAGTGGCAAAGGAGGCGCCACGGCGTCCTCACCTTCCGCATGACGCAGATCCTTACCGGACACGGCAGCTTCGGGAGGTTCCTGTGTCAGATAAGGCGGGAGGAAACGCCCGGGTGTCACCACTATGTGGATCGCCCGGAGGACACGGTCCACCGCGTCCACCGTATGCTCCAGCATACGGTGGAGATCTGCCCGGAATGGGCAGGGCACCGCCGTCTCCTCGTGCAGGCGATCGGTGGCGAAGATCTCTCGCGTCCGGCCCTGGTTCAGCCCATGGTACGGAGCGAGAGGCCATGGGGAACCATCACCTCCTTCTGCGAAGCAGTAATGATCGCGAAGGAGGAAGCGGGACGGTTGAGGGAAAGGCAAATTTCGCGCATCTCGCCCCTAGCCGCCTCAGGAGACGCCCTGGGCATCGGGAATCCCAGGTGGATTTCCGGCTACAGTAAGTACGGGCTTGCGGACGGTGAGCAATGGGTAGCTCCCCGTCCGACAAGGACCAGGCCCGGGTTGACGGCATGTTGTGTTCCACGCGTGCTTCAAAGAGATGTCATCAGCACAAGTGTAGGGGTGCACTAGGGCCGATGCCTGTTGGATTTGCGGGAAAGTCCAAAAAGGTTACCGAGGCCCCTGGCAACATAGGCAATGGGAGGAACACGGGTAGGTTTTAGTCAGTAAGAGTCTGACACACCCTCCCGCTCCGCCCTGAGCGGGAGAAGTTATTTGATAATTACACACCCAAAAAATCGTCCAAATTTGCAAATCCTTGTAGCAGTTTTGCGGCCTAGCCAAATGTCCTTTCTTTGGTATTGTTCGTTGAATCGTTGAGCTCCTTTAGTTATGAGTTGAGCTGCACAACGACTGACAAATGCGTGCACTGACTGGACAGGTCCACTCAATCTGTGTGGTTCTTTCATTAAAAGACCATTTCAGACACCAATCGACATGGTCTTCACATGATCTGACCAAGATTATGTCTGGACTTTAAAAGAGACTGTGACCTCTGAGTTTGTTTCGGCCTTTCTTCTCAGAGTAGTCAGATAGGAAACGCCGGCCTCATCTAGTTTAAAAAAATATGTTTTGACGTGTAAAAGTGTTTGTAAAAACCTACTTACAGAAATAAAATCATTTATCATTTATCAGTGTACTTATATTTCGCTTTTTTGTTAGAACAAAAAAGCGAAATGGATCTAGTGGAAAGCATAGTAATGATTTCCCCTAGATCTATATCGATAAACATACACTACACTGTCAATTTTACGTGGCTATTTCAATCGTTAATATTACCATGTAATTACAAAAAAACGAATATTCAAATAGGAATTACATATTTCATTATTAACAACAGATTTTATATTTTTCTCACGCACGTTTTTAAAGATTAATTTGATCAAAGATAGCTTAACTCTGTTGTGAATATATCATTGTAATTTTTTCCGATAGTTTTGACATGTATAATGTTTGGTTATTCCAAATATACAAATATGACTTATCTAGTCAAAATCTCTATTACTTATGGTGTAACCTTGTCATTATAACTGATAAAAAAATCGAATTCGATTTAAAAAGAGGTGCCAAAAGTTTTGTAAACGTATAATTTGTCAGAATCTTACAAATAAATAGTATTTCATGTTCACACAAAAGCTATAATATTATGCATATTGATGTAACGGTAAATGGTCTTGTAAGCATTAATTTACGTTTCAATATGTTTATTTATGTGAAGATTAATTAAGAAGAGATCAAATAGAAGGTCGTTTTCAAATAGTATCTGTACAAATATAAATTTTAGATAGGAATATTTACGAACGCCCGGCATGTCAACGCCTTCGTTGTGAACCTACTAATTAAAGTGTGCTCAATTATTAATTATGGCCACGATTTGTTCTATTATAAACAGCTGAATAATCTCGGCTTTTCGTAGCCGTAATAAAACTTACAAAGTAATAATATTGACTTATCTAATTATATGATGTTAAAATATGATGAGGTGTTCTAATTTTTGTAAAAAATATTCGCCTGTTTTCTCGGAACATTATGTAATACCTAGATGTAACGATGGTTATGTTGAAAATAATCGTCGCTAAAAGGTTTACCTACCATAAGTTGTTAAATTATTATTGCAGATCATCTAAATCAGGGATTCCTAAACTATTTTGATCAAGAGACCCTTCTTCCAAAATGAACTGATGCCTCAGACCCCCATAGCCAATTTTTTTCATCTTGTATGACGCACCTTGTGTTGTGCACGCTTATCGACTTATTGAGTTTTTTAGAAGTACAAAAAACAATTTTACTTCCTACTAAAATATTAGTCATTCTTATAACAAGTTGGTACACGTAACACCCCCAAAATCAATTTTCGTTAATGTCAACCCTTGGGAAACCGATTTCGACCTCAAGGGTTGATATCGACCACTTTAGGAATCCCAGGTCTAAATACTACGAATAGAAATAAAAGTGTAGTCTTCATAAAGCACAATACATATTTTAGTTCATATTTTATGCATTTAATATTTTGTTCTTATAAGTTAGTACTACAACAATGACATGCCCTTTATTCTCCACATAATTAACACTTATAAGGCGATCTCTACACCTACAATATTATTGCGCAATTTTGTTGACCGTTTATGGTTAGAATTGTGTATTTCGCAATGATTGAACAAATTAAGTTTGAGTGAGTTTCAATTTTATTGCAGATTATTTTCATTGCACTGTGTAAATGGTATCTGTAGTCCCATAAAACATGAGGCTCCAGCCAGGGACTAGTGTGAATCCTGGGGTTCATTCGAGCAATCGAGTCTGGTTTAACCACGCTGGGGTCGATGCATTTCATTCATTCATAATTTTCATTGCTCTGTGTAGAATCAGTATTGTACAATCCTAACTAATATTATAAAGCGAATGTAAGTTTGTTTGTTTGTTTGTTTCTTACGCTTTTACGCTAAAACGGCTGAACGGATTTGAATGAAATTTGGATCGTGACTTATGCAAGTGAAACCGCCGGGTGCAGCTAGTATTTTATTAAACTGTTGGCAGGTCGTCCTTTTTTCTCACCATGGTTAATCTTTAAGAGGCGGCCCCTACACCTATAATAAGTTTTCTCGATATTTTTATAGTGCAATAATTGAATAAAATACACTCAAACGATCAATTATTTTTACGCAATAAAGTTGACGGCCCAACATTATAGATGTAGGGGCCGCCTTACAACGATTAAATATGGTGAGAAAAAAGGACATAATTGTCATCGTTGGTACTGGCTGATAAAAAAAAATATCCGATGAGAAAAACTGTGAACTAAAATCTTAACGAAATTCCAAGCATTGAAACAAAGTAACCCCTCACTAATTAACACGAACTGCCTACTTCACCTACAAAAACTAGCTTCTTACTTCTGAATAGATACTGTAAGTGACATTCTTTATTTCAGTTGACAACTACAAATCTTGGAGGACCCTCCCATCATGTCGCCATGTGTCTAACACTCGCATGTTACGCAGTCACACGTACAATTATTTGTTTTGTACTAATACGTTGGTATATAATACAAGCTGATAGCGATTTTATTAAGGCTGCAGGATATCTGACCACACGCCGACCGCGACCGATGACGTGTAGCCGTACGTCATCAACGACGGCCGAAAGCTATCTTTGTAAACACACAGGCGTGGTCTCGCTCGCACACCCCGCCTGCGACCGACAGCTGCAACGACGGCGGCAACGAACGTTTTGGCAATCGGTCGTGACGTCACCGCACGCTGTCGGTAGCGTCTGTCGTTTTAAAGAGCCTGACAATCATTGCATAAAATGTATTAAGTGGCTGCCTCATTTGGTTAAGCCATTTCTAAATTAGCTTCAAAAAGTGTGTAGGGCTAGAAATTGGAACCTGGCTCTAAAAATCTTAATATTTAAAAAGCTTTGTGGTTTTTGGTGAAGCCCATAAGATGTATCTCCATTGGTTCCCATTTTACATAATATCTCGGGAGAAACAGAGGTAGGCATTGCAACATCGCAGGTTGTGATACATTAAGGTAAGTCATCTGCCTGACCTTTTAATGCTACTCTAAAAGATGATAATTACGCATTCTATGAGAGCACAATCTGAGTGTTCATTGTCAATTTCTATAATCGTTGTCCTTCATAACTTGTACCAAAATCTATGCGATGTTGTCCACCTATAAATAGGACCAATCCATGAGACAATACTATCCAATCCACTATGAACAATAGCTGCGTATATGTATAGAGGCACAGGACCCTAGTCTAGACATCTTGTTTGTAGCTATATTGTCATAATCATAAGATGGCTAGCTGATAATTTAATCGGAACGTCCAGCTGAAGTAAAATGTAAGCAGATAAGTGGATGATATTTTAGTGTGAAATTTCGAGTCGATAAGATCGTTCATTGATTATAAAATTGAACAAATAAAGGCTCCTGCAAGCAGGCGTGATGCGACGATGCGACGCGATTCAGGTAGAACTAGAGTTACTACTGTTCTACTAGAGTCGCATCGCGCTGTCGCGTCGTGCCTGTATGCGAGAGCCTTAAAGGGCACTGCCTACATAGACTAGTTTGGCAATTTTTGACAGTGCCTATTTTGTTGACTCAATTTTTTTTCAATAACAAAAATCAATTCGATGTTCTTTACGAGTATTCTATTGCATAAAAATGAATTAGGTATAGTAGCTAGTATCATGTTACCCAGTATCTGGGTTGTGGAGGTCAGATCGGCAGTCAAACTGGGTCTGGAGCCTGTTTAACCTGTTAAGCCCCTCGCGGGAGACCGGGGTTCGATTCCCCGCCGGAGAGAATCTTTTTGTAATTTTGATTCTACACTTAATAAAGTATTTTTCATTTTTAACTGGCGAGGGTATTATGGCAACTTTATGTTGGTATCTGACAATGTGTTTACCACCTTTTTTTTTGGTTGAGAAATTATCAAATAATTTCTACCGCTCTGAGTGGAGTGGGAGGGGGCGGTTTTTTTTTTATTTTGTATGGCATCTCGTAGTTGACCTTGAGAGGTCACGACTACCTAACCGTAGTCTCCTGTGGCTGCCTTAAGCGAACTTAAAGCCTCCAGACAGGGGCTAAGGGTGTGGCAGACACTTACTGACTAAAATCCACTCGTGTTCCTTCCGTTACCTGTGTGTTGCCAGGGCCACGGTATCCTTTCGGACTTTCCCGCGACTTCAATTGTTGTAGGCTCACCATTTATACTCTGAGCTATACGAGTTAAAACATACTGTTGCCTACCTAATGATCATATTATTGAGTAAACTTGTTAACAAACCTCTTTTGTGCTTCTGTTTTATCGATAGTAGAATATTCTACTCAAACAAAACATAATTGTTAATTCTTTGACCCAATTCTTTTTCTAAAGAATGAAATTATTTATTCCTTGCTTAAAAATGCGTCATAAGCAGCTAAAACAGGATAATTGTCTTAAGGCGGAAACAATAGCGTCTTCAGACCTTTGACTCTACCTTTTGTTAAACTTCAAAGATAATTATAATTTTAAACGATTTTATAACAAAAAAACGGTAGAATAAAAAAGTAAAAAATACTCATGAATTTTCATTTGGGTTGTACTAAAATAGGGTTGTCAAACCCCCGTCATGTCAGGGCTGTCAGGTCTAAGTTTTTCTAACTTCTGTCGCCCCTCGTATGTCGCTTTGATCTTTTTAATGCTTATTCCATATTTCACATGGGAATGTTATGAATAATGAATGCGAAGACAAATTTTTAATAACGTGTTACTGGCTTTTATTTAAAAAAAATATATGTTGGAAAGCTTCATAACGAAACCCAATATGTAATTACTAGGTACTCTAACTGCGTAGTATGGAGCAACAATTAGACTTTCTGAATTTTATAAAAGCTCTAATGCAAAAAGAAATTTAATTTTTGCATTTGTTCATACCTACCCAAATTCTGTAACTGGTATCACAGATAAATACATAAAGTAGACCCTTAAGAACAGATAATTTAAATTATTAGATCATCATCTACAGATACATAAAAAGCTTAATCACACAGCTCATTCTAAACCTATAGCTCATCTAGACCAAGTCGTGTCTTTCAAACGACAGCAATTATGCCTCAGAACGACTCAGTTGAAGCACTGACATATACTTAAAGATTGATCTCTGAATAATTGATGAGAATTGCACGAAGAGACTTTGAATTGCGACTTGGAATGAATAGGACTGAAAACTAGGACTAGTTTAGTAACTGTCTCCTAGTGATAAAGTTCAATTAAAAGTAGTGTAAGGTCTGTAGAGATGTAGTCAAAAGAGTAGGAAGTTAGAATTTTGCTTTTGTAAGTTTCTCGTTTTATGAATCAATCGTTTGATAGTCACATTTAAACCAATCACTCGTAACATGATAGTAATGCAGCAAGGAATATTTTATCAGCAACAGATTTTTTTTTATAGGTACACCATGCAAAAAGATTTTTATACAAGAGGTAAAAAATACATAATGGAAAGCAAGAAAATAAAATTAAATAACATGTTTCTAGGACATCTAAATGGACGTCAAATGATAAAGACCACTCACGTAGTTAATTATAGCTTCAAAGTTGAGTAGTTAGTTAGAGACGATTTCAAAATAATAAAACCAAGTCCAGCAGTGGACTCGTAAAGGTTGACGGTGAAAATAAAACTGAAACAACTTCTTGAATAAAACGAGGTACTTGTAAAATTATCTGTTCAGTTGATCTATCTGCACGATCTATTATTTTGTAATTGTATTTAGGCTGCTTTGAACTTGAAACCTAGAAATTAGAGAAGGAATTATCTAAATATTACAAAGGTTATGCGTCATGATTATGCACTTTATCCAGACAGTAATCTCTCACTACACTATCTTATACTTACTATTCATGAATTAACTGAATGCATCCCTTTTCATTCATCGTTACTCTTAGGCTGATTCAAATAGGGAAATACGTACAAAAGGCATACAGTTTTGTTTTTGTATCATAACATTTTATTAGTAGTTCACAGCACAGCCATAGCTTACATCAATCATCTTTGGTCCCTAAATTATCGAAAAAAAATAAAATATTTAACTGAGATCAGTCACAATCCATGTTCTCCAAATGCTCCGGACAAAATGACATATGGGTCATGGACAAAATGACATGTACATAGAAGCTACATAATTATTGGCATAGTTCGCAAATGAAACGTTTAAGTTCTTCTTGAAACATTGGCGCAAGAAGCGTGAGCCCAATGCGAACATTGTAAGCACCGCAACCAGTCTTCTCCAGGCTTAGATCGTGAATAAATGTTGTTACAATATATCCAAGCATAGTCCTCTTCATCGTCATCAGAAACATTAGGAAAATCTTCTTCCTCATTACTGTCTTCAAACAAAATTTTTGGTGGCTTTGCGTTCGCTCTTTGCTGGAAAAGCTTTAGGCTCATTGTTTGGATTTTATTTCCCACATATTAGGAGTACGAGTCAAAACCAACGTACCACCAAACCTACGCCATTTTGTCAGTTATACATGAAGGTATGTCGTTTTATCCGTAGGTACAGCGTTGAAAAAAAAGAAAATAAATATACAAAGAGCTATTTTTCTAAAAAGAAGTTATTTAATTCGAATATAAATGTTTAAGGAATGAAACAAATGCTACATAAGTAGGTACAATAGCAAAAACTTATCATTTGAACAAAAACTTTGTCGGTAAGAAAAAAACTCATAACGTGTGAATACATGTCATCGGCCATGACACCAAGACGAATGAAATGGGTTAAAATTTTGATAGATTATAGAAAGCCAGTGTATATATGAGAGCAGTGGTGGCCCAGTGGTAAACGCCGCGACTTACGAGTTGTAGGGCGTAGGTTCGAACCCGGACAGGCGCTTTACTTTGTGTAAATTATTTCATCACCACTGCTCTCAAAACGGTGAAGGAAAACATCGTGAGGAAACCAGCATATCCTAGAACCAAAAATTCTAAGAATTGTGACATCTACCAACCCGCACTGGGCCCGCGTGGTGGATTACGGCCCACTCCCTCTCACAGAGAGGAGGCCTGTGTCCCAGCAGTGGGAACATTATAGGCTGATTATGTATATATGTCATTTTGTACGTATGTCCTGAATTTTCTACAATAATTTAAATATACTAAAAATGTATAGAACCTTACTCTTATGGTTCTATATATATTTAGTATATTTAAATCTCTACTAGAAACAAAGTAGATGAACGACGTTAAAAGCAGACAGAAAAATGGTCATTGCTTTGGATATGAAATAAATATTCAAAATGTCATATCCTGTTTAAATATTTAAAGGTAACAAACAAGAAGGGCGTAAAGCTGAAGAGCATACTTACTCATGCGATTTGGAAATTTATAGTACACCCAGCATTGGACTCGTAAAAGCTAACGACGACAATAATCTCGAAATTACTGCACTCCTTCAAGAAAATGAAGTAAGGGACGTAAAGACAGACAAACGGGAATGTCAAAAAGGGCTAGTAAAAAATATAAGCCGTAGATCTATGGAGCGAAGTTTTAATACCTAGTGATTTAAAGTAAGTAGGAGTACTTTAAAAAGCAGTGCCTGTGATTATTAGCAACAATATATTTCAGAACAAAAACACTTAAATGTTGGAAATGGTAATAATATTTTCAACGTATGGTTTTCCATACTTTACCAACTTTTAGCGCTTTTGTTCAATGCATTACTGTAGTTGTCAGACCTAAATCTTTCAAAGTCACACTTAGAGCGGGTAAACTTCACAATTTCACGACTTCAAGCAAGTTTTGAGTATGCTAAATAAACTTCTAGGGACTTTGGTCGAACTGTCAAACTGGCTCAGAAATAAATCGAGTATTCTCTTTTTCTGTGAAACGAATTTTGTTCCCGAAATCAAGCATTTTGGTCCTATTTAATCGGATGATAAATCAAATCATATTGATTTAAGTAAAACTTTTGAAGCAGTAAACATTATTAGCATGGTCAATCCATACTAATAATGCTAATATCGAATCTAGAAATTGTACATTTTACGGGAATAATTTCCCCAATCTAGAATCAGGATTGTAATTCCTAACATATTACCTTTGATTTTTAGTCTTATCAAGACCTAACACTTTATATTCAAAATTTTGTGTCGACGATAATAATCTGCATGTAAATAATGTATGACAGCTACAACAATTCTGCACAGAATCCAATTCGCATAACATACAACCATTGTTCCATCTCCACTGTCCATAAAATGTTATCAATAAGCATGATGCACACACAAAAGGCGGTACCTCCGTCTGATTGATTCAGGTGCACTTACATAAGTATGTGGGAGGAATAATTTGTAACTTGTCTGCTCCTGGGACGGGGGGCAATGCGATAGGGCTAGTGTGGATGTACTGCAATAGTGTTAATGTCATTTATTGAAACTCGTGTTTCAGCTTCGGCTAGTTGTATTTTAATGATGGGAAAATCTTTTCGTTTTGCATTAAAATCTGCTAGTGGTGGATGTTAAGTAGTAGTGTATTTTTGTCATTTAGTGGAACTCCTGTTTTCGTTTTTTCTAGTAGTGTATTATTGACTGTTTTAAGGGTATGTAGATCTTTGACGGATCTTTACGGGTCGTCAGAAGCTCGAAAGTCATACAGCCAGTCTTACCAAGGGGTATCGTGTTACCCAGTAACTGGGTTGTGGAGGTCAGATAGGCAGTCGCTCCATGTAAAATACTGGTATTCAGCTGTATCCGGAAAGACTGGAAGCTGACCCCAAAATAGTTGGGAAAAGGCTAGGCAGATGATGATGATATGTTCTTTTGTAAGATTGACATTTTCTGTTCTGTAATACACACTTTGTTAATGTTTATCTAACTTCATTGTTATTTAGGTATTCTCATATTTTATGTATTCATGAGATTCCAATTACCACTTCAGTTTTGGCGCCCTCCCTACCAAAGCACCCGTAAAAATGCTGTCTTTTTAAGCACCGCCACACTCAACTAGCCTATCAAGATTATCAAGGCATACAGCACACAACTCCGATTCAGTATTATGCCATGTCATCTCTTGAGCCTCCACAAGACAGGTTTACATTATTCAAATGCATTCGTTTCTATTCCCACATACACTTTCGGGAGCCCCAAAATCCAACTCCATAGTCCTTATCATCATTGGAATAAAAGCCAAATTTGATTCGCTTGGGTTTTTGGTAGTGGAAGATAGCATTGGTGGTCATAACCAGTGTTGGTAACAAAGCTAAGCCATGTAGAAACACAAAGCATTAGCAAGGCAGTAATGCAACACTTATGGTAATATCCATCACATTTTTCAATCCATTGAGTTGTGTGTAAGATGTCTACTGGGACATTTATACCGTTATGTGGGAATATTTGTTTTGTAGTAACTTTATATTTTGCTTGGAGATTAAAAAGTATAGTTTATAGATTATTATTTATTTGATTTATTGCGCGGTATTAATATCTAGTAAATGTCTGCACAAACTCATACGTTGGTACAATCTTCATTTTAAACTCCTTTCAGTTTAAAATGAAGACTGTACTGCTTACTATACTAAAAAATAAATAGACTAATTGCTATTTAAATGTTGAATGATTTTAAAGAAATTAAGCAATATAAAAAGCAAAAAAAAAGGATCTCATCAAAATTCATTAAGCCATTCGTTAAATACATTTTATTAACGAAATCGATTCCGACGGCACCGTTTAAAATACCTTAATTAACCACTTATAAAAGCGGTATCCAAATTAATGAAACACTTAAATGCTTAGGATAACATTCTTATACACAGACATAAACTAGATAAGCAAGGCTTAAAGAGCTTAAAGAACTTTTAGCTTCCAATATAAGGCTGCCTTTCCACAAGAGATGTGTGCGGTAGTTAAGCGGTGGGTGAGGTTAGAGCTAAGTCACGAAACTGTGTCTATTTCCACCAAAATTAAGTGGTGACGTGAAAAAGGGTAAGATGTGCTAAGAAAATGTGCTTTACGCGAGGTAGCTCCGCGACGCGAGTTAAGCTGTGCATCGCCAAAAGCACGTTTTTTTGAACGAAGTTCTTTAACGCGGCTTGCGGTAGGAGTTAACTGGCAGAAATCGTTACGCGAAATAGCGGTCATACTTACGAATTTCTTCTTCTAATTCACACTTTGTCTCTCTCAGAGAAAGTGGTTGGTCAAAATTAAAATCCAAGATGGCGGCTACCCGCAGGAGACGCCCTGGGCGTCGGGAATCCCAGGTGGATTTCCGGCCATCGTAGCGTAGGCGCGGGCTTGCGGACGGTGAGCAATGGGTAGCCGTCCGATAAGGACCAGGCCCAGGTCAAAAGTGATGGTCTCCCGACCGCAACACGTATTTTTTTTCTCGCATTTTTCTTACCGAACTGCCCTTAATGCCGTATTCCCGGATACAACTTATAAAGTATATTAGTACTTACAACTACATGCTAAGGGTACCCCTCGCGGGGTACGGACCTCGGCTAATCGCGTTGCTTGCTGGGGGAGGGCAGCAAGGGACAAGCTGGATCGGATATAGAAGTTTAGTAGAAAGGTAGCTTAGAACTGCTAAAGAAAGAAAGAAATAAAAATAATAAATTTATTTAACCTAGGTTAAGGCAGGTAATAACAACATAACGCTGCTTCCCAATCTGGGGGGCCCGAGCGCCGCCTGTAGGCGGCTCTACGTGGGGATCGTGCGATCGATGGCCCTTTACGGGGCCCCGATCTGGGCGGCTGACCTGACGGCCGGAAGCATCGCAGTCCTGCGGAAGCCGCAGAGAGCGATGGCCGTCAGAGTCATCAGGGGATATCGCACGATCTCCTTCGAGGCGGCTTGCGTACTGGCCGGATCCCCGCCCTGGGACCTCGAGGCGAAAGTACTCGCGTCGCTGTACCAGTGGCGCGAGGAAGCGAGGGCGCGGGGCGAGTGGCTTATGCAGCGACATATGGAGCTGCGTCGGTCACAGCTCCGCGCAGCCCTGGTGGCGGAATGGCGGGACAGGCTTACACGCCCTAACGCCGGCCTCGCCACCATCGAGGCGGTCCGGCCAGTGCTCGAGCCTGGCTCGGGAGGAGGCACGGCTCCCTGTCGTTTCGGGTGACGCAGGTGCTCTCGGGGCATGGTTGCTTCGGGAAGTACCTGTGCCGCATAAACAGGGAGCCGGACGCCCGGTGTCACCACTGCATCGACTGTCGGGAGGATACGGCGCGGCATACGCTGGCAGAGTGTGCCGCTTGGGAGGAGCCGCGCCGTGCCCTCATCTCAGGAGTGGGCAGTGACCTGTCGCTGCCGGCCGTGGTCGAGGCGATGGTCGGCAGCGAGGAGTCCTGGGACGCGGTGGTATCCTTCTGCGAAACAGTCGTGTCGCAGAAGGAGGCTGCGGAACGGGAGCGGGAGATCTCTTCCGCTCACCCGGCCCGCAGCAGGCGCACCGGGCGTCGGCAGAGGGCAGACAACGCCCTCTTCCGGCCCCCCTAAATGGGTCCAGGGACGGCGGACTTGGGGACGTCCGCCGCCCCCCATCACACTGGACCCGAGGTGGCGGCGCGTAGTGTTCCACGCGCGCCCCTTTCAGACGTTGTGGGGGGGGTTTAAACACCTCACCCCCCCCAGACTTGAGGTGGCCCGCAGAGGCGGGCCGGCACTAGCTGGGGATCGTGGAAGTCGCATTAGATCCCATGATCCCCGGTGCAAGTGTGGGACGGGAACACCGGGGTGGTTTTTAGTCAGTAAGAGTCTGACAGACCCCTCTGCCTACCCCAGGGCGGAGGACATCCATGAGGATTTTCCACCCCGGCAAAAAAAAAAAAAAAAAAAAAGGTAATAACAACATATCTCTTCCAATAACTCTGCCCATAGCAGGCGCGCCGGGCATCGGCAGCCCCCCTAAATTGGCCCAGGGGCGACGGACTCGAGGACATCCGTCGCCCCCCAGACAACAGTACCCGAGGTGGCAGCGCGTAGTGTTCCACGCGCACCTCTATTGGACGTCGTGGGGGGAGTCTTACACCTCATTCCCCCTGGCAGGCCTGAGATGGCCCGCAAAGGCGGTCCGGCACCAGCCAGGGATCGTGGAAGTCGCACAAGACCCCATCCCAACACCGGGGTGGCTTTTAGTCAATAAGAGTCTGACAGACATTTCCGCCCGCCCCAGGGCGGAAGACATGCACGAGGATTTTCCTCTCCGAAACAAAAGGTTATAACCACATCACTCGCAGATCCTTAGCTTACATCTTCTCATTTCAACGAGTATGTAGAAAACATGGCAGCGTTGAACCTTTTTCCTCCCAAAGCTAAGCTAAGCTATGAAAATCAAACGTTCCTATTGGTTGATATAACACACATCCCTCGCTACGCAGCTTAATACACCCCTGTTGGAAAGGCAGCCTAAACGGTGAATAGGAAGATAACTAGGCAACAAAGTCCTGACCGGTTTCAAATAATATCTATCGGAGGCTTAAAAGCTTTGGATTTAATTATCCGATTGGTTTTGGGCTGTATTCTTACTCGTAACAGAGTTTCCATACTACGTCGGATTTGATTACGAGTAATTACAGAAAGATACAAAGTCAGGGGTAAGTGATTGATCTTTTGATTGTATTTGAACTAATATTGTTTATTCAAATAATATGCTACAAGTCTTACAAATTTTATTGTTTAAAAACATAACGGCGAAATTAGAGTAAAAAACAGGTTAAGTGAGTGTCGGAGCACGCACAATGAAGGGTTCCGTAGTTGGGATGAATTTATTCCAAGATCAAACTTATGTAACTTTGTACTTGACAAATGTTCTCCCATACATCGATATCCCATACATCGTCACGGTCGGTTCTCAATTCTCCAACATTAAATTTAAGTTAGTAATCGCAAAAAAACAAATTGATGTGATAATTCTACAAATTAACGTTTTTTGGAATTTTCCTTTCTTGTGCTTGTATGATACCTTGCTTCTTGCCAAATTTCATGATATATTTGCGTGTAACAAAATATGTGTGAAAGCAATAATCGGTCTAGGTATATAATATTGTAGCCACCAGAATATAGACTAGTTAGACAACCATGATATAGCTAGAATCACTTTTCTTATTAGGTATCAATACGTAAAAACTACGTTGCCTTAAAACCGTATCGTCGTTCATTGTGAACGCACTCAAAGGTTTAATGGTAGCACATTGGTTTTATCCAGGCAAGCAGCATATCGAAGCTAAGCAAACTATAAAGAAACAGGATTACTTTGTGGAATTCAATACAGAACCCGCAAGTGTAGTTTCTATTGGAATAGCAGGGAAAAGAGCTGCACTAATGAATTCCAATTATTTCTTGAATATCTTCATATCATGTCTCGATGCAAACAAAGCAAGCTTGTATGGAGATAGTAGAGTTTTGCAACAAATCTTTCTCTTAATTTTTCGGTCGCATTTTATTCAAACATAATCTTGTCTTGGATCTGAAACAATCATATTCCGCTATCTCTTTTTAATAAACCTAACTTATTGAGAGCAGTGGTGGCCCAGTGGTAACGGCCGCGACTTACGAGTTGTAGATCTAAGGTTCGAACCCAGATAGACGCTTTACTTTGTGTAAATTATTTTATCACCACTGCTCTCAAAACGGTGAAGGAAAACATCGTGAGGAAACCGGCGTATCCTAGAACCAAAAAATCGAAGACATGTGACATCTACCAACCCGCACTGGGCCCGCGTGGTGGATTACGGCCCACTCCCGCTCACAGTGAGGAGGCCTGTGTCCGAACAATGGGAACATTATAGGCTGATTATGTGTATTGGAAAAACCACACACAATAATACAAACCATTCTAAATGTTTATAACTCGAAATTGTCGCGATAAATATAATAAATATGTCGCAGCCATCTGGATAAATAGATGCTAGCCAGCTAATTAGATGCCTAGGCCGTTCATTAAACGCCGGCACCGACGTCGCAACCCACTAGCTTAATTAGCAGTGATAGGAATAGGTAGTGCCTATTTGCCTAAACTTCGAAGAACAGAGACAAGAAACGGAGACTTCCTTAGGACTAACTTTTTTTCCGAGACATCTGTCCCAAAATTTCGAGACAACACAAAAATACATTTAAAAAAAAATGTTATTTGGAATAAGTAATTTGTCTATATTTACCTAAAGTTTGCGACTAGATATATCATAATAAATAACATACACAGTCGTTACAACCAAAAAATTTTTTTAATTTTTTTTTGGAGAACATTTTGTAAATGACTTGTTGATCGTAATACACAATGAATCACAATGTTTGAATAAGAAGCCGTACACGTTTCGAAGTAAATATCTTCTTTCTAGCTCACTCTCGGCTACGTTTAATGAGATTTCTAAAGTTCAAGTGTAAAAAAGGCATTATATGTAACACATAATATGATTTAAAAGAGTGTCCATGGAGTTTCTTGCACGTTCTTCTCCATAGAGACCTACTCTTTGGAACGTGCAATTTAGCTTCACTTTTCTTGGACTGACCGACATTTGACTATTCAAAAGTGCCCGTAAATGGTCTATTTGAAATAAATGCTTTGATTTTGATTTTATCGGTATTTAAAATAAATAAATAATTCATTTATTTGCCAGAATGTAGGTATACAAAGTGGTATGATCTTAATATTAATGAGGTCCCTTTACATTCTACCGTTATACATGATGTGCAAATATTTAGTTACAAATGAAAATACAAATACCTTTTTTTCTTTCATCTTAATGAAATATATTTCTAAAGTATACTTAAAAATGTGCATGATATTAAAATAATTGCATAATAATAGTATCACATCACATTTTACGGCAGCGCGTTTCGTTATCTATTCTTAGAAATTACAAAAGGTAACCGCCATGGTCGCATACCTGTGCGGCGCGGGGAGGGTCTACATACCCCCTCCCCCCCTACTCCTTACCGCTCCGCATGCGCGCAGGTTACCTTCACTTCAATCCTGTACTTCGGCTTGTTAAGTGCGCATCTTCCTGTATTGTTTTTGTGAATATTGTTTTTCACCCTCGCTCGTTTTTTGGTTCATTGGATCTTCTTAATACGACTACTTTGGCTTGAATTTATGGATTACGATTTGCTGCAATAACATTGTTCCTGTCTGTCTACATCAAATAATACGGTAAGTCAATATTTATTACTTTTTAATGTTTTGGCTAAAGTTATTTATTTTATTTCTTGTAGGGAAACAAACAGTAAGTTAGATATAAAGAAGAACATTATTTTATCTTAAACTAGCAATTTGACAGTCTAGATTGATATGCAATTGTATGAACTTGATATTTTTTAGTGGAGTTTTTAAGATAATTATTGTGTGTGAAACGTAGTTAAAGAAAAAAAACATACGCATTTAACTTTTGGTTCAAATATAAAAGTGAACTTCAATACTACCAAGCATAGTAATGTTATATCTTTGGTGTCATAAAGAATTGCTAAGGTGGACGAATTCTATCAAAATATATTATTTATATTATTATTATCTGGCCGGTTCTTTTAATATTTGAACCAAAAAGGAATATGTCTTTTGCGCATTGACAAAAATGCGAAAAAAAAATTTCAATAACAATGATGTTACGCGTGTTCATATTATCTAACCGTTTTTCTTTATTAGAGCGTAAAATGAAAGAATAAAATCTTTAAATCGATACAATCGATGCACCTAGCTGGAATGCGCGCACCTCTCCCGCTTTCCTTTCCACCTCCCTGTATCTATAAAGGTTCGTTATTCCTTTTGAGGCATGGAAAACTTAAAATTTTATTTTATTTTAGGTACTTGCCATCGTACATCTTTTTGGAGACCAGTAAGATTGGAGATGGCGAACAAGCCTAAGAAAGCAACAGTACAAAGTTGGATTGGACTTCATCCTGAATTATATTACGACCCGGCCAGTAATTTGATTTACTGTTCTAAGTGCGAGAGCAGTATAACAGCTAAACTTAGTAGTGTCAAGAGGCACGTTAAAGGTCCGAAACACAAAGGGACAAGTAAAAACCAAATGAAGAATTTTATTTGGACCTAGTACAATTTCTCATATTATGTAATATACCTTGGATTCAAGTAAACAACCCCGCTTTCAAAAAATTCTTCCATAAATATATTTGCTGCAATTGTACAAATCGACAAAAGCTTCCTGACCTATCATTGCTGAGAAAAGTTTATTTAGATAAGATTTTTAAAACTAAAATTGACTCGATTTATGAACAAATTGCAAATCAAAAGCTGTGGGTATCTTTAGACGAGACAACTGATTTTTTAGGCAGATACATGGTACATTTACTTGTAAAACCTTTAAATGCGATCACACAAAAACCATTTTTAGTTGCTTGCAAAGTACTAGAAATTGTTAATGGGAGCACAATTGCCCAATTTGTAATAGACTGCTTTGAAAATATGTGGTGCGATTTGTATGAATCCAAAGTAGGAGACGTTGCTGTATTATGCACTGATAGTGTAGCATATATGCTAAAAGCGGGACGTGTGCTGAAAAATTATTTGCCCAACATGATACACGTCACTTGCTTAGCACATGCACTGAATCTCGTGGCAGAAAAAATACGATACGAATACTCAGATGTAGATGAATTAATTTCAAACGTAAAAAAAATATTTTTAAAATCACCTAATAGAGTGCGCTTGTTAAAAAACACCTTTCCCCACATGCCGCTTCCTCCAGAACCCGTTATTACAAGATGGGGTACTTGGTTGGAGGCAGTGTCATATTATGCAAAATATTATGATCAAATTAAAACAATTGTAAATCTTTTAAGAAGTTCCGACGCGCTATCTATTAGGTGTGCCAAAAATGTTCTTCAAAAGGAAAACTTGAAATCGGACTTGGACTACATTGAGGAATATTTTAAAGATATACAAATTGGATTAAAGAAATTACAAAAATCGAATTTAACTCTAACGGAATCCTTTGAAATATTTGATCACGTGAGAACTGTGCTTAGCTGGTGTTCATCTGAGCTTATAAAAAATAAACTCGTAAATGTCATGGACAGAAATCCCGGTTTAGATAAAATTAGAGACATATGTGAAGCGATAACAGCAGGAAAGGATGAGCGATCATACTATATGTACTCGCCTTTAACCTCAGTTGATGTTGAAAGGTCATTTTCAACTTATAAATGGATTCTTAACATAAAAAGAAATCGCCTGACAGTTGAAAATATAGAAAAAACTATGATTGTGTATTTTAACTTAGATGACTCATCTGACAAAGAAAATTTCGGTTCTGATACTGAACTTGACGAATCGAATCACGATGATTAAATTAAAATCGTTCTTTATTTTTTATGGTATTTATAACACAAATAAAGATTTTCAAATTCTTAGCAATTTTTGATGCATCAAGTTCTTTATCAAAACCGAACAGTTAGTAGTTCAGTATTAAAACTGATTGTCCTAAATGCTTCAAATATTAATTTGTAAACTTCAAAGGTTAATTTGTACTTTGATTTGAGTAAAAATTGCATCCCTCAACGTCAGTAAAATAAATATGACATAGATATTTAAAGATAGATAAACATACATTTGTTTCTTAAATCTTTCCTTCTGTACATTTTGTTTCATGGTTTCCAATTACGTCATATTTTAAAATAATATAAATATACATATATTTGTTACAACAATATTCTATGTGTTTTATTTTTCCTTTAGAGCCCATTAATTATTTAATGAACCTAGAGCGATATCGACCGGCGATTTTTGAGCATTTTTTCTTTCGTTTTTTTTTTGCATAGAAATCTCCAAAAATCGCCAGACAATATCGGTGGTGTGAAAGGACCCTTACGTTTTTTTTTTTAACTAGTTAATGCCCGCGGCTTTTCCCGCGTGTACTATTGTTTTTGTATCCCATGGGAACTATACTTTTTTTTTTAATAGGAAGTAGCATATGTGCTATTCCACACCTTAATCTATATCACTACCAAAATCAGCATTTTCAGTGGCATTGAGTAATGGACATCCATACAAACTATCATATTTATAGACAAACTTTAGATAAATATAGACGAATTACTTATTCCAAATAACACATTTTTTTAAATGAATTTAAGTGTTGTCTCGAAATTTCGAGACAGATGTGCCGGAAATAATTTAGTCCTAAGGAAGTCTCCGTTTCTTGTCTCTGTTCTTCGAAGTTTAGGCTAATAGGCACTACCTATTCCTATCACTGTTAATTAGCCATTTAGTTAACAGCCTAACCGTTAGAAGAAGCGCTCGCCGGCTGCTGCCTCGGCACCGCTCGCTTCGCTCGCTCGGCTCGCGTGTGGTTGTTCACAGTTCTAACCTAACCTAACCCATTTGATCGGAGAGCCCTGGCTTAGTTACTGCTACCACTTCAGCGCGCGTGGTTGGTCAGTTCTAGTTGTCCTTAATTTCACCAGATGGCTGCGACTGAGTTAGGATGTTTACTAAACGGCTGATTAAGCAAGTTGGTTTTTTTTTTGGGTGAGAAATCATCAAATAACTTCTCCCACTCTGCGCTGAGCGGGAGGGTGTGTCAGACTCTTAATGACTAAAACCCACCCGTATTCCTTCCATTGCCTGTGTTGCCAGGGGCCACGGTAACTCTTTTGTACCTTCCCGCGACCCCGGCAGGCATCGGCCCTAGTGGACCCCTACACTTGTGCTGACGACATCTCTTTGAGGCGCGCGTGGAATACAACGCGCCGTCGACCCGGGCCTGGTCCTTACCGGACGGTGAGCTGCCCATTGCTTACCGTCCGCAGCTAGTTGGCTGCGACATACATATATACGATATATATTGTATCGCATTCTATGGTTGATAGTGTGGATTGTAAAAGTGGATAGGAAAAGCGTGGATTGTAAAAGTGGATAGGAAAATCAGTGTGGCTTTTCCTATCCACTATACTAAACATTCAAAGTATATATAACACAAAAGTATTTTTACCAAAAAACAAAAACGTTTGTAAGCAAAACGTTTTGTTGGTCTGAAGAAACCGCAAATACGGTAAACAAAAGGTATCGGAACCTTTAAAAAAATATTAAATTCATATTGGAAACACGAGATTCGATAAACCGATGACAGAGCCGCCGCCACAGAATACTAATCGAGAGATTTGCGCGCGACCGCAAGCTAACACAGTAGACTGATCGCACGCACATGAGGTTCTGTAGAACAAACCTGCCATAAAGTTATGGGCCCTGGTATTTTTCAGCTGCGTCATTTACATTTTTGTGGAAATAATATAAAATTGAGCCAATTCAACAGAAACGCACGACGAGTAGCATTAGAAATTATAAGTAGGTAACAACAAGTTTTATAAGTATAAAACATGTTCTGAAGAACCCCATCGTACGTAGATGGGATTCTGCAGGACAACGTGTTTTTCAGTGATAATTTTCGTCAAGTTAGTAACAATTTGTGATTATCTGCTATGTTAGTAATGTTAGTAGATAACATTACTAACATAGCAGATAATCAATCGAATCAATCGATAATAATAAGTTCTTTATTTCTCCTCACAATGACTAGCTTATTCTAGGTTTCACATATTATATATTTGTTTTTTTTTAGCTATGTGAGGAGCTAGTGTCTGAGTTAGGCGTAAAATGCCTGTATAAAAATAAAATCACGTTAATACAAATAATTGCACAATTAAAATCTCCAGTAGATGAAACATAATAAACGATATGGTACGTATATGGTATGTCGAACCACCCACCCACTCTTTTTTCTCGCAGAAATAACGGAACGCCACGTGTATATTATCCTGGCGTAGTATTATGTAATCTGTGTCCTGACATACTTTTTTGCTTTGTAAAAATATTTATGTTAGATAATAAGAATAACAATAAAAGTATTTACATTTTGAAAAGCCTGCTCTACTTTCTCTTGTCTATGTATTTCCACAATGTTTCTATTTCACCTTAGTAAACAGGTGACACTTAATACTCTTCAGAGAGTTACAAGTATACCTCATACATTTCGAAAAAAAACTTGGGACTTCAGTCTCATTTTGCTTCAAGTCACGTAGTCCGTGCTACAATTGTCGGCGTTTCATCTCGATCTCGAGTTTCATGAGTTTACTGTATCCTTCTCCTTACAAAACTTTCTTACTTTTCACAGCTGCCCCGAAGTATGTCGACACTTCTTATCTTTGTAAAATGTTAACTGGTTGGAAGAACTCATAGGATATAGTATGAGTGTCATAAAAGATTTGTGCATTTCAATCATTGAATCTAAATGAAAAGCGCAATATATATATTTATGTTTGCGCTGTAATACATTCAACTATGTAATAATTGCATTGCCAGTTTTTGCTCCTTGCAGCGGTTAATGCTACTAAGGAAAATATTCTTTTAAAAAGGACTTTTAATTTCTACATGGAAAGTATACTGTCTAATGATGAAGGAAGACGGTATATGGAAATAACATATGAACAGAAACTGACGTAGCAACACTAGGCATTTTTATACCGTTTGTAGTATCATCTTTTTAATAATACATGAGTTTGGCCCATTGCCCACGACGGACTGCCCTAATTCAATTGACGCTTACAGAATGCGTGATAGGATACATATTACACGAGTATGACACGCAACGGATATTTGATCATAAATTTTTAATTTTTATATGTTTGGTTCTACATCAATGTTTCCAGTGTTATCTGCGTCTATATTGTCTGTAGTCACAACATTCATTTTGTGTCTACTGTCGTCTCCCCAATTTCACACCTCCTGTGGATATTCTTGTGCAGAGGCGTCAAGTTTATCTCTGTATCTCCTTCTCGGTCTACCGCCAAGGTAATGTTTGATCGGGAAGCATCCCGCATCACTTTTAGGTGAAACCCAACTCCCGCGTCGCTGAATAAAATTGTGATGACGTAGGTGACCGTGAATGTAAACCTAAACTTGAGTCAATTTAGCTCGACGGCGTCAATGATAACTCTGGCTAAGAAAAAAAGAGAAGGAAATAGTGGACTCTTTCGAGGGGGGTTAAAGCAAAGCCCTAAAGCCATCAAAATTCCTTTATCGCCATAAACAAACCGCAAAAAATCACACGACCGTTCGGCTTTCACTAAAATATTGTAACAAAGACTTTTCAATTCAGACGAATATTTTTTCGCGAGCAAAAAGCGTAGTGCGCACACCATCCGACATTTTAGTTCTTTTTGCGGTTAAATGAATGTTTTTATTTTCTGTTTTCTTTCGTCATGACGTTTCGTTATGAAGTTATTGTTAAACGATGGAGATTTTATTAAAATGCTGTTTCATTTTTATTGAAACTGTAATTTTAATTTCGTTAAGAAAATTACATAATGGATGCTTTATCGATTTTTTTCTTTTTCGAATTTTCTAGAAACGTACAGATTACTTGTAGTTTGATGACAGTATTCATCTAACATGGTAAGTAATATAAATTTTAAATTATTATGTTTTTCTAAATCGCTCTATCACTTGACCCTCAATAGAAACATCTCCCACGTTATTGCTACCCTATACTGTGAAGCCTCTCATTTATTCACAGCATGGAACGCATTTACCTTGAAGTAATTATCGAGGAAATTGATACTGCATCACACTTGGTTTCTCTAGAAATACATAATTTCTCCGTAAATCACGAGTGTTTGTAATCTGGAACGATGTGTATAGCGAGGCTTACCAAGTTGAAGTTACATACATCACATCACTCCTGCATGTATTCTCCCAAGCATTGGGCAAGGATATAAAATTATATTATAGCACACCCACATTTTGCCAATTATTTTTAAGTCCCATGTGATAAATGGCACAAATCTAGATTCCGGGCTGGTCATACCAGTCCAAAGTTAACAAAAAGATTTTTGAGCCAAATCTACAATGTCCACAAAACATCAAGACGACATGCCCTGTATACAAAAATTAAAATCCTCGAACCCACAATCCGACCCATTACACAGAATACGGGAGACGATCAGATAAGTGCATCACAATGGCCCCACGACATAAAGACATCATATCATTCTACGACAATAAATTCTCAAAAGGGCGGTTTATGGCACAAAAGATTGAGGTTTTGGGACAAAATTTTAGTTTTTCAAGAGAATTTCAAGTTACACATCCCCTTTTGTGCAACAATGCATGAGAACAAGAGGAGTGATCAAAACACATAAAGTTTCGTGTTACATAATTTATAGGTAGTTTTTACTTGAGCAATGCGGAGGCAAAGCGACTTGAGATGTTGACGTACTCTGGTACAATTTTATTGTCATTTGCTATTATACGTTTCTTTGGTACAGGAAATCTTGACAAATATAATAATAGGAAAAAATTTATCGGAAACCGAGTTTTTTTGCATGATCTTAGATTTCTTTAGTAGGTATAGTTTTAATGAAACAATATCAATTTAATATAATTGCTGTGAATTACGTAATACTGTGACATAGTTAAAACAGACGTAGACTAGTTAATAAAACAGAATGGTAAATTAATTAAATCTGTCTTTAAAATTAAATTATCACAAAACGGGGTCCTGAAAAACTAAAAGAAAGACTATCGACAAGTTTTAAAATAATATGCTTCAATAAATCTATCACTTTATTATGACAGCTGACCATTTTACCCAAAAGCCCATAATATAGCAATCAAGACACATTTTTTTCTACGACAACAAACGCCTGGTTTTGATGACATTTCCAAAAAAAGCTATACCCTGCCACAGATATAGCCGTAGATACTAAAATATTGTGACGGCATCCTGCTGTGATGTATTTGCCAAAATGTGGGTGCCTTATCAAGATGTGGTATCGCTGCTACGACCTCTGCAGATGTTATTGTTGGCTCTGTAACATGCACATTGCAATCTCCTTTATTCACTACAACATTATCTTTTAAAATACCAACAATGTCTAGTAGTTAATCATTTTGATTGTTGGGGCTTTGCCATTATTCCACCATTGTATTTTCACTATTAAATATTTTACTTCGCGAATTCAATTGCATGTATTTAAAATATTGCTTTATGAGATTTAGGTGTCGTAGTGTTTCGATTGTAAGTCAATTTATCATTTTTTATATCGGGCACTTGATCAACAGCAGCTCGTTATTTTAAGTTTTTTTACACAATACAACTATTCAACGTCAAAACATGCAGTTAAAAGAAATAATGTTTACACTTAAACAGATATTAAAGTATACAAATTGATATAAAATTATCCTCCTACATTGAAAGAAAGACCACTTTACCTGACCTTATCACACTATCATATCAATTGCATGAGCTTCATAATTTAAAGGAACACATATCAAATAAGATTAAAAAGCGTTGATTCAGCGAACGAACGTGTAAGAATTTCTGCCTAGAGCCTCCGTGGTGTCAAGATAAAAAACATTATTTATAGCCGTTGTCCCCTTGCACGCGATCTAGACAAATTAAACGAGTAACTTGATCAGACGACACGTCAGGAATAAGTTTTGGTAGGAACGTACATTATGTTCTAAGAAGTATGAATTAAATATTGTGATATCGCCCATGATGCAATACGATACGGCCAAGATAAAAAGCCTAAAATTAATTAAAACCCAAATTCACCTCCAATCAGTTGAAACGAAATATCTCTTTAACACTTCCATTGCGTAACGATAAAAATTCCTCCAAACATAAAGTTTTGATTGACTTGTTAATAATTTAATATTTTCGCTAACAAATTGTCAGACATCAATCTCAATACAAATTAACAGAAAAATCAATTTATATTCATGGAACCTGTTTTAAATGTGTTTACTTAATTCGTATTTCCTAACGTTAGCCAATTAGGAACGTAATTAATCGTCTATAGCTCTTCCACTATTAATTTGGTCTGTTACTATTTTAGGCCCGTAGCGTCACTCAAAGTGGCCACAATCGCTCTTCAGACCCCACTTACATCACTCGAGCGTCAAGCAAAAACTGAATACATGGCTCGAGCATACTTCAGTGACGAGAAAAAAACACCAGGTGCCTACCGAAAGCGCTCATTGTTCCAGTGAACGCGAAAGATTAATAAATCTTTAGAGGGTTGAGTATCTGCGGCCGATCTCGCGGGATGCGAGCTTCGGGCCAGGACGCGTTATTGCAAGCCTATTCAGATGCCACAGTTGAGGCCAAACATCCCCTTTGTGATGACAAAGGTGTCGCGTAAAGAAAAAGGGTCCCTATCGACGATCTGCCTTATCAGATCCAGTTCCCTTCCGAGAGGTCTCAATAGGATAGTCTGAGTTTTGAATGCGGCGGATCTAATTCCCCCGGTCACAATAACCTACACGAATTCCAATTTAGTCTGACACAGAATGCAGGAGGAATAAAAAGAGTTCGAAGGATGTTATCAAACATCGGTTTGATAGGGCCTCGTATTGTGTTGAAATAGCGTTTCGTGATACTCCGTTGTTATTTTTAATGTTGGTTCCATAAGCCGTATTTTTGTGGTTTCATAATATGAAATAGAACTGCGTATTGCGGGCTGTCGTTTCATAAATAAACATATCACAGTGATATATATTATAGTGTGTCCACACTACGTTAATTTTAAACGAAATTGTATTTTTTTGCACGCGTACTGAACATAGGCATGTTTGAGTATGCATGCCATACATAATTGGTATTAACAATTTAAATTTTTGAGATCAATCAAACTAACGCGGAAAAATAAAAGTTTACAAAACATGTTGTTTGATAAAAAATGGCTGTCGTTCAAGTCACGGCAACACGAGGGCAAAAAACATTGACACTAAACTGACGTATGCCTCATTACAAACAATTTCCAATTGATCATCCACGCATTTAAAATCGGTGGATTAGCCGAAAATGAACTGACGGCCGTTATGATTGATGTTTGTCCTCCAACCCCACATACACTTATTAAGCTTGATGCGCCCTTTGGCTTTCTAAAAATCGACAGTAAACACAATAGCAACAATTGGTCCGATCAAACGGAATATTAAGTTTGCTTGTCATTTTAACTATAATCTCTATATCGTCACAAAGTACCGCAGCTGCCACAACCTAACTTCTGCTATCTATCGGTAACTTTAAGGTACCTTTTTCTTCGTTGTTACGTCTGTCTAGGAAGCGTAGCTAAGAAAAGAGGTTATTGTCAGTCTCGTTTTATGGGTTATGATTTATGACCAATGACTCCCAACGGGCTAAAGTCTCATGATAATCTTATTCAAACGCGCCTCTTGTGAGGTACACAATGCTACCTAAATTAGCTATAGCCGTATCATAAGCTATTTTGATGTTTATAAGAGGTGCGTTCAGTTTACTGAACCGTGTGTGGTATGCATACACAAACATGGTATGTTCTAAAGGAGCTGTCGCTTCATTTGTGCTAGTTAATTTTTTATTTTGAATCACGACGTTCGTTTCCACACAATAAACAATGACATCGACTCGAGCTTCGTATGGATTAATGATTATTTAATGAACTATAAGTCTGGGTAAATTATAATGTTCTCCGTATCTTTGTTGAAATCCTGTATCGTTTTTGTATGTTCATTTTGAAAAAGAATTAATGCAGTTACGCAAAGAAGAGGGATGATGAAGTCGAATTCTGTTTTCCCGAGAAATGAAACAATATATCTGCAATTCTACAAACTTTAGCCCTTCCATAGAACTGTAGCCACGTGTCAGTGTTGCAATTGCAAAAAATGCTGTATGTAGACAAGTAATGACGGATTGCTAGATTACAGCCGACGGGTATCATCAATCTCTTTCCCCCAGTTGACTCTTATAACTTGTATGGGTAGGCTTTTAGTGATAATGCTTGATGTTTTTACAAGAGTTCTCGAATCTGTGGAGCGTGTAAACACTAGACAAGTATGAGGAAAAAGTGGGTTTAAGTACCTACACACTCAGTTTTGCTTTTCAATGATAAATCTTGTGATTTTCGGTATGAATATGGATATAAAATACATACATTTACGCCTACAAAATACCTACTGGAGTAAAGATACGAGTCATACCTACATGGGTTAGGTAACTTTCAATGAATTATTTATTCATGACGAGGTAACATTGCACTCGAGTGTTTAAACATACATTCAATTACTATAAAAACTACGCCTGAGAACATCCTGACGCGACGTAATATTTTTTTACCCACAACACGACCAATCCGTCATAAGATGCATGTCCCCTCGAGGTTTAGAAAAAAAGTAAAAAAAATCCCCATTATTCAACCCTTTCTATTGTAAAGGTAAGTACAGATTAGTTTCAAGAGAAGGGATACAATCTAAACGATGTGCCTGCGCGTAGACCATTCTTCATACGAAGATTTTTATTGATAACAATATTAGAGTCATCTATAAAATAAAAGTAGCTTGCCTATACTGGGAGTTAGCCACATGCAATGGGAAGATGGGTAACTGGGAAGTTATGTGGCAAGCTGAAGTGGTTTAAACAGCTTTCCTCTGCAATTTATTTACATTACGCAGATTCAAGATATAAAAATAAAGGGAGGATTATTTTGAAGTTTGGATATACAAATTAATGTAACATCAAACATATTTATAAGTTTTTCTTACAACGCTGATGTTGATTCAACCTCTTTTAGAAATTGTAACTATTACCTACAATAATTAATTATGAATCTTATCATGACGTCATAATCATAATATCAATATGTTAAGTTTCTCCCTCTCACAGAGAGAAGGCCTGTATCCCAGCAGTGGGAACATTATAGGCTGATTATGTAAGTTTCTCCCATAATTGCAACACACACAGAGAATACACAAACGGATGTAACCAAATGCACCAAATTGTTTGGCGATGAAAAAGTCACTCAACTCAACAACCTAAACTAATAAAATATCAATCAAAATTATAAACTTAACTCAATAATATAAACAAAGAACACTTAAACTTGAGCATTTTAATTACCACTATCAACGGATGTCCTAATACACCGTAAAGTTTGATACTTTATTTTTTGTTTACATATAGCGATATGGTTAATTAGGACCACGATTAAACGAAGTCAAAACATTGTCCCTTTGAGTGCAACAGCGCGGATCGAGACCAGATTGAAATAAAAAAGTGTTAAACATCCTGTCTTAATTAAATTTTTAGTTTATTGAGGATTTCATTAAGAAATCCGTCGACAACGTTTTAAGGAGTTGATTTTGGTGATTTTGTATGAAAATCCTTCCTAAATTCACACATCTACATCCTTTTCAGCGTGATGTATATGATAATTTGGTTAAGGCGCCGACAAAACCCAATTGACCAAAATAGGCTTCTCTTAAGAAAAAAAATTGCCAAATCTGTATAGTTTGTGGTAGCGGAAAAAATATATGTTAATTTTGAACATATTTCCCAGAACTTCGTTGTTACCTAACCACGTTTTGAAAAAAAAATTCGATACAAACTAACGTTAAACTAACCTCTTACCTCGAGTTCTAATCCAAAATATATCTATTAAATATCAACATACGTTACGTATTTCATTAATAACAAGAACGTCTTATTTGAATGCAGACCTTGGTTGTTTTTTATTTTCGATTACTCAACTCAATTTTGAGTAAATAGATAATTGCTTCATATTTTGCAATAAATTACAAGCGTTGTGTCATCGCGCTTCTCTTTCTTTTCTATGCAATCTGACAGTGACTGTGGTTTAGGTGTTGTCAGCATCTTAAAGATGTTGCTGTAGCTGTCAGTATTATCAACAGTATTTCAATGTCGTCTCCTATTTTATAAATAACTAGCTGCGCCCCGCGGTTTCACCCGCATAAGTCTCGATATCGTAAGAATATCGGGATAAAAAGTATCCTATGTCCCAATTTAGGTCATGGTCTACCCATGTTCCAAATTTCATCCAAATCCGTTTTTTATTTTAGCGTGAAACCGTAATAAACAAACAAGCAAATTCACTTTCGCATTTGTAATATTAATTAGGAAATTAGGATTTGAATATTTGATGGAATTAGGAGCTGAATTAACAGCTCTAAAATATCACTGTATTAGTCAAAATTACTTCCACTACTTCCACTATATAAGAAGCGAAAATACAAAATAAATTGTGGGATTCAAGTAATTGTAAACAACTGTTAGAAAGCTCTATTCAATTACTGTAACAATTTATTTAATACTACCTTACTATGTAATAATCCAATTAGACCTATTGAGAATCTATTAGTTTCCTATCTGTCCTTGATATGAATAAAAAATACGGTTTCAAAAGGATTGTTACTATCGAGTTAATTCACGACTATTATTATTTTATTCAACCATGATTCATGTGCGTATTGAATAATTATCTTTTGCTTAAGAAACGGTTAAGGAAAACATCATGAGCAAACCGGCATGCCTGAGAGATATTTCTTGACGGCATGTGAAGCCAAGTCAGAGGCCCATGGGCGGCATAAAAACTCTAACACCATGTTAGTGGCACGAAAAAGAAGAAAGAAGATTATTCTGCTAGAACAACCTCTTTGTAAGTAATTAAGAGGAAACCGGCATGCCTGAGAGATATTTCTTGACGGCACGTGAAGCTAAGTCAGAGGCCCATGGCATAAAAACTCTGACACCAGGTTAGTGGCACGAAAAAGAAGAAAGAAGATTATTCTGCTAGAACTACCTCTTTGTAAGTAATTAAGAGGAAACTGGCATGCCTGAGAGATACTTCTTGACGGCACGTGAAGCCAAGTCAGAGGCCCATGGGCGGCATAAAATCTCTGACACCAGGTTAGTGGCACGAAAAAAGAAAGAAGATTATTCTGCTAGAACTACCTCTTTGTAAGTAAATAAGTTATTAGTGTATCATAGAACAATTTGAACGTATTCGTGTAACGAAATGTTATTATATTGTTATCTGCATTCGCATGATTCTACAATGCAACATATAAATATAGCTTTTCATACAACAAACACTATACTGAACAAAAGCCCAGTCATTTCATAATTTATTCAAATGCTACAGTCACTCTCATATTTACATGGTACTCAAACTTTAAAACAAAATGCAACATTTGAAACCACCAACACATTTACAGCTGTAGTAACAAGGAAAGTAACAACTTGAGTTCAGAACAAGCTTAGTGTTCCCGGAATTAATTTAGAAATTGTTCTCGGCGAAAATTTAATTTAGCTTACTTCAAACGCAGGAACCACTGTTCCAAAACACATCCGGCTTGCTTGCAAGCAAACTACCAAAAATAAATTAATTTGAATGGGTCGTTCTAAATTAGTAGTTTCGTTCGTCCGAAGGCCAAATCAAACATAGATGTAGCTTCGTATAATATGGTTGTTTGAAATGAAATTCTATGTTTCCGGACAAAAACTTTGCTGCTACCGTAATTGAGTTATAAAATAGTAATGATAGGGTTAATTCATTCATTATGTACTGTTCGACCAGTAATTTGTGTTTTTCGTAAATGTAGAATTATTGTGGTACCGTTTGTTCGTGTTGTCTTAATGTGAGTACGACCAACAATTGTCTAATTAAGATCTTGCTCTCAATTGATTTAATTGCTTAATTTTGACTATGCAAAGTTGCCTAAAAAGCGTGCGTTTCACAAACATTTATAAAGTCTGATTATTATCTAAAATCTGCGATCAAAATAATTAGATTTTTGTTCATTGCTGTATTCACAACCAAGTTTAAAAATAACTTTATCCATGAAAGACTAACAATGAGCTAAAATATGAAGAATCTGAAGTACTGTCCACAAATCAAGGATTTACATTACGTTGATATAAGCACAGTCGTAACTTGAATACCATGCATTCATCATGGTGACTGACACTCGATTAAGTATCTCCACATGTGTCGAGGAAATAACCATAACCTTCTTTTACTATTCTATGGTAATCTGGTAAAAGGGAAACTGTCTATAGAATGTGCAAACTGTATGAGATAGAAATTGTTCACATCTGTGAACAGCTTATCATTATCTACATTACTGACATGTTATTCAGGTCTCGTAGCAAAGAATGAGTCATGATAGCTTTTCTGTGTTCATTAAAATTTTCTTTTATAAATTAGTGTTTCTTCGTATAATATCGTCTTCTACTAAAAGGCACTAAGAGAAGACCAAACGCCAATAATAGTATCTAATCTATCAAAGTTTTAAGTTCAATTTCTAGACTTCGCAGAAACAAAATCTTCTCTTCACATAGGAAAAAATCCCTTGAGACGAAATTCACGTCTCAGCTTTATGGTTTTATTCCCACATGAAGAGGCAATGGAGTAACAATTAGGTAATCGGTGACAGTGTCCTATATCCGGAGACCACACAAGAAAGCTGAAGAGCTGACGATCTGTCTGTACTTATGACTAATTAAGATTTGGAAACCCGACAGTACTGCTACACAAGTATTAATAGGAATGCCATCTGGTGCACCGATCCGCATGGACATCAAGTATATCGCTGACGAAATATGCAGGCTTCTTATGAAGAATGAGACTGTTTGGCATCTGTAGTATTTAAGCTATTGACTGTGTTTAAACATCTCCCATAGACTTATATTAATGGTTTAAATGGGTTTTTATTTTTTATTAATATTTTACACAGATTTGTGTATACCTTGTGAATGTGAGAACGTTGTAGGCTTAATAGACTAGATATTTTGTAGACCTTTTTCTTTTTTTTTTTTTGTTAAGTACCTGGTACGTCTCGACAGGCCTACACTGTCCTCCCATACCTAATAACACTGTAATTTGAAAACATTGTAAAAGCCAATTATTTTTAAAAGAGTAACCGTGGAGTTTCTTGCCGGCTCTTCTCCATAGGAAACGACCCGTTGGAACCGTGCACCTAGCTTCTGACGTTTCATACGTGCCCATGTAGGTTTATGTGAAATAAAAATATTTTGATTTGATTTGAAAAATGTTACTCTTTCTTCTTGGAATTGGAGCAGTGCGTTATTTTATAAAGTGAGTAGCAGACTGTCAGATCATGTCTTGAACCAGTAAACTATAACCAAGAAACTAATAATAGTAATAGACACTTCCACTATATAACGACTGACGTAAACACTACGTTACGACTTCAATCGTGAAAACTTTACAAATAAAAACTGTCAAAATTAGAGACAATTACACCCAATACCTCACCTAGAAAAACATTTTAACGCGCAATACAACAGTGCAAATGAAAACGTTCCGACTAGTTTATAGAAGCAAATTGACCGCGTAGGAGCGATCGTGTGTACCAAACTTGAGTTAAGCATACTCCACTTATCTATGGCTACCGGTTTCTCTACTTAGTGTGGTTATTATAGTCGGGTGCGTCAAAATAGGAGACCGTCATAATAAGTTTTAGGTGTATTTTTTTATACCCGACTTCAGAAAAACCAAATACGGTGGAAGTTTTAAGTGATACCTTATTTTAGAATTTAGAGTGTTGAATTTGATATGTTTGCTAATCATTTAAAGAGTAGGCGTAGCAAAGTTTATGTGATTCTATAAAAAAAAACTGCTTTACAAGTGCTGTCATAGATAGGAATGCCATTAAAGTTATCAAATAGATAATGATTTATATTTAAAACTATGAAATAAAACCATCTGACAACACTGACGAAAAACAGCTGTTTGAATCTATGAACGCGTAATGAGGTCGAGTGCCCAACGAGAAATTACAATTATATCTGCTCATAATCGAATATTTCACGACCTTTCTCTTAAACGAATAAAATTTTAATGCGTACAAAATTAACAGAATTGAATTTGTCGACAACGTTAAAAGTAATGAACGTGCTATATATTTGTTTTAATGTTCCTCAACACACCTTATTTGTACAGTATCTCCAATTAAATTTTGCTTCCAATTAGAGAAACGCCAATAACGGTGACTTTCTTTTCAACATTTTTCTACGATATTAACTTGTGTTGCGGACTGTACTGCGTTAACAACATTTCATCTCGTGTTTCTACCATTGATCGGGAGATGGGCATGAGATATTGACTTTTTATTTATTGACATTTTCTAATGTACCATCGCGGCCATTCATCATGCCGGCTTCGATACCACCGCTTCTGATAACGCACCTCATTGTTTGCTGTACACATAATGGATTATTGATAAAACACGTGGGTGTCCCTAATCTCAGGTCCAAGGGAAATCTACTCAGACGTCGATTCAACCAAAATATATTAAGGTAATGCTTTCCGTAATGAATGA
Organism: Atethmia centrago; assembly: GCA_905333075.3. Classification (NCBI taxonomy): domain Eukaryota; kingdom Metazoa; phylum Arthropoda; class Insecta; order Lepidoptera; family Noctuidae; genus Atethmia; species Atethmia centrago. The sequence continues at coordinate 10,215,333 of HG995382.1, forward strand.
TCATGGTCAGATATTAAGTGGACACGATTTATCGTCGCTCCGTCGTAATGTAGAAATTTCGATAGCGTGCCTGCTCAGTTAAATGATGTAACAGTAATCTAACGCATAGAAACGTGTTTGAACACATTAGTCAATGTTACGATGGAGGTATTTCCAAGATTAGCCACTGATGTTTAGAGCCTATCTGTAATTTCGTTTTTAGTGAGGAATTATAAAGTTCAAAGTTTGTAATTTATCTCATTAAGACGCTGACAACACCTAAACCGCGGTCACTATCAGATTGCATAGAAAAGAAAGAGAAGCGCGATGACACAACGCTTGTAATTAATTGCAAAATATGAAGCAATTATCTAATTACTCAAAATTGAGTTGAGTAATCGAAAATTAAAAACAACCAAGTTCTGCATTCAAATAAGACGTTCTTGTTATTAATTAAATACGTAACGTATGTTGATATTTAATGCAGATATTTTGGATTGGAACTCAAGGTAAGAGGTTAGTTTAACGTTAATTTGTATCGACATTTTTTTCAAAACGTGTTTTGGTAACAACCAAGTTCTGTGAAATGTGTTCAAAATTAACATATTTTTTTTTCCGCTACCACAAACTATACAGATTTGGCAATTTTTTTTTTAAGAGAAGCCTATTTTTGTCAATTGGGTCTTGTCAGCGCCTTAAATGTAAGATAAAGTATGTCTTGAGAATGCGGGTAATGCGTGTAATATAAAGAATGAATAATCGCACGTAATGGTTTTATAGTTTTCAAAACAAACGTTATTTTGCTATTGGGCCATGGGTAGGTACTACACGCACATGTATCGCAAATGCTTTTAGATGAACCATTATTGTTGTCAAATTCATTGACAATTAATCTTTAATATTGAATGGAAAAACAAAATAATGTCTCAATAAGAGATTACTGTTAAGGCGCTGACAAGACCCCATTGACCAAAATAGGCTTCGCTTAAGAAAAAATATTGCCAAATCTGTATACTTTGTGGTAGCGGAAAAAATATATGTCAATTTTGAACATATTTCCCAGAACTTGGTTGTTACCAAAACACGTTTTGAAAACAAAATCTTGATACAAACTAACGTTACACTAACCTCTTACTTTGAGTTCTAATCCAAAATATCTGTATCAAATATCAACATACGTTACGTATTTAATTAATAACAAGAACGTCTTATTTGAATGCAGAACTTGGTTGTTTTTTATTTTCGATTACTCAGCTCAATTTTGAGTAAATAGATAATTACTTCATATTTTGCAATAAATTACAAGCGTTGTGTCATCGCGCTTCTCTTTCTTTTCTATGGAATTTGACAGTGACCGCGGTTTAGGTGTTGTCAGCGTCTTAACAGGAACTAGACTAGTTCTGGCTACAAACACAGTCTTTAATCAGGAACTCTTGAACGGTGATGTTGCAAACTGAGTCCCACTAAACGGTAAACTAGTTTTACTTCCACAAAATTTTCGTTTGGGTAAAGCATAGTACTCACATTAAAATTATTAATTACAATATGTTGCATCTTTATGTTACTTTAACTAATCCATTTAGTATATCTGAGAGCAGTGGTGGCCCAGTGGTAATGTCCGCGAATTACGAGTTGTAGGTCGTAGGTTCGAACCCAGACAGGAGCTACACTTTGTGTCATCACCTCTGCTTTCCAAACGGTGAAGGAAACCATCGTAAGGAAACCGGAATGTCCTAAAACCAAAAATTCGAAGACATGTGACATCAACCAACCCGCACTGGGTCCGCGTGGTGGATTACGGCCCACTCCCTCTTACCAAGAGGAGGCCTGTGGCCCAGCACTGAGAACATTATAGGCTGATTATGATGTAACTGTACATTGAATATTTAAAAAAAAAATGGTTGATAAGGGAATAAAAATGTAATATTATAATTTTCTTACAGATTTTGCTAAGCAAACTGTAGATGACTTCTTCTCACCGTTGTGGTATTATTGGTAACACAATAAGAGTTTCTCTAATAGGAAGTTTTTTCAGTATTAACATCTACAAGGAGTTTTAAACAGACTTTATGTGTACGTAACAGGACTATTACTATCCCTCATTTATATGTATGGAAAAACGACGTGACTAGAAGCACGTTAAATGATAAAATGGGAAGATATACTGAAGGAAGTAGACTCAGCATAAATAAAATTGCAACTGGTAAAATAACAAGTGTAAGTGAAGATTTCTTTGATGTTTTCTTGGTTAAGCAATGATATAATCAATCTACGTAAAGCTCGGTTGTACCTTTATAAGTTGTAGAGTTTTAATTTATAATGAATGTGATCTGTTTGCTGATAAATGGAGCAGAATTATGCCTGTATGTCTGATGTTTTGCGAGATTAAGTATGCTAGGTTGTCCTGTATCATATATTATTATTGGAAATATTTTTGTTTACTATACCTCTTTAAATGTCTATGTTAATTAATGTAATTGGTGTTACCGTTTTAATTAACAGTAAAGAATGAACATATAGAAGGCTGGATATTGCTAGTTATATTTTCCAGGATAAATTGGGAGAAACTTATTATGTTAAGAGGATTATGTGAACTTTGATCGTGGAGATTTTAGCAAACTATTAATAAAATTAAATTAAAATAGTTTATTCTGTAAGTAGAGTATCGGAATCATTTTTAGACGTCATACTACCTTATTTATTTATACTTGATAAATAAGTAGAAATGGCCGAGAATTTCGCAAAAGGCAAAGCTAACCATGATTCGATTGATTTAAATGATACTCTGGTTGTTCATTTACCCCTTGGAATATGAAATTATAACTAACTTAATAAAACTCAAAACGTTCGCAACAATCACGCAGAAAATTCAACGACGAGATTGTTATGATGAAAATTAAATACAAAGTCAAAAACAATCAGAGTCGATTAAACAAAAATGTTCGGGAACACAAACGAAACTGAACGAGAGCCAGTATTGCGGAGTTGTATCTGGGGGTAAAGTTTTAAGTGAAGTCAGTTCAACTCGTCGTGGATTTCCCTGGAGCAATTATAGAAACAATAAACCTAAAATTGGTGCAGCGTCCTGAAACAGGCCGCGGTCACCGATCCCGACTTTCCACCAATTACGCGACTTCCCTACGACGACCCACTTCGCAGAATGGAAATTCATTAAGAGCTATTCAAGTTATCACAATGTGACTATTAGAGCCCTATTCAGTTTTTAATTAATGACTAGGAGTACGACGGGGTGGCACTGTGGCAGCACCGGCGATCTGGCGATGTTGGAAAAGAAAAAACCAAGCGTTCGAGAGCAAATATATTCAATAGTGGTTTCCACGAATGAACTCTTTGATGTTTCCCTTTTATTACTAGAATTGCGGAGTATTTATGTCCCATTTTATAGGAATTTATGTGCGAGCCGCGACGTAGCACAGTTGGTTACGTAAATAAAGGAGCCGAATGTCAAAGCGGCTGTTAGAAATAATAAACGCGTGACCGAACGCTTTGCATATAATGAAAGGAAGAAGCCAGAATCGAATATTAAATCATAATATTTTGAATATGTCCGCCTGAATAAATACTGGATGTGATGTTTTATTTATGGGGTCCATTATTTGATGGACAACAGATTAATTAAATTATGATAACAAAGCCACAAAACCAAACATAAACGTCGTCTAATATACTTTCAAAATTATAAAAAAAACATAACACCACGCCTTGTTTCCCCGAAGGGTTGGGCAGAGGTGTACCTGTAGTACACCCACAAAATTATAAGTGACAATATAAGCTGAATGTATAAATGTCTTGTGTGTGTGTAATCAGCCTATAATGTTCCCACTGCTGGGACACAGGCCTCCTCTCTTCGAGAGGGAGTGGGCCGTAATCCACCACGCGGGCCCAGTGCGGCTGTCTTGTGTACCTTTAAGAAAATAAATGAAATTCGCTTGTCTTAATTCTAGTATTGTCATAAAACTTAGCTAATAGTTAAACAATTCCAAAATATCTAAAATACCGTACGAATATTTCAGATGTCCAAATTAAGGAAAGACAGAATCAAGCCTAAAATAAATACCAGAAGCAAGTGAAGGCAGTAGAAAGACAAACGGTGAATAAAGTTTTCAATTTCATTGTACGAGGTAACAATTTCAATCTAAAATTGGTAGCTCCAGATGTTCATGAGCAAATAACTTACGCCGACTAAAATGAACCCTAAATCTTCGCCGGGTGGATGGTCCCGCGCCAAGAATTGAATTTGCCTCGCATTCTCACACATGTATTAAGATGCCTATGGTGTGTTTTAAATTTAAAGTTCCCGGCTGGAGCTAACTTGAACTTTATAGCTCGTTTTGGTGGAATTAAATTAAGTAATGAGTAGTTGGGTTTGTAATTATTGTCTGTGTGGTTATGTAAGTTCATTTGTTTCGTTTGTTCTTGGTGAATTTTGTCGCGTCGGTGTAGTAATTTAATACTATGCAAACGGATCTTTGAATCGAAAAGTGGTGTTCACAGACCCGCAATATTTGAACGGCCTATCCAACGATACCCCCACACCATGGGATAGACGAGAAAAAGAATATCATCCCGACATTACGTGAAGGGAGGTACCCTAATTTTTATTTTATTTTAGCACTTTGTCGGTGTGATTAATATATGTATTGTGTGGTTAATATATATATGTGTGTATTTAATATAATACCTATGCCAAATTACAGCTTTCTAGTAGGTACTAAGCGTCTCTGAGCTATAGTGGGGCAGACAGACAGACCAGTTCCTTGTTTACTCCGGAACCCTAAAAACAGCTTATTCATGTTAAATATAAAACGGTGATAATTAAGTAAGATCCAATACTTAGATTAAGAGTAAAGCCGAGTAAAGAGTAAGCCCAATACTCCAGATTGACTCTAACAAAGATGAATTATCAGAATAGTACATAAAATCTAATGTTAAAAACGTCATTTCCTTGATACAAATGCTAGGAATATATACAATATTTCGTATACATTCCTAGCATTCGTATCAAGGCATTCGTAATCGTGACATTTGAGTTGCTTAACTTATATTTAAGGTAAGCAACTCAAATGTCAATTGAAGTGCTATGTTTTGTTAGTCAAGTGTCCCTCCCCCCCCCTGCCAGCTAAATGTTTGATTAGGGAGATGTGAAAAAAAATCATGGAAAATCATGGCAGTAGTACATATAATGAAATTAAAATGAAAACTATCACAGCTAATTGGGCTTTACAAGTTACCGAGTAATAGTCGACCAACCAAAAGTGAAAAAAACTTCACAGCAATCAGTGACTGAAAACCTATTGAACTAATTTCAAACTATCAAACGAATTTATAAATTTTCGTTTTTAAAAATTTCGAACCTCCGTTGAAATATTTCGGGTGGTAACACCGAGTCTCATATAGAACGTCGACTAGCTTCGCTTGAATTAAGTACTCTTGCCTATTCACTAGAGTGGATGTTAATGAAGCTACTGAAAGCATTAGTAAAAAGCCCGAGTCTTTTGAACAAGCTTCGTTGCAGTATGAAGTTGAGCCGTGTGTTTAAAATTGATGAAGCACGTTTATCATTGAAACTGTAGTCTTAAGCTTTGGTGAGTTATGTATGTTCCGTTGTGATTGTGAGACGGTGTCATGCAGAATTAATTGTATATCCCTCTTTGTAGTAGGAAGAATAAATTAATATTTAATTTAAAACATAGTTTATCTAATAGAATCTATGTGTATTTGTCAACAGTTATGTATTACAGTTATTGAATCTGTGTTGTAGCTATGAAAGGATGCAATAAATATATAATATTCTCTGTAAATATGTGAGGCAACTTAATAATAATAAAAGCTGGCAACACCAACGTCAACACGTCACAAAATACGTTCTCTAATATATTTTCAATAATAATTTTTTTCGACACAGTTTTTTTTTTTGTTATTGTAAAACAGTTTATCAAGAATAAATTCAAGTCAATCACCATATTTAATAAAGTGCAAAATGAACCACAATATTCTAGACTTCCATCAAAAACTGCCGAACCGGAGGTGACATCTGTCATGTCCCCTCCGATAGAACAAATACATATAAGAACAATTATGAAATGTTGACAAGATCAGCTGCACGTGCACGCCCACCACCTCCGGACTCTTCGCTCAGCTCCGCCTCGCCGCCGCCGGTACCCAGCCCCACCGTGAGTGCTGTGACGACACCGGCCGCGGTAGTTGCGTCGAGCTCGAGCGACGAGTATTTTTCCCCGCCGACGTCGCCAACACCTGTACGTCGGCAGGGGAGAGGCCGGCCACCGAAGAGCTTGGGACTTAGGGGCCAACTAGCCCCGAGCCGGGTCCCCGCTGCCGGTGGTTGTGTGCAGCGCATGAGATGGACTCAGTCTATGAACGAGAACGTCATGCACGCATATTACGGGTCTACAGAGGGGGGAACTAACCTCACTGCGTACCGTGTTAGGATGCTGTCTCTGTTCCAGGAATTAGAGCCAACCGTCAACGTCTCGGCCCAACGACTATCGGATCAAGTGCGGGTCATCCAACGCAATCACAGGTTGGATGATGCCGCACTTGATAGGCTGCGCTCAGAGGTACTGAGCAACCATATCGTCTCAACTCCGGCACAAACCGCGACACATGCGCCAATCATTGATGCTATCCCGCCGCGGTCCAGTCACGATGTTGAAGAGGAGGATGATAGGGTTGCCACAGTAAGTAGCCAGTGCAACGTCCGATTGAGGAGCGCACTGGAAGATGCGTTTCGCGAGTATAGGTCCACTCCGACCGAACTTAGACCCCGACTACCACGCCTACCCATGCACAAGAAAAATAGGGCGCTGGTATGTGCCTTGGACTCGCTGCTTAAGGATTTCTTCGAGAGCAGTGAGGATCTCGTTGATACACACTCGATCCTGTATTGCGCGGCTGTTGCGGCATGTCGTTTAGCAAACGTGAAGTTCCCAAACTGTGACGAAGCTACTCGACCAAAACCAGCCGTACCAGCCTGGCAATGCAGGATCGAGCGTCGTATTGATGGGGCCAGGGTACTCATCAGCAAACTATACTGCTTCAGGGAGGGAAATACACGACCACGTGTGATGCGCTTTGTAAGGCGGGCATTCTCGGGGACTGGAATCAGCCCTCGAGAATACATGTCCCGTGTCACAGAGCGCATCGACTTCCTGAAGCAGAAATTTTGTGCATGGGCGAGCCGTATTCGGCGGTATAAGCGGCGAGTGGATCGATACACGCAAAATCGCATGTTCCAGAGCGATGAGAGGTGGGTATATAGAGCTTGGGAGCGACCTGAACAAAACGAGACAGACGTGTGCCGCCCAGATGATGCCACCACGACTGCGTTCTGGCGCAGCATCTGGTCGGAGCCTGTCTGCCATGCTGAGGCTGACTGGATGCGGGATGTCGAGCGAGTGTGTGAAACTATACCAGAAATGGAAGTAGTCGTTATCACGCCATCAGATATAGCTAGAGCGGTCCGTCCGCTACCGAATTGGAAATCACCGGGACCGGACGGACTGCACAACTTTTGGCTGAAATGGCTAACTAGTTCACACACTTGCCTGGCATCTCAGTTCCAGTCATCCTTAGAGTCTGGGTCGCTACCACAGTTTCTGACAACAGGCATTACCCACCTGCTCCATAAGTCAGGTAGTCCTGCGGAACCCAAGAATTATAGACCGATCACGTGTTTGTTGACGGTCTATAAACTTCTTAAATCCATATTGAGAGCGAAAATTAACACACACATTGACAGTAATTCCATTATGTCTGCCTCTCAAAATGGATGTAGGAACGGGTCCCGTGGCACTAAGGAGCTACTTCTCATCGATATGGCCATTAGCCAACAGGTTCGTCGATCCCGCAAGGATCTGTCGACTTGCTGGATAGATTATAAGAAGGCCTACGACTCGGTGCCACATACATGGCTCACGAAGGTGCTGGAGTTGTACAAAATAGATACGACTCTACGCACCTTCCTTGAATCATGTATGGGGCAATGGAGGACAGTCCTTCGCTATCCGGGGTGTCGACGGATCCAGGGGAATGATGAGCCTGTATGAATTAAACGGGGAATATTTCAGGGCGACAGTTTGAGTCCACTTTGGTTCTGCTTAGCCCTGAATCCTCTAAGCACACTGCTGGAGGATTCAGGTCTAGGCTATCGGTTGAGAAGAGGTGGTCAGGTCATATCTCACCTTCTCTACATGGATGACTTAAAAATATTTGCCCCCAACAAATTGCGACTGATGGAGCTACTGAAGGTAACTGAAACTTTCAGTGGCGCCATCAGAATGGAGTTTGGTGTGGACAAATGTGCGGTCATGCATGTGAAGCGAGGGGAGATAATGGAATCCGAGGGAATTCAACTTTCGGATTCCATACACCTTAGATCCCTCTCCTCACCCGAAAGCTATAAGTATTTGGGTATGTCGGAAGCGTTAGGCATCAACGTTACTGACATGAAGCAATTGTTGAAGGAGCGCTTTTTTGGCCGCCTGAAGAAGGTATTGATTAGTCTTCTTTCAGGCGGAAACAAGGTGCGCGCCTTCAACGGTTGGGTCATACCGGTTTTGATGTACTCTTTCGGCATACTCAAATGGACTCAGACCGAACTCGACGCCCTGGATAGGAGGGTCCGTACACTGTTGACCGCAAACCGGATGCATCACCCACGATCATCGGTGATGAGACTGTACATCCCGCGGAAGTGCGGGGGTCGAGGCTTTTTAAATGCAAAGACCCTTCACAACCGCGAGATATGCAGTCTCAGGGAATATTTTTTGAAAGCCGAAGTGGGTATGCACCGTGATGTGGTCGCAGTGGACAAGGGGCTCACCCCACTTTCCATGGCTAAAGAGAACTGGTGCAAACCTGTAGTACTTACCACGGATGACCGCAAGGAGATATGGCAAAACAAGGAGCTACACGGGCGCTTCTATCGGGCTCTTCATGAGCCCGATGTAGATTTCTTAGCGTCCGTATCCTGGCTACGTTTTGGGGACCTTTTCGGGGAAACTGAAGGTTTTGTCTGTTCAATTATGGACGAAGTTATCTTGACGAATAACTACCGGAGACATATTATGAAGGACGGGACGGTTGACGTGTGTCGGGCATGCCACCGTCCGGGTGAGTCTATCAGACATATTATCTCTGGTTGTTCTCGTCTGGCTAACGGCGAGTACTTACACAGACATAACCAAGTGGCTAGGATTATTCACCAGCAACTTGCTTTGAAATATAAACTTGTGAACTCTGAGGTACCGTATTACAAGTATGTGCCCGACCCAGTTCTCGAAAATGACCATGTCACGTTGTACTGGGATCGGTCTATTATTACTGACAGGACTATTGTCGCCAATAAGCCTGATATAGTGGTGATAGATCGATTAGCGCGCCGCGCAATGATAGTCGATGTTACCATTCCACATGACGATAACCTCGTGAAAGCTGAGAAAGAGAAACAAATAAAATATCTCGACTTAGCACACGAGGTTGTTGACATGTGGAATGTGAACTCGGCTGTCATTGTGCCGATTGTCGTTACGGCCAATGGCCTGATGGCCGAAAGCCTCAACCATCATCTCTCGAGGCTCTCGTTAGGCGGCTGGATCAAGGGCCTGTTTCAGAAGGCAGTACTCCTCGATACGGCTCGCATTGTGAGGAGATTCCTGTCTCTGGAGCCCTAACCACCGGTAACTTGGACCCTTCTCCCGATACCGGCGGACCACTATTTTATATATTTTTAAATGTTTTTTTATGTTTTTTTCTAAGAAATATTTAAAAATGTATTTTATAAGGCAAAAAGCCTAATAAACGAAATAATAATAATAATAATGCTTTATTTCCAGGTTTACAATTTAGCAGAATAGCACTATGTAGAACAGAGTTTAAAATCTAAACAATTGTAAAAATACCACTGAGTTTAAACCTCTGGCACCCAAGCTAAGATTAAACTAATACACGCTGTATCTACATAAATGTTATTGTTTGTGTAGTTGTAGACAGGTATGTACTTCGTCTCCTCCTTCCTTGTGTTGTTCCCGGCCCGCTGCCAAGTCTGTTTTCCACCTAGGTCTTGTCCACTACGTTCGGTCTGGGGCTCAGACACATAATAATATTATTTTTGTCACTACAATAAAACAAACAGAACGATTTAGAAACTTTCGAAATGAAATTACTTTACTTCTCAATAACTGAGACTGGTATATCAATATTTTACTCGACTCAATTGAATCTAAAATCAAACTCCTCAATTATAATCCTATGTTATTTAATTTTGATTGTTTTCACAATATTAAATTGGCCGAAACGAATTCTCGGAATCGGAAAGATCATCCGAAAGTTTCATAAGATAAATGAACGATACTTATTTAACTTTAAAATTTCGAACTAAAAGGAAAGTTCGAACCGATCGGGGGTTCAATTATGATCCTAAAATAACAGTTCATTCGTTCGTTCATTTCGGATACAGATAAATTGGTCTCACTTGTTCTTAACGTAACTCGTTCATTAGCGTTTAAATAAATTCATTAATAAGCCTCGGTAGAGACAGCTAGTCAACGCACAGATCTATAAATCAAATAGTGAGGGAGTGTCAGAGACAAAAGGACGACAGTGTGACGGTATGATGAGACACACAGACTGTTGGTTTGAAGAACAAGATAAACAAGAGAAACGAAAATAAATTATGAATGTTTTTCTAGCCCTAAATTATTTTCTTTTATAATATCGTGAGCTCCTAGTCAATGTGCTAGTTAATAAAGTGTGTTATACTTATGATATGAATAAGAAAGGCTTTGGAATAACTAATTACCTTAGCTTAAGCTGACTTGCAGTCTAGCTAGTCCTTAGAGCACAGGAAATAGTAAATTATCATACTTATAAAACTCGTTAGCAACTCGTTAAAAAGGACATGACCGCTCTCGATGCTCATCTATTAATAAGTTGTTGAAGTTGAATATCGACGATAGCTTCAAGCTTTCTTAGTTTTTAGCTGAATGAAGTTCTCTCTCTAGATATGTAACACCATCAGAATGTTCGCCATTCTCATTTAGCCTATACAAAGTATCTATTTCAGGTCATCCATCACCATCTTCATCAGTCTTTTTCTTCTTTAACCTATATTCACATACTGTAGCTCCTTATAATGTTGTTACAGGTCTGTCTTTATTTATCAGTCTTATAACAAACTAATAAACTCGTCAAACCACAGATTGTTTGCCGAACGACTCCACTAGTAGAGCCCACACTACTCCATTTCCAAACGCGGTTCCCACAAAGATCTTTCTACACATTCGATGTGGCACGCACATTAATCTAGGTAACGGACTTATAACAACGCGAAGCAACGCCCTCATGTAGTATGTCTATTGTTGCATCTTATACATAACGTTAGCTTGACAACTTTATAACTCACGGCCATCTGTTATTTATGTGTTTTGCCTGTTTTTCTGGTGACGTAAGCTTTTGGATTTGTGTTAATTGATGTTCACTGATGACGTAGGCATCTTCTTTAATACCAGGTAGAAATAGATTTTGTTAAAATTTGTGTTATTTTTCAGTTTAAAGGTGCAGTGCCACGAGCAAATAACTGCTGAAGAATGATTTTGAATCTGGAAGCGAAGGTTCCCCTTCACGTTTCAAACGAGGCTTGATTTGATATCTATAGCTACTAGGTACTCTGGCTGCTAACGTAGTCATCAACGGGTCATTAATCATTTATGTCTGGTTATGAATTTACTATACTTACTTAACGACACTATACATCTACTCTCATGAGGAATATAAACTGTATGCTCACAAGTCTTGGTTGTATTTACTGTATTATATCAAATCAAACCAAATCTTTTTATTATGGGCAAAGGTTATAAAGACAGATTTTAGGTAAATTACAGATCCATTATGTCCTGCCTAATAGGCATACCTACAATAATAAATTCTGTTAACGTGCAGTTTAAAAAATATATATAGGTATCACTTATAAAGCAAATCTTTCAAAATAAGAATTAGGTGTATGGTGACAGATTGCAGTAAGTACTAATTATTAAGAAAATTTTGGATCGTGTACTAAGCTTTGCCAATAGTATATAATCAGCCTTGAATGTTCCCACTGCTGGGACACAGGCCTCATCTCTGTGAGAGGGAGTGGGCCGTAATCCACCACGCGGGCCCAGTGCGGGTTGGTAGATGTCACATGTCTTCGATTTTTTGGTTCTAGGTCATGCCGGTTTCCTCACGATGTTTTCCTTCACCGTTTCTAGAGCATGATGAAATAATTTACACTAAGTAAAGTGCCTGTCTGTGCTTCGAACCTACGATCTACAACTCGTAAGTCGCAGCCGTTACCACTGGGCTGCCACTGTTCTACCACTTACATTATTATTATTGCACTTTGTCAATAGTGCAAGAATAATAATAGTGTGTTGTGTGTGTAATAATTTGTAATAGTATTTGTTTGTGTATATGGCAATAATGCTTCGGTCGCGCATCCAATAAAACCACCAACTAAAACTATTTAGTGAATGTGGTTTTTTACAAAAGAAGAAATCAATTACGTATCATGTTCAATTTCGTATCAAATTAAAAGTAAAAAAGGTGATACGTAGTTATGAAATTGTTTCATTTTAATTTACTCAACAATATTAATGGACTTGTTACACTTTTTTAGATTAATGCAATTTTGCTGTTTTATTAATATGTTATTCATAACTGCTTCGCGTGCAAGGCGAATTGCTGCATAAATAAAGTATAACACAAGAAAAACGAATCAGTGGCGACGCAATAATGTGTTTTGGGCTCATATGTCAACAAGATATGTTCAATATCCTCCATCGAATATTCTTCACGAAAAAATCGTATCCTCTCTCGACGTTTCAAACTTCCTTTGACACCGCATTACACGTACACACACACTCACAATACCGAAGAAAATCACCTTTAACCCTAAACTGATTCCGTAGCAAAGGTCGTTAAGGAAGGCAATGTAGCGAGGCGTCTTCCGACCGATTTATCTGTGTTAGCGTTACAGCTACGCCATCTATCGCACGTTAAAAATGACAGCCCCATGTTTTTTTTTTCCACGACACATTGAATATCACGCTCGTTTACATATTTTTCAATTTAACTTGATCGAAAGACTTTGAATGCTTATAAATAAAGCTTTAAGGTGATTTGTGGACGCTATGAGTGCGGGCTTAGGTGTGAAATTAAAATTCATAGTGTTGTGGTGGGCTTCACGGGATGTGTTGTGGTGGGCTTTGAAAGAGAAAGATTTGCCCGGGAAGTATGTGGAGTTAATTCGTGCTATGTACAGACAATCTTGTACCTACGTCCGGTCGGCTGCTGGCAATACCGACGGGTTCAGTGTGACTGTAGGCTTACACCAAGGGTCTGCGTTAAGTCCTTACCGCTTCCTGTTGATTATGGACGCTCTGACGTCGGACATACAGGAAGAGGCACCCTGGTGCATGCTGTTTGCCGATGACATTGTTCTTATCAGTGAAGATGGACCTGAGATCCAGAGCAGATTGGAGAAAGGGCAACAGAAGCTTGAGAATGTGGACTTGAAAATTAGCAGAACCAAAACTGAATATATGTTCTGTGATTTCGGCGGTCTCTCCAGTTCTAGAACTATAGCGCTTGATGGCGTGCTTCTCCCAGTCTGTTCTGACTTTCGGTATCTCAGTTTACTCGTGCAAAGTGATGGCGAAGTAGATCGGACGGTTAAGCATAGAGTAAACACTGGATGGATGAAATGGCAGCAGATCACGGGAACAATCTGTGACTCCCGCATTCCCCTTAAACTTAAGGGGAAAATACATAAAACAATGATAAGACCTGATGTCTGGTATGGATCAGAATGTTGGGCTACAAAAGGGATGAATGAAAGGTAATTGCATGCAGTTGAGATGAGAATTCTAAGAGGGATGTGTGGTGTGACACGAATGGATAGAATAAGAAATGAGTACATAAGAGGAAGTTTGAAAGTGGCACCGGTGACTGAAAAGTTGTGCGGAAATCGGTTGGCATGGTTTGGGCATGTGATGCGGAGGAATGAGGAAAATGTCGTGAGGACAGTCTTAAGTATGAATGTCGATGGCTATAAGAGTAGGGGAAGACCAAAGCAACGATGGATGGACTGTGTGAAAGATGCTAGAAAGGCTAGAAAGGGGGTGACTACCGGGATGACAACTAATAGAGATGTATGGAAGAAAGGGACATGTTGCGCCGACCAAATAAATTGGGCTAAGGGCAGAAGAATGTTGAGTGGGACAAGATGGACAATTTGTGTTTTTGGGGCTAAACTTGGTTTTAAGCAGATTTGGCTTTGATGAATGTCCTGTTGCTAAAGAGAGATAAAACGTCTACGGAAATTGCTTACAGGACAGTGTTTGTTTTAGCATTAGAAAAAACTTTGAAGTATCTATCCACTGCAACAGTACAAAAACTCACTGAGCACGGAACTAATATTCAATTTGATAGACCCCATACCGGATTACCAAATGACATAAATAAAAACAAATGAACACTAAACAGTCATTGCCAACACAGACCGTTTTTGTTTCCTTTGAACCGAAATTATCGCCGTCAACAAACCGAATGCAATATTAGAGCTCACGGCACCATATCTAACTCAATCTTGTCACGATCCTAACAAGGAAACCCTTAGAGTTCCTACAAAACACTTTTATATCGAATGACTTGAGGTTTCACAACGATATTAGTTATGATACATTTATGTAACTATTTTCACCTAACGATAAATTCGACCCAAACAAAGTCAATACTATCTCCTCTTGTTGGCAGAACGTGATGTAGAAAGTGAGTATAAAGATTGAAAATCTATCTCTAAGTGGATCTTTAAATTCGAGTTGCACAAAGAAAGCAATTTTAAACGAAACTTGATAAACGAAACCGAGAGTCAATGAGGCAGCAATTGGCGAGCGGTTGAGGTGAAGTTACACCGGCAGCTAAGATAAATTGCTGACGGAAGCGGAACCAACTATTCCTTCTACCATGAATAGAGTTGTACTTTGATTCAAGAAGGTACCTTGTCACTTTTCACGTTAATACATATTATGATTGTACTTTATAAGTTCTTGATGAATAATTTGAAATTCTTCATTGTGTTCTTGACTTGTGCATTTTTGTTAATTTAGTTAGTCATCATTTTCTCATAACATTATCCTCCTTACTTAAAAACATTGTTTAAAGTTAAATAATAATTAATATCTGCTTATCCATACATTTTTTGCCGTATTAGCTTATCATAGTTTAAGCAACGTGTTAAGGATGTCTTCTAAGGAAGTTACCAAATGATTTTGTAATTGAAAGTAATGTAGCTTAGCAATACTCTCATTGCATTGGACTGCCACCTCAAAACCACAAATTGGCGTGCACCGTTTAAATCATAATAGACAATGATCACGTTCAGACGTACAGTGAAAGTAGCGATGTTCCAGCCCTGTAAAGAATTCGTTTTATCATGTCACCGTCTCATAAACACGTTGGAATTTAACAAATTAGAACATCTGACTATGGAAGCTTTTTTTTACTATTGTCCGTATTAGTAGACCTCCTTCTTTTCAATATTTTAGCGGAATTCAAGCTGTAATCTGTATCAACTAGTTTTTTTTTGAGGCGTTACTGATTTTATATCATGCCGTTTTTCTACCGTGGTTTTTATAGGTATTGTTTTGGTTGTTAACAGTTGGATAACCTCAAAATTATTGTGGAAGGTGGATTTTTAAATAAGTTATAAGTTTATAACTGACATTTTTGCCTTGTTTGTTTTTATAAGTATTTTTTGTTGCTATTTATGTTGCTATTGGAGCAGTGGTGGTTAAGTGCTAACGGCCGTGACTTACGAGTTAAAGATCATAGGTTCAAACCCTGGAACATTTTATTTTGTGTAAATTATTTCACCATCACTGCTCTCAAAACGGTGAAGGAAAACATCGTGAGGAAACCCGCATGTCCTAGAACCAAAATTCGGAGACACATCTACCAACTCGCACTGGGCCCACTTGGTGGATTATGGCATTTACGGCCCACTCCCTCTCACAGAGACAAGGCCTGTATGCCCAGCAGTGGGAACATTATGGGCTGATTATGATTATTATGCTTATTTATGCTATACACTTGTTTTTGCTGGGTATTCAGTTCAGATACTTTATACTCCGTTTCAGTTAACATAAATCCAGTATCATACCGCAAGAATTGGAGGCAACAAGACTGTTTCAACTTACTCAAGTTTATCATCATACATTTTGTATTTTTTATTACTTACACGATTTATGTAGACGGCGTTCGCAAAGACCCTATTGGTGGCAGCCAGAGGTCTTCTTGCGCCTCTATGATTTATAATGTGAACTCAAAAGAGGTTCCGCCATTCCGTTTAATATCTTTGATTTACGATAGAAACTACGCGCATAAGTACCAGTTCCCCCGATGATATGTGGCGCGCCTGTTACGATTCACTCCTTTTTTTGTTTCGAGAATAATGACATAGTATAGTCGTTTTAATAACCGGCCTCGGAGTCTCAACGGCCAGTGCCCAAGGCGCGAATTTTACAACGATTTATTTTAGAATGCATTTTTATTTAGCGACGTGTTCGAAAACACTAATGTTGCTGGCGGTAAAAAAGCAGCAATTACATGTTAACTTTAATCGTCGGATATTTTAAATATGTGGACGTGAAATATTTTCGGTTCGCTGATTTTTTACCTTGTTCATTCATTGGAGCGGTTTCGAGTTTTAAAATGAAACAGTTTCTAGTAAAATGGTAGCAGAATATTTAAATGTCCACAAATTCAAGCACAGGTGTTATTTCTAGTTTACATGAAACATGAACAGTGCCGTGACTTGCAGACATGGACTTGTGTTTCAAGGGGATAACGCAATAACTCATCTCGCTGCGAGATGGTCCGTAGAAAGTCACCAAGTTATTTCAAAGACAAATAGTTTTGATGTCACGACAAGAGGGAACCATCGATTGAAGAGCTTGCCATGTGCGCGCATGTTTGTAATCTCCTCCAAAGACAAACATAAGAAAAACATGGTTATTATTCTACACTGCGCAACTAGGGGTCCTTAAATTGCTTTTCACGCCACTTTGAACTCTATGTTTGTAGATAAAGAGATGGCCGTCGAAGTTATGAGAATAAATTTAACGTGGCTGCTGCACTAAAGGGCTCTCTAAGTACATGACGGTTAGAATTTAAAGCGCTACGTTGTATTTTTCCTAACTTATCGAGCAAACAGAAATAAGGAACAAAATCGCTTGAACGAATAAATTATGAATCCATTTAAGTACTTAAAGCGAGTTTTACATTGAGAAATCTCTGCGCTGTATTTATTTTAGGGGCAAAAAATCATTTCGTAGACGACTGCAAGAAACTGTCAATCGAGGCTTCACTAAAGGCAATTTGTAACGGGTTGAATAAGTTGTTTACATTAAGTACTATGTGCAAAATTCTTCCGCAAGATTGAATAAGTCTAAAAAATTTATGACACAAAAGCTAGTGTTTATTCAGAAGTGGCGGGATGCTGCTAAAAATACAAAGTTAGTGAGAACAAACTTAAATCACGCATCCTGATTCTGAATGATCTTTGTTACAAAGGAATAGAGTTTAAGATCCGCATCCGGCTTGAATTTTCGTTAACAATTATTGTAAAAGTGAGATTGTAGAGACACGTAATCCTTTTTGTCATTTCGTGATGCCTGTCAAAGTTACCAATTGTTTACGGCTCTTTTCGGAATAAAGACACCGTAAATGACAATCTTTTGTACTTCCTTTTGTTGAAGATAAACATCATAAATTTTTCGACTGTCATACTTTTGTTCGTTCTAATGCCACACAAATAGAATCTGCTATTGTGTTAAGACAATATGGATGGAAGATTATAATGAGAAAATGGTTTGCATGGATATATTTAATAGATGAGGAAATGGAGAGGATACAGGGCATTACCCTTGTAGCTTATTTTCTTTCAAAGAGTCTTTCTTCGTTGACCCTATTGATTCGTTTACTTATTAACAGAAGGGGGGTTCCTAAAGGTCCATACTAGGACCATTGAGAAACACATATTTTTTTTAATGTATTACAGTAAGTATGATGAATGCTTATAATCCTGACAACAACTTTTAAATCTTACCAAACGATACTTTAACAAAAAACAGAATATATTAGCTGTTCATCATTTCACGTAAGTTATGACAGTTAATTACGGGAAATGAATTACTATCACACTTATAGGTGATGAATAGGCGATCAATCAGAAAATTATTGTGGAATGTAAAGATTACCTGAAGTTACCTTTAAAATCAAAGATAAATAAAAAGGTTTGTTACATAAAAAGTTTGGCCGTCAATAAAGATGAAGTGTTGTATATAATATTCATCTTCTCTATCGAGAATAAGTCATAAAAGTTTTCAACTAAATTCAAAGCTTTTTGTTTCAAAGTTTCAAAGTCTTTAATCTTAAAACGTTATTATTTTGCCTCTATAGTTCATCTTTTAATCCCAGAGACTAATTTGATGTTTCAAATGACTGTTGTTCGTTTTTTCAATTTGGAGTTTGACATTTGCATGTGTCAATTTAGTCTCCGAGATTAAAAAACAGACTTAACTTCTAAATGCCCTTAACATACAACAAATAAAACAGTAACATACAACTGATTCAATATTTTTTGTTATGAGAAGATTATAGGGCACACAATGGAACTTAATAAATTATACACTGGGCAAGGGGATCATATGAAGTTTCCCACCCGCAAACTTTTTGGGGAAACGTATAGCAAACAATCAAAGGGCAAATAAACCTTTTTACTAGCACATTTCGTTTTATACGCTTTTAGTGCCAATATAAAAAGTGGAACATGGTCCATGTAATCAATAAAAACCTTTGGGACATTTGAGGAAAACGTATTGCGGTCTACTAAGGAAAGTTTGTTATTAATACACCTGAATTTGTTTTATATATTATTGTATTGGGGTTGGAAGTGAAGTATTGATCTTATTGATACTAAGAGGTGACGCTGTATATGGTGGTAGCATTTGTTATAGTTATGATATTGTACGGTTCGTCTTTATTGGAGCATTTACGTGGTCTATTGTTGGTTTATCTGGAAACGTGTGCGATGAGCTCATAAGTGTTTTAGCGAGTGTTATGCAGAGAGTTTTTTTTTTAATTTGCTAGTCCATTTCATGAAAAATAAATTGTTCTCAGTCGTACTGACTGCAACGACTGCGAACAGCAAAATCCGAGATGAGAGAAGATGAAATTATTAACGCGAATGTTACAATTAATAATATTTTTAATTAATATTACATTCCTAGTAAATTTTAAAAACAACCACGATCTGGAGTTTCTTATATTTTCCTACAGATATAATTAAGTTGAGCCTACCATTACTCATCTGAGAAGGACCACATAATTAAAATCATGTCCAAAAAAAAACAAAAGAATTTTCAATTTAGGCAGATATTGTGTCCGTTAATGTATCAATGACCAAAAATGTTTCTCATTCAGGATAGCATGAATAAGGGTCTGAGAGAAAAAAATGTACACATTTACATTCACCGTCTCTCTTCGATTCCAGCCTGAGGCACTCTAGACGGTAGGAATGAGTAATGACCGTAATCCGCTTGTGGTAAGCTTTAAGCGAAGGGTTAAGGCTTCTGCAAGCTATAACTTTTATATTTATTACGGCTAACTCGCGTCGACCCAGCGAATCCGCCACTAAATGGAAAATAAAAGTCCTGTGATCCAATGTCGGATTTGGATGCTGTTATGAGTTTCTTGGAGAGATATTATGGGCTCTGGTCTCAGCTGGGCTTGCTAGGCTGTATCTAGTTCCTAGTATACGCTGTGGTTAAGCGATGAACAGTCTTCATATGGTCAGCAAATGGCTAAACTTAATAAAGTAACCTTTGATTTTGTTGATAATGTCCTCTACAAGAGTATATTGTTGTTACCACTGTCTTCGGTGCTGACTTAAAAAATCGGCTAAGTGCATGTCGGTGTGACTGCTGGCCACACACAATGATGGGTTCCGTAGTTGGGATGAATGTATCCCAAGAACAAATTTAACATTGTAGCTGAAAAACATGTTCTCCCATACATTCCAACTGCTAATGTAAGTTTGTACCAACACTATTGAGAGACTTACCATATTTTTTTTTTAAAAACCATATTCTTCTTGTAGGATCTATAAGTATAGAATATTTTTTTTTTAATTTTGATTCAGCAGTTTCGGAGATAAGGCGGGAATGGTCATCTATTTGCTTAAATAACTTAAAAATTGTCAAATTATAAAAAATATGTATTCGAGACCCTCACAATACTTTCATTGAATCAACTCAACTAACATTACACTCACGAACATGAACACACACACCTCTCTTCCATTCACAACCCCAATCATTCTCCATCCATCCATACTCAAATAAATTTAAATTACTTACTCAGCTAACTCACATTTTTGTCATAAGGTAGATTAACATCGACACTCGAAAGATAAGGTCCATCTTCATTCTAATCTACAGCTCAGTTTGGTCGAATCACTATCTCCTAAGATACAGGCAATCCCTAGTTTAGGAGACAGGATTTAATTATTTCTGGATATAGACAATTGTTTTTTATCCCTTGTGTCCATTGTTAGTTGACTAAGTCTTAGCATGTAACTAGTATATAACCTGTGTCTATGTATATTTTTGGATCAATAAATTTTATTATTATTACTATTTAATGTGTCACACGGCAGTTACAGTTTGTATTTTTTTTTTAATTTTCTAATTTGTCCCCCAAAAGTGACCCCATATTCAAAATTCGTTTATTTACGTTACACGTCACACAGACTCATATGTTTATCAAATTTTAACTTAATCGGTCCATTAGATTCGGAGCAAATTGGCTGTATCAGACGGATACGGACACGAGTGATCTTATAAGAGTTCCATTTTTTTATTCGGATGTACGGAACCCTAAAAACTGTGACGTGACACAGGCTTCAGTCTAGTCTATTTGAATTTTGCAATAAATATCTATAAAATTCGATACCTACTACATAAATATCACGGTTGGAGTAACTTTATTGCCATGAACATATTTTATTTCAAACGGAGTACTAAAAAATTACGTGTGCATCCAATATCGTTAATGTCTATCGTAAAATATGCAAAAATGTATTCTCTGAAATACATCGACAATCCTTTATAAATTAAAGCTATAATTCGACGAAGTTGAAAAGCAATGCTTTAAGGCAAATTAAAAATATTAATAGAATGAATGAATAATGAATAATGATTGATTGAATAGAATGAATTAATGAATGAAACGAACGAATGAATGAAAAAATATTAATAGACAATAAATATCATTCGTTAATTCCTGGTTTCGCTAAGTTTTGCTAAAAAACAAAACTAAGTTTAGGTACCTACTTTACGAGGAAAAACAAGTGAAAATCGATTTTGTTAGTTGTAGTTTTCTTGGACTATATTCAAGATTACTACGCTACTAAACAATGGCCATTTGGTCTAGTGGTCGCACGCGCTACTGCTGAGCATGAGGTCCTGGGCAGGAGTCCCGGGTCGGGCAAAGTGTTATTGGGTTTTTCCATTTGTAAATTCTCAGTATAGTCAAAGTCAAATCATTTATTTCAAATAAGCACATAAAAGGCACTTTTGAACGTCAAAATTTACAGAAAAATTTAATTGATCCCAGATTCTAGTTGCTACTAGAATCTAGAATCAGTTCTATTTTGTTTTTCACCCGGGAGTCTGGATTTGTGCCCGGTTGACGGCAATAGGCTCGCTCCCGATTACATGATGGGACTTAAACATAACTAGCGAAATGTAGGTGTACTACAGGTACACTTCTGCTGAACAGTTCGGGGAATACAGGCGTTATTTTATGTTACTTAAATAATGAGTGAATTAAAACGTATCATTCCGACATGTGATAATATTATTTAGCAGTTCTATCAAATTTATCAACAAAAGTTCATCAGTCTGTTCATAACTACAAAATTAAGATGTCTAGTTAGAAAACCACACGGGTGAAACTTTGCTTATAAATTATTATACGTTCTTACCCATATCCGTTGCTAAGAAACTACGCACTACAGTCACAGTGCGTTATAGTAAACAGTAGGACAACTACGAACAAACATCTGTTTTGACTTGCAAAATGCGACGTTACACTACGCTAACTGCTCCCAAATCACGATGTTTATTATTATTATTTTTAGACATACTTTTTTGACATTATATTTTCATTATTTGACATTATATACCTACAATTTTGATTTCAGACTTGTTGTAATGGCAAACATGTCATTTGGTTTAAATAGGTTTTTATTTTTATTGTTTTATTTTTATTTTACATGGATTCTTGTGTACGTTGTGAATGTGAGATCGTTGTAGGCTTAATAGACTAGATATTTCGTGGACCTTTTTCTTTCTTTTTTTTTTTTGTTAAGTACTTCTCGACAGGCCTACACTGTCCTCCCATACCTATTAACACTGTAATTTAAAAACATTGTAAAAGCCAATTATTTTTAAAAGAGTAACCGTGGAGTTTCTTGCTGGCACTTCTCCATAGGATACAACCAATTGGAATCGTGCACCTAGCTTCTGACGTTTCATAAGTGCCCATGTAGGTTTATGTGAAATAAAAATATTTTGATTTTGATTTTGACATGACTAAGGAAATTTGGAAGTTACGCAACGCAGTTAGACTATGGCTATAGTATCGAGGCAGGTTTTCGCTCTTTTTTAATCTTTTTAGCAGGCACTATAAAGAGAGAATGTATAGGAGAATGTAGTTGTGTGAGTTCTAGGTCGTTGGTTTGAACCCGGCCAGGTGCTTTACTTTGTGTAAATTATTTCATCACAACTGTTCATGAAACGATGAAGGAAAACATCACGAGGAAATGTCTTTGAATTTTTGGTTCTAGGGCGTAAGTCCTAGAACCAATAATTCTAAGACATTTGACATTACCAACCCACACTAAGTCTGCGTGGTATATTACAGCCCACTCCCTCTCGAAGAGAGGTGGCTTATGTCCCAGCACTGGGAACATTAGAGGCTGACTATGCTGTATCAACTCAGCCTATCACAGTCCGATGCTGGACATAGGCCTCTCCCAGGCTGCGCCACAACACCCTGTATTCCGCCTTATGCATCTTGTCTGTCCCAGCCACCAGTCGTCGTTCCATCTAGCTGGGGCGTCCCATACTAAGCTTGCCGATACGCCGTCTCCACTCCAACGAGTCTTGGAGTGGAGACCGCTCCACTGGTCATCAGTCCTTCGAAAAACATGACCAGCCCACTGCCACTTCAGCTTTTTTATGCTGTTTAAGAGAAAGTAAAGGGTTATGCATGTATTTTTGATGAAATGGTTGTCAACCCTAGCACTCGACGATACACATGAAGCGCAGAAAATTATGTTGAAATACTGTTTTATGGTTCATCTATGGTATAGTTTTGAATACAATACAAACAAGTATAATAATGTAAACTGTTTTGTTTGGTATTACTTTGTTTTGCTCAGACTATTTGTTCATATAACGATTTGAACTTATTTTAGACCGGCCCTCTGGGATTTTGTACACGTAGAAGTTTTGTTCTCTGTGAAAATTGGAGTCCTAGGTTATTCTGATAAGAGTAGGTTAACGACAAATTCTAACACGAGGAATTCGACTGGGAAATTTACAAAACGTATTTATAAATGAGTTGAAACTAATATTCTGGCAATGTTTAGAATCAGAAATGAAGAGATCCGTAGGAGAACCAAGGTAACCGACATAGGTCGAAGAATTGCCAATCTTAAGTGGCAGTGAGTAGGGCACATTGCTCGCAGAACAGATGGCCGATGAGGCCAAAAGGTTCTAGAGTAGCGACCGCGTACCGGATGACGTAGCGTTGGAAGGCTTCCTACAAGGAGGATCATTAACCTAGTGAAGGCCGCAGGAATCCGCTGGATGCGAGAAGCACAGTATCGGTCCAACTGCGATACTTGGGAGAAGCTTATGTCCAGCAGTGGACGTCTTTCAGCCAAAATGATGATGATGATGATGGCAAACTTCTGCTGCTGCAAATAATACAAATGCACAGTTTCACTATATCTGGTTTTTGCTTCGTTTTATATCATTCCTAATAAACTTTTTCCTACTAAGTATCACTTTAATTATAACAAATGCCCCCACTACTTTAATCTACAAAAGTTTGACATCTACTTACATAAAAGAACAAAAAACCGAACTATTCCACTCCAACTCATCCGTAAACGAAACGAGTTAAATCCAAATTAGACTTTCGTCGTACGCATAATATTTAAAAACGTTCTAAGATAAACAAGAATCTAAATCAAGGCGACAAGTAAAACATGTCTACCAGAGAATCACTCACATTCTTGGTAACCACACTCTTAGAGCACATCGCAACAATTTGTTTGACAGAGCAGTGATTAATAGAGCTTATGTTGATGAAGTTAATTTTACTCCAGCCGTTGACTATGTATAAGTTAGTATGCACAACATTTATCGTTTTGAAAGATAACTCTCTTATTCAGTAGTAAAACTGTTATATGTACCAGCTGGGAAAACATTATTTTCACAACTTTTTAGTACATCTACAAAACTGCCTAACTATCTATCTAGCGAAGGGATTTCGTTTATGTCGAACCCTTTTTTTTTGGATGGAAAATTTTCAAATAACTTCTCCTGCTCTGGCCGGAGCGGGAGGGTGTGTCAGACTCTTACTGACTAAAACCCACCCGTATTCATACCACACATATTAGTAACCTGCCTCGGGCCTGGTCTTTATCGGACGGCGATGAAGCTCACCGTTCGCAAGCTCGCGCCTACGGTGGCCGGAAATCCGCCCGGGGTTCCCGACGCCTCTCCTGCGACGGCTAGAGGCGAGAGGGCGCGATTTTGCCTTTCCCTCAACCGTCCCGCCATGTCGACCCCCGGGAAACCAATTTCGACCACTTTGGGAATCACTGACCTAGAGCTACTGCTAAGCATGACGTCCTGGGTGCGATTCCCAAATCATGCAAGGTGTTATTGAGTTATTTAATCTGCAATTTCTCAATAGCACCCCAGAGTCTGGATTAGTGCTCGGTTGCTGACAATAGGCTCGCCCCCTATTACATAGAACTTAAAAATATCTGGCGAAATATTGGTGCAACTCTGCCTAATCTTATACCATAACCATTTAAATTATGTCAAAACTATATTTAGAGCTTTGAACATTTTAAACAAGACAAATAAGTAGTTCGTCGAAATTACTCTTAACTACGTGGGATTTTGGAATTCCAATTGTATAAAATGAAAGAATCTTCCATATAAATCGGAATATAGTCATAAAGTATACTCGTATAGGATTTAGCTAATTGCTTGTGAGTTTTATGTACTTTCCCGTTGCATTTTAAAGCGGGCTAGTGTTGTCTTTTTATGTAATATTGCAAAATACACAATCAATTGCAGGTCAATTTTAAATGACTTAATATAGCCAGACATTTCTAGTTTAGTGCAGAACTTAACTCACAACGAAATTATCAAGTACTGTCTCGTCTTGCTTATAAACTAATCATGTGCCGAGTAAAATATGATTACTTACTTCGCTTTTTCCTGAGCCTGTATTAAGTAACTTATTACAGCTCAAATGATGATGACCTTATATAAAACTTGAACTAACCTGAAAAAACAAAAATAACTTTATAAACAAAATGGAAAACCGATCTACCTTCTATCTTTTTTACACACTCAATCAAATACATAAAACTACTGAAAATAGAAACAATTAGAATAAAGAAACGGTTAATAATAAAATACCTTTTATTTTGTTCTATCATAGTTTCATGCCTGCTTCTGGTATATCGATCAGCTTAAATATTTACAAGTTATTTCTGTAAGCGACGTTGTTGGTGGCAGGTTATGAGACTAACGCCTTTCATTTTGCTATAATATTTTAGCTATGATAACTAAACTCATGAGCAGTTTTCATGTTCCAGAGTTCCATAGAATGGGTTAGAACAAGTCACATACCTACTTTGCAATTTCACATAATTTCCATAAGTCGTAAAATAATTTATTTTATGCAAAGGTGGTCTCTACGAACGCAGATTCATATATATCAGAGTTATGTTGTGAGCTATATGTGCAATGAAATTCTCGAATATGTATATTGTCTGCTAAGTACCCTAAACTACAAATCTCTATTTCTAAAAACATGACTCGAAGTGACATAAGAATTTGTATTGTGTCTGTTCAAATTTTACTATCAGAGCGCTGTCAAAGCTAACTTGATTATACGTCTTATCTAATTTATGTGAAAATTACCAACACAATGCACTGAAGATATAGTCTTCACTGATAAGAACTGAAGGAGATTAGATCTTTGTATTTAGACAATGCGGATACGACCAATTGAAGTTGAAGCTCGCCCTAAATCACGGCCCTCGATGACATCTATAAATTCCCAATCTAATTATTTTGGAACTATATGCTGACAAACAAAATAACATAGCTTCAAGCGCTCGGGAATTGGGCCATTTTAACTTTATTAAAGCCGAAATTAGTTTATCGGAGGCAACGACTTCATTTAAAACAGTTTTATATTTTGGTGAGATTAATTTGAACGAAATAATTACAAAGCTGGGTAAAATAAGAGCATTGTTACCCGCAGACATGAGAGAGAAATTAAAATTTGGATTATGATTTTAATGGAAAAAAATAAATACTAAAGAAGAAAAGTTGAAGCAGAATTTATCCGGCAACGTTACGACTCAAAACGTTTAATTTGTACACAATTGTAACCGAGAGAGGAGACCGGCGAAATTAATTACCGTTTGCTTATTTTTTAATTAAAATTAGATTTTATGAAACGACCGCCTACGTAATCTGTAATATTTCATAAAAGATGGAAATTCTAGTGGCGCCATATTGTGAGAAAGGGCATCCATTTCGGCGATATTTTACATCTCCTAGTGGATATATTTCACGGACAATTTGACCCAATTTCTTGGATTACTCGTTTCCTTATTTAATTTCCTTGTATTACCTTAACTTGGTTTAAAAAAAATCCCTTTCATTGTTCTTCTTCTGTATTTTCTTTATTAATAGACTCTTGCATCAAATTATGTTTATGAAACTGTTAATAAATAACCTTTATTCCTCCAATTTCACTTCATAGACCTTCATCTTCAAAAGAAGCTTATTTAAATCGAACCTAATCAAAATGAATATTTCAATCCAATGAATCGAGTTTTTTTTTCTTCGGGCAATTTGTAAACATTGGACTGATATTTGAGGCCGTCGGAGTTCAAATTCAAAACACGCCAACACATAGGGAACCCAATCACTTAGTAGGTCATATCGGTTCTCTCGTAGCGACAAAATTAACATATTTTCCTTTATCGACGAATATGGAGGTCCGACCCGCGCTTATCAAGGATGTTTTAACCGAAAATATACAACAAGGGTGAGTATCTGACTATGGTTCGTTTTGTACAAATGCGTCTACGCCCACGAGAGAAAAGATTACGGCATGTTGGAAAATAAATCTTACGAGACAGTTACGTACATTTTGTGGCTAGCTACAAATAAATGTCGTTGTCGGCGCTCCCCCGTTTGGTTTGGGCAACCACACCCCAAAGAACCGTGGTTCGTCTTGTACACAACCATTTATTAAAGCCTTGATCATAAAAAGCATTCTGATAACGTTGAACGTAAATTCAAATAATGCTTCATTAAGATCGTGCCTTCATAATGACTTTCATAACAATAAAATCGTTTGAATTTCAAACACAGTTTCTACGAATCCAGTTTTAACTTTATCGCCCGAACAGTCTACGACCTTTTCACGGCTTTTTGATTTATGTGTCTGTCGCTCGTTGAAGATTACTTATCTTTACACACGAATAAAGCTTATTTATCAAGGATATGGACGTCTAACGAAAACAAATCAATCTTTTATTACCATGACTGATGTTTATGTGATTAATATTATTATCACAGGAAACATTTTTCCTTAATTACCTGCCAGTGTATTTACGTACGCATGAAACCATTGTTACGACGACAAAGCGTTGATTTCAACTTGATTTGAGTAAGGATTAAACCAACGATATACGAATATCAAACTCAAATGAACAGTGGTTTTAGAAAACATATAAACAATAAAACCATGACATTATTATCCTACCCACAAACATGTTACACAAAAACACGAAAGTAGATCACAAAAAAGCCAATGCAAATAAATCTTGTAGCCAACAAACCATATCAAAATACCCGAGGGGACACTTAGCCATAAACTGTGTCGCCACAATCAAAATTATTGCCTCGCCCATCCTTCACCCGCAGACTTCGGAATGAAATTATCATTGAATAGTTACTATGACAATAATTTGGTTGTGGCCAATGCAATTACAGTTCCGTTTTACACACCCCAAAATCTCATTGGCGATGATTGCATCAATTGTCTGGCATGCGGGTGACGATGGCTTGTTGATCTCGATATAAATTGTGATGGAATTATGAAAATGTCATATTTATAAGGGTGATGTGATAATTCTCACAACATCTGTGCTTACGATCTTAATTGATTTTCTATACGGACTATTGCCAGGGTCCTGGATGCAGCGATTTTAAGAATTCGTTCGCTAACGAAGAACCAATGGTAAGGGCAGGACTGTATACTACACTACCCTACTAATGTTAGCGGAAATCCTAAAGCAATATTTTAGAGAACAAAAGACCCTATTGATATTCGTCTGTGAGCGGTTCCTGATAAGCGTATATATGTTTACAAACGTTACACGGGACATCAGCATGCTATACTCATATAAAGTTGACAATATGGGGCACAAATTCTGTGTATGTCTAGTAATAATCGTATTAATAATCTGCAGCTTCCGTGACAAAAAGTAGGTACGAGTATCTACGTAGTAAGGGTACGGTACATTAATTTATTCAATTTACTTGTGGCCTTGATATCCTTACATTTTGGATAAAACTTGGATAAGGTCAAAGTTCAATTATTATATATTTTGATTAAAGTTTCCTTCCGTCCCTTTTTCCTAAAAATAACTTAACCAAAATATGTGGTTAATATGACACAGACAATACAAAAAAGGTAGGAATTGGAAAATAATTGAAATATTTCCATCTTCTAATGGATTAATGTTAAAATGTCTCATCGGCTTATCAAATGATGGGGGTCGTATTCTCGAAATGAAATGTCCCTTTCTTAATGCACGTTTTAGGATGCCGCTATTCTTTTCTTTCTCATAAAATCTAATGGGATAGAAAAAGATGGAAAATAATTTGTAGAAAAACATAATGCAGGGTTGGAAGGTGCGGGATTCGTGTCAACTCGCAGGTAGATCAATAAAATGGCTGTTTCATTAACTTTATGTCTGACGGCACTTATAAAGACATTAAAAGCCCAACTTGGGAGAGTCTATTTGGACTGTTACATTTCTCGATCAGTTTTTTCTTGACGCTTCCATTTTGTTTACGTTATCTTTTACACATCTAACATCAGAAAAAGTGTACCATCTCGAACTAAATTACTTCTGATCACCCCGATATCCTCCCGGAATTCGTTATATTACAAAAACAATATATTACGCAGGTACGAGTACCATCTATTAAAAATAACAACCAAGATGGCTACAGTACTTTCAATAGCAGGAAAGGAGAAAAGTAATGAGATAACTAATGGTTACACTTAATGATCATCGGGAACCATCGAGTAGGCAATTCAAAACGTTATCAGAGAATTACTGAGTCTAGATTAGATACAAAGAGAATGTAGTGCTCCGAATACATTTTCTAATGAGACACTACTACGATATAAAGCTCCGTTAAATAATGGGACTGAGCTGCGGTACAATAAATATGATCAAACAAAACGTGCAATAGAGGAAGCAGTACGTTGCATAGATAAACGGCTTGGAGCGCACTCATAAACATAGGAAGCCAGCAGTCGTTCTCTAAGCACGAAATTGACTTGAATATTCGCGTGTTCGAACCACGTTACCTTAGTAATTGGCATGCCGCTGTAACGCTAGTCTGTCACTACTGAGGGCATGGCCCGAGGACCGTGGTAGAGGCAGTGAAACGGCCATGTTCATTGTCAGATTAGATCGGAAGTTCAGTTGATAGAGATGTGTGTGAGCTACACGTGCTGATCAGTACTGACGAAGCAAGGGTTGAATGATTACGGAGAACTTGTTACTTAGCACTATTTGCGCGTTATTAACTAATTTACTTAAACGTAAATTAAAAAATCGAAGACCCGATCAAGTGCATGTCGGACCACGCACAATGATGGGTTCTGTAGTTAGGAAGTTGGTATGAATTTATCCCAAAAACAAACTTAACACAACATATGCCACAATCAATTCTCCAACTGCAAATTTAAGTTGTGGGGTAGACGAGAAAAAAAAATATCATCCCCCACATTACGTGCAAGGAAAGTACCCTAAACATTTTTTTTTTTAAGATTTCATTTTAGCACTTTGTCGGCGTGTAATATGTATACCTATGCCAAATTACAGCTTTCTAGTACTAAGAGCATCTCTGAGCTATAGCGGGGACAGACAGACAGATAGACGGACATGGTGACACTATAAGGGTTCTTTGTTTACTACGAAACCCTAAACAGATGGAAACAAGATGACCTATTTCTAAATCTATATAAACAATCTTATGCAGGATCTGTATTGTTAAACTCAAGAAGATGCCTCCGAGTGCATGAGATTTTTTAGTTCACTTTTTACGCAGTCGGGCGTTTTTGATTATTCAATTTTTCTTTTTATTTTACGCTTTTTAATAATTATTTTTCACATTAATAACACTATATACGATTATATTACTTACATACGGTTATATAAGAACTTTATCACAGATTTCTTATAAGTTTTATAAATGTAAATGAGAATTAGTGCTGAACAACCATTAATCGTTATCTAGATCCTAAATGGTCTTTCAAAATGAAAAATTGTTACAGAATCCTAAAGGTGATTTTCAAAGACCTATTCAATGATATTCCACTTGACTTAGTTCGTCAACTTATTATTTTTTCTTTTTCTATATCAATATGGCGACGACAAGATGCCATATTGAATTTTGATTACTTTCGTGTCCTTACTACTCACAAGATTAATGCAAATCGATTGACGTAAAAATTATCAAAATCGACCCACGCGTTTGGTCTCTAGAGCGCAGCAAAGGAACAAACATACATACATAAATATAAGCTGAAAACACATTACCCTCCTTTGCGTCGCCCAGTCGACTAATAACTACAGTACAGTCAACTGAACGTTGGTTGACTACGGTAACCTTTTGACTTTGATCTGGTGTAGCGTAATACGGGGTTTCAATAGAATCAGTGGCCAGCTTATACTGGTTTTGTTATCACTGAAAAGTCAAAAGACAACAATAGGTCTCAATAATTTCCTTAGCAAATTAACACAGTAGGTGCCCAATTTGAATACAAATCATCTCTAAAAGCGTTAATTACGGAAGGACAAAACGAAATTTGCCCGAATACCGCCATTTTCGACGTAGCCTTGCGCAGTCAAGATCGAAATCCGTCGATCCGTTTTCAACACGACATTGGCCTTGTCGCTTGTTTTAAAGCTCTACGCTAAGCCTTGAACCGTTGTCTTTGTTTTGAGACAGTAAACCCGCTTTGTTGCTGAAGGGGAATCTTCTGACGAAGTCGAGAGTCGATGCTGACATTTTCTAGAATGATGAATGGTACAGACGTTGAGTGTACTCGTGTGTTATATATAAGTCTTTTGTTTTCGAGTGTTTTAGTTTGTTAAGGTCAGAGGGTTGTCAATGCCAGGATTAGTTCGGATTCATTGCTGGAATAGTGTAATAGCGACTATAATGTTTTATTTCATTTTGTTTATAAGCTAATTCAATTCTATTGGGTCTATTATTTTAGGAACAAACAGTACCTATACAACATGTCCCAGAATTATCGCACACCACCAAACACCCCAATTAGAATATTATGCTATAATCATAAAACATACACTGAAGTTTTATTATTATTATGTATAAAATATTTTTAATTTATTAAATTAGTTATACTGATTGAGGGAGAAATTGTGGTTACATTATAAATCTACGCATGCCCACAGTCACACACGTATAGGTAGGGGGGCGTAGTAGGTACTTTGTCCATACTTTTTTTTAATGTACAGCAGAAGTGTGACTGTAATTTACGTCATCATTCATCATTTCAGCCGAAAGAAGTCCACTGCTGGACATAGGCCTCTCCCAAACACCGCCACTTGGACCGGTTTTGTGCTTCCCGCATCCAGCGGATTAAAAATGACAGAAATCGATTTAGAAAACGATTCTGAACAAACTACTTTCATGATGTACATTTATTCATTCACACATTGTAGGTACTTAATATGTATTGTGTTGGCGCATGACAGATCTTGAAACAGTGTGTGAATATTTTTAGTAAAATAATATGTCCTCAACTAGGAAGCAAAGCTAGGTTTCAAATTACAGCCTAAATCTCCTAGTCATATTTGGATGAAAATTATGATCTACCTGACGGTTGCTTTAGGTATTTTAAATGTCACGAAACATCAAAACTAAATACAGCTTTTATTTTTGCCAATGAAATCAATGCTAGAAAATTATGATATATCCAAAATGTAAAACGACGCAGATATTAAAATTAGCTGATAACATCTCTTCTAAGAAAACGCTAAAGGATATTATGTTTCTTATAATGGCTTACAATAAATTTAATTGTGGATGCTGCAGAATAAATATTTGAATTAATTAAGTTAATTATTACTTACTGGAAGATTTAAAAATAAAATGCTATTAGTTTATTTTTTTTTTGTTCTGGGAATCATCTTTGTAATGTTTCATCCGATTGCTAACTGAACTGAAAAATAGCCTGTCTAGTTGATATTTTCGAATCCCCTTAACTATGCGAAAACATTCAGAACCAAAAACTAGTTTCACAGAAGCAAAAGTTATGCAAACCTTGAATAATCATGCGATACAATCGTAATTCTTTTACAAAACTTTGTATTATTTACAAAATCTTGAACTCAATCACACTAGATTTTCGACGTAGATAAGGTTAGTGCTTACAAAATAAAAATCTACTCGTGGTCTTGATCTGATATGGTCAGAACAAAAGGTATAAGTGGTTGAAAATACCTTAAAGTGGCCGTAATAAGATCTCATTAGTCTTTGATACTGATTTATTACTTTCAAAGTAAGACTTGTGAAATCAGTGAGAGACTTTACTACTTAATAATAAATGGTAACGGGACAATAATTGTTAAACATCATGCAACGATTCCCTTATGTAATAAGAAATAACACAAAAATCCACTGAAAACTTTGTTGGTAGACCAGCAGGAGATTCGTAAGCGTTGCTTGCACAGAAATCTTCGAAACACGCCGAAAATAGACTAGCAAGTTAATTCAATGATGAAGAAGTTTATCATCCTGAAAGTAACAAGAAAATACTCCTGCAGACACAGATGCAATGACTACCGCAATACCAGCTAATTAGTAATTACGTTTCAAAACACCTAAAACAACTACAACCGTATTATAACCTAATTAGTCACTCGCTATGTTGCCACAACAGAATGATTTACCAAAAAAGCACAAAAACAAATTTATGTCTCTTCGGGGACGGTTGGGCGGTGTCCATTACACGATATCCTTCTTGATTTATTACCGTGAATATCTCGACGCGAATAAGTATATAATGCTGTGAGGTCCAGTAATGAAATGTGGGAGAGGCTGTTGTTAAAGATGGTCATATAAGACTTTATGGTACCTACAGACAAAGGAATGCTAAGGTGTCTTTAATTAATTGACTTATTGTAGCCACCCTAATAGTCTCACAAGAATTATCGTAACCATCATGTACCTATATCAGATTATGATGGAATATTCAAGATTCGTCTTATGGAATAGCATTTCAAAGATAATATAGTATAGATATATGTCAGATGAAATAACAGCACCGTACACGTACACGTACGTGATAGAAGTGAAACTTCTTAAAAAATAAATATTATGAGAGATTTAGTGTGAGAGACAGAGAGAAATATAATTCTTCTCTCTCATGTAATGAAATGTGCCTAAACGTGACGCATCCTTGAAATTTCACTCTCAATTCTCGTCCAATTATGTCTAAGAAGTTTCACTTCAAAAACTATCCGAACCCCCGGTATTCCCCTCTGCCAATGCCCTTATAAATCTAAAGGTGACACAATGGATGAACAATAGAATTTAGGTATTACGTCCTAGTCTCGATCTTCAGTAAGAGACGGTGACGAACGAGATACAATAAAAGGTGTGACTAAGCCCATTGCAGGGTGAAAAGCTTCTAAAACTGCATTTGACAAATCCATTCTATTGTCATTATCCATTCTCAAACGAAATCAAGCAACACATGGTGCCAACACAAGCTTAATTCGTATAATTTACTTAGCTCTCCATTTCTAAATAATAACACAGCTCGCTTGGATTATTGTGAGGTTGGGCCTAATATGCCATATGTTTAACGCCTCCGTGTCACCTACTAATACGACTTTGATAAATAGGTCGCGACATTATAGGCTACCTAATACCGAGACTCGTACTACGCATTTTTTACTCGCTTGCTACTTGATTCTACATATATTTTACATATCGTTGTATATTTAGTTAGTATATGTTTATAGGATACGTCAGTCTATCAGCAGGCTTAGCATGACACTCTCTATTTCTTCGAAGAATAGACACGGCTTTTTCTATACAAAGTGACATTTCGTTTCTCAGTTTTTGACATCTCACCGTAGAAATCCTTCTACAATCTTTCGTCTTGTCTTTCGTTTCTAACGATCTTTGTCTAGGTCCTTGTTTATGTAGAAAGATTAGTATAGGTTCCAGTGAAACTTCCTGATTTAGAATTACAAGATCTTGCATGTTGTTGTCGAAATTAGTCTCGATACTGATATCACAAGATCAAGATCTGAATCTTGCGTCCTTACTATCTGAAACAGCAAGCAAGTTGGAAATATACGTGTTCCGTTCCGCATGATCTCCAGGTGACTTTCACGTGAGTTCCATCACTCCTACCATTAGTAGAGGAATTCTTATAATGTGGTTATTCACGCCTGTAGCATATGCTTAATGTTAGAATTTTAATTGATTGACACCGCGTCTGGTTTCAGAGTCTTAAGTACCGACACATGTTTGTTTATTGCTCTATGAGTAATGCATTAGAGCTAATAAAATTAATAAGCACTTATACAGATTGGTAAAGGAGAGTATTGTATTTGATGGGTTAATTGTTGCGAAACTCTAATCTGCACACTATACTACATAAATAGTGGGACAATTTGTGGGTTCAGTCGAGGAAGAGCGTTGCAATACAAAAATTACTAACTTGGAAAACATACCGATGTTTTTTTTTGCAACGTTGCTCTTAACTAGGTTTCTTGATGCAAGAAACAAGTTTGTAAAAATTCTTATAGGAATCTGTACCTATAGATATCGGTATATCAATTTAGTTGGCTGTGAGCAACTTCTTTGAGTAAAATCTTACATTTCTTTAATACTTTGACATAATATTTGACCGTTATGAATAAGGGTGGTCTAATAAGTGTAACCATGTGGTAGCTGCATCAATCATTCCTTCCTTAAACGTTGCATCCCTGACCGGGATGGTCAGGGATGCCTTCCTCTTCCAAAAACGGCAGCGGAAATCATTACACCGAGACAGAAAAGTACATAAAATACCATATTACTTTAACGGGTTCAAAAAAAATACCTTCAGCTTCATTATAATGAATTCTTGTTACTCCATGTAGCAACTGTATACCAGTAGTTCACACTTGATGCAACAGGTGGCGC
The DNA here is from genome assembly GCA_905333075.3 of Atethmia centrago. NCBI lineage: Eukaryota > Metazoa > Arthropoda > Insecta > Lepidoptera > Noctuidae > Atethmia > Atethmia centrago. The sequence continues at coordinate 10,251,266 of HG995382.1, forward strand.
CGGTTGCTATATGTGGCAGTTCTCAGGATTAGCGGGTGGATTTCCTATGGTGGTTTTTTCTTTGCTGTTCGCATCAATGAGATATTATATGGGAACATCGTCGTAAAGGATTGACAAGGTTTTTACTGTTCTATCAATAAATAGGGATTGGATTATTTTGTATATTATTTTAGGTATATTTAGTAGGCTAGTTTATTCAAAAGGTTTGTTTGACATCAAAAATGAGTAAGTTTATTTTGTGAAGATATGTTTTTTACCGAGCGAGCAAAGCGTCTCCTGCTTCAAGTTTGGAAAAAATTGCTTTCCTCTGTCAATTTGTTGCTACTCCTCTACAACTCGTATTTTACAACCGATCTGAACGACGTCATAGAATTTTTTAAATCGTCAGGGATTTTTGATGAGGGTAGGCCAAAAAGGATATCTCCGCCTTATGAGATCCGATTTCAATGGTTCTTTTTTATTTGAAAGGTACCAACTTAAATTTGAACTCATAGCAATTTCGTGAAGATTTCATGATGATCTACGGCGTGATGAGCAGGATAGCTCCTCAAAATGCAGTAAATTGCTCACTTTCAGATTTCTACCAGTGGAATCAGCCCTTTAACTACTAGGCAGAGATTGATGGAGCACCTTAGACCACGTTCTCGTCACAAAACTAGAGAATTCAGAAAATAATTTTCAGGATTCTCTAAAACGAGGCTTTAAAAGCAATATTAATTTCAGTTTTACAATAAGGCCACTAGATGGCGTTACTGTGCACCGCTAGATCGCGCTGTCGTTGTCGCTCGCCAAACATTTTGCGTGACTGAGTTTTGTTAGGTGTAAAGTAGCTTCAAAAGAAAAGCGTCGTGTGAAAACAGATAGGAGTTGGTTAGTTGTGGGTTACTTTATTTCTGTTTAATTATCGTCTTGCCACTAGCCATGCATTTTATGGCTAAGCGCGGTAGCTTCAATCAGTTTTTAGATTGCTTTGACTACTCAAAGCAACAATATTTCGGCTGCGATTGTTATCGTGTATGGTACGTCGAACGGAATGATTTCGAAAATTTTGATGTTAACCTATTCATACTATCTGGTGATAGGTATTATAGGATATTCCTGCAGCAAATGCAGAGATTGGCTCCGAACGAAGTTCAGCTATGTTTGGACAATCTGTTGTCTCTTATCCAAATCAAATAACTTTAGTGGTATATTAATTGTTGCAAAAAAAAAATGTGCTCGCAAAGTCTACTGTTCGCAGAACTACTAGTTTTATCTAACTTTAATATGTTTTAGGGTTGCGTACCTCAAAAGAAGCTGTCTGTCTGTTACAGCCAGTTTGCTCCGAATCTACTGAACCGATTAAGTTGAATTTTGGAACACATATGAATTTCTGTGACCCAAACACGGACGTGTAACGTAATATGAATTTTGAATATGGGTCACAGTTGGGAGCAAATTAGAAAATTAAAAAAAAAATGTTTTGCATACTGCACCGTGTGACATACCAAATTAAATGGCTTGTTGTAAGGATTTCAGATGTATTATTTTATAATTTAAAAATAAATAGTTTTAAAGTTATTTAAGAAAATATGTAGATGTAAATTTACCATTCCCCCTTATCTCCGAAACTGGTGAGCCCAAAAGTTTGAAAAAAATACAGAATATAGTTCTTTACTGATATATTACCGGAAAACTTAAAATAAATCTATGGTCTTAAAAGAACGTGATAAATCTTTAAATATTGTGCGTACATACTTACATTTGCAGTTGGAATGTATGAGGGATCATGTTTTTCTACTACAACTGTTAAGTTTGTTCTTGGGATAAATTCATCCCAACGACGGAACCCGTATGCGTGGTTCGATAAGCACTTGACTTAAAAGTCAAGTGCTTTTTTTGCGTCGGAGGTTGTGTCTGTCTGTGGCACCGTAGCTCTTAAACGGGTGAACCGATTACGATGCGGTTTCTTTTTATTTGATAGGAGATTTTCTAGCGGTGGTTCTTAGAGGTATTTTATCAAAATCGGTTCAGCCATTTCAAGGTCATCATTTATCTTTTTGCAACATGATGAAGTTCATTGCTGAGCAAAAAAGAGGCTACCACCTACCATACTCTAATAAGTATCTCCCAGGTTAAAACTACAAACAAACGCTGTTGCAAGTACAATACTTTTCCATTTTGCATACCAACCTATAATGTTCCCACTGTTGCGACACAGGTGATGCGGAGGAATGAGGAAAATGTCGTGAGGAAAGTCTTGAGTATGAATCGATGGCTATAAGAGTAGAGGAAGACCAAAGAAACGATAGTAGGACTGTTTGAAAGATGATATGGCTGGAAAAGGGGGTGACTACCAAGATGACAACTAATAGAGAAGTATGGAAGAAAGCGACATGTTTCGCCGACCCCAAATAAATTGGGATAAGAGCAGGAGAATGATGAATGATGATGTTGGGACACAGGCCACCTCTCTGTGAGAGGGAGTGGGCCATAATCTGGGATGTCATGTCTTCCATTTTTTGGTTCCAGGACATGCCGGTTTCCTCACGATGTATTCTTTCACTGTTTTGAGAGCAGTGGTGAAGAAATAATGTACATAAGGTAAAGTTGCTTGAGGTTCGAAACCACGACCTACAACTCGTAAGTCTCGGCCGCTGCGCCACCTTTTAATTTGGGTAAGTCCTTAATTTACTTAACCTATGTGCAATCTAAACAATAGACGCACTTGCCTATGAAACTCACGATTAATATCAGAAACGCATCAAGAACGTCAAACAAAATCACTCATTCACACTAATCTAATCACACAGTTGGCTTCCGTAGTACATTCCCATAGTTACACACTGTATTACATTAGGCAAAAGTCAAATACAATAGGTCCAAGTCCATACAACACTGTGGGTGGTCGAACGTTGCACCTCACACAACGGTTTACTCATCATACTCGTATGATAACTAAGCTCTTTATCCCGCACGTAATGGCAATGAACACAGTGCTAATTTTACTTCATAACACTCTGTTGTTCCACTTATCTATAAAGAACTTCACTAAAATAAACCAGCCTTATTGCCTTTAAAAATAACCATGCGGATGTCATTAGCTTATCGCCTTAATTCGTATATAAAACCAAGCAACGCTTAATTTCAACGCATCTAACGGGATCCGGTATGGTCTAGTGGCTAGGATACCTGGCTCTCACCCAGGAGGCTCGGGTTCGATTCCCGGTACCGGAAAATTCTTTTTACAGTTTTTATTTCATGTTTTGCTTTGAATATCTCGTGATTGCTAATCACGATAAAAACGCGCATTTTATACGCTTGGAGGGAGATAACCTAACCTAACCAGTCATAATGTTGCAGTTGGTATCGCTCATCTTTCTAAGCGGCAAGCAAGAAAAATAGGAACAAGAACCAACCACTGATTATGAAGATAAAAAGTGAGAATTTGAAAAGGTTTTTGCCATAACTTTCTTGGGAATTATTTCTCTTTGTTTACGTCTATTGTTGTAAACGTTGCGTATGCAGTACGGAACAGATTAAAATGTATGGACTTTCTTTATCCGATCACCCATCTAATCTGGGGCTTTTAACGAGACGTGGTAAAATATTATTGAGGCAGGAAGTATTAAGCCTCCTTTATCCTTTATCCAGACTCTCATTAACACGTTCCACAAGGTCCGTAGACAACACTAGAGAACTGTTTAGTTTTTATCATCCTTTTTGGCGCCCGATATTTTTTTCTTATAAGGTATCCTAAAAACGTCAGCCATGAATTTTGTTGTCAGACACCTGAATGCATAATATAAACGCATCCTATTTCCTGTTAAAGTTTGGATTAGTGTTGAATTCTCCGCATGACTAAAACGATTGTTTCAATAATTTGAATATTTATATTTATTTTTTTCTCTAAAAATATTTCTCGGAACAGTGATAAAATCACAAAATTTGCATGAGATATTTATTAGATCCCGATTAGTGATGGAATTCTTCGCTCCTATGTCAGAATATAATTTAAATCTGTCCCTATAATACAATATGGAGACATAATTTAGTAGGGATTCTAAGAATGTTCATCCATTCGGATGATTTAGAGATATTAAAAATATTCTAATACCGGTAGAGTCCCAAATCCTTGATTAGTCATTAATAGGTTTTGGATTGTTAATCTCTACCTATTTAAAATATGTTTCCAAACGTTTATTATTGTTGTTATTTATTACTTTGGTTGCCCGAACTTATCTGAATGTTTCATCATGTTATTATTCATCATTAGATTCATTTGTTTTATTAATACTTACTTTTTACGTTTGGTAATTTGAGTTATGTCGTCATGCGTTTATTTTAATGACGATGCTACTGCTGTTTGGATATTAATGTGTCTCTAGTAATTAATGGATAGTTCAAACTGGGAAAGCTTTGAAATAAAAAAATACTGCTAACTCTGCGTAGTACCATGTGTCCTTTTCTAGTGCCAGATTAGATTAGAAAGTTAAGTCAATTGTTGGCTTATTTATAGTGCTGTTCATCGTTACTTTAATTTGATTCTTAGATATACTACAATCATAATTCGTCAGGTTTAAAAAGTAATTTGCTAACATAAAAATAAAACTGTAAAAGTTTAGTGGCTAATTATGTTTGGATTTAGCTACATTTTAATATTATTTTTGAACGTTTTATCTAATTCTAAAATTCCAGAAAGCACAGCTATTCTTCAGCAAATATTGAGCGTACAAACCAGATCGCGTTCAACAGCGTCAGTGTGTAAATCTTTATCATTTACTGCACGCATTTCCTCTCTCAGACCTGTTTCATTATAACCGAGATCTTTCGCCGCATCTGATGTATACATTATGGCATAACATCATACTGGTTGGGTTGATCTACCTATTTCTGCTACATACCAATCCAAGTTATCAACTAATTTGAATATGTATTCGTAATGCTTACTCAATATATACGTAATTGAAGTGACATGATATGCCATTAGTGAGCTTTATGCAGATTCGTTTGAGTGTTTGTCCTTAGATAGGTAATACAGGGTTGAACATGATTATCATAGTATTTATTTACCTGTACATATACCTCTGGTATTGCTACAATAAGGTTCAAAACGATATGGGATAGTTTTTATCGCTCTTTTCTATTTTAGCTATGATTAATTAGGTCTCAGTGTGAACAAGCATTATCTCTGTCTTTTGTGTTCAGAAAAAATATCTTCACGTTCCAAAATCTTTCTGTCCAACTTATTTAACTAATGTGCGAGGAAAATCACGGTCCAATGTCTTGTCGTGCGCGCCACGCGATCTATTCATCACTCCAATACTTATTTTTTGGAAACAACAAAAGCACTGACGCTAAACACTTCCATTATTACGTCCTAAATAGACAAAGCAACTTTGTTCGAGACAAAAGGCACAAATAAAAGGTTGTCGCCATTAATTTATACACTTCTGACATTTGTAACGGTGCATCTTTTGTCGTGTATTGTAATGTTACAACTTAACCCCGTGGAGGCGAAAAATTTGCGCTCTGCGTGTGTGCAGTCGGTTTAAACTAAACAGAATTTTACAAAGGAGCGCTCTTTTTCATTTACGCGTGTTGCTTTCGGTATAATTATGTGTTTTTTTTTTAAATCGTATTCGAATTAGTGACGGTGCAGTGTCACCTGAGCCGAAAGATGGGACCTCACATTGAACAAAGACGCGTATTTTGGTCGCTCAAACGACCATTCACTACTTATAATAAAATATTGTGCGCTCTGTTCGGACCCCACGGGAATATGTGAGACCCACCGATGTTACTTTTTATGTTCATACCTCACATTATAATTATGAGATACGATATTATGTTTTTATAATTATTTACGACCATATTTATTTACTAAACAGTTTATGTAGACACATATAAACAGACAAGAAAAAAGGAACAGAAAAAATACGTACAAACGTGATGCTCATTTCTAAAGAAATCTCTTCCAACATACCTGCGGTAGAACCTTAATATCTCGAGCACATACGTAATACATGGCCGTGAAACATTTACAAACCATTCATATGATCTGCCGACACATAAAAATGTAACAGTAAAATACCTTGAACTTGGTGGCGTCATGAACTAAACTAAAGCATAGTAGGAATAAAACAAGACATTTCTAGTTTCGAAAAATAAGAAGAACGTTCTTATTTCAAACGATTTCTCACAAGCGGTACACATCTTGAAGACTTAACAAGTTCTAGCACTTTATGAGGTGATCCACTGTTCCATACGACCTCCGGCTTCGCGCGCTCGTAACCATCCACCGTCGACCTGAATGAGCTACCCGCACGAACGTCGCAAACTAAATCTTTTACACTCACAATTCACTTGCCAAACCGAATAATAAAAGAAGAAACCATAGAAAAATATTGGATCATGTTCAACGCCAGCACATAAAGTAAGCCGAGAATAATCTTGAGCGCCCCCACGTAATGGATCCTACAGTTTATGACGTGCTAAACTCGCCCCGGTATGGATGAAGTAATGTTCATAACACTGAACTGTGTCAAGACTGAGTTTCCGAGTTCTTGACACGTTGGCGCTCTCACTCCGGATTTAGCTACCTCACCGCAGTAGAACACAGTTGTGTCTTCTCATATAAATTCCGTTTGTTCAAAAATAAACTTTTGATTTTAATGTATATATTGTATTAGATTTAGATTCACCCCTTTTGAAAGTAAAAAGTAAAAGGGAAAAATCATTGCGATTCGTTGTTGCTTGATTTTTACATCGCGCTGGGTGTCGTTGTCGGGAGGCGTCGTCTGTACAAGACACACACAGCGCCAGCACAAAGCGAAGGAAACGCTTAACGCACACATTCTGGAGATCAAAGAACGCGCAATCTGTGTGAAAAAAATAACGTTTTGGTCCCAAAAGGGCGGACCCGTTTACGCGACCCAATTCACGCGAGCGGTTCGGACGACGAAGAAATTGAATTGAAACCAGCCCGAACAACAAATTCAAACGCGTATCGAATTGTTTTACGTTTGACGAATTCGCATTTGGAAAATTTTAAATTCGTTACAATAGGCTATAATGATGCAGGCCCGGTTCTTTGTCTGTATCAGAATGTTGTAGGGCACAAAGAATTCGCTGTATGCTCTTTAACGGCAAAGTTATTTTTTTAAATGTGTGTTCGATATCGATCGTGTGGCGATAGCTGGATTAAAGTGGACCGCGTTTTTTGGAAGTTTGTGATGCCAAATTCTCTCTACGCTGTTGCCAGTAACGATGTTCGCATTCCAAAATTAATTCAACTGCATTCGTACAAGAAAATGATTTGAATTACATTATTAAGCTTAATTTCTGCCTTTGGTATAGGTTAAACTTGGCTTGTGTAATGTTGTTGCAAAGATTCACCTTCACTTTTCTGAGAACATTAATCATATCATAAAGAGAAAATTGCCTTCCGAGATCGTCGTACATTTTCTTACGATGTTATCAAGCTCCTTGCAGCTACCATTTGTTAGTGTCTTGTTTAGAAGATCACATCTGCTAAACTTTATTAGCTTACCTTTTGACAAAAGCCAAGTTGATGGAGGCGCGTATCAAATCGCGCGATTCAACGCGCTCCTTAACGCAGCTGGTTTGGGCGAAACGAATCTTTACTATTTATTGTTTGAATCCTTCTTATGCGTTATTTCTGAAAATCTATCAGTTTGCCACGGTACCCTGGCGGACTGCTTCAAGGAAAGTGTGTCACCTTGCCTGGAATTAGTAACGCGTTCCCAGCTGATGCATAGACTGCATGGTCTTCGATCTTGATTTAAAATTGTTGGTCTGTCGTCTTTTAGTGATTGATTGGATGACTTCTATTAATATCGGTTAATGGTGCCTGCAATTTCTGGCTCTAATTCGTTTCACTTGTATATATTTATGTAGGTGCATACTATGTATTTGGTTGCACATGTTTTGGTTGGTCATTATACCTTAAACTTTGGATACTGTTGCTTCTTTAAACTTTTATTTAAACACAATCTCAAAAGCACGATAATTAACTTATCCCTGAGGATTCTTGTGCGAGTTGTAAACAAAAGAAATTGTTTTAACTTTAAATAACTTCTACCTAGACATAGAATTTCAAACTTAATAAATGAAGTAATTTCTTGCTGCATACGCTTGCATTAGCAGCGAGTGAAAGCCGTAGAGGTACGTGGAAACGACCTGCCAAGTTCTCATCGGCTACCTTATTACGTCGCGTCGGCCGCCGCTTCGCCCGTTACATCGACCGCGCACATCCCAGACCGAAGTTTTTTGCCGCACGGTAGCTGCACCGATTTGATTGCTCCACTTTTTTCTCTCCTTTTCAAATAAACCGAAGTAATTGTTTGTTTTAAGTCCCGTAGATTGCGTCCGCTGTACGGATTTGTTACAGACATTTTCGGTGTTAGAAATAGAGACTTCAAAACGGTTGAGCGAATCCAATGTTTCGACGTAATCTTCTTGGTTGGGTTTACAGCGATTTCTATGTAATTCCGTCTTAACTTACAAGAGCAATGTTTTGATTTCAAATGTGAAATTAATTCTAAATTACTGAGCGACGTCTGCTTTTTGCTCCAGAGCAGGTAACAGGAAACGGGTTGTCTGACGTTAATCCCACAGCGAGCGCGTGTGTGCGTGTCATGTTGTGTTGTGTAATCAGAGCTTTGAATGCGTGCGTGTAGTGTGGACGTCGCCTGGTTTTTATGCAGTTGAGAATCGAGTGCCGCGGGGCTATCAAGTATCGTTCGACTAATCACAATATCGCCTATCTCACTTCAACTAGTCGGTAAGCTCGAGAGGGAAGATCTGCAATCTTTGAGAAGCCGTCGTCTATGATATCACAATATATTAACCTCGCAGTAGGTTGTTTAGACCGCACTCGTTCATCAGATCGCTGCAATGTTCAGAATGAATCTTTATGATTTAGTTCCCTGGAGGCGCGCAACCAGAAGTTTCTCAGGCTACTGGCAACTGGTTGGTTTCCGACATTACTTAATAAGGCGTTCATATTTGCACCTCATATTTTGCTGCGGAAGAGTTATGAGATGATTTTATAGGATCCATTTTGATTTAGATTGCGTAAACCTGTATCTGTAAGAAATGATCGTATAACATGAAATTTAATGTGTGATTTCTACCTTTTGCGGGATTTCCGTCTTGTCTATCGATATTAATGGCATCCGACGTGTAATACTGCAAAATATATACATTGTCAAGTACTGGAAATAAAATGCTTACCTACCCAAAACAATTCCCATTAAATTCATGTAAATCAAAATTTGTCCCCTCCGTTTAGCAAACAATATGAGTCCACAATAATCCTTAAAAAACGCAGGTGATTAAAGGTGGATTGGTAGCTTTATATCACTTTTCACATCAATGACGTGGTTAATCCAGTGTGAAGCAGGGTCGCCTTGACTGAAGGCTGTCAGGGGCAGATTATGGGAAGACCAGGGGAGAGTAATCCCTGTTCCTCTCTCACTGTCCCCTGCGTTATCAGTGTATTTTTTTTCTTTTGTTTACTTTGGTTGTAGATTTTTTTAACGTGACTTGTACTTATCCGAGTGTATTATATGATAATGGACTAACATGATGCATTTAATGGTTTTCTAGACCATCAAAAGGACTTTAGAAAAATAGATCGGTAAAGCTTTTTTTGTATTTGGAATCATATTTGCCATAATACTAAAGCAAGCGAAATTGTTTCCTGAAGACCAAATTCCAATGCCTCGTCTATAATTTTCCAGATAATTGAATAAGTATCTCTTCTATCCCAAAACTTACTATTCCCCAAAATTAGATTAGTCAAACTTGAACTTAATTATTGTTACAAAAACCCATAGATTCAAATACAGTCCCAAGTGTGTTGACTCTATAATTAAAATAATGGCCCTAATTTCGACCACTTCCAATAAGTCCTTCTTCTACCTGCGTTGACTGATTGGCTAATGGGTCTTTATTAAAAAAAAACGAATCTTTTTTTTCATCTAGCCAGTTTTGTTATTCCAGCTTTGTTTTCTTAACGATTAAGAAGAGTTTAGTGTTTGTCTGAGAAACATGCAGATAAGGGTTGTTGTGACCCGACAAATTAATTTCGTTTCATTTTTTGCTGCCCTTTTTGAAACATGTGCTAAGGTTGACGGTGGCAAGGAACGTGACAAAAAAGGCGTTGACCTGACGTTGTTATCAAAATGTTGGTGTTTCCCAGCGGTCCGAGCTTCCAACATAAAATCTAATATTTCGTAAACACGATGTGTTAATGTGGTGGTGTTGTCATGATTTGGGCAGCAGATAAATTCGAATTGATTAGGTAAACACCAAAAAAAAATATTTTTTGTATCTTATTAAACTAGCGGGATAGTCTAGATTTTTATTAGCGTACCTCCCCTTGCACGTAATATGGGGATGATATTATTTTTTTCCACCCCATGGTGTATCGTTGGATAGGCCGTTCAAAAATATTGCAGGCCTGTGAACACCACTTGCTAATTTTTGTTAGAGTTGAGTGTGTTTCCCCCCCCTGCCAGCTAAACGGTTGTTTATGGAGATGTGAAAAAAATCATGGCAGTAGTACATATAATGAAATTAAAAGAAAAACTATTACGGCTAAGTAGGCTTTACAAGTTAACGAGTTATAGTCGACCAACTTAAATTTGCAGTTGGAGAATTGATCGGCATATATCGATGAATGGGAGAACAGGTTTTTCAACTACAATGTTAAGTTTGTTTTTGAAATAAATTCCTCCCAAGTAATCCTCACTACAGAACTCTTCATTGAGCGTGGTCCGACACGCACTTGGCTGGTTTTTAAAGATGCAATCATCTAAAAACATCAAAGCTTGCAAGCTCCATCTACTCATTTCGCTCAACTAACTAAGCATACTATATACAACTTTAGCATATTGCGTGAAATGCCAAGCAGGTGTTTCTCTATTAGGATCAAAGAAAAAAAAGCTTCTGCTATTATTTGTTGACGAATATGTGTCAGTTAGAAATATTTTACTATTTGCTTGCGAAATATGATAATTAGACCACAGGATGCTGGGAACCAACTAGTTTATTTATTGTTATGTTAAATGCAAAAGAAATATTAGTAAGTAGAGAAGTATGGAAGAAAAAGATATATTGTGCCAACCCCAAATAAAATGGGATAATTATAATGATGATGAAATACAAAAACAAATCTCTAAGCCCTGCAGATTTTAATACAAATGTTTTGGCTATTAGGTTATGATAAAAATAGGGCAGGATTAAGTATTGAATTATTGTTATCATAAATTATTTTAATATCAATGCTCTTGGGGTTGAAATTGTTAACTGGCTGTAACAAAGGTGGGATTTGGATGACAAAACAGTTTATTTCAAACAATTTATTCATCATCAGAATAGATGTGCTTTACACATGTTTATTGTGGTTTAAATAGGATTTGTTGCACAAATGCAAAAAATAATGTTGAATATCATGTGTCGTACATAATAGGTATCCAAAAAACTATTTGAATATTGTGTGTGCGGCTACCTGATATTGTAATATCAGTTAATATTAGTGTTTGATTCATGACACTATTTTTAAATTGATAACCAATATAGGCATTCGATCCTATATCAGGCTTATTGGCTACAATAGTCCTGCCAGAATTATAATAACACCATCTAGATTTAATAAATTCGCAGCGAATCTTTCTAACTTTAGCTGCCATGGAAATCTCAAGAAATCACATTGGGAGCCCACGTAATATTTTTTTTTTTGTTCCGGTATGGAAAATCCTCATGGATGTCTTCCGCCCTGGGGCAGGCGGAGGGGTCTGTCAGGCTCTTACTGACAAAAACACCCTAGTGTTCCCCTCCCACTCTTGCACCGGGGATCATGGGATCTAGTGCGACTTCCGCGATCCTTGCTGGCCAGACCTTCGGCTGGCCCGGCCACCTCAGGCCCTCGGGGGGAATGAGGTGAAAAGCTCCCCCCGCAGCCTACTTAATACCTAACTTAACTATCCTATAACTCGACCTTATTTATGTCTAAAATACATGTAGATACATACCTACGTACCGAACAATTTTCGAATAAAACCTACCCAAGTAATCCACATCATGAACCACAAAAAGGTCGAGATATTAATCCAGCGAACGTCGAACAAATTCCCGACGTGTCCCCCAAAAACTTACGGTAACGACATAATGACAGCGACGCAACGTATAAAACGAGTCTCTATCCCAAATAGTCCTGGATTAATGTCGATTTAATTAAACCTGTATAATTTTGGTCCCTGAACGTACGGAAAGATTGGAGGCGGCATGTGAAGGGCAATTCTGGTTGGTGCACAGTTGGAAATTAATGGTTCTTTGTAGGGAATTTTAATTTGTGGTAAAAAATTAAGAATAAATAGGTATGTTACCGAGGCACCTGGCAACACAGGCAACGGAAAGGTCACGGGTGGGTTTTAGTCAATAAGAGTCTGACACACCCTCCCGCTCCGCCCAGAGCGGGAGAAGTTATTAGATAATTTCCCACCCAAAAACTCCAAACTCCAAGACATTTATTTCAATTAAACCATTTACAGGCACTTTTGAATTGTCAAGGAGTCGGTCAGTTAGAAATATGAAGCTAGTTGCCCATTCCAAAGCGTAGTAGGTACCTATGGAGAAGAACGGGCAAGAAACTCCATGGACACTCTTTTAAATTAAATTGATACATAAAATATTAAAAATTAAAAAAAATATTGATAATAAAATAAGCCCGCATTGTACCAAAGGAAAGAGCATAACAGGCAAACTAACAAACCCAACTTCGCATTCTCACGCAAACTAAAACAAATACCCTTATCAAAAATGACGCATCCACAATCCACAAATTCAAACATCCTGCAATAATCGAAGGTTGCGTGGGCAACCCCAAAGAAAGGTCCGTTTTGTAGGCGGCCCAACTTTATCAAATTACAACCTGTGCTGTTTTGTGCCGACAAAGGTTCCAAGACCCTCAGCCCACCTTTTGAGCCCAGCAATTTGAGTGATGCAAGTCGTTCGATAGTTTTAATTTGGAAACGCGTGACTGCGTGCCTGTATTTAAGTTTATGGCTTTGTTGGACATTGATTGTTTTGTGATTGTAGGCTGTTGTACCTACTACCTACGGATGGTGACCGATTGTGGATGTAGTTATATTAAACCTAAACACTACTACACTACACTACACTACAACTACTAAAACTATACTAGAAGAGGGAGAGATGATATACTAGAAGTTCTAATCGAAACTAAATGTCATATTTTTTATCGAGTCAGTATTGAAAAGAGTATGCTTGGATGGTTTGGTCATGTTGAGAGAATGAATGAATGTCGACTAAGAAAGGGTATTTATAAGGCAGAGGTGAGTGGAAACGCCGGGAGCGGACGCCCTAGTAGTATATAGTGACCTAATTGGTGATGTTCTTCAGAAAGGTCAGGTGCGTAGTACTCGCAACTGGCGTGCGTGTATGACCAGATGTATGAACGCAAACGAAGCAAATGGAGTATATAAGGAGCGTAGCAGGTGGCATTCTATAGTTTCTGCCTACTCACATGGGAAGAAGGCGTGAGTTTATGTATTTATGATTATGTATCCATTCATGGGAAATGATAATTCTAGGCCGTGGCTTTCTGTAAAAACAAATGAAGGAAGATATGAAGCTAACTTATAAAAAAATCTGCATCATCATCATTTCAGCCGAATGACGTCCACTGCTTGACATGGGCCTCCCCAAGCACCGCCACTTCGACCGGTTTTGTGCTTCCCCCATCCAGCGCATTCTAAAAATTGGCAGTTTCGGAAAAAATCTTAACTAATGATAAAATTTGGCAGTTGTTGCTCAAAATAAAGCTAATAAATGCAATTATGAGGACGTTAGGCATCACTTAATCAAAAGGATCAATCCTATCCTCAAAATGGCTCAAAATTCAATTACAAGTTTAATTCCTTTTCAACAAACGTGTCTTGACTTTTTACTCAAAAGTAATATTTGCGAAACCGAACCTTTCCTTTCCACAAAAGAAAGAAACGAGGAAGGACGAAATGCCGACAAAAATAAGCTAATTTACTTTTAATAGCTCGTAGTCCCTCGTAAAATACTGCCAACACATGTTATTAGGGCCCATTTTCCTTTGCACAAATCTTTTTTAACCTCATTAGCTTTAGCAAATATTTTTTGCTCGAAGTTCCAACCTTAATAGCTACAGTTTCACGAAGACCTCACAAAATTTTATATAAACAACTCTTAAACTATTAATAAACATACAAAAAACGTTCACACCCAATTTGGACTGTTATTAGAGTATAAAGAATCTCTAAATTCTTTATTAAAACAGAAAACCATAACAAAGAGTCCTTCATACCTGTGAAATCTGGCAACACCCATTTCCACATATAAAAAACGAAACAGAAACTTTATTTGCTTAAAATAAGATTCAAAATTCTTTGAAAATAATATCCTGGGCATTAAATAAACTTTGTATTCTATGTTGACTTACGCCTCATCTCTTTCCTGTGAAGAGTTAATATTAAGTCCCTGCCACACGACTAAGAGATTACGGCGCGAACAATTTTACGCAAGCCATACAAAATCAGTGACATGGAAATAAAAGCTGTTCGCTGCGATTAGCATTGCCACGGAACAACCTAATTACTTACAATTAAATGTTCAAGCAAATGTTTTAGTAATCATTATTGCGAAAGACTTGACAATCGTAAATTCGAAGGTAAATAAAATCAATTACGGTTGAGTTTATGGTACGGAATTGATATTGTGAAACCATGTTGGTATTTGCCATTTGACTGCCTCGTTGATTTAGAGGTCGCAGGAGCGTGAGGTCCTTGGCTGGATTCCCAGATCGGGCAGTGTTATTGGGTCTTTCCACTAGGAATTCCTCAGTAGTAGTCTGGATGTGTGCCCGGTTGATGCCAATAGGCTCGCCCCATTCTACATGGAGCAGTGGTGACCCAGTGGTAACGCCCGCGACTTACAAGTACGGTCGTGAGTTCGGACCCAAGCAGGCACTTTACTTTGTGTAATTTAGTTCATCACCACTGCTCTCAAAATGGTGACCGAAAACATCATGAGGAAACGGAACTTGCACTATGTTCTAGAACTAAAAAGATTTGTGATATCTACCAACCCGCACTGGGCCCGCTTGGTGGATTACAGTCCACTCCTTCTCACAGAAAGAGGAGGCCTGTGTCCCAGAAGTGGGAACATTATAGGCTGATTATCTCGTACAAGGGACTTAAACATAACTGGCGAAATATGGGTGTACCTACTATGGGTACACCTCTCTCTATACCTTCGGGGAAACAAGGCGTGAAGTTATGTTAAGTTGGTATTTGCTTTTAAAAGAGTCAGGTTATCAAAAGAATTTTACTATTTCAAACGAAATTATAAACGAAATTATTATTTTATAGCAAAGCAAGCTCTGGAAATAATATAATGTGTATGATGAGAGCAATAAACGAGTTTATTACAAGTAAATTTTAAACAAATGTGAGATAATAAAATGCATTAATGAGGCAGTCAGTTTTAATAAGTGATGAACACGCTCTTAATTAAATAAACATTTATGAACATAAAGTTAAAACCATTATTTTAAAACTACCTTGCATTGATGATGCACGCGTAAAAATTATGAAGTACCTATTGATAACAATCCGGAAAATTATCTGCCATTTATCTTTTTAGCTGTTTCGGTGATGATTGAAAAATAACATAGCAACATTTTCATTTCAAGGATTGATGGCTGATCTTTGCGTTATGCTCGTGAACGGGTGCTGCTTGTGGTGACTGGTCGTCTTGCTGATCATGGTTTTAATTGTTATTAGTAATTGTTTACTTATTTTACTTCGATGGGGCTAGTTTATCATTTCTCACTTCGAGCTACAGCAATTGCCTTATGTAAGCGGGCACGCCCTTTATGCCTGGAGGCTTTTATTTAGGTATTAAGTTCTATTTACGTTTTTTTATGTTGTAATTTTTATCTGCTTGAGTACAGTTTGTTCATTGTTTTGTTGGTATACTGGCGCGTGCTAGCTAACGTATGGCAAGTGTGTAATTTAATCCAATATTTTGTGTTTCGTAATGTTAATTACTTTGCATACGATTTGTATAGAATCAAGTTTATATAACTAAACAGACAGACGTGCTGCTGGGGAGTCTGTTCCACCACTTCTTCTTCCCAGCTAAAGCACTAGGAAGTGGTGAAGGGCGGGCATTTTTGGAGGACTGTCTTATGTAACTTTGACGTTCGAAAAGTGCTGATTTTCAGCCTAGTTTGAATAAATGACTTTTGATTTGATTTGATCAGAGCGAGAACAGAGAGAATCATCATTGAATCTAGCTTAGATATGCTACGTTTTCCAGTACATTCACATCATAACACCATGGAATTTAGAGTCGCTTACCCATTAAACATCATCTGTTTTGTTCCGGAACAACACAGATAATGCACAAAAAATACACTGATGATACATAATAACATAATTATGAATGCATAACGTTTAACATTTGAAACGTTCTTCCAAACACCTACCTACTTAGACTAGTACTAGCACAGTGTAACTACACAGTGGTTCGTCGATCGCTCATACATTTGACACTTTTGACAGGACCTGAGAAATGTCATTATTTTGACATTTGCTCGATTGTTCTGCTCATTCGTTGACCGACTGTAAAGTAGTTAGACTGTGGTAGATATTAGTTTGATATTCCTATAAAATAATTGAGCACCGATCTTTATTATATATCTTTGGGCTTTCAAATTTTATTGATTGTGATCGAACTTTCAGATTTGAAGGTATTCAGGCGGCACTGTTTCATCGCCTTTAAACTTAGATATTAGCTCAGCCTACTTGAATTTCTTACTGTTGATTGTCAAGATTATATCTACAGAAGAATTGCGGGGTCAAATGGCTATCGATGCGACAACCGTTATCTATATGATGCTATTATGACTACCTTATATTGCTAAGTTCTGTCTGAACACTGTCTGCTCCCAAAGGACGGAACTAAGAGTTAATAAAATAGGATTTTGGCGACTTTAGACGCTAATATTTATTTATTAAAACTTTATGCACAAGAAAAAAAATACTATACAAAGACGGACTTAATGCCTGAGGCTTTTTCTACCAGTCAACCTTAGGGTGAGAGACAAAATATGGCAGGTGCAACATAAGGGATAGATAACTCGAAAAACACCAATAGATACTAATATATAGATACATATATATATTGGCGCCAAATATTCTGCTGTCATAAGGGAATGTTACTTGTTCTTCCACTTCTTTTGTATCAACATGAACTATTATTCTCCTCGCATTAGGTAACAATGCCATGGTGGCAATGCCATGATAATTGACCAGATAGCAAATTGGTATTGAATCTGAATAACATGGGAGCGCCGAACTATGAGTTACATCGTCACTTCTGGAGGATATTTTAAGGGACCCAAGTGTATCTCACATCTCAAGTGCCCATTTGTCCGAAAGACATTGCAACCTGTTTCATATGAAGAGGCCGCTTGCTGGAATACCTACGTATCTTTCTTTCCACACAGTCCCTAATTCTAAAGGCGTTTTGCCCACAGGCCAGGTGGTTATGTAACACTTATGATGACTTCTGCGCTCAATAAAGAAGTAACTCAATTAGCTCTAGTATAAACTGTATATTCAGATAACAAAATATGTTTTTACGTACTATAAGTGGTAACACGCAAGCTACAAGTTGATAATAACTTGCATAATGAAACGCCCACACCTGCACCTTGCACGCGAGATTTCAAGCAAACATAACCGTGTTTAACTGCGTATTATTGTACTTGCGTTTACCTTTTGTAATGTGTTTGCTTACAGTCCGAAACAAATATAGGTCCCTAATCGAACGACCAAACCTTGATAGAAATCGCTAATTTTTCGCACCGCTCGCGCTCTCGAGTCTTTAAATAGACTTGGCTCAGTCTATTCCAGCCTTGGTTCGTTTAAACTCGAGAAGCAAAGGTTAAAAAGTGTGGTACGACGAATTTTTTCGATGTATTTTCTAAATTTTGTCGTGCACACCCTTACAACAAATTGGAAGCAATTAAGCACGTCTGTTTAAATAACAATGTTTGGCTTTTGAGATTTTCGGGTCAATTTAATCGAACCAGTGTGTTGTTGAACTTGTCATATTTTTCGTGACGAAAAGGGGTGGAAGAGCCAAAAATATTCAAAGTCACTAAAAGTTCTCATGAATAAAACGATTCATCTACTTCTGTAATAGTAATTGGATTTCAACGACATTGCAACGGTCAAACTTGACACTCATTATTTCCATATCAAGAGCTAACAATCTAAGGATTTGTTTAAACCAGACGGCGTTAAACTAAAAATAAATATTAACAAATACCGTGTCGGGTTCGGACATGTTTTTATTAGACCAATTCCATTCACCTCTGTTGAACATCATAAGGAAGTTTACCCAAAGCGTTCTTTATTTTTTTTTTACAATAAACATCAAGTTTCATTATGTTTTATCTGACAGCCCACATGATACGGTATTAATTAAACACCGCTCGGACTCATGAATTATCATGAGGTTAATAGTCACCAATGAGCTTGGAGTAATTATGTAGATGAAGCTCTTTGCGTGTGCGCAGTGGTGGGGAGATGTGCGCGGCCTGTCTGCGCGGTGAGTTGGCAAAGATTATAATAATCGAAACGATACAAACGGAGCTTCAGTACTGAGTACCTACTTACCTAATATATGACTGGCATCACTCCGGACCCAAGGCACCCTTGGAGGACTCCCCGGGGGTTTCCGCGGGAACTTAATTAAACGTCTGACAATTTTACTATCTCTACTGCAAGTGTAAAAAATTACTTATCACAAAAGTTTAATGCTGTTTTGGACCTTATAATAGAAATAAAATAAAAATAAATTAATGATAGAAATAAATTTCATAATATAGTTAAGTTTATTGTTAATCATAACAATTTACTTTATAAGGGCTTGAAACAAAACTATATGTAAAAATGTTGCATCACAAAGTAGAAACATATAGATCTATCGATCTATTGAGTTTGCATAATGTTTATTCTGGTACTGGTACCTGTTCAAACAAAACTAACTTGAAAGAATCATTTGAACTCACTCCAACCAAAAAATAAGACAATCTCACCGCTCATCTTCCAATATTCATAATCTTTGCCGCCTGCGCAGGAGGCGGGCCCAACTCGACGCTTCGCGCGCATCGTTCGCGTGCCGGCCGGCGCGCGCGCCACCCAAGCGCGGCTACCGGCCGTAATCTCTCAGATATACCCCACCGATGAGTGACGTCATCATAATGTTTAGGCATTGATTTTTGTTTATCGGAATTTGAGACGGTGAGTGATGAATGTCGATTAAAAGTAGGATTTCCAACGAAGCATTGTATCTGCGGCCGATAATCCACGGCTAGATGATGTCACCGAATTATAGTTACGCTTTTTTTTTATTTAGAGTAATCAAAAATCAGCTACCTATTAGATATAAACGATTAATATAACGGGTGGTAAATTCTATGCTATTATAGAAGCTAGTTTTGATCAAAAGGAAAAGACAGAGGTTATGCATGTGACTTTTTTGTTTTTTATCCTCCTATATCTATCCAATACGCCACAGATGTTGTGACGTCATAAGAATATGTTAATTCAAAATATTTATGATCCTCAGTAGTTGCCGCCTCCTTCTTTATTGATCTTTGAGATCAATAAAGAAAGAGGCGGCATCTCAAACTTATCAGTTCTTAGATACCCTGATGGCTTTATTATGAAGGTTCGACTTTTGGTAATGGAAGGTGAATAAAGGAGGTTATCAGATGTTAATGAGTAATTCCTTGGACCAGCTTACCTTAATGAGGAGGATAAACTTGTTACTAAAAGAATTATCTAATGCAATTTATGCAAGATATTCAATTGTTGTACGTTGAATATTAGAAACAAGATACCTTTCCTTCATTTTAGAGTAAGAAACAGCAGTTTTATATTATGAATATTGTATCACGAAGTTATGAATCGCTGCTAACGAATAACAAAAGAAAAGCGATGAAATAAAAAAGAACGGTCACGATCGTCAACTGTCACAATTTTGTTATATAACAGAATCATTATGAAAAACCTAACAATCCGCTTCACTAGTTGCATTGAAAATAAAATCGACTCGATTGCAATTGATCCATATTTTTCGGCCGATTTCATATTCTTTGACAAAGAGCTGTTGTTCTTTTTATTAATTTGCTTCTGGCTTTTGAAAGTGCAGTGTAAGAGTTAGCCCAACTATTTGGTGTAGATTTAGCATAATCAGCCTATAATGTTCCCAGTGCTGGCACACACCTCCTCTCTATGAAGAATCGGGGAGTGAGCTGTAATCCACCATGCGGGCCCAGTGCGGGTTGATAGATTTCACATGTCTTCCAATTTTTTGGTTCTAGAACACGCCGGTTTCCTCACGATGTTTTGTTGTTGGTGTAGATTTTGATTTTATAAATCCGATTGGAAACAACTTTTCAGCATTAAGTTTTCTAGTATAGTACCTACAATAAATGCTTCCCATAATAGGAGTATGCATAATAATATGATTATGGCCATCAGCGTCTTCGATCTCTGTGTTAAAGTCAACTATCATTTTAAGGTTACATCAGGTAGAACATTTACTTATTTCAAGTATCTTATATGACCATTTTTTCACAAAATAAAATCAATTTGTTTATATCAAAATGGAAATAGCAGGAAAATTTCACCACCCCGCTAATAAAAACCTCATCTAAATAAACGGCTCTACAACTCACGCATACAAAGCCTACTTTATAGTAGGTGCTTTTACCTACTAGTTTATTGCAGAGGATCAGATAACAAAGGAACCCTAACCGAACATACGGGACCACCAAGAACTGACGCAGGTGCCCGATGAAGGCATTACACTGAATCGCCCATTATGAATAAACGGAATTGGCCGTAGTCTATGTTTGCAATCTACTAGAGTACTTGGAAGTAGGGTTGTCATACCTTAGGTATCAACAGACCTTGAAAGTGTATTTTTTTTGGTATAAGTGTCGAATTGTTTGGACTAAGTCTGGTTATAAAACTCCATAAGCTTGGGTCTGCTTATCTAGCTCAAGTCTTATCTTAGTCGAATTCAAACCTTCAATTTATTTAGTTTTCAAAGCCCCAGTAAATTCTCAAGCTTCACGTTTCTTATTTCTAGCAAAGAAATAAAAATAAATCTAGTTCCTCACAGGTGCAAATCTTACAAATTTTCCCGTTTCAAATTTCTACGGAAGCCTTAAGTAGCAACCCTATAAGAGCCCCCAGGGTTATTGATTAGTAGTTACTGTACTTAAATGATCACTTTGCTAAGATAAGTCCAAGTTATAATTATAATGTAAACGTGCTTTGAAGTTTGAGCGATAAGAATTATTGTAGGAGGTGGCTGGATTAGATCGGCTGTAACTTAATTGAAGCTTAGAAAGCCTGCCTAGACTAGTCAAGGGCATTAATGTGATAAGAACTGCATGAGTTTTTTTTTGCACGTTAATGAAGTATAAGACGGACATATATTATGTAAAGCCATAAGGAATTCTATCAGTAAACTTTACCGTTTAAACGAAACGCTCTGTAGCGTTGATAATACCTTTATGTCAGTAACGGCAAAAACATTTAAATAAAAAAAAAAAATCAGAGTATGTTTTTAACACTTTTAAGCAATTATTTTTATGCAATGATAATTGAAGAAATAATGATTATGTCAGTGACATCCATCCATGTAGGTATATTTTTTTTTTTTGGGTGGGAAATCCTACTTATAATATTAATATTATAAATGCGAAAGTTTGTAAGAATGGATGGATGGATGGATGTTTGTTACTCTTTCACGCAAAAAGTACTCAACGGATTTGGATGAAATTTGGCACACAGATATTTTACAACCAGGGATAACACATGGGATACTTTTTATCCCGATGTACTCACGGGGTAAAAACTTATGCGGGTGAAACCGCGGGGCGCATCTAGTCATCAAATAACTTCTCCCGCTCTGGGCGGAGCGGGAGGGTGTGTGAGACTCTTACTGATTAAAACCCACCCGTGTTCCTTCCGTTGCCTGTGTTGCGGGGGCCTCGGTATCCATGTAGGTATAAGATTTGTTAGAGCATGTTTTAACACTTCTAAGCAACAATTTTTAAGCAATGATAATAATTGAAGAAATAATGAAAATGACAGTGACATCCATCCATGTAGGTATAAGATTGCTTATTTTCCGTAGAACCCAGAATTTCGTGACGGAAATCACAATATAGAGGGTGTTTGGGAGCTGGGTGTAAAGCCTTAAGGGGTTGATAGTTGGCACCATTTAAATCATTTCGAGCCATACAGGTCTAGTACGTTTTATTAACTGCTATTTTTAGTTAATTGTCAACAGTGCCCCAGTTAAACATGGTATGTTATTTTTTTTTTACTTGGGTAATCTGATGTGAAACCAAGTTCCAAACATCTGTGTTATGAAAAAAAATACTAGACACTTAAAATTTGAAAAACAAATATGAAACCTTTTTTAAAACATGCTCAAATGCTCCAAATGGTGTTAACTTTGCACCTAGCTTCCAAACACCCTGTATAGTTTCACACAGTAACAGATAGTTGCGAAACTTTGCGTGTTTCACCAATAATTTCAAACAGTCATGTATTAACTGCAAACAGCCTATATCTTGGAAGTAGGTAAGTATTTCGATACTAACGTGTGCGGTCGAATTTATAATGTAAGCGCTTAAATGGAAATAGTAAGACGACACCGGAGTATCGTTGCCAAATGCGATGGCATGCGATTGTATCTCACTTTAGCGATAAAAATTCCGACTGTATTTTTTTAAATAGTTTATTGACCACCCACATAGATCAAAAATAGAGTGCATTAATCTAGGAGGTGAATAAGAGTACCCACATAAATTAGGTCAATCAAGCTTTCGTCGGCAGATGACGCATGTGTAGGTCTGTATTGTTTATTTTTGTAAAAGAATGTCCAACTTCTGTATCCAAAAGGAACCATTTTACTTTCATGTTACTACTTCATTAACCTGAACAGGATAAACGCTCGTGCAGACTAGCGCAATATGCCTGTCGCGCCAGCGATATTACCTCAGTCTGCACAAGCATTAAGAAGAGACCGGAACCCAGTTACTGGGGACTTTTGGGCTTCTGACTACCCGTAACGACTGTAATATATCTACGAATGACAGCCGATACCAACGGCTTAACGTACTTTCCGAGGCACGGAGGGGTCTCAATATGTAATGGTCACTATACACTTCAATGTAGCTAAGGACATCACACAACTCTTAATTTTACCATACATGGCTAGTAAGACACTCCCCGTTGAAGTTCATCTTCCTTATAAAGCAAACAGTGTTTTATTGACAAATCCCCTTGAAATCCTATCTAACGCTACTTTACTGACACTAGTCCGTAATCCTTCAGTAACTAAGTAACGTAACTGCCGTCGACGAGCATTAGGTACTACCCGGAATAACCGTATTAGGAGTTCTGCGAACACTCCTTTTGCGTCGGGAATAAAATAGCTGCTACTGTTAAATATAAAGTGTAGGACAGACATTAATATACCTTTATAATAAACGTTTTATACTCATTGCGCCGCACTAGAGTTTCCTGAAGGTGTGTCTGATACTTTATGGAACAGTAATTTAATTAGCGCATATGTAAATTGATTGTAATAAAACTATAATAGGTATAATTTCAGTGTGCGAGGGAGAGGGGGGGGCATATACCCTCCCGTACACCTGAATCGAGTCTCTCTGTATGTTTTTGTTGGCTTCTTGTTGGCCCTTCCATTACTGCGATACTAACGTCATGCAGGTATTCTCCAGCAATTCTTACAGTGTTCTCCCTTGAATTATCATGCATAAAAATCAAATCCTGGCCAACAAACTTGGCTTGCCCCGTCACAACCTCAAGGTCAGTTTTCCTTCGGTGGAAATTCCGCCCTAGACTGTCCATAACCCACCGTCATAAGTCACCTTCTCTTCAATGCAACATTGCTGAAAATGTTCTCCCTGCCTTCGGTTGGATTTTCTACGTCCATCATTGCCTTATGCAGCATAATCTTGGATTCATCCGTAAAAAGAACCTGACTTCATTTACGTTGAGTCCAATGCAAATGTCGCGTGCAAACTGTAGGCGCGCCTTTCTATGAGCTCGGGTCAGTTTGGGATCGGCGGGTTTATGAGGTTTCAGGCCACGTTCGTTGAATCTTCTTCTAACAGTTCGAGCGTAAACAGTCCATGAAAGTCTCGAAGCTGTTCTTGGACCTGTACTGAGGACAAGTTACGATTACGCAGACTGGTGGTAAAGATAAACCAATCTTGTCGTGCTGGTTTCGTGGTCGTCCTGGTCGGCTCTTGAAGCTGCCAGTCTCCAGATATTGATGGTAAATTCTTTAAACGGCATAACGTCGTACATGAAGATGTACTCTTACGTTTCACTGACTAAGCCCAGAATGACGAAGTGCCACAGCTTGCGCGGCCACTTCAGGTCCAGTATAGATAATTTTAACGTCACAGAAGATAAAAAAATAAGGAAAAACAATTTCGATACTCTTTTTAATCAAAGCTTGTTGCTTCTTTAAGAGCAACCAAACTCCGACTTTCTTCTGTTTTTCAAATTTGTGAATTTGGAACAATGCAATGGTGGTACCGAAATGGTGGCCAGTATGTCAGCTTCAAAACTGCAAATATTTTCTCTGGCATCATTATTTCCATGTTTTAGGCCTATAAGCACGTGACTCGATTTAGGAGTCCGGGAGTATATAATTTTAAATTATTATGGTGACAAAGGCGAACTTGATGATTGTCGATCTACTTTTGGTTATTTTTTTGAGTTAACTTATCTTTTTACCCGACTGCCCCAGAAGGAGGGTAATGTTTTTCGAGAGTATGTATGTATGTATGTCTATTTCTTTAAATGATAAATGATAAATGATTTATTTTCTGTAAGTAGGTTTGTATAAACACTTTTACACGTCAATCATATTTTTAAAATAAAGCTAGATGAGGTCGGCGTTTCCTATCTGACTACTCTGAGAAGAAAGGCCGAAACAAACTCAGAGGTCACAGTCTCTTTTAAAGTCCAGACATAATCTTGGTCAGATCATGTGAAGGCCATGTAGATTGGTGTCTGAAATGGTCCTTTTGAGGAAATAACCACACAGATTGAGTGCACCTGTCCAGTCAGTGCACGCATTTGTCAGTAATCGTGCTGCTCAACTCAGAACTTTGGCACGCTCTGTAGCCTAAACGGCTATTTATTTTTTATATATTGCATCTGCAAATACAAAAAAAGGGAGGGAAAGGTTTTTTTAAATAAATTACAACAATATTGATATCAAATAAAAGCTAGTAATGAGTCAATTCCTTTAAATAGGTATATATAAATAAAACTAAAAGCTTGAAATAAAACAAAAAACCCGACTGCAAAAACACAGCTGAAAAGAGAAAAACAAGCATTATTATAATCTATAGAATTTTGGTGTCACAGGCGGGGAGAAACCAATAACCTGAAATGTGGTGTAACTTTTGTTTGTCCGGCCTGCGATACCAAAATTCTATAGATTATAATAATGCTTGTTTTTCTCTTTTCAGTTGTGTTTTTGCAGTCGGGTTTTTTGTTTTTTAAATAATTTGTTTTATTGTATAAAAAAATAGTAATAAATTAAACTATTTTTTTTCTTTCTTTCCTTGCTAAAGAGATTTTTCTTTTAGGAATTTTGCAAACAACTTAGTTTTAGCGTTTGTAAGGTTGGGGATAAGAAATTAGAGACAACAATCATTCATATCCACTCACAGATTAATCCCATGACTGGAGACAACGTTGCTTTTCTGGGCTTATAAAACACTCATTATAATATAAGCTACAGGCACATATTGTATACCAACTTCAAGCCCATTAAATTTCATGTCTCACTGAGGTGATATAGTCGTACATGCAACCCGACAATAACGAAGACAATAGACATGCGATTACGTACAATAAAATAAATCGGTATTGGATACAGCGTTGAAACGGACCAATACGCTTGTTACAACTAAATTGGTTTGTAAAGCAGGCGTTTCATTTTCGCGTTCTATCCACTGTGCAGTGTTTGTTGTAGTTATGAGGTGAGTTAGGTTTAATAGCTTTGAGTTTGTATGTGAGGATGTACGGTTAAGGTAGGATATGATTGGAGTAACTGGTAAAAGTAGTTTATACATGGGGGGCTTGTGACTAAGTAATAACAGCCGCACGGGTCAATCGATCAGGTTAAGCTACGCTTACCGCGGTGGGTCCGTAGATGGATCTTTACATACCAAGATCCCTCCGTGCCTTGGAAAGCACGTCAAGCCGTTGGTCCCGGCTGTCATTCGTGGATCTTTGACAGTCGTTACGGGTCGTCAGAAACCCGAAAGTCTGACAACCAGTCTTACTAAGGGGTATCGTATTACCTAGTAACTGGGTTGTGGAGGACAGATAGGCAGTCGCTCCAAGTAAAATATTGGTATTGGCGATTCTTTCCAAAAAATATCGATTCTTAAATCGATTCGAATCGAATTCTGATAAATCGATACACAAAAAATCGAGGTTAAAAAAATCGATTTTCTAGATATCGATCTTATATCGATTTGCTTTTCAAGGTTGTATTTTCTATGTTTATGTTAAAAAATACGTTTGTAATACAAACGAATTTTTTTATTTATTTCTTTTACCTATTTACGAACGACCGAGGAAACTAAGTGCACAGACATCTATCGAGTTTTTGGGTAATTAAGTGAACATTACGTTCAACTAATTCTAAATAATTTACGTTTCAGGTTCTTATCAAAACAGAAAAATCGAATCTCGATTTTCTAGGGTGAAATATCGATTCGGTAAGACTGGAAGCTGACCCCAACATAGTTGGGAAAAGGCTAGGCAGATGATGAGTAGTTTATACATTTGGAATCTGATGTTATTGACATGAACTTTATCAATTCGGTGTTATCTGTGAAGTAGGATATTATCCTAAAAATATTTTTGGTGGTGAGCTGAAAAATGGTAATCAAAAGTATTTTATTCAAATTAAGCTGAGAATCAGCGCTTTTTGAACGTCAAAATTACATAAGACTGTCCCCCAATACGCCCGCCCGTCACCACTTCCTAGTGCTTTAGCTGGGAAGAAGAAGTGATGTAAACAACTCCTTAGCAGCACAGCTGTCTGTTAAGTTAGATGAACTGAGATAAAAAATCATCCCAGCCTTCTCATATTACGTATGGGAGTGGCGCGAGGAGGCGAAACGCCGGGGCGTAAGCCTGCTGCCGCGAGAGATCGCGGCACAGCGGACGGAGCTCCGGCGGGATCTCATGGCGTCATGGAGAGTACGGTTGTCGCAACCCAGTGCTGGGCACGCCACAACTGCGGCGATAAGTCCCCTCTTTGAGGAGTGGCTAGAGAGACACCACAGCGTCCTCACCTTCCGCCTGATGCAGATCCTCACCAGACACGGCAGCTTCAAGAGGTTCCTGTGTCGGATAAGGCGGGAGGAAATGCTCGGGTGTCACCACTGTGTGGATCACCCGGAGGACACGGTGGAGCATACGGTGGAGGTCTGCCCGGCTTGGGCAGAGCACAGCCGTGTCCTCGTTGAGGCGATCGGCGGCGGAAATCTCTCGCGTCCGGCCCTGGTACAGGCCATGGTACGGAGCGAGAGGGTATGGGCAGCCGTTACCTCTTTCTGTGAAGCAGTAATGCTCGCGAAGTAGGAGGCGGGACGGTTGAGGGAAAGGCAAATTAAGCGCCCTCTCGCCCCTAGCCGCTGCTGGAGACAGCCTGGGCGTCGGGAATCCCAGGTGGATTACCGGCCGCCGTAGGCGCGGACTTGCGGACGGTGAGCGTGCCTCAAAGAGATGTCAGCACAAGTATAGGGGTCCACTAGGGCCGATGCCTGCCTGGGTCGCGGGAAGGTACGAAAGGGTTACCGAGGCCCCTGCCCACACAGGCAACGGAAGGAACACGGGTGGGATAGGTAAATAGGTAAATAGGTAAAACGGGCTGGTGTCCGCAACTCCACGTCAATGCGCGTATTTTGCGTTCGGGTGGGAAATCGATTATTCGATCCACCCCAGCTCCTCAAGGAAGGCCAGCAACGCCTTGGTGTTACTGACCATCTCACGGAGGGTACCTGGGTTACCGAAGTACTTTGCCCTGTATGTGGCGACGACCGGGCAGTTTAGTAACACATGTGCTGCTGTCTCGTCGTCCGTCATGCAGGCCCTGCACAGCGGACTGTCTGTGACTCCTATGACAAAGAGGTGTTTGTTAAATGACCCGTGGCCTGTTATAGCTGCTGTAACAGTGCGCAGCTGTAGTTTAGTTCGTCGGAGAACCCGTTTCGTGAGGCGACCATCAATTGTAGGGAGAGCTTCCTTGGCCTGCCTGCACTCACCTTGGTCCGACCATAGTTTGAGATGTTTATCTCTGGTGCGTTTCCTTACCAGAGTGCGTAGGTACCCGAAGGGAAGTGGCACGATGGGTTCAGGTCCCACTGGTGCCATGCTCGACCCCCTCCTGGCAAGTTCATCGGCTGCATCGTTGCCTAGCGAACCGCTGTGTCCTTTAATCCATTGAATGGTTATGTTGTTGAGGCTACCCACCTGGTTGAGGCGCTGATGGCACTCGTATATTAGCCCAGAGTCAACTGTGTGACTGTTTAGCGCTTGCAGGACAGCCATGCTGTCTGAGAGTATGCGGATTGAGTGGTCAGTGGTCTGCTGTATGAACAGGTGGAGCGGCGGCAGTCCCAGCATGGCTTCGATTGCTGCAGTCGGAGTTGTCCTCATGCAGCCCGTGGTCGCCATGCAGGCAAGTCTTTGCATGCGTTGTAGTTTATTGGAGGCTGTGACTAGCTGGGTGCGGGGCCACCAGACCACGGCCCCGTAGGAGATCATGGGGCGGATTACCGCCGTGTACAGCCATAGTATAATTTTGGGGGATAGGCCCCACTTCTTACCTATCATTTTCTTGCACTGCCAAAAGGTGATGCAAGCCCTGTTTATTTTGTTGTCTAAGTGACTACTCCAGTTTAACTTACTGTCTAGAATGACCCCGAGGTACTTGACTTCGTTGGCTAACTGAAGTTCTGTGTCGAACAGTATTGGTAGGCGGAAAGGGCCTAATGCTCGTTTATGGGTGAACATAACTAGTTCAGTTTTGGTGGGGTTCACCGATAGGTCAAAATCCCTACACCATTTTTCTACGATACGTAGTGCCTGCTGAGTGAGGTTGCAGATTGTTCCCGTTACTTTCCCCGAAACAAGGATTGCAAGGTCGTCTGCATAACCTATTGTGTAATAGTGGTTCGCGTTGAGTTTGGTGATGAGATCGTTTATCACCAGATTCCATAAAAGGCGGGACAGCACCCCTCCCTGGGGGCAGCCTCTGGCTATCATGGCCAGCTGTCGCTCATCCTCAAGGCGAACCACACGTTTGCTTAACATGTTTGTAATCCAGTCCATTAGTACCTGTTCTACTCCATGTCTGGAGAGGGCGCTGCTGATGCTGGAGAAGTTTGTTTTGTCGAAGGCTCCTTCGATGTCTATGAAAGTGCCCAGGCAGGTGCCCTTCTGATGAATCGCTTCCTCTATCTGTCTAACCACTAGATGAAGAGCGGATTCGGTCGACTTACCCGAGCTGTATGCATGTTGGTTACCGTGCAGCGGTATGGTTTTTAGAGCGCCGTCCCTCAACTCCCTATCACACAGCCTTTCCAAAACACGGGTGGGATATAGACAGTAAGAGTCTGGCACACCCTCCCGCTTTGCCCAGAGCGGGAGAAGTTATTTGATAATTTCCCATCCAAAATAAAAGCCTTCTTAAATCGGATCCCTACATCGGCACCTAATAGTCAATCAACAAAGAGACTAGCGTTATCCGAAATTGCTTAAGAAAATTTAAGAGAATCGAAGTATTTGGTTTCACTGTTTGCGTACGTGACATCAGTAAAACATTCCGAAGCCATTATTGCGTTTGTTTTGCGTTTCGAAGAACATTTAACACAAAAAAAAACTCAACAAAAACTACTCCACACTATTGGTAAATACTCTGCAACCATAAAACATAACGTTTCCCATATAAACGGGATCTAAGGCGGATACGATACCCGTTAGTCGGAATGGACGCGTATGTAAAGCGTTCGCGCAAATTGCATAGGTCCACAAGTCGACTTCATAACGGCTTGTGTCTACAATGAGCGCGACAATCCGGAAGACTCGATTTGTATAGATTGTTATACTGTGCACCGAGTTTTACACTTGTGGCTAAGTTTAAGTTATAAGTATATAACAAAGCCCGCGACTTCGCTTGGTGAAGCAATCTAAGTTTTGACAAAGATATTTACCGCCCTTGGTTGACTGGTAGGCAGTGCCTAAAGCAGCAAGAACACCTTTATACCTTAAGACTCATGCAGACTGGCGCGATATCGCGGGCGCGACAGGCAGCACGACGCGCAACGCGATACTTTCCATGAAGTTTTCTTAGAAATTGTGCTACTAGTGTCGCGTCGCACCTATCTGCAGAAGCCTTTATTGTGTGCGAGAAGTTTAAATAAATTAATATTTCATCCTTTGTCCTTTTTTTTTAAAATAAGAAAAACATTACATTCTGGGGCAGTCGCCAGAAGGAGAGTGTAATGTTCTTCTCAATTTTTTTTTTAAAAGTTGATTCCACCCAATACTTATATCTACCTGCAAACATCTCCATCTATTTAGCCTTTATGACATGTCATGAGCAGATACAATGATCATTTGCATTTCGCATTTACAAAATCAGTGTGCGCTGGTAGCATGATTAGAAATGATATCGCTATCCAAGAAATAATATGACCACGCCAATACAAAAAGGTTTTTTCGGTTCGAAACTCTTGAAGAATATCTGAAGAAACTTTTGATAATAAACTTGATAACGTTTATTTTTAAAAGTATCATCTCTGTCATAGCTGTGCGCACAGATAACATTTTTTTTTTGTTTTGTCTTTGCGCGTGCGTCAATGGCACAACAGAACTTTTATATTTTATTTAGTTTTTTTGCTCTCTAATTTGTTTTATCTCACACTTCAAGTTTAACGCAGACTTTTATGCACGTAAAATTAGTACAGTTTTCAATTATTGTAGTGTGATCTGTGGTCGAGGCTGCTGTGGCGCGTACCCTCACTGTGAAATTTTGTATTTGGGTGACAAAATTACGATATTATTTATTGTTTTTGATAAAATTTCATGAGTTTAGATAAAATAGTATATGAAACTGCATTAAGCTGAGTATTTTTCGCGGATGTGGCACATATTTTCCCCATTTTTGTTTGCTTTTTGAGTTTTCGTTCAACTTTGCTCATATTAGAAGCAGAATAAACTTACCTTATTTCGTTTCTAGACATTCAAAATCATTTACAAACATACACGCGGACTCTCTAACCATAATAATATTAATAATATTAAGCTTGGTGTTATAGGAGCACCGTTGTAGTTATTTATAGTCGTGCGTGCAAACTTTAATTTATATGGTGGGTGTCGAAGTGATTTGTAAGTGGGCTTTGTTATAGGCGATGGTACGGTTGTATTAGAATTTATATAGATATTGTCTACACCCGTACATGCTTCACATACTAAGTAATGCATGTTAATGCAAAGGATGTTTGGTTATTGTCGGTTGACGATTATTGTCATGTCTTCGCCATAGAAAGATTATTTGATTTTCTTTTCAACCAGTTCAAGTACTCATTTAACTTATGAATCCCGGCGCGTAACCCATGTGGTGCCAAACAATGGAAAATCAACTGTGTCTCATTAGCTGTCCTTGACCGATTAATTTAACAACATTATTGTGATCACCAGTTAGTTGGTGCAGATCGGTGATTTTAACAATTTTCTTGTGTCATGATGAGGCTTTTGGTCTATCCAGTCATCACCAGTTTTGTTGATCACCACCAGGCTTAGCACGAGAACCGTAGAGACACGTTTTGTCGACAGAAGAGTAGACAAAAATGACGTTTTCGTGTAGACAGTTGATAGTTTTATACCGAGAAATGTAGACAAGCGAGTAGAAATAGAAAGCTTTTCCATTTGGTGATTTTGCCATTATCTTGTACCATGAAGAGCTATCTACACGTAGCAAGACAGGAGTTGACACACCGATAATAAAACATTCCTTCTCTGGCATCTTTAATTTCACACAGCTTAAATCATTTTGTATCAGGATTAAATATTCCAGTGCATAATTAGTGACAGTTCACTATCTTATAGCCTTCGAGCTTGGTAACCTGTTTTTCCATAGATGACTTATACTGCACTGAATATATCCAAACCTGATATATTGCCTTGATTGCGTTTTATCCACGGTCTTGTAACAGCAATTTGATAATACTTGTTAATGTTGCTCCTTGGTAGATTGAAGTTATTGAAGTATATTTCCTGTTTCAGGTTCCATGATGAAGCATGACGAAGAAATGGATCGAAACCGAATGGAGACAACCATATATGAGATGATAAAAATGTTGGTCGCTCAGTATAACTGCTGTGTTACAGATTTAAAGAGTGACGGTGATATGAGACTTCTTATTGCTCTCTCTGGGTGACGTGCAAAATGCAATGACACGTAGAATCATCATGGGAAGACGTGATCGTTTGAGGTATGGCAGGCAAAGATTACTGCTGAATATCAGTTGGGCTATTTACCGGTTATTTGTATTAACGGTATGATTCGGACTGGCTCAAGTTCTACCACTATCTATGTGATAGTAAGTAATGATGGTTGACTATGGTGTCAAGAAATATTCTTATTCATTCAAGCCTGTATGACTCCCAGGTTACAGGTACCGGGAAACTTGAATAACACGACAGAACTGCACGCAGTTCTGTCGTGTTATTCAAGTGTTTTTTGACTTTTCTATTTACTATTATGGATGTGTAACAACTTGTTCACACCTCTCCCTTTCTGTG
Source organism: Atethmia centrago (assembly GCA_905333075.3). Taxonomy (NCBI): domain Eukaryota; kingdom Metazoa; phylum Arthropoda; class Insecta; order Lepidoptera; family Noctuidae; genus Atethmia; species Atethmia centrago. The sequence goes on from HG995382.1 coordinate 10,284,301, forward strand.
GGAGTGAATCAGTGAAAAGGGACGGAAGTATGTAAACAGGAAGTGACAGCTTGAGCATGGAATAAGGAAATACTTTTGAATAGCATGGAATTTGTAAGTACCTACTTTATAATAATGCAATAAGTGTACTCATAGAATTAGTAAGTACTATATACAACGTGTCGTTTTGCATCCTCGTCAAATTCAAGGAGGTAACTATGCTAATGATTCTCGACACGATTCAATAATAAAATAAGTAGGACTATTTTCTTTTCTTTTTTCTAATTTTCGGAAATCGGCATGTGTGGGACACGCATGTTAAAACGCGGCCCGTGTGATACCGCACTCTAACTGCCCTTTTACACACACACTACCGCATACGGAACGGGGTGACTATGTTCTGTTAAAGTGGTGTATACTAAAATACTGTCAAACTAAATACCTAAAAAAACAAGTATGTATTAATTATTACGCAGGTATCGTAATTGTATTTGATTATATTTTATTGTCTTTCATAATTCAGCCCTCTGAAATTTGACAAGGATGCAAAACGACACCATGTATATTGAAAATAGAGGGGGTCAAATTTCGACCAGTGGGCGACCACTAGTAATTAATCATTATTATAATATTTTTTTCAGTATTTAGCTTTTTAAATTCTTTGGTAAATGTTTGTTGCTTGCTCAGAGGGGTAACCATCACCTCTTATAGCAGAATTACTTCAATATTACTTCAGCGTCAGAAAGAGATGGAGTTATAAGTCCTGTATAGCTCCATCACTTTCCCACTGTGAAGTAATATTATAATAATACTGCTATAAGAGGTTGCCCCCCCCAGTTGCTTATTACCAAGGTGTGTCTGTCAGATGTTGCACATCATATGCGACTACTGCAAGACTCGCTCGTTTTTTTCTTTTGTTACGTTGTTCGAGCTATCTTAAACAAGACACCAATAATTAAACCTTTTACTTCATGCCGAACGAGTCTCCGGAATCCTTTTTCAATCAGAAAAATGTTTAGTACGACTTTCAACCTTCCACTTAAGGATAAGTAGCATTTAGTAGACGTAAAGCGAAGTTCTTTCCGTTTATGTAAATTCGATACGCACTTACTGGTGTTTTACTTGTTTATAGACGTTTTATCTTGGAAAAGAATCTGGCCTGGATTGGATGTGGTAGACGGTGTTGTAAGATCCTCGAATATGTTATTATGTTGTTTGGTTTCAATGAGGTTTTTTATATGTTTTGCGGGCTTATTTCGTAATGCTATTGATTCATAAGGATATATAGTATAGTTTGTATAGTGTTTGATTTTTACGCAAATATTTCACAAAAATACCATGTTTCCTTATTATCTTTACAAATTTCCATTATTTCTAAGCTGCATTGCTATGAACCGGTTTGAGGAATAGAGGTTCCGGTATAATTTTAGACACCTTTGCACTTTGTTTCTAATGGGCGGTGGTGACCACCTTCCATCAGACGGCCTGTTACTCTGTTTGCCAACTTTAATCAAAATATACTCACTGTACATACATTTGTAAAACAACATGTATAATTCTGTAAACACTACTGAAATAAAAAATACCTTCTTAGGTCCCAGATTCAATTTACTCCCGGAGTATTCCTAAAAGACATTCGCATGCCCATAAACCAACTTCGATTCGTAAGCAATCGTGTTACAGATGCAAGTCGAGGTTAAACGACTGCTTGGCTGTAAACCGCTGCTATTACGTGTCGTAAGTATCCACGACACTTTGACATATGAGCTCAAACTGTTGAGGTAGCTCTAATAACACATTCCGAAGCAACTTCTTTATTTCTAGTTACGGATTGATAGTTTTGTTAGTATCCTATTACGTTTAATGGGGTGGAATGTTAACGTGTTGCTGCTGTTAGATCAGTAAGCGAAATTGAAAATGGTGTGTTAATGGTTTGGAAGGATTCATCGGCTGCGAATGTCTTGGTAGTATGTTTTATATGAGCCGCTAGTTGTTTATAGCGGTGTCACCGTGATATTTCAGGATAGGAAATATTTATTTGTTCCTCATAAAAAAATACAAGGTCACAAAAAATTTGCCAGCGACACTCCACGGAAGTGATGAGTATCGATCTAAATATGGGAAAAACATAATTTGATGTGTTTTCTGGGACCTTCGACAATCTGTAGTTTAGTTACTTGCAGTATCGGTTTATCAAATTAGTATTATTTTTTTGTTTTATCGTGTTTACCTAAACACGATAAAACAAAAACCTACCTAGGTAGGACTGCTTTTCAGAGTTTCGGGCTTCTGACGACCCGTGACGATTTTCCAAGCACGGATAGGTCCTGGAATGTAAAGATGGTCAACCATCCAAGGACCAACCGCTGCGAGCGTCGCTAAACCTGATTGAACGACCCGTGCGGCTGTTATTACTTAGCCACAAGCACCTTTCTGACAAAGAAAATTTAAATGTTACGGAAAAGTTTACCTGGTGGATGTAAGAAATCAGACCACGTAATTTGTCAGCATAAAAGAGTAACACAAACAAACACAATAAACAGACAAATAGTAGAAAATGAGTAGGTAGGTTTATGGTCACAAATACCTTCAATTCTCTTGAGAGTAGTACAGTACTCTCCTGATTAAGCCTGGTGTGACCAAGACCGCAGCGGGTGTGCCACGCTGCAGACGCCAGGGATGGTGATGGTCGGAGAATGCATTCGCCAGACCCGTAGCGAGCTCGCCCCGTTTACCCGCCTCGTTTATCCGTCACGTCCGTAAAGTTCACTAGGTAATGACCGCATTTTTGTAAACTAATTTAATTTGACCGTGTATATTATCTAAAGGGGTACCCCCTTTAGATAATACAGCTGTGAATCAACACGTCATATTAATCATGCTACTAATCTTATCCACCACTTTCCTCTCATAATAAACAAGGCTTCAGAACATCAAACATCGAAAACACTGTAAACAAACACGATATAATTAACACATGCTCCCATATCAGCTAATACACGAAAGCCTATAAAGCCAACATATTACTGGTAATCTCCGATGTTACTGATCAAACACGAGGATCATTAGAAGGAAAATGCAGAAAGTCTACTTCTAGCAAATGTATTGGCAAAATATTATGCGAACAAGGGAGACATGTAACATTTTGAATGAATCAACCCAGCTGTCTTAGTTAATAACACATAATTAAGGACAAAGGCGGAATGGATGAAATGCACCGACCTCAGCATGGTTTGACCTGACTCGATTACTCGAATGAACCCAAAGATTTGCACTAGCCCCTGGAGCTTCATGTTTCATGGGGGCCATTGCATATCAAGGAGTAGACCGGGGACGCGGTAATGTTAGAAAATACATGTCGTTAGGATATGGAAGGATTTGTGAGCCATACACCGGATATATACCCTATAGTACGCCATGGAATAGTGAAAAGACGGGTGATTTTTATCTACGGGAGGGACATCTTTTGTTTATTATTATTTTATGTTTTTAAATCTCCCTTACAACTCATTACAGGTAAACCTAATGCGATAGCGCGGCCTTAAAATTAATAACGTCGCGCGGTTTTAATAACGTCACTGCCAGGTTGGTTCAAGTCCAGCTTCACCAAGTCTTGAATGGTGAATCTTTTGGCAAAGTTTATTTATTTATTTTATTTTATTTACGCGGTTTAAGAAATCAATTACATAAATCTAAGTATATATAATAAGTACAAACAACACATTAATTAATAACAAAAATTAAATACTATTATTCTCACAAAAACGTAAGAAATTTATTAGCGTTGTTAGCGGTATTAGTGGTTATTTAGGGTTAAGGGGACTACAGGACATAAACGCAAATTTTGTATGTTTTAAAATGCCTAAAACTATATGATCCACTGCAGTAAATAAAATAAGAAAAATATAGGTATGACATTCTTCAGGATCAATGCTAGCCTAGGTACTCGTAGATAATGTGTTGAAAACATAATACAACTAATTTGAAATGACAGAAAAATCACGAAAAAAATATTTTAACGATTAAAAACAATACTAATACATGTGTATTAGTATTATTTTATGTATTAGTATTGTTTTTAATCGTTAAAATATTTTTTTCGTGATTTTTTGTGGAATAATCTGACAAAAACAGAATAATTGCATGTGCAATTGTTCTGTTTTTTTGTCAGATTGTTCCACAAGCAACATATTAGCATAATAGTGTTTTATTTTTTTATATTGCTTGATATTTTGCAATAAAAGTTACCAGCGTTGTGTCATCGCGCTTCTCTTTCTTTTCTATGCAGTCCGACAGTGACCGCGCTTTTGGTGTTGTCATCCTCGTAAACTACTTTCTCAATGTTTTTCTATGTCACTGCTATGCTGTGTTACACGTTGCTGTTTCTAATGTCTTCATCTGAGGTCTCGTTACTATCCGTTTCATGTTTTTGGAACGAAATTCTTTAACGCGTCTTGCGGTAGGTTGACTGGTAAAAATCGTGACGTGATAAGATACTTATTTTAATGCAGGTGTATAATCTGCGTCTGAGCACCATCGTTCTAGTTACTTCGTCTATGAATCGTCCTCCAAAATCTACATACAACATATTCATGTGGACAGTGCGTTTTCATTTATTGCACTCGATGTTGAGTGATGATCTGATGATTGATTCAACATCAAATGCTTAAAAAGGAGGACTCAAGCCGAGTCAATCATCACTAAACATCGAGTACAATAAATGAAACGCACTAGTACCTTAGATCTTGATTTCTCACACAGCACTCGTGTATCTCTGCCTATGTTGAAAAGTAAACCATTCTGAGTCTGATTCTAATTGAAAAGTAAAATTGACTGTCCCTCCCTTCAACGTTTTAAGCATCTCCTTACCTAGGTACAATCCGTACAATACCAAAACAAACATCATGGCACTAGTTAACTATTGATCATAAAGGCTCCTACAGACAGGCGCGACGCGACAGTACGACGCGATTTTGGTAGAACAATTTACATGAAGTCATCATAGAAATTATTTCACTAGAGTCGCGTCGCGCCCGTCTGCGGGAGACTTAATCCGTGTGATAATACATAACCGTTGTATTTACTTACAGCACGTGAGCGGTATTCTGAGCTCGCAATGGACAATGGTCCTTTCAGCGATGAACAGAAGCGCCGACAGTAGTATTATAGACCCGGAGCGTGGCTAGAATTATTTATGCGTGCAAATAATAAGACAATCTATAGTTAGGTGTATAATAGCCAAACCATCTCTTCTGTTTGTGAGTCATAGACTGACCATTTATTTTTTAACTCAAAACGGGACATGGGTTTTTATATACATCAGTTTGCTGGTTAACATTGAAAATAAACACAACTTATTAATGTTCTTTATTTATAAAAAGTGTGACTTAATACAATTAATGTTCACTATAATTATATTCAGATTAATTATAATTATTTTTATGATAACAAATTGTGAAAAAACAAATCAACTACCGGTTCACCAGTTTAATAAAAACAATAAAGCAAAGTTCCTCTGACAATTAATAAATTATTAAATATATGAATAATTATTAAATTATATGCAACATATTTTTTTAAATGATATTTATATTTGTCAGAGGAATTTTCGCGCGGTTTCGGAAAACGGGACTATTTTGCGTCCCGGAGCTTTCGTCCGGAGACAACGGGACAGGTGACTGAGAAAAGGGACAGACCCGTTCAAAACGGGACGTATGCTCACTTTAGTCATAGCGTCAGGTTTGTAATTATATTGGTATGTAATTATTATTTATTCTACTACAGGGCAAGGGCCTTTTCTCCTATACAGGAACAGATACAGGAACTAGATTTTATCACTACACTTGCTCGCAGAGTTTTGGCATTCCTTACCGAGGCCCCTGGCAACACAGGCAACGGAAGGGACACGGGTGAGAGGGTGTGTCACTAATCTCCGCCCAGAGCGGGAGAAGTTATTTGATAATTTCCCACCCATAAAAAAAGGCTATCACGGTATGTACACAAAAACAAAGTACAAATCACAGTAAGGAAAAACATTGTAAGGCCCACTTGGCCCCTGTCCTTGGCATTACAATGTTTTTCCTTGCCGTGATTTGTACTTCGAAATCAGAAAACGAATAAATAGTTTATTGATATGTTTACCACAGCTTTCATTAAAAAAAAAAATATGGCACAGTCTCTGTTCTCACACTAAAGCTGCTGCTGCTCATCGTCAGCCTGGGGTATTTAGATTGACTAGTTGGAAGATTCATATCATGCCGTTATCAACCGTTATGATTATGAGCCTCGTTGGTCATCAACTAAATATAAAACATTTTTTTACTGAAATGGATCAACTAAGTATCAACTAAAGTGTTAATGTTCATGTCTTTCATTGATCTTTCCCAACAGGGACTTCAAGAGAAGATATCTGTTCTATCTTCTTTCACTGAACAGGGATTTTAATTATAATTTTATGCCGCTTCTTTGTGACATTGACATACAGGCTACCCACACACACTTACACAATTAACCATACAGGTTTCAAGTCTCAACTCCCGTACCACTACCGTCATAAGCGTCATGTTTGTTCGTAATTAACGACTCGTGTTCTTATAAGAACATTGTTTTAATGTTCCACCCTCAGACGGGCCAATAAATAATCACCACTTGTGTGGCAAACGAGATCTATGACGTCACTAGTAATAAGAGAAGCTGCGAGAAATGGACAATTGATTGTTGTCCTGATGCAAATAGGGTATTGTAAGCTTAGTGCTGACGCGCCATTGTGATAGGACAATGTAGCGGATTACTGGAAGAATTCGTTGAGATGCGTAGCGTTGCTAAAATATTTTCGGGTACTATACTGCCCTGCTAAGCGTATAAGTCCTATCAATTTTTTTTTTTGCTTGGGTATTTATCAAATAACTTCTCCCGCTCTGGGCGGAGCGGGAGGGTGTATCAGACTCTTACTGACTAAACCCACCCGTATTCCTACCGTTGCCTGTGTTGCCAGGGGCCTCGGTAACCCTTTAGTACCCCTACACTTGTGCTGACGACATCTCTAAGTCCTATCTGCCAAATGTATTTTTTACAGGAAAGCCAAAAACGTGTCTGGTTGAATGCCGACTTTGTTTTTGCGTTTAAAAGTATATGATTGTTTAGACAAAAAACTGTTTTAGTTTTGCTCATAATTGATATATTCCCTTACAATAGAAAATTGTTATATATGACTTTAATCCTTTCCAACAGGGTGCTAAAACGGCAGATACGAGTAGGACAAACTGGCATCATGAGTTTGAGTAAGTAAATGCACAGATAAGACGTTTTTGTTTTTTAGGTACCTCAATAGTATTGCCATGGTGCCAAATAAACAAAAAGTAAAAATACCTAGAAGTGTCAGATAAGACCTTTATGCTTAGCAAGGCAGTATAAGTCGAAAATGGCGCCGATTCCCTTGTTCACAAACTAAACTAAATTTAAGTTCAGTGCATCTGTTTCTTTCTATTTCATTAAGAAGAGGACAGAAGATAAATTTTAGTTTAGTCCTGTCAAGTTAATCAGCGCTTGTCACTACTCCATACAAGTTTAGACGTGATTAAAAACTTGCCTACTATAATTACGTAAATTTACGCCAAGCGCTGATTAATTTGACAGGACTAAACTAAAATTGATCTTCTTTCCTTTTCTTAATGAAATAAAAAGAAAAGGATGCACTGAACTTAAATTTAGTTTAGTTTGTGAACAAGGGAATCGGCACCATTGTCGGATAGATTGGTGTATTTTATATAATTACAACGATACGAGTATGATAGTTACATTTGGATAGGTAGTAAAATTATCTACATTATTATAATAACAGTTAGATGGGGCTTGTAGCTAAGTAACAACAGGCTCACCAATCATGTTAAGCTACGTTTACTGCGGTTGGTCCGTGGATGGGTTAGGTTAGGTTACTAAGACCCTTCCATGCCTTGGAAAGCTCGCTAAGCCGTTGGTCCCGGCTGTTATTTGTAGATTTTTAACAGTCGTTACGGGTCGTCAGAACACTGAAAGTCTGTCCACCAGTCTTACCAAGGGGAATTGTGTTACATAGTAATCGGTTTGTGGAGGTCAGATAGGCAGTCGCTCCAAGTAAAATACTGTTATTTAGCTGCATCCGGTCAGACTGGAGGCTTACCCCATAGTTGGGAAAACGCTAGGCAAATGATGATGACATTTGAACATTATAAAAGATTGAAGAAGTACCTTGCTAGAACAGCTTAAATTATCCGTATACTTTCAAACTAGATGTTGATGGTTCACTTATGAAATAAACAAACAACGTAACCACACATAATTGATAAAACAACTGAAGCTCTAGGAAGCACTAGGAAGTGGTGAAGGGCGGGCGTTTTTGGGTCTTATGTAACTTTGACGTTCGAAAAGTGCTTATTCTCAGCCTAGTTTGAATAAATGACTTTTTATTTGATTTGACTTTTGATGTGTGTCGAAGGACCGATGGCCGGTGGAGCAGACGAGTCCTGGAGTGGAGAACGCGTATCGGCAAGCGTAGTGTGGGACGCCCCCCAGCTAGATAGACCGACGACCTTAAAAAGGTGGCTGGGACAGACTGGATGCGGAAGGCGGAGGACAGGGTGTTGTGGCGCAGCCTGGGAGAGGCCTATGTCCAGCAGTGGACTGTTATATGCTGAGTTAATTGATTATTGATTGATTGATTTCATTTGATTTGAAGCTCACACCACCAATTTCCCCATAACTACAACCAACAAACCCAAGAGCAAAATTTTAAATCGATCTACACTAGAATAATTTCTGCGCAACATGGAATTTCCCTTCTCAATAATTCCTAACATTATATAAAACCGTAAGTAGGTACAGACCTTGAGTATAATGAACCAGTATAAGAACGGGAACGTCTAGCGTGTAGTGTGGCAGAACAGGGTAATTCCTTGTCATTATAGTATTATTTATAACCAGAGCAGCTCAGGCCGACTCCGGCGCAAGTAGAAAGGCGAAGCATACGCTATAGTGCATAGATTAGCGATGCAGATGCGCGATAACTCTCTGAATTATGTTCATTAACATTTTCCTTGTTTACTACACGATAAAATGTGTTTGTATAGAATTAAGTTGTAAAGAATATTTATTTGTTCAGATATTATCGACTGAATAGAACGTAAGTAACCTCCTGTATTTTATGCTGATGTGTATTTTATGGTTCCAATTTACTCCACAGCATAAAATATAATAAATACGTTTGGAAATTACTAAAATATTTCAATAAACTAAACAAACACAGCTGTGCTATAATTCAATTACAGTTTCTTTACCATAAAATAATATTTCGTACAAAACTTTAATAAAGCCAAAAGAAAAATTATGACTTTTTTCTCAAACCAAGTAACTTAAAAAGTTAGGACTTTATTTTTACGTAATTATATAGATTAAAAGAAAGTTATAACTCAGTCTAATCTCAATTCTGCCATGGTATTTGTTTTCTTACTTTTCTTACATTTTTATACGCTCGGGTTGGGCTTAGAAAAGTTTAAAAAAGTGTTGCAAAATTATTTGATTGCCTTAAGCTTCGTTTGTAGGATTTTATTGAAAACAGAAGCTATATCATATAAGAGTTTTACGATCTATCTGTTCACTAAACCGCCTTCTAATGTCATTTAAACAATTCTACAAAAGCATAAATTACTTGCTCTATGCCGATGGCCGTAACGCCAGCGGCGGCTGAACCTGTTCCCAGCGAGAGCAGTCATACGTCATTGGACTGCCTCAAAAATTATTCCTGCATTATATAATAAATCATAGTAAACCGGTAATTAAGTCCGTCAAAACCAGAACCTCCAAATAAAAAGAGTTCTATAATTTTTTCATATTAAATAACCATTTCGGTGGTACCGCTCGGCCTAAACGATCATCGATAAAGATTTTTTTTCAACTTTGTTTCCTTTACGTACATTATAAATGAATGAGACTTAAATTCCGTAACAATATTAAACGACTTTTGATCGTAACTGTACAAACTTTGACTGATTTGCTATTAATAATGTCTTTGAGTTGTTAACAGTTTTCGGTTATTTAGGTAGGCATTTATTAAAATTGAACTTAGGAATTATTTAGATGTTCCAATTTTTACACTACAAATTGGTTTACTTCCACGAATTTTTATGTAGTCCCATGAAACATGAGGCTCCAGGAGCTAATGTGAATCTTTGGTTTCATTCGAGTAATTGAGTCTGGTCAAACTACGATGGGGTCGGTGCATTTCATTCGGTTTCAATAACTTTAAATCAAGTCAAAACCGGAAAAAAATCACATACCCGAAAAACGCCAAACATAAACATCACCGAAACAGTTCACTAACGAAATAAAAACAGCACATATTCTCGAAGCAATTACACCACACATCACTCGCTAAGTCCCACAAATCACTCAGACTCACCCAACAGCCGCCAAAGATCAGTCAAGCCAGCAAAAACTGAGATAGGTAGCCCATAATAAATCATAAGGCTAATCGGCTGCAATACAGAAGCCTTTCTAGCGGCTTAAATCTGAGCATTCTGAACGCCCACAACACATCACGGTAACTTATTACACACCTTCGGAACCCCGCGCCGTTTCAATGGTAATTTGCCTTAATAACTTTAAAAACTCATTAGGTATGTTTTGAGAAATCCGTTGTGTTATTACTTTAGTATTTTCATGCCGCATCGACGTATGAAAGCGGCGTTGAACAAATGAAGATGCGTAGGTCAATATTGGTTAAATTTGTACATTATGTGTATGTCGTACGTGTAAAATTACCATTTTAAACCAATATTAATACTTTTCAATGTTTTTTTATGATTATTTTTTCTGTTTCCTTTGATTGACATTATTGTCATTAATTGCAGTCCAGTTTGCTATTAAAAAAATATCAAAATCAGTGTGTGAGCCAGCTGTAACGATAGATTTGACTGGTGATGACACCATACCATTTCCTATTGTTATAAGTCACAATAAATTTAAAAAAAAAAACAAATACTCTTAAAATCTAATCTTTCACTAAGAAATGATCGTGTTGTCCAATCAAAAACGTTAAATACTTGTACTGTTGAGTTAGACAAATATAGGGAAAAATATGATATTGATATCCAGCTTCTCTATAATGATATACTACACAAGGAGTACTTGCTAAAGGATATTTTTGAAAAATATGATACTTCACAACGACAACTAAGTACAAAGGCTGGGGAACTACTGGATTTGGTGAAGTTAAATGCTGAGAGGTATGAGTCTCTGACTAATTACCTCTCATGCAGCAGTGCCAACCATCCACTACCTGCTCAGCATCAGCCCGACCTGTGTTAGTACACAGCAAAATAAATAAATATTCTTCTTTTTTTTTTAATTTTCACATTATATCTGAATTAATAAACAATCATCTCACGACAGATTCATTGAACTTAACTTAACTTCGAACTAAATCTCCTTGAACTTCCAAATGTAAATGACTACTTTATAACTCAGTCTCAACTAATGAATTCTTTACTCACGAATCACTATCGAGTTGGTTTACTGCTCTTTGCATACGTAATGTCAAAGTTGAATAGAGTCATTCCCATTGCGCACGCTTTATCTTTACGTTACAATTATTAGAAAGTGTGACATAAAATTTTATTAGGACTCGTCTATCACGTGATAAGGAAATTTCCGAACTATTACGCAAGCCCTAATAGGTTTTGGACATTTTCATTTGATAAAACCATTTGGATGTTGATTATGAGTGTGGTTTATTGAAAATATTTGGAATTGATATTGAACATTTGGTGGGAAAATACTGCCTCTTACTTTCCCTATCTGAAAGCTATTCTAAGTGAAGATTTTTTTTTAACAATTTAAAATTTACTTGGACTGGATGTTTCTTTATCTCATATTCTGATACATTTTGATGTCACTCTACCTAATCTAAAAATCATTCTACGAAAAGTTCAGCTAAATTTATTTGAGACCTCAGTTATGAAGCAGAAACTGAAAAAATAAACATAGAAAAGACAACAAATAAATCCGAAAGAATTAAAAACTAAAACAATAAAAGCACAAACTTAAACGGAGCACCTATTTACTCCAATCCGATACATTTACACTGTGAAGAAAAAATAATCGTAAAACGTAAAAAGCGGAATGGGACGTTTCGAAGTAGGCAAGTTCCAAGTTCCAAGGCTGATGGTTAAGGCTCTTGAATAAATTAGTTTTTGGAACGGCCAGAGCCAATAAAAGTTTTAAACAAAAGTATCATAAAACGAACAGCCAAACTTCGGTAGCACAAGCAACAGGAGTAGGTACTAGAATGATTTACGATGAAAGTGGGACACAATTGGCTGGAACTTTTCAAATAAACTGGCAATGAATGGACATAAACATGTGTTTGTCGGTGACGATTTCCCGCAGTAGTATAAGTTTAATAAGATATGTAATACAAATGATGACAACTCGATGGGAACTGTGAAGATGAAGGTGGTTCGTTTGAAGTTTTTGGCGTGATACTCGATTGGTAAAAATTTATATTAGGACTATCGTTATAATTAGAGATCGGATATTCAGATGCATATTTACCTAAAGTGAATTTTTAGGCATGGAAGCGGCTTCTTAAAATATATTTTCTGTAAAAAAAATGTATATGCCAGGAACACCGGGAATGCATAACTAGCCGGGTGTATAGTATGGATGCGACCTCTAAATAAATATTTATTAAACAAAACCAAGAAATAAAGAATCGGGGTTTTTTGTGATGTTTTTATGCAATCCACAATTCAAGAGGATTACATAACTATTTAGATAAAATTATTCCCAATATATGTATCCCGTTATCTTGACGTTGTTTGCTATTCCAGTTTGGTATTTACCTATCTGCCTTACAATATTAGGTAGGTAGATATGCATCCGATTCTATAGTCAGAAAAAAACTCAAAATTCCGGAATCGCGGGATTTTTACGATCGATACAAAAGTCTATTACATAATAGCCAACATCTCAACTTTAGGTGAATATGCATCCGAATAACCGATCTCTAGTTATAATGTACTGTAAACACGATGCTGAAATAGGGTGTTTCAAAGTTTTGTGGAAGTCACTATTCAAATCTTTAGACACTGTCTCTGCTTTGTGTGAATGAAGTGGTTTTGCATAAAATGCTAATTTTGCATATCAGCATGCTGCCTATCATACAAAGATCCTAATCCATTAATAGCGACAGTCGTTTCTATTGTCTCTTGTTCCTTCCATACTAATCAGTTCATAACTTATTTTATTCATCATGAGCAAAAAGTCACGGCAGCAGAACCCATCCCATCATTCCCTTCACATGTCACACTTCTTCCACTTGTCCTCCAAACCAAGTGTTTTTTACTCTAGCAACCCTAGCGAACAATGGGCGAATTAAATTTTATTTGATGTGTACCGACAGCTACCGAATAGACAGAATAGTTCGAATAGGGTCGGGATACGTTCGAATCTGTTTGGCATAAACAGGACGTCACGAAATGGCCCCGATGTTCGCTTTTCTACAATAAAAGTTACTGTGGCTATAAAAGTAGCGGTAGCTTCAATTGAGGATGGAGAAGCAAGAGAGGCAGCGTTTTTGACCTTGTCTTTTGAAATGACGTTATTGCTCATTAATTTTTTTGTCTTTCACGACTATCATGGTCATTGTCGTGTTCGTCAATCATATTTCCTTTGGCCAGAAAGGCAAGGCAAAGTCAATATTGGCAACTGTTTGACATTAAAATATTGATTTTTAACTTGCTTAGACTGGTCCACCTCAACTTTTGTACTTCTGTCTATTGAATCTTAGTGTGCTTATGGACACTGTATTTGTCTTTTAATTCTCTTGAAAACCCGTATCTATTCATCACATTTTTGTTCATCATAATATTATAAAAATTCAAAGCAAAGATGACAACCATATGGCACACATTGCACCAAATTTATGACATCACATAACTGAATGTTCCAACCGCTCTTTTCAAAGCCACTGTCGGCCTGAAGCATGAACATTGGTTCTGGTCTGTCGGTTCCGCATATGTAATGCCGACAGCAGTAAAAAAAACGATTAAACCACCCCTTACGACTTTTTTGTCGCATAATCTGTGGCGCTATCTTTTGAGTCTGGAAAATTAATACCATCGTACGTTTAATAACACTAAGTTGTGGGAATACCGCAAAAAGTTATAGTTCATTGTTATTTTTATTGCGACTGATTCGAATTCAGAACATGCGACAATGCTACTATTCTTTGATTTTTTTTTTATTTGATAGACAGGTCAAGAGGAAGGAATATAAAAAGGAAATTAAAATGCAATACTCTACCCAGTTGTCTTAGAATAACAGTAAGGAACGATAAAAAGAAAATAAATGATAAAGAATTATGCAATTTATGGAACCCGCTTAACTTCGGAATGAAGTTCGTGTTTACAATATTATAATAAGAACTTCGTCAGCATCGTCAAAACAAAAGCGTAACGGCGGGCATCCGAAAATATCGTAAAGCTTTTGTCGCTCAGCTCCTCATTACAAAACAGAAGCTGAAATTACCATTGTTCCGCCGTCAAAACTCGCTGAATGAGAAAAAATGTTATGTGTAACAATGTCGCAATAAACTTAGAAACGCATTTTACAACATCCCAAATATTTCTGCGCCGGTAGCTCTACGACTTTTGTCTTTAGATACGACGGGGCAGCCTTTATGGCCCATTTCGCCTTATTCTTTCACGGCGCGAGCTATTTTATTTTTTGTCGTATCTCTTAAATAAGACATAATGTTCTTAGAAACGGGACATTAGAATGGACCCCGGCGAGGCTTTCTCTTTTTGTGAGGGACACGTACGGACAATTTTATGGTCAATTGTTTTACTTAGACGTCGACGTGGCAAAAAGACTGGTTGCTCAGATGTTGAAGTTGATTTAGCCCCGTGTGACGCGCGTGTTGAACGTATTGGAAATAAAACGTGTTTCACGCTCAGATGAACCTTTTGTATCGATAATGTGACGAGTGGTAATCACTTTATTCGATGCTATAAAAGGTGCATTAAAATCACGCTTCAAAACATTTGGGCTGTCTCGTTTTTAATTGTGTTTTTTTTTTTGTTTTGGTGCCTTGCATGGCGGGCAACAATACACGAGAAATGCTTTTGTTTATAGTAAAAATAAATGCTTATGGAGAATGAGTAGTAAAACGCAATATGGGGAACTAAATGTTACCGTTTTTTTTTTTAAGTAACCCTGAAAGTTTTAGAAATAGGTAATCATACTAATAAAGTGTGGTTTAATCTCTTCATCCTAACATTAAATTTTAGCACCAGGTTAACTATTTCTACCCGATAATGAAATCTTTTTAAGAACTACTCATGCAATGATTAAATCAAAGTCAATTGAAACAGTGTCTTGCCAAAATCGACTAAAATAGAAGCGTATAACCGATAAATTGCACAATACAATTATTTTACCAGATTAAGGTAAAACAACCGGTTTACGAAACAAGGTGTTTGTAATACGGATTCGAATGATAAAATCGTAGGCTTTCATGCCAACAATCGACATGCTAAGTCAGTTTAGAAAAGTTATTTTGAAATTGTGAATAAATCTCAGTGAACTATCAGCAATAAAAATAATATACATATTTTCATCGAATTTAAGAATTGCCAGTAACTTTTAGTGTAATTGTCTGACATTGGTGCCGATTCCCTTGTTCACAAACTAAACTAAATTTAAGTTCAGTGTATCTTTTTCTTTCTATTTCATTAAGAAGAGGACAGAACATAAATTTTAGTTTAGTCCTGTCAAATTAATCAGCGCCTGTCACTACTCCATACAAGTTTAGACGTGATTAAAAACTTGCCTACTAAAATTACGTCAATTTACGTCAAGCGCCGATTAATTTACATACATATATAATCAGCCTATAATGTTCCCACTGCTGGGACACAGGCCTCCTCTCTGTGAGAGGAACTGGGCCGTAATCCACCACGCGGGCCCGGTGCGGGTTGGTAGATGTCACATGACTTCGAATTTTTAGTTCTAGGACATGCCGGTTTCCTCACGATGTTTTCCTTCACCGTTTTGAGAGCAGTGGTGATGAAATAATTTACACAAAGTAAAGCGCCTGTCGGGGTTCGAACCTACGACCTACAGCTCGTAAGTCGCGGCCGTTATTACATGGCCACCCCTGCTCTTTCTTCTTTGCTCCGATTAATTTGACAGGACTAAACTAAAATTTATCTTCTGTCCTTTTCTTAATGAAATAGAAAGAAAAAGATGCACTGAACTTAAATTTAGTTTAGTTTGTGAACAAGAGAATCGGCACCATTGTCTGCAATGACAAAATTGCACCAAAATGACGCTTCATTTCCTACCACAACTACTTACCCGATGATTAGATGAATGCGTGACATCAATTTAGTCACAGAGCGGACAAAAAATCCAAAAATTATGGAAAGTCAAGTAATGAGAGGCATTTTATTGAATAGAGAGAAAGTAACGAAATATTATGAATACTCCCACTGGACCGTAACCGATTTAGTAACTTTTAAAATAACTTATGGTTCAAATTTCGAAAACCGCAGAGTGAAAGTTTGGTCTAGATCAAAATAGTGAATGGTTTTTTTACAACAGGTGCAAATGATGTGTGAATGACATTAGAGCGAGTTTATGAATGGCGTTGAACAGTTTTATGTGAGATCATTGAGTGTAGAAAAACATTCGCACGCGTCTCGTCACTATTGTTTTTATTGTTCGTGATGATGATTGTAGGAAAAGGTTGAACAGTTTACAATGTGAAGGATTGTTATTTCCGTGAATGGAAGTGTTATGATCAATAACATGAATATGAGAACTTTTAGCTAGACCATTGGATTCATTTAAGCATAATCCGCCTATAATGTTCCCACTGCTGGGACACAGGCCTCCTCTCTGTGAGAGGGAGTGGGCCGTAATTGGTGGATGTCACATGTTCTCGAATGTTTGGTTCTAGGACATGCCCGTTTCCTCACGATGATTTCCTTCACCGTTTTGAGAGCAGTGGTGATGAAATAAATTAAACTAAGCAAAGGGGTCTACCCTTTATGGCAGAACTTTTTTTGTCATAATATTATCTTGCATAACAGCGGACAGTATAAACACAGAAAATCGTTTGGCAGACACTCATTTATCATACAATCAAAACTCATAAGTCAGAATCATCTTTAGGGATAAATTTTATATCCATTAGGTATAGGTAATTAAAAAGTAGAACCATCATATCGCAGACAGTTCACAGTCAGAATCGTCTTTTGGTAAACATTTCATATCGGCAGTCATTAAATCAAAACGTCCGTTAAACGGTCAGGGGATATATTTTAAAACAAGCATATCCCATGCATGCAGCAAACATGCAGCATGCAAACAAGCATACACCATGCATGCAAGCAAGCATGCAGCATGCAAGCATGCAGTATGCAAGCAAGCATGCTGCATGCAAGCAAGCATGCAGCATGCAAGCAAGCATGCAGCATGCAAGCAAGCATGCAACATGCAGCAAGCATGGTTTCTGTCACGGCTCCGGCGCTGGGGGCTCCGGCGGTCCCACGCGAGCTTATCGTCGCAGATGGTTTTAGCGCTCACCACCGCGGTTCCGGCCAGCCTCAGCCGCGGCGGCGGGCGTTAACACCACCCGGATATCTATGACACCACCTGATCCTCAGCTCGCTGGCCGCCTCGCCCCTCCGCGCCTACGCGGGCTTAAATTACACTCTAGGGGTAGGGCATTAGTTTTATATAAGCATAAGGCAATAGCCCAGAGCGGGAGAAGTTATTTGATGATTTCCCATACAAAAAAAAGGGGTAGGGCAGACAAGACTACGTGGAGTCGGTTTTGCAGCGATTCTTTCCTGTCACTAACATATTAACTATTTTTCATAGTATGCCAAGAGAAATTGTACCAAATAATCGTCGCTTTGAATAAAAGTTATGCTAAATGAAATTATGCGGAATTTTAACTTTGCCAAAGGTAATTATGCCAAATAAAATTCTGCCATCTTAAAGGTATGCCATTGTAAATTCGGACATATAAACATTCGGCCAAACAATAATTATATTAAATAATTTGTATGCCTTAATAATATTCGTTTTAAGATAATTATGCCAAGTGTGTTATGCCAAATAAATTTCGGAGCATCAAGATTCTGCCAGATAGAGGGAACCCTAAGCAAAGTACCTGTCTGGGTTCGAACCTACGACCTAGAACTCGTAAATCGCGGCCGTTTACAGTGAGTCACCATTGCTCTTCATTTAGGTAAGACCTTGATTAACTTAACCTATCTGCGATCTAAACTATAGACTCTATTTAGCCTTTACATATTATATATTAAGGCGCTGACAAGACCCAATTGACCAAAATAAGCTTCTCTTAAGAAAACAAATTGCCAAATCTGTATAGTTTGTGGTAGCGGATAAAATATATGTTAATTTTGAACATATTTCCCAGAACTTGGTTGTTACCAAAACACGTTTTGAAAAAAATCCTCGATACAAACTAACGTTAAACTAACGTCTTACCTTGAGTTCTAATCCAAAATATCTGTATTAGATATCGACATACGTTACGTATTTAAATAATAACAAGAACGTCTTATTTGAATGCAGAACTTGGTTGTTTTTCGATTACTCAACTCAATGTTGAGTAAATAGATAATTACTTCATATTTTGCAATAAATTACAAGCGTTATAAGAAAAAAGAAAAGAAAGAAAAATTGTTTGTTCTGCACAAACAAAACGCACATTATAAAAATTTACGTAAAATAGACACATAATATACAAAGTAGCTAAAAGCCTCGTAATCAACCCATATAATTTTGACAATCCTGTCGATTACGTAATATTTACTCTGTTGCGCCACTGGCAGATGATAACCAATGACAACATAACATACAATCAAAACAAAAACAGAATGCCCATTGCAGTGGGGAAATAACTACTTTTATAACAAATAAACAATTAAAACTAGAACAATTAAACAATGCGTCGCGTCTGTGCAAGAAAAGGTCGTTGCTCAGCGAAATGCTGTGACTTCGGACAAGCCTATCGTCAACAGCGCTGATTATCAGCAATTACCTATGTCATCGCGCTTCTCTTTCTTTTCTATGCAATCTGACAGTGACCGCGGTTTAGGTGTTGTCAGCGTCTTAATGAGTGTCTTGCCCTCTATAAAAGCTACGTTGTCCAAACATTGCTTGAGCTAAATATTTTCAAACAAATTGGTAAACCTCTTTCAGTAGAAGCATACGCAGGAAAAAATACCGATGAAGAAATGTTTTAGCCCGCGTACTAGGAAACTTTGCAAAACTAGGACAGGTCTCTTATAGACAGACTAAAACCAAAACGTAGCCTGCCAGCAGGCTTAGCATGATGCTCTCTATTTCTTCGAAGAAGAGACACGGCTCTTTCTATTCAAAATGACATTTCGTTTCTCCATTTTTGACATCTCACCGTAGTAATCTTTCTCCAATTTGTCATTTTGTCTTTCGTTTCAATATTTGTCTAGGTCCTTTTTTATGTAGAAGGATTTCTACGGTGGGATGTCAAAAAAGGAGAAACTAAATGTCACTTTGTATAGAAAGAGCTGTGTCTATTCTTCGAAGAAACAAAAAGCGTGTTGCTAAACCTGCAGGTTGGTACAACATACCGTCACGCCTTTATTCCCCTAAAAGGTT
The DNA here is from genome assembly GCA_905333075.3 of Atethmia centrago. NCBI lineage: Eukaryota > Metazoa > Arthropoda > Insecta > Lepidoptera > Noctuidae > Atethmia > Atethmia centrago. Next base: position 10,303,993 of record HG995382.1, read on the forward strand.
AGGAAGAGGTGTACAACATTTCGCTAGTTAAGACGCTGACAACACCTAAACCGCGGTCACTGTCAGATTGCAAAGAAAAGAAAGAGAAGCGCGACGACAAAACGCTTGTAATTTATTGCAAAATATGAAGTAATTATCTATTTACTCAGAATTGAGTTGAGTAATCGAAAATAAGAAACAACCAAGTTCTGCATTAGAATAAGACGTACTTGTTATTAATTAAATACGTAATGTATGTTGATATTTACTATAGATATTTTGGATTAGAACTCAAGGTAAGAGGTTAGTTTAACGTTAGTTTGTATCGAGATTTTTTTTTCAAAACGTGTTTTGGTGACAACCAAGTTCTGGGAAATATGTTCAAAATTAACATATATTTTTTCCGCTACCACAAACTATACAGATTTGGCAATTTTCTTTCTTAAGAGAAGCCTATTTTGGTCAATTGGGTCTTGTCAGCGCCTTAAGTTCAGGGCCTCAAGTCTGCTATTACAATAGTGTCAGAATGGTCAAAATCATTGATTTCGTAATTGTTTTTTTGACATGTTTGGTAATCTACTAATATAATGGCGTCATTAATGAGAATCGGAACAGACCATTCTGACACTATTGTAATAGCAGACTTGAGGCCCAGGTCCTATGTAATATCAGAATACCGTCGCTGCGGTATTTATTTTTAAATATCGCAGCATTATGCTGAGATAGGGGCCTTTTTGGCGTCGCACAAGTCGATTTTATTTATTTGCTGTGTTGTTTTTTGTTTAATCGAACAAATATGTAAATTTTGTTAGCTTAAAATGCTCCTTTTTACTCTTTGTATTTCTTGTGCATGTCCCAAATAAAATATATTTCTTTTTTTCTATTTTTATAATAGGGTTGAGCCTATTGCCATCAACCGGACACAAACCCACCCCTTGGAATTTGTCAGTAGCAGATTGACAAATTCCAGATGGAAAAAACACTTTCTCCAACCCGGGAATCGAACCCAGGACCTCATTCTTAGCAGTGTGCAGTAGCGATTGCAACCACGAGACCAAGGAGGCAGTACGAGTAAACTGAAAACAGAACCATGTTATATTTGATACACTTAACACTACTAAAAGAAACAAGAATTTTGTTAGAAGAATGCCCATAAAACAAGTTTTAACGACAGAGGAAATGTAGCCAAGTTTCCTCGTAAAAGTCGCAGTAAGTACCAGGTGACAAAAATTCTGCGCCGGAGTGATGAATTTACTTTATGTGCACAACTCTGTAGAAATTATTTTCATCAGGTTTAATGAGATCATAAAAGTAATCATGTCTATGATGAGAATAAGTGAAAAGTTCGCGATAACTTTTCTCTTGACAAAGAATTACACACAAATTTTGTTGGTCTTAAATTAAACTCTACTGAGGCTTTAGGGAGAGCAGTGGTGGCCCTGCAGTGGTAATGGCTGTGACTTACGAGTTGTACATCGTATGTTCGAACCCAGATAGGCGCTTTATCTTGTGTAAATTATTTCATCACAACTGCTCTCAAAACGGCGAAGGAAAACATCGTGAGGAAACCGGCATGTCCTAGAACCAAAAATTCGAACACATGTGACATCTACCAACCCGCACTGGGCCCGCGTGGTGGATTACGGCCCACTCCCTCTCGCAGAGAGGAAGCCTGAGTCCCAGCAGTGGGAACATTATAGGCTGATTATGTGAGACTTTAGGATTTAATTTATAGTTAGAAGATACTAGCGACGCGCCCCTGCTTCGCACAGTTTTTAGGACTTGACAAAATTGGGATTTATTTTATCCTAAATAATATTATAAATGCGGAAGTGAGTTTGTTTGTTTGTTACGCTTTCAAGCTAAAACGGCTGAACCCATTTGGATGAAATTTGGCAGACAGATAAACCATGACATAAGCAAGAACATAGGCAAATTTTCACCCCGGATCGCAGACAAAGCCCCGGGCAACAGGTAGTTTTATATAAGTTTTAATTATATAAAATACACATAAAACTTCCGGAATAAATTCTCTAAATTATGGTGAAAATCGCATCAAAATCCGTTGCCTAGTTTAGGAAAACAACCTGGTCTCACAGACAGACACAAAAAGCGACTTTTTTTTAATTTTATACATTTGAGTTTCCTTCAGTGAATTGGTTAAGTAACAATATACTTACAAACCAAATTACAAGATGATTATTAACATTAACTAAATTAAATTAAATTAAAACTAAGTTAAGCCTAAAAAAGGCCCTCGGGGCATTGTACCGAGGATGCTGGCATTGGTTTAGTTTATTATTGGTGAAGTTATGTTAGGATGTAGGAGATTCTTTTTTTATTAATAATGTGTACGTATCACTATTGTGAACTTGCACTACGAATTGTGTAGAATGAGAGCAATCAGCACCTTAATTCCGTAACACACTATCAATCTCAATCTGAATAATTTTGAAGGATATTGTTAATCCATTGCTTCATCGTTCGAAAAATTTGTCTGCTCAACAAAATAAATAACGCAATGAATGTTGATGAACTGTCAAAATTAAACCCATTACTACTGTAAGTGTGTCACGCAATTACCCCGGAGCTCTCATACTTAATCTGTACTGCAATTCAGCGAGGAAATGCTGCCAGCATCCTCGGTACAATGCCTCGAGGGCCTTTTTTAGGTTTAACTTAGTTTTAATTTAATTTAGTTAATGTTAATAACCATTTTGTAATTTGGTTATGTAAATAAACGAAAATAACCATCTGTACTTATAATATTATAAAGAGGTATAATTTATTTGTAAGTTTGTATGTAAGGGGTAATCTCTAGAGCTACTAGTCGGATTAAAAAAAATCTTTTTGCATTTAATAACTCGATTCTTGAGGAAGATTAAAGGCTATTTAACATGACGCTATGACCTTTAGGAGCCAAGCATAAAGAAAAAAAAGTCAGAAAGAACGCTAAGCGTAATAGGGCAGGCGGGCGATGCAATGCGATTCAGTGGGTCGGGGAAACAAGAAATTGCTCGTGGATGAAGTCGCGGGCAGAAGCGAAGAATTAATCACTTAATAGGTAGTAACAATCAGTATTAAAATCTGTGATCTATAAACAACCCAGTTGATAGTCTCTAGCTGTTACCATTAAATTATGGACACGACAATACATTAATGTTCTAAACAAACAGACAAAGTCCTGTATTGCAATATGAAAAACAAATGCCCAAGTAGAAACTGTAGGTATACGACAAAATTTTATCGCTATCCACTGGTCAAACATAAACGTTGTTAATTTAAAGCAAACAGTTGAAATTGCACTGTCATGGCTAAAATTTATGACTCGTTGAATCAACTTGCATTCACTGTAGCTTTTGTATTCATTAGAAATGTTTGGAGACCCATTTGTGGACTTAGTGACGTTTATGTCAGTTTGAAAACCTTTGATTTTTAAATATTTCCCAACTATGTTGGGGTCGACTTCTAGTAGGATCTATTTATTATATTTAGATTCTAGGATCCGCTGCAGGAGATGCCCTGTGCGTCGGGAATCCCGGGCGCATTTCCGGCCACCGTAGGCGCGGGCTTGCGGACGGTGAGCAATGGGTAGCTCACCGTCCGGTAAGAACCAGGCCCGGGTCGACGGCGCGTTGTATTCCACGCGCGCCTCAAAGAGATGTCGTCAGGACAAATGTACGGGTCCACTAGGGCCGATGCCTGCCGGGGTCGCGGAAAGGTATTAAAGGGTTACCGAGGCCCCTGGCAACACACCCTCCCGCTCCGCTCAGAGCGAGATCAAATAACTTCTCCCAAGTTAGGTATTTGATGATTTGCCACGCTAAATAAAAAGTCTAACCGGATGCAGCTGAATACCAGTATTTTACTTGAAGTGACTGCCTGTCTTTCCTCAACAAACCAGTTACTGGATAACACGATACCCATTGGTAAAACTGGTTGTAAGATTTTCGGGCTTCTGACTACCCGTAACGACTGTCAAAGATCTACGAATGGTAGCCGGTACCGATGCACGATAGCTTAACGTGCTTTCCGAGGCACGGAGAGGTCTTGATATATAATGGACGGTCCCATCCACGAACCGACCAGGACAAGCGATCTTAGCCTTCGATCAACCCGTGCGGCTGTTATCATTTAGCCACAAGCCCCTCCTGACTAAAGAACTGCACCCCAATAATGTGCAACTCACTTACATTCACCTTAACTTTGAAGGGGATTCATAAATCTGTAAAAAACTAAGCGCATCTGCATCTGCACTTTATAATCTTAAAAAAAAAGTTATTATAAAAACATTAATAAATACCTACTAGCATAACATAGACTTGTTCTTTCAATTTTAAGGTTTGGTATTATATATTGGGGCAATTGTACCGAAAAAGAGAGTATTTTTAAGGCCTACGAGCAATATTTGGTTTAAAAGTGACTGACAGCTGTGTTGCAATTTTTAAAGTCATAATTTATTGACATTTCTGTGCCTTTACATTTTAGAAATTGCTCTTTTTGTTAAATTTAATCGACATCAATTTTTAAATTTATCGGAACGCAGATACCGCGATGTAATTTTGCGATCTCCATACCAAAACTTGTTACACACAGGTGGATATAGAGCTGCTCTGTTGAGGAAGTGATTTTCGTATGGCACCGGCTATTTTTAACCACAATCCTAATTCCATAAAAAAGGAACCAGTAACAACTTTCAAAAAGAAACTAACTGTACTTCTATTAAATAAATGTTACTACTCCGTATTGGATTTTCTGGTTGATACATTTTTGTTGTGTATCAATGTTTTTTTTTATGTTTGATGCATGCCAAAATGGTAGAATGTACAAGAATTCTTTAACATGATTGTAACCACCGTATTGTAAATACCTACATTCTGAACAAACAAATGAATATTCTATTCTATTCTATTCTATTCCTATGTTTGCAAAAATTGTCGGCTCGAAATCGTAAATAACGCAATAAATATTGTTGAATTGTCAAAATGAAAGGGGTTCTGAGTCTGTTATGCAATCAGGCTACAGCACTATCAACTGAATTTCATCATGTTTATCGACGATCTTTCTCTTTCCTAGAATGTCACATTTTTTCGAAGAAGTCGGGACTACTGAAGCTGCAGTCTCGACTTCTTCGAAAAAATGTGACTTTCGACAATGGTGGATAAACTAAATTTCTCGTAGGTATAGATCAAAGTGACCACGATCGTCTAGTCAAATGGCATGTTTCTGCTATAGCCACTGTTTACTCCAATTCTAAACTTTTTTTAGGGGTATCTACTAGGAGTGTATGGAAAAAATTCGAACCTGTTTGAAAACTGGTCAACCACAAGAAACACTTGGACAGTGTGTTCACGTGTAGCCACTGATTTGATACTAATTATGGTGTCACAAAAAATGACACAATTAGAGACACCCGTACGTGTGCGGTGATATAGTGTAGTAGTCTAAACCTAGTTTAAAAAAAACGAACAAATGTTTAACTTTTTGTACCCGCAATTAACTACACAATATCTTCGCGTCCCGCATACCGCAGTGTCTCAAGACGAAAGTCTTTGACCAGTGCGTCTTGCCAGTGATGACCTATGGCACTGAAACGTGGTCGTTCAGAATGGGCCTTATTAAAGCCTAAAAGTCACTCAAAGGGCAATGGAGAGGGCTTGGAGTTTCTCTACGTGACCGAATCAGAAATGAGTTCAGCAGGCGAATAAGGTTACCGACATAGCCCGAAGAATTGCCAAACTTAAGTGGCAGTGGGCAGGGCACATTGCTCGCAAAAAAGATGGCCGATGGGGCCGAAAGGCTGGAGTGGCGATCGCGTACCGGAAGACGTAACGTTGGAAGGCCTCCTACAAGGTGGACTGATGACCTTGTGAAGGCCGCAGGAATCCCCTTGATGCGGGAAGCACAAAACCGGTCGAAGTGGCGGTACTTGCGGGAGGCCTATGTCCAGCAGTGGACGTCTTTCGGCTGAAATGATGACCCGCAATTGTTACTATTTTTAAAGTAGGTACTTTGTTAAAGGTTTTCCTCAGGTTCACACCATACAAATTACCAGAACCAGTAAAACCGATACAGAATGCGAACTCACTAAATACCGACATTCTAATTCTCAAGAAATTCGTACCGGACTGCGAGCGATTAACAAATTACTAAGAAGCAAAACAAGTAAAGTGAATTTTGTATTTGTTGTCATCAATTTCAATCAAGACGCCACTCTGAAGGTTTGAGAATTATTTGAAAATTAATATTTTATAAAGGAATTGCTTTTTCGTCGAACTTCGCGATTTGGTATGGCAATCAACAGTTAAGAATGGTTTTGATATTAATTGTTTAGACATTGGTTCCGAGGTGTTATTTGATTTTAAACGGTTTTTATTTTTATTGTTCAATGTCGCGACCTATATTTGATTAGTTTTATGACATGCCTACATGGCGCCATTAAATTGATTGTTTTGGTCAGAATCGCCAGTGTTTTGTTTTTTGCAAGTGAGCATCGATATGGTTGAATTGCGTTCTATCTATACTAGTTCTTACTATCTAAATATATACTCGTAAGTAGGATCTTTTATGAATATGCACTTAAAATGAGTCACAAGCGGCTTTGTTTAGCGTTGTGCGGGGTCTAGGATTGCGTATGAGGTCCTATGTGGACCATGGAGGGACAGTGATCGTTGAGACGTGGTCGCGACACATACTGACCTAAGAGAACTGCTCAGTGTTTCCTTTTAAGTTTTTAGTATTAATTAGTACAAAAGTGTTAGAAAATGAGTCTGTAACAATAAATTGTGTAAGAGCTATTTCTCTAGTTTACCCGTATCCCAATTCTGCGCCCACGACTATAAATCTGACACTATGTTGTCACTAAGAGTATGTCGGCTAACAATCATATGTGTAGCTATTCGACATAGATACAAGGTGTTGTTTTGCTACCTCGTCAAATTTCAGGAGACTGCTATGAAAGACATATATAATCAAATAAAATTACGATAACTGTTCAATAATTTTTTTAGTTATTTCAGTTTGACAGTATTTTAGAATACACCACTTTCACAGAACAGAATCACCCCGTTGCGTATGCGGTAGTGTGTGTGTAAAAGGGCAGTTACAGTGCGGTATCACACGAGCCGCGCGTGTATTAACATGCGAGTTCCACACATGCCGAATCCGAAAATTAGAAAGAAAACAAAAAAAGACCTTATTTTATTATTGATTCTTGTCGATAATCATTAGCATAATTACCTCCTTGAATTTGACGATGATGCAAAACTACACCTTGTAATAATTAGGTATACTTACCTATACGTAAACACATACAATCACTTCTACGGACTGACTGATTTATCAACGCACATGGGGGTGGAGGGGGTGTTAATTTTTTGGACGAAAGTACGAATTTTACGCGGTCGAAGTTGCGGGCGAAGTGCTAGTAATATTATAAAGATGTAAAATTTGTGAGTTTGTATGAATTTGTATGGGGTTAATCTTTGGAACTGTTCATCCGATTCCGAAAATACTTTCACTAATGGAAGCTAAGTACAGTATTGCCGAGTGTCATATCGATTTAAACTTTAAAGCTCTACACAAGACCCAGTTGACTAAAAATGGCTTCTCTTAAAGAAAAAAATTGCCATATCTGTATCGTTTGGGGTAGCGGAAAAAATATATGTTAATTTTGAACATATTTCGCAGAACTTGGTTGTTACCAAAACACGTTTTGAAAAAAAATCTCGATACAAACTAACGTTAAACTAACCTCTTACCTTGAGTTCTAATCCAAAATATCTGTATTAAATATCAACATACGTTACTTATTTAATTAATAACAAGAACGTCTTATTTAAATGCAGAACTTGGTTGTTTTTTATTTTTGATTACTCAACTCAATTTTGAGTAGATAGATAATTGCTTCATATTTTGCAATAAATCACAAGTGTTGTGTCATCGCATTTCTCTTTCTTTTGTATGCAATCTGACAGTGACCGTGGTTTAAGTGTTGTCAGAGTCTTAATTAGTTAATACGGACTCAGGAAAAAGCGAAGTAAGTAATCCTAAATTTACTCTGCACACGATTAATTCATAAGCAAGACAAGACAGTACCTACTTGATAATTTCGTTGTGATAATTGCTTCATATTTTGCAATAAATCACAAGTGTTGTGTCATCGCGTTTCTCTTTCTTTTGTATGCAATCTGACAGTGACCGCGGTCAAGACATTTCACGCGGCTGAAGTCGCGGGCAGAAGTAAGTTTTTTTATACACTGTTCATAGTGACCAATTAAAAGCAAAAAAATGGCTAAAAGAGTGATTTATCTTAAGTTATAAAAGAGAATACATTAAGATAGCTTTCGTTAGAACCACTTAGCTGTAATTATTTAGGTGGTCTCAAATAAATATTAATCACACTCTCTTTCATTTCAAATGCAATCCAATAAACCAGTAGAAATAATAAAATATTCAAACGTTTTGAATAACTCAAAACAAAAGCGCAACATGATCGAAGTACATAACTTTTAATTATTTTATAAATCAAGTTCGATTGTAACACGTTCGGTTTAAAAAATATTGCTGTTACTTGTACAACAATTCATTTCAACCTTAGCACTACAGAAATAAGGTTAAAAATCAAGCGTACAGTTCAGAGTGCTTTAGCAACCATGTGTCCAGTTGCATATAAACAATATCCACGTAACGGCCAGTGGTAGTCTGTATTTTATAATACTTCCAATTGCAAAGTATCTTGGAACACGAGAAGTGATAAAATATTATTTGTACATTATTTTTTATTGTTACTATTGATAGACACTTTCGATCATGCTGAAATGGCTGCGTATTTCAATTTAGAGTGTTATTTGATAGCCGCGGTCTCTTTTTGAATTAGAATGCTAAGTTCAAAATACTTTTCGAATGCTTGACAGCCAGTACCTGGTGATTGACTTTTTATCTGGAAACCCAAAAAGATTTAAAACATTCAAATTCCATATTCGAATCAAGGATTAAAACCGTTTTTATTTTCAAACGTAGGTATCTGATTCCAAAATTCGAACCCGATATTCTAGTGATATCCAATTAAAGAAACGATGTCAGTTAGCCATACATTGAAAACATAGTTATTATAATCTAGATCTATCCAGGTTTTAATTACAAAAAGTGTCGTTGAGAGGTCGTAATTAAATTGCGGTGTCGAGCTCAGTTTCAGTTTTAAACCTAATTTAAATCTTCTAGCAGGGCTTCGACATTAAATTCGCTTTATTAATGCCCTTAGAATAGAACATGACAGTAAAGTTAAGGGATCGGTTTGGAATGTACCTACAGTAGATTTTATACGGGTTTTTATTTGCAGAAATTCCGTAGTTTAGAAGTGAGCTTGGTTCAGTGTAAGTATCACATATACTTCGTACCTAACCTATTGTTATTTATCTTCCTATATAAAACACCACCAGTAACTGGTTATCAAAATAGTATTCCTATGAAAAATAAATTAATAGTAGGATATAGTAATATCATTAAATCGCTACACATACCTATGAGCAACTGTGTGAAAACTAGGTTGATAAGTTGAAAAATCATTAAATTTCAATACAAAAATAATAACTTCCAAGAAGTTTTATATGTATATACGAATGACATCCTCAAAGGTTGTTTCCGGAGGCTTTAATTAAGCAGCTGATTTTCACACGGCTGCCTCACGTCCAAGAGTCCAACAAATCACTACCGTTCCAAAAAATAACAAAACTCCTACCAGGACTTCATAAAACACCGGAGATTTACAACACCATATCGACCAGGAACTGGCCATCAAAACACTTGAAACAATTGAAGAGCGGTATATAACACGCTAATTCATAGTCAAATCAGATGCGGTATGAACTAATATGGCATTAAACATTCAAGCCCAGGAGTTTGTGTTAAGCCGACTGACAAAGGTTGACGCTGGTCACGATCCTCAACGGATGTGGCGTCCGGTGTCACGGGCTTATAGAAAAAATAATACTTATTATAACCGATGGATTTTTAAGGAAAGTTTAAGGATAAAAGTGTTTAAATGTGATTAATGGATGAGACAGAGCTACTTAACTACATTCGTTAGGGATGTTGGTTCAACTATTCAGTTGTTAATGATATATTTTTTTTGCTATGGATAATGTAAACCAGCAACTTGTCTTAGGACTTGGAAATCGTCTATGAAAGCATTGAAAGTAAAAATGACATACTTACTTCTGACAGGTGAGTTACGTTATTTTAAAAAGGGATAATTCTTATAGTCCAAATTCTATGTAATATTGAAAAAGTTCAAAATCATACAAACTCAATTTTTTGGCAGTTCATCGACACAAGTTATCGAATCACATCGTAAAACCAGTGTCTTAAATCAGAACGAAAATAAACAACAAATTACAGCAAATCTTCTGAACGAACTCAAGTATTTCAGCGTTAATTAGACCAGTTTGTTAATCCAAACATTCCTCTGTTATTGAGTACATCAGCTCAATGAGAGATAATTGACATAATCAACAGCGTCGACATGACGACAGCAACTCGTCTAAACTTAACGCAGTATCTCGTTTAAGTTGGTTTTAATTTAAGCGCCATGTGAATTTGTGATTCTGATTCTTACATGTCATTATATTGTCCTACTTCTTAGAGAAATCTAGTGGTCAACGTCGTCATCAACCAAACAGAACTACGAAGAGGTAAGTATATTTCTTCATTTATATCTGTAATTCAGATGGTGTACATTATAAAGAATATTCCATTCTATTCTGAAGCTCGCTACGCCACATTTTTAATTAAGACCGTTGAAAAAAATAATCGTTTCACCAAAGCTGGTATCCGCCTAATAAAAGATTTCGATTTGTTGAAATTGAGTACGTGGGCTAAGATTGTCCTATTGTTTTTATAAACTTTGTAGATACACCTGTCTATGACAGATTTAGAAGGCAACTTGAATTAGAAGCATAAATATATCAACTTATGATATCTTTTGTTTGATCCTTCAAGGAGTTCCCCCGTCAAGCGACTGTTCTACCGATGACCGGCAAACAATATGTAATGGGTCTTACAGTGCTTCGTCAATCACACGATAACAAGCATCTACAATAAATATAACAAACAAACATTAAAAACATAATTTAATACAAGCGGGCACGATCTCGTTTCCCTAATTTTTCTAGCCATTAGCCTGGCGTCCAAAAAGCATTGTAGAGTCCGAGACAATTATTCATTCGTAATGGATACGATTCTTGTATCGCGTTATACTGGGCGATACGGGAAGTTTACTGGCCGTCAGCCAGACTGAATTACCGATTATGGTAGGTAATGTGTTTATTTATAGCTTTATACTTCAAGCTAACGGGGTATGATGATATGGGATTAATCGGTACTCCAACGTTCATGTGCTGTTTAGGATTCTGCAATGAAAATATGGTCAGTGAAAAGTTTTGTTAACAACGAATTTAAGCGTCATCCAAGAAAATCCTATCCTGAAGAGCGGTGGTGGCCTAGTGGTAACGGCCGCGATATACGAGTTGTATGCCATAACTTCGAATCCAGATAGGCGTTTTACTTTGTGTACATTATTTCATTATCACTCTCTCAAAATGGTGAAGGAAAAACTGGCATTTAAACCAAAAATTCGAAGACATGTGACATCTACCAACCCGCATTGGGCCCGCGTGGTGGATTACAGCCCACTCCCTCTCGCAGAGAGGAGGCTGGTTTCCCAGCAGTGGGAACATTATAGGCTTATTATGAAAATCTAGACCAGGAAAAAATGACACCAAAGGGAAGAGTCCTATACTTAGCAGTAGATGGAACGATTAGGGCTGCTAATGATGGTGATGGTGATGTTGAAGCAAAATAATATTATACTAACATCACTTAAGCCTAGCTACAACGGACTAAAAGGTCTTCTTGGGTAGTCAGAAGCCCGAAATTCTTACCAAAGGGTATCGTGTTACCCAGTAACTGGGTTGTGGAGATTAGATAGGCAGTCACCCCATGTACAATACTGGTATTCAGCTGTATCTGGTTAGACTGGACGCTGACCCCAACATAGTTAGGAAAAGGCTAGGCAGTTGATGGTATTCCGTCATTCATTAACGGAATATAATGCGTCTTTATTTTAGAGAATAATAGAATCATTAGCAAAACTGTATTATAAAAATTATAAAAATCTGTATGACAGCTCTAACCACTTTTTAAGCTTTAATAATAAATCAGAAAGGCTTAGAGAATTCTATATAGCTACCAAATTTAAAATGATACTGGATACAACGGTGCCCAATCCCTGACTGAAACTACCGACTCAATATAATCCAGCCTTATTTTTCTTAAATTCCCAGTACCGAATGAAAACACGAATCTTGTTCGTTCCACCAAAGTGATATAGGAAGCTTACTGGCCAAACGCCAAAGTGAATTTCCGATTATGGTAAATAATGTGCCGCTGACAATAAAATACGTCACTTTACTTCTCTTTGTTCATATGTTATTTTGGTGTGTTGTGTGCCAAGATTTGGGTCCATTTGATTCAATTTTGATAGCTTTCTGTTTGTTCAAGTTTGTATGAAAATTGATTTGTGCTCGTTGCTTTTTATGAGCCCGGAGTTTAGTTAGAATAAGCTGTTTGATGTGACTATTCTATGTTTATCAGATCGAGTTCACCGAACTAACTGATTTTAATTGATGGAGAAACATTAGAAAAACTAAAATCATTCAGTAAGTACACAGAAGGTAAGTTAAAATAGGGTAAGTAAGTACAGTGACGTTCGAATTTATCAAAAGATTGTACATAGGTACAGTCACAAGCATCTTACATTTAGGCAACAGTCGAAAGTGATTTCTCGTGAAATAATGATTTAAACTTTGAGAAAAGACCTATTTCATGATAGTATGGTTTCGAGAATACTATATTCGTAACATCATACAATTTCTCTCAATACTTTAAGAGAAAAACGCTTTTGAATCTTGCGTAAGTTTAAGGTATTTGTGATCATGACTGTACTTATAATACGCGGACATATACCATAGTATTGTTATGTTTATTTTACGCGTGAAATTCCTCTACAGTGCACAACCTAACCGTGACATTAATTCCACTCATTAAACTTTCAAAGGAACAGAATCAGTTGAGTAACTTTTATTGAGATTTCACATTTTTGTGTTCGGACATAAAGTTCAAATTAGATTGTACGTATGAACTTTCTTTCCCCCTTTATCAGTGATTAAATAAAATTAGGAATAATGTATTCTTTCTATACTTTAAAACATTTAATTATGAAGGAAAATAAGGATCATCCTCTTATCCTTCTAGCCAGATAGAGCCATAACCATAAATCTTAAAATAATAAGTGTTAGTAAGGTAGGCCGCACGTTATTGGTAACAAAATCAGTATAAGCTGGCCTCTTATAGAAACTCCGCACCAAACGCTAGGCCAGCTCAAGAACCAAGTGTTTCCACTGAAGTGCTGTCTAGTGTACCTAGTCATGATTTCGTACCCCTGATCTAGTCAAAATAGTCAAACATAACATTGGTAAGTAACATGTAGACATACCTATGTTTTTAGCAAATGAAAATACTTGCATGGGCAAACTGAGCACTTGCATGAGATAAAAAAACCTTTAAAAGTCTAAAAGGCGCCCGCTGACGGCACTCTTTTAGGCCCCCGCAGACAGGCGCGACTCTAGTAGAACAATTTCTATGAAAACTTCAAGGAAATTGTTCTACCAGAATCGCGTCGCACCATAGTGTCGTCTACATACTCAATATTCATTATACAAGCTGTCTAAACGCTACTACTTGTCAAGTACCTAAACCTACGCAAATATGAACCCATCAAGAGTAATGTATGTAAAAGTATATTAGATATACATTAAAGACTGTCTCGTAAAAATTGACGGTAGCTGCCACAAAATTTCTTCATTTCAATACGTGAGAAAAACATGAGTTTCCACTCAAACCCATTTATATTATAAATTTTGTATTACAAACCTCATTTATTATATAAATTGAGTTGAAATGGGGTATTATGTATTTTCTCTCACACGTTCTTAAGAAATTTTGTGAAGGGACATGTCAATTTGTATTATGGTAGATTTTATGAAATGTGTTTTGTATAATGAAACTATATATTTTCATTGAATTTATAATGATTTGGATGTCTGGTCCATTATAGGAAAACGAATCATCTTGAGAATGATAAAGAGAACCTTTAAAATAAGAATGAGACGAAAAGTAGTGACTTACTGACTGGCTATTTATTCGTCGTATTTATAATTTGCTCTAAATGAGGCAAAGAAATGAAGATGGAAATGGGCCGGCCCTATTAGCCGTAGAATCGTTGACCGTTGGAGTTGACGTGATCTTGAGTGGATACCGCGAATCGGCAAACGTAAGGTAGGAGGCCCTCAGGCTTGTTGGAACGACGAATTTTGCAGGGTAGCTGGTAGCAGCTGGATGAGAGTTACCGAGAATTGAGCTGAATGGCGTGCAATTAGAGAGGCCTATGTCCAGCAGTGGACTGCTGTAGCCTGATGATGAGGTAAAAAAAGGCAACTATGAAAATAATTCTTACAAGAAGACACGCTTCAGCATCCTCTTGTTTGATTGTAACACCATAATGTAATCATCAATTGGTCCACGAAGCATGGTGATAATGGATAGCCATTACGAGTATCACCATGCTTCGTGGACCACACACTGAATACACTGGCTGGTCATGTAGGCCTTTCCAATGGCAGTTATTGTGTAAATAGTCATACAATAATTTCCATTGGAGAGGCCTACATGTGTAAATAGTTACACATAACTGCCATTGGAGAGGCCTACATGACCAGCCAGTGAATCGCTAGAGCCTTATGATGGCACAACAGCTCCCAGTGTATTCTGTAAAATAATCACTCTGAAAACTTAGGTAAAGTGACCTTGAAGTGAGTTATCAATAGTGTAACTCCCTAGCACCAGGTGGAATAGCAGACAGGTAATTTCCGTATTTTTAAGAACGTTCGTGGTGGGTCCGTGGATGTGTGACCATCTTTACGAAGAACCCTCCGTGCCTCGGAAAGCACGTTACACCGTTGGTCCCGGCTGTCATTTGTAGATCTTTGACTGTTGTTAAGGGTCGTCAGAAGCCCGAAAGTCTGACAACCGGTCTAACCAAAGGGTATCGTGTTAGCCAGTAACTAGGTTGTGGAGTTCAGATAGGCAGTCCCTCAATGTAAAATACTGGTATTCAGCTGCGTCCGGTTAGACTGGAAGCTGACCCTAACATAGTTGGGAAAAGGCTAGGCAGATGATGATGTTCGCATTCTAATCACAGTCATAATCTGTCAAAAAATACCTCTAATTTACCTTTTCATTTTTGACATTGATTGTCGCTGAGCTGAGATTGCGAAGTGATTTTGAACGTTTTTACCGACTTAAAAAAAGGAAGGTTATTTTTTTGAGGTCGGTGCCAGCAAACCCTTTTTAGGGTTCCGTAGTAAACAAGGAACCCTTATAGTTTCGCCATTTCCGTCTGTCTGTCTGTCTGTCCCCGCTGTAGCTCAGAGACGCTTAGCTGTAATTTGGCATAGGGATACATAATTAATTACTCATGCCACATTGTTAAAAATACAAAGTGGTAAAATAAAATCACGAAAAATATTTTTTTTTTGGGCACCTACCTCCCTTGCCGTCTTGACGCGTCCAGTCCCCATGGTGTGGAATATCGTTGGATAGCCGTTCAAAAGTATTACAGGTCTGTGAACACCACTTTTCGATTGATCGATCCGCTTGCGTAATAATAAGCATTAAAGTGCTAATTTTTGTTACAGTCAAGTGTCAGTGCCAGTAGTACATATAATTAAATTAAAAGGAAAACTATCACAACTACGTAGGCTTTACAAGTTAACGAGTAATAGTCGACTAACTTAATTTTGCAGTTGGAGAATTGACCGTGACGAATATCGATGTATGGGAGAACACGTTTTTTTTGTTTTGTGCGTGGTCCGACATGCACTTGGCCCGTTTTTATATTTGATTACTATATATATATATATATATTTGATTATTTGAGTACTTTTAAGTGCTGGAACCGACCTCAAAAAATTGTAGGCCCCCCACTTTTTTTCATACCTGCTTCTGATTTCGTTTTGTTGGTTAATTTCATGAATAAATAAAAATATTATTTCATAATTTTGAGTTAATTTCTTTCTGAAGCCGATATTTTTTTTATATTATTTTTTATTTATTACGAGTATTCACTTCAAGCTTTCATTGTGAGATTTTCACAGAATAGGTCGTCAAAATCAAAATGAAAAGTCATTCAAATTAGGCTGAGAATCAGCACTTTTCGAACGTCACAATTACATAAGACAGTAACCCAAAACGCCGCCCATCCTTCACCACTTTCTAGTGCTTTTGCTAGGAAGAAGAAGAGACGCAACAAACTCCCCAGCAGCACAGCTGTCAGTTCAATTAGGAAAAAAAATCTATACAGCAAAAATAATTTACACAACGCCAAAACATTAAATTATTAGGCATAATTATGTCAGCTAGCACACCACTATACCAACAACAAAAAAAAAACATCGAAAATTATACTCAAGCAGAAATTTAATAAAAACGGACACAGAAATTAATATCTAAATAAAAGCCTCCAGGCGTAGATGGCGTGCCCGTTTACATATAGCTACAGCTGTAACTCAGTCACAAATGATAAACTACGAGAAGGATTTTATTATAATCTATGATGTGATCGAAACAGCAAAAACAACCCAGATGTCAATCGTGGTTATTATTACATACTAACGGTTTGTAAAAAAGGCCATGTTCAATAACAGACACTTGTGAGCGATAATATACGAGGCTTCGCTCTTTAGTGTCTTCAAAAACAATGTACAGCTTGCGTATTGACTGAGTACCTACCTATGAATGAGTAGAGTTTGACTTATTGTGCATTTAAACGTTATTCTTAGATAGATAAGTACACACATAACACATAATCAGCCTATAATGTTCCCGCTGCTGGGACACAGGCCTCCTCTCTGTGAGAGGGAGTGGGCCGTAATCCACCACGCGGGTCCAGTCTGGGTTGGTAGATGTCACATATCTTCGGATTTTAGGTTCTAGGACATGCCGGTTTCCTCACGATGTTTTCCGTCACAATTTTGAGAGCAGTTGTGATGAAATAATTTACACAAAGTATAGCGCCTGTCTGGGTTCGAACCTACGACCTACAACCCGTAATTCGCGGCCGTTACCACTGGGTCACCACTGCTCTGATAGATACGTACATCTCTGCCTAAACCTATGGGGAATACAGGCGTTATGATAATGTTAGGTAGATCTTTCTTCTTTTACGTGTGGTCAGTGACTAACCTGGCGTCGGTTTGTATGCCTCCCATTGGCCTCTGACTTAGCTTCATATGTCGTTGAGAAATATCTCTCAAGCATTCCTTCTCAGGCGAGCTTCCTCACGATGTTTTCCTTCACCATTTATTAAGCAATAAGTGATAATTATTCAATACGCACATGAATCCGAAAAGTCAGAGGTGCGTGCCTTGGGTTCGAATTCGAGACCTATGACTTGGCAGTCCGATGGTCACGCCACTAGGCTATCATTGCTATACTAAATTATTTTTAACACACTTAATACCTACCTTAGGTAGGTATTAAGTGTGTTAAAAATAATTTATTCTAAATTCAATGTTAGTATACTTTATAATATTTTTAAGAACATACAAAGATCACTTTGTATTATGCTACCAGCTGATAATTCGTCGTGCATAAATATATGCAAGTTAAAATTGCATGATAATGGTGCCGATTCCCTTGTTCACAAACTAAACTAAATTTAAGTTCAGTGCATCCTTTTCTTTCTATTTCTTTAAGAAAAGGACAGAAGATCAATTTTAGTTTAGTCCTGTCAAATTAATCAGCGCTTGACGTACATTGACGTAATTTTAGTAGGAAAGTTTTTAATCACGTCTAAACTTGTATGGAGTAGTGACAGGCGCTGATTAATTTGACAGGACTAAACTAAAATTTATCTTCTGTCCTCTTCTTAATGAAATAGAAAGAAAAAGATGCACTGAACTTAAATTTAGTTTAGTTTGTGAACAAGGGAATCGGCGCCATTAATAATAATAATTACGACACTGTCAAAAAATCAACTCAGCTCATCGTAGTGCACAGCTGGAAACTCCCAACAATTTTCTACTACAGTTCAAACGTCCGTTTCTGTCGTGTGACGTCATTTACTACGATACTGCTTCGTTTAAATCTGTTTTTTAGCCCCAAATCATTTATATAACATTATTTTTGTGCTTTATTGAAGCCGAAATTGCACTTACTTATCTACCTCAGTGAGATTTCAAGCACTTTACAAATACATTATGTTTTCCCATAGTTTTTTACGTCACTGCCGGCATTGTCGATTTGAGTTAGTATTGCGTTCCACTTAAAAAAACGCAACATAAAATTATGAATTGTAAAATAAGTAATACATTTTTTTTTAAGTCGTAATTGGTCTTGACTCCTATACAATGTAGGTATATTTAAATAACGAAAACGTATTTAATTACGTGCTTATTCCCTATTATAATGAAATACGGACTAATTTATTTTATATTCAAACTTTAATCACCTATCAGAGGGGTAACCATCACCTCTTATAGCAGTACATATTACTATAATATTACTTTACAGTGGGAAAGTGATGGAGCTATACAGGGCTAATAGCTCCATCTCTTTCTCACGCTGAAGTAATATTGAAATAATACTGCTATAAGAGGTGATGGTTACCCCGCAGGGGTAAACACTAAACAATCATCACCTTCTGCGAAGCAGTAATGCTCGCGAAGGAGGAGGCGGGACGGTTGAGGGAAAGGCAAGTTTCGCGCCCTCTCGCCCCTAGCCGCCGCAGGAGACGCCCAGGGCGTCGGGAATCCCGGGCGGATTTCCGGCCACCGTAGGCGCGGGCTTGCGGACGGTGAGCAATGGGTAGCTCACCGTCCGGTAAGGACCAGGCCCGGGTCGACGGCGCGTTGTATTCCACGCGCGCCTCAAAGAGATGTCGTCAGCACATAGTAGGCGTCCACTAGGGCCGATGCCTGCCGGGGTCGCGGGAAGGTACTTATGGGTCACCGAGGCCCCCGCAACACAGGCAACAAGAAGGAATACGGGTGGGCTTTAGTCAGTAAGAGTCTGACACACCCTCCCGCTCCGCCCAGAGCGGGAGAAGTTATTTGATGATTTCCCACCCAAAAAAAAAAAAAAAAAGGGGTAAACACTAAAAAATCATTTAAATATTAACGTGTGTGTGAAATTACATGACACACAATCACCTTAAATTAAATAATTAAACAGGAAAATTGTCTATGAATTTAAAATTATACACAATTTATTAATGTAGGTATATTGACATTCTCATGATTGAGGTATTGTGAACGTGTTTTATGTCAGCTATGATCGGATTTTCATAAATATGTAAATTCTGTTTACATTTGCAGTATCATGATAACTCCGACTCCATTTGTTTGGCCATTCACTTAATTAACTCTTGATATGATTGTGTGTTGTATATTTCTTTTGTTATTTTGTCGTTTTAAAGTGTATTACAATATTTGAGTAGTCCATAATAAATATTTTCAAAAAAATATCTAGTAATTTGTGAGAGTGTAGTTTAAATCTTGGTGTGTATAGAATGTGTCATTGAGGAATTTGAAATAAAATATAAAATTATAAATCTTCATCACTTTATTTTTATTTGTATAAATAACCATATTACTGATAATAATATAGAATGATCACTTGTTTTCGCTATTTACAATCATATACTACAGCAGTCTTTAAAATTTTAATATCTATACACATGATAACGAACAGGCAATAATAGTTCACTTACATACATTTGGTATAGCACTTACAAACTAATAATTACAATATTTACAGCGCGCTACTATAATCTACAATATGTACAATTCTGACTGGAAGGTGGGCAAGATTGCCCTTCTAGACTAGGTAAGCTTGCACGGCGTTGCCCGTGTCGACGAGGGGAGGCGGCGGGGGCCACTGCCGCATGTCCCGCCGCCTACCCGGGGCCATGCCGTGCTCCAGCGAAGAGTAATCAGAGTCTATTGAGGAGTAAATGTGATCTGAGATAGGCCTGCCATCTGGCCCATACGCGACCGCCTGCATCTGCCGCACGACTGATGGCGACTGCCGCACTTCACTACTATACTCTGGTGGGGCACTAGCACCTTGACCTCCTCCCAACACAGGTGATCGCTCGGGAAAAGGCAATGTACGGTTCCCACCGTTAGGCACCGACGAATCTAACGTATAAGTATTCAAACTCTTTCTATAGTTGTGGGTCCGCGCCTTATGATTCGGCTGCGATTCTGGCATCATGTACCTGAGGCGCTTCCAAAACCTTTTCTCGCCCCATCGTAACCGCGACCCTGTTTTTAGATAGGGACGCAAATCGGGGTCGCACATCGCATCCGCCACAACAGAGTATTCTTCTATTAGTACTAGTTTATAAATACACCCTTTCAACGCATCATGCAGCCCTTGTCGGAATTCGTATCGGGACCATTCCGTTTGCATGAAATTTCTCGTTAGAACGATGATTATCCGTTTCGATGCTTCCGCGGTCTCGACGACAGGCGGCGCGCATTGCATGTACTGAGCGCCGTGGTGTGGAATGTCTCTATAATGAAGGCAGAGCCGGTATGATGGATTCCCATTTTCTAGTTCATTTGCCAACGACTGTACAACAGATTCTTCATCTTTCGGGCTATAGCAAACATAGGCGTCGTATAACTTTTGGCTCTCTTCAAATGCGCCTGAGAACGAGAACACTCTTATGCCACAATTTGTGTACAGCCACACTCTCAGTGAATCTCTAAAAAGGAATAGTACGACGAGGGCCAATAATATTAACATAAAGCCGGTGAGCGTCGAGACCATCATGGGAACATAGTTGGACACAAGCATGTTTCCGATGACTGAATTATCAGCATAATAATCGCTGCAGGCTGTACCGTTTAAATTCAGCTCTTTTTTCTGTGGCGGCTTCGCATCGCCATTCCAACACCATACGTCGGTAATGTCGATGATTTTTTGTGCATTCTCAGCCAAATATGCAGTTAACTCTTGTAAGTAGCGACATTTACAAGACCACAGGTTGTTGCCGAGTGACAAGGCTTTCAAATTAGGATTGTTGTTAAAACTCCACACACCAAAATCGACTAGTCTGTTGCCGTCAAGGCGTAATACTTCTAAAGATTTTAGACCAAGGAATGATATGTTGGCGATATGGCTAATGAGATTATTTTGTAAGAACAACTCTTTCAGACTACTCAATTGTAGGAATTCATAGCCTTTCAGTTCTTTCAGCTTATTGTTGCCCAAGTGGAGTATTTGGAGAGCATTCAAACCAGCAAATGTTCTATTTTGTATGCTATCTACGTTGCTGTTGTTCACGTACAGCGATCTCATTTTCTGCCGTCCAATAAAAACGTGGTCCTGTAGTTCTTTTATATTATTTCCATCTAAAAATACCTCAGTTGCATCCATCGGTATTTTGTGCGGTATTTCTATTGAAGATTGTCCGGAACAGTCCACAACGTTCGTATTCCACAGTGGATCGTGGTAACAGGTACAGTTTTGAGGGCATGTCATTTCACAGTCACACGCATCGTAGTCACAGCAATGACAGATTGCAAAACAATGAGTCTCATACTTACAGAGAAAGTCTGTTGTTTTTAAGTTTGTTAAGGGCACATGAGTTCCACTTCGAGTGTTCGTCATTTTACACAAAACATTTTCTAAGTCCATCACACGCGGGTATTGTCTCATAGCGGTCATATTGTTTATGATCGGTAGCCACTCCATAGTACAGTCACATTGAAACGGGTTGCCACCGATATAAAACTCAGGTAAACTTTTATTTCCCGGCACTGTAGCTAGACGCATACTATTTAGTTCTAAATGCACGAGCTCATTAGCATACATGTCCACTCGAGTCAAGTTCTTTTTATCGAAAAACGTATTCACATGAATATTGTTCAAAAAGTTATTATTGATAAACAACAGTTCTACACTATTAGGGATTGCCATTGGCGATATTTCCGCTATACGATTATGGCTAACGTCCAATGTCTTTATACGGATTTCATCTTGCAACTTGTAGTAGTTTCCCAAGTGCTCAATGAAATTGCCGTGAATGTCTAACCACTTTAGATTGCTGGGCACAAACGCGTAATCGAACCACACTAGATGATTTTCCGATAAATTGAGCCACAAAAGGCTCGCGAGCGTCGAGAAGACACCGTTGATGTCAGACAGGAAATTCCCGTCGAGCCGGATGGCTTCCAGTTGCATATTTCTGCTAAAAGTCCCTCTCTCGATTGACTGGATCTTGTTCTTAGCGATGTTAAGCACTTGTAAGCTCGGTAAGTCCCAAAACATTCCAACCGAAAGATTCCCAATTTGATTGTCAATCAGTCTCAGTCCCGTTAATTGGTTTAGGTTTTTGAAGGAACCATTTTTGAAGTCGGATATTTGATTCTCTCCGAGGTCGAGTGTTTTGAGGAAAGAGAGTTCCCATAACGCGTCGGGAACCTCTAAAAGCTGATTGGAGCTCAAATCCAACTCTTTTAAATCCGAGCAATTTTTGAATGATTTACGGTCTATGTTTACAAGCAAATTGTTGTTGAGAGTCAACTTACTTAAAACGAATAAACCGTTGAATAAGTTTTCATCTATTGTATGAATTCGATTCTCCGCAAGATTGAGTGTATGTAGATTATACAGCGGCAAGAATGCATTATCTTCGATGTAGCCGATAGAGTTGTTCTTGAGATTCAATATTTGCAGGAAGAATAAGTCTTTAAATGTCTTTCCGTCGATTCTCGTCAAGGCATTGTTGGATAAATTCAATACTATCAAGCGTATTAATCCCAAAAATGTTCCGTCATCAATGTGGCTACTTGTAAGTTGATTGCTTGATAAGTCTAAAACAATCAGCTGTTCCAAGCGATGAAATATTCCACGAGCCAATTCAAAAAGAGTATTATCGTTTAGGTAAATTTCTCTTAATTCTCTAGCATTAGCAAAAAGGCCTTCGGGCAGTGTATGTAACTGGTTGTGTGATATGTTGAGAACTCTCATTGATACAAGTCCGTTGAAAGCTTCACTTGATATGTCAGAGATATTGTTATGTTGCAGATATAAATGTTGCAAACTCCTTAATTTCAGTAATTCTGAGTCCTCTGGTAGCGACTTAATTTCATTATGGCTCAAATCTAAGCCATGCAAATTTGATCCGCAGCCCTGTCCAAATCCAAGTTGCCCCACTGTTCTTATTCTATTGTGCGTCAAATTCAATGTGCTCAAGTTTTCCAGAGAGCAGAATACGCCGGAAGGAACAAATTTTATGTTATTCTGAGCGAGATCCAACGACTGCAGTTCTGACAATCCATTGAAAGCGTTCAGAGATAATTCTAAATTCTTAGTAGGGCTCCACTCGAAATTCTTTGAACGTATCTTCAGCTTCTTTAATTTTTTGAGTTCATGAAAAGTATTGTCTGGCAATTGTGTCAATTTGCAGTTGTTTATTGACAGATCGGTGAGCGCCGAAACTGAGCTAAAGTAGTGGGCTCTTAGAGAGCTTTCAAAGAGTAGTAAATGGTTGCACTCGATTGCCAGCCGACTGGTATCCGAAGTCACTGAGATGATGCTGCTGCCGTCACCGTCGAGAGTGCGTATCCTGCAGAGTACGCCGCCGTCCGACCCGCGGTCCGAGACTCGAACGCATTTGTCCGAGCCGTAGGGCAAGACCGTCGAGCCGACGTGCACCAGCGCACAGAATACAGCCGTAATAGCATACATTATCACAGATTTTTCATTTCACCACAAAACGTCTCATAAACACACCCCGTGGGTCGATATCACCATTTCCGAAACAAAGTACGCGGTACACTTGAGCGCTGAAGAAAAACTTCCTCGCATTTCACTTCACTGTAGTCCGTGGTACACTTGGTTGCAATAGTCCGTATTTGTTGAATTTGATTAAATTTTTCACTCATGAATTGTTGTTTATCGTTTGAGATCAGTTTGTATATAAAATATTTATTGCGTGAAGTACACACCGGCGCGAGGTGTAGCACGACCTTCCCGCGGCGCGGTAGCGTTGTGACTGTCAAGCGGAGCGCTTGACTCGTGCAAGTAGCAGTGGGGCGCGCAACTTAGTCTCCCCCGTCCCCCGCATCCCTCATAAGCTCTTCTCTTGTTATTTGAGAGCAAGCAGCGCTATCTAGTAGCGAGTAGCGACATTTAGATGATGTTCTGTTTTCGTATGTAGCAATTTTGTATTGAAATTATTGTTATCAACTGTTGGTGCAGATCGAAACATAATATTCTCAGTACAATAAAAATTGCTCGTTGAATGTACGAATATAATTACTTATCAATGTTTGGTTACGATAAAACATCCACAAATAACTACAGTACTTCATTGCAATAAGAATAAAGTTCGTAAACTATTTCAGTACAATTAGCAAGTCAGATTAAATAAAACAAAGACAGAAAAAAAAAACACTTTACAATTTTTGTGACATTGAAGCATACTTAGGTACTGGATTATAACTTATTTATTAAGACACCTTTTTATTAATCATTCACTTATAGTGTTTGCCACGTTCAGCTTTATCTTAAATTACGTCGACATGCAAAATTTAGGTTAATTTGAGATTTTGAGCGCAGATTGTATCTCTACAATCTTACATATCTTAGGTTACATAATGATGTTAGACAGATATATAGCGACTATTTTAAAATAATTAAAATTCCGTATTGATTTACAAGTTCCAATGGCAATTAATATAAATTCAACTTAGAAAGAAAACTACGATCTAGCGATGGTGCATTTTACTTATCATCTTACTAGTCCAAGAGCAAGCTCATAAAAAAGGGTCGCTATGTCCGAACAACAATACAATAGGTAGTTTCTTTTGTGGAAGGATGCTTACCTGGTAACTTGTATTTGTGTACAATCTTTAAGCTTGGTACGTACATAATGTTGTACAATTATGATTCTTAAATCTTTGTAAAAATGTATGTTCCTGGGATTAAGTTTCAAGCCAAAACATAATTAATAAAAATACTTAAGTTAAACATTACTGCAAAAGTGAGCTTATTGTTCTACCAGTGGGAACTAACTCATTAAATCATTAATGCCTGTTCTCCAGTCACACTAGGCTACTCCTAAAACAACGAGCGAGCCTTACAGTAGTCGCATATGATGTTGTAACATTGCACATCTCACCTTGGTAATAAGCAACTGAGCAGCGACAGAAATTAACCTCATAATTTAAAAAGCTACATACTGAAATATTTATTCGATAATTATTCATTACTATTGAATGCCTACAGGTCCAAATTCGACCACTTCTACTTTCAATCTATATAGTATCATGCTAATTCCATGCTATTAAAAAATGCTTGCTTATCCCATGCTCAAGCTGGCACTTCCTGTCTACACACTTCCATCCCTTTTCATGAAATCACTCTCAGAGGAAGCGAGAGGAAAAATATTACACATCAAATAATGCCTAAATAAAAGCACTCTTTACACTGACGTTTAAAGACAAAAGAGAGTTATTTATTTTCGCATTATATCTAGATGTATAACGTAGTGTTAGTGAATATGGGTGTAAAAATAAGTTACCCAAAAAGTTTATTAAAAAGAGTTTTACTTCACATCACTCCTAATACAGAGGTTATATTATAACATCTCTATTTACCGCTAGATGGCGCCACAGTCGCAAAAATAAGTAACGCCAACGTAAATCACAAAAACACCCAATCTACGTACATTTAATAGACTTTAGAATTTCCCTACACAAATTCATTTGGCGTAAATCACGTTTGCAAGCTCATAAAAACCATTATGGAGGCACTTTCGAATTTTTACCGACACTCATAACAAAATTTAAAATTTCACGAAATGTTTTATTGTGTCCTAATGTTTTTATCGCAGTTGTGGCAATGTCTGACGGGATACGGAGGGAGAAAAATGGAAAAGTCTTGTTGAATGGCGGAGTATATGCTGTATTCTGGTAAATAATTTACGTAACGCTTTTTATATGTTTCTCGCTAATGTATATTTTTATATGAGTTGGTTGTGAATTGGTTCTCAATGTTTCAATATTGGTGACAATTGAATACATTGCGATATGTATTTATTTTAACGGTGTAAACTTAGGTGTGTATGATGTGTGTTTTAAAAGAAAATAGAAAAAAAACTGAATCAGTGATAAAATTAAAAACCGGCCAAGTTCGAGTCGAACTCGCGCACGAAGGTACGGAACCCTTCATTATCTATAAAAACGGCAAAAAAATCATGTCTGTTGTATGAGAGCCCCCTTAAATATTTATTCTATTCTGTTTTTAGGGTTCCATACCCAAAGGGTAAAAGGGGACCCTATTACTACGACTCCGCTGTTCTTCTGTCCGTCTGTCACCAGGCTGTATCTCCTGAACCGTGAAAGTTAGACAGTTGAAATTTTCACACAACAAACAAACTAAACAATAGAATAAAATAAATATTTAAGGGGGCTCCCATACAACAGACATTATTTTTTTTGCCGTTTTTATAGAGAATGATACGGAACCCTTCCTGCGCGAGTCCGACTCGCACTTTCCCGGTTTTTTTGTAGCTGTTGTTATAGCGGCAATAGAAATACATCATCTGTGAAAATGTCAACTGTCTAACTATCACGGTTCATGAGATACAGCCTAGTGACAGACGGACTGACAGACAGACATACAGACGGACAACGGAGTTTTATTAATAGGGTCCCGTTTTACCCTTTGGGTACGGAACCCTAAAAATAATTTGTGGTAGTCGTTAATTGAGTTAAGGAAGGTAATTAAATGCCGTGTGCCCTTTCTCTTTATTATACGAGTGAACTTATAACTCACAGAGTCCACAATCAGGTAAATAGTTTGAGCGTAATTTATAAAACACACTAAATTAACCCGCCAACAGCTTACTACTTTAATCACTGTTTAGAACAGAGCAAATCCATTAAATTAAACCCCATTCCTTAATGTGTCATACTGTGACGTCATAATGGCGTCCATTAAATAAAATGGGTCAAAAATGGGACGAAAATGGGACTTTATGACCACAACCACGTGGGCGGTCCGTACCACAAAGCGACCACAAGTGAATTCCTCTTTAAATACTTTGAACATGTTACCAAGAATAAAATCATATGTGGTTTACTGTGTTCGGTTTTACTTGTGTTAAAACGAAATGTTGATAGCAAAAAGTTGGAAGGCGGTCAAATATTTATACTGTGGCGGCCCGTCTGCAGGATCGAATAAATAGCATTTCCTTCGAAAGCTGAATCAAAGTCTAAATATTGCGTACAACATTTAGTTACACATAAAGGCCTGCGACGAGAGACTTTTGTTCGCAACGATAAAACGAATGGAAATCCCGACAATCTATTTGTCCTACGTGTGCGTTATTGCATACATTTCCATACTTTTTATCTTCGCGGACAAATATTCCGCGGACAAAAGTCCCTCGTCTGCGCAGGCCTTAATTAAGAATAGAGAGCAGCAGCTGTAATGAAACTCAAGTTGCATGTAGTAGGAGGACTAGATGGATTAGCGACTTAACAGATGCCAATCCATCTACTGTCTACTGTTGTTGGATCATTTAGCTCCCTTCGAAATGGTTGAGGTGAATGGTGCTAATCCATGCGTCATGTTCGTGAACGGGCACCGTCAGTAGAGACTGGTCATCTCTTATTTTAATTTTTGAATTTTTTTTTTGTTAATCTTTTTATTACGGACGTAACGTTTTGCATCGTTCTCGCGTGTAAAATGAATGATGTAAACAATATTTTGTAACCATAATAAATATGTTGATTTAAAAGAGTGTCTATGGAGTTTCTTGCCCGTTCTTCTCTATAGGTACTATCGGCCAATCTTCCGCATGCTCACCTCTAAGGCGATAATCGTATAGCACGGCTCACTACTCGATCGCCCGATGCAAGCGTTTTGGCCAATGGGATGCATGAAGCGTATTTTAGCCGTGTTTGTATTAATGTAATTATGTATAGTGTGTGTGACAGTCACACTAGGCGCGTGCTATGCTCACTTGTTTGTAAGACATTTTTTTAATGGGCACGGCCAGCGAGAGCGCTTTATGAATTGTTATTGTTGACAAGAAGTAATTTCGTACTAATATCTTCCGTTTGGTTTAGAAAATGTATTATTGGTATTGCTATACGCGTACCCTAAAAAAACTTTATTTAGCATTTTTGTTTACCACTTTGCCAAATTACAGCTTTCTAGTAAGAGTCTGTGAGCTAAGCCGGGGACAGACAGACAGACAGACGGTCATGGCGAAACTATAAGAGTTCCTTGTTGACTACGGAACCCTAAAACGAAGCAAGTTACGTAGTTTTGTTAGAAATTGTCATTTGCTATCTCTTTCTTTTATTGCTGTTTTGATTAAAATAGCAAAATTACTTACAGTAGTATTTGAACCATTACTTGGCGCAGTTTATACAATGTTATCAGATTTTTTTATTATTGCTGTCGCAACTTTTGCAACTGCAATAAAAATAAGTTCATTATCTAAGCACCATTGTTATTCAGTGGGAACGTCAGAACATCTGGTTAAACAATAGATCGGCTTTATAGAACGGCCATAAAATACGGTCGCAAAAAATTACGAAATATTTCTTCAACACACTTACTTGTAAAGTGACTCAGAAATTCAGCTTATTATACAGAAGTATTTTTACTTTACATTTCTTTTTTCAATATACGCAGTTTTTGTCCAAAAACAATGAATATTTTTGAGAAAAAAAAATTCGTTACATCAGATAAATCAATCATCAAAATTATCATCATTTCATAAAATTATATATTTTTCACTACATATTAACCTTAATTTGCTTATTCAAAACATTATTTTGTTTATTATATTTTTTATATAGGCTGTTTAGCGGTTTTTCCAGCGCCTTTATTTACACCTGCGGCGCGCGGGATAAACAAAACAAGCGCGGTATTTTCCAGAAATACTTGTTAACGTTTTCATTGTGTGGTTAATTATTATGAAAAATGTTGACTTCAATTAGGAAAGAAGAGCGAAGAGCAACGCGTAGATTTAACCCCCGGAAATACTAATCTAGGCACGAAACGCTAGTGACAGCCTGTTGCCTGCAAAATCTAGAGAGAAATACCTAGCGGCGTACGAAACTAATAACAATACCAGTCTCTTTTTTTCCTCTCAAGTTGAAAACCGTCGTATGAAACGCGCACACACTCGACTCCCTTATCGCGCTCGCTCGCCCTCGGCTCGCGCGAATAATACCGGCTCGAGTGCAGTGAGTAACCTTTAATGGGTGTGGCATCTCGTAGTTGACCTTGAGAGGTCGTGACTACTTAACCGGACTTTCCTGTGGCTGCCTTAAGCGAACTCAAAGCCTCCAGCCAGGGGCGAATTTCTTATATTACTAAGCGACTGCACGCTAAGGGCACCCCCTGTGGGGTACGGACCTCGGCTTAGGGCGTCGCTGGGGGGAGGACAGCAAGATGGGACAGGCTGGATCTGGTTAATATTATTATTATTAATCGGGGAATTTAAAGCTACAGGCTCAGCTGCGGCGCGGGCTGGCACTTCTTCGAGCAAGGGTCGGGGGGGACAATTACGTCGGGGTTTACGCGAGGGACCTCGGCGGCGAGGTCGGAACGTAGGTCGTCGGTGTGTTTTGTGCACTGTACTCGTTGCCCTATTGCTTTCCTGGAGGAGGGTAATGGGGTCATCGGGGTCGGAGAGGGTATGCCTTGGACGGCGAATAGAACTAATGGTGGAGGGCCTATAACTGGCGGCCTGCACAACCAGAGGGTTGCGGTGGGTGGTGGCGGAGTCGAAGAAGCGCTTCGTGATGCGCTTCATGAACTGCTTGATGGTGGGGATTCTAAGATCGAGATGGAGGATCTCGTTTCGAACGAACCAGGGGGCTCCCGTTGCCTTTCGGAGGAAACGGTTTTGGAGGGACTGCATCCTGTGGATGTGGTGGGGTTTAGCGTGTGCGAAGACTGCACAGGCATAAGTCATGATGGGACGGATGCACGCTGTGTAAATACGCAATTTGCCCTTAAGGGACAATTTGCTGCGCGCATTTAGGACGGAGTGAAGTCTACCTAGAGCGAAAGCGGCACGCGAACGCACCTGCTTGATGTGCTCTGAGAACGAGAGATGGTGGTCAAGGGTCACGCCTAGGTATTTGGCTCGCTTCTCCCAAGGGATAGGCTTGCCGAACATGGTGAGCGGTCGGGGGGCGATGAGGTTTTTACGCTGTTTGGTGAAGAGAACAGCCTGACTTTTGTCGGGATTGACCTCGATTCTCCACTTTCTAAACCAAGCGCCAAGCTTGTTGACCTCGGTCTGGAGAGTGCGAGATATGTGGTCGTGGACTAACCCGGTGTAGTAGATGGCCGTGTCGTCTGCGAACAGAGCCAACTGCGCCTTTCTACTTTTCGGGATGTCGCTGGTGAAGAGAGTGAAAATGAGAGGGGATAGTACAGAGCCCTGAGGGACGCCTGCACGGATAGGGTGAGGGGAGGATAGCGCTCCTTCGATGCGATAGCGGAAGGTGCGGTTCGACAAGAAGTCTCGTAAGATGAGCACGAGACGATCGGGCACACCGAGTTTGTAGAGCTTATATAATAAGCCGTTGTGCCAGACCTTGTCGAACGCTTTCGCTATATCGAAGAATACAGCACCGGTCGTAAGACCACGTTGAAAGCCGTAGCTTATGTGTTCAACGATGCGGTGGACCTGTTGGACGCAAGAATGTTGGGCTCTAAAGCCGAACTGCTGGTCGGGGATGAGGCCCTTTGTTTCCGCAAAATCTCTGAGGCGCTTTAAGATAAGCCTCTCATAGATTTTGCCGAAGACATTGAGCAGACTGATGGGCCGGTAGCTGGTGGGCTCCGTTTTCGGCTTACCGGGCTTCGGTATGCCGATGACGGTGGCCTTCTTCCACTCTTGTGGGAAGATGTTATTGCTCAGGGCTCCATTGAAGATGGTGGCCATGAGCATTATGAGGTGAGCGGGGAACAGTTGGAGCACCCTATTGGTGATTCCGTCTGAGCCGGGGGCTTTGCGAGGTTTTAGACCCTTGATGATATCATGCACTTCGTCTGGAGTGACGGGAGGCAGAGGATAGTCAGGGTCTTCAACGGGCGGGAGGGAGGCTCTACGTTCGACTTCCGCGTCGACCTGGGACAGGTGAGCTTGGTCTACTGGTTGAGAGCTAGGCGAGCATTGAGCCTCAAGACTATCGGCTAGGCATTCTGCCTTGTCGACGTCATCGATAGCGATGGTCTTGTCGGGGCGCACCAGGGGGGGCATTGAGACGACTTCGTCGGATTTGAGTTTCCTCTGAAGGTCCCAGAACGCTCGGTGAGTGGGCTCTAGCTCGCTCAGCATCTTGTCCCATCCAGCGTCACGCAGCTCCGATAGGCGTGTCTTTACAGATCTCTGTAAATAGCGCATATGGGCTTTGTTCGCGTGGTTGGGAAAGTTACTGTACGCACGGACAGCCGCGTTCTTCTCATTCAACAGTTCGCGTACATCGTCCGGGAGCTTCCAGCGATGGTCGTCCATCGCCGGAACCTCCCTTGAACAGTCGTTCAGGACTGATTGTACGTGCACTGTGAATGAGTCAATCGCGGCTGTCGTGTCAGCGATAGAGTCGAAGTGGTCGGGAATGGAGTCTAGTCGGGGACCTAACGTGGTGGATTTCAGGCAGTCGCTTACTTTCCTCCAGTCTGTAACTAACTTGGTGAGAGGGGGTCTATCAGGGTCATGGAGACCTAGGCGTGGTGCCAGCTTTACAACAACTGGACGGTGGTCGGAGGAGAGTTCGTCAAGCGCCTCTATAGAGTCCAACCGTAGGTTGATACTCTTCAGAAGCGCTATGTCAAGTACGTCGGGGGTTTGGTTAGGGTCGTGGGGAAAGTGAGTGGGAGTCATCGGGGCGATGATGTCGAAGTTGAGGATGGGACATAGGTCAAACAGGTGTCTGCCTCTGGTGGAGATCCTGGTGCTGTTCCAAGCATGATGTTTGGCGTTGAGATCGCCCGCTATGATAACGGAGTCACTCAGGCCAAGTAGGATGGAAAGGTCGTCAGAGAGGGGGGGAAGGGCTAACTCCGATGAGGAACAGGGGGGAACATAGGCCGATACAATGGTGATCGGTTGATGGCCAGTCATGCCTAGCTTACATATGGACACTTCTAAACGCGAGAGAGGGGGCGGGTCCATTGGGATGCAGTGGAGGGTTGATCTGAAATAAATTAGGGTGCCGCCCCTGTGACATCTAGTCCTGTCATTGCGAACTATGCGATAGTTGGCAATTGACGGGTTTCGACGGCTGGGCTTTAAGAATGTTTCCTGTAATAGGAGAATGTCAATTTGGTGGTCGCGGAGGAAAGCAGCGATTTCATCTCGCTGGTTAATCATGCCATTGGCATTGAAGAAACCTAACTTTAGGGATCGGGGTTTGGTACGTGCTTTTGGATGTAAATCCATTATTTGGGTTTCGCGAAGTTCTCCAGGGCTTGCGTAATCTCTGGATACGCGTGGAAGATACGCTGTATCTGAGCGAGATCGCAGGAATTACGGGCGGCAACGAGCTCGTTGGCCATTTTGCGCGCGCGGGGTGTGAAAAATAACGAAAAAGTCCCAGAGATCACACTGAATGGATCAATTGGGATGGACGGGCCGACCACCGGGGTGGTTGAAGCGGCGACGGGCCGTGGCGCAGCGGTTGCGGCAGCGGCCATGGGAGCGGGGGCGGGTTTCGCGGGTTGGATAGGCGCGGAAACGCGGATGCGGGGGTCCATCAGCGGTCTGATGGGAGGCGGGGTGGGTCTGGGCTGAACCATAGCAGGGAACGCCTGCTGATGGTTCATCGCATTCCATGGGCTAGGCCTTTGCGGGCTTAACCTCAGGGGGAGTTGAGGGAATGTCTGAGATTGGGGGGGGAAGAACCCATATGATGGGCACTCTCTCTGCTGGCGGGCGTCTGCACGCTTCACCAGTTTGGATGAGGACGTCTTGGGGGCCATGCGACAGCCCCGGTAGTTTGCCGGGTGTCCAGCCTCACCGCACAGTACGCAGCTGGGCGGCTCGGTGCACAGAGACCGGTCTTTAGGGCGGGGGCAGTCCGAAGTGCCATGCTCCCCCAGGCACTTGACGCACCTGGGAGTCGCATGGCAGTTCTTCTGCGCATGCCCGTATAACTGGCAACGGTGACATTGCCCGACGACGCCGCTCTTCCGGGGCTTCTCGATGACGAGGCCCGTGAGATGGCAAATAGAGGAAACTTTGTGGATAGGGTGATGCCCTTCGAACGGGGGGCATACGACAAGGATCATGTCGTAAGCCGAGCCCCCCCTGGCGCGGTGCATGCGGTGCACCTCGTCCACGGGGACGCCTTGAGATTCAAGGTCGGCCTTGATGTCGGCTGTGGGGATTTCTTTCGGGATCCTACGGATCACCACGCGGATCTGTCGTTCCTCGGGGAGCGAGTAGGTGTGGTATGACACACCTCTCGCCCGGAGGACTCTGGTTAGGTCCCTGTAATCGCGGGACGTAGGGACTGTAATCTTAATTCCCTGTTGGGTCGCGGTGGCTTTAGAGAAGCCGATTTTTTGTTCGACGCACCATTTGGATACGTCTAACCATCTTGTTTTGTCCTGCAAGATTACAGGAGGGGGAGGGGGGGTCTTTTTAGGGGCCGGAGTGGCCGGAGTGTCCTTAGCGGACGAAGCGGTCGGGGTGGGGATAGCAGCGGAGGGCGCCACAGATACAGGGGAAGTGGGGGCAGAGAGAACCTCCGTGGCGGCTATTTTAGTCGCCTGCGAGGACGTCGCCTTCCTCTGTTTCCTCTTTTTCCCCTTTCCGGAGACGGCCACGAAGCCGTCGTCCTCGGAAGAGGGAGTAGAGTGGGCAGAAGAAGAGTCGACTGACTCTACATCAGAGTAGGAGAAAGGGGTCGGGCACCTCTTGTCTTGCGACAAGGGCTCCTCGATGTCCATGGACACTGAGGGGCTAGGAGGGATCATGGTCGCGGTCGCGGTCGATGCGGGGGTCAGCGCATCGCTGAAATCAGCGATGGGGTCGGTTGATAGCGGCTGGCTAAGAGCCGCAAACCTAGCGCCATATCTGGCGAGGAAGTCTGGGTCCTTGAGGAGGACCTCTTTGAAGAACGCCGCTATTAGGGCGTCCTTCATGGCGGGGGAGAGGGGAATTACGGAGGCGAAATCTTGGAATCTAAATTCCTCCTAACATAGACCTAACGGCCCTAAACCTAACTCCCCGGGTGGATAGGCCCGGGGATGAGTCGCCCTCCCTGTCGGGTGCAGACAGGGAGGTGAGTACCTAATTGTGAGCCCTAAGCTTGTAACCCTTTGCCAGTCTTAATGTGCAAAGGGGCCCTGGACCAGTCTAGCGCGAAGGGTGTAGACACACCCTAGAGACGCTAGGTGAGTAGCTGAAAAGGAAATCAGTGCACCAGAGCCGACTAGGAGATCCCCCAAGGCCGGTTAGCTCTGGGACCCTTCCAATTAACTGCCTAGCCCTGAAGGGGTTCGGCGGGTGTATTGGGACAACAACAC
Source organism: Atethmia centrago (assembly GCA_905333075.3). Lineage (NCBI taxonomy): Eukaryota > Metazoa > Arthropoda > Insecta > Lepidoptera > Noctuidae > Atethmia > Atethmia centrago. The sequence continues at coordinate 10,338,676 of HG995382.1, forward strand.
CCCACTCGGTTTCGTTGGCACCGTCAGGTATCCACCGAGGACCACGAAACAGTGGATTTAGCCCAGAGGGGGCCTATGAGCTACTCTGACACTTTTTCTGTTAGAGAAATACCTGCCTTGAAAAAGGCACTTTTTGAGATCAATACGGCCGATTAATAAAATTAATCGACCGTGGATCGGTAGTAGTCGGCGACTACTGAGAGTTACGGCAGCGTAACGAGATCCGGAATTCGAGAGCGCAGTGATCGAGTGCAGCGAGCGGGAGCGGCAGCACGTCCGTTCACGGCGGGTGTCGAGCGCGGAATGAAAACGCAGTGAGTAACCAACATACCACACATATTTATATTTTTTGTTACACGCCCTATACTCACACAAATTCATATTGTCTCTAATTGGACGAAACCAGGAAGGGGTGTGGTTTGTCACTAGCTGCGCTTGCCGCAGAAATATTTTCTAAAGTGAGCATGCTTAAGTTTTGCCAATAGTACCTACTACGCTTTGGAATGGGCAACTAGCTTCATCTTTCTGACTGACCGACCCTTTGACAATTCAAAAGTGCCTGTTATTGATTTATTTGAAATAAATGCTTTGAGTTTGAGTTTGAGTTGCAATTCCAATAGTCTCTTCGTGGATTTTACGGTTCACCCCAAAACCACCTGGATCAAGATCTTATTAATATTTGAGGTCACACTGAGTACATCTCTAAATTATTTCCAGGTTGTTGAAAAATATTTGATGTCAATGAAAAAGTACAAAAATTACAGATCCTAGCTAAAACATGGAATGCATGCATAAAATCAAAATCAAAGTCATTTATTCAAACTAGGCTGAGAATCAGCACTTTTCGAACGTCAAAATTACATAAGACAGTCCCTCAAAAACCTTCACCACTTCCTAGTTCTTTAGCTAAAAAAAGAAGTGGCGCAACAAACTCCCCAGCAGCACACCTGTCTGTTTAGTTAGAAAAACTTGATTCTATACAAATCGTATGCAAAGTAAATCCTAACTTATATTATAAATGTGAAAGTGAGCTTATTTGTTTGTTTGTTACACTTTTACGCTTAAACGGCTAAACGGATTTGGATGAAATTTTATCCCGATATTCCCACGGGATCGACACTTATGCGGGTAAAACCGGTCTTCTTCTGTCAGGCTGAGAAAATTTGCCAGTCAGCATGGTTAGATCCTGGGGTGTGTTAACCATACCTATATATGGCCACTAAACGGTAATATGATAGTTTCCTTACCACCTACACAATTTTGGAGGGTAATGTTATCATGTAACATTACCCTCTAAAATTAATTCAATCCCAACCTAATGCTAAACGCAAACGCGATAATGTACGTACATTAACAAACCAGTAACGTTACGTCTCAAACCACGTAATGCGGGCGGTCTTCTCGTCTCATCCAACCACAAGCGAATTGCTACTGAAGCTCATTCGAAAGTTTTGCCGCAGCGTTGGCGAATGTTGGATGCAATTATTTCAATTGATCTAATTTCGTGGATGTGTTGAATTGGACGTTTATGTCAACATTTGGTCATTGGTTCGAACAAAACCTAAATGTTTTAATTTTAACTAAATTCGTGTTACCTAAATACAAAAAAGGGAAGACGATCTTGTAGGAACTACAAGGTGGAATTTAACGATTTAGGATAATATTTTTTTTTTTATTTAATTATATATTTATTTCAAACATAATTCTAGTCCATGGTTATACAAAAATACATTTAAATTACACTACTTTCAAAACAGATAAAATCCTAAAATAAAATTACGATTAATTCAATTGTACATAATATGTACATACAAAATGTCAAAACAAAATTGTCAAATTGTAAAATGTTAGGAAATGTCAAAATAATAAAATATAAAAAATATATTAACTTTATGTTCCATCGACTTTTGCTTAAGACACTTGTAATTCTACCACATGACTCAGATTTCAAGCGAGAGCAAAAATATCAAATGAACTGCTTGCATAATGAGTTTAATTTCGTTCTCACACCTCTTAGGTACTCAATACACCAAAATAATCGATTTCAAAGCTATCCTTCCAAAAACGCTATCACAAACTATTGTTTTTTTAACACCCATTCTTACTAAAAACCGCACATTCTAATATTTATCACTACCCCTACTGATAATGGTTCATTTTAACCCTCTATTAATGACATCCGGCGTTACGCCACTCAGGTAGAAGACTTATCCACCCCTGCATTAGCACTTCTTCGAACGTCCATTGTTTATAGAATATTTTAAGAAAATATTTACTACTTTCTGGTGACTCAACCCCTGGGAATATTTTAATCCTTTATTCATTATCTTTGGGTTATATGAGCGTTACGTAGTATTAAAGAAAGGGTTTGGTAAATGCAATGGTGCTATTTTAAAGCGTTCCTTGAAACTTTCGTTATCTAGGAATAAATTTTGGTTCTTGTAATTAGGTTTCTGATAGAACTTTGGGAACATTATGTAGGATTATAGGTGAGAATAGAATACCTACCTATTCACAATATTATACCATCCTTTACAATAATGACTGCCTCACAAATATTGTAACCTGTATTAATCTAACAGCGGACGGTTGAGGGAAAGGCAAATTTCGCGCCCTCTCGCCACTAGCCGTCGCAGGAGACGCCCTGGGCGTCGGGAATTCCGGGTGGATTTCCGGCCACCGTAGGCGTGGGCTTACGGACGGTGAGCAATGGGTAGCTCACCATCCGGTAAGGACCAGGCCCGGGTCGACCGCGCGTTGAATTCCACGCGCGTCTCAAAGAGATGTCGTCAGCACAAGTGTAGGGGTCCACTAGGGTCGATGCCTGCCGGGGTCGCGGGAAGGTACTAAAGGGTTACCGAGGCCCCTGGCAACACAGGCAACGAAAGGAATACGGGTGGGTTTTAGTCAGTAAAAGTTTGACACACCCTCCCGCTCCGTCCAGAGCGGGAGAAGTTATTTGATGATTTCCGAACCAAAAAAAAAAAACAGGGTGAAGACCTCTATCTGCCTTTAGAACACAGTTTTATAGGTTCTCTTTTAACATGACAACATCACGCCTGGTTTCCTTGAAGGGTTGGGCAGAGGTATACATATAGTCCACCAACATTTCGCCAGTTATGTAATAGAAGGCAAACCTAATGCCATCAACCGGGCACGAATCCAGACTCCGGGCTATTACTGAGAAATACTCTGAGAAATATTACTGAGGCACTCTGTTATTATACAGTGAGGGGCTTGTGGCTAAGTAATAACAGCTGCACGGGTCGATCGATCAGGTTAAGCTACGCTTGCCGCGGTTGGTCCGTGGTGGATAGCTGACCATCTTTACATACCACGACCTCTCCGTGCCTCGGAAAGCACGTTAAGCCGTTGGTCCTGGCTGTTATTTGTAGATCTTTAGTCGTTACGGATAGTCAGAAGCCTGAAAGTCTGACAAACTGTCTTACCAAGGGGTATCGTGTTACCCAGTAACTGGGTTGTGGAGGTCAGATAGACAGTCGCTCCAAAATACTAGTATTAGTCGAGCAAGTGTCGAGAGATGAGAGGTCGGAATGTCGGTTTTGGGTGTTTGTGCGTTGTACTGGCCCTACTGCTTCCTCGAGGAGGGTAAAGGGGTCATCAGGGTCGTTGATATTCTATTCAAAGTCTGTGTCAATTTTTTATGTGATTATTAAGGAAATCCCGTGTAAATTGACACCTCTTTGTGGGTAGTAGTGAAGGGAAGTTATCAGGATTTCTATAAACTCTTCCTACGCAGAATTTAAACCTACATCATGTCATTGTGCTTGAGAATTGCGTCTTTACAAACTCATACTGAACTTGGTTTTGATTAACGCCTAAGTAATACCCAAGGCCTTTGATTTTAGGTACCGTAAACTGATATACAATGTGTAGCTGAATTAATGCACATTTAATTTATTTCTGTTATATTTAATATAGGTTATCCCAAAAATAATTATAACTACGTAAATACACGGAAAAAACGTAACGGCTAGAAATAAATAAGTTGGTGTTGCTATTTACAACCGAGTAACTTGGTTCGGAGGGGAGCCTGCAAAATTTGTTGCTAGAATTGAACTAGTGCCTTACTTGCTTGTTTGATATTAACGAAGCTGTATAGGACGTTTTAAATAAGACTTGGCTATTTGTAGCTGTATAAATTTATCCAAGCTAAATCAGCACTTTGCTAAAACTTGGTTTTTTCCGTGTGAGAGTCACACTTCCTCTGTACAGTCAAAACAAAACAAAATGGGCGAAGAACCTACTACGCTAGACCCATGTACGTGTGCGACTGTGTGCGTGCGTAGATTTTTAAAATGACCAGAATTTTATCCTACAATCAGTACAATAGTAAAAATTCAGACAATGTAGGTATTATGATTATAACAAAATATTATTCTTATTGGGGTATTTGGTGGTGGGCGTTAATTCCGGGACATGTTGGATAGAACTTAATGCCTACTTTTTTAGATGGTCTAGTTATTTCCCCACTGCTGGGCAAAGACTGTATTCATTACCTATTTTCCAAAAAACAAAGTATAGGTATTTGGCTAACATAGCATTAGCATAATCAGCCTTTAATGTTCCAGTGCTGAGACATGACAGGCCTCCACTCTGTGAGAGGAAATGGACCGTAATCCAACACACGGGCCCAGTGCGGCTTGGTAGATGTCACATGTCTTCGAATTTTTGGTCTTAGGACATGCTAGTTTCCTCACGATGTTTTCCTTCCCCGTTTTGAGAGCAGTGTAGATGAAATAATTTACACAAAGCGCTTGATAGGGTTCGAATCTATGACATACAACTCGTAAGTCGCGGCTTTTACCACTGAGCCACCACATCGCTAACTAATATTGGCAAACATAAACATAATTATTACATAATCTTTGCTTTGCCCTTTTCTCTGCCCACAAATAGTGACCAAAAACCACAACAAATATGAAATGTTAACCTTACAATCTTTAATCTACATCCCGAAGTCGTCTTCAACGTATCTACGTCTAGGTATACATTCCGGGTCTATTGTACCGCTCCTCGGTACTCGGGACACGGCCGTAATGTGTTGACATCATTATACGGCCGCAATAAGAGCCACAATGCAGATAAGATCCGTGTTCGAATACATTCGGAGGGTTAAGTAAGGGTAGACTTGGGGCACCTTCGTTTGTTAGTTTCGGAGTACATGTGTTTGGATTCTTGAATTTATGTTTGAGATGGGGAAAGGAAACAGACGAGAGTGGAAGTTTGGAATTAATTTTGAGACATTGGAAAGGTATTTTACTACTAAATACAAGAGATTCGAAGATATAGTTAAAAAATTACTTGCTGTATAACCTGTCTCGGCTTATTTGAACATGTTCAGTTCTCCTAATGCTTCTAGGGAAGTTTCTAATCACAGAAAAAAATATTTATTCTGCCAGTCCTAGAGACTTGGATATTTTTTGTTTCATAAAACATAGGATATTAGCTAGTCAAAACGGTCAAAGTATACGTTCAGCTGTATTTGTATTCACACATTGTAGTTATTCATATTTATATTGTATTTTTACTTTTTCGGCAGATTGGCCAAGCAGAAGATGTGTAAATCTGGCACTCAAATTCCATCGTTCCATATTTCGTATACGTACAAATACCTACGTCACATTCGTCTCCCTCAAGTCTCCGACAAACACCCCACAATACCATTCCTATACAATGTACTAACTTACTAAGTTGCTCAAGAAATTTATACCCTCAGCTACGGGAATTATACCAACATTTTCCTATTAACGACTTCACTGAGTGCCGGATAAAATGTAATTTAATGTTCCCCGCTAGTGTTATGGTTGTTGACTGTGTTGTTGAATAGATACTCTTAGATTGGAGTGGCTTCGAATGCTTTGATGATTGCAAGTACCGATGCGCTTGGTTTGTTCGATCTTTTCAAGCATACGATCGCGTATTCAGTTTGGTGTTCGTTGAAACGAGGTTCATTCTTCGTGAAGTGCATGGTTATGAAGTCCCGCCTAGTAAACCACAAACAATCTTTTTTATATTTATTTATAATGGTGATCAAAATCATTCAACGTAAAAAAATGATGAATATTCAGAACACAGCAATAGTGTTTGAAAGCAGAACCCAGCATAAACTATTCCGTTTCTATAAAGGTGTAAAATAAAATATGCCTCATGTATACTCTAGGTCTCTACAGGCCACACACGTTTCCCCAATATTTCAGACAACATGCACAAACCATTCGCTCTCAGAAAGAAATACAGCTTCACGTTTGATGTTCACCCGTGTGTATAAGAAAATACAATTTAAATGCACGAGAAACAAACTTTTATAAAGTAATGTTTTTAATGAAGACGTTAAATGTCCTAAGAAAATATTTCCAGCTGGCATAAGGGTCGTCAAAGTAAATGACCTGAAGGAAAAAGGAAATTTGTGAATTACGTTGGAATATTATTACTGAGATATCGATTCAAGTACGAAATTAATGAAATAAATAATATTTTTGTAGAGTTAAATGTGTATCTTATATGGACATAAAACTGAAGCATAATTTTATGTAAGAGGGGTCTTATAATAGATTAATATCTGAATTGAGTTTGTCTATTGCAGAGTCATAGTTAGCAAAACAACTTATTTATTTAAAAACTAATTAAGCTATTCACAAACAAAATCAGTTTTTGATAAAGCCCACGGATAGCTTTGGGTTCTGATATGAGTTTCATGTTATTTGATTTATGTCAATATCTGTGTTTGCCTATCGGATTTTTTACATGTATCTCGATGGCAAATGTATGTTCTAGCCAACGCTTTATTTTCAAACACAGATTTAAAATATTTGACCTAAAACTTTTCAACTATGACGCGCGATCCTAAATCAAATATTGATTTATCAATGTTTTTTTTCCCTCTTATTTAAAGTTTGTAACCCATCAAATACAATCAAAATTTTATTCTATTTTATATTAATTTCGAATAAAATTGCTATTAATGCCTAATTACCAACCAAAGTTAATAAAGCCAGCCACAACTAGACTTTAATATCGCCATTTTCTATGTAAAAATTCTCGTCCTAAACATATTAAGTCGAGCAATCTAATATTACGGCATTAATTCGTCAGTTTCACACGAAAAATTATTCAGTTTCTTTTCGCTTTCGTATTCATGAAAAACATTATGTACAGGGAGCTGAAGAAAATGTTTCAGACAAGACCGTAGCTTCTAACTTTTATATAAAATTAATCGTGTCCCAAAGCCAAGCTTTCTACCGTATTATTTAGTATGAATGGCTTCCTTGATTCTTTAGCCTCCTTGAATACACCCTACATTTATCTAGGGGTGAAAGCCAAGAACTTTTTGGTCCATCCACTTACCTTTCCACTTTTCTTATAATATTTGTGTGCCTTTTATGAGATCGGGACCTTTTGGATATTTTTTTCTTCTGCCTAATTTGGGCCAAGTTGAAATGAAAGATTTAGGTGCCCTTTGAACTAATTGCCTGTTGACGATAATTGTCAAGTAAAGAAATTGGAGATTTCCGGATTTACGAGTAACAGGTTCCGAGTTTTGGCTATTAAGACTTTTTCTCATAATGAACAAGTGGTGCCAAAGAAGGTGTAATATATCACGTAAATGCTTTGAACAGGTGACTCCTACTAGTATATTTAGTTAAATTTCAAGTCCTACGGTTGCCTGATTACCTCTCATTGTTATAAACCGCAGTAACGTAAATCTCCACTCTTTAAATATTTTGTTTGTTGTAATGCATTAATTGTTTCGCTCCTATTGTAATCAAATTAGACAAACTAACACCGACACCATGTTTATTTAAATAAATAGAAGACATCCCCTTCGAAACACAATAATTAATCAAGATTAATAGCTTACACTTTAACACTAGGACCCTAAGGAATAACAAATAAGCTTCTTCTTCATTCTTTGCTAAGAAAGATGGACACAATCGCGTCCTCACTTTTTTGCTAAAGGCGAAACATGTAGAGGAAAACAAAGAAACTCGATTTAGAACCCTTCAAGGGTCGCAGGGAGCGTATTAAATTTGCATTAGATGAAATTGAAATACGCCCTCCGATGACTCGTTACGAGGGAAGACTAATAATGTCGTCAATTCACATCGGGAAGATCTTCAAAGTCACGCCGTGACTATTTGATTAATTGAATCATTTTTTGCCTTTTCCCCCCTTTTAAGAGGTATGGTGGGGAAATTTGTCAATACGCTGCGTTGTGCTCTGAAGTATCCATTGTACTGAACAGGTCATTAAGTCGTTCTGTGACGGGGTTCTTCTGAAGATAAGGGTTGTTGCAAAAATGAACTCTCGTTTCAAGATACCTTCTTGATTTGGAAAATAAAAATAACTTAAAAACTTAACGAATGGAATTACAATTTTGTATAAACTGATAATTTGAAGGATTTATTTATTTCACGTAACGTGTACGTGTCTAGACGAGATAAATTGACCTACGAGTATCCATAATGTTAGATGTCCAAGCTGCTATTGACTTTCTACGTGATACGATGTTCTCAATTGTGACTATGATCACTTTGGATTCCAATGTTTTGGTGTAAGAGCCAGTACCTATACACACAACTTCACGCCTTGTTTCCCTGAAGGGTTGGGCAGAGGTGTAACTGTAGTACACCTACATTTCGCCAGTTATGTTTAAGTCCCATGTAATAGAGGGCGAGCCTATTGCCATCAACCGGGCACAAATCCAGACTCCGGGCTGCTACTGAGAAATTCTAAATAGCAAAACCCGATAACACTGTGCTTGACCCGAGAATCGAACCCAGGACCTCATGCTCAGCAGAAGCGCTTGCGATCACTAGACCAACGAGGCAGTACCTACATCAATGTTCAAGTCCATGAATTCATTTTTCATTCATTTTATTTACAGGTATGCCTTTGACCAGGGATTACCTGGTCAAAGGCATACCTGTCAATGAAACTGTCAATAAAATAAACCCGATAGTAAGTGATAATGCGCTTGATAATGGTGCAAACCTTTGTGTAGAAATAACCTCGAGAAGTCAAGACTTCAAGCCTCCCAAATCATTTTTGTACATTACCCAGCTTTTAAGAATGTCAACAAATAACTGCGAGTTAGTCATAAGCCATGATCATAGTCACGTCTCTAACACAGTTCCTATCGTACACCCATCGCTTTCGACCTCCGTGAGTCCGCGTTGACATTTCAAACTAATTGAATTTTTGTGACTTAACTGTACTAAGTGTACTGTTAACTCTTGATGACATATTTTATTTAGCTTTAAGGTGCAATTATGTTTCAGCCTTTCGCAATAAAGTGGCAATTAGTACTAGAGGTTGAACTGTTAAGTTGCCATATTTTTTACGAAGTTCAATGCTCCCAAATTCGTTCACAGAAGTGATTCGTTTCGTGAATCGAAAAATCTGCATTCATTAGAACTGTATAGAGATTTTTTACCAATTATTTTTTATCTGTTCATTTGCGTATTTTAAAACCACGAACTGATTTTAACGGTATTGTAGATAAACGAAGCTTATCAACTCAGCCTATCGCAGTCCACTGCTGGACATAGACCTCTCCCAGGCTGCGCCATAACAGCCTGTCCATCCAGTCTGACCTAGCCACCTTCTTAAGGTCGTCGGTCCATCAAGCTGGGGGCGCCCACACAAACGAAGCTTTGGAATTAAAACGCTTTTTTGGAATGTACTCAAGCAATCTTAAGTTGCAATGAAACTGAAAATGTCAATTAAGGAGATTCTATAGGACGAAGATGATCGGCAATTAGAAAGCCTTTCAGGCATGAAAACCTTTCTTTGAATGGCTATAAATTATAATGATTATCACATAATATTGAATGCAGTATATATTATCACTTACGAAATGAGAAAGGGTAATTTATTTCTGGCCAGAAACATGGTTCATCCACCACATATTCCTTTAAAATGCTTTTAACTGCCTTTTTGTCATAACTCTCCAGGAAACAACTAAACCAGTCTATTTTGAGGTCTAACCCACTATTATAGCTATTAACGATGACGTAACAGAATCTCCAGCTCATTCCTGCTTATCAGTTGTTACGCAGGCGTACAGTCACGGACATCGGCATCACGTTTGCAGCACGTGCTGTAATCACGTCCGTGGAGTCACGTAACGTGTAGTCGGCCTAATTTGTTGATCGCGCCCTGTGCTCGATTGTACTAGAGCCTAGAGGATTGTTGTAAAGTATGGTGTTATGTTTTGTGCTTGGCTTGTTTGTGTGGGTTCTGGAATGTCATGTTGTTGTGATCTTGAAAAGAGCATCAACATAGTCATATATACATTATATTAGAAACTAGCGGACCAGACAGGCGTTGTCCGGCCCGAACAGCGCGGCGAATCTAAACCATCCTACGCAAACACACACAAAACATTTCATCAATATCGTCCCAGCTGTTTAGGAGGAGTTCAGTGACATACACACGTACAGAAGAGTTATATATATAAAGATGAGCATAATTAAAATAAAATATAGATGCGCTATAGAAAGCTTAGCTACAATTGGAAAACTGTTGACGTTTAAAAGTAAACATAACTGAGACAAGGTGTTTTTTAAGAAGCTGTCCAAAGCTTCAGTGATACATATATACATTCTAGCTAGATCAAGCAATACACTTGCAAAAAAAACCTTTTCTCCCTAACATTTTCAGTAACAAAGATTACTTAACAAAGCGTTCACCTTAACCGTCCATTAATACCGTTGTAAGCAAAATAAATCGTCCTTAGTGTTGATGTCACACTAATGAACATTTTATATTTTTATACGCACCAAAAAAGCTTCGTTGAAAGACAGTACGGAGTGACAAGCATCGCTGTAGGTAAGGTGAAGGGCGTCCCTTAATGACATTCTCAGCATAATTCCTGTGGATAGGGCTGCCAGACTTCGTTGGGACAAATTCGGCCTGTTTGTCTGGTTAAAGGCTAAAAATACGCGGCTGACCTGACCAAAATCTGGGATGTTTGTGCTGCTTATAGAGCATCTGTGTGTTACATTGTGCAATCGTATTATTTTTGGCGAGTGATTTCCGTTTTGACTGGAAAATATAGTAACGCAGTTTGCAGCTTTGATTTTTTTTTCTAGTCGAAATAGGACGGATGTGCGTAGACAGGAAGTGACAGCTTGAGAATGGCATAAGTAAGTACTTTTTAATAGCATGGAATTAGTACGTACTTTATAATAGCATGGAATAAGTGTGCTCATGGAATTAGACTACTAGACTGTGAATAGGGAGGGTCTAATTTCGACCCGTGGGCGACCACTAGTAATGAATAATCATAATTATTCGATTAATATTTCAGTATTTAGCTTTTTTAAATTCTGAGGTTAATTTCTGTCGCTGCTCAGTTGTTTATTACCAAGGTGAGATGTCAGATGTTACACCATATGCGACTACTGTAAAGCTCGCTCCTTTTTTATTGTTTTGTTACTTAAATATTTCAGTTGATAATCATTCAGTTAGCCTCTTTCAGTTTACTTTTGAGCTATCATTGAAAGTGTCTTAGCTTATCGAATGACGGTACTCGCACCTGTCCAGCCTGTGCAGATATAGAAAAAAAAAATTAAAAAAATATTGCTTCAACTTAAATAACTTATTTTAGTTAAAATGGGGAGAGTCCTTTTAAGCACATAGTTTGCTTGTGTTAGGATGCCCTTCCCCAAGTTATGTAATTGTTCTTTTTGTTGTTGCTGTTTGTTATATTTTCTACTCATACCGAATATTGTTAATTGTACAATTTTACAGCCTGAAGTATTTTTGTATAACCAGCGTGAGAATACAGGAATATACGTGGGACACTCAGAAAGTTATGCGAAAATTAAAAAAAAAATGTTCTTTACGTAAATATGTTTTTATTATTAAATCCTCAAAGTACTCTCCACTAGCCTCTATACAAAGTTTCAGGCGTCTGAACCAGTTTTCGAAACACTTTTTCCACCTCGTTTACAGCCTTCTCGAACGCTGACAGTGCATCTTCCGGCGACGAAAATTGTATCCCTTTGAGCTGATTTTTTATTTTCGGGAATAAAAAGAAGTCACACGGTGCTAGGTCAAGCTGTAAGGAGGGTGACCCAGGAGTTTTACCAGCGTGCTGTCCAGAAAGTCCCTCGTTTTGAGCGTGGTGTGGGAAGGCGCGTTGTCGTGGTGGAGCAGTAGCCCGCGGAGCCCTGTGTTTGGTCGCTTGTTGCTCACAATAGAGAAAACTTCTCCCAAGCATTTGGTAGTATACCATTCAGCGCTGATGCTTCTTTGGTTCTGTAAAAGAATTGACACCAAGTAGCCAGTCAAATTTAAAAAGCTTGCGATCAAAATCTTGCCCCCGCTTCTAGATTTCTTCACTTTGGTAGGCGTTGATTCGTTTTGAAACACACAAACCGTCGACTGGCACTTCATTTCTGGATCGTATTGATAAATCCAAGACATCACCTGTAATGATGTTGTAAACACGCCGAGACGAGCCTGCTTCGAATTTGTTTATCATATCACGGCACCATTCCACCCGGGCCTGCTTCTGACCGTCGGTGAGGTTGTACGGCACCCAGCGTGAAAGTATCCTCCTCAGATGAAGATGCACGTGTAGAATTTCGTGAAGGCTTCCCGATCCTACCTGCAGTATGTGCTGAATCTCTTGATACGTAACTCACCTATTGTCATGGATTAAATTTTTCACTGCTAGCAAGTTTTCTTCCGTAACAGCCGTCAAAGGGCGACCACTTCTTTCTTCATCCCCCAAAGTTAGTCGACCGTGCTTGTATTCGTTATACCAACGATACACGGTTGCCTTAGAAGGGTCTTCATCCATGAATGCCATTTGAAGTCCATTAGAGCTAATTTCAAGTGTCTCAGGAAACCGGATGCGGTTTCAGGCGACACTTGAAATTAGCTCGCAAACAATGTGTAGTGAAGATTTGAAATTGGAACGTACCTATGTTTACTTAAAAATAATCATACTTTCAGAATAGATTATAACTGGCCAGTCTCTCATACACAAAAAAAAATATCGCAATACTTTCTGAGTGGCCTGGTAGCTTTCATTAATCTTGTAATCGTGTGTCTTCAAATGCAAATAAGTACAGCCCGATTCTAACCAATTCACGTGTCAGAAGGGGTGAGGGGTGACGTACTTCGCAGTGAGTAGCGCACTTCAGAGCCGGCATCAAGTTTGAATCGAGCTGTAACATACGATTACGTAATTCAAGTGCCAAACAATACGTGTAGTACTGTATGTACCGCATCAACTGGTGAGGAAGGTCGAGTCTTAAGTTAGTTATGAATCAAGATGTTGACTATCGATTATCGACTTCGACTAACTGAACCCTGTAATCCCCGAAGGGTTAGGCAGAGGTACTCCCACATTTCGCCAGTTATGTCTAAGTCCCATGTATAATAGTGGGCCAGCCTATTGCCATCAAGCGGTCAAGAATCCATACTCCAGGCTGCTACCAAGGACCAGGCCACAACACGAGAGGAACACAACGCGCCGTCCTCTAGCCCCTAGCTGCCGCAGGAGACGCCCTGGGCGTCGGAAATTCCAGGCGGATTTCCGATTCCACCGTAGGCGCGGGCTTGCGGATGGTAAGCAATGGGTAGCTCGCCGTCCGATAAGGACGACAATTGTGCGTATATTATACTTATTAGTTATTGGTATGTATGGAGTCTCTGGAGGAGGCGTTCACCTCAATAAAAATAATTAAATGTTAAAATTATTAATTAATACTCTAAAACTAAACTTAGAGAGCTTTTTTATTTTATTTATTTATATGTGTGGAGTGTTGCTATAAATTTTAAATTGATATTTTAATGGATACTAATTGAGAAAAATAGGATAGATATTATGAAAGTATCCTACAATAGTTTGGAATTTCACATACAAAATAAATTGGATCATGCATATTTTCTAAATTGTTGGTCTAGCAACCCTAACTAGATGAGTCTAAACGGCTATAGTAGGTACTGAGTTTCCTGTTTTATGATTAATGTTTCCGTCCTTTCGACACTATAGAAAGTACGAATCAATTTGTATATTAAGGCGATACCAAAATAAATTGGTGGCTTTTTCGTAACCATTTATTTTACTATTACAGCATATGGATTTAATTATTGGATATATGTTTACTGACTATTTGATTAATACTCTGACTGTAGGAAAACGCAATTGGGTTTCCTCGATAGAATGTAATTCCGAAAAGACCTCTACTTTTTATATATTTTTTTCTGTAAATTTAAAGTCCTAAGTAATTTCATTGCAAAATTGCACTCAAAATGTGCGTATTAGGTAACTGAAAACTCTGGCTGAAAATACTTTTGATACATAGCTTAATTTATTTTTAACAATTATTTTTAAGAATCTGTTTTACAAAATTAAGTCGTTTTTGTAAAAGTATGGTTTATTAAGTCACTAGCAGAAGCTAGTGACCTTCTCAGCGTGAAGTTTTCCATTTTACCATACAATATATTATATCTTATGAATTATACTCAGCAATACTGTAACTTTGCATTAGTGAAAAAAAATCTGAATCGGAACAGTAGTTCCGAAGGTTAACTCCTACATACAAACTCACAAATCTTACCTTTTTATAATAATAGTATAATAATAAAATAAAATCACTACTACACTACATTAATTCTTCGTAAAAAAAAAAACACCACACAAACGCTACATTGACTTGGCTTGGGCCCGTTAATGTAGCTAAAACTAGCCAAAGAGCTAAAAAAAAGTTTGTTTACAAAATAATAATAATAATGTCTTTATTTGTCAAGTAACATGACTCTATTGTGTTAGTAACAATATTCCTTACTTTATAGACTACAATAGAAAAGAATAGAATATAATGGAATACTCTTTATTATGTATACCATAACACCAAAATACAAAATGCTTTATTATAATAGCGGCGGCTGTTATTCGACCACCATCAATCGTAGATGGTCTCCAGGCTACAAAGAAAGAGAAAGATCATCAAGTGCAGAATGTGCAAAGCACCAATCAGAGCAGAAAACCGTAACTTTTCTTTTTATTCGATCATTGATACTATTGTTAAAGTGAGTTTGTCTGTTTCGTACTTTTTCCCAGTTTATCCACCGAACTGAATTTTGGCAGAGAGGATTCGTCTCAAGAGTCATTTCTGGAAACGGCCTTTTCATCAGGGAAAATTAAAACCTGTTAGCCAATTCAATAAAAAACAAACATAGTTTGCTTACAATCAACTATATCGGTTTTGATTGCATTCTTTTATACGTTTGCTATATGCGTTTGCCATTTTAAACGCATATGTTACGGATATTCTATTTGTTCAACGTACGATACAACTATATTTTGTATTTCCGCTTCATTTGTTACGCACGAAATACATGAAAATACACTTTAGCGCACTTCGTGAAACAAATTGTCGGTGCGTGAAGAGTTATTTAAGTACAGCGTGTGAAAATTATACTTACACGGTGAATTTAGAAAAGGGAAGAATTTTCATGAGATTCTCTTGCTTTACAAGTTTGTAAAAGACCTTCTCTTCATACTGCGAGTTTCTTGATTTAAGGTTATGAGATGAATTTAAAATATTTAAGGCCGGTTTCTCGAACGAAAATTATCGAAAAATGTATGTGAAAAAATTGTCAATCTAAATAATGTAAACTGCTGTGATTGGTTGAATGATTTATCAACAGCTCAGCAGCAACTGCATGTACCAACAGAGAAAGTAAAATTGGATTTTCTTGCATTGGTTTCAACATAATCTTGAAGAATTGGGAAATTATTGTGCAAACCGAATCTCAAAGTTTACCGAAGGTAAGACATGAGTAGAATTTACTTTTCCCAGAATTCGCTAAACGTCATGCTATGAACGACAGCATCCTATTAATATGTAATGTGAAAGTTTCTTACTCAATCAATCACACAAAAACTGTTCAACGGATTTGAATAAAATTTGGCACACAGGTCGCTTGGATAGGACATAATATAGGACATTTTTTTTATCCCGGTAAATGACATGGCTCTTTTTTTTGGGTGGGAAATTATCATATAACTTCTCCCGCTCTGGGCGGAGCGGAAGGGTGTGTCAGACTGTTACTGACTAAAACCCACCCGTGTTCCTTCCATTGCCTGTATTGCCAGGAGCCTCGGTATCCCTTTCGGACTTTCCCACGACCCCAGCCGGCATCGACCCTAGTGGACCCTACACTTGTGCTGACGACATCTCTTTTAGGCGCGCGTGGAACACAACGCGCCGTTACCCGGGCCTGGTCCTTATCGGACGGCGAGCTATCCATTGCTTACCATCCGCAAGCCTGCGCCTACGGTGGAATCGGAAATCCGACTGGAATTCCCGACGCCCAGGGCGTCTTCTGCGGCAGCTAGGGGCGAGAGGGCGCGAAATTTGCCTTTCCCTCAACCGGCTCGCCTCCTTCTTCGCGAGTATTACTGCTTTGCAGGAGGTGACGGCTGCCCATGCCTTCTCGCTCCGTACCAGAGCCTGGACCAGGGCCAGATGCGAGAGATCACTGCCGCCGATCGCCTCCACGAGGACACGGCGGTGCTCTGCCCAAGCCGGGCAGACCTCCACCGTATGCTCCACCGTGTCCTTCGGGCGATCCATACAGTGGTAACACCCATGGCTGTCTGATGCGTGACTGTGTGATGTGCAGATATAAGATTTTAGTGACTTTTAAATTTGTTATCTAGAACAACACATCAGTTCTATATGTGAATGTTTAAGTATTGCTGTAAAATAGTTTATGAAATAAATTCAGGAAGTACTGTCTACCTAAAGCATAAAAAACGATATAACTTTCAAACTACTTTAGACAGTATCATGATTTCTTTTTATATGTACATACTATTTTATTATCTATAATTCTGTCTGTGATTTTTTTCAAATATTCATATTTTCGATAATAAAAGTAAATATTCCCTATTCTATTTATGAAACCGAACGGCGGCGTTGCGTGAGTGCGACGCGGATTTGTATAGTCAAGGTCAACGGCGAATACCCGACCCTTAAGAACTGCTATCAATGTATGTTAAAACAAGCTTCCAATTCTGAAGTCCACGCACACGAATTCGCAGGCAGAAGCTAGTATTCTTACAAAGATTTATAAAACTAACTTTTCAAAAGTAAACATTTATAACAGCTACTCCAGACTTTTTCACTTTGTTTAATATGTGAACGTATCTACAACAACTTTTACGACCGATTTGAAACCATCCAATTAGGAGGAGTCAAGATGGAATGTTATAATTATGAACACTTTTAAAGGACTCTGCCGCTGATGGTTTGTTTACAACCATATAACTTTATTAGCTTTAAATGTGTGTTCGTAATTACCGTTTAGGGGACTTTTACACTATATTTCGTGGAACTATTTAGTGTAAAAGAAAGGAAATGATAGGTCAGTCATTGTTTTTGTATAGCTGTCGCATTTTTTTGGCGTGGCAATATCGGTCATTGCCCTTTCCTTCATATCTCTCCGTAGGAACCTATGTATGGTCATAAACTACGTACGGTTTTTCGTTTTTGGGGGATGTCGAAGATCGCGACAGATTTTGATTCACTACGTTAACGGTATTTATTTCAGTTTTAAAAAATGCTAGAAAATAGATGTGGGTCAATGACCGCTATTGCCATTCTAGAACGCGACAACTATAGTTAAGATTTGGCAATTGATAAGCAACGATCGTGTACGCATTGAAAATGTAAAAGCTTCTAATCAGCGTTTTAGTTTAAAAATAAAAGTTGTTTTTCGCTATTACATCAGACCTAGGTACATATTTGTTGAATAGGAAAACAAACAGTCTATCTTGTTTTGTCGGTCTTTAGCCCTGTTTATCATGAACCATTACAAAAAAAATATTTTTTGTTCTATGTGACCCCTCATAGATTGCTCATGGCTAAAAACATTATATTTATTATATTTAAACTTGACTTTTAAATAATATTACTTGCGGTAGCCTCGTGCAACAGCCACGAGAAGAAATCAAAATACACAACACTCTAATTTTATGCTGAAAACACTTAAGAGTTTTAATTACACATTCTTTATTTATAACTAACATATCCTATTATTTATTACTTTTATCCGCGCATACAAATAAGAAAGCATTAAATATATACATATTTAGGAAATTATAATCAGTTATTGTTTACAACTTTGCCAAAATAAATTAAATGTGAAAATATCGCAATCCTAGATATTTTTTGCCTGCCCAGTGCAATCTCAAGTTAAATAAACTACACAAATGTTAGCTTACGACCATTTTTTTATTATTCTTTTAAAATTACTCTACGGGAAATAACGTACGTACCCTAAAAACAAAAAAAAAATAATAATAGTATTCCAATTATGGATCAATTTGCAATTTACTTCCCTGGGAATTTGAAATTGGAACGTCAGTTGCTTATTTTTCCACGCACACGCAGGGGTTTAAGTTGTCAAGGGCAAGGGATTAATATTCATCTAGTGAGGTAGGTATTGATTATGGATATATTCTGTAGGACGATAGAAGATTCACAGAATAGTTAGCTGTAGTAACCAGTTTACCGTGTAAAACATAAAAGTCTAATGTCATTTCATTGAACAATTTCAATGAAGTGACATTAGACTTTTATGTTTTACGCCTGTTTTTAAAAGCATTGTCATGGCCATCCATGACGATGACTTTGAAAACAGGCGTGATAATAAAGATTATAATAATAAAACTATACATGACCTAACGGAACACGTAGAAAACTAGGCATTATAAAAATAATCTATTCTAGAATCGTCTAATAACCTAGGTTTTCTAAGACACTATGGGCCAGTTTCTCGAACGAAAATTATCGCAAAGTTAAACTACTGCGACTGGTTGCTGATAAAACCTTCAATCAATCACAGGAGTTTACGTGAGCTTCACAATAAATATGTCACAAAAATATTGCGTCAAGAAACTGCCCCTTTTTTTTTTTTTTTTTTTTTTTAGGGTGGGAAATCATCAAATAACTTCTCCCGCTCTGGGCGGAGCGGGAGGGTGTGTCAGACTCTTACTGACTAAAACCCACCCGTATTCCTTCCTGTTGCCTGTGTTGCGGGGGCCTCGGTGACCCATAAGTACCTTCCCGCGACCCCGGCAGGAAGAAACTGCCCCTACTGGTACAATCACCGATTGCAACTAGATAAATAAAAGTTATAAACGAAGAATTAAATATCATAATAACATTTAGACGACTTTAAATGCATGTTTATCTTTTGATACAAATGTATACGCTCCTCAAGAATGACGTAAGAGTCAAGTTGCAGCATCAATAAACATTGGAGAACCCGTTTAGAAAGCATTTTGTAAACAAATTCTATTGCATGTCATGCTCTTATTACTACTAAATAATAATATCAATGACTACGTATGTGTTCAGCGCCATAATATGTAATATACAATTTTATGGCTATTATATATAATTCAGGCGTTTATTTGGTCTGTAAAGTGTGTATTTTTATGGTATTGTTAGAATAATACATGCAGTTACGCCTGTTGCCACTGTTTTGAATGATCTCTTCACCTTGTAACCCAGGCATATTCAACTACCTCTTAAATATTTTCTATTTTTAAAGAAGTTGCGTATAATCAAAGTGTTTATCCAACCCGCACTGGGCTCGCGTGGTGGATTACGGCCCATTCCTTCTCACAGAGAGGAGGCCTGTGTCCCAGCAGTGGGAACATTATAGGCTGATTATGTTATAATCAAAGTTGTATCATGTCCAAAATTGGTAGGCTCTCTCCGCCAAATATGGCTTCAGATCTGACGGAAAACTGCCTTATTCTAGAATGACCGAGTTACGACAAAGAACAAATTGAGCAATAGATATACATATTTACAATTTTAAATTCGTCTCACGACCAGCGAAAAAGTACGTTGACATCTTTTTGTTCGCCCACATAACGATATATTAAGGCCAGCATAACCTAGGCTTACCTTTTGTCTATCAAATATAAAGAGAACCCACTCACTGAAATGTTCCAAAGGTTCCAACCCAGCACCCAGACGCAAAAATAAATCATGAAAACTCTAGAATGTTCAACAGTAAAAATAAAAGAACTTAGAATTCAATGTTGAAGAATTTTATAGCAACCGCAGAGTCATTCTGTTCTAGGTGAAAGAAAACTAAAATTTACAACTATGAGAATCGATAAAGTCGATTGTATGAATCCCCCGAGTGGCTTCGAGCTCGATTCGTACGCCACTTACTGAAATGAATGTTGCATTGAGCCAACAGCTGAAATTAGAATGAATCGATGGCTTCCACAGTCTTTTGTCGTTGAAAACTCATTTAATTTTAGTAAGAGCGTATTTCAGAGTGGAACGATATCGTGATATCATTATGATCATAGGCACGATAGGAATTCCTATTTTAGATGGAACTATTACTTTAGATAGCATTCATCCTTTTTGATGTGTCTAGCTGAACATATCCCATACCTATAACTACCAAGCCTGAGTTTTGAATCTATTTATAATTTATCGTATCGATTGTCATTTGTTTATTGTTTGGTCACAGTACTCTTAAAATTCGACTTAATACCGTTGCATGCGCAATGAAGCAATGAGAGAACTATTAAGAACAGTGCTGACCTCAGGAAATAAGCTAAATACGAGTACCCTAGTACCTAACACGATACGAACTGACTTTATATCGATTTGTTTTAGGCCATAATCACAATTCTACAACATTAATGTGGCATTTTGCTACACAAAGCCACATTTTTTATTATATTTATTTATTTTAAAGGGCTGCTATTTCCAACAATTCTTGTTATACTTATAACTTTAAACTTTGTTTTCTTGTTTCAATTATGAAATCATATTGTTATGCACTCACACTTTCTTACTTAATTATATTTGAACACTACAGCTGAAAAACAAAACTTTAGTCACAATTAACTGTTTTTACACTCAAAACTAATAATAACACCTAACATAATCCAAAATAAAATAGGTATTAAAACAAACTCAATAAAACTAAGCTCCAGCAAACATTGTGAGCACTAGGATAACATACTCAATTAGACAATAGGAGACTTCAGTCCTGAGCCGAGGCAATAGATGGTCCAATTTGCCTCTCCGTAATCGAGCGTGGAATGGACCATGCGCCATGAAATTAGATCATCATGCCGCTTTATTTAAAATGTAATGTTTTTGGATTACCTGTGTGTGTCGCGTGGAATAAGGTGGAGGGATATTAAGAGTAATATCTCCTATGCCATAATGGTCGCCTGGTAGTCTGTTTTACTGAAATGGACTTTTATTTTGTCTCGTTTTTGACGAGATAACGTCTTATAAATCGATGAACGCCGGCTGCACGCAAAAAAATCTTGACTCATTGTCACGTTCCGGCTGAGCCAAGCGTGCAAGCGAGAGCGCGGAACTAGCGATAGAGAGGCATGATCAGCCTAAGCATTCGGCTTGTGACGCATCTCTCTGTCGTAATCACGTAAAATTATCGTCCGTAAACCGACTGTACAGACAACCAATTTTTTTTGTAGGTATTTATTTAGGAATAGGTAGGTAGGTAGGTAGGTAGGTAAACTAGTTTAATGAGGAACTAGATGTTGCCCGCAACTTGGTCTGCGATTCAGAATGAAAAGTGGCCTATGAGTTTTTCCAGGTCCCGAGCTACCGATCTGTCAAATTTCATCCAAGTCCATTCAGCCGTTTTAGCGTGAAAACGTAACAAACAAACTCACTTTTCCATACTAAGTTAGGATGCAATCTGCATAACTACGAGTACGTATATTCACAACCCTTCGACATGTTGTCGAATCGAAACTGATACATTTTAATTACTAATTTACCTTGTTCCCGAAGGCTAACAGCTATCAAAAGAATGGTGGTCTTCTATTTGATTTAAATTGACAGAAATTTCGGGATTTGTGAACAGATAACATTTATTGATGTTCGATTCGGCACGGAAGCGTATCGAACTGTTGTGACTAGCTATGCTAATCACCACCAGGTAAAGACAATAGTTGCTGTTCATGTAGACCACTTCTATGGTAAAGAACTGGTTTAGTGACCACGCACAATGAAAACCCTTCATTGTGCGTAATTGGGATGAATTTGTCCCAAGAACAAACATTGTGTAGTTGACAATCATATTCTCTTATACATTCCAACTGCAAATGTAGGTTTTTTCGCACAATTTTGAGGGATTTACCATGTTATTTTAAGATCATAAACTTCTTATAGATTTTCCGGTAATTTATAGGTAAGTATTTTTTTTTTTGGTGGGATATCATCAAATAACTCAGACTCAGAATCAGACTCTTACTGAGTAAAACCCACCCGTATTCCTTCAGTTGCCTGTGTTGCCAGGGGCCTCGGTAACCCTTTGGTACCTTCCCGCGACCCCGGCAGGATAGGTAAGTATAGAACTATTTTCTGTATTTTTTTTTTAAATTTTAAGTTCGGTAGTTTTGGTGATAAGGTAAGATGGTAAATACATAATACATAATCAGCCTATAATGTTCCCACTGCAGGGACACAGGCCTCCTCTCTATGAGAGGGAGTGGGCCGTAATCCACCACGCGGGCCCAGTGCGGGTTGGTAGATGTCACATGTCTTCGAATTTTTGGTTCTAGAACATGCCGGTTTCCTCACGATGTTTTCCTTCACCGTTTTGAGAGCAGTGGTGATGAAATAATTTACACAAAGTAAAGCGCCTGTCTGGGTTCGAACCCACGACCTACAATTCGTAAGTCGCGGCCGTTACCACTGGGCCACCACCACCGCTCAGATGGTAAATGATCATTTATTTTCTTAAATATCTTTAAAACTGTTTATTTTAAAATTACTGCCTCATTGGTCTAGTGGTCGCAAGCGCTACTGCTGAGCATGAGGTCCTGGGTTCGATTCACAGGTCGGGCAAAGTGTTATTGGATTTTTCCATCAGGAATTTGTCAGTAGCAGCCCGCAGTCTGGATTTGTTGTGCCCGGTTGATGGCAATAGGCTCGCCTCCTATTACATCGGACTTAAACATGACTGGCGAAATGTGGGTGTACTGTAGGTACACCTCTGCCTGACCCTTCGGGGAATACAGGGGTGATGTTATATGTATTTTAAAAATAAAAAAAATATGTTTATTTGAGACCCTCACAGTAAGGCCTTTCATTTGATATGTCACAAGGTACAATTTACAAAACTTAAAAAAATATTCTTATTTGCCTCCCAAAAGTGGATAGTACCTATATGGAGATCCATATTAGTCCATTTTAAAAAAGAAATATTTTCGTTACACGACCGTGTTTGCCGTGGGTCACAGAAGTTCATAAGTGTATAAAATTTCAACGCAAATTGCTCCATTAGATTCGGAGCAAAATGGCTATGACAGACGGACAGACAGCCACACAAGTGATCCTGTAAGGGTTCCATTTTTTCATTCGGACGTATGGAACCCTAATAGACTACCCTAGTAGTAATAGTAGTCTTTTAGGGTTCCATACGGTTACTAGTAGTAATAGTAGTCTTTTAGGGTTCCATACGGTTACTAGTAGTAATAGTAGTCTTTTAGGGTTCCATACGGTTACTAGTAGTAATAGTAGTCTTTTAGTGTTCCATACGGTTACTAGTAGTAATAGTAGTCTTTTAGTGTTCCATACGGTTACTAGTAGTAATAGTAGTCTTTTAGGGTTCCATACGGTTACTAGTAGTAATAGTAGTCTTTTAGGGTTCCATACGGTTACTAGTAGTAATAGTAGTCTTTTAGTGTTCCATACGGTTACTAGTAGTAATAGTAGTCTTTTAGGGTTCCATACGGTTACTAGTAGTAATAGTAGTCTTTTAGGGTTCCATACGGTTACTAGTAGTAATAGTAGTATTTTAGGGTTCCATACGGTTACTAGTAGTAATAGTAGTCTTTTAGTGTTCCATACGGTTACTAGTAGTAATAGTAGTCTTTTAGTGTTCCATACGGTTACTAGTAGTAATAGTAGTCTTTTAGGGTTCCATACGGTTACTAGTAGTAATAGTAGTCTTTTAGGGTTCCATACGGTTACTAGTAGTAATAGTAGTCTTTTAGTGTTCCATACGGTTACTAGTAGTAATAGTAGTCTTTTAGTGTTCCATACGGTTACTAGTAGTAATAGTAGTATTTTAGGGTTCCATACGGTTACTAGTAGTAATAGTAGTCTTTTAGGGTTCCATACGGTTACTAGTAGTAATAGTAGTCTTTTAGGGTTCCATACGGTTACTAGTAGTAATAGTAGTCTTTTAGGGTTCCATACGGTTACTAGTAGTAATAGTAGTCTTTTAGGGTTCCATACGGTTACTAGTAGTAATAGTAGTATTTTAGGGTTCCATACGGTTACTAGTAGTAATAGTAGTCTTTTAGGGTTCCATACGGTTACTAGTAGTAATAGTAGTCTTTTAGGGTTCCATACGGTTACTAGTAGTAATAGTAGTATTTTAGGGTTCCATATGGTTACTAGTAGTAATAGTAGTCTTTTAGGGTTCCATACGGTTACTAGTAGTAATAGTAGTCTTTTAGGGTTCCATACGGTTACTAGTAGTAATAGTAGTCTTTTAGCCACACAAGTGATCCTATAATTGTTCTATTTTTTCATTCGGACGTATGGACTTACAGGATCACGGTACACACGGCTACATATCAAGCTATACATATCCAGTATAAGCTGACCTCTCATTGTACGGAAAGCCTATAATACCATGCGAGATCGGCTTAAACTGGAAAATTATAGCTTGTTATGTAGCCGTGTATACTATTTACTATATCGCCCTTTGTGACGGCTATAGCATTCACACAAATTCTGAAAGACATGGCTATATTATGTCTATCAGAATCTACAGCTACAGTCCCTCCCTTACTTTCGCTACTTAGCTTCCAGCAATTTTGCTTTATACAAAATCATTTGAATAAAATTCAGAATCAAGCATTACAAACGAAAGGTAGCAAACCGAAAGTTGTATTCGACCTTCGGATATAATCCCTCCACTTTTTACGTACGCCCCGATAATGGCCCAGCATAAATAATCGCACTTTTTTGACTTGCTAATTTATTCCGAACACAAATATCGACAATGGAGCACT
The DNA here is from genome assembly GCA_905333075.3 of Atethmia centrago. NCBI lineage: Eukaryota > Metazoa > Arthropoda > Insecta > Lepidoptera > Noctuidae > Atethmia > Atethmia centrago. The sequence continues at coordinate 10,363,778 of HG995382.1, forward strand.
AATAACAGGATTCAATATTTTGCATTGTAAAACTTACAAAGAAAGCCCATCAATTGGACGTGAACACGTTTCAGTAATTCTATGAAAATAAAAAGATTACTGATAATAAAGTTTTCTTTCGTTTTACTTATGTACGTCCTTTAGACGCATTTGTTAAAGGTCACGCTGGTCAGGTCATATAAAAATTTAAATGAAGTAGGCAAACTTTATTAGATTCCAAACTCAATATAATATTCGGTGCCCATCGCTAGTCAGACTTATTAGGGTACTGTTTCATCAATAATTCAGTTTGTTAAACTTCAGTAAGACAGACTACGTTTATGTCCATTAATGAGTAATTTGGTATTTGTTTGAAGAATTAATAACTAACAATTAGTTATTTAGAAAAAAAAAACCTTATTTTTGCTAAGTTCGATACCTCATTAAAAAACAGGTGTTTTAATTAGGCAAATTTTACTGCAATATGCCCGAAGTTATAATCCAAATTTGATGATAAAATATAATAACCGAAAGAAAAAATATAATTGGAAAAATATAATACCAAAAATGCGCGTTATTAGTTCCATCAAAGCCGACCGAATATTTGCACTCATGACTGGAACAAATAATATGAGGGTACCGTAAATAATATTGATCAAAGACTTTCCCACAAAAATTCACCACGAAATATAAGTGAACAAAAACTATTTTATTAAATTCCGTGACCCCACATAAATAAGGTGGGGCAATCACGTTTCGCATCGCAATAAGAGCAAAACGACTGGCCCAATTAAAATTGACACAGACAGCTCCCAGAAGGTGTCGCCGTTCGCATCACTCGCACGCGATCTCGGCAACGACGCCAGCTAATCGATACCATTAATTTAATTCTGTCGGATGTTGTTTGCTCAGAAAATATTCACCAGCATTTTAATGAACAGAATCTACCGAGACCATCCACTAAGGCACAAACGAATGATCAAAATACAAGTTACTCTCGCCACTCCTGACTGCTCCACATTTTACCAAACATATAATTTGAATACACAATTAACACCCCTAATTAGAGACTCCAGCAAACATTTTTAGAAAATGTTTTCGAAACAAATTGTCCGAGTAGTAGCGTTTAAAATGTAAATTCTAAAAGGGGTAGATAAGTTTTGTGTGGGGTGCGTAATTAAAAGAGACGCGTCGTGCGACAGTCGTGAGGTGCATGGTGTCTTATCGGTTGGGTTTTAATTTGAGGTTGGCATGAGACACGCGAGCCGATCACGCGACATAACGCATCGACTGGGGTACAACACTACGCGCGCTTTTTAAAATTATTTATTTTATATCATTATCGAATGCTTCGACTGCTAGCTTTGTGCGGCGGCGGATCGATTTAAAAATAATTATTTTGAATATTCGATCGAACGGTGCAGGCCGTTGACACTTTAAGTTTAAATAAAAAAGCATGTAACGACTGAGTAAGCATAGTTTATCAATCAGTCTAAAGAACACACAGGGGAACCCTTTTGTTGTTTTTTTGAATCGGGACAAAGCAAACTTAGGAAATGAGATTTCACGTAACAGTTTTTTGGAACAAAGTGCTGCTTGCGTGTCGGATTGTAAATAATTAGCTCATTCAGCCGCACCTTAAGCGTCGCCGCCATTGTTTGTTTTTTGACGCAAGACATTTTGGAACAAAATAAGCCTTCCTTTATGAAGATGTACGACAGTTGCTCTATAAAAAATTAAGATTTTTGTGACTTCTGATATTAGTAAATCTGATTATGCAAATATCTATAAAAAATTTAATACGAGTACTTACACATTTTTATTTTTATTAATAATTTGTTATTTTTTAGGCTGTTTAGTGTTATTAATGAACAAATTGTTCAGTTAAGTATTGATAAGTAAATAAGCTATACGGTAAAGTAAGAACAGCAAGATTTGATAGGTTTTAGAAAAGAAAAAGTACGTTTTTGTAGTTTGTATCAAAATACTAGCTTAAAAGTGTTATAATATGTATTTGGAATTGGCTATTTACTAGCTTTTATTTGATGATCATATTTTATAAGTTTTATAACCATAAAATATTAATATCATTTTTTTTTATTGGCCCTCTCTTTTTGATACGCAGTTATCATATAAAAAAATTATACCCTATGTCACTCCCACAATTAAAACGAATCTAATGATACCCCATAAATGTTAAAATCCATCAAGCAGTTTAGGCTACGGAGCGTGCCAAAGAATTAGACATACACACATAAATACATAGTTATGTATATACATTCGAAAAATATAACCCTCCTGGGGCAGTCGGGTAAAAGAGTGATATTTATGTGCCTGTGTCGTTGACTTTTTAAGACTTTTTAAGATCTCTAATATTTTCAAGAATTGGAAACGTATGCAGGTGACTTTGTTGCATCAAGCAATGCATCAACATAAATAGGTAGTTCTTTTTTACATTTTTACTTTTCACTAATTTATTTTTGCTTTAATGCGTTCTGAATCTTATTGTTTTCATTAATTAATTTCATACATACATATATAAACTCACGCCTTCTTCTCATGAGGGTAGGCAGAAACTACATAACGCCACCTGCTACGATCCTTATAAACTCCTTTTGCTAATTAATTTCACTAGGTACCAAGGTATAAAACAGAACATAACCTCAACACAATTAAAGGGTTCTAAGGAATCCAAGTAACAACAACTGTGCCATGAAATACACAATAACGAGACAAACTAATAAAAGCCTATTAGTTGACTTCAAAGTTAATCTCAATTCAGTGTTATTTCCAAGAATTTTGAACAATTTAGGAACTTGAATGTTTATAATTCCATCATTAATTGAAGATTCGCTGGAAGGATGATAAGTGAGGCAAGTTTTGTAATATATTGATTCCCTATTTGTTGGTACATTGATTTAAAATTATTATTTAGTAGAAATGTATAAGATAGGTAACTTGACAACAGTCGCGTACCTTACATATACTTACGTCACCATCGTTACCATCTTTAAGGTTATTGTAAAAATAATGGTCATGTTCATGTTCATATTCATTTATTTGCGTTCCACAAGGTAAAATCAAGATGGTATTGATAGGTAAAAAGAAATTAACATGAAGCAGACATTAAAGATATTGGATACACAAATATTGCACATAATTGAAATTTTAATATAGCCTCTGCAAATAAGGAATCAAATAAAGAAGCATGGCATTTCAATCATCAAAATTTAATTTAAACGACTCGAGTCATGCTCATGTGGAAAACAAAGTTTGGATAGCTTATTTGATGCAAGTTGGAGGAGTCGGCTGCGAAGAAATGAATTGTTTAATAACGTTCGTAGACAGTCAGGACGACAGCCTTTTTTCTTTCATTTATATCTTGGCGTATTTTCAGCTTATTGTCAGTCTGTTGTTCTTTACTGCTTATTTGCTTATTCCTTATGGGTTAGTTACTTGATCTGTATTATTCATGTGTTTGGTTAGTTGGTTGGTGCACTCGCTCGTGTTTAGTTTTTATAATCGCTATCCCTCCTATCTACCTTGGCATCATCCTCATATTTTTTGCTTTTTCTTACTGTACTTAGATCATACAAGTATTATTATTGTTAATTTGTCTGGCTGAATTATCTGTTGTGACTATCACTCCAACTGAATTCTATAATCCATTACGAGCACCAAAAAATTCAATTAAATCACCCTCCGTTACAATATCAGGTTGTTACCAACAGAAGCATATTTGTCACGACCTATTGTTTATGAATATACAGTCACGAACGTCTAGGGGTGGGGTTATTAGTTTACAAGTGTATCAGACTCCCCCTTTGTTTATTATTGACTCAGTACTCGCGGGAACAATATATTACTTCCCAACTCTTTCGGAAGTTTGCTCTTATTATTGACATCTCCTACATCTGCTACCTACAGGAAATGTAACAACGTTCCATAAACTTCATCGCGTATTAATTTGCTTTGTCATTTATATCGTTCATCGATTGCTGAGAATTTAATTTTGTGTTTGTTTAGGACAGCGTTTATTTGGTCGGTATTTGCTTCGACAGGACCCGGTTTGTTTGCAAAAGATTTTGTTACTTCAGCAGTTGGGGTAAAGTTTAAATTCGATTTACGAGGTTTGATATTTTGACAATGTAGCCAAAATTCAATTCATATAAAATAAATAATTTTCAAACAAAACAATTGCAGATCATTGAAATTAGTCGAAATCCTTTCACTGTGATATATTTTTATGCAGAATATGGAATGAGCAAAGGACAAAGACTGGATTTTTTTATAGATATTGATTTAAATGAATCCCACGGTACAATTTATTTCAATCAAAGTTAATATTTACTGAATATTCAATGTACAGCTGACATTGGATCTAAAATATCCCACGACTCTACAAACAAAACAGCAACGGCTATCGATAAAAAAACAAACGTTCTAAATTCCTATTACACCATCAAGCTGCTTTATGGGACTTAAAGCTAACATAAAATATATAAACAGCGCAAAACAAGTAACAAACATACCTTTACGACCCGTTGAGATCATAACAGTAAGTCACATTACCGTGATATATGTCACTTTGCCACCGTCCAACGTCGCAGCTCATTATGACCGACCTGTAAAGGCTGAAGCACAAACAACGTAGAATGTTCGCAACTTTATTAAAATTGTATTTAATTCTGGCTTATCCAGCAAATAATAGAAGGCATTTGTATAAAATCCACGAACATGTAGAAACCGCTAATGATTTTTGAAAACACTATCTCTCTCCTTAAACATATTTTTTATTTTCTCTATTCTATTGTTTTTGTTCATAACACTTGTTCATTATTATTATTGAATATAGTATATAGATAATTTTAATATGTTTTGTGTATGTACATATATATTTATTGTATATATGTAAATGGTACATCACAGACTACCTGCAGTTTTGTCTCTTCTTTTCCCCCTAATCCATCCAAAGGTTGTCTTTAAAAGACCGCTTTTAGCGATAAGACCGCCCATTGTATCACCCTATGTAAAATGTCTACATTTATACTCGTATCTGTAATTTTTATGGTGTACATAATAAAGAGTATTCTATGCTATTCTATGATTTTGATGAACATACTTTGGTGAGAAGAGATTCAGCCTATGATCAAGTTATGTACTCGTAAAGTAACCGAGGTCATCATACCTACGCATTCATCATAATATATGATGTAACATAAGAAATATGCATTGATCCCTTAGGAAGATAAGAGGCAGCTAAATGATGTTGTTAACTTTCCTGTCCATTCTATTTTCGTTCAACTTTTATACCAACAACCGATCATGTGGCACAGTCCTTAGCGCGGTCCGTCCACTAATCTCGACCATATTGGCTTGTTAGCACCACGCATCCGATACCTGACTTTATTGGTGTTTATGGAAACCTTTCCTAAAGGGATATACACCATTGTTTACGATGCTACACGGATTTTTTTCGCGATGTATAGGAATAGCACTTCTTTTGAAGTAGGGTTATTAATGCAGTTGGATAACTAAATAATTGTTTAAAATACAAAGTAGTTTTCAGTTTCTCTATTTAACGTGTTTTAGATAAGCAGACAATAAGCTCATTGACACCCCTATTCCAATTTTAAGTTTCGTATATTTCTTTACGTAGAAGAGATCGGAGCTTCGATAGCGGTCGATTGATAATAAAGAAGATCACTTGAAATATTAATATTTTATGTATATTTTTAAATTACTCTACAGAACATTAACATTTAGATTCTTCAAAGGTTAGCAAAGTCTCATAAAATAACCTTAAAACTACCTAACGTAATCCTTCAATAAATTTATTGAAATGGTTTGCGAGAATCCTACCTAAGCCTATAAACTGTGCCCCTTAAATCACCGTAAAGTAAAAATTACAGTGTATATAACTTTGGCCAATAAAGAAGATTCGTAAAAAATATTCTCTAAAATTGCAAGGCTTGGAATGTATGGTCCAAAAGTGAAAAACAATGAAAATGTTCGCCCTAGATTCAATAACGTACAGATTTCGGGCATTTGTACCGAATGGCCCATTTATAAGGTCTCGCTGACCTGATGAAATGCACTTCGCTGTGCCATTCGTACCTCTGCGATTTCAAACGATCCTTAGTTACTTGCATTACATTCATTGACTTCCCTTGGAATATACCTTATGTCTTTGATAAACTGCCTTTTAGTTTTATCTAACTCCTTCGAGCATTTCAACTTTTATTAAGAAGAGGTGTAATTTAGATTCATCTCTTGATGGCCTGCTCCCAAGCGAAACAGTGTTGACGCCAGCTAGGAATTATCTTACTTAAGGGTAGATTAAAACCCACCTCAATCAAATCGCCCTAAATTTTTATCAAAGCAATTCCTCTCCCTCTATCTATCCATAAAACGCACCCTGCGGAACCAGGCCCAGCTCAGCACTATTAACACAACATAATAAAAGTAAATTTACATTAACCTATCTTGGATCCCCCGCCCGAAACCCTTAAAATATAATTAAATCCTTTTTACGGTTGTAATAAAATCTTATGGGGAACTAACCACCATTTCCGCTATCATGTGTCGCAGGTTCGTTCATAATTAATTAAGGGATTTAGTACAGGTGTAATCTGTGTAAGCAGATGCGGATCCCACACCTTAGGGCTAGACCAATACATAAAATTTGGGTAAACATCGCGGGTGTTTGTTGCAGACATTTTGGATAGCACTATTAGTTACCTGACAATATCCAAAGGAGGAGGTGATAGAATCTGAAATTCATTTTAAGGTTCCGTAGTAAACAAGGAACCCTTTTAGTTTCGCCATTTCCATCTGTCTATCTGTCTGACTGTCCCCGCCGTAGCTCAGAGATGCTTAGTACTAGAAAGTTGTAATTTGACATAGGTATACATATTAATCACGTCGACAAAATGGTTAAATAAAATCATTAAAAACACTTATAAGATACCTCCCACTGCACGTAATGTGGGGATGATTTTTTTTCTCGTCTATTGACGGGGGTATCGTTGGATAGACCGTTCAAAAATATTGCGAGTCTTTTAACAGCATTTTTCGGTTCAAGGATCTGTTTGCGCATTATTAAGCTTTAAAGTGCTAATTTTTGTTAGAGTCAAGTGTCCCCCCCTGCCAGCTAAATGGTTATTTATGGAGGTGTGATAAAAATCATGGCGTGGTGCATATAATGAAATTAAAAGGAAAACTATCACAGCTACAAGCTTTACAAGTTAACGAGTAATAGTCGACCAACATCAATTTGCAGTTGAAGAATTGCCCGTGACGTATATCAATGTTAGGGAGAACATGTTTTTCAACTACAATGTTAAGTTTGTTTTTGGGATAAATTCATCCGAACATTTCCAACTGCGGAACCCTTAATTGTGCGACACGCACTTGGCCGGTTTTTTACTTTCTATTATAGGTAAGTATTTAGTTTCAAACAAACTACACTAATTACTCCATTATAAAGAGTTGGAGAAAGAATATTGTCAATATTGATATTGTGTTAATTATTCATTTTCAGTAAGGAGAAAGAATATTGTCAATATAGATACTGTGTTAAATGTTCATTTCCAATAAGGAAAACCCATGAGCAAACGTTAGTGTAGCCGCAAAGGTATAGTATTTTGATAAACGGTGTACCCTTTAACCTAATCCCGTACCATGTAAGGATTTCACAAACGTCACGGCTTTATACGAAAATCTCTTTAATATTAAATAATAATTCGTCCCTAATCCGAGAAAAAGGTGAAAACAAATCCGAATTATTTACAATGTAGCTTATCCCTTTTTAAATTGACCGTAATCAAACACCTACCTTGAGTTTTTTCAGCAGGTTTTGATTCTGGAACTCAAATTAGAAGGTTGACCTTGTGACCTTTTGACCAGACAGACAATTCGGGTAACGATCCTCAACATTGCGGGATTAGATTCAATTAGATCACAAAAAATAAGATCCCTTTTGAAAGGTCACAAGGTCAGGTTTACAAATGAAAATTCTACCAACCTTGATACAAAAATATTTTGCAATAGGTAACCTCAAACATTTGTCGTTGCTACTGCCATATAATTCCTGTCTACAAGCAGCAGTGGCCAATTACTACCAGGTGGCCTAAAAGCCGGTTTAGAAAAATATTTAGATACAACTGCAGACAGAAACTTATAAGTTTCTCCCAGCAATAAAAGAAAAAGTGCCCCTTTCAACCTGATCAACCCTTTCTTAATTGTGCTCCCGTGTCCTCTTATTGTTACCTTTTTTGTCCGTCTACTCTAGACCACCAAAGTTCTTCCGGAGTAGAACCAAAAAAGCGTGAATAAGGGGAACAAGGTAACGCTCCATCCGTCGATGCAGGTGTAGGTATAAAACAACTACCACCAGGTGTCTTAAAAAGTTACTAAAAAAAAACGAATAATAAAGAGGTTCGTTTTATTTTGACAGTTGAAAATCGAATCAGTATTTTATTATCACACCCCTTAGAACCGCAACCGAAATTGATTGTAGGTTCGAATTACGAATGTAAGCACCAATAATAATCCATAGTCAAACATTTTCTGGAGATAACAATGTCTTGATCGAAATTCCTTATGACATTTGAAGGGTAAAACCGATATTTTGGCCACCGTAGGCACGGGCTTGCCGACGGTGAGCAATGGGTAGCTCACCGTCAGGTAAGGACCAGGCCCGGGTCGACGGCGCGTTGTATTCCATGCGCGCCTCAATGAGATGTCGTCAGCACAAATGTAGGGGTCCACTAGGGCTGATGCCTGCCGGGGTCGCGGGAAGGTTCTAAAGGGTCACCAAGGCCCCTGGCAACACAGGCAACGGAAGGAATACGGGTGGGTTTTAGTCAGTAAGAGTCTGACACACCTACCCGCTACGGCCAGAGCGGAAGAAGTTATTTGATGATTTGCCACCCAAAAAAAAAAAAACCGATATTTTATTAATGGATTCAATATAAGATTTCCCGCAAAGAGGAGTCCAACCATAGAGTCCAACACTAATTACACATAATTTCCAATAATTTTTAAACATTTCCCAAACTTTTATACACAAAAGACGGTAGAACTTTCATTAAATTAATTAGCCTTCATTTTGGTAACGTGTCATGTTCAAAGATAATAACAAAAGCGAGCCTACTAGCCCATTGCCTCCCAACTTAATATTAAGCCTAACTAATACCAATTACCCAGAAGGTTGAACAACTTCCTATAATTACCGAGCTCCAAAATCACCATAGAAACACGTAGGAAATTCGACCAACATTTGATCCTACTTTATAATTATCGTACGAAACATCGCCCCTTGTACATACGCCGCTTTAACCCACGTTAGTTAAACGTGCAACTTTAATGAAACAGTTAATTCGTGCTTTTAATGCTGGTACATGACCCGTCTTACACCGTTATTCTCATATCACGCTAAAATGCGTTGTAATGGTTGCCCTTATGTTACCAATATGTGTTGACAAGTGTCCCGTAAAACAGCCAGGGGGTAAAGCGAGACGTTGGTAATAAGACGGGCAATATTCTTGTTATGAAGGCAAAATTTGGGGTTTCTCAGCTGTTTTCTGTAACAAGAACAAGCATTTTGTTTGGAAACTTGAGTAAAGCTGTGTAAATGACCTCTTGTGGAATAAGATGGTTACAGACAGTACTACACAGATTGAACTCCTTTTCAAAGGCATTACCGATTTAGACACCTGCAGTATTGTCTCTCCTTTCCCCCCTAATCCATCCAAAGGTTGTCTTTAAACGATCGCTTTAGCGATAAGACCGCCCATTGTGTCACCCTATGTAAAATTTCTACATTTATAGCTGTAATTTTTATGGTACATAATAAAGAGTATTCTATCTATCTATCTATCTATCTATCTATATCTCTGGGTATGACAACGTTACTATTAAAGACATGTTGTGCATAGCCTTAGCCACACCACTGCATTTCTGTTGGATAAAAATTCTTGATATTTTGATTACAGTCCACTCCTGTCCTGAAACACTGCCACTTATGGCTGAGTAACATTTGCATTAGTTAAGGCGCTGACAAGACCCAATTGAAGAAAATAGGCTTTCTCTTAAGAAAAAAAGTTGCCATATCTGTGTAGTTTGTGGTAGCGGAAAAAATATATGTTAATTTTGAACATATTTCCCAGAACTTGGTTGTTACCAAAACACGTTTTGAGAAAAACATCTCGATACAAACTAAGGTTAAACTAACCCCTTACCTTGAGCTCTAAACCAAAATATATGTATGAAATATCAACATACGTTACGTATTTAATTAATAACAAGAGCGTCTTATTTGAATGCAGAACTTGGTTGTTTTTTATTTTCGATTATTCAACTCAATTTTGAGTAAATAGATAATTGCTTCATATTTTGAAATAAATTACAAGCGTTGTGTCATCGCGCTTCTCTTTCATTTTTATGCAATCTGATAGTGAACGCGGTTTAGGTGTTGTCAGCGTCTTAAGTAGCGAGTTTAGTTCAAATATGCTATGTGTCCGTCAGTTCAATAGTGACAGTTTTTCATTGTGAAGTGTTACGTATACTTGACTTCAATGGACTTAACTCGCCTAACACAAATGTAAATTAGTCTTCAGGGAAACGTCGTTTCTATGTTGTCACTGTTATGCTGGCAAGCGAAATATTGACCGCAGTATGACATGCCTCTTGCACCAATATTAGTTTATCGTCACCATACCATGTTGCTTGATTGGTGCATGATGCCTACCTGCAACATCAAAGCATAAGCTGGCTCAACTCTCCAACCACACTACATTCTGCATGTCTTAATCAAAATTGTGGTCTTTGCACCAATTCTGCAGAAATAGGGCATCTTAAATTTCCGTCAAACTTTGTAGCCTTAGTAAATGAGTACGGAATTAAAACGTTTCCGATGCAAAAACTAATTGATGCAGAAAGGCTCATCGTTGCAGGGAAAGCAATTGCTTACGGCGCACAGCGTAATAGCTGGTAACCGCACCACGCGCGAACCCGTTCTTTGACACTTGAGGTGTTCGTGAAATTCACCTGACAGTAGGGATTGTAGGGTTGTATCGATAAAGTTTTATTTCAGAAAATGGTTGCATGCTAAATATTTAATTTCACATAAACCTACATATTATCTCTCAAGAGGATGATATCAGGAAAATAGCGGGTCCAACATGGACTCGAACGCAAGGGATAGAATTAAATGGCGATCTTTAGAGGAGGCCTTTGTCGGAAAACAAGTGGAGGAGTATTATTAGTTTGTAAATTTTGATAGTAGTAATGAGTTCTAAAGCATACTTACAAAACATTTTGTTATCTAATCTAAGATCAACAATAAAGGCTTTTATTTATTTATTTATTATTTAAACCTACATACATAATAATTATAAAAACATAACTTGCGTCTGGTATGTTTGCTGAAGTACGTACGGATGGCTTTTAAGTCATCATGCGCAAGAAAGCAAACCCCTTGCTGCACCGTCGACGAAGCAGCAGCAACAGCATCCTAAATGCTGTTGCTGCGTATATTGTCAGTTCTTTCCAAAGTCAGTGGATAAGGACAGCCGGTAGGCATCGATAAGGTATCTTCATCATATCATCATCAGCTTATAATGTTTCCGCTGCTGGGACACAGGCCTCCTCTTGGTGAGAGGGAGTGGGCCTAATCAACCACGCGGGCCCAGTGCGGGTTAGTAGATGTCATATGTCTTCGATTTTTTTTATTCTAGGACATACCGGTTTCCTCCCGATATTTTCGTCACCGTTTTTAGAATGATATCATCACCACTGCGGTGATAATATAATTTACACAAAGTAAAGCGCCTGTCTGGGTTCGAACTGACGACCTACAAACACGTAAGTTGCAACCGTTACCACTGGGCCACCATGACAGCTCTCTTAGGTTAGGTAGGGTAAGTTAGGGTTAGATATATAAACAAACAATACTGATGTATCTTAAGTATAATTTGTTACTAACATTTTATGTTTTTGTGATATTTTCATTACCTATGTAACCTACATGGAGTTTCTCGGACATATAAATTAATAAAATTTAATTTAATAGATAAGAACGAAAACACACACAACACACACATTAATGAAACGTCAAAAGCTAGATGCACGATTACAATTCGTCGTTTTCCATGGAGAAGAGCCGTCGAGAAACTCCACGGTTATCTACTTAAAAATCACAGCTAAAAAAAACATAGTAGGTATAATGTTAATAGGTATGAAAGGATTCATTCAATCTATCAATCAACTCAGCCTCTAACAGTCCAATGCTGGACAAAGGCCTATCCTAGGCTGCGCCACAACACCCTGTTCTCTGCCTTCCGCATCCACTCTTTCCCAGCCACCTTTTTAAGGTCGTCGGTTCATCTAGCTAGGGGGCGTCTCACCCTACGTTTGCCGATACGCAGTCTCCACTTCATGACTCGTCTGCTTCACCAGCCATCGGTCCTTCGACAAATATGGCTAGCCCACTGCCACTTCAGCTTGATGACTCTTTTTTTTTTTTTGAGGGTGGGAAATCATCAAATAACTTCTCCCGCTCTGGGTGGAGCGGGAGGGTGTGTCAGACTCTTACTGACTAAAACCAACCCGTATTCCTTCCTGTTGCCTGTGTTGCGGAGGCCTCGGTGACCCATAAGTACCTTCCCGCGACCCCGGCAGGCATCGGCCCTAGTGGACCCCTACCTATGTGCTGACGACATCTCATTGAGGCGCGCGTGGAATACAACGCGCCGTCGGCCCGGGCCTGGTCCTTACCGGACGGTGAGCAACGCATTGCTCACCGTCCGCAAGCCCGCGCCTACGGTGGCCGGAAATCCGCCGGGGATTCCCGACGCCCTGGGCGTCTCCTGCGGCGGCTAGGGGCGAGAGGGCGCGAAACTTGCCTTTTCCTCAACCGTCCCGCCTCCTCCTTCGCGAGCATTACTGCTTCGCAGAAGGAGGTGACGGCTGCCCATGCCCTCTCGCTCCGTACCATGGCCTGAACCAGGGCCGGACGCGAGAGGTCTCTGCCGCCGATCGCCTCCACGAGGACACGGCGGTGCTCTGCCCAAGCCGGGCAGACCTCCACCGTATGCTCCACCGTGTCCTCCGGGCGATCCACACAGTGGTGACACCCGGACGTTTCCTCCCGCCTTATCCGACACAGGAAAACTCCCGAAACTGCCGTGTCCAGTGAGGACCTGCGTCAGGCGGAAGGTGAGGACGCCATAGCGCCTCTCTAGCCAATCCTCAAAGAGGGGATTTATCGCCGTAATCGTGGCGTGCCCAGCACTGGGTTGCGACAACCGCACTCTCCATGACGCCATGAGATGCCGCCGGAGCTCCGTCCGCTGTGCCGCGATTTCTCGCGGCAGCGGACTTACGCCCCGGCGTTTCGCCTCCTCGCGCCACTCGCTTACGTGCGCGAGGACTTTTGCCTCCAGATCCCATGGCGGCAATCCGGCAAGGAGGCTCGCTGCCTTACATGAGACCATGCGGTATTCCCGGACCATCCGGATGGCTCACCACATCCTCCACAAGCTGGGGCCGGAGACTCTGCGTCAGCGGGGGAGCCCATGGGCGGAGTTTATCCCGCACCACCTTGTACGGAAGTCCCCAGCGACTCCTCGCGGGCCAAACCCCTGGCCCGCAGGATCTCCGCTTGGAGGGCGGTCTTCGCTGCTCTGTACCCCTCATACAGCTCCGCCTGAATGGCTTCCGTATCCGGAGGTTTGATACGGAGCCTGCGGTGCCTGGTATACCGGCGTCGCGCAGCCACGCACGCAGTGCGCAGAGCCGTCAGCTCCTGCGACCACCAGTACACCTGGCGCGAGGCACGTCCAGGCTGGACCCGGGGCATTGCCACGTCACATATGTCGGACATGGCCTCCCGAAACCACTCCGCCTCGTCGTTGATGTCGGCAGGCCTGTCCGATGGTGACACCCAGGCCTGCACGATCGAGGCTTCCAGGAGGAGCTCCCGGTCCAGCTGCTTCAGCGCCCACTGCGGACCACTCGGGGCCCGTCGGACTGGCGCGTCTGAGGTCTGGGCGGAGACGTCGAACCGGATATACCGGTGATCGGAATAGGTCTCCACCCCCTCCATGACGCGCCAGTCAACTACACGCGGCGACAGAGCGGGGCTGGCGAACGAGATGTCCACCACTGATTCACCCCGCATCCGCACACACGTGGGGACAGAACCCCGGTTTAGGACGACCTGGCCTGTCTCCAGAGCCCAGTCCTCCACCATCCTGCCCCGTGTGTCCGTTAACCGGGAACCCCAAGCCAAATTCTTGGCATTGAAGTCCCCGAGGACGACCACGGGGAGGGAACCAAACCCGACGACGACGTCTCTCAACTCCGCAAGGGAGTTGTGGAACTCGGCAAGAGTTCGGTTAGGAGAGAAGTAGACCCCTACCATGACAATCTCCCCGAACCGTGCTGCTACGCAGCCCCGTCCTCTCTTGACGGCCTCGAGGGACAGGGTACCGGCGGCGGCCGACGAAATAAGGGTCACTGAGCCGCTCAGGTCCTCCACCCAGTCATCCCTGGGCGGGACAATGTACGGCTCAGCGACCACGGCGATGTTAATCGACCACTGCGCCATGCTCTGGAGCAACAGATCCTGAGCGGTGGCGCAGTGGTTGATGTTCGCCTGGAGGAGGCGTAATGGGGCCATTATTGGCATTCCATGTCAGCCCCCTCTTGAGCCTCCTTCCCAGCCCCCTGAGAGGGGCCTGCCGCAGCGGCTTCGGTGGCGACGTCGACGACGGCGGTAGTGGAGGTGGCAGCGGCGGTGGCAGTGGTGGCGGCTGCGGCGGTGACGGCGGTGGCGGAGGGCTTGCCTCTGGCCCTGGCTTTGGCGGGTGGGGCGCAGGCCTTGCCCCCCATCCGGTGCTCGGCCGGCTTGCCAACCGCCGCCACATACGGCACAGTGCGGCGTGGCATTGCACGAGCCAGCCTTGTGCCTGGGCAGGCCACAACGGTAGCAAAGACCGCTGCGGTCCACCTCCGAGGTGCAATTCGCTTGCACGTGGTTGCCCACCTGGCAGCGGAAGCACCTCAGAGGTCTGGGTTCCAGCAGTTTCACCTGCGTGGAAACCCAGCCCACCAATAGCCGTTGGCCCTCCCCGGTAATTTTTCTGGCCGCCGACACGGGGCAGCTCACCATAACGGTTTGCAGCCCCGTGGAGTCAGGACGGATGGTGCCTGCCTTCACCTGCTCGGCAGAGCACCCCCTGGTACTAACCACTGCGGCGACCACCTTCTCTTCAGTCGCGAATTCGTCCAGGCCCGTGATCGCATGCTAGCGCATTTGGTAAGCCTGGACACTCGGACCTCGTCCGCATTTAATGACGCCCTAATCCTTTCTGCCAGGGCGTCAGCGGCCGGGCCACTGGCCTTACCGGGGACCTCCACCATTCGGGCCCCAGTCGCCGTTACCTTCATTAAGAGGCCTTTTGCTGCGCCGAGCTCCTCCAGGCGCACCGCCTCACCC
Organism: Atethmia centrago; assembly: GCA_905333075.3. Classification (NCBI taxonomy): domain Eukaryota; kingdom Metazoa; phylum Arthropoda; class Insecta; order Lepidoptera; family Noctuidae; genus Atethmia; species Atethmia centrago. The sequence continues at coordinate 10,379,262 of HG995382.1, forward strand.
ACCTTCGCCATAACCGTCTTATAGGACATGCCCTTCTTTACCGCATCCGGCTGTAGTGTGATCACTACAGCTGCGGAATTCGGGGCGCGGAGCCTAGCCACGGCGGTGCGCTCCTTGCGCCGCTGCCGCCTCTCCCTCTTTTTGGCCGCCCTCTTTGCCTTAGCCTCCTTCCTCTTCTCTCCGGCTACTTGCCTTTCGGCATCGGCCGGAAGAGATTTAGGAGGCGGGGGCGGCCGTCTCGCCACCTGGGCCGATGCCCTCGCCGCCAGGGTCGGAACCCTCGCCGCCAGGGTCGGAACCCTCGCCGTCGGGGCTGGAGCTCTCGCTGCTGGTGCCGGGGCCTTCGCCGCCTGCGCAGTCGCCGCACCCTTTGGCTGCCCCGATGAGCCCCGTTTGGCAGTGGCACCTGCGGCGGCTGCAAACGAGGCGGGTTTCCGCTGGCCAGAGGGCGGCTGGCTCGCCGCCAACGGGGGGCGCAGGACGATGGCCTCCAGGGGGAGAAACGACTCAGCAGGGAAGCCATTTCCTGCCGCACCAGGGTCAGAACCCGGTACTGTACAGGCACGGGCCGCCCCTGTCCCTTGCGGCTCCATCCGGGGGCCGGCTCCTCGGAGCCCAGCCAGGTCCGCCTGGAGCTTCTCGTTCTCCTTTCGGAGAAGCTCCATGGCGGCTGTCAAGCGGGCGATCTCCGCCCGCATCTCGGACAAACTGTCCTGAGGAGGCCCGACGTGAAGGGCCTCCGCTGCCGCCACAATAGAGGCCGTGGCTGCGGCAATGGCCTGATCCTTAGAGGACCTGAGCCTCTTCCCGGATACCACCTAGATCGCACCGGCCACGACCTCCGCAAACCTGTCCGCACGCTCTAAATTGGAGCCGCCAGCGGCATCCGGTTCACCACCTGAAACCTCTGACAGGTGGCGCCTCTCGGCTCGCTGGGCTGGCTTGGCAGGGCTGGCTCTGCTAGGCTCGCCAACCTCCCTGGTGGTAGACCCTCTATCCACGACTTTCCCTCCTCGCCCCCCCCCCCCCCCGCCGGCTGGAGTGGATCTTTTGCCGCTCTTTCTGGTTCAAGACCCACTCGTCGCAGGACGACCCCGAGTTGGGGCGCTTGCGAGTCCTAATGGACTCACGGTTCCTACCGACCACCTCCTTTTGCACCGAGCTCCGACCTGAGCCCTTTGCGCTAGATGCAGCGTCGGACTCCGACCCTGCATCACTCTCCACACCTTGAGTTTTGTTTTTTTTATTGTTTTTGTTCCATACTTAATCCTATAAAAAGGGAAGGGATATAAAAAGTACACCTAGGTTCACCCCCTGTCCCTAGGCAAGTGTACATTTATAACCCAACCAGGGGGTCCACTGGTACCCTGGCTGGGGGTGCGCTAACAAGTGATGCGCCACCTACAACTACGAAGTTGCGGATGACACTACTCCTCAGCCATTCATATCCTCGCCGCGCACTAAAACTTGATATTAGAGGAATTTTTATAGAGGTTATCTTCCTCGCGATCCGGGCGACCAAGCCAAGATCCTCGTCCCGTTCCAAGCCACAAAACATGACTGTGGTCTCTTTACGGATTACAATTTCGATGGTTGCAGGCAGAAGAATCGATTCTCCCGCTGCTAGCTCGCTGGCAGGGTAAGTGCACAGCAAGCACCGCCACTCTACGCCCACTTGACCTGCCCTCTGTAAGCAGAGGGGAGTGGACGACTGACGATCGAGCATGAAGCTCCCCGCCACGCAGAAATTCGCCACGGTCAATACCCTCTCCGAAACATGGAGAGACTATTGGCCGTGCCCAGGATGCACCGGCCCGACGACTGCTCTTTCCCCCGAACGTATTCAAAGGGAACCAGCAGCAATCAGGCACACGAAGAGGTTTTCTGTACGCACCCCAGCTTGCTGACTCTGCAGGCTATGTCGGTAACTCCGGTTCTCTTCCGCATAACTTCATTTCTAATCTTATCCTTAAATTGGCGCGCATTCCATGGCGCGCTGAGCGACCTTGAATTTGTGGACCAGCCCGACTGTCAGTGTCCAAGTTTCGGCACCGTATGTCATAACGGTTACGACGCACTGGTCGAAGACCTTAGTCTTCAAACACTACGGGATTGGCGACGAGAAGACTTCACGCAGTTTTAGTAGGTATCATATTGTTCTGCTTCACAGACTACGCTCTGGTCACTACCCATCCCGCAAGTTTGGTTATTTAATGAAAAAAGTGAGTTCTCCCAATTGTGAAACATGCGGAACGATTGAAGATGTTCACCATCTACTTATGGAGTGTAGTAAGACAAAGAAGGAAAGAGAGACACTGTTGAATAGAATAAAAATAAATGAATATGATACTGGTCCTTATGTTAAAGTTTTAGCGCAGCCTTCACCTGAGATAGCAAACCTACTGGCTGATTTGTTTTGACATGCCTAATGTATATAATATTTGTAAAACAGACGTCACTGTCTGTCACTTTTTCACAGCTCATATTTATTTAAATTTACATATTTTACGTGGCCCTAGATGTCCAAATTTGATCGTTTTCTTGTTAATCAAGGCTTAACTGCTGTGCCAAAGTGTAGGCAGCTCCCAATTTTGAACAAATAATAAAATATCTTTTTGTTTCAGACGTTGCGGTCCTCCTTGGCAACGTTATGGCGTGTCGTCCTGACGTCCGACGTCAACGCTTCTGAAAGACTTTAAAATAGTTATATTTTAGTGATAATTTCTATTTTGTGTTTAGTTGAGTGTTTTTCTCTATTCAAGTGTTGTTTTCTGGTAAGTGGATGCATACCGCAACCCAATCCGGTGATGGCACGTTAAATCTAAATTGCATTTGTTTACATTGCGATAGATCTTTTCAATCAAAAAGGGGTCTTAACATTCATATTTCAAAAAAACATCGTCTTTGTATTAGCCAGAACGGCCCTGCTCTAAATTTAGACCCAGTTTCTTTACCGGCACCTGTTTCCGACAGTCCAAATTCTACCCCATTCCATTTGTACCTTAGTTACCTAAAAAATAATGTGCCTGTTATCAAACGAGTCCCGCGCGGCGCCAGGATCTCCGTCGCAAACCACCTTTCAGGCTTGATTAAAAAATGTGTGGAGAGCAACCAAATTGTAGACTGGCATAATCTCTTCCTTTTTTCGTATACCACTTTGCATGTCAAAAAAGATGAGGCTACTATTTCTCTAACCCAAAAAATCAAAAATAACTGTTTAACAAAAACATCTTCACCTTTTGATTCTCCCAAGAGGGGAACATTATCTAGAATTAAATTAATTGAAGGCAAAATTGCCGACGGGGATCTCAAAGGCGCCGCACGTCTTCTTTTTACTAACGACGTGTTGTCGCCTGATACTCCTGATACCCTTTCGGCTTTGCATTCGAAACATCCCCCGGCTCCCGTGATCCCGTATTTTTTCGACTCTCCTACAGCAGACCAGGCCTGCCTCGAAATCGAAGGCAAAGACGTTATTGACGCAATAATTTCTTTTAAAACCGGTTCAGCGGCCGGCCTGGACGGAATCTCACCCCAACATTTAAAAGATTTAACTTCTTATTCTGTGGGTGATGCAGGTGTGCAGCTTATTTGCTCTATTACAAAATTAATAAATTTTATGTTTTCAGGCAAAATCAACGCTGATATTGCCTCACTTTTATTTGGTGCTAATTTGATCGCCCTAACTAAAAAGGACGGAGGGGTGAGACCCATTGCTGTGGGGTCAACTTTAAGACGTTTGGCATCCAAAATTGCGGTGAGACATATCAAATCTAAATTACAGTCTGTTTTCGAACCTATACAATTAGGATTTGGCACGAAAGGTGGGTGTGAGGCAGCCGTCCATGCCTTAAGAACCTACCTTTCGTATGATTATTGCGAAATTGTAGTCAAAATTGACGTCAAAAATGCTTTCAATTCAGTAAACAGGGATGCCATGCTGACAGAAGTTAAGAACAAAATTCCGGAACTCTATCAATACCTGCTTACCTGCTACGCAGAACCTTCAAAATTAATTTACCGTTCCCATGAACTTTCTTCGGAGGTCGGCTGTCAGCAGGGCGATCCCCTCGGGCCAGCAATTTTTAGCTTGGCTATAAATCCGATTATTCAAAATTTAAAATCAAAATTTAACGTTTGGTATTTGGATGACGGAACCCTGGGAGGCGATGTGGACACTGTGCTATCTGACTTATCAGATATTAAAACATATTTCGAAAATATTGGTTTAGAATTAAATTTTAGCAAATGTGAACTCTTCATTCAAAAAACTTCTTACGGTTTGGATAATTTAAAATCCAAATTAAATTTTCTGGCACCGAATATCAAAATAGTAGACAGAAAGTCACTTTGCCTCCTGGGCTCTCCCATCTTTGAAGAATCTTTTCCTGATTATATTACTAACACTATTTCTAAATTCCAAAGTCACGCAAATTGTTTACTCGAAATCAGTCCTCATTATGCTCTTATAATTCTAAAGTTTTGCCTTTTTGTCCCTAAATTTACTTATGTGCTTCGCTGTAGCCCTTTTTGGAAACATCCAAATTTGCTTTCACCAATAGACGATTTAGTCAAAACTAGTTTAGAAACGATTTTAAATATTCAGCTCAATGAACCATCTTGGTTACAAGCATCCCTCCCTATTCGGTTTGGCGGTTTAGGAATCCGCAAAATTTCGAGTGTTGCTTCCCCAGCCTTTTTGTCGTCCACCCATAGCACGTCACGTCTCGTAGGTAATGTCCTAAGGGCTTTGCCCACAAACTATGAGACTGCGGGCTTGGAGGATGCCAAGAATGCTTTTCAAATTGCTTGCCCGGGTAAAGAATTTCCAGACAACCTAAAATCTCAGAGGAGCTGGGACGATATTTATTGCGATTTAACATACAAATCGATTCTGAGCCGCAGTTCAGGTCCGGATCGCGCAAGACTTTTGGCGGTCGGAACCAGAGAGGCCGGTCATTGGCTACATGCCCATCCTTCTCCATATACCGGTACCTTCCTGGATCCGACCTCGCTTCGTCTGGCGACTGGTCTGCGGCTTGGGGTCACGGTATGCACTCCACACACATGCCCTTGTGGCACGGACGTGGACCGACTGGGTCACCACGGACTTTGTTGTCAAAAAAGTGCAGGCCGCTTTTCAAGACATGCAACACTTAATGACATAATCCGCCGGTCTCTTGCCAGCATCAATGTGCCTGCTCTTCTTGAGCCGACTGGCATTGTCAGAGATGATGGCAAAAGACCTGATGGTGTGTCTTTGGTCCCGTGGAGTTTGGGACGGATGCTTGTGTGGGACGCTACCTGTGTAGACACACTGGCACCGTCCCACCTCCAACGGACTACTTCTAAAGCGGGTGCAGCGGCAGAAAATGCCGAAAATCTGAAAGTTATTAAATATGGAGGCCTTGGCAGAGAGTACAACTTTGTGCCCTTTGGCGTCGAGACCCTCGGTCCGTGGGGTCCCAGTGCGCATAAGTTATTTGCGGAAATCGCGAAACGTCTAGTTGATGTAACTGGTGACCGAAAAGCTGGCGGCTTTCTCGCGCAACGCATCAGCATTGCAATTCAGCGAGGAAATGCCGCCAGCATCCTCGGTACAATGCCCCGAGGGCCTTTTTTAAGCTTTACTTAGTTTTAATTTAATTTAGTTAATGTTAATAATCATCTTGTAATTTGGTTATATTTGTACATGTAGTTTAGAATAGTTTAATTTATAATGAGGCTGACATGCCACTGTGGATAAAAGCCTCTTAAACAATTTAAGAATAAAAAAACAAAAAAACGTTTTCCAAACGCTGCCCAACCCAATCGGATCCTCCTGTCGGCTTTTTTCTGAAAGTTGTGTCTACTGAGCTGGATAACTTGTTCTAGGTAGACGTACTCCTTCACAACTTCGAGAAGCGACCCTTCGATGTGGATTGGACTCGGCAAGACGTGCGAATTGTACATGACTTTTGTCTTGTCCAAATTCATGCCGAGGCCAACCCGCCGCGAGGCTCCATTTAGGCTGTGCAGCATCTGGTCTAACTGTTCCAGCGTCTCTGCCATTATGACGATGTCATCGGCAAAACGAAGGCATAGGATATACTCGCCGTTCACGTTGATACCCTGTCCAGTCCAGCGTCTTAAACACGTCCTCCAACGCATTGGTGCAAAGTTTCGGGGATATCACATCCTCTTGTCTCACTCCCCTGAGCAGTTGGATAGGGCTAGCTAGGGCCTTTTCGAAAACCGGCTTGTTCTGGTAGCTGGAACTCGTCAAGTCTCCTGCGAGATGGTTCGTGACGACCCTCGAAAACAGCTTATAAACGTGGCTCAGAAGTGAGATGGGTCTATAGTTCGTCAGCAAGGTTTTGTCGCCTTTTTACCCGACTGCCTCAGGAGGGTAATGTTTTTCGAGAGTATGTATGTATGTATGTGTGTATGTATGTATGTATGTATGTATGTATGTATGTATGTATGTATGTATGTATGTATGTATGTATGTATGTATGTCTATTTTAGGCACGCTCTGTTGCCTAAACGGCTTGATGGATTTTAACGTATGAGGTGTCCTTAGATTCGTCTTAATTGTGAGAGTGACATAGGCTATATAATATTTATAAATTGCATCTGCAAATACAAAAAAAAAGGGGAAGTTTTTTTGTTTAAATTAATTGCAACAATATTGGTATCAAATAAAAGCTAGTAATGAGTAATTTTCAAATATATATATTAATAAAACTAAAAAGCTTGAAATAAAATAAATTATTTAAAAAACAACATACCCGACTGCAAAAACACATAACTGAAAAGGGAAAAACAAGCATTATAATCTATATAATTTTGGTCTTGCAGGCGGGGACAGTCGAATAACCTGAAATAAGGTGTAATTTTTTATTGTCCCCGCCTACGATACCAAAATTATATAGATTATAATGCTTGTTTTCCCCTTTTCAGTTATGTGTTTTTGCAGTCGGGTATTTTGTTTTTTAAATAATATATTTTTTGAAGAACAGAACTACCGCACCACTGCTCCACGCCTCCGGTGTTGTACCCTCTTGGACTCATTGATCCTTTACTCTTATTTAGCACGACATGGTCTTTAGTTTTATACCACAGACAGGAAGATGTATTATGGTTTAGAGGCACTGAATTTATGAGGACTTGCCTTGTATAACGAAATATTTCGTTCAAATATTTCCTTGTATGAAGGTTAAGAAACTACTCATACCGATGCAAACAATGAGCGAGAGAGTCTTGGCCAGTTCAATGTCTTATCCGCTCTTTCTTAAACATTAGTGAACACAACCAAAGCAAAAGGGCTATTTTCTGGTAATGTCCTTAAAAATCTTTACAAAGGCTAATCCATTTTTCAGGAGGAAGATCACCACTAATTTTAAATAAAAAATCCTTCTAAAAGTAAGATAACCCCACACAACTCATCCCATCCCTATGCATCCAGATTGACGCGTTGTTTGAACCGTTGCCAGCCAAGACGTAATTACTTCGCGAACAGTTTGTCAGCCAATTAAACACCTTTGCTTTATTAAGAAGCCGCAGCCAGTACTCCGGTAAATAGCGAATCAAAAGGCTTCCATGCAATTCTGAATACTTAAAAGGATGTTCCTGGAGAGGATGTCTGCGGTTTTTGTACCGTGATTTGGCTTTAGGAGTATTTTGGGGAAGACGTTGGAGGTACAATTAGTACCAACATACTTTGTTTTAAATAATTTGGCTGATGAAAAATTCAGCACTCTCACATAATGATATGTGAATGAAAAAAATGTAAATCTGCAACAATTATACAAGTTTATCACTAGTTATTGTTATTCATCATCATTATTTTAGCCGCAAGACGTCCGCTACTTCGACCGGTTCTGCACTTCCCATATCCAGCGGATTCCTGCGGCTTTCACAAGGTCAGCGGTCCACTGTGTGGGCAATTATTATTATTGTTAAATATAAATCTCTCGAATCGTCATTACTCATTACAAAGGAAAGCAATCGTTAGCCACAACCGAAATAATCCTGTACGTCAAATACTCGAGCTCAAATAAATCAAACATATTTGGAAACAATGTATGTTACTTAAAAATATGTGTTATTCACTTAATTTTTAAACCCTGACTCACCCTACAAAATTATACCTACTCTGTCTTTAAAACTTCGAAAAAATTTCGACGCTATAACTCAAATAATAAACAAGAAAGAACATAAAATCAGACGAGGATCATCGTTAATACTCCTTTGTTTATGCTGACCGCAATAAAAATAATAATATTGTTAGGTACTGAGCTAATGAGAGCGAACGACTAAAGCTGTACCTCACATGACTATACGGCGTGTATTACAAATGTGTGGTCAAATTTAAGGGTGTGGTACAGGCCATCAAACTGAACAACTTTTTCCGTGGGACCAGCATCGTAATCGCGAAAAAACAATCAACTGTCACATACACAAAGTCAATACCTACTCGACCCAAATGTATGAGACGGCTAATTATGTTTTCTTGATTACGATGTTAGTCCCTTATAGAAAATTGTTCAGTTTGATGGTCTGTACCACACCCTTAAATTTGACCATACCTTTGTGATACACGCTCTATACTCGCTTTAATAGCGATACAAAGTATAACAAAGAGTATAAAGATTGTGGTAAAGTACATCCCACACAGATTTTTTTCGTCATTCTTAGATATGAAGACATTGCCTATCCCATTCAGAGTGGTTGAAATAAAGGACTGTAGAAATGAAAAGGATTATTGTTTTAGTTTTATCTTAATCTAACGATATGAGCCTCGGTGTGGGATGACGCAGAATAATGAAGCTGTAGAGACGTCGCGTCATGAGCTTATTTTGTGGCAAAGTGCGATAGGAATTTTTTACCGATGAAAAAAAGAAGGTTTTCAAGATGACGCGTATATATATTTTTTTTTATGTGTGTTTTATTAAATAACCCTTTATTTAATAAGACACACATATAAACGTAAAACCTTTATTATTGTAACTAACTGACGATTACACACTTTGAGAAAGAAGAAGTTCACAATTAAGAAATAAAACAGCTGTAAACCAAAATAATTTGCCAGGATTGAACGTCTCATGTTTTTCTGATAGAAAGAAGTAAGAAAAATATAAATTTGTTTATTGCCAGGAAACACGTGCATATAATATAAAATAGAAGTTAACTCGAATACATTATACTTAGTCCCGAAAACAAAAGAAATCTATAATTACGAGCACAGAACAGAAATAATCGGTAGCTGCCGAATTTGGCTTCTCATTTATTTAAGAATATCTTTCAAACTCTATCGCTCAGCAACCACGATTGACCACAACCACTCAATTTTAACCCAAAGAATGCTGCACATCCCTCTCAATTCATCTCTCTATCCAGTCCGACGCAAGACAGCGACATTTCGTAGTCTCAGTCATTAATTATACCGAGCTCTTTGTCCCTCAGGCACTGGAGTTCATTGTGACAATATTCGGGTCGCGCATTCAAACTGGCTCACAAACTCACAATGGGATCTACATAGACTGATCATCGCTGTGATGGGAAAGCTTGCAGGTAACACTTAATAAGATTACATTAATTCGTGGCTTATTTTTTAGTGTTCTTGGTATTGTCTTTAGAGGAATTTTTGAGGGTTACATGGGGGAGAGCAGTGGTGGCCCAGTGGTAACGGCTGCGATTTACGAGTTGTAGGTCGTAGGTAAAATTTCTACGGTGAGATGTCAAAAATGAAGAAACGAAATGTCACTTTGTATAGAAAGAGCCGTGTCTATTCTTCGAAGAAATAGAAAGCGTCATGCTAAGCCTGCTGGTGTGGTGGTTTGTACTTTCTTTCTCTGTTCGAGAAGAGGCTACTGCCTACTTCTGTCAAAATTACAAGTAAGTCCATACTATACTGGGTCAAATAAAATTAGCTAGCAAAACTCCGCAAATGTGATGGGTATCGTTATTTAATCATGAAAAAATAAATAAATTTTAAGTTATTATTAGTACAATCAGATTGAAAAATTATAGTTATGTCAAAATTTAAATTAATAAATGATAAATAATATGTAAAAAAATCAATCAACGCAGCCTATAACAGTCCACTGCTGGACATAGGCCTCTCCCAGGCTGCGCCACAACACCCTGAAAAATCACCCTAAAATAAAAATAAAAATAAAAAATAATTTGATATTTTTTTTAGGGTCAACAACTGCAATTATTGTAGCTATTTGAAGTATGAGTTTAGAAAACCTGTTTTTTTTTTGTAAACATTACATAATATGTGTTATGTATCAATATCTAAACACGATTAACCACAAAAATACTGATTTTCCAAATTCATTATTTTAGTAACTAAACTACCAGGGGTTGTTGACTTTTTTTGTGTTATCGTGTCTAAATTACGATACCCATAACTACTGTGAAGTTACGTTAGCTAATTTTACCTTGTGTTATAAATGTAACATGATTTATCAAATAACTTGACAATACTGTCAAAGAATAGAGACGAAGATACCTAGCAAATAATACCTACAGGGATCTATCCGTAAAAGGAACTGGCATCAAATAATAAAATCAGCAGTTCGCAAAAAGAATCACCTGCGATATGGAGGATCAAAATCAATGAGAGAGATTTCCCCAATCTCCCCCGAGTTAAACACTTAGATCTGATTACGATGAAACCAATCAGAACTTCTCCAATAACAGAAGAAATTGGAAGTTATATAACTTTCTTACACCTATGACTTTGAAGTTATTGACCTTTGATTGGACATTCGACGTATTATGGGAAAAAGAGGAATGTGAGACGTGAATCAATGTTTATTAATTTTTCACGCAATTCTCATAAGAATTTAGTGGATGCAATGTTTGGGAAATTGTAGTGTGTAAATTGTCGCATAGAACACAGACTACACACGAACTAGGCAACTACTCTGCGTTCACTATAACTTGACGCGTGACGCGATTGGTAGCACTGAATTTTGCAGTCATGTGATTGGTAGTTCTGTTCGTCAGTCGCCATTTTGTTTTGTAGTTATGTGATTGGTAGTTCTGTTCGTCAGTCGCCATTTTGTTTTGTATTTATGTGATTGGTAGTTCTGTTCGTCAGTCACCATTTCGTTTTGTAGTTATGTGATTGGTAGTTCTATTCGTCAGTCGCTATTTTGTTTTGTAGTTATGTGATTGGTAGTTCTGTTCGTCAGTCGCCATTTTGAACTCTAAAAAGTCAGTGCTACCAATCGTGTCACGCCTCAAGTTATAGTGAACACACTATACACTGCAACAATGGTCTTTTGGCGTTTGAATGACGTAGCACTATAAAAAAATTGTAGTCATGTAATTGGTAGTTCTGTTCATCAGTCGCCATTTTGAACTCTAAAAATTCAGTGCTACCAGTCGCGTCACGCGTCAAGTTATAGTGAACGCACTATACACTGCAACAATGATCTTTTGGCGTTTGAATGACATTGCCAGGAAGGTGCTGCAGGCTTAGCATGACACTCTCTATTTCTTCGAAGAATAGACACGGCCCTTTCCATACAAAGTGACATTTCCTTTCTCCTTTTTTGACTTCCCACCGTAGAAATCCTTCCACATAAAAAAGGACCTAGACAAAGATCGTTAGAAACGAAAGACAAGATGACAGATTGTAGAAGGATTTCTACGGCGAGATGTCAAAAACTGAGAAACGAAATGTCACTTTGTATGGAAAGAGCCGTGTCTATTCTTCGAAGAAATAGAGAGTGTCATGTTAAGCCTACTGTTGGTAAACATTTGTGAAATGAGGGTTTTCATGAAACTTCACACCACCAGTTGGCGCCACTTCGACAAGAGGTCTTCAATTTCGACAATAATTATAAAATATATGATGACGTTTATTATTCTTTTCATTCAGTCGTTCATCATTCAGTCACGACTAAAGACAATATAGGCATTTTGACACTTTCGACAGGGGCACGGACCTGGCGTCTCAGTGCTGCCACTTGGTGAACGTCATTTCAGAAAACCCTCATTGTTTTATGAAATGTATTGAAAAAACAAAATGTTGACGTAAGTTCCGATTTAAACTAGAAAATATCCATTGTAAAGGCGTTCATTGGCAAAATTCTCATAACTTATGACTATAGAAGATCTCGTGGTGATAGCATAATTTATTGACATACAAAAAACACCCTTATTAATAGTCTATTAACACTATAATTATCTGACCCTCAGTAATTACAGTAATTCATACAACCAACAAAATTAAACGAAAACCCTTTCATCAATTAAAAAAATAAACGCTACAACCAATCACCCTTATTATTTCCATTCCCATTCCCTTCAAACTCGTTCAATTCAATTGGACATGCAATGCCATCATTCAATTATCAATTATATCGATTCCAATAATTAAACCAAACAGTCGATTGTCCTGTGCTACGTAAACTAATAAACTCGGACGAGTCATTGGACATGACTATGGCAGTGTTTGTTCCCATTATAATGCCTAGATTACACGAGGCTAGTTTTTGAAGCTAGAATAGTAAGCAAGTGTTAGTAAGCTAGCAGAATCAGCCTATAATGTTCCCACTGCTGGGACACAGGTCTCCTCTCTGTGAGAGAGAGTGGGCCGTAATCCACCACGCGGGTCCAGTGCGGGTTGGTAAGCTAACAAGCTATTAACTCTAGCTTCGTGTAAACAGAACTGACTTCTTTTCTAGTCTAGTAAGCTAGTGAGAAAGCTAGTAAGCTAGTGTCTTAAGCTAGTAACGGGCGGGCATTACTAGCTCAAAAATGGAACCCCATCCACCAATTTTATTATCCTGGTTTGGGTACTAGCCTCGTGTGGCCGGCGAAGATAGTGCTCTATCAGATCATTTTACTCTATGGACTAAGTCACCGCAATGCTATTAGCTTAAAATTTACTAGCATCGTGTAAGCAGCACCAGCTTGTGCCAAGCCAAGACAGCAAGCCAGGATAGAATACAGAGGTTCTAGCTTGCTATCCTAGCTTTGAAAAACTAGCCTCGTGAATCCCGGCAATAACGATTCCTTTATCCATCGGTAGATTACTTGCTGTTTGTTTAAATTGTAACACTGAGTTTTAAGGCGCAGATATATGATTTTAGGGAATTTTAATTCTATTACGCCCCAAAATGCAAGCACGTTATGCAAAAAACAAATGTTAAACTAGAACGCATCCACATCAATTCTATACCTATGTGAATATTTAAGTATTTTAGGAAAGTTCAAAAACAGGAATTTATGTCTACCCAAAGCATAAAACACGATATTACTTTCAAACTACATAATATATATTTTGTTTGTTTGAACTAACTATTACATTATATATAATGTTTTTTTTTTTTTTTTTTTCAAATATTTATATTTTCGTTTCTAAAAATAAATATTCCCTATGAAACCTTACGTCGTCGGTCGGCGCAGCGTGAGTGCGACGCGCATTTGTATGGCCAAGGTCAACAGCGATTACCCGTCCCTTAATGTTTCTTATATGTTTAATTTTTTATTTGAATTAATTACGCACATTTAAGAGAAGCTTAGATACAATACAGGAGCTTGTAGTCAGATTGCTTAAAATGAATCATAATCATATTACAAATTAAAGTCACTTTTCGTGTCTGTCTGTTTGACCACGTTGTTCTTCTAAACTACACAACACATTTTGACGCGGTATTCACCATAATTTTTAAAATTTATTCCGGAAGATATATTTATCATACATTAATATTAACAACATAAGTAATAAAGAAATCTCGATATTTTTTCAAGTCGTAAAAACCGTGCGTTGTAGGAATGCGTGTGCATTTTAAGAATTTATTCCGGAAGGTTTATTTATAATACATTAATATTAAATTTACATAATTAGTAGAGAAATCTCGATATTTTATCAAGTCGTAAAAACCGTGCGTTGTAGGAATGTGAGTGCATTTTGAGAATTTATTCCGGAAGGTATGTTTATAATACATTAATATTAAATTTACAAAAGTAATAGAGAAATCTCGATATTTTGTCAAGTCGTGAAATCCGTGCGTTGTAGGGGCGGGTCATTAATCACTCAAGATTCAAGTATTTTAAATGATTCAGGGCAAAATTAAACACAACGTTGCAATGTGCATTGATTTTGACAAGGTAAATTGAAAATGATTAAGTAGTTTTTAGGAAAAACGGATTAAAATACTCAATTTTTCCCTATATAGCAAAACGTGTCACATTCTACCATATATAACATTTGCATTTGTAAAAAAATTGGCTGTCTTGTGCTTTTAATTTCGGGCACAATTTCCCCAGTTTGAAGGTGTGTGTCATCTCACCCATCTTGGGTAAGCGCGGTTATTAATACACGTGCCTTCTCTGTATCAGAAGAGGCCTTTACCCTGGGACAATAATACGCTGGTATTATTTATTATATCTTCATCTGAATCGTTTGTTACAGTTTTTATGATTACCAAGCTAAATGCACATACAATTCCTATGCACAACTGCTGCTATCATAAGCGAGCGTTTGACCAATATAACGCAACAACTCCCCTGTCCCCTGCATTCCCCTACAACCGGGTCTCAATGGGGATGCAAGGTGCATCGGAATGTTTCAACTAACACTGGTCTCGTTGACACTCCTAGCACGTATAACAATTAATTCGAGTTGCAACTGGCCGGTTCATTAGAGAGTACAATTGTTGTGTGCCATTCAGTAAGTTAATTAATTGTCAACGTATATCACATACACACACAGTCATAATATTAGGGATCAATATTCAGTATTGGGTGCCTTTATTGTCTGACCAGCGGGGTGATTGGGTAACTCACTATCACAAGCAATGGGTTTCATTTAGACAGTTCAACAACATTCATTGAATTATTTACGTTGTTGAGCAGACAAATTGTTCGAACTTAAGAAGCAATGGATTAGCAATATACTTCACATTCAAGATTGTGATTTATAGTGTATTACGAAATTAGGGTGCTCATGTTGGTGCGTCACAGTTAGATTCACAACAGGAGTTTGGTGTTTAAGGCGCTGACAAGACCCAATTGACCAAAATAGTCTTCTCTTAAGAAAAAAAAATGCCAAATCTGTATAGTTTGTGGTAGCGGAAAAAATATATGTTAATTTTGAACATATTTCCCAGAGCTTGGTTGTTACCAAAACACGTTTTGAATAAAAATCTCGATACAAACTAACGTTAGTAAACTAACCTCTTACCTTGAGTTCTAATCCAAAATGTCTGCATTAAATATCAACATACGATACGTATTTAATTAATAACAAGAACGTCTTATTACAATGCAGAACTTGGTTGTTTTTTATTTTCGATTATTTAACAAATTTTTGAGTAAATAGGTAATTGCTTCATATTTTGCAATAAATTACAAGCGTTGTGTAATCGCGCTTCTCTTTCTTTTCTATGCAATCTGACAGTGACCGCGGTTTAGGTGTCGTCAGCGTCTTAAGACACAAATCATTGTGTTGGTACACTGTCGGTAAAATTTGTGATGTATAAAAGCGAGGAGCTGATTCAGTAATGCTTTGTATATAGTTGGGTTATTACTTAGTATTTTGGCGCAATCAAAAACTTTGATGTGCATTTTTTCACAAACGTCAAGTTTAGCAACGCCTAGTCTAACGTCAGCAGATCCCTAAGCTTCCACTTCGGCTATAAATCTACATTTTGGACATTTGTCTGTGATTTTTAGGTGGTCAAACTGGGTGCCTCTCAATTTTGTTAGAATTCTGTTACTAGGCAACTTGCAAGAGTTGCCTAAGGATTACGCTTTGGGAAATGGCATCGAAACTTTAGTGATAGCCAACTGACTTGTGAAATGTTTTTTTGTGCTAAGTCATAATCAGCCTATAATGTTCCCACTGCTGGGACACAGGCCTCCTCTCTGTGAGAGGGAGTGGGCCGTAATCTACCACGCGGGCCCAGTGCGGGTTGGTAGATGTCACATGTCTTCGAATTTTTGGTTCTAGGACATGCCGGTTTCCTCACGATGTTTTCCTTCACCGTTTTGAGAGCTGTGGTGATGAAATAATTTACACAAAGTAAAGCGCCTGTCTGGGTTCGAACCTACGACTTACAACTCGTAAGTCGCGACCGTTACCACTGGGCCACCACTGCTCTGTAATATCTACGTATTATATAAATATGTTGCCTAGTGTTGGTGAAACATTAGTCTCTTAAAACACTCATGATTAAACTTTGGATTATCACAAATTACCCATAGATTAAACTCCATAAATTAATTTGCTTTATAATTAATATTCGTAATGATTATACCCTTCAGAAACACGGTAGTAGCTATAGTAATTACTTCGCGGTTACCGCTGCTTTCAAATCTGGGTCAAACCATACCGTATAAAGAATCATAAAATTAGTTTTTATTTGTGACTCATAAAAAAAATATCGTAAAACGTTATTTCCGTTGTAAACAAATACGTTTATTAAAATTTTCGTTTCAATTTTTCAGTACAATTGTGGCAATAATTTAGCTTTATTCTTCAAACGGTAAATAGGAATATTAATGGTTTATGTAAAAGAATTCACATAATAATTTAAAGTTTTCAGTAGAGTCGTAAAGGGTGGTTTTATTATGCGTTTTTTATTGTTTTTAAGCGTGCCTTGTTTAGTGGCGCCTCGTGAAGTGAATAGAATGAATGTTTATGTGTTTTGTCGCGTGAAACATAAATAAATTAAAAGATAACGCCACCGGGCCGTTGACCGCCACATGCAGTCTGTCTGTGAGCACCTTTAAAGGGGTAAGTCTACCAGAAGGACAATTCTCGTATTCAAAAACATTCAAAATGTAGTCGCAATTTCAGTGAACATCAATGTCAAAAACTTGTCAAAAATGTAAGTAAATAGATTAGAGTGAGGCCACACAGGCGTTGCCGGTGCGTTGCGTTGTCTCATCGCTATGATTTCAACGCACCAAGTGCCACATAGGCAATGCCGCGTCGGAACGCAACGCCACTTACTACGACGCCGCAGGATCTCGGTGTTGGGTACGTCAGTTTTCTTTAGTACAAGCAACACTTCGCAGCGCTGCGGTGCCGCTCCAACACTCAGCATCGCACTGTAACATTCTTCCCCGCTTCGTTTCTCTAGTCTCCTTGTACGTTGAGCATCCATTGTGTCGCTGCACGTCGTCCCAACGCACATTGTGGCAATGACACTGTGATTTGTATGTGGGATGACGCAGTGTCACCGCTGAGGCATCGCAACGCACCGGCAACGCATCGTGTTTCTTCGCTCTTTGAGGTGTTTATGCTGCTTTTTTTTTTTGGGAAATTATCAAATCACTTCTCCCGCTCTGGGCGGAGCGGGAGGGTGTGTTAGACTCTTACTGACTAAAACCCACCAGTGTTCCTTCGGTTGCCTGTGTTGCTCGGACCCTTTCAGACTTTCCCACGACCCCGGCAGGCATCAGCCCTATTGGACCCCTACACTTGTGCTGACATCTCTTTGAGGCGTGCGTTGTACTGCTTAAGACTTAGATTAGAATGAGAACGTTCTAAGAAATACTAGAATTTGGCTTTACCAATATTTTGAGGAAAATGAGCGACTAGATGTGCTTGAAGCATGCCAGCATGAAGTCTAAGGAAGACTAAAACTGGCTGAGTATTAAATTATTAGGTATATTAAGGTTATAATAATGGATGGTCTCATAAGAACGTTATCAAAAATTTTTAATTTTTCAAATTTCAAAAGCTGTTTATAAATGAATTCGAAAAAATACACAGATAAAATAAATTATTTGCAACTTTTATATGTCATATAATATTACACTGTAATATGACAATAAGCAATTGCTATACGCTCGCCCCCTATTACATAACTACCGCCGTAACAACAATATCAACATAACTACCGAAATATGTATGAACTAAAGGTGCACCTCTAACGTACCCTTCGGGGAATACAGGCGTGATGTTATATATGTAATAATATGACATACTCAGCCAGTTTTAGTCCACTAGACTAATAATATGACATACCCAGCCAGTTTTAGTCCACTAGACTAATAATATGACATACCCAGCCAGTTTTAGTCCACTAGACTAATTTCAGCATTCTCGTTGTACTGACTTACAACATAGTACGTTGATACTATGTACGTAGTACATAGTTTTATGTTGATATTTCGTACATTTTCCGTCAGTCTTTTCCTTCCTTATGGAAGGAAACCTAATTAGGGAAGTTAAAAATACAACACAATATTTTAACCTAATAATGGCGGTTAACCAGGATTATATCCATTGCGACACGCAAACTGCACATACTGTGAACTAAAGTAAACATAAAAACCAAATAACTTATTTAATTACAGTATGATAAGGTTTATTTAGATCCTTCAGTTGAAAATTTCGGTGAATGTTTTTTTTGTTATATGTACAAAAAAAGTATTTTTTCTGGATTTTGTTTCAGAAGTGATTTATGCCCAATATTTTAAAGCTCCTAATTTTACTAACTTTTTTCTTAATAATACAAGGAACCTTTATAAGTTCACAATTAGAAACCATTTTTCCATTGAGAAACTTACTGAAGTCTACTTAGGAACTTACCTTGTGAAAGAAGTGGCTATGGCCAATACTAGTCTTAAATTTACGTTATTTTCTTCCTGAGCACCCTCTTATGTACTCGTAGGTAGAGGTTAATAATAAATAGCTTGTTTAAATTATTGGGAATACTTTTTCCGATATTCTTTCATAACACTTACCCACCTCATCTTCATCTGTGTAGCCTTTTCCCAATTATATTGGAGTCAGCTTCCAGTCTTACTATATGCAGCTGAACAACATTTACCCATCTATTAAATCAAATATTTAAAGCCATTGCACCAAGCAAACGCGCTCAAGTTTCATAACAAAACTTCGCAATATTGTCACTACAGCTTTACATCACTTCAGTTTAATTGATTTATACACGCTCCTAATGAGAACGCGCTCATCAACCCGTTAAGTCCAGCCAAAGATCGGCCAGCGACCTGCGACCAATCAATTCATATTAAAGTTATCCGTTATGGGTGTTTTTGAAATGATATTACGCAAGTTTGATTAGATTACAAATGGTATGAAAAATTGTTTGGTTTTATCATCTTGTTGGTAATACTTACTTTCTAGTTAGGTTAGAGGTGAATTCTAACTGTATGAGTTATAAAGCTGATTATTATTTACGTCAGTAATTCACAAAATCACCGTGCAACTGATTAATGTAAGGGCCTGTGCACACGTTCCACAACCACACCACATCGCAGCGACAAAATGTAAGCAAGCAGTGGTTACGTGTGAATAGTGTCGCTGCACATACGGCAGTGTTACAAGACGAAAATCTTTGACCAGTGCGTGTTGCCAGTGATGACCTATGGCACTGAAACGTGGTCGCTCACAATGGGCCTTATTAGAACGCTAAAAGTCACCCAAAAGGCAATGAAGAGGGCTATGCTTAGAGTTTCCCTACGTGATCGAACCAGAAATGAAGAGATCCGAAGGCAAAATAACGTAACCCACATAGCCCGAAGAATTGTAAGTGGCAGTGGGCAGGGCACATTGTTCGCAGAACAAATGGCCGATGGAGCGACCGCGTACCGGAAGACGTAACGTCGGAAGGCATCCTACAAGGTGTACCGATGACCTTGTGAGGGCTGCAGGAAGCACAGAACCGGTCGACGTGATGGTGCTCGGGGGTCTTTCGGCAGAAATGATGAATGATGATGAGTGTAACTTCAGTGCAGCTTCTTGCAGTTGCATTATGGTCACTACAAAATTTCCATGTGGTTGCGTTGGCACTGGTATTTGCGTTGTGGTTACGTTGTGGCTACTTTTTGCAGAAATATCGACTCCGGCTGTGACAGTGTCGTCGCGTTGACGCAACGTTGTAGTTATGCTGTAGCTGTGACGTCGCCTTGATGTGGTCGGTATCGCCATATGGTTGATTTTGAAGGCCAAATGTGGTCCGTGTGAATAGACTATTCATTTTCATACAAATTAGCGCCCGTCCACGTGGTTTCGTTGTGGTGTGGTTGAGGTACGTGTGATCGGGCTCTAAAACTACGGCTACAATTTCCAATCAGGAGAAGAGTAAATACAATCTTTTGCTATCCTAGATGTTTTTGCGCGCTTGTCTAGTCAAACTTTTCTCATATCCATTAAAAAAACACTATACTCAACAATCCCTTTCTTCACCCATGTCTTAGTACCTCATCCCAAGCAGGTAGTCAAAACGATTTGTAGAAATTTGTCAAAGGAATCTTCGCAAACTAAGAATGAATTCATTACGCAAACATCTGTTGGTTTTCGAGGGCCGAGTTGAACTAGCGGTCGGGACCCAAAGCTTTCATACTTCGATTAATCCGGATGATAAGAGGCCGCAAGGACTTACAATGTGTGCCTTAGAGATTCCAGATTGAAAGCCGATAAACACATTTGAAGTAGAAAAATGTTTTTTTGAGTAACTTATCAAGTTATCAGCGATCTCTTGGTGTTTGTCGGGAGCACGTGTTTTGACTGGATATTATATTTTTGCGGACAAGCGGCGTTCGTCAATTGTTTGCTACATTTTTGTAGCGATGTTATCGCTGTGTCATCTGAGGTTAAGTACATCACTATGTGGCAACAGTTACATACCATTTCGTAACTAAGTACACTTGGGAGTATCGCAATAAGCAATAAGATAAGAGTGATGGGCAATGGAACGAATGCTAAGGATATCAAATAGGTCTCTTTTTGTTTCAAGTATATTTAAACGTAATGGCTACTACCTTAAGACATTGTTGGAATTGCTGATTCGATGTTTGGTGAATTTGCCTTCAAAATAGTAACAGTTGTTTAGATAGATTTATTTTTACCAATCCGTACCGTCGAATGGATTTTATTGGAGAATAATAACAATAAGTGAGCAGATGTAGCCCAGTAGTTATGACCGCGACTGACGACTTGTAGGTCGTAGATTTTAACCCAGACAGACGCATTACTTTGTATAAATTATTTTATCACCAGTGCTCTCAAAACGGTTAAGGAAAATATTGTGAGGAAAACGGCATGTCCTAGAACCAAAAAAATCTAAGACATGTACGCACTGGGCTCGTGTGGTAGGTTACAGCCCACTCCCTCTTACCAAGAGGAGGCCTGAGTCCCAGCATTGGGAACATTATAGGCTGATTATGATAATAACAATAAAACATCTTCAGCCGTGTGATACAAAATTCTCACATCTATGAGCAGGGTGCGTTCCATTTCTTCTCCGAACGATGCATAAACACAATAACATTACGGCCACGTAGATGCTCAGATTAATTGCTAACAAGGACGCAGGCGTCGTGTGTGGCTGTCCTTTGACGCATCACTGATCAAAATCACGATAATGGCCCAAAACCTAGCGAGCGTTATAAAATTCCTCGGGGTTACGTCACGATGTCATTACATGCCAGTTCTTTTTGTTGTCCCACTAAGGCCCTTGATTATCTAAATGCCTTTGATACAGTGAAGGATTAGAGTACTTTTGACTTCGCCTTAATTGTTCATTGTGAGATTTAGAAGCTGCGCGCATCCCTTTCTTACGTAGTTACGTCAGAGGTCGTATAAAGGAATTTCAATTATTTATACTCTCAACTCTCAAGTCTCTTAAAGGTTATTTTCGTTTGCAAAGAGAGTCTTAGCGTATAAATATCGTAATGTTTTACGAATGATCACATTTGTTCGGGATAAAAATATCCTCCAAGGTTTCCAACAACACGTTGTTCATAAATTATGTTATTTAAGCAACATCGGTATTCTACAAAAAAATATTATCCGAGTAAATAATGAATGGTTCATTTAGACATGACGTCTTCTTTCTACGCGTTGTTTAGGACCTTATTGTGTTCGAAAATACAATTTTTGGTCAATAGGAGGTTGAACTGTGCGAGCCGTGCGGTTGACAGAGTATTTATATAAACAGTCCTGCCCGGGGCCTATTGTCGTTGGCATTATAGACCGTCCTTTAATCTGCCGAAAACAATTTCGCACGAATTGTTAAGCTGTTATTGTGAATATTGTTTGTCTTTTGCTCAATCGGCTGGTCAATTTTGGGAGGCTGTCTGATGTCTTTTGGTTACGTATTATCTAGGGAGATGACACGTGTTTCGTTTTGTTATAAAACTATTTACTATGCAATTATATATCAAAATCAATGTATTATAAATCTAAGTTAGATATTGTTTAGCTAAGCTTATGATGAGGTTTGAGAACAATCAAAATAAGATCATGTAGCTTCCTTGGTCTGTCCTACCAAAGTCTTGCCACAAAGGGTCAAACATTTCCCTGACAAATTATAAGCCACTGTAAAAAAAATACCATCGAACCAATCTTTTTTCAACAGCAAACAAACTCTTTTGTCATCGAATTCAATATCAGAGCGATAGCTTTTGTCTCTGCGTGCAAAATTTTGATAAAACAGAATTGAAATCCGAACATACGGAGCCACACAATGTCGTGTAAAGTGGGCGTGTTTTATTTATAGTCTGTTGTGATCATTGCACAATTGTATAAAAAAAATGTTTTTGAGAAGCCTCTGAAGGGAAGTAATGGGCGTTTATTGTAGGGTTATTTTTTGTAAAGTTTAGCGAGGCGGTGGTCGAATGGAAGCAATTGTGCGGTACAAACCGTCTAAAACTGCTAGCGTTAGTTTAATGCCTGGCTGATTTATTTCTAACTAATTCTAAATAATTCGTTCAATTTGTGACACGATCTGTAACCTATTTACCATATATTGATTACAAAACGAGGATTTTCCCTAACAAAAAGTATCATTTGTAGGATATATGCTTAAATCTTTGTCTTTGATATTGCTCCATGACAACTGGGTTAGCGTTACATACAAATAAAGTACCCCTATACCAACTCACTTTTATCGAGTGACTTTGTCGCTGGAGAAAACTATTAGTATGAAGTTTAAAACTATGTTATTGTTTCTTAAAAGTATAACGTGCATGCTAGCCTCGTGGATGCAAAACAAAATGAATCCGGGAATGGCAGATTACCAACTTTATCCTTGTTGCATCCAATACAACATGCTTATAATGCTGTATGCGTCACCTAATGGTGCCCAAAGACACCGCCATTTGCTGACGTAATGCAAGAGAATAAAAAAAAAGTATGCATTAATATAACATGGTGTAGACACATCGAATCTATCTAATACTATTATCCGCTAAATAATCATCTACCATACGTCTTCTACCGATTTCATTTAACAGAGCACATAGTCCAAAACTTTCTTAGAAAATTGTCGCAGAACAGCCCCACTCTATATTACAATATCGATACGAAGCTTCAATAACCGCCCCGTCCGGGCTTTCTGGTATTAATAGAGTGGGCCCTTGCAACGATAATAATGGCTATTTGCCATGCTATTGTCCACGTGGTTTGTGAATGGAAGGCGGAGGTAGGCACGTCATTATTCTGACAGACGAATGTACTGGGGTTGGACTTTGTATCGATATATTGTCAATGTTTGCTGTATCGACGTGAACATGGATGTAATAATAATAATAATAATATAATATAATAATAATAATATTCTTATTACTAATGTTTTCATTTTTTTTCTGGTTACTGCATAACTACATTGTTTAAGAACGAATTAAATGAATTTTGACAAAAAATAAATCGACTAACAGAATAAGAAGAATGAAGAATAAAGCAAAGAAAATCAGAAGTGAAGATATAAATAACTGTATTATCATCGAAGTGCTTGTGTATTGATGAAAGGGTAGGTACGCATTATTTATACAATTTCCACATAGACGGCTGGCGAAATAGTAAATAGATTTTGTTTCGGATCTTAGCATAAATAGGTTGGAAAAGTAGATTCTCCAAGCAATAATGAGTTCAATCATCAATCAATCAATCAACTCAGCCTATAACAGTCCACTGCTGGACATAGGCCTCTCCTAGGCTACGCCACAACGCACTCCGCCTTCCGCATCCAGTATGTCCCAGCCACCTTTTTAAGGTCGTCGGTCCATCTAGCTGGAGGGCGTCCCACTCTACGCTTGCTGATACGCGGTCTCCACTTCAGGACTCGTCTGCTCCACTGGCCGTCGGTCCATCGACAAACATGGCCAGCCCACTGCCACTTCAGCTTGCTTACTCTGCAGGCTATGTCGGTAACTCCGGTTCTCTTCCGGATAACTTCATTTCTGATCTTATCCTTCAAAAAAACTCCGAGCATAGCCCGCTCCATGGCGCGCTGAGCGACCTTGATATTGTGGACCAGCCCGACTGTCAGTGTCAATGTTCGCATTCGCGGGCCCTATCAGAATACCAGCGCTGCGGTATTTATTTTTTAAATATCGCAGCATTATGATGAGATAGGAGCCTTTTTAGCATCGCACAAGTCGTTCTTATTGATTTTCTTTGTTGTTTTTTGTTTATTCGATGTTTCGTTTTAAATGCTCCTTTTTTTTTACTTTTGTATTTCTTGTGCGTGTCCCAAATAAAATATTTTTCTTTCTTTCTTTTCTTTCATTCAATCATAACTTATCGATATAGGTACTTTTGTGCCCCAACACTAAAGCGCAACATTATAGTTCCCACATTTTTTGCGCAAGCCCACAAGGATTACCAAACAATGTGCGTAGACGCAGGCCACACATCATAGCAACGAGCAAACTTTTTGCCGTCACATTTAATGGGATTCCGGACTTTATTGTAAGATTCTTAAAGAAATATTATTGTAAGTATAATTTCATACACCAGGTGAAAATTATATAAAAATAGATTTAAAAGGGCTTTGGTGTTTGCCCGATTAGAGAAGATTGGACAAATCACTTGGCCGTTACTTTATAATGTTTTCAAAACACGCTTAATTTTTTGCCAGCTGTCTGATTTACCTTACATTTTTTGCTTAAGATCACCTTATTAAGATAAGTGACTTGACTCTACCAAAAAAACATACCTATTTAAAATCCAAGAAAAATACACACGCAACAACAATGCCTGGCAATTTTTTAAACTCAATAATTTTATTTAAAAAATCTTCTCGTAAAAGTCAGTAAATTAAAGTTAAAATAAAAACATATCGCTCAACGCGCCTATAGAAGTTTTTTTTTTTTTTAACTTCTATAAAATAATGATTTTCTAAAACAAAATTTAAAAATTGCACAATACACACAAATTAAGTTTAATTTGTGTGTATTGTGCAATTTTTTAATTTTTCACGTGGTCAATTTAACTTCACTTACTGCTACTACAGCATGTCGGCGACGCGAACTCATCATTTTTTCCCCCTACCAAAATCGCTCAAGGCGCCTAAATAATTTTTCATTTCAATAATATCAAATAAAATCTATGGCTATTAATATTACCAGACCGTGCCTATAATTATTTAAACTTTATGAAAAACGAAATTATTATAGGTAAAAAAAACATGATTTAATTAGCATAATTTTTACTTGATACGTGGATTGGTGATAGTTTATTGTTTTAACTTGTTACCATTTAGGTATGTGGACTGCCAAAGACCGATGCTGCTGCCATCTTTATAGGCATA
The DNA here is from genome assembly GCA_905333075.3 of Atethmia centrago. Classification (NCBI taxonomy): domain Eukaryota; kingdom Metazoa; phylum Arthropoda; class Insecta; order Lepidoptera; family Noctuidae; genus Atethmia; species Atethmia centrago. Next base: position 10,404,782 of record HG995382.1, read on the forward strand.
TTTCCACAGACGATAATAGTACCTACTCTCGATATTTCTTGAAATCACAGTTACCTAGGTGCAGTGTTTTATAAGAAGTTATTGAGAACAAATTAGATAGAAAATACAATATATTATGAGTTTTATTTCAGTAGATTACCTAAATAACAGTTACAAGCGCCTATGTTTTATCTCTGCACCAAACTATTGATTCCCACCGTAGTTTCAGTTCGGCAACATTTTGCTACAATGTAGGCTTTCGCGGTTAGAGCTTCCATGCGGTCAACATAGATGGCGCTGTATAACATTTTAATGTTTAAAAAGATAATGTAAATGAAGTCTCTTTAAAAATTTACTTAATATCTGCAGTTCTATGTTTTTTTTTTATTTTACTTGTGCTCTTTTTGGTTGTTGCAACATGATGATTCTTATTATAAGATAAGAATCGTCATGTTGCAACATATATGTGTCTAAAAATTTTATTTGTATCAGTCTTTTATTTAATGGAACAATAATTTTTTTATAACTATTTTTAGAATACTCTGATATCATTTAATCTCTTATAATGTGTATGTTGAAAATGTTTTCAATATTTTTCTCTCGATCTATGATCTCGAGATTTTGAATAAAATAAAGAAAGTGTAGGTATAACTATCATATTTATATAAAATTTGGTAGCAAAATGAAAGAAATTGTCATCAACTTTTAAATGCCACACGAAACCATATTAAACCGTTCATAGAAGATAATCATAAAGCTAACACCGCAAATGGAGCGTATTAACATAGTAACAGAGCAAACTGTTGGGACGAATATAACAAAGAGTTTTTTTTTAAACAAATTGTCCTAAAGAGCATTTTGAGACACTATAAAATGTAACACAATCTTGAATAGCGTATAACAAAAAAGGTAAATTACATTAACTATGTAAGAAAAAATTGATCTTAGGCAGCTATTGTTAAGGATCGTTTCCATTTATTCAAGCGCTAGAAATCAAAATACCTCCTACTTAAGGTACCATTTTATGGCCCCAGTAATGGCTAAATTTCGATAACCACTACAAGCGTAAAAGTGGTAATCTCTGTAACTGAAAGCACACTGCCAAAAATGACTGTCCATCAAATCCAATTTCACTGCCAAATACAAGTAGTATTTAGTATTACAGCATAAGTCATCTCCATCCCATCTTCTGTCCTCAGGCATCTTTGCAGCCAAGTTACCGCGGATTCGTGCAGCGTAAAGGCGGGATTATTTGACGCCTCGTTGGCTACGATGGCTAAGCAATCCAGCCGGATTATGACTTGGTATACGATGGTTATGTTAGAATATCTCCTTCAGGTGAATTTCACGTTCATTGGACAGAAAACTATTAAGATGTCGCTTGTAATTTGTATTGTTGCTGTGGTTCTTCTTTTACTTTTAGAGAATCACAGAAGTAAGGTACATGACTAGAGGCAATGGGGCACTATAGGCCGATGGCGTAGATGAAATTGCTAGAGAAATGAAGGCATGATTTGTTGATGTAATCCTTCAATCAACTGGAAAAGAGGCTATGAATATATCATCTCTTAAGTCTTACGGAAACATAAATGTGTATTTGTGTATAAGTATATAAATAAATAACAAATAAATGTATTTTGTTACCTACTGAGTTTTTTTGCTAGATACCAACTGAACCTTCTCTCAGGGAGCTCTTCAGTCACATAAGCTGACTGGTTTATGTTGACGAAACCCTAATGAAATCTTTAATCACGCAAAGCAACGTGTGAACGTCAGGGATTAATCCCTTACCTTAATTTAATTAAAACCTTACCATAAAGCGAAAAGTTCGTACAAAAAGATACCCCTTAAAATATGTTTCATTTTATCAGATCCTGTTTCAATCTGATAAAACTCAGACTCGATTCGTTTCTAAACTTTTCTTTTATCTGGCCACAGAGAGGATGAACCGTTACGCCCAAAATTTGTATACGTTTATCGCTGAATGGAAACTTTGCTTAAATCTATTTTATATTCAATCTTTCAAGTCTGTGTTTATTCATGATAAGGAGGGACGTCCTTCTTCTGTTTTAATCTAACGAAATTAGGTTTGCTTTTGACTTTGGAAGTGATACTTTTTGGAAAGTATCTAATTATACTGTTTACTGAAGAAAATTTATTGGCTACTTGATATTTATTAGATCCTTAAATTTGGGAATTTCCTTAAATCTGTTTTTCTTTAAATCTATCTACGCTTTATATGTTAATAATAATTATTATTTAAAAATACAGATTCACATAATTAAATAAGTAAATTGTTTTTTTTTTTTTAATAAAATACCGGTGTTCGAACTTATTATTCAGATTTCGTGTGAATAAGAGATTACATAACTAAAGCAGAAACAAACTGATTTCTGTCTAAAGAAAGGACCTATTATTGTTTGTTTGATGATGATGTCTTTATTTTTTATGTTTTTTTTAATGATGCAGACTTGTAGATGTATGTGCCTACAGTGTTAATTTTATTAAGATATCAAAATATTTGGTATAATTTGAAACCTTTTTTTTTATACTACCAAGTTATATATTTATTTACATAACCAAATTACAAGATGATTATTAACATTAACTAAATTAAATTAAAACTAAGTTAAGCTTAAAAAAGGCCCTCGGGGCATTGTACCGAGGATGCTGGCGGCATTTCCTCGCTGAATTGCAATGCTGATGCTGCTTTTCGGTCACCAGTTACATCAACTAGAAGTTTCGCGATTTCCGCAAATAACTTATGCGCACTGGGACCCCACGGATTTTTTTTTTTATATTTTTCATGTTATTTAATAACGTTATGTTGGAACGTGCCCTTCACTAAAACTGTCTCTAACATCCTTTATAGCTACTACATTTTACGGAAATAACAACTTCTTAACCAAGAACAGCCAATTTTTTTTGTATCTGACTTACATGAAATGTTTGCGAATTTTTCTCAGTCATGTCTATGATATAAAAACAGGAATATTTATAGAAACAAAAGCACCTATATTCTAGAGTAAATTTTGTAACAATTAGTTGTTATTACAATTCTCAGATACAATGTTGTGTAATATATTAATTATTTTTAGTTTCTACTGTGCTTCCTTCACTGTACTGAGCGCAAGAAAGTGGGAAACTAAAAATATGTTATTTGTAACCACATTCCTTGTGTTTTAATGTATTTCAATGTTTCATGAAAACACATCTTTACATATTACTAATTAAAGTCGATCAGTCTCTGTCTGTGTTACCGCGTTATTCTTCTAAATTACACAACGGATTTTGATGTGGTTTTCACTAGTATTTAGGGAAATTATTCTGGAAGGTTAATGTGTATAATACATTAATATTAAACTTATAAATCATAAAGAAATCATGATATTTTGTCCAGTCGTAAAGACCGTATGAAGCAGGTGGTAGTGGAATTATATTAATAATAATAATTAATGATAATATATTATTAATTATATAATCCTAACAAAATGTGGAATTGGAAAAAAAATTTGTGAATTTAAACATTTTGTCTAGATCTAATTCTAATTGCCTTTTTTTGATAGTTATGTAAATCAAAACATGTTTTCCTATAACCAGCTTTGCAACAGCGTTTCAGTAAAACTTATCAACCAACGTGACACAATGTTACTCTTTTGCAGATGTAAAGAAAGTACTATGTAGCTATGATGATGAAAAATGTCTTTCCGACTCTACAAAAGCCATATACCCAATTATTGTTGCTGGCAGACCAGGGGAAGTTGAAGCCTCAGATCCTTTGTATCTGGATGAAATTATCATAGAAGAACCCAAGTTCAAATTTGTTTTTTCGAAAGCGAAGATGTCGGGATTACAATGTTGTACGGTTAAATGTGTTGTAAGTTGAACCTAATACCGGGTAGGTGCGGATTGATGAAAAATAACATAAATAAGCCGTCCTAATTTCTAAATCTAACTAGGCAAATTTGTTTCGACATGACGTTTTACAATTTTATGTTAAATTTCACTAATCTGTACCCAGCGTAACAAGGCAATGTTCCGCTTATTCGTAGATTAAAATTCTTGCTTAGATTATTAGAACTAAGTTTTCTATTTGACAAGCATTGGTGTGACTTAAGTCTAGCGGTGGATAAACACTCTTATCACATAAAAATTGAATAAGGATGATGGTGGTGAAGATGATGCACGATTATAGATTTTTTATAATTTTAGGGTAACCTCAGAAAAGGCATATTTCATTTACCAGATTTGGTGTCCAAGTATCAGAGTTGTCAACCTATGAAGCCGATGGAGAATATAATGGAACGCCTTTTGGTGGAAAAGGCACAAGTCAAGTTACGTTCAGTGAGTACATTTTCGAAATACCTATATTGTGAAAATATTTGATACTTAGGGATTTATACATGTAACGATTTAGCAAGGGCATAACCTTAGATGGCCAAATAATAGTCCTAAGCAAAACAAATATTTCTCTTGTGCGCGATATTCAATTTGCACCGTTTTAAAAGCCTCTTCCTCTCACTTCATTCATTTAATTAATTTATCACTTTTATAATATATTTAATTTTATTTACACATACATAAACATAACATCACGCCTTGTTTCCCCAAAGGGTTGGGTAGAGGTACACCTGTAGTACACCCACATTTCGCCAGTTATGTTTAAGTCCTATGTAATGGGGGCGAGCCTATTGCCATCAACCGGGCACGAATCCAGACTTCAGACTGCTACTGAGAAATTCCAGACAGAAAAACCCAGTAACACTTTGCCGGACCCGGGAATCGAACCCAGGACCTCATGCTCAGCAGTAGCGCTTGCAACCACTAGACCAACGAGGCAGTAATTTTATTTATATTTTAAATAACTACAACATCTGGCTAAAGGGCTACTACGACAAACATATCGACGAGGCAGGTGATCTTCATACTCAAGTCACCAATTTTATTATAAATATTCGCGCTGAAGAAGTAACACGAAACGTCACAGATCTTTGTTTCGGAGGGCAGAAAAGTAAGATACAGGATTTTTTTTTCTGTTATTTGTAGTTTCTCTCGCATATTAAGGCTTCGCGAGACCAGCAGGCTTAGCATGACACTCTCTATTTCTTCGAAGAATAGACACGGCTCTTTCTATACAAAGTGACATTTCGTTTCTTAGTTTTTGACATCTCACCGTAGAAATCCTTTTACAATCTGTCATCTTGTCTTCCGTTTCTAACGATCTTTGTCTAGGTCCTTTTTTATGTAGAAGGATTTCTACGATGGGATGTCAAAAAAGGAGAAACGAAATGTCACTTTGTATGGAAAGAGCCGTGTCTATTCTTCGAAGAAATAGAGAGTGTCGTGCTAAGCCTGCAGTTATGACGTCTGGATCATTAATGTCTCTAGACACCTATATACCAAACTTAGTGATTAAGAAAAAATACCTTTTGATTGTTCTACGTTGACTTTTATGGACAATGAGGGAAACATGATTAAGGAATAAAATAATGAAATCTCTCTAGTTATTTCCTCACAAGACTATCAGTCACTTATCTGCATGGTCGTCACATGATCTGAGCAAGATAATATCTGGACTTTAATAGACAATTTAACCTCTGAGTTTGTTTCGGTGATTCTTCTCAGAGTAGTTGGTTAAGAAACAGCGAAATCTAGGTTTAAAATGCTATTATTTCGTTTTGACATGTAAAGGTGTGTTCTTAACCAATTTACAGAAATAAAATATCATAATACCTTATAAACCAGTAGGTAAATCTTAGAAACACTTCTGACAAATTCTTCTTCTTAGCGTGACGAAGGTAATCTAAATTGATTCGGCTCAGAATTTAGCTACGATGGTAAGTAATTATAATAATATAAATTCCCGTTTTACATATTTTTAGGTACCGAGGGTACGACTTTTTTTTTTGAGGGTGGGAAATCATCAAATAACTTCTCCCGCTCTGGGCGGAGCGGGAGGGTGTGTCAGACTCTTACTGACTAAAACCCACCCGTATTCCTTCCTGTTGCCTGTGTTGCGGGGGCCTCGGTGACCCATAAGTACCTTCCCGCGACCCCGGCAGGCATCGGCCCTAGTGGACCCCTACTTTTGTGCTGTCGACATCTCTTTGAGGCGCGCGTGGAATACGACGCGCCGTCGACCCGGGCCTGGTCCTTACCGGATGGTGAGCTACCCATTGCTCACCGTCCGCAAGCCCGCGCCTACGGTGGCTGGAAATCCGCCCGAGATTCCCGACGCCCAGGGCGTCTCCTGCGGCGGCTAGGGGCGAGAGGGCGCGAAACGTGCCTTTCCCTCAACCGTCCCGCCTCCTCCTTCGCGAGCATTACTGCTTCGCAGAAGGAGGTGACGGCTGCCCATGCCCTCTCGCTCCGTACCATGGCCTGAACCAGGGCCGGACGCGAGAGGTCTCTGCCGCCGATCGCCTCCACGAGGACACGGCGGTGCTCTGCCCAAGCCGGGCATACCTCCACCGTATGCTCCACCGTGTCCTCCGGGCGATCCACACAGTGGTGACACCTGGATGTTTCCTCCCGTCTTATCCGACACACCTCCCGAAGCTGCCGTGTCCGGTGAGGACCTGCGTCAGGCGGAAGGTGAGGACGCCACCGAGGGTACGTCTGAAGGACAATTAAAACAGTTGGAGATTCACATCCGATAACCCATCATGTACAAGTTTCTGCAAAAATACATCAAAAATCTTAATTCGTTTTTGAAAACTGTTCCCATTAAGGACATCCATCATCAATTAGTGGCAGAGTAAAGAACATATAGTCGCATGATTATAATTATCTTATTTAATTCATGGTTTTCTTAATCCTGCCTTTATCCGTAATGTAACTAGCAAGATTATTTTTTTACAAATTTTATTAGAGACGTGAATTCTGTGAAAATTAACCCCTGCTAATATTTATTGATTTGAAAGAGCACTCTTTCAAATCAATAAATATTAGCAGGGTTTATTTTTAACAAACACACAACAAACATTAAGATGCACAGTAATAAAAATGTATCGAAAATAAAAAAAAAATATGTATAAGATAACTTTGATTTTTCTGTCTGATGCAAAGTTTTAATTACATCTAAAAAAGCTATTAAAAAGTTGAGGATATTAAACAACGCAGCGGCTAAAAATAGAACTATGTTAGATTTGTAACATCTGTCAAATTGTAAATGTTTGTCACTAAGTAATATATTTATTAGAATATTGCGATCATTATTATTTTTTAATCTTACTTATTCAATAACTCCACTAGGGGTTCGCGCACAGGTACATTTCCCTCTCTTGTCAATTTATTTAATTCGCCACTTTTGTAAATAAGTCAGTTTCACCGATTGGTCAGTTTTGCGGATTAGACAGTTGCGCGAATTCGACAAACCCCAGTGTACGCCGGTTTCAATAAAAAAAAAAAAAGTAAGTATTAAGGTCTACTTAAGGCGCTGACAAGACCCAATTGACGAAAATAGGCATCTCTTAAGAGAAAAAAATTGCCAAATCTGTATATTTTGTGGTAGAGTGGAACATATTTCCCAAAAATTGGTTGTTACCAAAACACGTTTTGAAAAAAAATCTCGATACAAACTAACGTTAAACTAACCTTTTACCTTGAGTTCTAATCCAAAATATCTGTATTAAATACCAACATACGTTGCGTTTTAAATTATTAACAAGAACGTCTTATTTGAATGCTTCTGCATTCAAATTCTCTTGTTCAACCAAGTTCTCTTGGTTGTTTTTTATTTTCAATTACGCAACTCAATTTTGAGTAAATTGATAATTGCTTCATATTTTGCAATAAATTACAAGCGTTGTGTCATCGCGCTTCTCTTTCTTTTCTATGCAATCTGACAGTGACCGCAGTTTAGGTGTTGTCTGCGTCTTAACAGATTTCACTAAGGTTATATTATGATGTTATAAGTTAACTTTCAAATATTGTAATTTTAAAAATACAACTTTAAGTTTGATTTAAATTGGGTTAGGTATTCCTTACATCTATGTTTCTGTTTAAACGTAAACATACAATTTTCCTTATGTGTACCCAACTGGAGAATTAAAGAAACTGGCAAACACTGGAAATTGTCTAGTTGACGCAACAGTCTAATCCGCAGTACTGACCAATCAGCGGAATTGATTAACATCGAAACTGGCGGATTAAATAAACTCAGTGAGGGAAACAGACCTGTGATACGCGGACTCGTCTTGCGGCCGAGATGATGTTACTAAGGCAAGCGTTACTAGTAATGCAGCTCAAAGTTTAAAAAAAAAAACAGATTCACAACGTCTTTTTTAATGTTTTGATGCAAAAAGTTAAAAACACGCTTTGATTTCAATTAAGTAATTTTTTTGCAAAAGTTGTTTTTGACTTTTGACTACGGAACCCTAAAAACATAATTTGTATTTGAGCCAAAAACACCATTGGAAAAAATGGAACCCTTATAGTTTCGCCATGTCCGTCTGTCTGTTTCTCTGTAGCTCAGACATTCTTATTGTAGAAAGCTGTAATTTGGTATGTGTATACACATTAATCACATTGCACGTAAAGCGGGGATGATATTTTTTTCTCGACTATCCCATTTACTATCCATATACTATCCCACGGTGCCGTCGGATAGGACGTTCAAAAATATTGGGGGTCTATAAAAACCATTTTTCGATTCAGGGATCCATTTGCGTAATATTAAGCGTTAAAGTGTAAACACTAAAATGTTTGATTCTGTCATCGAAAATGTGCGAAAGAAACTGAAATGTGAATGAAATGTGCTAGTGGTAAGACAATAGTCATATTATGTGGTGATTTTAATATTAATTTATTAGAAAATAACTCAAATACTGTTAGATTATTAAGTCATTTTAGGTCATTTGATTTGTCAAATATTTTTATTGAATCAACAAGTGACAGCTGCTTCTGTCACTTGTTTAGATAATATTTTTTGTAATTGTGATTACTTACACAAGCAAATTGTAAATAAGTTGCCAACTGATCACAGTGGACCAACAATAATAAAAGCTCATATATACCTTTACAAAAAAATAAAATAAGGTTTAGGCCAATTAATTACATGTAAAAATTTAGAGAACTGATATAATTTTTGGCCAGTAAATTATGTGTTCAGAGTTTTAATAATAATGTGACCCAACTGAGTTCTACGCCAAGTTCTTTTTACCATTAAGGGCTCCCACACAAAACTGCGAATTCGCATCGCATCGCGAAAATCTGCGACCTCGATAACATTTTATTATGAAAAAATGACATCGAGCTCGCAGATTTTTGCGATGCGATGCGAATTCGCAGTTATGTGTGGGAGCCCTAAGCACGCAATTTAATGACGCTTTTCAATTGAAGACTAAAAGTATTTACACAAAGTTCTTATTTAGTGATTGGGCGTCTCTAGGTATTCGTAAAAGGAAGGAATAGCGTTTTGAACTTTATGGCCCAAAGCAACATATGAATAAACAACATACAAGCTTCCGTCAGTATATTGCAAAACATTCTAAAATTTTTAAAAGTGTGTGCATAATAGCTAAAGCTCTTTATATTTCCAATAAAATAAAATCAACTGATGATAAAATAAAAAATACTACCTGGCAAATAATAAATAATGCAGCAGGTAGAAAAAAACAGAGTAATGTTGAATTTAATTTAGAGACAGCACATGGGCCCATCACTCCAGATGTATAATTAGCTCAGAAATTTAAAAACTTTTTGCTGATATTACCCTTAAAACTACTGAAGCTTTTAATTCCTCCCCCGCGCTTTCTGCTGAATTACTTAGAAATAATGAAAAGGCATGCCCTTTGGAGTTTAGGTTTTAGCAAACAAACCTGTTATGAAAGCTTTTAAAGATTTTAAAATTATATCAACAGAATATCTCTGGGGAATGTCTCTAAAAGTCTGTAGATCTATCATCGAAACCATTGCGCCCTATTTAGCTTTCATATTTAACACCAGTGTGAACCAAGGCGTCTTTCCGGATTTGATGAAACACAATAAAGTAGTTCCTTTATTCAAATCTGATTATAGTAAAGAACACAACAATCATAGGCTTGTGTGAATTCTGCCAGTTCTCAGTAAGGTGTTTGAAAAGTTGATGCTAAATCAAATGTTACGTCACTTTAATAAAAATACTATCTTGTACAACTTACAGTACGGTTACACCAAAGGACGTTGTACCACTGTTATCCTAAAAAAGATTTTTTTTAACGCCTGGGAAGAAGAACAAGATGCCATTGGAATCTTTTGCGACCTCTTAAGGCGTTCAATTGCGGTAACCATGAGACACTACTGCTGAAACTAGAGCACTATGGGATTAGGAATATAGCTCTTGATTTACTAAGATCACACCTGAAAGATAGAAAGGTAAAAGTACAAGTAAATGGCATAAACTCATTGGGGTCTGAAATGGCAATGGGCGTTCCTCAAGGTTCGATATTGGGTCCATTCCCCTTTTAAGTTTACATTAATGGTTTACCCCAATTTTTCAAAATCAAATGGAGATTCATTGTTAGACACGGTGAATGTGATATCATATTAAATGCAAAAAAAGGGAATTTATTAATCAAATGGTTTTCCTACGAATTACTCTAAACGAGAAACTACAACGGGGACCACATATAACATCTCTTTTTTTTTGGGTGGGAAATCATCAAATAACTTCTCCCACTCTGGGTGGAGCGGGAGGGTGCGTCAGACACTTACTGACTAAAACCCACCAGTATTCTTTCCGTTGCCTGTGTTGCCAGGGGCCTCGGTAACCCTTTGGTACCTTCCCGTGACCTCGGCAGGCATCGCCTAGTAGACCCCTACGCTTGTGCTGATGACATCTCTTTGAGGCACGCGTGCAATATAACGCACCGTTCGACACGGGCCTGGTCCATAACGGACGGTGAGCTACCCATTGCTCACCGTCCGCAAGCCCACGCTTACGGACGCATATCTTGCGGGGTGGCTAAGCTCAGTCGCTAACAGATGTAGAAACCGCGATTTGGTCCATTTTAGCTAGTTCCATAGCATTATGTTGTATGGCATTTTATTGTGGGGTCGGACTGCTAACTTTAATAAAACCTTTATTTTGCAAAAGAGAGCTGTCAGAGCCATTTATAATCTACGTCAACTCGAAACTCTTTAAAAAGATTAATATTATGACGGCACCTCGCCAATTCATTTATGAAAATACTTAGGTCATACTAAAAGTTTCTGGATTCTGATAAATAATACTAGATATTAGACTTATTGTTTCTCAAAGTATATGCCCTCACAATTTATACTAAAATGTATAAATTGTATTCGCTGGAACCATTGTAAAAAGCAGTTGGACTAGTCATCCTTAGGGACCTCTTCAATGGCTTTGTGGAACGCATTCACCGCATTCGTATAACGCGTGCCTCTAAGTTTGTAAGGAAACAAAAAGAAGTCGCAAGGTCTCCGCTGCCGCGAGAAATCGCGGCACAGCGGCACAGCGGACGGAGCTCCGGCGAGATCTCATGGCGACATGGAGAGTACGGTTGTCGCAACCCAGTGCTGGGCACGCCACAGTTGCGGCGATAAGTCCCCTCTTTGAGGAGTGGCTAGAGAGGCGCCACGGCATCCTCACATTCCACCTGACGCAGATCCTCACTGGACATGACAGCTTCGGGAGGTTCCTGTGTCGGATAAGGTGGGAAGAAATGCCCGGGTGTCACCACTGTGTGGATCGCCCGGAGGACACGGTGGAGCATACGGTGGAGGTCTGCCCAGCTTGGGCAGAGCACCGCCGTGTCCTCGTGGAGGCGATCGGTGGCAGAGACCTCTTGCGTCAGGCCCTGGTTCAGGCCATGGTACGGAGCGAGAGACCATGGGCAGCCGTCACCTCCTTGTGCGAAGCCGTAATGTTCACGAAGGAGGAGGCGCGACGGTTGAGGGAAAGGCAAATTTCGCGCCCTCTCGCCCCTAGCCGCCGCAGGAGACGCCCTGGGCATCGGGAATCCCGGGTGGATATCCGGCCACCGTAGGCGCGAGCTTGCGGACTTTGAGCAATGGGTAGCTCACCGTCCGGTAAGGACCAGGCGCGGGTTGACGGCGCGTTGTATTCCACGTGCGCCTCAAAGAGATGACGTCAGCACAAGCGTAGTGGTCCCCCCACTAGGGCCAATGCCTGCCGGGGTCGCGGGAAGGTACTAAAAGGTTACCGAGGCCCCTGGCAACACAGGCAACGGAAGGAATACGGCTGGGTTTTAGTCGGTAAGAGTCTGACTCACCCACCCGCTCCGCCCAGAGTGGGAGAGGTTTGGACTGTTGGCGGATTCGTCATCAGTTCTACATTTGAAGCCTTCAAGATATGCTTCCGTTACCTTAGCGGAATGTGAGGACGCGTTTCGCGAACTTTTTTTAAGACTCTGGGCAAGGAAGTAATGATGTACCAATATGCGGTCATTGCCATTTGGTATTCAAGCGACACTGTTGTGTAATGTCCTCAGTTGCCAAAAAAAGAAGCAACTATTTACCAAAGCTTCGACTTTTCATAACTTTCGTTGGCAAGTCTTCAAAAGAAAAGACCCATTCTACAGACTAGAATTTTCTTTTCGGTTCAAACCAGTACCCCCATGTTTTTGTTTTGAAACTTTCAGTATGCCCTTATGTGTGTAAGAAAAAAATCAACATCTTTTTAATTAATCACTAAAACGTCGATATTTTGACAGCCCTCCTTTTAAGCGTACCCCAAGCGTCTGGAATGTGCACCTGCCTTTTCTAAAATTTTATTTATTATCTAGAAAACTACTGCAGCTATACGAAAATAAAAAATCGTGTGTATAGCTGAAACTATACAAAATCAATATACTGAAATGAAATGAAATGAAATTGTTTATTCTGTAAATAGGATATGAGAATCACTTTTACACGTCATATTAAAAAATAAGCTAGATGGAGTCGACATTTCCTATCTGACTACCCCTGAGAAGAAATGGCGAAACAAACTCAAGGGTCAAAGTCTCTTTTAAAGTCCAGACATAATCTTGGTCAGATCATGTGAGGACCATGTAGATCTATGTCTGAAATGGTCTTTTGAGGAAAGAACCACACAAATTTGAGTGGACCTGTCCAGTCAGTGCAAGCATTTGTCAGTAATCGTGTAGCTCAACTCAAAAATTAAGGAGCTCAACGACTCGACGAACAATACCAAGGAAAGGACAATTGGGTTGGCCGCATAAAGAACTCAAAATGCCAGACCATCATTAAAACTAAGAGAAAAAAAAAAACAACAAGAAATAAATAAAAATGACCCACATAGTGCTCACATTCACAATAATTAAAGTAATATAATACTTTTCAAGGTACATAAATATTCACTTAATTTTGCTTATAATATTCATCAATGTCAATATGTACATATAGTTGTATATAATGATGATTTTGCATAACAGAATACTTGAAACCTAAATTACAATAACTAGTCCAAAGTACTTTTAAACAAAGTTAAATTTGACAGTGGTGCTGATTCCCTTGTTCACAAACTAAACTAAATTTAAGTTCAGTGCATCTTTTTCTTACTATTTCATTAAAAAAAGGACAGAAGATACATTTTAGTTTAGTCCTGTCAAATTAATCAGCGCCTGTCACTACTCCATACAAGTTTAGACGTGATTAAAAACTTGCCTACTAAAATTACGTCAATTTACGTCAAGCGCTGATTAATTTGACAGGACTAAACTAAACTTAATCTTCTGTCCTTTTCTTAATGAAATAGAAAGAAAAAGATGCACTGCACTTAAATTTAATTTAGTTTGTGAACAAGGGAATCGGCACCATTATGAGTTGAGTTTGAGTAAAATACTTGTTCTACTAAGTTTACAAAACATTTTTATGTAGTTTGTGTTAATAAAAACTTTCCAGATACAATCTATCCGGTTGCTATTTCGATTGTATAATTCTTTATTTTTATGACATTAATTTTACAATGTTGTAAATATGAGCACCTGTATAAATGTATCTATCACATAATTAATTTAACCCCAAAATAAATAAAGAGAAAAAAAAAAATAATTTATCTGTCATTGCTTCATTTTTAATTCTTTTTATCTATTGTGGTACAGAATTTTAATTCTAGGTGCATCGTCTTCACATATAATTATATAGTTAATGTACCTTTACGAAATGTAAAATATTTTAAAAGAGTGGAGTTTCTTCCCAATTCTTCTCTATACGACATTACCCTTTGTAAGGGGCAAACACTCGCAGCTAAGTAGGCTTTAAAAGTGAACGAGTAATAGTCGACCAACTTACATTTGCAATTGGAGAGTCGACCGTGGCGTATATCGATGTAAGGGAGAACATGTTTTTCAACTATAATGTTAAGTTTGTTTTTGGGACAGATTTATCCCAACTACGGAACCCTTGATTGTTTTTTTTTCCTAGAGCTACCGGCGCATATACATATAGTTATTAAGTAATAGACCGTTTTAATAAAACACGTTTAATTTCGATTTGATTCGTATTCAAGGATCAAAAATAAAAGACACTACAAGCAAATAACTTGGCAATTAAAATGCATCCATTAATACTCGTATTTATGTTTTATCTTGTGGATCTTTTTTTTTTGGGTGGGTAATTATCAAATAACTTCTCCCGCTCTGGGTGGAGCGGGAAGGTGTGTCAGCCTCTTACTGACTAAAACCCACCCGTGTTCCTTCCGATGCCTGTGTCGGGGCCTCGGTAACCCTTTTGGACTTCCCGCGACCCCGGCAATCTTGTGGATCTTGGTCTTAAGTTATCGTTGTACAATTCGACGTAAACTCTTATGGGAACATGGCATGACAAGCAGTAGAAGTATTTAATCGTAAAAAAATATGGTATCTAATTTGTATCTATAATTGTATCGAGAGTTAGGAACTGCCTATTGTAACCGAAAATATTATCATTCAATCAAAAATATTTTCTTAGGATAGTTGCTCAAACTTTACTTGCACCAAGAATCTTTCCTGATGGTGGAGTTTCTTACCCATTCTCTCCATACGAAACTACCTTTTGGAAGGGGCAACTAGAATCAATTATTATTATTTTTATCTATTGTATTTTTTAATTAAGACGTTAAAAAGTGCCTTTTATCTAAATGAAATAATCATGTTGACTTTGAGCTTGACTTTAAAGTACGCATAAGCAAAAAAACTAAGTGTTTAAGTCGTAATTGTAAAAACCGCCGTTAATTAGTCTCCAATCCGACCCTTATTCATATGTTTAGCAGTATTGTATTAAAATAAGTAAAAAATCGTTACAACTTTTTTAGGTACCTTCGGGCTATAAATTCGCTTCGAGTTTACTCAGACTAACATTACTAAATCAGTGCTTATCGAAAATGTACGCGACACGATCGTTATTCATTATTGGCATACTCTACATTAGCAGTGTCATATGTAAGTGTGTCCTATTTTTTATAAATTGCTGATAATTATTTTCCTTTTCCAAATATTTTCGCCGTATTGCGTCACGTTCGTTTAAAATTCTACGGCACGAACATAGTGTATCGCATTCGATAACGAATTGAATTACTGTTATCACCTTGGTGATAATTCGATGGCCTTTTTTTTAGGTGGGAAATTATCAAATAACTCTACGCTTTAGGCGGAGCGGGAGGGTGTGCCAGACTCTTACTGACTATAACCCACCCGTGTTCCTTCCATTGGCTGTGTTGCCAGGTAAACCTTTCGGACTTTCCCGCGACCCCGGCAGACATCGGCCCTAGTGGACCCCTACACTTGTGCTGACATCTCTTTGAGACGCGCATGGAACACAACGCGCCGTCGACCCAGGCCTGGTCCTTATTGGACAGCGAGCTACCCATTGCTCACCTTCCGTAAGCCCGCGCCTACGGTGGCCAGAAATCCGCCTGGGATTCCCGACACCCAGAGCTACTGCTGCGGCTGTTAGAGGTATAAGGGCGCGAAAGTTGCCTCTCCTTCACCCATCCCGCATCCTTCTTCGCGAGCATTACCTACCGCTTCGCAGAAGCAGGTGACGGCTGCCTATGCCCTCTCGCTCCGTACCATGGCCTGGACCAGGGCCAGACGCGAGAGATCTTCGCCGCCGATCGCCTCCACGAGGACACGGCGGTGCTCTGCCCTAGCCGGGCAGATCTCCACCGTATGCTCCACCGTGTCCTCCGGGCGATCCACACAGTGGTGACACCCGATGGCTTAAGCCATGTTGATTAGTAGTAGGTTCTTCCAAATTCCTATTTGTAGTATCTTACCAACCAATTCTATTCCAGGTGAAAAGGTAGTATGTGACCTCGAAAACAGCAAATGTCTGACGGAGACAGCAGGACTGACGTTTGAGCAATTCATATCTGGCATCCCAGGCGTGGAATCTTCCTAGCCTTTATATGCGAAATTGGTTGAAGCTAATCATCCTACGTTGACATATAAATATGTTGACGCCAAACTCTCTGGAATGAAGAAATGTAAAGTGGAACTGGTGAAGTACGTTTTTTATTTTTTTCAACATTCATAAAAAATATCTCCTCTGTTTTGTATTGGCCTGCATTTCATTGAAGTGTAGTCAATTTATTGGCCTTTTATGGCCTATACTGTAGGAAACGCAGTCCAAAGTATTTTGTGTCTGAATGACTTGTGTCGAATGTATTTTTCTGTCGCTCGATGATTTTCTTTTATATGAACAAAATGGACATATTGGCATATATCCTTTGTCCTTGTACGTGTATATCTTTGCTTAGTATAATATCAAATAATCATTATTTTACTATTCAATTCCAGGATCTCTGCAAAGGATCTAAAATACGACTACCACATTGGTTGCCCTCATCTCACTATAGAAGCAGAATATGAATTAAATGGTGAAGTAGGCCCACAACATATTGAAGGAAAGGGTGACGCAAAAGTTGATTTTTGTAAGTATAGTTACAATAGTAAATCATAATGCAGACAGGTTATCGTCACTGATTAGAGCGGGCTCCTGAGCCTGGGTTCGATCCCTTGGTCGCGCATTCTCAGAACAGTACGCAGTACACCTCGACTTCTGTCTAGCGCTTTAGAATACACGCGTGATAATAAATGTATGTACGCAATGTAATTACAACAAAAATAACGTGTCGCAAAAAAGGAGTTCAACAGGAGATCGGAATAACTATTGACTTTAGAAAAATCGATGTGATCGGATTCTCCTATTCTCTCTCTCACATTTCATTTGGTGGCGGCTATATTCGTCATACTTCACCAGACGTACCTGTTCAAGGTCGGTGAGACATCTAGTGGAGCTTTCTTCAGGTAGTTCTTAATGCTCTAGACTTGTTAGACATATTATCTTTAACTTTATCTTCGAGTAATTTTTTATTTTATTTTTAAACATACATTTATTTGTTTTAGATGACACCCACTTCCTTTTCCATGGTGATTACGTCGCTAAGGATGGCAAAGCAGGAAAAAGTCACATCAATTTGAAAACTCACGAACTGCAAGTAGAGGTTAAAGGAAAGACGCGCTTTGACTTCAAGAATCTCTTCGACGGTGATAAGGAAAAATGTGAGGATTCTGACATTTCTATCTTTTTGTTACCCAAGAAAGTGGTATTATGTAGTGTCCTACACGTTTAACAAGAAGTGAGTAGAACTAGAAACTAAAAACGAGTTGGTCAGGACGAGCACCAAGTGCGCAACGGTGACGATCCATTACTCACTGGTTTGCGTATAGCACTCCTGAGATTCCCTCTATAAGTTGTTCTTGGTAAATATCAACAGATACTCAACGAGTGTGACGTTGATTCGGTCCCCACAATCGGCAAATTATTGCTTTGTTTTTATAGAAGGAAATTTTCAATAGCACTGGAAAAGAAGTACCCTATAGTCTGAATTTGTATCCGCTTAGTTGCAAAATGTTTGCACCCTGACGTAACTGGCAAAATAAGATTGTTTACCACAGCCTAATCGCTTAAAAAAAAGTCACATAAAGGTTTATGTGAAATACGTAATATATTTGTATTTTTTTTTGTCATGGCCACGGATGCTTCGTCAAAAGCTAGGTGCACGGTTCCAATTGGTCGCTGGCTTAAAAAAGCTTTTTAGAAACAGGCATGTAATGCTGTGATATAATTGTTGAATGCATTATTTATATTTTCAGCGGACGCTGCGCATACATTCGTAAATGAGAACTGGGAATCTATAGCGAAGGCGTATAGCAAGGAGACTATGGAACTGTTTATGAAAAAATACATAGGCAACATCAACGCTTACTTGGACATTGTACCTGTTCAAGATTTATTTTCTTATGAAAAGTGAAGAAATGATTAATAAAGCAAACAATCTTTCCGAATAAAAGGACATCATGCAATATTTACGGTTCGTTTTATTGATTTTATGATGAGTAATATTTCTCTTAAATAATATTAAGCCATCACTATGCCTAAAAAAAAATGTGTTTATTATCTTAAATCTATACAATTAAGTTGCTGGGGCTTCCCAGAAAGTAATCCGAAGATACTTGTGATGGGATAAACCTCGCTCTTCTTCGATTTATTAACAATAATAATTGTTTCGTTGTGCTAATTAGGTATAAGTTACACATTTTTTTTATAAAACCAAAAAAAGAAAAATGAATAAAAGAAAAATGAAAATCGTGTTTATGGCAGTGTGAGAAAACTAGTGTGTTTTGTATAAATGTGTGTTTATATGTATGTTTATGACTGTGTGAATGTATATTTTGTGTGTAGGTATGTGTTGGTGTGAGAGTGGGTGCGTGTGTGAGTAAGCGTGTGTATGTGTGAATGAGTGTGGAGGTGTGTTGGAGTGTGTGTGTGTGTGTGTCTGTGTGTTGGAAGTATGTGGTGTGTGTATGTGTGTGTCAGTATGCATGACGTTCAACCCAGAGTCGCCAAAATGTATTCCACGGCATCATAATTAAGTGTGAAGAGCCATTCAGTCAATGTCTTCTTACACTCGTAAAGCTGCATAGGGTAAATGTTAAGTATGCGATTTACTTTATTATAGACGCGTGGGGCTTGAGTTACATTTTGACGACTAGCAAAAATTGAACGTGCTGAGTATGTAGGGGCTACTATATCACACCGTCTTTTTTAAGTTTGGCATGGCTAAAGGGTAGAATTTTGTGATATCTTAGTACCATGTGTAGTATGTGGAGTTTTCTAACGGAGAGCAGCTTAGAGCTTGCGTATAGAGTTTCAGTAGGGAACCTGTAGGGCTTACAGTACATGACCTTAATCAAGGATCTCTGTGCCCTCTCTAGATCTATAAAATACGACTTAGCTGCTCCACCCCATACCGAGATACAATATATGATTACAGATTGGGCCAGTGCGATATAGATTTTATTCTGTAGTTCTGCATTCATTACATGTCTCAAAGATTTGAAAACCCATATGAGTTTTCTTACCCTCGCTATAGTTACTTTGAGGTGTGGGTACCAGCTTAACCTTATGTCTAAAACTATAATTAAATAATATCAAAGTTCACACCA
Organism: Atethmia centrago; assembly: GCA_905333075.3. Lineage (NCBI taxonomy): Eukaryota > Metazoa > Arthropoda > Insecta > Lepidoptera > Noctuidae > Atethmia > Atethmia centrago. The sequence continues at coordinate 10,424,215 of HG995382.1, forward strand.
CTTTTGTATCATACTGAACATAATAATAATAATAATTATTATTATTATAAAACATTTATTTTAGACCAGGTCCATATTCTGGTTTGTAACCATATACTTAAAAACTAATGTTAGTATGCAAACACAACAAAAAAAAATCCCCCACGATCTGCAAATACCCCCAATATAGAGTTGGAACTACCACGAACGCGAGTGAGTAGGGAGGCACATCTTTTCCTTATGACAGCGGCAAAACCATCAACCCGCGCCTCAGCAAACATCCCCGACGCACTACAACGCCATGGCAGCCCCAACAGTACCCTGAGTGCAATGCTGTATTGGACACGCAGATCGCTGTATGCCCGCTGCGAATAACTGACCCACAGGCTGCAGGTGTAAAAAGATTGGCAATATGCTCTAAAAAGCGTGATCTTAACCGCATTCGTACACCGTGCAAACCTGCGGGCCAGCATGTTACAACGGACAGCCAGCGATCTGCGTTCCCTTTCTATGTCCACATTATCACTTAAATTATCGGTGACCCAAATATTTAAATGAACGTTATAAGATGAGCGTTTTTCTTATTGTTTTGGATGGTGAGACAGTAAAGACAAAATACTTATCAGGACACTCAATGACTAACAAAGTGTGGTGAAATTGGCTCATAACCTATAAAACAATTTAAGCAAAGCAGTAAACCTGAATAGTGTAAGAAGGGCTGGGGGTGGCGTCTTTAACCTGTTCATAAATCGGCTGATCGGTGAGCTCGGCACCACTAATACTTTGTACATAGATGGGGTGTGTTAAGTGAATCTTATGAAGGCTTATGCGGGCTCAAGTACATAGTAATAAGTAGTAGTAGTAAGTAGTAATGAGAGTAAATTTATGATTTTAAATCCCGTTACCAAATGCTACTCATCTGTACCTCTCTTTGCGGTATTTCTTTGAACAGGGTGAAGCAGGTCCATTTATGTATATGTTATGTGTATTTGGGACACATTTTTTTATTTTATTTTATATAAATTTATTTTTCTACGAGCTGTTGCTCACGACTTCGTCTGTGATCCAGAATGAAAGTAGTCTGTCCTTCTCCACAAATTTCACCCAAATCCATTTTAGCGTGGAAGCGTAACAAACAAACTCACTTTCGCATTTATAATATTAGTTACGATTAAATGTAATGAACTTTATACAAAAAAAAATATTATTACAGCATCACAGGAACTGCTATATTTCCTCATAAAGTCTTTTTTAATTATGCAATATTTCATACTTTTCAGTTTAGTTAGGTTTACTTGAATGTTTCGTAAAATTCTGCAGCTGATATTTTGACAGCAGAGTGAACTTTAAAGTTTGAAAATTCTATTCACTTGAAAATTCCTTTAGGTAAGTATATGAAAAACAATGAAATATTAAACAATTATATAATATTCATATAATTTCAAACAAAATCTTCAAAAAAGTTAAAATAGTCTTGAAATAAAAATATTTGTTAAATTAAGATAGACAGCGTAGAATGGGAATATGCTACAATACTCAAATCAGGTAGGTAGGTCTTATACCTACTACTTCCCTGGACGAGCACCTTCTCAATGAAACTCGAGACTATTCTAACAATTGTATTGATAACTATTCTAAATCTTACACCCATTTACCCTAACAAATTTTAAATTAACTTCTGAGCACCTTATATTTTAATATCTATCCAACAGTGGCACACAAACTATTTACGAGAAACAATTTTTAGAATAAAGTTAAAGTTCATGGTTGAACAACGTTCTCTGAGATGCGGGCACTAAATAGTATAATAGGTACAGAAGGCCAGCTCCAAACAAATGGGCGAAAACATGCTCACGCACATAGACACGTAAGTACGGCGATCTCAAATTATCTCAGACTCGCGAGTTCACTTGACCAAGAGCGCCTGTGGCTAAGTGTGTGTTTATTTGGCTAAGTGCTCGTTGCCGTTATATGGAATCGACCTTATGTACGGCTACTCTATGATACAGGTTTCCATCCAGTTCAAGGGACAGGGTCAACTCATTGTGCAATGCCAATGAGCACCTTTGCCTTCACAACTGTCATAGTCATTGCAAATGTATTTAGAGATAGTTTATTAATATTATAGTTTTTTTTTTATTTTTCTATTTCTTTCTGTGTATTTTCTCATTTTTTTGTAAGTTGTGTGTATGTGTATGTTTATTTTATTCTTAGGTAGAAGAGTAGAAAAACCTTTCATCTTGAGTTTATGTTGAGCTACACGATGACTGACTCATGTGTGGTCAGGTCAGGTCCAGGTCCTCTCAGATCTGTACAGTTCTTGCCTCGACAGATCATCTCAAATATTTACAAGCAAGGGCTGATCTGGCCACTATAAGAAATTGTCTGACTGGACCTTCAGAGACCTTGACGAAAATCGTGATGTTGCTTCTTCTCAGTTGTAGACGACAAGGAAATACTGAACTCATCTAGCTTCTAATATTATTATACTACCTATTGCCCGCGACTCCGTCTGCGATACTTGATAAAAAGTAGCTTATATCCTTTTCTAGGTAATGGTCTACCCATGTGCCAAATTTCATCCAAATCCGTTCAGCCATTTTAACCTGAAAACGTTACAAACAAACTCACTTTCGCATTTATAATATTACTCGGTTCTGCCCGCGGCTTCGCCCGCGTGGATGTCGGGAGTTATCCCACGGGAATGTGATACCGGGATAAAAAGTAGCCTATGTCCTAAATCAGGTCATGGACTATCCGTGTACCTATCATGCAAATCCATTCAGTCCTTAAAGCCTTTTTGTTTCGGGTGGGATATTATCAAATAACTTCTCCCGCTCTGGGCGGAGCGGGAGGACGTGTCAGACTCTTACCGACTAAAACCCACCCGTGTTCCTTCTGTTGCCTGTGTGTTGCCAGAAGCCACGGTATCCCTTTCGGACTTTCCCGCGACCCCGGCAGGCATCGGCCCTAGCGGACCCCCTCAGTTGTGCTGACATCTCTTTGAGGCGCGCGTGGAACACAACGCGCCGTCGGCCCGGGCCTGGTCCAAATCGGACGGCGAGCTACCCATTGCTCACCGTCCGCAAACCCACGCCTACGGTGGCCGGGAATTGGCTTGGGATTCCCGACGCGGCGACGCCCAGGGCGTCGCTTGTGGCGACTGGGGGCGTAAGGGTGCGAAATTTGTTTCAGTCTGAAAAGCCTGAAAAGGTAACAGACACAGATAGTAAATGCACATAATCTCTTTTTTTACTAAGCTGGTTTTTATGATTCTAAATGTAAAATAATGTGGTCTAAAAATAATAATTATTCTTGAATGACTCTGGCTATATTTCCAAGACCATCTATCTCTTAAAAAGAGGTACACAAAATTTTCAATAATCATGTGAATTTTATAACCATCCCCTATTTTATTCCTTAGGGATGTGGTTTTACAAAAACGCTGAAACATGGATTTTTTATTTCTTACCAAAAGCATAAATTTGAATTTTCATATCCCCTAATAACTTAAGAATAGCTAAGTCTCCTATACTAACTTTCATTTCCTATAACACCCTCGTTAGGGTTATTTTAGAGACAAAAAGTAGCCTATGTCCTTCCCCAGGATGCCATCTATGTCCTTGCCAAATTTAATCGAAATCCGTTCAGTAGTTTAGGCGTGAAAAATTAACATACAGACAAACAGAGTTACATTCGAATTTATAATATTATTACGAGTAAGTATAATAAGTATGGATTAGTTAGGATTTGACGTGGTATTAATAAATAACTTTGAAAGTAAAAGTATAAACCTTCATTACTTTATTTCTAGCTCATCAATGCCATTGACATTTGGTAATCTGCCACGGCTTATTTGAATTTTTGAATTGCTTTTTTTTTTGTTGTAATCGTTTTATTACGGACGCTTTTACGTTTTGCATCGTTCTCACATGTATAATTTCAAAATGAGTAATGTAAACAATATTTTGTAACCATAATACTTTGATTTAAAAGAGTGTCCGTGGAGTTTCTTGCCCGTTCTTCTCCATAGGTACCTACTACGCTTTGGAATGGGCAACTAGCTTCATCTTTCTGACTGTCTAACCGAACCCTTGACAATTCAAAAGAGCCTGTAATTGGTTTATTTGAAATAAATGCTTTGAGTTTTGAGTTTGAATTTTAATATTTTTTTGCTACAGCAAAAAATATTACCAAATGTAAAAAAATGCCTAAATGGTGCAAAAAAGGAACAAATTTGGTGTGACTTTACCCGGCTGTCTGGCCGTCTACCAAGGCTACTTAATTCAACTACTACGACTATCTAAGCTTGTCCACCTTTATTGCAATAATAAATTCAGTTTTTCTTTCCAAGTAATGGAACCTTCTGTGATGGAGTCCGACTTGCACTTGGCTGGTTTTAGTCTTGAGCTATAAATTCGCTTCAAGTAGAGAAACTAGCATTACATAATCAGTGCTTATCGAAAATGTTCGCACTACGATCACTGTTGATTATAGGAGTATTCTGCATCAGCAATGTTGTAAGTAAGTGTGTCTGTGTCCTAATTTAAACAGCTTTAAAAAACTTATCAATATTCATTGTATGTTAAATCTTATTTCAAACAGAACAAGTAGACTTTTTGCTTCACAACTATTGTATAAGAACATGCGCTGTCATTTCACTTGCTGCTAGGGATTAATACTATTGACAGCTTACGTCAAGCTCACTTCACCTATGTTTTAACGGTGAGATTTTTGCAGAATGAATCGACAGGTGTCTACTAATAGTGACGTTGCTGCTTCACAGTTAAAGCTATTTTGGGTGATAAAGTGAACAGTCTTCTGAAATCGATATGTATAGTTGATTAATACAGGTCATAATTTGTGTGAATCAGTAATCAACCAACGAATTATTTTCTAATTTCAGCTGAAAAGAAAATATGTGACTTTGAGGACAGCAAATGCTTAACAGAGACTGCTAATCGTGTGTTTGTACAAATTATATCTGGCATGCCAGGCGTGGAGCCTTCCGATCCTTTATATGAGGATTTGATTGAAGCGAATCTGCCTTCATTGGAGTATAAAATTACAGATGGTCGTTTATCTGGAATGAAAAAATGTAATGTGGAACTGGTGAAGTAAGTTATTTTGGAAGTTGTTAACAGAATATCAATATTTCCAATATTTCCCCAGTTTTAGTTGTGTTCGATTTTAAATAGTTACGGTTATTCGGGTATTCAGAGGCCCAAAGTACTCAGTCTATTTTTCAAAGGCATCATACCACCCTCTACAATGGGGGTAGAATGCGGGCACGTTGATTTTTTGTCGATATTTATGTATTTACTAATATTCATTCCAGGATTTATACAAAGGACCAAAAATATGACTATCACCTTGAATGCCCACATCTCACTCTCGAGTCAGGGTATGAACTGAGGGCTGAAACAGGCACACAAAACGTAGAAGGAAAAGGCACGTCCAAGATTGATTTATGTAAGTTAAGTTTCGAGTCATTTTTATTAAGGGTGATCGTCATTTTTTTTTCCATTATTCTTCTTTTTTCGCCACTGGCCTAACACTGGTGGCCTAGCTAGACTTGCAAAGGCCTTTAAAGATTTAAAACTGCATTTTACTAAATTTAATTTTAAAGCCACAGCTATGAGCCAAATCTATGTTTCTTTATACAAATTACTTTTTTCTTACAGATGACTATCACCTCCTCTTCCATGGTGATTTCGTTATCAACGAAGGCAATGACGGAAAAATGTACCTCAATTTAAAAACTCATGAACTAGAATTGAAAGGTAAAGGAAAGGTACATTATAACTACAAAAATCTCTTCATAGATGACAAAGGAAAATGTAAGGACTTTACTTGAAAAGTTAACGTACTCCTTTTGTTTTGTTTCTATAGCTTTTGGCTTTGTTAGTGAACGAAGCTCTGTCAGGCGAAGTAAACTTCATATTACTCTAGGGTGATTTTCAGATACTCACACAGGAGCGTGGGGATTGGCACAAGCAAAAAGAGGCCGATGCTCACCAGTAGGTGAAATCGGTGTGTAGATGATTCTCAGTCTGAGTTTTTTTTTTTTGGTAAATAGGAATAGATACCAACTCAACGTGCGTGGAATTCTAGATTTGATCCCCGGGTGGGTCAACCAGTATTTGCTTTAGAATATTCTTAGTAGCAGGCCAGCGTCCGTATTTCGCACGGGAAAGTACTAATGGGTCACCGAGGCCCCCGCAACACAGGCAACGGAAGGAATACGGGGGTTTTTAGTCAGTAAGAGTCTGACACACCCTCCCGCTCCGCCCAGAGCGAGAGAAGTTATTTGATGATTTCCTACCCAAAAAAAAAAAAGTAAGCGTCCGTATTTGTGCCCAACTGACCTACGACTCGCCCCTTATAGTAGGCATAAGTAAATAATAATATTAGTTATTATTTACTTATGCCTACTTTCTAGATTAAAATCTGCTTATTCCTCGGGAATATATGCATGTCAAATGTTAAGTTCTAGAGTGATTAATATAATGTTTAAACATTTTCAGCTGACGCTCTTCGGAAATTCGCGAACGAAAATTGGGAATCTGTGGTCATGCGCACTCTACAACCAGTAATGGAAGCTTTCATGAACAAACACATCAACAATAAAAACGCTTACTTGGCTATTGTGCCTATTCAAGATATTTTTTTTAATGAAAAGTGATAGTGAAGGAGTAATTTAATATTTTAAGGCAAATAATATTTATTGAATAAAATAATGTAAGGGCAACACCATTACATTTGCATTACATTTTTTTTCATTACATTTTAGATTTGTTTTATTGATATTATTAGGAGGTGCTGTCGTCCCTAAACTAAGTTTAGTAACAGCTGTTTTCGGCTATAATAGGTAAAGTAAAAATTCTATCCTACATTTTTATGTAAGATACATAACATTCACGCCTGTATTCCCTAAAGGGTTGGACACAGGTGGACCTATAGCACACCCACATTTCGCCAGATATTTTTAAATCCCATGTAATTAAACCGGGCAGAAATCCAGGCTCCGGGCGGCTACTGAGAAATTTCAGATGGAAAACCCAATAACACTTTGCCCGATCCAAGAATTGAACCCAGGGCCTCGTGCTCAGCAGAAGCGCTTGCGACCCCTCGACCAACGAGGCAGTCGCATATTTCTAAGTAACGTATTTTTAAACAAGAGTAGCAGCTGGAGAATCATAGCATAGGTAATCCTATTTCTACAGATTAGTAGGTATTTAAAATTAAATACACTATAAATTAGAGCCTCTTAATTTATTCGGAGTATGTCAATGTTATTATCTGGAAGACAATAATTATGCTGTAGGAATCCGAGGCGAAGTATCCATTTTTGTTAGAGAGAGGCCGAAGCGAAGTGTCCTTCACCGCACAATCCTCACCTTTGAACACTTCTTAAAAATAAATTTAGAGAATGCCAAAAAATAGTCAAGAAATAGTCATAAATAGTCACCAATGTTTAATAAATAGTCGCATTGCAAAAATAAAAATATTGTAGAATTAATAATTCTACAATAGGTAATACATCATTTTAAAACACCTTCCTAATACAAAAAAAGCAAAAGAATAAAATAAAAATTCAACCGAATTGTGAACCTCCTCATTTTTATGAAGTCGGTTAAAAATACCTGCAAAGTACTTATTGAATAGTAAAAAACAAATTACCACAATAAAGTTATCACAAAAGTAATGCTTGCGTTGGCTAGATTTTCCAGTAAAACCTAAGATTTACCAACTCTTAATGGTAAAAGTCCGAACTGTTGTGATCATGGTTCATTACGAACTTTTACTAGCATTCAATCGGTAAATCTTAAGTTTAGCCACAGAGACACGGTAAATGTTGAAAATAGATATGAGACTGTACAAACCTACTTCACAAATAAAATCATTTTTTCATTTATGTAAGGTATTTTTAAACAGGAGCATGCAATCACCGCTGCATGCAATCATGCTAACGTATGACCAACGTAGAATGATGCTATCGGTGAATATCTCAAGGTGCCTGTTTCTCAATGGACGACTGTAACTCGGAAACGTGGACAAATTACTTCAACTTGTGGTATTACCGGACCTACCGTAGAGTATTCTGTTCACTAAAGGCAGTTGAGCCACGTAAATATTTACATCTGTGGAATATGGAATCGGGTGCTGATAAGATATGCAATTACCTGCAGCAGCTGTGTCCAGCAAGTACAGGTGCATGTTCGGTTAAAATGTTAACGTCAAAGGGAGACTACAAATCTTATAAGGCAGGAGTACCAGTTGCCCACGCTCAATGGTCCACCGGAAGGACTAAGTGCGGAAACCAAACCCTCTAACATGGAGTATGATGTCTGACCGGTCAACGCAAAGATTTAGGCCCTGGATAAATTATAAAAGATCAGCCGGTTTACATAAACAGAACGGAAAACAACCCCAGCCCACCAGCCACCGGCCCTGGTTTAGGCCATGGTACGGAGCGAGAGGGCATGGGCAGCCGTCACCTCCTTCTGCGAAGCAGTAATGCTCGCGAAGGAGGAGGCGGGACGGTTAAGGGAAAGGCAAGTTTCGCGCCCTCTCGCTCCTAGCCGCCACAGGAGACGCCCTGGGCGTCGGGAATCCTGGGCGGATTTCCGGCCACCGTAGGCGCGGGCTTGCGGACGGTGAGCAATGGGTAGCTCACCGTCCGGTAAGGACCAGGCCCGGGTCGACGGCGCGTCGTATTCCACGCGCGCCTCAAAGAGATGTCAGCACAAATGTAGGGGTCCACTAGGGTCGCTAGCCCACCACAGCCCTTTCGTAGCACGTAAACTGTCAAACTTACATTGTTTTTACCAGAACGTGAGAGGTTTAAAAACCAAACTATGTATGTGGCAAAACAATATACTGTAGATGGAATATAGTAACGAAGTGTATCATAGTAATTATTATACTAGGTACCAGGACATACAGGAAAGTTAAAATATTTTGAAACTCTCATTAGCCTAACACCTCGTTTATCATAAGTAAACGTAACATCTTAATAATTATGTAATTATAATTTTAGTATTGTAAGCGGACAGTTATTTTATGATTCTTTAGAAAACAAATCTTGAACAGGCACTTTTGAACGTTGTCGATGTATTTTTTCATAAATGCCTCCGCCGCTGGTTGCCGAATCAGTTTGTCAACATACTGCCAATTTTCATTTATAAACTTGTGAGCTGCTTCAGCTGAAAATAAAAAAAATACATTTAAAATTAGAATTTAAGAGGGTATGGAGTGGTGCCCGTGAGATCTGAATCTGTAAGCGCAATCACGATTAAAGAGACCTGTGTGTTACTTTTATTCCTACTTTATTCTCCAAAGAGCACAGACAGTTATTACACACGCATGAGCCACCAAATTGTATCTATGTAATGAGTTCTATGCTAGAGCTGACCAAATATGGCAGTTTTAAAACCAAATCAGAATCACTCTCACCGAATGTCATTGGGCATAGGACAAAGTGGGTCTGAGTTGATTACCTTGCCTTTGTACCAGGATGAAAAACCCTAAGGTTTAAAACCTAGGGCCATATCGCGTTTAAAGTCACTAACATTATATTAAGATAGAAAAATTATATATTTATATATATATATATATAATATTAACAATTTAGTGTTCTTACATTTTGCTTTATCGCCATTGAATAAATTGTCAAAGTCATAGTGCACTTTTCCTTTTGCTTTCACTTCCAAATTGTTATTTTTCAACTGAATGTGATTTTTTTTATCGTTGCAATCTTCCTTTTCAAAATCACCATTGAAAAGGAATTTGTAGTCAGCTGAAAACGAAAATTGTGTTATAGGAAATTATTCCACAAGAACGAACGACCCGGATGAAAAAAGTAAAAAATAAATAAAAGTGTCCTATGTGTTAGCCCAGGTCATGCTCTACCAGTGTGCCAAACATCTGGTTCTGGTGTTAAGGCGAGAAAAGATAGCAGACAGACAAATAAGTCAGACAGAGTTACTTTCACATTTGTATTACTAGTACAGTATGGATTCGTTTTCATAAAATTTCACGCCACCAGTAGGCGCCACTTTGACAAGAGGTCTTCTATTTCGACAATGAATTTAAAATACCTACATGATGACATTCATCGTTCTCTTTATTGATTCCTTCGTCATTCAGTCACGACTAAAGCGCTTTGACACTTTTGACAGGTGCCAGAACCTGATGTCTCAGTGCTGATACCTAGTGAACGTCATTTTAGAATACCTTCCATTCGATCCTTACTTTTGTAGCACGAAATATTATGAAGACTGCTATGGATCACATAGATGTCTAAATCACAGTAATTACAGTTTTGTGTAAGTTATAAAGGTATAGTTTATACTTACAAAGAAAAATTCTGCTGGTGCCTTTTCCTTCAACAAACTCAGGGCCTACTTTACCCTTCACTTCATATCCTGATTCTAAAACTAGATGCGGACATCCAATGTGGTAAAGGTACTTTTTGTCTTTTTGAGATATTCTTGAATTGTAAAAAATACTAACATTGAATTATGTTTATATAACTAGCCGCGGCTTCGCCCGCGTGTAAGTTGGAAAATATCCCACGGGAAACGAAGCGATCGCATACCACATAGCCGAGGAAAAGGTCATTGACTCGTAGCGCTGCGCCTGCCGCCACCGCCGTCAACCATAATTATTTTGTTACGCGTAATTTTGAATCTGTGATATATTTTAAAGTATTTATTTAAATGTTATGATGTCATGGCATATCTTAATATAAATTAAATGCCTAATTTAAATAACATATTATGTTATTGGATACGAATTAATATAATACTGGTTAAAATAGCTTTGGAAATAACAATGAAATTTTTATCAAATTCTATCAAGATAAAAATTGTTACTGTGGGTCATCCTTAGAAGATAGACATATTATTATGCTATCGTAAAATATTTTGTTGAATTTTTCAAGATGTACAATCCTGTACAACATATTTTTTAGTTATCTCGTATGGTTTACGTGGAGCACGCCAGTAAACCTCCCAGACAGCATGTTTTTTCCGAAATCTTCAACAATAATCGTAATATTTCAGCCAATTATAAAAATACACAAAACCTTCCTCATGGGTCATTTCGTCCATTGGTTAAAACTGTTTGATAGTCCGTTCAGCACGCTCTTATGATGAATAAATTGCTGATAACATAATATATTCAGTACAAATAAAAACTGCATTCAGCTATCGAGCCGTCTCGCGTCTGCTTTTGTGCCTACTATTTAGTATCCTAACAGTCAATTTGCTTTGACTAGTTTAATAAGCTAGATCCTATACCAAACTATGAATGATATTTTTAAGGAAAATATTAGACGAGACCTGGTAGTTGATGATGATGTAAAAAAAACTTACTGCACAAAGTCCACACAACAATTCGTCATTCCAGAGAGAGAACCATTGATTAATTTATACTTCAGTGAAGGCAGATTAACTTCAATCAAATCTAGGTGCAAAGGATCGGAAGGTTCCAATCCTGGCATGCCAGATACGAACTGTTGAAAGGTCCGTGCAGCACCTTCTGTCAGGCATTTGTTATCGTCCATGTCACATGGTTTCTCTTTACCTGGAATTCAAATTGAATTTGTTACTTAGCAAGTAATATCAACAGGTAAATGAAAAAGAACAGAACGGTACTGATTCTGGTTCTGCTGACATTGTCGTGCCCTGCGGTGAGAATAGGGGATTCCAAGATGATTTGGTTATTAGAGAACCCTTTGACCAAAACTGAGGTGAACAAATTGGTACGGTTAAGAAGAATCTTTATTTGAAAAATGCTAATATTAATCTTGTCTGTCTCTGTTGCAAAATAGTTAGTGTATTATCACTTAAAATACTGTTTAAGATACATTACAGGAAAGTTGGCATTCAACAGGTGTTAGTTAACATGGAATAGGTATTACAAGTTTAAAATATATTCAAATGATGGATAAATTAAGTCAGTAATCACTCACAAAAAACATTGCTAATGCAAAATAAAGTAAAAATTAATATCCGTGATGAGCACATTTTAAGTGTGTCTAAGCGCATGTGCTTAACTAATGTCAGTATTTTCTAATTTCAGGAGAATTTATAGCTACAGCAATTATTTTGCGTGTCCTACTGTTGTGGTTCCGTCTCAACTAAACGTATTTTTTTTGATCTCGGTTACGTAGCTGGTAATGAAAATTGAATGTTGACACCACATGTCTAAATGCCCCATCTCACTAGGACACCAGTGGCGGCGCCACCATGATGGCACTGCCCAAAAATGTATGATTGGATGCACAACTGATCGGACGCCTGGTGAGCTACCCACCATTAGGCTGTGTATATTTTGCTTGCTGCGCGACCATGATTGCGCCACCACGTTGTCCTAGCGAGAGCTCGATAAGCCTTAATAAAATACCCGAATGATAGATTTTTATTGTAAGCTAGCTTTTTTCTGCGGTTTCGCCCGCGTGGATATCGAAAATTTCTGACAGAAACGTACTAGCGGGATTAAAATTACCCTATGTGTTAATCCAGGTAAACAATGTATTGATCTACGTGGCGCACGCCAGTAAACCTTCCAGTCGGCATCATTTATTCCGACATCTCCAACAATCATCGTCATATTTCAGCAAATTTCCAAAAAACCTTTATGAATTAAAAAAAAATAACACAACATCACGCCGTGTTTCCCCGAAGGGGAAGGAGATTTACCTGTAGTAGTACACCCACATTTCTCTAGTTATGTTTTTAAGTCCCATGTAATAGGGGGCGAGCCTATTGCCATCAACCGGGCACAAATCCAGATTCCGGGAACGCTGAAAAATCCCAGAGAGAAAAACCGAACAACACTTTGCCCGACCCGGGAATTGGACCCCGGACCTCATGCTCAGCAGTAGGCGCTTGTTACCAGACCCACCAGACCAGGCAGTCAACACCATTGGTAAAAACAGCATGAAAATCCGTTCGGTAGTTTTTGAGTTAATCGAGTTCAGACAGACAGATAGACGCGGCGGGGTGACTTTGTTTTATAAGGCATGTATTTAACGCGGCGACAAACTAATCTGATTTAGGGTTTTAAAAATAATTAAAATGGGTAGCAAAAATAATAGGTTGGCAGCTACAGTGAAGTAGCATTTTAAGTATAAAGTAGCAGCTTAATAATCAATTGTTAGCTTTGTTTTAATTTAAACTAGCATCGAGTTTTTGTTTTGGTAACTGAGAGTCACCAACAACCGAGGGGATCTGACACCCGGCGCGGCGGCCGCTGCCGCGGCACGCTCGCTTCGCTCGCTCGCCTTCGTGCGTTAGTGGTCACTGTTCTAACCTAACCTAACCCAAATGATTTTATACTTAAAATGATACTTCACTGTAGCTGCCAACCTATTATTTTTGCTACCCATTTTATTTTTTTAGTAGCAAATAATTAGTCACCCTTTAAGTTGTTAGTCGCCTGGAAAATAATTAGCCTTTTTATAATATGTAGTGAAGTGAAGATAACAACAAAAAATATCAGTTAGTTGAGTTTAACGCTATATAAATTAAATGAGAGATAGACACAAAATTATGATTCCATACCAAACCAACCTATTATCAGTTGCAGTAATGTGTATCATGATTGACACACGGTTTTATGAAGTTATCCACAGAACACTCGTCCCTGTTAGAGAATCCTGTCTGGTTGCTTTAACATTTTCCTTGCAGGAAAAGGCTTTCTATTCAGAAATATTTTTTGTGGATATTTAATTTGGTAAATGATCTTCAAAAGCTACTTACTTCAGTCAACGAACTTATAATTTTTTATCTTATAAATAAATGAAGATTATGTTTATTGTTATATTAAAAGTCCTTAGTAATACAGTTAAATAAAAAAATGGCGGCCAAGTGCGTGTCGGACCACTCACAATGAGAGTTCCGTAGTTGGTATTAGTATTTATCCCAAGATCAAACTAAACATTTTAATTGAAAAACATGTTCTCACATACATTCCAACCGCAAATGTAAGTCTGTACGTACAAGAGTTATTATGTTGTTTTAAGACCATAGATTTCTTATAGGTTTTCCTGTAATCTATAAGTATACTCTCTCTCTATAAGTACTTTCTGTATGTTTTCAAAAATTTTGGCTAACTAGTTTCGGAGATAACGGGAGGGAATGGTCAAATTTATTTATTTTCTTAAATAACTTGAAAACTATTTAGGTATTTTAAAATTAAAATAAAAAGGGATCGGTGACTCTCACAGTAAGCCCTTTCATTTAATGTGTCACACGGTACAGTTTGAAACGGTTTTTTATTAATTTTCTAATTTGTCCAGAAAAATTTAAAATTTAACCCCCATATTCTAAATTCATTTATTTATGTTACATGTCCGTATTTAGGTCACAGAAATTCATATTATGTATATCAAATTTCAACTTAACCGGTCTAGTAGATTCGGAGCAAATCGGCTTCGACACAGACGGACAGAGACAGACAGCCACACGAGTGATCCTATATGGGTTCCGTTTTTACTTTTTGAGGTACGAAATCCTAAAAAGTAATAATTGCAGTGTGTTTCAGACATATATAGTAGCTAATTATAAAAATATTGTATAACAGTTTATGACCTCACTGTTTTGGTAATTGTTAAATTTGTGGTATTGTTAAAAAATAAACTGCTTGAAATATAACTATTATCATTACACCTTTTTTTAACACTATAAACAATGAAAATCTCAGTATTTTTTTTGCATCGTTGTCGTTAAGTCACTAGATTAAATAGCTCACTAATCTAAAATAAAAAAATATTAACATTTTTATATTTTAAATTTTTCATAAAAATCTCCAATTTTATAGGTAAAGACCTAATATTATAAATGGGAAAGTAAGTTTCTTTGTTTATTACGCTTTCACGTTAAAACGGCTGAATGGATTTGGATGAAATTTAGCACACAGGTAGACCATGATGATGATTTTCGGAAACTTTTTCTGGGAATTACTCTAGATCCGAAATTGCAAAGCCCACATTAGAGCTCTTTCAGTTAGATTAAGTTCAGCTGCATATTCAGTAAGAAAAATTAGACAGTTGACTAATATAGCCACAGCTAGGTCAGTATATTTTGCTTATTTCCACAGTATTATGTCTTATGGCGTTCTGCTGTGGGGATCGGCAGCTGCTGTAGATTCACTATTTATTTTGCATAAGAGGGCAATCCGCGCAGGCTATAGAATCGGTCCTCGTGAGTCCCTTAGAAACAAATTCAAAGAAATTAATGTAATAACTCTGCCTTATCATTATATCTTAGAAAGTAGTTTGTATGTTCGCAAAAACTTATGTCTTTTCAAAACAAGAAGTAATCTCTTTAATATAAAAACACGTAGTAAACATGAAATTGTGATACCCAAATTTAGATTAACAAAAACAAGCAAATCATTAGTTATCATCAACAGTATCCGCTTTTATAACAAGTTGGCAAAGTCAGTTACAGAACTTAGCGATGGAAAGTTCAAAACCCACATCAAACGTGTCCTTATCAAAAACGCATATTATAAGACTAAAGACAACGTTGAAGACAAGGAAGTTTGGCAATAATTCCTTCTGTACATGTGGCTTCCCTGGTACCTCATAAAAGGCATAACTATGTAATTGTCTAATAACTGCTCCCAAATTACGATGTTTATTATTATTATTTTTATACATACTTTTTTGACTTAATATTTTCATTGTTTGACATTATATACGAGCTACAATTTTGATTTCAGACTTCTTGTAATGGTAAACGTGTCATTTGGTTTAAGTAGGTTTTTATTTTTATTAATATTTTACATAGATTCATGTGTACCTTGTGAATATGAGAACGTTGTAGGCTTAATAGACTAGATATTTTGTAGACCTTTTTCTTTTTTTTGTTAAGTACCTGGTACATCTCGACAGGCCTACACTGTCCTCCCATACCTATGAACACTGTAATTTGAAAACATTGTAAAAAACCAATTATTTTTAAAAGAGTAACCGTGGAGTTTCCTGCCGGCTCTTCTCCATAGGAAACGACCAATTAGAACCGTGCACCTAGCTTCTGACGTTTCATAAGTGCCCATGTAGGTTTATGTGAAATAAAAATATTTTGATTTTGATGAAAGTATGCAATACCCAAACCCAGGTTAGGGTATTGGATATTTTTTATCCCGATATTCCTACGGGATCGAGACTTAGGTATACGGGTGAAACCGCGGGGCGCAGCAAGTAATATTATAAATGCGAAAGTGAGTTTGTTTCTTTTTACGCTTTCACGCTAAAACGACTGAACGGATTTGGATAAAATTTAGCACATGGGTAAGACATAGGATACTTTTTATTTCCGATATTCCCACGGGATCGAGACTTGCGGTTGAAACGGAGTGCAGCTTGTTCAAAATAAAGAAACAACATTTTATCGGCGATTAAACCTCAGACAAAACGCCTGATCTATATTGTTAATCTATCGTTATGACCGATTGGATTTAGACAATGGTGAATCTGAAGTAAAAGAAGAATATCTATGCCCGGTTACAAGATTGCGGGGATTGATTCTGATGATATCAGGCAGGTCTTTTGTAACAAAATATTTTGATTTAAAAGAGTGTCCCTGGAGTTTCATACCTGTTATTCTCCAAACGAACCTACTATGCATCGGAATGAACATCCATCTGAATGGCTGACTCCTTGACTATTAAAGAGTTTGAGTCTACGTTATTTTTAGTTGTCAGTCATATTTATGAGTTGATAGTATCAGTGTTTTCAAATCATTGTTGTGTAAACCTTCAATAATTTTAAGTTAAAATCAAATAAGTTTTTCTCACGATGGAACGCCAAAAAAATTGGTACGTATTCGTTTAAGCAAAACACTGTGAAATAATCGCTTGTATTCTTTTATTTATATGTAGACGGGCTTAACCCATTGTAAATGCAGCTTTTTTTTTATAAAACTACTGTGTTGTCTAGCCAGATGATATGGTTTTCATGGCATCTTTCAACCAGAGGGCAATCGCTTTGAGGCAAAGCGTTTCGTATTTCTACAACAACTTTAACCAAAATTGATAATTGCCTTTTCGGTAGTACTCGTATAAGCTCGATGATGGAAAAGTAAAAAAAAAACAAGACATTTGCAAAAAAAAGCTATACGAATAAATTATGCATATTATATAATACAATGTTATAGCTTTTTTTTTACGGTCTAGGAATTTTGATCATCTGTATTGTTATGCGATTATGAGCGATGAGGCACCATTTCAAAGTTACATGTCAATTACTTGACCAAGTTTTTTATCCTATTGCATCAGATTTTTTCAAACATAAGGCTTTTTAACTTATTTTTTGGGATTCCATAACCAAATGAAGCCAAAGAGAAAGTCCCCAAGAAGCTTCATAGATTGCACTACAATATAATGACTACAAACTGAATCTTGCCCGTAAATTCAAATAATAACTGTCATTCTTTGACAGTTGTACGAAATTGCTACTCTAAATTGACGTAGGGTGTCAATTTGCTTAAGGCACTGACAAGAGATAAACAATCAAAGAAGCCTTGTCTTAAAAAAAATAGCTAAATTTACATAGTATGTGGTAGCGGAAAAAATATATGTTAATCTTGAACATATTTCTCAGAACTTGGTTGTTCCCAAAACACATTTTGAAAAAAAAGACTATTATCGAGTCTTTTTTTTCTTTTTTTTATTAACGGTAAACTGACCTTTTTACCTTGAGTTCCAATCCAAATTATCTGTATTAAATATCAACTTACGTTGCTATTTAATTAATAACAAGAACGTCTTACTTTTTTATTTTGTTTTGGGGGGAAAATTATCAAATAACTTCTCCCGCTCTGCGTCGAGCGGGAGGGTGTGTCAGACTCTTACTGACTAAAACTCACCCGTGTTCCTTCTGTTGCCTGTGTTGCCAGGGGCCTCGGTATCCCTTTCGCAGTTTCCCATGACCCCGGCAGGCATCGGCCCTAGTGGACCCCTACTCTTGTGCTGACGATATCTCTTTCAGGCGCGCGTGGAACACAACGCGCCGTTGACCCGGGCCTGGTCCTGGTCTGGATATCGGACGGTGAGCTACCCATTGGTCATCGTCTGCAAGCCCGCGCCTACGGTGGCCGGAAATCCGCCTGAGATTCCAGATGCCCAGAGCGTCTCCTGCGGCGGCTAGGGCGCGAAACTTGCCTTTCCCTCAACCGTCCTGCCTCCTCCTTCGTGAGCATTATTGCTTCGCAGAAGGAGGTGACGGCTGCCTTAGCCTTCTTGCTCCGTACCATGGCCTGGACCAGGGCTGGATGCGAGAGATCTCCACCACCGATCGCCTCCACGAGGACGCGGTGGTGCTCTGCCCAAGCCGGGCAGACTTCCACCGTATGCTCCACCGTGTCCTCCGGGCGATCCACACAGTGGTGACACCGGGCGTTTTCTCCCGCCTTATCCGACACAGGAACCTCCCGAAGCTGCCGCGTCGGGTGAGGACATGCGTCAGGCGGAAGGTGAGAACGTCGTGGCGCCTCTCTAGGTACTCCTCAAAGAGGGAACTTATCGCCGCAATTGTGACGTGCTCAGCACTGGGTTGCGACTATCGCACTCTCCATCCATCTCACCATGAGATCCCACCGGAGCTCTGTCGTGCCAGCGGAGCTACGTATCGCCTCCTTGCGCCGGTCCCATACGTGCGCAAGGACTTTTGCATCCAGATCCCATGGCGGCAATCCGGAGGCATGGAGGCTTGCTGCCTTACCGGAGACCGTGCGGTATCCCCGGCCCAGTTGGATGGCCATGACCCTTTGGGCCGCGGTCAACCGGCGGGCTGGCTGCCGTGCCAGGGAAAGAACTTGAATGCAGAACTTGGTTGTTTTTTATATTCGATTAGTCCACTCATTTTTGAGTAAATAGATAATTGCTTCATGTATTGCAATAAATTACAAGCGATGTGTAGTTGTGTTTCTCTTTTTTTTCTATGCAGTCCAACAGTGACCGCGCTTTAGCTGTTGTCAGCGTCTTATCAATTAATTTCCCTGAATGTACTTAGTAGAACTCGTTTGACATATTGTTATGATTTGTTATAGTCGCGACAGGTTGACAGGTCGCCTAGTATTCGCGGAATTGGTCTAAACTTAGTACGTGGAGTCGTGAAGGACAGATTGATGGCACTAGATGCATGTTCTTATTATTATTATTATAGTCCTTACATATCTCGGGACCATGGGGTCCCGGACCTTTGGAAGGCGTACGAGGGGCCGAAGCCAACTCGCAGAGGCCCCTGGGACAATTTTAATGGAATGAGGCACCAACCGACGATTATCCCTGTTTGCTCTATGAAGGTGCACCCAAGGACAACCCCCGGTTATCAACCGGGGCAAGACTATTGCAGAACATGGGAACAAAAAATACTGGGCTATGGGTTTGGGAGGCTATAGTGGATCAGTTTCTTAAGACTATAGAAAGGCTATGGCCCCTACCTGACCAATGCTTTATATAAAATACACCGACAAAATGGCAGGAGGTGACTTTCACACTCAATAATTGGCCCCCGAAAACGGCCGCTAGCACATAGTGACGTAGTGACAAGGGGGCAACACTTCCTGAGGTGCTTGAGGAGTGGAGAGGTATTCCACGGCTATCAGGACAATCCCAGAAGTACGGTCAAGATCCCTACCAGCATCTTACTGTAATACTTCCTTCCTCCGAGCACGTTTGCTCTTGCGAATCAACACTCAAGCCGGCCAATAAAGGCAAGAATGAGGTGGGAGCTCTGTTCCTCGTCAATGTTCACTCCAGCCGGTCAATAAAGGCAGGCCAGAGATGAGGAACAAGACTTCTCCCAGGAGATAGGGTCCGTGGGGTCGCTACTACCCAACAGATCGCCACATGCTGCCCTGCGGGTTTCTGTATCTCTCTTAGTTTGGCTCCTTATCCAAGACCTGTTCCGGCAAAGTAAACTCTACCGGCACAGACCTGGAGTTTGGAGCGCGCAAACCCCACCACGACGTCAACGTAGAGATGCGGCGGTGGGGTTATTATTATTATTATTATGAGACTTTTGTGTCCCCCTGTAGGGCAAAGGCCTTCCTTTTGTCTTTCGATTTTTCTCTCTCTTGCAATTAGAGTCCAATCCTTTAAGTAGGAGTCTAAATCGTCACTCTCTTTCTGGGCCTACCGCATTGCCGATTCCTGTTGTTCGGAACCCAATCTTTGGCTAATTTCACCTAGTTCTGATGTGACATGCGGAAGACTGATGTGGCATGCCCAGTTCCGTTTTATTGGGCATTTTTTTTATTTTATTTTAGCAGTTAGTAAACAAGACAAAAACGTGGTAACCCCGTCGACGCTAGTAACACGTAACAATGGTTATTATTAATGCTACAAAATGGTTAAGTATGTAAATCATCCTGGTCGGAAAATATCGTACTTCACTGATTGTGCGATAAGTGTTGGGTTATAAATATTCAGCTGGAGTTACAATATTAACATTACAATACGTGCGTTAGGCCAGAGAAAATGTTTACAACACGATTATTAATTTTGGCGTTATTTTGTTTCAGCAGTGTTTTAAGTAAGTGCACCGTGTGTTTGTTTGATAATTCTCATGAAATCATTCAATCTTGCTCCCTACTAGTCTAAAACTTAACAGCTCTTCTGCTTCAAAAAAGGGCACTAGTTGTGGATGACATCGTCAGTAGTTTCCCAAAATAAATGTGGTAATATAACAAATAATACAAATAGTCACTACGTACAGCCAGCCGTAAACGATTTACATCGAAAAGAATTCATTTGACTGTCTACAATACGAGTAGGTATTCCATAATATTGTATCAATGTGTAGCAACAATTAAGTACACAACATGTAATATGTTTTCTGGCTACTTATTAATAAAATATTTTGGAGCAAGATTGTAGACAATTTAATGATTTTTTTTTTTTGGTATATATATTTTTTTGAGGCTATATGCCCGTGGATTGATTCAGTTGTCACTTCCATCTAAGATTTTGTATATAAAGCAATAGTTCAGCTTTAATCCACTGAACGAAGGCAGATCATACCGATCTTATAGTTCAGATCACTTCCTAACCAAAAAACTCTAATCTAATTCCAGGTGAGAAGAAACTATGCGACTTGGAAGACAATGAATGTCTAATAGAGGGCGCTAAACGGACGTTTAAGCAGTTTGTAGCTGGTATAGATGGAGTGGAACCCTCTGATCCTTTAACCCTGGATTTGATAGAGGGGAATCTGCCTACACTGAAGTATAAATTAATCAATGGTTCGCTCGTTGGAATGCTGAACTGTCATGTGGATCTAACCCAGTGAGTTGTTTTTCGGATAAATTGGTTTCTTATTTGTAGTTTTTAATTCTGTGTGTTTATTAAATACACCTACAGTTCAAGTATGGTAGTTATTGTAGGTACAAGGTATATATTATTTTGTGGATCTATTTCAGTGTTGAAGTAAATGGGTCCCGACAATGATTGGATGAACATAATTACATATTTTCACTAGCTGCTGCCCGTGGCTTCACCCGCGTGGCTTTTTCTTAAATAAAAGTTAGCTTATGTTACTCCTTATAACATCAGCAATCTGCCAGTGAAAGTCCCGTCGAAATCTGTCTAGCCGTTTCGGAGATTAGCTGGAACAAACCGATATACAAAAAATGTTAAAAAATATTGTTTTTGTTATAAACACCGTATATACTTTCATATGCATTTAGTAAAAAGCTGTAATTTTGACATTACAATCATACACATCAATTGTATTTATTTTTATAGATAAAAATATAGATTTGAAGCGATGTGTGAAAAATTAATTATTAACTAAGTCAATTAATATACAGGGTGGAATTTTGTAATGTCACCTGGAGGGAAAGTACTCTTAATACTGCAGATAGAAAGTTTTACTCAAAGGAAACATTCCTTTATTTTTGAATAGAAAGCAAACTGCATTCAAAGATTTTCGAAAATTCTCTTCTCCCACACCCGGGAATCGAACCGGCTAAAATCTGAAAAAAATATACCCTGTACTTTTATTGCATCGATCGTTAGGGTCAATTATAAGGATGAAATCTCTCTAACAAACATAAATTAAATGAAAGGAAAACCAGGAAATCTTAAATTAATTTAATTATTTACAAAAAATGGTAAACTAACTAATTAGTTGCTCGAAATGGGCTCCATTCTCTTGGATACACAATTTTATTCTTTTAACGAATTCATTTCTAGTAACCTTTAATAAAGTGTTGTGGTGAATATTATAAATCGTATTCTGAACTTCAACTCTCAACTCGTTGTCATTCGCATAAGATTTCATGTAAATTTGATTTTTTACATATCCCCACAAAAAAAAAATCTAATGGGGTGAGATCTGGCGATCTCGCAGGCCATCTGATTGTGCCGTTTGTACCAATCCAGGTATTAAAATGGTTATTAATGTAGGCAGTAGTGATTCTGCTGTTATGTGCTGGAGCACCATCTTGCTGTAGAATTATTTGGTTTCGCTCTTCCTCGGGGAAACCATTTAACTCGTTTCTTAAGAGATCCAGTATTTCAATATACTTGACAGTGTTTAAATGACCTTCGAACACGTGGACTAACACTACATTATTACTCATAATTCCGCACCAAACGTTGAAAGAAAATCTTACTTGATTGTTAGTTTCATGAACACGAACAGGATTCACTCGAGACCAATAATGGTTATTGCGGCGATTGTACATGCCCTTATTGCTGAAGTTGGTTTCGTCAGACCATACAATGTTACTCAAAAAAATAGGGTTTCGGTCAATTTCTCCAAGCATGTTTTCACAAAATTGTAATCGTCTGTCACGATCCCCAATATGCAATTTTTGCACCAACCGACCTTCACGATAGCATTTATACTTATACTTTTTCAGCACTTTAAGTACGCGAGTGTGGGTTGTTCCTAATTCATCGGCAGCATCTCTACTTGAAGCCTTTGGAAATGATTCAAAGTATGTTAAAACATCTAGTTCAAAATCGAAATAGTTTTGCTGAATAGTTTGCCGTCTCTTCTTGAAACCACCCGTATTCTTTAAATTTTCTACCATTCTTTTCAATACGAACCGAGTTGGTGCCTGTCGGTCTTGATATCTCTCTCCATACCACCGCAGAGCTAGATTCACGTTTTTGTTATTTAAAAAATAAGCTTCCATTAAATCAAACTGTTCTTGATAAGCCATTTTCACCGTGAGACAAAATGTGAAATGAATTGTAAAAACAATCAAATGTGAATAATAACTATGAAAATCTAATTTTCAAATTTTAATCTAACATTCCATATTTAAATTACCTCATACTCGCAGCTACGAGTATGTCGCAAAGGAGTCTGCATTACAAAAGATGGATGTTAGTTAAAGAGCTTTAACTTGACTCATTGAATTTGTAACTTCAGATTTCCCGGTTTTCCTTTCATTTAATTTATCATGTTTGTTAGAGAGATTTCATCCTTATAATTGACCCCTAACGATCGATGCAATAAAAGTACAGGGTATAATTTTTTCAGATTTTAGCCGGTTCGATTCCCGGGTGTGGGAGAAGAGAATTTTCGAAAATCTTTGAATGCAGTTTGCTTTCTATTCAAAAATAAAGGAATGTTTCCTTTGAGTAAAATTTTCTATCTGCAGTATTAAGAGTACTTTCCCTCCAGGTGGCATTACAAAATTCCACCCTGTATATTAAATACCAACAAGGTATTTAATATATATTTATTTACCTAACCAAATTACAAGATGATTAACTAAATTAAATTAAAACTAAGTTAAGCCTAAAAAGGCCCTTGGGGCATTGTACCGGGGATGCTGGCGGCATTTTCTCGCTGAATTGCAATGCTGATGCGTTGCGCAAGAAAGCCGCCAACTTTTCGGTCACCAATTACATCAACTAAACGTTTCGCGATTTCCGCAAATAACTTATGCGCACTGGGACCCCACGGACCGAGGGTCTCGACGCCAAAGGGCACAAAGTTGTACTCTCTGCCAAGGCCTCCATATTTATTGTTGGTATTTTAGTTATTCATATTATTCATAGTGATTGTTTAACTTTTAACTAATGTATCATAGTATTAGAAACCTGTTACTGTATATTTGTAAATAATTCCAGGATTTTAGTGAGTGAAATGAAGTATAACTATCACATTGAATGTCCTCATCTCATTTTGGAATCAGACTATGATGTAAAGGGCAAATTAGGACCTGAATTCATAGAAGGAACGGGCAGGTGCAAATTAGATATTTGTGAGTAACATATTTTATTTTGATTATTTTTACAGATTTCGCTTTGGAGACAAAGCCAAATGCCATTGTAACATAGTATAACAATGGATATGTAAGGTAGTCTACTAGATATAGTTTCCGATTAGTATATTTCATATTTCTATCATCGTCTTATGGTCTCTATATCCGATCCGATCTTTTTACATAATGGCCGACTGACAGATCGGCCATTATGTATAAAGAATCGGTAAAATAAATAATTTATATGCATAAAACATGGTACGCTACATTTACAAAAACCCAAAAAAATTGCATGTTTTATCCTAGCTAAACGTGTTTGTGCCATTATAATTATATTTTAATACCATTATTAAAATATATAAGAGCAGTGGTGGCCCAGTGGTAACGTCCGCGACTTACGAGTTGTAGGTCGTAGGTTCGAACCCAGGCAGGCGCTTTACTTTGTGTAAATTATTTCATCACCACTGCTCTCAAAACTGTGAAGGAAAACATCGTGAAGAAACCGGCATGTCCTAGAACCAAAAAACTCAAAGACATGTGACATCTACCAACCCGCACTGGGCCCGCGTGGTGGATTACGGCCCACTCCCTCTCACAAAGAGGAGCCCTGTGTCCCAGCAGTTGGAACGTTATAGGCTAATTATGTATTAAAATATAATTATAATGGCACAAACACGTTTAGCTAGGATAAAACATGCATTTTTTTTTTGGGTTTTTGTAAATGTTACAACTTACATCCACATTTTTTATCCATAAATTCTTTTATACTACAGAAACTAACCATACATTGCTGGGACATAAGTTTTCTTTGCGGATTGATTGGTAAAGTTCCCTTGACCAAGAAGGGTCTTGATGAAGGAATCTTTACTAATCAATCTGCCTAGCCTTTTCCCAACTATTCTGAAGTCGGCTTCCAGTCTTACCGGATGCAGGTAAATTTTTGTTTTTTTTTCATGAAGCGACTGCCTATCTGACTTCAGCCCAGTTTCTGAGTAACACTATATCGCTTGGTAAGACAGGTTATCAGACTTTTTGGGCTTCTGACTACCCGTGACGACTGTGTGACAGCCGGGACCAACGGCTTAACAAGCTTTCGAGCTTTTAAGGGGTTGATAAGTAATGGATCGTCCATGAACCGACCGCAGCAAACGTAACTTAACTTCAATCAACAATCAATCAACTCAGCCTATAACAGTCCACTGCTGGACATAGGCCTCTCCCAGGCTGCGCCACAACACCCTGTCCTCCGCCTTCCGCATCCAGTCTGTCCCAGCCACCTTTTTAAGGTCGTCGGTCCATCTAGCTGGGGGCGTCCCACACTATGCTTGTCGATACGCGGTCTCCACTCCAGGACTCGTCTGCTCCACCGGCCATCGGTCCTTCGACACACATGGCCAGCCCACTGCCACGTCAGCCTGCTTACTCTGCAGGCTATATCGGTAACTCCGGTTCTCTTCCGGATAACTTCATTTCTGATCTTATCCTTCAAAGAAACTCTGAGCATAGCCCGCTCCATGGCGCGCTGAGTGACCTTGATATTGTGGATCAGCCCGACTGTCAGTGTCCACGTTTCGGCACCGTATGTAATAACGGGCAGGATGCACTGGTTGAAGACCTTAGCTAACTTAACTTAAATATTATTTAAAGTTAATATTATTTAAGTAATATATTTCTGTTGCAGATGACTATCATATTCTCTTCAATGGTGACTACGAAAAGTTTATGAGCGCGAATGGAAAATGGCACATCCAGTTGAAAAATCACAAACTTGAATATGAGGCTAAAACAAAAGTGAACTATGACTGCAAGAACCTTTTCAATGGAGATAAAGAAAAATGTAAGAAGATCATTAAAAAAAATATAGAGCTATTCTTCGCTACAACCATTCTTCTGTCTGATATTAGTATTATAAAAACAAAACCTTAATATGAAGATATCTAAAGATTTTCATAACATGACATTACGCCTGTAATCCCCGAAGGGGGAGGCAGAGGCGTACGATTACCTATACTATCTTTAGGAAATATTCATTTTGCCAGGTTTGTGTAATTCCAAAGTATAATAGGGGCGAGCCTATTGCCATCAACCGGGCACAAATCCAGACTCCGGGGTGCTACTGAGAGTCATCATTCAGGGTTTTCATTTCCCATAATCTTAAAACAAAATATTTGGTTTTCCTATAACTAACTTCTTTAAACAACTTGGATAGAGCTCAATAGCAATGTAGCCATTAGTAATCAATCTACAAGGAAAGTACAACGTTTGCATACTGATTTATCGTTGTACAGAACATTTCTATACTCCGGCAGATGAGAGAATGCGTTTTTAACACCTGTCAGCCGAGTACAAAAGAAAACGTGTTTTACGAATTTAAACTTTATTAGTTCCTAATCGTGTCCAACTGACATGTTTCAGGAACGCATTCTCTCAGCAGCCGAAATATAATAATGTAGTTAACCCAGTATTTCTATGATTTCGATGAAGCTGTTTATTTGTGTCGGAAGTTAGTTCACGTGAGGAGTCTGTCCAGAATCGCAGCTACAGGATAATCCCAGTATGAAATATTGAATTTTTTGTATCTAATGAAAAACAAGATGTGTTTCTTGTTGACTGTATGCATATTTTTTTCAGCGGACATCCTGCACAAATATGCCAATGAAAACTGGCAGATTGTACACAAGCTAACTCGTCAACCGGCTATGGAAGCGTTTATGAATAAATATATAGACAACGTCAACGCTTACATGAAAGTTATGGCCGTTGAAGATTTGTTTTACCGTGAATAGACTTAAATATGTTGAGCTGGTGAATTAAAAAATATATATTTATGGAATCTCATATACCTATTTAGTTTTATTAGTCCCATAATAACAATTATCTCAAACATCTGACGATCAACTCAATTACTACTCAACTGGGCCGTATTTAATATAAATAACAATGCGACATAGGTATTTGTCAATTGAAATTGTCGGATTGTCAGATTGTCGCCTTTCAGTTTTATTTATCTAATAAAAAAAACCCATTATAATATCCCATTTTTCTGACAAGACCTCTAAGGGCCTATCTGGCCTCCTGGCCCTTGGAGGTCTTTTCAGAAAAATGGGATTGTTTGTTCTGCGGTATAGTTGCCTTAAGACAAATGTGTGGTGAAAAGTATTTTACACGCGTAGGTGAGTACCTACGTGTGTAAAATGTTTTGTAATCACATTGTCCGGGATCCATCCCGGAAAAAGTTATTTTAGGTTTTTCCATGAAGGTTGGGAACTGGTAATACCAATAGCTCTGTTATTACCAGTTCCCCATTTAACATTCATATAAAAAACGTAAAGTTTTACACAATAAATAATGTAGAGTACCCAGAATACCTCACACATAACATCAACAACACAACACCGGTAAATATCAGCTGTAGACCACACCTACTTCATTCTTTCCGTGCGAAAATGAAATCTCTCAAGGCTCACAAAACCAAAATTTTGATAACGAACATTAAAATTATATTAGTGAGAAAAATGTTTTTTTTTTATTCACAACAAAAGCGCGCTGTTAGATTTTGAACTTATGGCGGTTAGCTGAACGATGAAAATCCAACAGCGTGCTTTTATTAAGGCGCTGACAAGAGGCAGATGACCAAAGTAGGCTTGTCTTAAGAAAAAACATTGCCACATCTGTTTAGTTTGTGGTAGAGAAAAAAATATATGTTAATTTTGAGCATGTTTCTCAGAACTTGGTTGTTACCAAAACACGTTTAAAAAAAAAAGTCTCGATACAAATAAATGGTAAGCTAACCTTTTTTTGGGTGGGAAATCATCGAATAACTTCTCCTGCTCTGGGCAGAGCGGGGCACAGGAACCTCCTGAAGCTGCCGTGTCCGGTGAGGACCTGCGTCAGGCGGAAGGTGAGGACGCCGTGGCGCCTCTCTAGCCACTCCTCAACTTATCGCCGCAATCGTGGCGTGCCCAGCACTGGGTTGCGACAACCGTATGGTAAACTAACCTTGAGTTACAATCAAAAGTATCTGTAAAAAATATCAACTTACGTTACATATTTAATTAATAACAATGACTTCTTATTTGAATGCAGAACTTGGTTGTATTTTTATTTTCGATTACTCAACTCAATTTTGAGTAAATAGAAAATTGCTTCATATATTGCAATAAAATACAAGCGTTTTGTCATCGCGCTTCTCTTTCTTTTCTATGCAGTCTGACAGTGATCGCGGTTTACCTGTTGTCAGCGTCTTAAGGCATTCATTTAGGTATCACCTAGAGTTAATGGAAACAAGCATTAAAGTTTTTCGGCTGAGATTATGGTGATAAAGGCAAGGTTAATATTTGGTCATCCATCACAAGTAAATCAACAATAGATATCCTTTCAACGGTAATAGCAAATTACTACAATTATGAGTATTTTTGCTAGTGGTGATAACAAAATCCTCCTCTACCAGTTTTTTTTTTCTATGATTAATATGTTATCCTACGCTCAGCAATCCTACAAAGGATTGCGGGTAAGGGTGGCCAAGACTTATTTCCAATGATCGATCATTATGGCAACCATACTAAGACAATACGAGTATGCTAACATCATGTCATTGTGCCAAAAGTTCGTAATTTTCGAAATTCACAATGTTCGCTTGATGGTGTTGTGTTAGAATATTGGTGGAAATAATCTTCGCAAAACTACTATAAATAAAATAAATTATTAAAAAAACAAAAAACCCGACTGCAAAAACACATAACTGAAAAGTGAAAAACAAGCATTCTAATCTACAGAATTTTGGTCTTGCAGGCGGGGACAGTCGAATAACCTGAAATATGGTGTAACTTTTAATTGTGCCTGCGATACCAAAATTCTATAGATTAGAATGCTTGTTTTTCCCTTTTCAGTTATGTGTTTTTGCAGTCGGGTTTTTTGTTTTTTTAATAATTTATTTTATTTCAAGCTTTTTAGTTTTATTAATATATATATTTGAAAATTACTTATTACTAGCTTTTATTTGATACCAATATTTTTGCAATTAATTAAAAAATAACCCTTCCTCTCCTTTTTTTTGTATTTGCAGATGCAATTTATAAATAATATATAGCCTATGTCACTCCCACAATTAAGACCAACCTAAGGACACCTCATAGGTTAAAATCCACCAAGCCGTTTAGACTACAGAGCGTGCCAAAGAAATAGACATACATACATACATACATACATACATACATACATACATACATACATACATACATACATACATACATACAAACAAACAAACATACATACATACATACATACATACATACTCTCGAAAAACACTACCCTCCTGAGGCAGTCTGGTAAAAATAAGCCATGACTGCACCGTGGCGTCTCAGTGGTAAAAACATAGAATGTTAAAATAATACGATATTACCGAGCAATCGTGCCTACGCCAGACCATTGAATTGTATAAGATGAATCTTTTGTACGAGATTACCAAATTCGAACAATATTTTCAAGGGAGTGTCAATGGGATGAGATTAGCAAAACTAAAACTGTCAAAATCAACAATTACGGTGACAATGATCGGCCATCCTAACACAATTGTGTTAGAAGACTTGGCCCTGGATGAGACTCGCACAGACCAGAAACGCATGGCACAGAAGGAGCCTTTTACTCAGTAGTGGGGTGGAACAAGACTGCCTGCCCATGATGCTGACAAATTTATAATTATGATTATTTTACCTTGAAATGGCTTTTACCATCTTTTAGAATAATCCAGTCAATACTTAACTGCAGTTAAATTTAAATCCAGTTAGCTTAAATAACTAGATTTACTTTAAAAATATGTTAAAGACGGTGCCTAGACACATTTCCATTATACACAAATTAAAAGTGTCTAGGGATCAAGCGCGTTTTTGCGAGTTTCTAAAAATCAGGTGTTATAATTTTAATATGTTTTGTAACTCCTATGAATACTTTTCGTCTTCGGCAAGAATCAATAAAAACAGCTTATAATGAGAACCTAGCCTTTTTTTGGTGGGAAATTATCAAATAAGTTCTCCCGCTCTGGGCGGGGCGGCAGGGTGTGTCAGACTCTTACTGACTAAAACCCACCTCGATAAACCTTTTGGACTTTCCCATGACCCCGGCAGGCATCAGCCCTAGTGGACCCCTACACATGTGCTGACGACATCTCTTTGAGGCGCGCGTGGACCACAACGCGCCGTCGACTCGGGCCTGGTCCTTATCGGACAGCGAGCGACCCATTGCTTACCGTCCGTAAGCCCGCGCCTACGGTGGCCGGAAATGCGTCTGGGATTCCCGATGCCCAGGGCGCCTCCTGCGGCGGCTAGGGGCGAGAGGACGCGAAATTTGCCTTTCCCTGAACCGTCCTGCCTCCTCCTTCGCGAGCATTATTGCTTCGCAGAAGGAGGTGATGGCTGCCCATGCCCTCTCGCTCCGTACCATGGCTTGAACCAGCGCCGGATGCGAGAGATCTCCGCCACCGATCGCCTCCACGAGGACACGGCGGTGCTCTGCCCAGAGAACCCAGCCTTATCACACTGTTTTTACAATGTAGCACCTGGCTGCGTATTACCTGGTCTACTTTATAATATAGAAAAAGAAAACTGACAGATTACATTTTATGATGAAAGATGTCAAAGATTAGTCTTTGACATCTAACTAAAATTTTAACTAAAATAGAAAATTAATAATATAAAATACAGTTTTGGATGCAAAACAGTCAAAGGTTTGCTTTTCAGTGTTTGAAAATATTTAAAATGTGAGTTAAGTGAGCGTCATATGATTTCATACTTGAAAACAAGAAAACAAGGTATAGAGATATATCAAGAATTGTTGGAAACAGCAGCTTTCTAAATATATAAATGGGATAAAAGATGACGTGGTTTTGTTTCTCCTTTTCCCCCTGTTACAACGGACTTGGACGGCCATTCCGCAACGTTATTTGAATGAACTCATATCGAGTATGCATAAATTAACGATACGCGTTAACGACGGAAATACAGACTATTAACTTAGAATATATAAAGAACCAGAATCCGCGTTCAACAGTCATTGCAAGCCGCACGCTGTGTCCAAAATCAAGACAAGCGTCCCGCGCCCGCCTCACTTCCCACCCGCGTAATGTTGCTAGCTCGGACATTGTAAACCCGTTTTGGGGTAAACGTTGAGAGTATTGGTTGAAGACCAATTGGTCTTTTCATAGATACATAATTTCATACACCCGTGTATGAAATTATGTATCTATCCCTCTAGAAATTCTAATAGACTAACATAGTATATGAATATGAATATGTATTATGAATGTTATGCAATTCTAACAAAATCATATATACTTACGGGTTGAATTGATCTTTCTTTTTCATGTCGGGTTTTTTTTTTAAGTTGTTATTAATTTTACACTACAACGAATAAATGCCCTCAGTGGGTAATAAAAAGAAGGGAAAATCAAAACTCTTATACTGGCAACACTAACAAGATGGATGCATCATTCTCTATGACAATTACAAACTGAACAATTTATTCAGTAATTAAATAAGAAGATATTTGAATGCGCTATTTACACGTGAAATGTGATCACATCCTGTTTATTTTTTAGCCCCGCTGCATTTTTACGGGTATGAACGACACAAAACGGCATAATTAAATAAAATTGCACACCGGTAAAACACGTTACGCGATACGACGTTCACAGAGTAACTGATCGGCTGCGCGTCAAACTACTCTATTTAGGAGTAGTTTTTGACGCTTCAGTATTAGGCGTGTTCGTGGCTTCTGTTTCTTTCTATATTCTAAGACTACTAATTGTTTATTTCATATTTGTTTTTATAAAAACTTTTAAAGACTTTTATTTTTATCTTTTTATCACATTTTAATGTCAGGATTAACTAAGGTGAAAAATCCACCAAGCGTAAATCGCGAAAAGTCATTATTAATGAAAAAACGGAGTACTTCGTTGATCTACACATTTTACACATAGGTACGAACGTTTTATTTAATTAATCTAAATAGATATTGTTATTTCATTTCAATAGGGCAATAAAATATATTAAAAAATACCTAGTTCCCTAGACATTTGATGTGTGTATGTATAAATTAGTATAACAAAGCACAGTGACTATTACCACAATCTATACATCATACAGTCGTCTGACGAAGACGACTAGAGATGGCAATCTTGCGGGGCGTGAGGGGCGAGACGAGGGAAGCGCGTTCCCGAACTGCTTATGCTACCGCGTTAGTTGTTCGGGAGACAACTTTCAGGGCTGTCGTGTTGAATTTATTATTGTTTTAGTTTCGGATCAATGTTCTATGCAAGTATTTTGTCTTCCTACAAGGCTTGAAAACTTCATCAAGTATTTTACCCTGCTACTCGCTCCGTTGACGCTCGACGCGATTCTGCTCCTCATTTAATTTGGTTAGGGATCAATGTTCTACGCAGGTATTTTTCTTTCAACAAGTTTTGGAAATTGGAAGTATCCTTTTTTAGATGCGGGATTGTAGTCCTTATTTGTATGACTTTACGGATCAATTTTCGATGCGGAAAGAAAATACTTGAAAATATCTCGAGCCTTGGTTTTTTAAATTATTTATTAGAATGAGGATTTTTTATATGATTAAGTTCAACAACAGAAATTTCAAATCCAGTAAATCTAAAAACCGAAAATACATGTCAGTCGCCCATTTATAAAGATGTACATACAGTTACAGTTTCGTAAACGACCGGCTTGTACACAAAAAGACGATATTTTTGATAATTGTTAATTATTGTTTATAACAATAATAATGTTGATAACGATGTTGACCTAAAATAAATAAATTAATTAATACATAAACCTTGTATCCTACCATTTTGTATTGTCTGTACTAACATAGTTTGTAAGATATTTTTTGTGACTAACAATATTATGGACTTTGTCTGAATAAATAATTTTTGTTATTATTATTAATACATATTATTTACTTGGGACAACCCTAGCTGTCAACACGTTGTCGGCATTTACCACGAGATCAAAGGCGTCGTCCTACTGTATCTTTTTATACTGAGCTATTACTGTGTGACTTATAAGCAAAGATTCAACTTAGTACCTACCAGTAAAATAAGGACGTCTACATACTAATCACATCAGGACGTTGGTAGACTTCCACATCTAAATTGCTACAAACACCAAATTGTATGATAAATTGTTAGTGTTGATTTTTTCTTTGGCATCCATTCGTTTATGGAGTATTTTAAATACGTAGAGTGTAAATGAGGGCCTATCTTGTAGTTGAAACATTTCTGTCATACCTAATGAAAAACTAAAATCATGAAGTCATATACAATATTAATTGTATATAAATTCTACTTAATTAGAAAAATAGAAAATAATAAATGTTGTCGAGGTAATACAGTAAGCAGGTTTACAGGTTAATACCAAGGTGAGATGACATAAATATTACTTAAAGCTAGTTTACAAAGTATTATTCACGAGTGAGGCCCCAACTAGACCGTTAGTCGGTAGCTTGGGGCTCGGGGTACAAGTTCCAGAGTGGATACTAGAGAGTTGATTTTTTAGGTGTTGTATGGTATATCTAGTATATTTGTGTATGTGTGATGTGACCGTGGTAGGTGGTTTTTGAGTTTGTATGTGTGAGTATTTGTTCCCAATGTGCGTCGTTTGATTCAGTGTCGGTATTTATATTAATTGTTCCGAGTCATCATAATAACCAGAGTCTTGTAACATGTTCTTTATTATACTTTGGAATTAAAAGAGTCAGTATTTTTAATTTCACAGAGACTTTATTGTACGTATATGAGAGGGTAAGCTGGGGAGCGTCTAGCTGGCCATGCTGTCAGGTGTTGGGATTCTATAGTTTCTTTTGCTCATGATTGCTGTGTAATGGGAGACCCCATTGCTTACTTTTAGAAACAGGCAGAAACAATGGAAAGCCGGCAGACTCTGAGAACTCTCGTTTCATGATAGAGTCAGTCGAGATCCGGTAGGGCTTCTAAAAATATTATTTTTTAACCTTTCATTTTATTCAAATAAAGTTAATTTAAGCATAATAAATTATATTAAGTACGACACAGCAGTCAAGTACAAATTTTAAAGAAATAAAACAAATAAAAAGCGTTAACAATCCTTCTACATTTATATTACACATTAAATATCATTAAATATTAAACATAATGTTTAATTATTTATCCGGTTTGAACTGATTATTCTGAAACGTTTCAAGGAAGTTATTGCACCAAAATGCAAATATTCGCCATTGCTGTAATTGGCATTCAGGATGTTCTATGTGTTCTGGTGTCACTTTGAATTACTTCTAAAGGACTAGTAATGTTTTATTTTGTGTGAATTTTCATCCAAGCTCACTATAGCATAATTAGCCTTTTTTTTTTGAGGGTGGGAAATCATCAAATAACTTCTCCCGCTCTGGGCGGAGCGGGAGGGTGTGTCAGACTCTTACTGTCTAAAACCCACCCGTATTCCTTCCTGTTGCCTGTGTTGCGGGGGCCTCGGTGACCCATAAGTACCTTCCCGCGACCCCGGCAGGCATCGGCCCTAGTGGACCCCTACCTATGTGCTGACGACATCTCTTTGAGGTGTGCAAGGAATACAACGCGCCATCGACCCGGGCCTGGTCCTTACCGGACGGTGAGCTACCCATTGCTCACCGTCCGCAAGCCCGCGCCTACGGTGGCCGGAAATCCGCCCGGGATTCCCGACGCCCTGGGCGTCTCCTGTGGCGGCTAGGGGCGAGAGGGCGCGAAACTTGCCTTTCCCTCAACCTTCCCACCTCCTCCTTCGCATTACTGCTTCGCAGAAGGAGGTGACGGCTGCCCATGCCCTCTCGCTCCGTACCATGGTCTGAACCAGGGCCGGACGCGAGAGGTCTCTACCGCTGATCGCCTCCACGAGAACACGGCGGTGCTCTGCCCAAGCCGGGCAGACCTCCACCGTATGCTCCACCGTGTCCTCCGGGCGATCCACACAGTGATGACACCCGGACGTTTCCTCCCGCCTTATCCGACACAGGAACCTCCCGAAACTGCCGTGTCCGGTGAGGACCTGCGTCAGGCGGAAGGTGAGGACGCCGTGGCGCCTCTCTAGCCACTCCTCAAAGAGCTTATAGTGATAGTGGGACTTATCGCCGCAATCGTGGCGTGCCCAGCACTGGGTTGCGACAACCGTACTTTCCATGACGCCATGAGATCCCGCCGGAGCTCCGTCCGCTGTGCCGCAATTTCTCGCGGCAGCGGACTTACGCCCCGGCGTTTCGTCTCCTCGCGCCACTCCCATACGTGCGCGAGGACTTTTGCCTCCAGATCCCATGGCGGCAATCCGGCAAGGAGGCTCGCTGCCTCACAGGAGACCGTGCGGTATCCCCGGACCATCCGGATGGCCATGACCCTTTGGGCCGCACTCAACCGGCGGGCTGGCCGCAAGCATAATTAGCCTAAAGTGAACTTATAGTATTCCTGGCAGTACTTTTTTCCAAAGCTACTGCCAGGAATACCAGGTGTAGACCCTTCAGTGCCACTGCTCCTGGCGAGGTTAAACATCGAGCTGCCAAACTTGAAGTATTCACTTCTTAATGCTACCGTCACTGGCGTAAAACACTGCGTGTGAAGTTTCAAGTAAGAATGTTTTGTGGAATTTTATAGTTACGTTGATTTGTCAAGGCGATTTTAAGTTCCAATATAATAATGATATTCTTTCAATATACTATATTTCAGCCGAATGAAATGGTCTTTAATTCTTCTTCTTGCGAGTTACAGCTATAGCTATTTAAGAGGGCACGCCCTTTATGCCTGGAGGTTTTTATTTAGGTATTATGTTCTGGCTACGTTTTATGTAGTAATTTTTATTTCTGATTGAGTACAGTTTTCATTGTTTTGTTGATGTATTGGCGTGTGCTAGCTAACATAGGACAAGTAATTTAATTTAATGTTTTGAGTTTCGTAATGTTAATTACTTTGCATACGATTTGTATAGAATCAAGTTTTTCTAACTAAACAAACATGTTGAATGCTGGGGAGTTTATTGCGCCAATTCTTTTCCCCAGGTAAAGCACTAGGAAGTGGTGAAAAGCGGGCGTTTTTGGGAGACTATCTTATGTGTAATTTTGACGTTCGAAAAGTGCTGATTATCAGCCTAGTTTGAATAAATGACTTTGATTTTGCTACGTTTCCCTATTACCACGACAAAAACTCACGCCTAATGGTGGGATTACCACTACCATATCTATGACTCATAGACAAATATCCATATGCCATTTACCCATTATGTCGTTTTCAGTGTGTAAAAAGTAACAGCACGATCATCTGCTACTACTCGTAGCTTTTTCCCGCGATTTCACCCTATTAGGATGTCGGAAGATATCCCACGGGAACGTACTGCCGGGATTAAAAGGAAACAAATCGATCGCATACCTCATAGCCTATTTATGCCTATGAGTCATAACTCATAGACATAAATATGATGCCTCCTATCTGTGAGAGAGAGCGGGCCATAATCCACCGCGTAGACCCAGTGCAGGTTGGCGGATGCCTCTTATCATCGAATTTTTGGTTCTAGGACATGCCGGTTTCCCAACGATGTTTTCTTTCACCGTTTTAAGAGTAATAATGTAATATTCTCCTCAGTTATTATACTATTGGCCAGTCGACAAAGCTGTCAGCTGAACAGATTGCGCCAAACTTACCTATTTAGGTATAGTTTGTCATAGAGTCTCATCTATTGTAATTTTTTAATGTTCTCTGATTTCAGGAAAAACCCGTCAGATACACAGTTTGAATACAACCCATATTGTTGTCCTCGACTGACAATAGAATCATAATACATAGTTGAAGGCAAAACAGGTGCAATAGCCGTTAAAGAAAATTCAAAATTACTTACGTTGAGTCTATATTATATTCTTCACACAATATTTAAAAAAAAAATATCTAATTTTAATTGGCTTTTACCTTGGTCCTTTGACCTTAGCCTCTCATAGCATTGCCATACAACGTAGCAATGCCGCCAGTCTTTTGGGAACATTACCAGAAGCGGCAGCAGTAGACAGCGATGTGGAAGCATTTTTCGACGCCATATTTTAGCTTGTTCTTAAGTTTAGGATATTTTTTTGTCATTTTTATTTTATTTTTCCTTGTTTTAGTTAGTTAATTAAGTAATAAATAATTAGATTTATTTAAAATCTTGCCTAATCGTATTTGTGGTCTAGAAACCCGGAAATGTAGTTAAAATGATAAAAAACAAATAATAATGGAGAAAAATGTTTTTTTTATTTAGTTCCATATGTGGCACAACATGCAATGACCTACCTATATTTGCTACATAACTAGAGCTGAAACAGGCGGAAGCAGTTTTTGTACTTTTTAAAACAAAGTTCAACCCTGCATTTTTCGCACACAACAAACGACTTTCCTTTGCAGCCTGGATACTTGCATCGCTTGCGCCTCAAGTACCACTTCTTTGACCTCATCTTTATCTTGTATCTATCCCAAGAATGAGTCGAGCAAGTCGACTCCACCCATGTGCTGATTATAGTTGCGTACAATTTGAGCAGTCGACATCTAAATATTTCTTTTGTTTTTTACAAAACCTCCTTACTTTTTGAGTAGGCTCTTTTCCAACAAAAGATGAAGACAACACCAATGGTTTATTGTCATACTACTAACTGGGACGATGTCTGTGCCATCTACATTACCTACCCATTCTTCTGAATATCCTCTTTCCTCCTTTCTACGTTTCAGATCTTTCAATGATGGTATTTGTACAGATTTGCCCAGTCGTCCTTTGTTCACGGTCCCCATAGAATATATACCTTCTTTGGCAAGATGTGAAATAAATTCAGGGCATGTGAAGTTGTCAAAGAGTAACTTGTAATTTTTGTCCCCAAAAAGGCTTCGATGCGTTCTTTTGTACACTAAACGTATGCATTTCTTCTACAATATGGCTTAGAATATCATCATCAAAGAAGTACAAGAAATATTGCAATGGTGTTTCAAGTTCTGTAATCGCTGACTCTAGATCGGTTTGCCCACAAAACTCACGGTTTTTCCGAATGATATTTCGCTTTCTTCTGACGGTGGATGCAGTAGGTCTAGGGGTAGCTTCCCATGGTGCAGTAGAGGCGGAAGATACTTCCTGACATGTTTGAAGAGCAAACTAGTTCAAAGAAAATACTAACACCTGAAGAAAAGAAGTGTGAAGAGTTTTATATTAAAACTACAGTAAGGGATAGCAGTGGAAGGTACGTAGTGAGACTACCTTTCAGCGATGAAAATCCTTCTTGTAAAGGTGGAAGCTCTCTTGCTATCGCTGAAAAAAGATTTAGGTCATTAGAAAAAAGACTAGAACAAAATACAGATCTAAAGGAACAATATAAACAGGTAATAGAAGAATATTTACAACTAGGACACATGAGGCAGGTAGACAAAAATGATAAGAATAAGGAAATGGCGGTATACTTACCTCACCATGCTGACGCGCGTCCGAGAAGAACAACAATGGAGTCTCACTCAATGACACGTTGATGGTGGGACCTAAATTGCAGTCTGACTTAAGACACACAGTGTTAAGATGGAGACTTCATCCCATAGCACTAGTAGCGGACATCGTCAAAATGTACCGTCAGGTCAGGATCTCGGAAGAAGACGCAATGTTTCAGCGCATATTATGGCGAGACAGTCCTGAAAACGAAATAAAGGACTACGAGCTGGTGACGGTTACCTTCGGTACGGCATCAGCACCATACCAAGCAGTTAGAACCCTACATCAAGTCTCCTACGATGAAGGTAAAAATTACAATCTTGCTGCCGATATGGTTCTGAACTGCTTCTACATGGATGACTTGATGGCCGGTTGTAATAACGTAGAAGCAGGTCTGGAAATCTACAGGCAAATGACAGCTTTATTAGGAAAGGGTGGATTCACGCTCCAAAAATGGAACAGGATACAGGAAATAGAAAGTAATACATTGAAAGTAAAATAGATCAAATTAGGATAAAGGACAACTTGAATAAGGACAAAACAAATAAGCACAAAATCATACAAGACAAAAAACAAGCAACAGAGTACAACAAACCAAGGAAACCAGAACACAAAGAAAAGGAAGTAGAAATAAAATTAGATAGTACCATCAAAATTCTAGGACTTACCTGGATCTGCACCGCAGACACCTTCCAGTACACGGTGAATCTCCCGCCACAGACAACCGCACCTGTGACTAAAAGGTCCATTATTTCTGTGATAGCACGACTTTTTGATCCATTAGGCTGGTTAGCCCCTAGTGTGGTTTTAGCAAAAGTATTCATCATCCAGAAATTGTGGCTTGCAGATGTAGGTTGGGATGAGGAGCTAACCAAGGACTTAATAAATGAATGGAGATCATATCGCGAGGAACTGTTACTACTCACCAAGGTTCGGATTCCTCGTTGGCTTGGCACCGAGTCGAACGACTATCTGGAACTTCACGTTTTAGTGACGCCTCCAAAACAGCGTACTCAGCTGCGATTTACTTGCGGATTGTAGACGCAGATGGCAATGTTCAGGTGTCATTGCTGGTTGCTAAGACCAGGGTTGCACCAGTGAAGCAGATAAGTATTCCGCGGTTAGAGCTCTGCGGAGCAGTCTTGCTGTCACAGATACTCTCTCAAACATCTGAAGTCTTGAGTATCTCCCAAGACAAGGTCAAGGCGTGGACGGATTCCACGGTGGTGTTGGCTTGGATAAATAGCCACCCAAGTAAATGGAAGACATTTGTGGCCAATAGGACGTCTGAAATATTGACCTCGATGAAAGCGTCGCAATGGTTTCACGTTCCCGCTAAAGATAATCCAGCAGACTGGGCCTCTAGAGGGATACTTCCCAGTTCACTGCTAGAAAACGATTTATGGTTTTCCGGACCATCATTTCTTAAATTACAAAATGTAATTTATAATAGGCCTAATAATTGTTGCAGTACAGATTTGGAAGAGTCAGCAAAGGCTCATGTAGCGATCATTCCAAACTATTCGTTCTTTGATCAATGTTCTCAGTTACGAAGATTGGTTAGGATTGTTGCATACTGCCGAAGGTTTTTAAAGGAGAACAGGAAAAGTCCATTAAGGTCACTGTCCCCCTACCTCGATGATAAGGGCATTATGAGAGTTAGAGGTAGACTGGAGAAATCAGAGCTAAGCGAACAAATGAAACACCCGATAGTCCAGCCTCACTCCAGTCATCTAACTCGGCTAATCATAGCTGACGCACACGATAAAAGCCTTCACGGGGGTCCTCAGCTCATGATAAATTATTTGAGGACAGCGTACTGGATTATAGGGGTCAGAAATGTGGTAAAACACCATGTAATCAAATGTGTGACATGTGCCAAGCAAAGAGTCAGTACTAAAAATCAGTTCATGGGTTCACTATCAGCTGTTCGGTGCACCCCAGCTCGGCCATTTTTACATAGCGGGGTTGATTATGCTGGTCCAATTAATGTGAGGACAACTAAAGGTCGCGGCCACCGTTCATACAAAGGCTATATATGCCTATTTGTATGCATGGTCACTCGTGCATTGCATTTAGAAGCAGTGAGTGATATGAGCACTCAAACCTTTTTAGCGGCGTTTAGGCGCTTTGTATCGAGACGAGGTCATTGTGCCAAACTGTGGAGTGACAATGGCACCACATTTGTAGGTGCCTCCAGGGAGTTGCAGCAGTTGACAGCTATCCAATCGTCCATAGCAGAACACCTCGAAGCGAATGGTACGGAGTGGCACTTCATTCCTCCTCACAGTCCCAACTTTGGCGGACTTTGGGAGGCAGGAGTGAAGTCCACAAAGTTCCATTTGAAACGAGTGATCGGTGAAGCTACTCTCACATTTGAAGAACTAACGACACTCCTCAGTCAGGTAGAAGCGTGCTTGAACTCGCGACCTATGAGCACAATTAAGGTTGATGATCCTGGTGAACCGTTACCATTAACCCCTGGACATTTTCTAATTGGAGAGCCCTTAGGGAA
Source organism: Atethmia centrago (assembly GCA_905333075.3). Lineage (NCBI taxonomy): Eukaryota > Metazoa > Arthropoda > Insecta > Lepidoptera > Noctuidae > Atethmia > Atethmia centrago. The sequence continues at coordinate 10,465,431 of HG995382.1, forward strand.
TGTGCCAGATAACAAGTACGAAGATTCAAATCTTAATTATTTATCACGCTGGCAATTCATTCAACGAATGCTTCAGTCGTTTTGGAGACGTTGGTCTCATGAATACGAGTATCTCGTTACCTTGATGAATCGTTACAAATGGTCTTCCCAAGTTGCAGAGCCAAAAATTGGAGACATTGTGCTTGTCAAAGAAGACGACTTGCCGCCAAGTCGTTGGTTAATGGGTAGGATAGTACAAAAACATCCTGGGGATGATAACATCACCCGTGTCGTCACGTTACGCACCAAATCCTCAACAATCAAAAGGTCAACATCTAAAATATGTATTTTACCCGTAGTCGAATAAGAAAGTTGTATTGTATTTATTGTTTAGATATTTTATGTAACCATGATTTTCAAAACTAATTTACACTTTTATCTTGTTAGAATCGATTAATACAACCATTTTTACCTGTAAACTTTAGATCAACTGTGAAAAATCAAATAATACACATATTTTAAGTTTTTTTTTACACTGTATACAATTTTTATATGAATTTGTTTAACCCAAATCTTTTCAATAAGAAGAGATAACCGAGTGTGTCAAGTGATCGAGTGCTAAAAGTGTGCCTGGCTAACGGACCATAGAATTCATACAAACTATGTGGAAACCTAACTACACGATGTGTGTGTCTGTATACATAAGCCATTTGAATAAAAAACGTGCGGATTATTTAATAAGTACCTTTCTAATATTTTATTTTAGGTAGATAAATTTATACCGACCTACGCGTGGCCAATAATAAAATAATATTCATAAAATCACCGTCATCAATAGGTTCTGTAACAAAATTCAACAGTTAAACTGACACTCGCGCAGCGCGCGCACCGGCCGGCGCACAGTGGGTCGAAACGATGATTTTAGTGAATTAGGGATCAACTTTTTTTTTTTTTTTTTTATGCGGATCGATAGAGCTCATTAACCTCAATAATAATTTTTCTGATAATTTTTTTCCTAAACTTGCTCCTTTGGGTGGAAAAATGCATTTTGATATTTTTTTGTATGGAGCGGACCAAATTAAATTAAATTTCTGCCAAGTGGCGTGTGATCCCGCTTTGAAACTATATTTTTCTTAGGGGTTGTCCAGTCTACTATCATTTGATGATTTGAACATTTGCATAAAGTTGCAACACTGTTAAATAAATGGATCGAAAAAAATGAAAAAAATACTTTGAATAAAAAACTTCATTTTTTATTTTCGGATGTTCTTTTAAGTTATAATTGATATGGAATAGTAAGTAAAAGCACTTAATAATTCACATAATTACTTAAAGACTAACGACAATACATTTAAAGGTCCCTGATTTGCTTGAATTTACTAAGTACGTATTATTTAAAAATGTGGATCTATTCATTTCTATTTGTTTACTTAATGAACTTATAAAATCTTTTAAATTAGATTTAATACTGAATAGTAAGTAAAGATACATGCAAATACAAATTTACTAAAGGTAAAAACTTAAACCTAACTATATACAACAACAAATTTACTATTTCCTTTCAGTCATGACATACAAACTAATAAAAAAAATCATGAAACTTACAATCTATCAATAATGTTATTCACTATCTTGTAAATTATCTACATAAATAAAATCTAAATCGGATTCTGAAGGAAAACTCAGCAGAAGCTCTTTGACTTTTGGAGAGAGAACCATTCTATTTTGTTTCGCCAATCGAGGCCGTAGACTTGTGATCTTTGGATCAGACGACAAAAGAAGATTGTGTAAAACAGCCTCATTTGTCGCCGTTCTACTTACCTTTCTAGAATGACTCTCTCTATATTTCCTAAAATCTTTATTACGAGCTTCCGCTGCCTCTTCCGACAGTTTCCCTATAGGTATGACACCAAAGTTCTTTATTATGTCACTCCCATGTACCAACAGTTTATGTACACTGGAAGGCATATAATACCAGGGATACAAGGTAACATACAATTCTGCCGTATCTTTACAAAATTCGGAAAATTTAGAAAGGTCTACGCGCTCTCCAGATGCAACGGTTTGAAGAATCACGTGAAACCTTTCTATCAAATCTTCACGAATCCCAGTTATGCGGGCTGTTGTTGCTGCATCCCTGAAAAATCTTCTGGCAGTATTGCCATCATTGGTTGTGCCTACTCCTTGTTTGACTATGTCGATGAGTAAACCGCATTCCCTCTTAAATGCTTGCTGTATAGCACTCTTTCTAAGGTGACAGTTTTTCTTTGTCGTCGCCTCTGCAACTCCATTTTTTGAAGTCCAAACGATAAGCTGCAAAAAAAAAGAAATGTCACTTAAAAATAATCTCACAGGAAACTACAAACATGAAAAAATATGAAGTAATAAAATTATATTTACCGATATGAAGTAAGCAGTCCATGCATCTTATCCAGGCATGTAAGGATGACATACCATACTGGTACATTTCGTCGTTTTTTTCTCTTTGAGAAAATGCCTGTAAATTGTTCATCTCTGACGGTTTTGCCTTGCAAATATCACAGACAGCTGCTGATGTATCCGACAAATATGATGTTATTTTGCCGTCTATCATCGTCAGGTACAATTGATGCTTAACTTCTACTTGGTGGATTCTTGTTGGCAGACGTTTCTATTTCTTCTGTTATGTTACCCTTTATAGTTGCCACTGTTGTCTGGGTTTCTTTGGTAAATTTAAACATTATCGGACGACAATAGAAAGTCGATGATGGTCAATCTGATGGAACAATTGTTTTCCCAAACAATTGTTCCATCAGATTGTTGAAGCCTTATAGGAACTAGACTGGCCATCAATATAGTAGAGTCATCAAACTCTTTCTCAGTCTTTTGTTTGTAATTGCTTTGACCTCAGTCTCCATCAAAGCCCCATTTGCTTATAAGTAGTAACTCTGTTTCCGAGTCCAAATCCAAAGCAATTACATCTAAAAGCCTAGAAACCGTCAAGTTGAGTAATGCTTGCAGTTTAATAGCAGCTCCTTCTTCAGTTATGGTTATTTCTTCTTTCCCTGGATAACATTTTGACTTTGCTTGCTTAATTTTATAATAAGAAGGGTATAAATCAGACCCATTTTCACTGGCAGGCTTATATATTGCCACTTACTTAATTTAAGTGAAACTAATAAATCCAGTGCCTTATCGGGTGAATATGTACTACTGTTTGCTTTATTTGCACTTAAACACTGCTTAACTTTTTCTAGATCTTCGGGGTGATTTAGCAAATGGTTCATTATTTTTCCTACATCCTCATTTCCAGTGTTTCTTAAACTAGCAATTGTAGTAGCTTTCAGTTCATCCGGAGATAACGAAAGCGATTGGTTTATTTGATCAACGTGTCTTCGTTTTTGCCTGGAGCCCAATTATTCGAAAGGTTTTCGAGGTGTAAATGTAGATGTTGAAGCTTCTGTAGCAGATGGTGGTAGATTTTCAACATCTTCAATATCACAAATCTCGAGCTTTTCCTGTTCAGTGTTCACAGTTTCAGGTATTACTCCTTCGGGCCAGTTTATCGCACTTTCTAACCAATCACCATTTCTTCTTAAAAACGGTGCTAACGTGCGACTACTTCATTCCCATCTTGCACTTAAATTTGAACAAAAGCGCGTACAGAATTTTTGGAGCTTAGCACTGTTCTCTTGCGTCACGTTTATTTTATTTTGTAGGTATTGAAAGAGTTTTTTACTATCTGACAGCGACTTAAGCTGCTCTCTTAAAATCATAAATAAATCTAAATTGTTAACAAAATTTTCCATTATAACGAAAAGGGACGATCACAATCACAATAGATGTTAATAGTAGTACGAATAAACGAACACTAATAAATACGAGTATATAATAAATATGGTAATTTTATACTACTAGTGACAATCAAATGTTTACTAATATTTCTACTACCCTCATTAACATTAAAGTAATGACTAAAAGTGAAAAACATTGCTTTTTATAAAGTAAAAAGTCAAGCTAATTACAGTCAATAGAAATTTATAGATAAATGATATCAACATTTTTAAGTAATACGTAATTAGTAAATTTCGTTAGTTGTTAATTAATTATGTGAATTATTAAGTGCTTTTACTTACTATTCCACATCAATTTTAACTTAAAAGAACTTTGAAAATAAAAGTTATTCAATGTATTTTTTCATTTTTTTCGATTCATTTATTTGGCAGTGTTGCAACTTTATGCAAATGTTCATAGCATCAAATGATAGTAGACTGGGCAAGCTTTAAGAAAAATATAGTTTCAAAGCGGGATCACTCGCCACTTAGCAGGAATTTAGTTTAATTTGATCCGCTCCATACAAAAATATCACAAAATGCATTTTTCCACCTAAAGGAGCAAGTTTAGGAAGAAAAGCATCAGAACAATTATTATTGAGGTTAATGATTTCTATCGATCCGCATAAAGAAAAAAGTAAAAAAACAACGTTGATCCCTAAGTCACTAAAATCATCGTTTCGACCCACTGTGCGACGGGCGGCTAGGCTCACTTCACCCAGCCCAAGTGAAGTGATGTTGCTATTGCAACCAGAATCGAGTGAAGTGATAAGATCACGACAATCGCGCGACGGCCTTACCGACTCACTTCACCTAGCAGGCGCGAGTGGTTACTATGGTTACGAGAATCGGGTGAAATGATAAGATCACGCCGCGCTTGCGCGTGAGGAGCTGTTAATAATGTCAAGTTGAGTTTTTTTTTTATTTGCCATTTTTTATTTTTAAATGTGCGTCAAACAAAAATTTGGTTTTACCAAAATGCAAAATGGCGGCTACAAACATTTTTCATAGTTTTCATGGTTTTTGGGGGTGTTACAGCCGATATTGAGGTCAAATCTAAAAAGCAAGATGGCGGCTGCGAAAATGTTCAGATTTTTCATCATGGGTGTCGTTTCCATGGTTTTCGGGGGTGTTAAAGCCGATGGTGAGGTCAAATCTAAAAACCAAGATGGCGGCTGCGAAAATATTCAGATTTTTCATCATGGGTATCGTTTTCATGGTTTTCGGGGGTGTTAAATCCGATAGTGAGGTCAAAATTAAAAAGCAAGATGGCGGCTGCGAAAATGTTCAGATTTTTCATCATGGGTGTCGTTTTCATGGTTTTCGGGGGTGTTAAAGCCGATAGTGTGGTCAAATCTAAAAACCAAGATGGCTGCTGCGAAAATATTCAGAGTTTTCATCATGGGTATCGTTTTCATGGTTTTCGGGGGTGTTAAATCCGATAGTGAGGTCAAAATTAAAAAGCAAGATGGCGGCTGCGAAAATGTTCAGATTTTTCATCATGGGTATCGTTTTCATGGTTTTCGGGGGTGTTAAATCCGATAGTGAGGTCAAAATTAAAAAGCAAGATGGCGGCTGCGAAAATGTTCAGATTTTTCATCATGGGTGTCGTTTTCATGGTTTTCGGGGGTGCTTTCCCCGCTCTGGGCGGAGCGGGAGGGTGTGTCAGACTCTTACTGACTGAAACCCACCCGTATTCCTTCCTGTTGCCTGTGTTGCGGGGGCCTCGGTGACCCATAAGTACCTTCCCGCGACCCCAGCAGGCATCGGCCCTAGTGGACCCCTACTATATGTGCTGACGACATCTCTTTGAGGTGCGCGTGGAATGCGACGCGCCGTCGACCCGGGCCTGGTCCTTACCGGACGGTGAGCTACCCATTGCTCACCGTCCGCAAGCGGCCGGTGAGCAATGCTACGGTGGCCGGAAATCCGCCCGGGATTCCCGACGCCCTGGGCGTCTCCTGCGGCGGCTAGGGGCGAGAGGGCGCGAAACTTGCCTTTCCCTCAACCGTCCCGCCTCCTCCTTCGCGAGCATTACTGCTTCGCAGAAGGAGGTGACGGCTGCCCATGCCCTCTTGCTCCGTACCATGGCCTGAACCAGGGCCGGACGCGAGAGGTCTCTGCCGCCGATCGCCTCCACGAGGACACGGCGGTGCTCTGCCCAAGCCGGGCAGACCTCCACCGTATGCTCCACCGTGTCCTCCGGGCGATCCACACAGTGGTGACACCCGGACGTTTCCTCCCGCCTTATCCGACACAGGAACCTCCCGAAGCTGCCGTATCCGGTGAGGACCTGCGTCAGGCGGAAGGTGAGTTTCGGGGGTGCTAAAGCTGCGAAAATTACCAATCCTTTTGGAATAAAAAAACCAAATTGAGTTTCCGACTGAATTTCTGTTTTGCTATTTTATTTAAAAAAAAACCCTAAATAGTAAGGTTTCAGCGCTTAAATACTAATTTTGAAATAATATAAAATTATCAATAGAATTAGCATAAAAATATTATTAAAATCTCGATTATGATTATAAATGTAATGCTTGGTCACTAGCATCAGTGGAATGACACTGACAGCTCACTCCACCCGAGTTTTCACAGTGAGATTTTTACAGAATCGACATGCTGCATATCACTATCTCATTCTTATACTGGAACAATGATGTCTTTATTTGGTCAAGGACAGCTAATGAGCCAAAATTGATTTTCTATTGTTTGACACCGAATCGGTGTCGCGCGGGGCTTAAGAGGTCCTTTCCCTACACAGCCCCAGTCTAGAATAGTGGGTTGTTATATAAATTAATCAATCTTTATTTCTTTTACAGAGAACTTTGTCGTGAATATTACTGGGGATCACAAGAAAGTAGAACTTGGAGACTTTAAGCAACATATCCGGATTTTGAGCTAGGAAGGTGAGGTATAATGATCCCCTTAAGGGAAAAACTTAACTGTGGCTAAAGTTGAAGGCAAAATCGCAAGATTTCTATTGTTGGAGGTAGTGAATTTACTTAACTTTGTAAATGCATACTTATTTTTTATTGTATGTATGTAGTTTTTTTGTATTAGAGGTTTTTGTTAAAGTTTAGTAAAGGATCATTTCATCACACACCTATGTAGAAAATGATCCCTGGGGTAGGGGTAAAATAATCCCAGGGATCGTTTTATACCATAAGTTAATAAATATCAGTGAAATAAAACACTCAGCTGTTTATTTTAATCACATGTATTGTTCATAACAATTTAAGTATGTAAGCAAGTTACACAAAACTTTTGCAGTCTTCTAGTTTCATTAGAGATCTTTTTTTTGTAATTATCTACTACTCAATCAACAAAACTAAACATTAAACATTGCGACAAACTTTTAAAAGGTTTGCAAAATTAACAACATACCTAGTCAAGCAATAGGTAAACAAATAAACTCTTCTTCTAAATAAAAAAACACAAATAACACTCATCCCTATCAAAGGTTTTTTATCAATGTCAAAATGCAATAGAAAAATCAACTCTTCATTTAAAAAATAATAATTTTCTTATCAGGAACTTAGAAATAGACCTATAGCCTTAATTTTTTTTTCACACTATCAAATTGATTACTAGAAAGGCAAATATCGCAAGTAAAGTCGCCTTCATCGTCACTATCTACTCCCGCACAAGCCTCATGTCCCCATTTAAGACACACAACGCACCTAATCCACCCTTCGCCTTTATTGTCTTTGGAGTAGCTTTCAGTACAGAAGAGGCATTCGGTATCACTCTCCTCTTCAGAAGAATCTGATGTGTTTTGCTTTTTTTTGCCTTTTCCCTTTCCGCCTCCTTTTCCTTTCCCTACTCCTTTTCCTTTATCGTTATGTTTGTTGGTCACCGTTTTCTTTATTTTATTCGCTTCCTTAAGGGCTTTCTTTTGTTCTATATCTGTTTTCTTTTTGGCTTCCTCTTCAAGGTATTTTTTGTAGGGTGTGCTGGTCAGTACTGATGTATCTACTCTTAATCGTCTTGCACTCGCTCTTTTTCCAACTATCTTTGGCGTTGGTCGTACTTCCCTGGGTGTAACAACACCAAAAGATGTGGATGGAAGACCAACAGCCAAAGCTGGAGGTAATCTTCCAGAAGATTCAGACGTTGAGGTATTTTTTGGGAAGGACGGTGCTTGCTGCGATGACTGTGGTGCTTGTGGAGATTTTTGAGTTATCATTGGAGTCGAAGTTTGAAGTGGAGACAGCTGCGGGGTTAAATGAAGAGATTCTTGGACATCCACTTGTAAAAGCTGTAGTGTTTCAGTTTCTGGATTACTCGCTTGAGGAGAAGGTATTTGCATGGTTTCTGCTAATGGAGGACTTGACGTCCTAGGAATCGGAATGGGAGGTTCTATCGTGTCATTGTCAACATCCATTTCAGTCGTTTCAGCTGCAATGGAGTCCACATTAGTGAAAATGTCGGGGTTGAATGGATATATTCCTGTTTTGTTGAATCCATTCATACTATTCAGTGGAACTGCTGTTTTTAGATAGGCCTCTGTAAAAATTTTCGTTATTTGGAACACGGTTACCACCCTCCCAGGATTGTTATTCATCCACTTCTCCAACGCTTGGTTATGATAAACGCTTAGCGGATACATGACTCCAACGTCCAAGGGTTGGAGTTTGTGGGTGCAATGAGGCGGCAGGCATAGAATAGTTACGTGATTATCCCTGGCTTTTAATACCACATTCAAATTTTTTGTGTGAGATAGATGACCATCCAATATCAAAAGAGCCGGATCTTCTGCTGTCGGTTTGGCATAACTTAAGAAGTGATCGAACCACTGAGAAAACACATCTAATTTCATCCACCCAGATGGATTGCATGCATATATAGCGCCTGGAGGTGCGCCATCCATCAATTCAATTTTCATCCGGACTCTGCGGAAGATTAACATTGGAGGAACAAAAGTTCCAGAAGCTGAGGTACAAATCACTGCAGTCGTTGTTTCACCTCTCTCAGCTGAAGTCACTCTCGCCACCTGTTTACGGCCTGTTTGTGCAAACACTCTCGAGTTTTTTGTTGGGACAGTGCATAAACTCGTCTCGTCAACATTAAATATCCGATGGGGTGGAAAGTTATGTTTTTCTTGCACGTTTTTCAAAGTTGAAAAAAATTTATCCACCACAGGCTTATTAAAAGCTCGCGCTCGAGCAGAAGACGTCGATTCTGGGGCACGCATCGTAATGTCCGGATGTCTACGTCTAAATCCACGAAGCCATTCAAGTCCGGCTTTTCCTTTTGCTTTAGAAAATGGATGTGGTAAATTATTTCTTTCTGCCAGTTGGTAAGCCAAGGTTAAAACATCCTGTGTGGTCAGCCCGTACATTCTAGACTCCATGTCCTTAATGTAATCAACAAGTTCCTGTTCTTGTTCTAGGTTAAACACTGTTTGTTTGCTACCTAACTTTTTAGCGGAGCCTACAGCTATTTTATTTTTACCTTTGGCTCTTCTTTTTAATGCCATAACAGGGACCTTAAACTCTCTACTTGCGCTTTTGTAAGGCATACTGTCTCTGACGGCATCTAATGCCTTTTGCATTTGTTCTTCAGGCCAATTTTGGCGATTAGTTTTGCGTATATAAATTCTCGGCATGATCTGTAAAAACAACAAATACTAATGGGGTAAAATGATTCCAGGGATCATTTTAAACACACAGAAAGGGATCATTTCGCCCCAAAAACCAAATTCCAAGATATCGATCAAAACATAACCTTCAAATACCGCGTGCGGTGTTCGAACATTGCTTAAATATTAGCAAACTGCTATTAATACCCGCAAATAAAACAACATTTCAATAAACACGAACATGTAAAAAGTAATGAAAATCCAAAAACAGGCTTACCTTAGATCAGAGCCACACTTTTTGATTATTTTTTAATAAAATCACGCCAGACGCTCGCACTGCCATGACACTTGGAGAGGCAACTGGCCGGGGTGCGGGGAACATGTTTCATGCGCATTTGGATAGATGGCACTAGTTGTCTCTGATTTACGGCGGGGGATCATTTGACCTACAGGGATCGTATTACCTCACCTTCCCCTACTACTCATTTAGATTTGAAAGGAAAATCAACGTACGACTACCAGAACTTGGTGTTTGGTGAATCAGGAAGTTATAAATGTAAGAATAAAATATATACTTATTATCAGCATTGCCATACAACGTGGTAATGTTGCCAGCCTTTTGGGCACTTTTCCTGTTGACAACGATGCGGACGAATTTTTTGACGCCCTGTGATATTTTGCCCTCCCTTTTTATATAATTGTGCATATTATTATTATTAATTCATACTCATTATTAATTATCAGACGTTCCATCGATCGATATTTTGATTCGTAATTTTAATTTTGTTTTTGATTTGATGTCTCTACCAATAAAATTTGTTCTCTGGAAAGAAGATGACCACTAAAGCATTTTTCAATAAGATGTTACCTACAAATTATTTTAGTATAAGATTTTTTTACCTATTTATTTTTCAGCAACAACCACAATTCTGATACTTATTTTATCTATTTCTCCTTTCTAGGTAACGCTGCGCTTTGAGAAGCAGATATTATGACAGATTCGAGGAAATAACCCGGACACCGATCATGGAGGCATTTGTAAATAAATTCATGGAAACGTAAGAGATTTTCATATTGCAGTCCCGGTCGAAGAGCTGTATTATAAGTACGTTTGATGTTTGTAACAAATACTGTAAACAAATAAAAATGCAAAACATTATTGCGAGTGTATTTTTCGCAAAATAAATGTTTGGTTTACTGTTGAAAGAACGATTCATTGTTAATGTATTTACGACACAATTTCCCATGAACTATTTTAGTAAACCTCATCATCATTGTTTAACTGCAATGGTAAACTTATACGTTTGTTAAACTTGTAACGTATGTTTCGAGTATTCAGAAGTTTTCGACACCAACCCAAACCCACTTAGTTAACACGTTCGCTGACAGTACGTCGTTAGGCGGGAAATTAAAATAATGCGTTATGACAGTACGTCGAGGGACGTAGTGTCTGTCGACGTAGTGTCGCATTTGGGCAAGCAAACACATGCCTAATATAGCACAACGTCGAGAAACGTTCACGTCCATCGACGTAGTCGGCAGGAAAATATATGGCCAAAATGACACTACGTTGTCAAACGCTTGTTTTTGTACAAAACATTTAGTATGGAAAATTCTACTGCCGTAATGTGGTGTCAGGGTAAGTGCTCACTGTCAGCAAAAGTGTAAGATTTGCAGGATATGATGAAAAATCCTAAGGATAATGTTTCATATTTTGAACTGACAACCAAATACTGGGAAGGTCCTCTGAAAGATAAAAAACAATGACTTTTTAAATGACGTTAACAGACATTACCACGTTATTAGAGGTGTTTCCCAGGCCAAATCTCAGTATAATGGACCGTAAATCAGAGTGTTTTGTTCTTCGTCAAGAGTTACAATTTGGAGGTTCCTGTATGCAAAAACTATTAACAAATGTTCAATTTTTAGGTTCCCGTAGTAAACAAGGAACCCTTATAGTTTCGCCATGTCTGTCAGTCTGTCTCTCCCCGCTGTAGCTTCGATTTAGAGACGCTTAGTACTAGAAAGCTGTAATTTGGCACAGGTATAAATATTAATCACGCCAAAAAAGTCCTAAAATAAAGTCCGAAAAAAAAAATTGTTTTGGGTGGGAAATTATCAAATAACTTCTCCCGTTCTGGGCGGAGTGGGATGGTGTGTCTTACTGACTAAAACCCACCCGTGTTCCTTCCGTTGCGTGTGCTGCCAAGGGACTCGGTAACCCTTTCGAACTTTCCCGCGACCCCGGCAGGCATTGGCCCTAGTGGACCCCTACACTTGTGCTGACGACATCTCTTTGAGGCGCGCGTGGAACAAGACGCCGTCAACGCGGGCCCGGTCCTTATCGGACGGCGAGCTACCAATTGCTCACCATCCGCAAGCCCGCACTACGGTGGCCGAAAATCCACCTTGGACTCCCGACGCCTAGGGCATCTCCTGGGTGGTTAGGCAGCGAGAAGGCGCGAAATTTGCCTTTCCCTCAACCGTCCCGCCTCCTCCTTTGCGAGCATTACTGCTTCGCAGAAGGAGGTGTCGGCTGACCATGCCCTCTCGCTCCGTACTATGGCCTGGACCAGCCAGGACCATGCCAGGGAACATGCCCACACCGGTGCCCCGTAAACGGTCATGGACCGTACGACCCCCGCATAGAGCCTCTGGCAGGAGGCGTTTGAACCCCTACATTGGACAGGAGCCGCTTCATAGTAGCCCGGGCCCGCTCGTTTGGGAGCCAAACGTCGAAAATGCTCCACGAAGTTCCACCAGCTGTCGACGACGAGTCCCAGGTACTTCATCATCGACTCGACGCCAATGTGAACCCCTCCTACCGTTATTTGGGACCCCGACAGTGGCGCGTTCCAAGAGCCATGAACACACATGGCCTTGTGCGAGGCTACCTTGAGTCCCAATTGCCAGAACCTGTCGACGATTGTCGCAACCCCGCGTGCCGCTACTTCGGTTGTCGAGGTGGTCTGCAGTGACTCTTTCAAAGAGCCACCTCGTCGAGCAGCACGATCAGCCGATAAGCGGAGGGAGAATTCGCAGGGCGCCCCGGCTTCTTAATGAGGACCAGTTTCCCCGTCTTCCAACGAAGTGGGAACTGGCCCCTCTCCAAGCATGCGCTTAGGAGCCCCCTTATTCAAGGCTCGAGAGCCAGGATCCAGGCTTTCCCAGGTAAGCCTTTGGGTCCTGAGGAGGTATTTTTAGCATTCAGCCTGCGTACCGCCTCTCTCATCTCTACCTCGGTCACCTCCGGAGCATTATCGTCGGTGGTTTGGTCCGCATCGGTCACCGCAGTAGGCGGAGCCATGGGCGGGGAGGTGTGTTCCCTCTCGAAGGGAACATTGCGCTCACCACGTCCTCCACAAGCTGGGGCCGGAGACTCTGCGTCAGTGGGGAGCCCATGGCCGGAGTTTATCCCGCACCACTTTGTATGGGCGTCCCCACGGGTCCTCGTCGTTGATGTCAGCAGGCCTGTCCGGTGATGACACCCAGGCCCAGGTTGCACGATCAAGGCTTCCAGGAGGAGTTCCCAGTCCAGGGTACCTCCCCTGCACGTAATGTGGGGATGATATTTTTTTTCTCGTCTACCCCATGGTGTGGGGTATCGTTAGATAGGCTTTAAAGTGCTAATTTTTGTTAGAGTCAAGTGTCTTTTTTTTTGGGTGGGAAATTATCAAAATAACTTCTCCCGCTCTGGGCGGAGCGGTAGGGTGTGTCAGACTCTTACTGACTAAAACCCAACCGTATTCCTTCCGTTGCCTGTGTTGCCAGGGGCCTCGGTAACCCTTTCGAACTTCCACGCGACCCCGGCAGAGAGTCAAGTGTGTCTGCCAGCTAAATGGTTGTTTATGGAGATGTGAAAAAATCTTTTTGTCAACCAGAAAACATTTTTCTTTTGAAAAATAGTAAAAGCACAGTGTTTTTTTCATAATTTTCAGGTATGCAAATACAGCTCTGCGAGACCGATGACGAATGCCTGATAAACGCAGTGATTGAGCGGGTATACCCTAGGTTTGTGGCCGGTAGGCCTGGTGTGGAGACTTCAGATCCTCTCCACATTGACGCCATTATTGCTGACCTGCCGAGTATTAGATACGAGCTGTTTAATGCCACGTTGACCGGTTTGAAGAACTGTTAGTTTGTGAAATTAGAGTAAGTAGATTTACTTAATTATTTTTAGATATGTTTTGGGCGGGAAATCATCAAATAACTTTTCCCGCTCTGGGCGGAGCGGGAGGGTGTGTCAGACTCTTACTGACTAAAACCCACCCGTATTCCTTCCTGTTGCTTGTGTTGCCAGGGGCCTCGCTGACCCTTTAGTACATTCCCGCGACCCCGGCAGGCATCGGCCCTAGTGGACCCCTACGTTTGTGCTGACGACATCTTTTTGAGGCACGCATGGAATACAACGTGCCGTCGACCCGGGCCTGGTCCTTACCGGACGGTGAGCTACCCATTGCTCACCGTCCGCAATTTGCCTTTCCCTCAACCGTCCCGCCTCCTCCTTCGCGAGCATTACTGCTTCGCAGAAGAAGGTGACGGCTGCCCATGCCCTCTCACTCCGTACCATGGCCTGAATCAGGGCCGGACGCGAGAGATCTGTGTCGATCGCCTCCACCAGGACACGGCGGTGCTCTGCCCAAGTTGGGCAGACCTCCACCTTATGCTCCACCTTGTCCTCCGATGTTTCCACTACTGGGACAGATGCCTCGTCTCTGTGAAATGAGCAGCCTACGCGGCCCCAGTTTGGGTTGGTGGATGTCTTCAAATTTTCTTATAGTGGCAAAACGATTTTAGATGATGCCCATTTCCTCAAAATGTGATGAATTACTAAGCAAAGTAATACTGCTGCTCCTACTGTATGGCTCACATATTATTACATTCCTCAAGTAGCTCCATCATTATTCACCCCACCGTGATGTAAAGCTTTTTAATATTATAATTACTATTATTTTAATTATTGTTTTTTTTCTCAGTTAGTTTCAATTACAGGCACTTTTGAATTGTAAAGGGATCGGTCAGTCAGAAATTTGAAGTTAGTTGCCCATTCCAAAGCGTAATAGGTTCTTTTTCACTTTTATGCACGTGATAGGCGCATGCCTCATCACTTGCATAAAAGTGAAAATTCAATATTGCTTCTTATCATCGTATCTAGCGCCTGCCCCATATAGGTTTCGCTACGGTTTGCTTGCCCAGCGATACCAAGTACCAACAATTATTTCTTATGATCTAAATCTAATTTTTGCTCCAGCGTTAATAGTACATACAAACAATTATTCCTTATGATCTAAATCCTATTTTTGCTAATTTATACAAGAGTCTTGCATTCTTTGAAAATAGGGACGCAAGAATATTATTAAACCTACGAACATCCAATGACTTGGATAATATTTAACACCCACTAATAAGTTATTCGATATTTCAGCAACAAACGTATAAATGGATATACGTTATTTGACTACGCGATATCCTGCCCAATCCTCACTTTGCAAGCTCAGTATGACCTGAATGGAATTATAGATTCCATGCCCGTTGAAGGAAAAGGAGAATGTCAAATTATTTATGGTTAGTATTTAATATTGTACCTAATGTACAAGTCTCTGGTTGAAAAACATTTTAGAATCACAATCCGTGGAGGCTATTTTAATGCAAAATGGTTCATTTGCAGTGTGTTATGTATGTCCCGAGACCGATTTCCAGGTCAGGCGAAGTGTCATTGGGTTTTTCCATCCCGAATTTCACAGTAGCAGCCTAGAGTCTGGATTTGTATCCGGTTAACTGCTTGATCCCCATGACATGGGACTTAAACATGCCCTAAACACCATCACCTGTCCATTGTGAACTTTGAGAAATACGCAAGCAAAGTTTTTGTTTTGTTTTTAGTCGAGAATCCAAAATTAGACCAAAGAACGGTCAAAAGGTATTGTAAAAATCTCACCATGATCACTAAGGTGAAGTGAGCTGTCATTGTGTTTTCACAGTGGGCCCTATCAGAATACCAGCGCTGCGACACTTATTTTTTAAGTACCGTAGCATTCATGCTGAGATAGGCCTTTTAGCCTCGTACAGGACTTTTTGGTTTTATTTTCATTTTACATTGTTTTTATTTTTTTATGTTTATAAGAGTGTTTTTTAATTCAATTTGTGATGTCCTGTGCGAGTCCCAATAAATACTTTTTCTTTTTTTTAAGAAATAAAAAGTGAATGTGAAGTGAGCAATACATAGTCTCAATCCCTATTGAGACTATGTATTGATACTCACTTCACATAAGTTTTCACGTTGAGATATTTACAAAATAGCAATACTGATATACTGTTAATGTCGGTGACGTGAACCCATAAGATTTTCTCACAAATCGCATACTTACAAATAATAAAGTTTTAACTTCAAACACTTTGTTATTGGGTCTTTGGTTGGTATCTCGAAAAAACAAGGAATAGAATAATTGCGAAATGATGAACAGCGTTTTTCCTATTCTAGATTACCAAAGAATAGTTTAGCATTATTTGATATACTGATTCTATCTTCGACATAGCCTATAATATTCACACTGCTCGGACACAGGCCTCCTCTCGGCGAGAGGAAATGGGCCGTAACAAATAAAAAAGTAGGCCTTAGACAGAAAAACAAAATACATTTCTGCTGTGTTGTTTGCACTAGGCCTTATGACTTAGTTAAGGCTCGAGCTGACAGGGGCGATATCGCGGGCGTGACAGGCATATTGCGGGTTGGTAGATGTCTTCGAATTTTTGGTTCTAGTAGAACATGCCGTTTTCACACAATGTTTTCCTTCACCGTTTTGAAAGCAGTGATGATGAAATAATTTACACAAAATAAAGCGCCTGCCTGGGCTTGAACCTACGACCTACAACTCGTAAGTCACGGCCATTACCACGGAGCCACCACTGCTCTGCTTCTACCTTCTATTACCCATTATTTCATGAAATCTACGCAAATAGCACAAAACCTACAGGTATACAAATAAAGAAAAAATATTTTATCTTTACAGAAACACAAGCATTTAAAAAAGATAAGTTTCCTTGTATAAATCTTTGTTGTATATCAATTGTTTTTTCTGATATTTGCGTAGATTTAATGAGATTATTGTGTGAAGTAAACTTGTGTGAAATCTGTTTTGTCATAATGGTACGATAACGCAGAGTTCACACAAATTTTATGTTTTTATTTTAGTTATATTAACTTAAACAAAAACATTCTGGAACTAACAAAACAGCACGTTTGTTTTCGCCAAAGGTTAAGGCATAGGTGTAACTATTGGACACCCAAATATCGCCAGTTATGTTTAAGTCTCATGCATATTGACATCAACCGGACACAAATCCAGACTCCGGGCTGCTACTGAGTCATTCCTGATGGAAAAAACTCAATCCTTTCCATTCTGGAAATGAACAAAAAATAGCAATAAGGATGAAAATTATTGGCGTATGGCCAATCATTTTTATCGTATTGCTATTTTCTGTCGCTTCATAATATATTCAGCTGCATCCGATAAGACTGGAAGCCGATCCCAACATAATTGTAAAAGGCTAGGCGAATGAAGATTATGATGATAATGTGAAAGTAAATAAGCCTACATTTATTTAACACTAGATGCGCCCCGCGGTTTCACCCGCATAAGTTTTGACCCCGTGGGTATATCGGCATAAAAAGTATCCTATGTATTATTCCTGGTTATAAACTATCTGTGTGCCAAATTTCATCTAAATCTGTTCAGTACTTTTTGCGTGAAAGAGTAACAAAAATCCATCCATCCATTCTTACAAACTTTCGCATTTATAATATTAGTAGGATTTTACAGAGGACTACCACATATCAATTAGCGGGAAACACGTGAAGGTGAAGGACGATGAAGGAAGACAGCACGTTAATATACTAAACTACACAGTAGGTAATCCCAGATTTGAAGGACGGAAAAGTCAAAGACCCTGAATACTTGATTTTGGTAACCATGATTCATGTAGGTAAGTGAACTTTACCTCATGAAAAATGTTAGTGGTTTTGGAATTACCTTATTTGAACTTTTATTTTGAACGATTCAATATTTTTAGTTTTATTTTTTAATTAGCATTCAAAAATAAAACTAAAATATGGAAACGTTCATAATCGATTTGGAGCATTATAACAGTTGAAGGGATAATAAAAGTACAAATGCAAGAAGTAAGTAGTTGGAAAACATAAGGCAACAAAATGCTTGTCTGAGTATTTTTAATGATCTAATCTTCAATAAAAACGCAAGATATTTAAATGATAAATGACCTATTGTCTCAGTTTGTATGCTTAGTAGAAATACATAAATAATTTTATTTATTGTCAACATACGTAATAACTAGTTTAGTTTGAAACAGCGACATCTGTTTCCCGTATTGGGAACTAACAAGTCAGAGTAGACTGAACGAAAACATTCATTACTTACCTACTGCGCAAAAAAAAAGTTTTGGGATGACATATGTTGTACTTATTAGATACTACGTGAGAATAATTCCATATTTTTAATTTAAAATGTTGCGGTGTACACGGGTCTAGATATTATTTTGTGTATTCGTACTCAATACTCAATATTTATTTACATTCCACAAGGTGAACCTAAAGTCGAATTATTATTTCACTGGAGCAATCTCACATGTGTAATAAAATGGTCATATTTGTTGTATTCTAGACTTTTACACATATTATTATACATTTATTTTACACTTATACAAATCTGTTAAACTAAACGAACATTACAATAAATATGACCATTTGATTACACAAAGTGAGAGCTAGCATGTCAGATTACTCCGGAGAATTTATAATTCTACTTTAGGTGGTTCTTTTTTTTTTCGTGGTTAGTGACTAGGTGGTAGGTTTTATATAGATATGATTATTTCGAACTCTGCTGGGCACAGCAAAGTAGAAGAGAGAAAGAGGGCTTTAATTAATTAGTTGGTATACCATTTAAGTAATTATTTTCTAAAACGTGTAGGTAATTTAGAATTTTTCATTTACATCGTCATTCTCCTGCCCTTCTCCCAATTTATTTGGGGTCGGCGCAACATGTCGCTTTCTTCCATACTTCTCTATTAGTCGTCATCTCGGTAGTCACCCCCTTTCTAGCCATATTATCTTTCACACAGTCCATCCATCGTTTCTTTGGTCTTCCTCTACTCCTATAGCCATCGACATTCATACTCAAGACTTTCCTCACAACATTTTCCTCATTCCTCCGCATCACATGCTATGGGCATGACAACCGATTTCCGCATTTATCATTTACATATTCATTAATATTATCATTTAGATTTATTATATCATCTAGATTATATATTGTTTTAATAGTGCCAACTTTTGCCAATGGTGTCGCTGGTAATGCTCGGTTCACAGAAAATGACATTAGCTGTCAAATTACATATGTATATAACTTGTTTACTAAAACTTTGGACATCGCCTGACAATAAAATGCCGCGTTGTGTTGTAATCGGTTGTAATAACATTGGAACATTCATTTCCTAAATAAAACTATGGGAAAGAGCGACAAAGTCACGCAACTTTACAGCTTCTGGTAAACTCTCTGGAGGTGGAAGATCCATCTTGGTATCATCAGTTTCATGCTGCTGAGGTATCCCGCAGTTCAAATTACGATCAAATGATTCGATTCTGTAAGATTTTTAATTCAAATTCAGATTTAATTTCTAGGTTATGTTCGTAGCTCATAAAACTTCGAATATGTTATAAAACTACTGTGTTAGTACGTAAAAGTTTGCAATTACTACGATGAGTAATTACCAGTGATAGGAATAGGTAGTGCCTATTTGCCTAAACTTCGAAGAACAGAGACAAGAAACGGAGACTTCCTTAGGACTAACTTTTTTTCCGAGACATCTGTGCCGAAATTTCGAGACAACACATAAATACATTTAAAAAAAATGTTATTTGGAATAAGTAATTCGTCTATATTTACCTAAAGTTTGCGACTAGATATATCATAATAAATAACATACACAGTCGTTACAACCATAAAATTTTCTGAATTTTTTTTGGAGAACATTTTGTAAATGACTTGTTGATCGTAATACACAATGAATCACAAAGTTTGAATAAGAAGCCGTACACGTTTCGAAGTAAATATCTTCTTTCTAGCTCACTCTCGGCTACGTTTAATGAGATTTCTAAAGTTCAAGTGTAAAAAAGGCATTATATGTAACACATAATATGATTTAAAAGAGTGTCCATGGAGTTTCTTGCACGTTCTTCTCCATAGAGACCTACTCTTTGGAACGTGCAATTTAGCTTCACTTTTCTTGGACTGACCGACATTTGACTATTCAAAAGTGCCCGTAAATGGTCTATTTGAAATAAATGCTTTGATTTAGATTTTATCGGTATTTAAAATAAATAAATAATTCATTTATTTGCCAGAATGTAGGTATACAAAGTGGTATGATCTTAATATTAATGAGGTCCCTTTACATTCTACCGTTATACATGATGTGCAAATATTTAGTTACAAATGAAAATACAAATACCTTTTTTTCTTTCATCTTAATGAAATATATTTCTAAAGTATATTTAAAAATGTGCATGATATTAAAATAATTGCATAATAATGGTATCACACTATCACATTTTACGGCAGCGCGTTTCGTTATCTATTCTTAGAAATTACAAAAGGTAACCGCCATGGTCACATACCTGTGCGGTGCGGGGAGGGTCTACATACCCCCTCCCCCCCTACTCCTTACCGCCCCGCGTGCGCGCAGGTTACCTTCACTTCAATCCTGTACTTCGGTTTGTTAAGTGCGCATCTTCCTGTATTGTTTTTGTGAATATTGTTTTCCACCCTCGCTCGTTTTGTGGTTCATTGGATCTTCTTAATACGACTACTTTGGCTTGAATTTATGGATTACGATTTGCTGCAATAACATTGTTCCTGTCTGTCTACATCAAATAATACGGTAAGTCAACATTTATTACTTTTTAATGTTTTGGCTAAAGTTATTTATTTTATTTCTTGTAGGGAAACAAACAGTAAGTTAGATATAAAGAAGAACATTAATGTATATATTATTTTATCTTAAACTAGCAATTTGACAGTCTAGATTGATATGCAATTGTATGAACTTGATATTTTTTAGTGGAGTTTTTAAGATAATTATTGTGTATGAAACGTAGTTAAAGAAAAAAAACATACGCATTTAACTTTTGGTTCAAATATAAAAGTGAACTTCAATACTACCAAGCATAGTAATGTTATATCTTTGGTGTCATAAAGAATTGCTAAGGTGGACGAATTCTATCAAAATATATTATTTTTCTGGCCGGTTCTTTTAATATTTGAACCAAAAAGGAATATGTCTTTTGCGCATTGACTAAAATGCGAAAAAAAAATTTCAATAACAATGATGTTACGCGTGTTCATATTATCTAACCGTTTTTCTTTATTAGAGCGTAAAATGAAAGAATAAAATCTTTAAATCGATACAATCGATGCACCTAGCTGGAATGCGCGCACCTCTTCCGCTTTCCTTTCCACCTCCCTGTATCTATAAAGGTTCGTTATTCCTTTTGAGGCATGGAAAACTTAAAATTTTATTTTATTTTAGGTACTTGCCATCGTACATCTTTTTGGAGACCAGTAAGATTGGAGATGGCGAACAAGCCTAAGAAAGCAACAGTACAAAGTTGGATTGGACTTCATCCTGAATTATATTATGACCCGGCCAGTAATTTGATTTACTGTTCTAAGTGCGAGAGCAGTATAACAGCTAAACTTAGTAGTGTCAAGAGGCACGTTAAAGGTCCGAAACACAAAGGGACAAGTAAAAAACCAAATGAAGAATTTTATTT
This sequence comes from Atethmia centrago, assembly GCA_905333075.3. Classification (NCBI taxonomy): domain Eukaryota; kingdom Metazoa; phylum Arthropoda; class Insecta; order Lepidoptera; family Noctuidae; genus Atethmia; species Atethmia centrago. The sequence continues at coordinate 10,486,645 of HG995382.1, forward strand.
GGACCTAGTACAATTTCTCATATTATGTAATATACCTTGGATTCAAGTAAACAACCCCGCTTTCAAAAAATTCTTCCATAAATATATTTGCTGCAATTGTACAAATCGACAAAAGCTTCCTGAGCAATCATTGCTGAGAAAAGTTTATTTAGATAAGATTTTTAAAACTAAATTTGACTCGATTTATGAACAAATTGCAAATCAAAAGCTGTGGGTATCTTTAGACGAGACAACTGATTTTTTAGGCAGATACATGGTACATTTACTTGTAAAACCTTTAAATGCGATCACACAAAAACCATTTTTAGTTGCTTGCAAAGTACTAGAAATTGTTAATGGGAGCACAATTGCCCAATTTGTAATATACTGCTTTGAAAATATGTGGTGCGATTTGTATGAATCCAAAGTGACGTTGCTGTATTATGCACTGATAGTGTAGCATATATGCTAAAAGCGGGACGTGTGCTGAAAAATTATTTGCCCAACATGATACACGTCACTTGCTTAGCACATGCACTGAATCTCGTGGCAGAAAAAATACGATACGAATACTCAGATGTAGATGAATTAATTTCAAACGTAAAAAAAATATTTTTAAAATCACCTAATAGAGTGCGCTTGTTAAAAAACACCGTTCCCCACATGCCGCTTCCTCCAGAACCCGTTATTACAAGATGGGGTACTTGGTTGGAGGCAGTGTCATATTATGCAAAATATTATGATCAAATTAAAACAATTGTAAATCTTTTAAGAAGTTCCGACGCGCTATCAATTAGGTGTGCCAAAAATGTTCTTCAAAAGGAAAACTTGAAATCGGACTTGGACTCCATTGAGGAATATTTTAAAGATATACAAATTGGATTAAAGAAATTACAAAAATCGAATTTAACTCTAACGAAATCCTTTGAAATATTTGATCACGTGAGAACTGTGCTTAGCTGGTGTTCATCTGAGCTTATAAAAATAAACTCGTAAATGTCATGGACAGAAATCCCGGTTTAGATAAAATTAGAGACATATGTGAAGCGATAACAGCAGGAAAGTATGAGCGATCATACTATATGTACGCGCCTTTAACCTCAGTTGATGTTGAAAGGTCATTTTCAACTTATAAATGGATTCTTAACATAAAAAGAAATCGCCTGACAGTTGAAAATATAGAAAAAATTATGATTGTGTATTTTAACTTAGATGACTCATCTGACAAAGAAAATTTCGGTTCTGATACTGAACTAGACGAATCGAATCACGATGATTAAATTAAAATCGTTCTTTATTTTTTATGGTATTTGTAACACAAATAAAGATTTTCAAATTCTTAGCAATTTTTGATGCATCATGTTCTTTATCAAAACCGAACAGTTAGTAGTTCAGTATTAAAACTGATTGTCCTAAATGCTTCAAATATTAATTTGTAAACTTCAAAGGTTAATTTGTACTTTGATTTGAGTAAAAATTGCATCCCTCAACGTCAGTAAAATAAATATGACATAGATATTTAAAGATAGATAAACATATAAAAATTGTTTCTTAAATCTTTCCTTCTGTACATTTTGTTTCATGGTTTCCAATTACGTCATATTTTAAAATAATATAAATATACATATATTTGTTACAACAATATTCTATGTGTTTTATTTTTCCTTTAGAGCCCATTAATTATTTAATGAACCTAGAGCGATATCGACCGGCGATTTTGAGCATTTTTTCTTTCGTTTTTTTTTTTTGCATAGATATCTCCAAAAATCGCCAGACAATATCGGTGGTGTGAAAGGACCCTTACGTTTTTTTTTTTTAACTAGTTAATGCCCGCGGCTTTTTCCGCGTGTACTATTGTTTTTGTATCCCATGGGAACTATACTTTTTTTTTAATAGGAAGTAGCATATGTGCTATTCCACACCTTAATCTATATCACTACCAAAATCAGCATTTTCAGTGGCATTGAGTAATGGACATCTATACAAACTATCACATTTATAGACAAACTTTAGATAAATATAGACGAATTACTTATTCCAAATAACACATTTTTTTAAATGTATTTAAGTGTTGTCTCGAAATTTCAAGACAGATGTGCCGGAAATAATTTAGTCCTAAGGAAGTCTCCGTTTCTTGTCTCTGTTCTTCGAAGTTTAGGCTAATAGGCACTACCTATTCCTATCACTGGTAATTACAAACAACATGATGCTATTTATAAAATTGGGTTATTTGCTTCTATTATTAACAAGAAATTACGGCCCACTCCCTCTCACAGAGAGGAGGCCTGTGTCCCACCAGTGGGAACATTATAGGCTGATTATTAATGAATTATGAATTAATAAGAAAATGGGCTGTAAATACCTGCTGACTGGATCCGCTTTTCGGCCTCTTAGTGAAGCTCCTCGGTTCTTCAGTTCAGCTTTTAACTGAGGTACAGTCCACGTTGAATACATTGTTCGTTAAGGCGCTGACAAGACCTAATTAACAAGAACGTCTTATTTGAATGCAGAACTTGGTTGTTTTATAATTTTCGATTACTCAACTCAATTTTGAGTAAATAGATAATTGCTTCATATTTTACAATAAATTACAAGCATTGTGTCATCGCGCTTCCCTTTCTTTTCTATGCAATCTGATAGTGACCGAGGTTTAGGTGTCGTCAGCGTCTTAAAATAACAAAAACACTGACGCCAGTTCCTGTTATAACTATTTTAAACCCAAAAACATTGAGAGATAAAAATGACAGGGCGATGTTATGAGCAATGCGTTACCAGCGCCACCTGTTCATAGTTTTGCGATTTCTGTCCCATTTATTCATGAAAGTACTTAATAAATGTTTGTATTTTTTTATTATTTCCATTAATTTATACATGCAGTGCATTTTTAGTTTGGACCTTGGTAGGGTTAATCTATTTTCATGTCGTTCTGACGTAGGTACTATTAATAATATATTAATTATTTCCTTCCAGGTGATAATCGTGTGAGAATTATAGAAGAACTGACTCGTAATACCGTGATGGATGTCTTCATGAACAAATACATTCAAAACCTGAAGAATTTTCACCATCTGGTTACCATTGAAGATCTGCATTATAAATATGTGCGTTGAGTGATTATAAAACATTTGGATTGGAGGTTTTTTAAAAAAGTTGGCAAAGGATGAACGCATGAAATATTGATCGTTTTATTTATTCCAAAATCTGCTTTGTAGGTGATATTATTATAACAGAAGTAGGGTAGGATAATTAATTTAGGTACCTACACGAAACTTGTAACATAGCTCAAATACAAAATCGTTTAATACTTTACTGGGAAAAAGAACGAAGCCAAAAAAATGCTTGATTTACACTGGTTTACACAGTGGCTCAGCAAGTGCTACAGTGCGTATTCGATTTTCAAAATAAACACAAACCAATCGCCTAGTTTTAAATAATGTTTCAGCGCGCTTCAAATTAAGCAAACGCAAGTATTCGATATAATTATGAAAAAATAAACTGTTACCTTAATGCGTGCGTGAATTAGCTTATGTACACGCATTTATTTACATTAGATATTATGTTTATTTAACACAAACAAAGTATAAGTAATTACGGTAAATAAAATAAATAGCGTCCAGTAGAATTTATTAAATTATAACAAAGAGATAATGAAAATGCTAATGAACTCACAACGGTGTCGTACCAGTTCATTTAAAAAAGTTGGCAAAGGATGAACGCATGAAATATTGATCGTTTTATTTATTCCAAAATCTGCTTTGTAGGTGATATTATTATAACAGAAGTAGGGTAGGATAATTAATTTAGGTACCTACACGAAACTTGTAACATAGCTCAAATACAAAATCGTTTAATACTTTACTGGGAAAAAGAACGAAGCCAAAAAAATGCTTGATTTACACTGGTTTACACAGTGGCTCAGCAAGTGCTACAGTGCGTATTCGATTTTCAAAATAAACACAAACCAATCGCCTAGTTTTAAATAATGTTTCAGCGCGCTTCAAATTAAGCAAACGCAAGTATTCGATATAATTATGAAAAAATAAACTGTTACCTTAATGCGTGCGTGAATTAGCTTATGTACACGCATTTATTTACATTAGATATTATGTTTATTTAACACAAACAAAGTATAAGTAATTACGGTAAATAAAATAAATAGCGTCCAGTAGAATTTATTAAATTATAACAAAGAAATAATGAAAATGCTAATGAACTCACAACGGTGTCGTACCAATTCATGTACCACTTATACTCAGGTGCTTTTACGAAAAGAAATACAAAAACAAATGCAGGGCTCACACAGTGGGGTTCCGTAAAAACTTTAAACCTTTATGCAAATCTAGCAAATATGATATTTTAAGTTTTAGCATCTAATGGGCAATGCCGTATTTTTGAGAAAGTTCGCATTAAAAGAAATAAATAAACTTGTTCTCGATCTGTCTAATTTCCCTGATTTTTTACAAGACTACGGCAAAGCCAAAGGAGTGTTATGATTTTTTGACATTGATTAGAGATTACTAGGAGGACGGAGGACGGAGGGAGGACTAGATTTTGAGCGTTTTTAATTAACGAAATTGACCTTCTGGTGTGATAGTGGTTAAGCGGAAGTCATGAATCAAAATCTTCGTTCTTTTGCGTCATAAAACAATGTATTCTACTTACTGCAATCATGTTTAATGGCTTTGTATCAAGTTGTACCTAAATGACGGCTTGGAAATCTCGAACGAGGATCAGTAACTAAGGATATATTGATATTTTTTACTGTTTTCTAAGAAGTTTACATCATTGTCAGTTTTTGACGTCTAGGTTTTGGTTCAGGGTTTTATTTCTTTTCACAAGGACTTTAGGAAAACTTCTGTGGTCCATTTTTATGAAGGCACATAAGAATCCTGAACCGTTTCGAATGTTACGATACGGAACACGTAGGTACTGGACCGTGTATTAATGTTATTTTATTTTTAAACCTTTTGAAACTCGTTTAGTACCTTGATATAGTTTCGTTTGTAGGTTTATACCTACCTATTTAAGCATATAAAATGACGATGTAGGAACGAAAATCTATTTTGTCTGGAGCATCATAAGAAGGAGTCGTGAATATGTCAGGAAGAATATTTTTATTATTTTGTGTTTTAATTGGAGTGAAATCCATTCCAGGTTAGTGCATAGTTTTTTATTAATTATTTTGGCTTTTTTTGATACCGTCACTATTTTTTTTTTCTTATATTTAGCCTTTGGGTCTATATAGAAATATTTAATAAAAATTGTGGGCCTATAATATAATAATGGGCCTCATTAGGAGGCTAAAAGTCACCCAAAGGGCAATGGAGAGGGCTATGCTTGGAGTTTCCCTACGTGATCGAATCAGAAATGAAGAGATCCGCAGGAGAATCAAGGTAACTGACATAGCCCGAAGAATTGCCAAACTTAAGTGATAGTAGGCAGGGCACTGTGCTCTCAGAACAGATAGCCGTAGATTCTGAAGTGGCGACCGCGTAGTGGAAGTCGTAGCGTTGGAACGCCTCCCACGAGGTGGACCGCTGACCTTTTGAAGGCCGCAGGAATCCGTTGGATGCGAGAAGCACCGAACCCGTCGAAGCGACGGTGCTTAAGATACACGTATGTCTAGCAGTGGACGTCTTTCTGCTGAAATGATGATGAATTAAAATAGTTAAAGGCCTTCTTAGGTTTGAAAGGTATATCAGTATACCGTAATATGTAATATGATCTATTATTTCAGCACCAAAAATAACACTTTGTAAAGAAAAAGACTCCGCTTGCCTGACAAAAACTGCAAACGTTATATATAAGCTAGCCATACTAGGAGTCCCGGAACTAAATATTGAGAACTTGGATCCGATGTATCAAGATGTTATACAAGGAGACCTTACTGGCATAAATTATAAGCTTTCAAACAGCACTATTGAAGGATCCAAAAACTGTGATGTGAATAATATGAAGTAAGATTCAAATAATTTAATTTTAGCAAACGCTTTTCAGCGCGTTTGCGCATTGCTTTCGGTTATACAAATCCGAGTCGTCACGATGCGAAGTAGCACACTAAAGCACGCAAGCAGAAGTAGTGCACTAAAGTCGAATTATTCGACTTTAGTGCACTACTTAGATTAAGTGTAATATACTGGGCTGAGGAATAAAACCTTTCTTTGACGTTCAGAGCAATAGGTTTTTATTTGACTTGTGTATGATCTTAGAATTGGTTGTAAGATACATTTTTGCTTAAAGTATAAGCGACGTGAAATCATTGTGGTGGACATTTGGTCTATTTTTAGGGTTCCGTAGTAAACAAGGAACCCTTATAGATTCGCCATGTCCGTCTGTCTGTCTGTCTCCGCTGTAGCTCAGAGACGCTAAGTATTAGAAAGCTGTAATTTGGCATAGATATACATCACGCCGACAAACTGGTACAATAATATCTTGCAAAAAAAATATATATATTGAGTTAGTGTAGTAATCTGACATGTGCTAGCTGTCACTTTGTGTGAAAAAATCCATACGAATTTAGAACCTCTCCAATTAGGACAGAACTGTTACTTGCAAGTTAATTTTCCTTCATGTTGCACTTACTACCTACGTTTTGTATCTGCATCACCGGTTTTTTTTTTGGGTAGGAAATTATCAAATAACTTCTCTGGTGTGTCAGACTCTTACTGACTAAAACCTACCCGTATTGACCCTGTATCACCCTTTTTTTTGGGTGGGAAATCATCAAATAACCTCTCCCGCTCTGGGTGAAGCGGGAGGGTGTGCCAGGCTCTTACTGACTAAAACCCACCCGTATTTCTTCCATTGCCTGTGTTGCCAGGGGCCTCGGATAACCTTTTGTACCTTCCCGCGACCCCGGCAGTCCAGCGAATTTCCCTAAGGTAGAATATTATACTGTAGTCTGTGGGTAGAATTGTAAAAAATACCTAACTCCGCCTCTGTACGGTTATTTTTACATGTGCTTAAAGTTCAAATACATAACTCGTATCGCTAGTTCGTATTCGGGTCGGATTCAGATGGTTTTTCATCGTCCATAACAAAGAAAAAAGGAAAACATAGAAAGCTGAATAAAAATAGTATAAAACGAATGCAATTCTTTGTATTTCAGACTTGACTTACAAAAGTCAAAGCTAATTTTAGATATGAGTTGCTCATTTCTTACTATGCATGGTGTCTACGAGGTTTCTGGACAGATCCTATCAATACCCATCGCAGGAAACGGAGACTACAAAATAAAATGCAGTAAGTTTTGTCACACTTTTATTAGTTTTTCGCAGTATTAGCATTTAAGCTTAATTAGTCTGTAATGTTCCCATTGTGGATTGTGGCATGTACAGGACACAGGCCTCCTCTCTATGAGGTCACATATCTTCGAATATTGAGGCATACTGGGTCAGTGGGTCGTCTTAGGGGCGGAGTTGTAGGAGTTGAAGGGGCACTATGAGAAACAAAGAAAATAAAAAAAAAAATCAATAAAAAAAATTTGGGACTTATAATAAAAAGGACTTACAAATTTTTCGGTTTTTCAAATTACGTATACATTCCTAATGTCCCAACAGTGATCAGAAAATATATAAAGGAGATCGCCCGTTCTACATAAATCCTTTCTACAAAGGAGAATGGTCACTTTTTAACAATTCTCTTCACTATAAACGTGTGTTCTATTACACACAAAAAAAATTACCCAAATTGCTAGCTTTTAAGCGCCCGAGACTTGCACAGTCCAGGGAAGCATCGCAGAAAGGGAGTAGGCCTGTACACAGCAATGGGTTGAACAAGGCATTTCGATGGGTTTTTTTTATCCCGTTTGTGAATCATCCAGTAACGAATTAATTGAAGACAATACTCAAATATATTTTTATATTAATTACAGAAGACTACTCTATTCAAATCGATACTAACACAAAGATCAGTCAAAGGAAGGATGGAAAAAAATATATATCATTTAAGAGCTATCAAATAAATAGTGAATTGAAAGGAGGGATGGTTGCTGATCTTACCAACTTGTTCAATGGAAAACAAAAGGAATTAGGTAAGAATAAAGATTTAACCATGTTCTTATGTGGACCAGCGTCAAAATAAAATAAATACTAGTTGCAACTGAAACTTCTCAGGTAAGATTTAATATTATTATTATATAAATGGTCAATAATTTGAATTTTTGATGAATATTGAATTGTACGAGTATTACAGCAATATACCTTGCCTAAACTCATTATGTAGTAAACAAACTTGATCCGATTCCAACACAATAATTTTGTAAATTATCATTTTGAGTCCCTCTTTTAGTGCCACTTGGTTTTATCCGACTGCCTCAGGAGGGTAATGTTTTTCGAGAGTATGTATGTATGTATGTATGTATGTATGTATGTCTATTTCTTTGGCACGCTCTGTAGCCTAAACGGCTTGATGGATTTTAACATATGAGGTGTCCTTAGATTCGTCTTAAAAGTGGCTATATAATATTTATAAATTGCATCTGCAAATACAAAAAAAGGAGGAGAAGGGTTTTTTTTAAATTAATTGCAACGATATTGGTATCAAATAAAAGCTAGTAATGACTAATTTTCAAATATATATGTTAATAAAACTAAAAAGCTTGAAATAAAATAAATTATTTAAAAAACAAAAAACCCGACTGCAAAAACACATAACTGAAGAGGGAAAAACAAGCATTATAATCTATATAATTTTGGTCTTGCAGGCGGGGACAGTCTAATAACCTGAAATATGGTGTAACTTTTGATTGTCCCCACCTGCGATACCAAAATTATATAGATTATAATGCTTGTTTTTCCCTCTTCAGTTATGTGTTTTTGCAGACGGGTTTTTTGTTTTTTAAATAATTTATTTTTTCCTTTATCTTTTAAAGCTTACTCGATGTACTATGAAGAATAAAGATAGATTTGCAAGAACAGAAAAAAATAATACCAATAATATAGCAAATTACTCTTGTAATATGACACCCGATTATTATTTGTCTTCCAACATTTTTCTTGACAGCCCTGTTTGAAAATGTTCCGTTCTCTCTCCCGCTCTCCCTAATCATCTATCATTTGGTGATTAGCGAAGCATTTTGTTGCCCATAGTTAATTGCCACTCACCTCACTTAAACGGAGCCTCGATATTATTCGGGTCAACGATTTTCGGATCCAGTAACTGGGCCAAGGCAGTGATCCTGTGGCTTTCCTAATAATACACCTACTATGGGTAGGCTAACGGCAATATATTAGATTAAGTGTAATATACTGGGCTGAGGAATAAAACCTTTCTTTGAGTTTCAGGGCAATAGGTATTTATTTGACTTGTGTATGAGCTTAGAATTCGTTGTAAGATACAGTTTTGCTACGAGTATAAGTGACGTGAAATCATAGTGGTGGACATTTGGAACATTTTTAGGGTTCCGTAGTAAACAAGGAACCCTTATAGGTTCGCCATGCCCGTCTGTCTGTCTGTCTGTCCCCGCTGTAGCTCAGAGACGCTTAGTACTAGAAAGCTGCAATTTGGCATATATATACATATTAATCACGCCGACAATCTATTAAGTAGGTAAAATAAAATCTCGAAAAGAAAAAATTTGAGGACCTCTTTTACGCATAATGGGGATGATATTTTTTTTCTCGTCTATCCCATGGTGTGAAATATTGTTGGATAGGCCGCAAAAACATTGCGGGTATGTGAACACGATTTTCCGAATCTAGAATCCGGTTGCGTAATATTATGCTATAAAGTGCTAATTTTTGTAAGAGTGGCAGGCAGGCAGGCTGGCAGGGGGGGAGGCCCCCCCCAGCTAAATGGTTGTTTATGGAGAAGTGAAAAAAATCATGGTAGTAGTACATTTAGTGAAATTAAAAGGAAAACTATCACAGCTAAGAAGGCTTTACAAGTTAACGAGTAATAGTCGACCAACCTAAATTTGCAGTTGGAGAATTGACCGTGACGTATATCGATGTATGGGAGAACATGTTTTGTAACTACAATGTTAAGTTTGTTTTTGGGATAAATTCATCCCAAGTAATCGCAACTACGGAACCAAAACACCCAAGTTGATTTTTTTCAAGATTCTTATATTCAGTGTCACTCGTGGGGTGGAGAGAAATCTAATGAAACCTCGTTTGTTAAATCAATCAAGCCGATTGCTAAAATTATTGAAAAAGCATTAATTGTTATTTATCCAAAACTTTTCAGTCGCAGATTTTCTTATATGTCTCAGTAAAAGTTGCTCCTTGTCTAATAAAAAACCTATTCAAATATTTAGTGTCATAGATCTCGTTAGTGTTGGAAATTTTGACCAATCCCCATACATTTTGTTAAAATGGAACTAGGAATTTAAAAATCCTTATATTCTAGGCAGCAAGGTATCAATTAGCAAATTTAATATTGCCTTAAACTGGTGTTTTGAAGCCAGTTTTACTAACAAAAGGACAAATCCATACCTCTATCAAGTAGAAAAATTTAAGTGCCTTTATTAAACTTTGCAAACTTTCATACTGCCTTTTCTTTTTCAATTTCCTTACTTTTGCCCATAAATTTAAGGCACGGACTCACTGTCTCAGCATACATAAATAATTCTTTTGCTTAATGGACCTTAGGAATGTTTATGACTGAAGTTTTCCTGGCAGTATCCAACCGTAAAATAAAGACATTTGTTGTTATTGTTCGTGTTCGTGCCCTAACGTTCTGGTATAACTGCAATAATATTGGCAAACTAATAGAAATAAAGACATGATATCATAGACTGCTAGTAAACTTTCTATAAACTCCAAAGATATAAAATCTCATATAGGTACACTAACTGACTTTGAGCAAACAATAGGGTCTTACACCCATTTTTGAAAAGTTTCTTAATTAATCTCTATAGTGCTAATATGCCCCAAAAAAATCACAAAATTTTTATTCAATCGATAAGTTGATTGACAAATTTTCAAATTTCGCGCGTAGTTTGACGAAAATGCTGGACGCAGTGGACGCCATGTTGCTCTGTGGTTATGACGTCACTTGGCTATGTAAACAAATGCGCTGATCTATTAACTAACTATCAGTTGACAGTTGACACGTTTTAGTTTACACAGCGGTATGACGTAATAACAAGGCGGCTAATATTTCATGGTGTTTTTAACAGATTAGAAAAACTGAAAACGTTGAATTGAATTATAAAATTTATTTTGTTATATATGAACTAAAAGTAACATTTTCCGACTCCTTTTTGCCTAAACTATCTCAATAATCTATTTATAGATTTTTTCTCGTATATAGTAAAATACCCTATTGGAAGCTATACGCCTGAGTCTTACTGCAGCCCAATGAAGATTTTCTGGCAACACTGCCACCTCATGTTAGGACCTGTTAAAAGTGTCAAAGCGCCTATATTTTTTTGTAGTCGTGACTGAATGATGAACGAATGAATGAAATGAATGATGAACAATCAATATCCTAAATTTTACGAAAACGTAGGCAAATTAGACACTGAGATGGATTGATACCCTAATTAGAATGTGAACTTTCTTAAAAATACGGGAAATGCCTCTCTGTATTTCAAGTACCTTTGCAGTCATATTTCTTATCATCAAATTTCGTCTACTGATCGTGATGTTGCTCCACTTTTGAAATCCTACCATCAGATAAAAAAACGGATATTTTTCCCCAGGCAAAGATAAGGAGCTTTATCCTACCTATACCGGCTGACTTGATAATATCAACGATCTTCATTCTTGCATACAAAAGTTTTCTAACATTTTTTATTTACAGCCGAAAGCGTTCTTCAATTTATGAACAAGAACTGGAAGCCTGTTGTAACGGAACTTCAAGCACCAGTTTTCAACGCTACTGTTAAAAAGCTGGTAAAGAACTTCAACAAATATCTGAAGAGTGTCCCACTGGAGCAAATTCTTGTGGATTTTTAGTTTATTAAGGTTTAAATAAACTTTGAGCTGTCTTTTCATAATGATTCTTTGTTTCTTTCGTCCCGTCAAGTTGCTGCTCACCACTTTGAACGACGAATAGAAAAAAAAATATTCATCGGTCTTATACAGATCTTCACTTATAACTTAATTTTAATCCAAGTGGTTGGCACAGCTACTTATACACTGCCGAGAGGACACGGCGCGGCATACGCTGGCAGAATATGCTGGTTGAGAGGGGCCGCGCTGTGCCCTCGTCTCAGGAGTAGGCAGTGACCTGTCGCTGCCGGCCGTGGGCAACTCCATGGTCTACAGCGAGAAGAAAAGAGACGCAGTGGTATCCTTCTGTGAAACAGTCATTTCGCAGAAGGAGGCTGTGGAAAGGCCTGCCTGCAGCATGCGCACCGGGCGTTTGTGGAGGGCGAACAACGCCCTCTTCCAGCAACCTTAAATGAGTCTAGGGATGACGGACTCGGAGGGCATCCGTCGCCTCCTACACAGCAGGACCCGAGGTGGTGGCGCGCAGTGTTCCACGCGTGCCCCTATTGGACGTAGCAGGGGGAGTTTTACACCTCATTCTCCCCCGTGGGCCCGAGGTAGGTGGCCGGTACCAGCCGGGGATTGCGCAGGATTGCGGGGAAGTCGCACTAGATCCCATGATCCCCGGTGCTAGTGTGGGAGGGGAACATCGGAGTGGTTTTTAGTCAGTAAGAGTCTGACAGACCCCACCGCCCGCCCCTGGGCGGAGGACATTCATGAGGACTTTCCACCCCGGAACAAAAGGTACTTACACTATATACGAAATTATTTTTAACGTTTTACGATACTACGATACTGCCAAAATCCTAAAGAAAAAAATTCCACACTATCCGCTTGCGGATCAGGTAGCCAATTGTTGCGCAGTTATGTTTCTTCTAAAACCCATGACACACAGGTTCTAAGTATTAAAAGTGGCAAAATTAACACCATACCCATTAAAATAAATTATTATCTTGCCTGTCCACTTAAATTAACACGTGACTTTAATAACACGTAATTTGAATAAAGTGCTACTGTCGTAGTAATAACACCTTTTAAAATTAAATGTGATATCTAACTAATTCACTAAGGCCTAGTGCAAACAACAGAGTAGAAATATTTTTTTTAAGAAACATTTTTTTTTTTTGGGTGGGAAATTATCAAATTACTTCTCCCGCTCTGGGCGGAGCGGGAGGGTGTGTCAAACTCTTACTGACTAAAACCCGCCTGTGTTGCCAGGGGCCTCGGTAATCCTTTCGTACTTTCCCGCGACCCCGGCAGGCATCGGCCCTAGTGGACCCCTACACTTGTGCTGACGACATCTCTTTGAGACGCGCGTTGAACACAACGTGCCGTCGACGCGGGCGGGGTCCTTACCGGACGGCGAAAAAATCACGTCTAAAGCCTACTTTTTTATTTGTTACGGCCTACTCCGTCTCAACAAGAGGAGGCCTGTGTCCCAGCAGTGGGAACATTATAGGCTGATTATGTATGTATGTAATGTATGATATGACCTGAAGGCCCACTTGCACCCCAAATCACCAAATAAATTTAGCGCCAAACGTAATTAAAACTGCCTCGTAGGTCATGTTGGTCATGATGTCCTGGATTCGATTCTCAGGTTGGGCAGTGTCATTGGGTGTATCTATTAAGAATCTCTCAGTAGCAGCCCGGAGTCTGGATTTGTGCCCGGTTGATGGCTATGGGCTCGCCCCCTATTACATGGGTCTTAAACATAACTAATATGTAGTGACAAAAATTGAAAAGAGTATGCTTAGATGGTTTGGTCATGTTGAGAGGATGAATGAAAGTGACTAACAAAAGGTATTACAAGGCAGGTGTGAGTGGAAATGTCGGGACGCCCCAGAAAAACATATAGTGACCTCATTGGTGAAGTTCTTCAAAAAGGCCAGGTGCGTAGTACTCGCAACCGGCGTGCGTGTATGACCAGATGTATGAACGTAAACGAAGCAAAAGGAGTATGTAAGGAGCGTAGCAGGGGGCGTTCTATAGTTTCTGCCTACCCCCATGGAAATAGTCTGTCTCTGTCATCTTCAAACAATTGATATAATCATAACGATGATAAACATTTGTGTAGCGTAAAATGTATTATGTGATTTGTGTTGAAATCCTAAATAAACAAGCATACTACAAATAAATTGCATGCATTTTGAGTAGTATAACTAAAGATGTGGTTAATCAACTAAGTTGGGAATGTCGAAGTTTTGTTTGACAAAAAACTATAAGACCATAAACTCGTATCTTCATACCCCACATTTTGATAGCTAGCTTCTGTATTCGATTCTCTGGTTGGTTCAATCGTTTATTTTTAGTTTGAGTACGAAAACGTGCTGAAATTTTCGCCACATATTGCGAGGTTGTTATGAAATTAAATATGTTGCTAATGCAAACGTAACGCCTTATAATAATCGGCCTACAACGTCCCCACTAATGGGACTCAGACCTCCTCTCTGTGAGAGAGCCCAGTGCGGGTTGTATGTAGTGACTAACAAGCATCTAATCCAACTTAATATAAGCACGTATGTGTACGAGGAACAACAACTGGTAATTATATAGGGTGACATTCAAAATCAGAGGCTATTATGAGTATTTAGCATATTATTATAAATAAAATTGTTATAGTATTTATCTAAACGGTGAAGGAAAACATGGTGAGGAAACCGGCATGCCATAGAACCAAAAACTCGAAGACATGTGACATCTGGTGCGATGTCACATGTCTTCGAATTGTTGGTTCTAGGCGCACTGGGCCAGCGTGATGGATTACGGCTTACGCCCTCTCACAGAGGGGAGGCCTATGTCCCGGCAGTGGGAACATTATAAGCTGATTAAGAGTATTTATCTAGTTCACAAGTGTTACTCATTAGAATTTTACACCATACTTAACTTTCCTCCACGTGAATAAGGAACACTCAAGGCTTTCTACATCTTGTGAATTAGAGATCGCTGTATAGTTTATAGGCATACAAGCAAAGTATGGTTGCTCTTTTTAACTGACTTCAAAAAGGAGGTTTCTCAATTCGACCGTATATTTTTTATGTGTGTTCGCCGATTACTCCGTCAATTGTGGACCGATTTTAAAAATCCTTTTTTTGTTCTAAAGGGTATGCTCTCAAGGTGGTCCTATTGTCACCAAGTCTTAATCTGATGAGGGGATCCCATGGAAATCGAGGAAAATCCTCAAATTTTAAAGGCACACCTATAGTAATTTAGGTATTTTGTATAGTAACTTGTGCATTTGCTCTCTGACAGTTATAATGTTTAAGTAATGTTTTTGTTTTATATATCCCATTTTTTTTTTAATTATCCTTGCCATCATAATCTGCCTAGCCGTTTACCACCTATTGGGCTTGGCTTTCGGCCTTACCGGATGCAGCTGAATACCTGTACTTTACTTGCAGCGACTGCCTATCCGTCCTCCACAACCCAGTGGGTAATACGATACTGCTTAGTAAGACTGGTTGTCAGACTTTCGGGCTTCTGACTAGCCGTAAGGTTAGATACAACCTCTATAACTCAGTTACTGGGTAACACGTCATCCCTTTACTTGCTTTACTGCAATGTTCTAATTTTATCCGTGAAAACAAATGATAATTCATAAATAAAATTAGATTTTTTTTTCGTTATTAAGGCTATAGATATACAAATAAAACTTTATGTTTGGGACCGGACTTAACCAGTTTTTGTTGTTTTTTGTTTAGCGAACCTACCTACGTCATATTTTCTAAATATAACCATTTGAGTTTTTCCACTTTCAACACATGATCTTCCATCGTTGTCTGCAAGTTTAGCAGATCCATTTATCTCGATTGGCAGCTAAGGGAATCTGGTACCTTATGAGAGGAGTGAACGTGTTGACTCAGGTAAAGAACAACCACAGCGAAAACTGGTTTATTAAAAAAACTTAAAACGACACCAGTGACTTTTTCAACCATTCATCATCATCATCATCATTTCAGCCGGAAGACGTCCACTGCCATCATCATTTCAGCCGAAAGACGTCCACTGCTGGACATAGGCCTCCCCCAAGCACCGCCACTTCGACCGGTTTTGTGCTTCCCGCATCCAGCGGATTCCTGCGGCCTTCATAAGGTCATCGGTCCACTTTGTAGGAGGCCTTCCAACGCTACGCCTTCCGGTACCAACCATTATCTTTAATAAATTATTATGATTGTAGACTTGTAATATTTTTAATTTTGTTATACCTAGATTTTTTTAGCTCTTACAACAATATGGTTTTAAATATTTGAGTAAATATTCTTATCAAGATAGACTTAGAAGATACTTATTCCGAATTAATACAGAGTGGTCAATTCGAAAGCTTACACCTTTAAATTAGTATATTTTTATTACCAACAAAAAGAACTAGATAGTTAAAAATAATTATATAATACAGGCTTGGCAATTTTGCATGAAAAATAACATCAGCCAAATCTCCATCGGCAGCTCACCGTCCGGTAAAGACGGAACGTTGTATTCCACGCGCGCCTCAAAAAGATGTCGTCAGCACAAGTGTAGGGGTCCACTAGGGCCGATGCCTGCGATGCCTGGTCCCTATAGGGACGTATCAATAAATCGTGAATTATCTATAGATAATCCTAGGGAAAAAATTAGGACCTGAGGAATCAAGTGAATTTGGGGTCAACTAATGTTAACATTTCTTGGAATTTATTGTTTCGGAAATATTCTGCTCAAAGTTTCGATTATATTTAGTGCTGTATGGCTTCTGGCTCCATTTCATTGGAACCACGTGTTTTCTAGATCTAACTGATTGATATGATATTTGTTTTGTTTAACTTAACAGTATTGCGATTGCCAGTCGCAGTAATAGCAGTACCTGTCCTGTAGCGTCTTCAAGGAATAATGGTGAAATTACTCCTAATTTCACCATTATTCCTTGAAGACGCTACAGGACAGGTTAAGTGGAGACTTAACCAGTCAGACAAAAATAATTTATCGGTCCTGGCTGGGTCAACAAAGGGTGTGCTTCTACACAATACTGTAAATTTTGTTAATTTACATATCCACAGTGACCAGAATAGGATTATTTACTCGTTAAAAAGTGGGGTTAGGTATTTTGCAATCCGTTTAGGAAGTTTAGGAAAGTTGCTGAAATTATTGCGGCAGTCATCGTCTTATACATAAATGGTGCATAGCAAATTTGCCACATTTTAACTAAATAGTGGATAATGAAGAATCTTAAACTTACACCTATATATAACATACTTAAAATGGTGGCCATAAAAATTGTATGCATTTGAATTGGTCACCTTATATTAACCACCTTGCAAATTGTATGTTTTGTTTGAAATTAGCTTAATTGCAATGATACTACATACAAGGTTAATAAACAGGTTTTGCATTTATATCCGATGCAAGACATTGGCAAAAATCTAAAAAAGAAAATATCAAGTGTTTTTTGTGTATGAATAATAAAAACCGGACAAGTACGGGTTGTACTCGCGTGGTGAAGGTTGCGTACAATGAATATGTTATCTACCTTGTGTTTTTATACCAAAATAACTTATCCCTAAAACACACTTAACATTTTAGTTGAAAAACATGTTCTCCAAAATATTCCAACTGCAAATGTAAGTTTGTACGCACAATACTGAGAGATATACCATGTTATTTTAACACCAAAGAATTCTTATAGGTTTTCTTGCAATTTATAAGTGAAGAACCATCCAAGCCAATCCAACCAACCACATTTCGGAGACAAGAGGTAATAGTAAATTTTCATCTGTTTTCTTAAAACTACTTTAGAACTGTTTATTTTAAAAATTATTTTTTTTTATTCACACGGTACAGTTTGCAAAACTTTTGGTTTGGAACGAAGTTCCTTATCGCACGTTGCGAAAGGGGGCTAGACGGAAAAAATTAAGACCAAAAGTTGTAACGACACTTTTTGCTATAGTTGTAAGCCGTGCGACGTGCGCGTGTTTCTCTGTCTGTCTCTCTCTCTCTCCACAAGCTAATTATTACTAAAATTGAGCCTACTGATTAAGTTTATATTACATTATATTTAATAATTAATATAATTAATAATAAAAAAATATTATTATATGTTAAAAAAAAATAAAATTTTATTACAATTCCTTCACTAATTAATCGAAAGGAACTTCTTTCCATCCGGGTGTCCCTTGACACCTATCAAGTTTTTTTTTTTATAATTTGGTACCTAAAATGACCCTCATTATCAAAATTCATTAATTTGCGTTACACGTCCGCGTTTGGGTCACAGAAATGCATATGTGTACCAATTTTCAAGTTAATCGGTCTAGTAGATTCAGACCAAATCGGCTGTGACAGACGAACAGACAGACAGACACACGAATGATCCTATATGAGTTCAATTTTTTCCTTTTCCGATACGAAACCCTAAAAACACATTAATAACATTTTCACACCACCTGCTCGACAATGTCAAATTATATGTCATGCAAACAACCAGTCATTAAAGCCGGTCTAGCGGGCAATAATATTGTACTGGATTTCATTATGACCCGCTGGTTATTCTTGTGATATGAATTTGGAAAATTAAAAATAAAAGTTCGAAAATCGAACTGGACACAAATAAAAGAAAAATAGAATACGAAAAAAAAGGCGTAAATATTGAAATCGCTTTGATGCTCAACAAATTAAACCCAACAATCTACTTAAGAAAAGTCCAAGAAATCGTACATGAAAGACTTTTTTTTTTTTTTATGGGAAATCTTCAAATAACTTCTCCCGCTCTGGGCGGAGCGGGAGGGTGTGTCAGACTCTTACTGACTAAAACCCACCCGTGTTCTTTCCTGTTGCCTGTGTTGCCAGGGGCCTCGGTGACCCATTAGTACCTTCCCGCGACATGAAAGCGATGGGAGCGACGATTTTTACAAATGCAAAACTTTAAAGGACGTCAAGTCTGTATCTGAATCAGTAGTCAGTTGCGGCCAGTCTACTTCCAGTATTTAGCATGTACAAAGAAGCCAAGTAGCCTATGGTGCAACCCTTCATTAGGTTTATGTCAATATAATCATAATTATATTTGTCAATCAAATGTAAGAAAGTGTTTAACTTTTAAGAAATTAATACATTATTAACTAAGAAATTAATTTATTAAACTAAGTACGTAACTTACCTTCCTAGTTAGTAACCTATCTGCCTATTTTTGTTACAAGTGGCCATGATTTTAGGTGTGAATGGCGCTTGTCGTGAAAATGAACTCTTAAACATTAAAATCGAAGATATCGAAAAACATTCAGATAATTTGTTGCTGATAAATTTCCCAGATACAAAATCAAAGAAAAAATGGTAATTCGTAGTTCGTGAAGAATACGTAAGAATTGTCGAAAAGTACCAAGCTCTTCGCCTCTCTAATATAAACACTAAATAGGTCTACTAACTGTAATTGTAATTTTAATCAATACTTTGATTCTAGTACTATTGCTTTTTATTGTCTCGTAGATGGTGTGAAAAGTAGAATATTCTCCTGGGGATAATGGTGCCTTTATCTTGAGTGGGCTAGAATCCCTCGCTGCACTCAGGATTCTTTTCTTAACTTGGGAGTTATCACTAGTATCCATCTATACACTCGGAATTCAATACGGCGGCATAAAACAACACTGCTTTATCCCCTTGCACTTTGGTGCATAATCTACTATAAAAGGTTCCTTGAATTTGCCTGCCTATCGTCGTTGTGTTAGTAAAATCATAATTATTTGCAAATAAACAAGTTCACATCTTTTCACATCAGGGAAGGCCGGAAGACACTGCACTACGTACAGAACGTCTATATTTGTTTTTTTAATTAAACTGGAAACGATGCCAATGCCCACGTTTAATTACGTCCGTTCTTGAGAAAACAATATAATTAAAATACCTACTTGCCAAGATAAATCTGGTATATTTTTTTTTAGTTCTAAACTAACTTGTAATTTCAACAAAAAAAAAAGTTAGATTCGGAAATTTTGAAGTTGTTTTTTTTTATTTGTATAATATGGTTCTTAATATAAACAGGTTCATATCTTGAGATCCTGCATTCAGCCACGAGTGACGGATGTCGTCGGAAGTGAAATCAGTGCTAGCTATGTTTTACCTCTTGCTGCTTTTGTTTTGTGCCATAGTCAACGTGCTGTCAAATCCGGGTGAGTGAATTTGGTGTTTCTATTATTGGGAGAATAAAAATTATTATTTATGTTATGATTTTTTTTGAGCCTATAAGTATAGGCTATAGGATAGTAAGGTTTCTCCCATCTTTTTTAGGGTTACATACCTCAAAAGGAAAACGGAATCCTTATAGGATCACTTCGTTGTTCGTCCGTCTGTCTGTCAATCGGTCAAAACCTTTTTTTTAGGAACGCTCGGAGGTATCATGTTAAAATTAATATTAAATACACAGGTATACGGTACCTTGGAGCTCAAGCTTCTAAGTCAACGCAATAATATAAATCATATTATTCAAAAAACAAAATACCCGACCACAAAAACATATAACTGAAAAGAAAAAATCAAGCAATATTGAACATTGTTGATACTCGCAAATAAATCAAAACCTATATGGTATTTCCCGTTGACCTAGAATATTGTACTAATATAATATAATAACTAATATATTTACTATATAATTATACATAAAATTTGGCAAGAAGTCCGAAAATCCTTAAATTGTAGTTTTATCACATAAAAAACATGTTTTTGCGATTATAAACTTCGATTTGCCGTCCAAGTGCGTCTCGGACCACGCACAATGAAGGATTCCGTAGTTTGGATGAATTTACCTCAAAAACAAACTTAACATTGTAGTTGAAAAACATGTTCTCCTATACATGGATATAAGTCACTGTCTATTCTCCAACTGCAAATGTAAATTGGTCAACTATCACTCGTTTACTTGTAAAGTCTACTTAGCTGTGATAGTTTCCTTTTTAATTTCATTATTTATAGGTAGGTACTACTGCCATGATTTTTTTCACACATATCCAAAAACAACCATTTAGAAATTTAAAGCTTAATATTACGCAAACGGATCCCTGAATTGATAAATGGTTTTCACAGACCCACAATATTTTTGAACGGCCTATCCAACGATACCTTACTTCATGGGATAGACGATTTCATCCCCACTTTAAGTGCAAGGGAGGTAACCTAAAAAAAGATTTTTCAGATAGACAGAAGGACTTGGTGAAACTATAAGGCTTTCTTGTTGACTTCGGAACCCTAAAAAATTGTTTTTTTTTCTATCTATATAATATATAGTTGGAAAAAAGTCTGTTTTCTGACAAATTTTTATTATATTATTTTCAGCTCTAACTTTGTACCAATGCAAGTCCAACGATGACGCATGCGTTACCCGCGCGGTGAACGCCGCGTATCCGCTGATTCTGGAAGCTAATCCAGAAATTGGTGCTGAAGTTATGGATCCTATGTTCCAATCAGAAATTGAAGGAAACCTGTCAATCTTAAAGTATAAGCTATTCAATACAACTATTACTGGATTCAAATCTTGTGTAATTGAGAGTGCAAAGTGAGTAATATTCTAATAATACATTTTCTAAATATATTTTTCTCACAATAATCTAGTCTGCCTCTATCTTCGATCAAGCTGATCAAAGCCCCTATGTTATGCATGGGACTTAACATTACAGATCACATACGCAATCAGCCTATATTGTTCCCACTGCTGGGACACAGGCCTCCTTTCTGTGAGAGGGAGTGGGCTGTAATCCACCACGCGGGCCCAGTGCGGGTTGGTAGACGTCTTCGAATTATCGGTTCTAGGACATGCTGGTTTCCTCACGATGTTTTCCTTCACCGTTTTGAGAGCAGTGGTGATGAAATAATTTACACATAGTAAAGTGCCTGTCAGGGTTCAAACCTACGAGCTACAACTCGTAAGTCGCGGTTGTTACCACTAGGCTACCTAAACATAAGTGACTGGTGAAATGTGGGTGTAGATGTAAACAACACATTTCTG
Organism: Atethmia centrago; assembly: GCA_905333075.3. Lineage (NCBI taxonomy): Eukaryota > Metazoa > Arthropoda > Insecta > Lepidoptera > Noctuidae > Atethmia > Atethmia centrago. The sequence continues at coordinate 10,508,521 of HG995382.1, forward strand.
ACCCATTAATGTGTAAGATAAATAGTAGGTAATTTTGCTCAACACTGAAATATGTGATTGAACAAAAGTTATTGCTTACAATACAAGGTGTTGTTTTGCAACCTCGTCAAATTTAAGGAGGTTACTATGCTAATGATTCTCGACACGAATCAATAATAAAATAAGTAGGTCTCTTTTTTTCTACCAACTTTCAGGAATGTGTGAGACACGCATGTTAAAACGCGGCCCATGTGATACCGCATTGTAACTGCCCTTTTACACACACACTACCGCATACGCAACGGGGTGATTATGTTCTGAGAAAGTGGTGTATTCTAAAATACTGTCAAATTTATATAACTAAAAAAACAAGTATGTATTCATTATTGAGCAGGTATCGTAATTTTATTTGATTATATAAGTCTTTTATAGCAGCCTCCTGAAATTTGACGAGGATGCAAAACGACACCTTGTATATTATATAAACACATAACATAACATAACATAACATAACATAACATAACATCACGCCTGTTTTTCCTGAAGGGTTAGGCAGAGGTGTATCTAGGTAGCTGCACCTCTTCGGTATATAAATATAAACCCTTTATTTATTTTTTTATCTGCAGAAACGTGCAATGGTTTAATTAGAATGTATTATATATCAGGTGGTCTCAAAGAGATGTCGTTCGCACATATGTAGGGGTCCACTAGGGCCGATGCCTGCCGGGGTCGCGGGAAGGTACTAAAGGGTCACCGAGGCCCCTGGCAACACAGGCAACAGGAAGGAATACGGGTGGGTTTTAGTCAGTAAGAGTCTGACACACCCTCCCGCTCCGCCCAGAGCGAGAGAAGTTATGTGATGATTTCCCATCCAAAAAAAAAAAAAAAGATGGTCTAGTGGCATTTTGCCGTTAGTGAAAGCGTTAGTTTTTGACAGAATTATTTGTTTTGTTATGTATATTTTGTCAATAAAACATATTTTTCTATTTCCAAAATTTCAGGTTCGACGAAGACCAACAAACTCTAAAACTCGATACTCTCTGTGGTGGCTTTACTTTAACCGGCTTATATGACATTAATGGCCGGCTTATCGTGCTCCCAGTCCAGGGAAATGGAGACTACAGCCTTATTACAAGTAAGTTAGAGAGAATGTACAATAGACTCGTTTTTAATTATGGCAGGAGTGTTTATCCAGCAGGCTGCTTGAACCAGCGAAGTGAAGCGTACAGTATCTTCGGGATACTTTAATTTGACCCTCATCTCTATTGCATTCTCGATAAGCTCACGAAAACCATTTCAGTCTGTCCGTAGGTTACTTAGAATCTGTTGCTGGCTTCTCATATTCAATTAGAGTGTTACTAAGAGTTAATGTCACTGGTGCCTTGGCATGACTCCACCTTCGAATAGTTTTTCGACAGATTTTGTGTAATAAAGAAGTCCAGTAAATCAGGCTTCTTGTCATTGTCTGCTGGCCAGTATATGGGTTCTGAACTAGAGACAGGGTTGAGGTCATTTTGGTCCTCTTTGACTTTGTTTGAGTTGTCTCCTTCTTGTGGTTTTCAGCTTAAAGCCCCATTGCACATGTTTCGAATTCCAGTCTCCGGCTATAAATTTGCATCCAAGTAAAGTGAAAAATTGGGTGAACATAGTGGTATCTATTTTATGACTAGGTGTGCAGTATACAGCTGCAACATAAAAATGGCCATGTTTATCGCCAACAGCAATAATTGTTGCCTTTTTGTGATCCGTCTTATCAGGCAATAATAGGTAATCTTTTATTGTATTTCTTACAACTCTATGTTGCTGTTCCTGCATGAGTTGTGCCATCCGGATGGTGATTCAAAGATAGATTGCTTCAGAATACGATATACAGCTTATGTTCTGTCATTAACATTTGCAGTTCGGTCAGTGTTCGGAGCAATTCCGTTGTTCTAAGACGCCAGTCGTAAACCTATTTTGCTTTGTAACAAGCATTCTTATGAGGCCCATCAAGGTCATTTGTTGTAATAAGGATTCAAACTTTTCTGACTGTTTGAGAAACAATTCTTTCAGTTGGTCAGTTTACTTTTGCTAGAAGGTCTTAAAATTAGAATAAACGCGTAAGTTTGACCCCCCATACATTAATTTACATTTATATAGCTAGGCTTTTGTTGTGTTTGGTTATCATTTTCTGGTTGATAGTTATTTCTTCGGTATACCTTGGTTTTTAAGTGATTACTTCCATTAGTTTTCTTTTATAATTAGCTGGGTGTACACCACGATAAAGGGCACTTTCGGCTGGTGTGTTGTGATCACGTTTCGGACAATCTGCTGTTTTATGTGATTGTGCGCATTTGATGCTTCGGTCTGGTCTCATGCAGTAATTTTGTTCGACTGCCCTTACTGTTGGCACCTTTGACACTGTATTATAGTTTTCTTATCTTTAGGGTTCCGTAGTCAACAAGGAACCCTTATAGTTTCGCCATGTCCGTCTGTCTATCTGTCTGTCCCCGACTTAGCTCAGAGACTCTAGTACTAGAAAGCTGTAATTTGGCATAGGTATACATGTCAATCATTCCGACAAAAGGGTAAAACAAAATCTTGAAAAAAAATTGTCGGGTACCTCCCTTGCATGTAGAGTGGGGATGATATTTTTTAAGTTATTGGGGGCGTTATTGTTGCTGCTCTTTTTGTATCACCCAGATAGTACGTATAGAGAAGGTTGATGGAAAAGATGATAAGTCCTACGGACGCGAGCAAGGGTATTATAGATATTCAGCTAGTTTTTCGTAACATCGATTTTTATATAACCTGTAAAGCCCCGCGCGACACCGATTCAGAGTCAAACAATGGAAAATCAATTGTGTCTCATTAGCTGTCCTTGATCAATTAAAGTAGGTTAACTTATCATATTGTATTTCCTGCACCCTTTTTTTTTTTGGTGAGAAGTTACCTATTTGATAACTTCTCCCGCTCTGGGCGGAGCGGGAGTGTGTGTCAGACTCTTACTGACTCAAACCCACCCGTATTCCTTCCGTTGCCTGTGTTGCCAGGGGCCTCGGTAGCCCTTTTGGACTTTCACGCGACCCCGGCAGGCATCGGCCCTAGTGGACCCCTACACTTGTGCTGACATCTATTTGAGGCGCGCGTGGAACACAACTCGCCGTCAACCCGGGCCTGGTTCTTATCGGACGACGAGCTACCCATTGCTCACCATTCGCAAGCCCGCTCCTACGGTGGACGGAAATTGGCCCGGGATTCCGACACAGGAACCTCCCGAAGCTGCCGTGTCCGGTGTGGACCTACGTCAGGCGGAAGGTGAGGACACCGTGGCGCCTCTCTTGCCACTCCTCAAAGAGGGGACTTGTGGCGTGCCCAGCACTGGGTTGCGACATTTGCACTCCCCATGTCGCCATGAGATCTCGCCGGAGCTCTGTCTGCTGTGCCGTGATTTTTCGCGGTAGTGGAGTTACGGCCCAGCGTTTCACCTCCTTGCGCCACTCCCATACGTGCGCGAAGACTTTTGCCACCAAATCCCATGGCGGCAATCCGGCAAGGAGGTTCGCCGCCTCACCGGAGACCGTGCGGTATCTCCGGACCAACCGGATGGCCATGACCCTTTGATTTCCTGCACCCTAATTGCGTAACACACTATCAATCACAATGAATGATTATGAAGTATATTGCTAATCAATTTCGTCATATATTCGAAAAATTTGTCTGCTCAGCAATGTAAATAACGCAATTAATGTTAAACTGTCAAAATGAAACCCATTGCTACTGATAGTGTTTTACGGAACTTCCTCGCTGAATAGGTGCACTAAACTGCTCAGCGGGGGTAATAGGATAGCTAGCCTACTCGTAGTACAGACGGAGTTTCAATAGAATCCGAGATCAGGGTTTTGTTAACACTAACATGCGGCCGACACTATCTACTATTTTTTTAATAAAAGCATGAAATCTAGATCTATAAATTTATATTTATAGAAAAAAAATGTAAAAACTGATCAAATCCTTTGTATTTTTCAGAAAAATACCGCCTTATACTGAATATGGAGTTAAAAACATTCACCGGTAAAGATGGCAAAACTTACAGAAGTGTCAAGAACTTCAAATTGGTCGCAGAAGCTTTGGAGCCTGTGGTATTCGACTTCAGAAACTTGTTCAATGGACAGAAAGACCTAGGTAATGTAATTTTTGGGACTTAAGTACAGTCGCGAGCAAATCAAGTTACCACAAACTGTGACATTTCTCCAAACGATTTTAAACCTTAAAATATTGTTGGTTAAGTTCAAAATCGAATGAGATAATTTGTCAGTAAGTTGGTGTGCTGGTGACTACAGCCAGGAAAATTAACTGTTTATCAATTTGACTACCAATTTAAATTGCCCGTATAATGATATCACAACCGTTATTCTTTGACATTTGTATGGAATAGCTAAAACACGGCAAATTGACGTGGTGTGTCAATTTAATAAACAGTTTATTTCCTTGACTGCATCTAATTTCTAAGTTGCTGTTGCTTTTTACTTTTGTCTGTAAATACCGTGACGGGGCAATGTAAATAACACGGACGGGACAATGTAACTTGTGAATGGTTTGATAATCATAGGTGCGTTATACATTTATTTTTTAATTCGAAAAAAAATTAAAATTATATTCGTACAGATCGTGCCATCATACAAAAAGTTGAGTAGGGGAATATAAAAATCCCTTTAGTTTTTGAAGATACTACGTTCGCAATACAGTTTCCAAAAATGTTAATCAATATCGGTGTTATTACAAAACAAGGATTTCTTTTGACATGGTTTAAACCATCGAGGTAGTTTTTGTAATAAGAACGTTACTGTGATTGAAATGCAGTTCTTTATACAAAACTTACTATTTAGTCCGCTACTAAGTTGACAGTTTGGCATTAAGAACTTTAACGTAGTCGGAATAAAGTTCGAAATTAAAAAATGGCTCAATAATTTAAACCTGGGTCTGAAGATAATCCTTGTTTTGTAATAAGACGGTATGAGTTTTTCGAAAAAATATTTATAAACTACACAGAAAGTTCAGTTCGCACTACAACTTCCAAAATTGGTATGACATTTTCAATAGTAGTAGTCTAGTCATTTACACTAACACAGTTGATATTTTGAAACAAGGATTTGAAATAGACCTTACCTTATTCGAGAAATTAGAACATTTTATGAATTATATAAGAAGCTTTATGTTGTCTATTTCTTTCATGTTATACATTATATCATATTATTTGGTGAACATAAATAATTCAATCCATTAAAGAAATGCAAACATTTATCGTATCCAGTACATTCATGTCTGTACGTAGGTATTGAGATAGTAAAATTTTATTAAAACGTAGATTATTATGTGTCTGTCATCTTAACGGAAAATACTTTTAATATTACTAAAATTTTCCTTGTTTTTTTTCATACCTATCTCATTAAATAATATGTAGGTACGTAAATGTTGTATAAGATACTATATCGTAAAATAAGGAAACTGGGTAGATACCTACTGCCTCAACAATATTTGTGCCTTTTTCATGACTGATGATGATATTTTTTACAGAAGTGACTATTGTTGTCGCGTTTGAGCATGGCATAGCGGTCATTGCTCTTTCTCTAATAACTCTCCGCAGGAACTGAAACAGTTAACTGTGTATGGCTTATTGTTATTGGAATACGTTGAAGATCACGATAGATTTTGATTTAGGACGTTAAATTATAGTTTTTGAAATAAAATATGCTAGAAAATTTAGGTAGGTCAATGACCGCTATTCTCATGCTAAAGCGTGACAACTACGTTTAGTAGATAGCCAGAATTATCAGTTGTGTGTCCATTGGATTTCTATTGCCAACGCACTTATTGACTTTCCTATTGATTTCAGCTGATACAGTCCTGAAATTTGCCAATGAGAACTGGAAAGAAGTTGCCAATGAAGTCCAAATGCCAGTATTTATGGCAAATATCAAGAAAGTGGTGAAAAACGCCAATAAGTATCTGAAGACCACACCAATGGACGAATATGTTGTTCAGTAAAACTAAATATTAAGGCTTGATAAATACTATAAAAGAAATTACCTTGAAAGCCACATCGTTTCGCCAGATATTTATAATTATTGTGAAAATAAGAATTATTAAGGAATTAAAGTTATTGTAAACCGAATTTAATAAAGGAGGAGGTTATCATTTAATGATTTTCAACTTTCAAAAAGTTGTTGTGCGATTTGAAGCCTTCTTTTTTTATTTCTACTTCATTTTGCATGGTAACAACCCTGACAATTTTATCAAACCTGTGAGCTTTCCACCTGAGCACGCGTTGCCGTGGCTGACTTGGAAATCTCTAAATAGACTTCGAACCCAGGTCGGCCGGAACAAATGCCCCCTCACAGATGGGGGTTCATGGACGGCAACAATCTCAAGTGCGTATGCAGTATCTCCCCACAGGCCATGGCCCACCTTCCACCCAGCGCCGCATGCCTGTCACCTGTGCACTTGATGATCTTATGACTGCGTCAGTGAGTGTAGTTCGTGTAGCTGAATTTGGGCAAAACATATTTTAACATTTTGTCATCGATACGCTAAGAAGAAGATTATAAGAATGATCAAAATTGTGACGCAAGCTAGAAGAGACTTTATAGGAACACATTCTCGATAAAAAAAATACGGAAAGTCTCGGCATCACTCTAATTTATACTTTACTAACACTTCGCTAGCACCCACGACTTCATCCACAAGGGTTTCGTATCTTCGCCTTCAAAGTTCAACACTCTCTCCGACCCGTTTAAAAGATAGTTTCCGAAAGTAATTTTCAGAATCTTTTTATTTAATATATTGTGACAAACTTTATTGTTTATTACAAACTACTACCTATTCAATTGAATTCGAATAGACTAAGCACGTGGGGTTGTTCGCTCACACCGCGGCAGTTTTGTTACTTTAAGCATTTTTATATCCGTTGCGTCGTAACTTCGTAACAATCCAAAGGCTACCTGGAAACTTATAAAAACTATCTCCAATCTTCAAACGAATAAGACTTCTGCTAGTGAACCGCTGTCCCTTACCCCTGATTTTTCTCAATCGCTTGATTTGGTTAACGATTATTTTGCGAATGTGGGGATGGAATTGGCATCTGACATCAGGAATTCCTCAAATTATGACTCGACAACCACTGACGCTGGTTCGGTTGATGTCCACTTCAGTTCAATGGCCATCTTAAACACAGACAACGAAGAAATCGAGCGACTAATTCTTAGCCTTATGCTTAATAGCGCTGTGGGATGGGATGCTATCCCGGCTACTGTGATATTTAGTGCCAAAAACATTCTTGTACCAGTCATCTGTCACGCTTTTAACCTTGCCCTTTCATCTGGAATATTTCCAACTGCTTTTAAAAAAAACCGTAGTGCACCCTATTCATAAGAGTGGTAACAGAGGCAGTGTCAACAACTACAGACCCATATCGGTTTTATCTATCCTAACTAAACTCCTAAAAAAAATACTACTTACTACCTTAACTCTCAAAATATTCTGGCTGATAACCAATTTGGGTTTAGATCTGGCAAAAAGACGGAAGATGCTATACTCGTACTAAAATTACTGGGGACAGTAGCCCAAAACACTAATAATAAAAATAAGACCATAGCTATCTTTCTTGATCCAAAGCTTTTGACACTGTCTCTATTCCCCTCTTGATTACAAAAATGGAAAGGGTTGGCATAAGAGGCTTATCGCTGGATATTTTCAGGAGTTACCTTAGTGGTCGTTCTCAAGTAGTAAAAATTGAAAACCATTCCAGCAAAGAAGCATTTCTCTCCTACGGTGTCCCACAGGGTAGTCTTCTAGAACCCACCCTGTTCCTAATATATATTAATGTAAACTTACGCTTGTCAACTCCAAAATATACCTACGCTGATGACACCGTAATCCTGCTTAATAGCAGTGACTGGACCAAAGCTTGCAAATTTGCGGAGTCTGCACTACGTACCATCATGTCGTAGTTAACGCAAAACTTACTCACACTTAATCTGCATAAGACTAGGTTCATCACATTTAGTCCGAGGAAAGCATCACAGCCAGCTCCAACTTACAGTCTGACTGCACATGTATGCGGTACAATAAAACATATTGGTTGTGATTTTACCAAAGTTATACGCTCGGATTCCATAAAATACCTTGGAGTTCTTATTGACAGTGCGCTGACATGGAGTAAGCAGATAAATTTGCTGATCTCTAGAGTAAGAAAGTTAATTTTTGTTTTTAAAAACCTCCGCCATTATTTCTACCCTAAGAACAGTTTACTTTGCTCTTGCTCACTCCATTTTAACGTACTGTATATGGCCATGGGGTGGAGCTGGAAAGTGTTTGCTATTGCTGAAGGTCATGGCATACAAACCCATTCGTTTCTCTACACATGACTTATATCAGCTATGGAAATTACCTACTGTTAGATACTCTTTCGTATTGAGCACGGTGTTACGGAAACATTCTGACCTGCTGTTTAACCGTGATTTGAGCAGACAACGACGCAGGACTGCCAGAGTCTGCCAAAAAGTTCCGGCTAGACTTGAAATTGTCCGGCGACAATACATTTTCTTTGGTCCTGTGTTATACAATCGAGTAAATGAACAACTCAATATTTATTCTTCCTCTTCCCGGGATTGCAAGGAATTAACAGATGATTGGCTTCGCACCCTCACCTACGACGAGTTGGAGACTTAAGTTAAGCCATAAGAATTTCCTGTGTTAGACTTTTCTTCCATAACTGATATGCACATCACACACACCTCCGCACAAACTCACGCTTCATGCACACACACACGCCCACACACACGACACCTAGGTACACACATCATACATGCACTCACACTGCTCATACAAACTCTACATACGAACTTTTTAGTTTTATTTAGTTCAGTTTTTAGTTTAGTTTTATTTTATTTTATTTTGTAAATAAAAATTCTAGTAGGTATAGAAATAAATATCTGGAACACTGTCGTCTTCCTCACGGAGGTGGGCGTTGATAGCTGCGACACAGTTTATAACTAATGTGGCTATTATAAGAGTATCATACGCAATAAATTGTAATTGTACTGTGTTTTGTTCCAATAAAGATTATTATTATTATTAACTTCTAAACGGAAGGTCCGATTCGAATAATTTAAAGAGGAATTTACATTTACTTACATAATCAACCTTGATTAAGAAACTATTTAGTTGGATACGGATAAATACCATGGTTAAAATGTCATCATCTTTCGATTCTACCCGTGTTCAAATTACAATCAAATCGACTAATTTGAACAAATAACGGTTATATTTCTTGAATAAATAGTTTACCTGATTTTAAATAGCTTACGAATAGTACGTAACTACAATCATACCTAAACTAACACATGTGTGTGTTCTATATTAATCACCTTAATAATCCCGCTCTTTTTTCCGGAAAAACTGAACGCAATCAGGACTTCTTAAGCGCGTTCAGGGGCTGTCAGTGTCAATATTCCATAACAATTTTGACACTGGCAGCATTGCTCTTGAACGCCGTTTAAATGTGCTGAACACGTTAAGTTTCATTGGTGAAATTCGCCCTTAGATAATTTAAATTATTAGAAATAAATAGATATCAGTATGTCGATTCTGTAAAAATCTCACCGTGAAAACTTGCATGGCACGCCATGCAAGTTTTCACGGTGAGATTTTTACACGGACAGCTCACTAGCTGTCAGTGTCATCTCACTGATTCTAGGCCAATTTCCCAACCAAATAAAAAAAACCATTACATTTTATAATCATAATCGAAATTTTAATAATATTTTTATCCTAATTCTATTGATCATTTTATGTTATTTTAAAGCTAGCATTTAAGTGTCTAAACATTACCCTTTAGAATTTTTTTTAATAAAATTGAAAAACACAAATTCAGTTCAATTGAGGAAACTAAATTTTGTTTTCTTATTCAAAAAAATTTTGCAACCGCAATCTTCGATTTTCAATTTTTCCTCAATTTAGCACCCTCGAAAAGCATGAAAACGACACCCATGATGGACCATTTAAAAATCTTCGCAACCGCCATCTTGGATTTTCATGTCGACCAAAGTATCGCATTTCGCACCCTCGAAAACCATGAAAACGACACCCATGTTTGATGCGTATTTAAATTTTAAAAAAGGCAAATAAAAAAAAACGATTTGGTATGATATTAATGACAGGCGCCTCATGCGCAAGCGCGGCGTGAATTTATTTACCAGTGTACCCGATTCTCGTAGCCATAGCAACCACTCGCGCCGAAGTGAATCGCTAGGTGAAGTGAGTTGCAAGCGCGACGCGCGAGTTTTGTGATCTTATCACTTTACTCGATACTACACTAACTACACTAATACACTCTTTAATCGAATCGATAGACAATCGCTTCTTCAAAACACCACTACAGAAACAAATAAAGCTGAAACTTCGTGAACGTGTCTGTATAAGTTACATTTAAAAAAAATCCGCTTAGCTTTGCGATAGAAAAGTCCTCAGCTGACGATTGAAAGTACGGCGTATCGTTACAAGCGCGGGCGCGTGGCATTTTTCCCCGTATCGACTGAGCACCTTTTCTACTATTTTTTCATGTAATTGGTACAGGCAACTATTAGTTCACGAAGTTTCAAGCTTTCTTAGTATTACTTTTCTCAGCGCATGTTTTCCGCGTGTTTGGGCGAGAAGCTGACATACATGCCCCTATCCTCAGGTCAGCTGACTATTTTTTCACGTTTATTTACGTCATAACAAATTGTGGAATTATTCATTCTAGATTTTTTTTTTTTGCTATTGATCCTTTTTGTAATCATCTTATAATCAACTTTATGTGCAAGTTCGGATTTTTCATTATGTTTTTTTTTCTTTAGGAATGTTTGTTTTTTTTTATTATTATTTATGCATGTCAAAAAAATTTGGTTGGGGCTGATTCCTCAGACGTCCTTCGTCATAGTCGGTCATATTTATAATTTGGTCAAAAAGACACTGAAATTGTTATAGTTTAATTGTGCTCAGTCTTTCTTATTATCAATTAAATGTAGTCACAATTTCAATGTGGTATATTAATTTGAAGTGCAGTCTGCTCTATCTCAAGGAACTGGTATGCAATTTTTCTTATTTCTTATTCTATTCACATTATTTCTTCAGACACGAGGCTCGATAACTTAAGAGACGAACGAGAAGATGCTTTCGTTTTGTTTTAGAATGAAGTTTATCAAGCCAGGCTTTTTATCTGGATTTTATTCCTTATTTCATCCTACCAAGTAACATTTGGATTGAGTTTGTTAAACGTGTACAAAAGCTGAGAGATCAGAAAACGTAATTCCTGGAACTGGAACCGGAATTTCAGTAACCCGTGGAGTTCCGGTGAAGTCTATGCTACAACGCTTCAGGATTGTTATCCAGATAATTACTTTATTATTAACAGAAAATTACTTATCATTAATTGTAAATTTTATTTTAAACCTGTAGATTTCAAATGCTCGTCAGAGTTTAGATTGCCTGTTCCTGATTAAGTCAGTACGACGAACAAGGTTTAGAGCTTAGCGCCACCTTTTAGCTTTAACATAATATAACCCTATCATTCAAGCGTATTCCTGGAAAGCGTTTGCAACCTGTAGGGATAATAAAACTCTTAAATATTCAGTTCTAGTTCGCGCGCTCAAGTTTTGAATCTGGTACGAGTAACCAAAGGACATCATCGGGATTTCATACATTTTTGGTCCAAATATGAAAGTTGCGAAAGTCAATAAAAAAATATGCTGTATTCCGTTAGAACTTGTCCCCCTGAGTATTTATTATTATCACACCAAAGCTGTAGGGTCATTGTCCTTGGTTTTATTGAAGTTCAAAAATTCAACATATTCATACATTTTCAGTGAATTTAACTAACAAAAACAAATGATTTGTCTTTGATGATTAAAATCAAATGATGATTTTTGATTTGTTTTGTTTTTGTTATCTCCGTTGTTAAGTTTGAACATTGCTGCGAGTCATGGCAGAGTTGTGTATCTCGTGCCGTGCATCGACAGAGAATCGGCGAAGATATGATTGGGTTTCCAGAGAAATGCAACATCTTGATATCGCCCAAATAGTGATAGAAGATATAGTAGCTGGACAGTTGGAGCCTACTGCGTTTATTTGCCGACCCTGTTGACAAAGAACGGAACAAACGCACCAGCGACTTATTCGGGAGGCTGAACAGCAAGCTGATCAAGATCGTGATCCATCGGAAGTTCCAAATCCAAGACCAATTTCGCTGATTTTGCCAGGTCTTCTTCGTGCTCCAAACACCGCAAATAGTTGCATTTTCCAACATTGTACGAATGAATCTCGCCGTCGTGTTCCAGAGAACATAATTTTTCGCATGGTATGCCGCTACAGCTATTTCGTGGCAGAAAGCGCGCGTGTCTGTAATGAACACGTGGAGCAAAATCTGTGGCATTTACTTCCTGTACAAGACAACTCTTCTGAGGAATTCACTGCAGCTCAAATAATGACTATCGTGTCGATGTTACAAAGACATTACGGAGGAAATACTTGATTTTGAGCAGTATGAAAATATAGCAGCGGCCGAGTTTCATACTTGGACAGGACTGACTCAAGATCAGTTTACTGAATTATTAGACAGTTTACCAAGTCTGAGAACTAAAAAGAATAAAAGAACCGTACTGGCGGCAGTATTAGTCAAGTTAAGAACAGGTGACTCGAACGCGCGGCTTGCTAATATTTTTAAATGTAGCAAAACAGCGTTTCATACGTGGTTAAAAATCGGACGCAACGCTCTGGTGTGGCAAGTTATTGCCCCTTACATTTTTTTGATTGTGGACGGTTTATAAGGTGTCTGTAGTCTGTCTTAGGCTTATATTGCAGCCGCGGATATTGTGTGTCGCGGGATTTAGAGAATCCTGCGGCTAGTGACAGCTAATGATGGCTGTCAGACATCATAGTGCACCGGCGCCGAACGGAAGCATTTCGTCTCACCGCAAACCACGTTTTTTTCAATCTCAGTTCATCGCGTCCGCAAAACCGCAAACTTTATTACGTTATCCCGTAATCCTTGGGGATATACTGTGCTACGTTTTCAAAATTAAAAATAATAACCCGCGTCCGATTAAATCCAAAATATAGACTTTCAAGTGACCAGTGTACGGGCAAGCAAGGTGGCCACCTGCCCAGAAGGATTCTTCAAGACTTTCGCCAGGAGAAGCACAGGTACCGCCTTTCCATTATTTGCTGGAGTTAGGCTACAAACGCCACCTGACCGTCACCAATTCCTCTTTGAAAGTTTGCTCAAAAAAAAGGCTAATTGAATTATTATGCATTCCAGATAATAATTTTTCTGTCGTCCTCGACCCGCAAGGATACACGGCTATTTATACGCCTGTCCCTCCATACTTATGGTCCATTCGAGCCTGGATAGGTATCAGTTAAATAAGTACAAGTCATTGCAAGTACTTACGATAATTTACAGCAATTAATATTAGATAGTGCCTTATAATGGCAACTCAAAAACAAGAAACTAAATTAGCTCAGCTTATTGCTAAAAAAGAAGTAATTTTTGAGCGAGTTAATCGCTTGTATAATTCTTCCAAAAGTATATCTAATTATGATTCACGCTCGAACGAGTTATTCCTAGTGCAGTCTGAATCTATTGGTGAATCTTACAGCAAGTTTGAAACAATAATTGACCAGATCAATGAGTTGCAGTTTGAAATTGATGAAACCCCACCCGACTATGGGAGTCTAAGTTCTATTGAAGACTTATATTCAACTATTAAATACAAACGTAATCTCATTCTTTCAAGTGGCAAAACATTAACATCAGATCAGAAGGGAGGTAGAAGCATAAAGTTACCACCAATCGAGTTACCATCGTTCGACGGTAGAACTGAAAATTGGCCCATGTTTTATGAAATGTTCCGTACTAATGTTCATTTAAATACTGATCTGACGGATTCGCAGCGTGTGCAGTATTTAATAAGTAAATTAACTCGTGATGCCTTAAAACTAACTGCAGGCATTGTTCCCACAGGAGATACATACAGTGTTATGTGGAACAGTCTTGTCAAAAGGTATCAAGATAAACGTAGTTTAGGTATTCATTATCTCAATAATATACTGGACATTAAAGGATGCGCCGGCAATGCTGCTAGTCTGAATGCATTTGTAGAACGATATTCAGCGTCTGTCGCTGCATTGAAGCAGTTAGACATTTCAGACTTATTAGATTTTGTGATATTACACTGTGGTTTAAGAAAGGTTGACTTACAAACTGTTCAACAATTTGAAAGCCGTGTGAGTGGCAAGGAATTGCCTTCCTATACGGAGTTTATAATTTTTATGCAAGACTATGTTAAGGTACTCCAGCGCTCACACGTTAATAATTCACAGACGGAATCGCGTGCTAAGTCTAGTTTAGCTAACAATCGAAGTAATACTCAAAGTACCGCTAAAGCGTTTGTATCTTGTAGCGAACCAGCTTCGACTAACCGCTGCCCGCTGTGTGACGGCGATAACGTCGATCATCGACTGTTTGATTGTCCACAATTTAAAAATATGAATTCTCCGCAAGCTCGTTTCGAATTTATTAAAAAGAAACATGGCTGTGTAAATTGCTTAAGTCTATCCCACTCTTTGGTTAAATGTAAATCACGGAGTGTTTGTAAAACTTGTAAGAAAACACATCATTCATTGTTACATTTCTCCGAAGTAAAAAGTGATTCAACGCTGAGCGAGCCTGCCGCTACGTCTGTCTCGCTTAGTGCCGCCGCTAAAATATGTTTACCGACAGAGACAACTATTTTGTTAGCTACCGCGCAGATATACGTATATGATAGCAGCGGCCGAGATAAGCTTGTTGTCAGGTGTTTAATAGACAATGGATCGCAAAATAATTTAATTTCTGTGGACTGTTGTAAACGTTTGAACTTACCTATAATTAAATTACGCAATTCGTCTTTACAAGGTGTTGGTATGACCTCACGACCTGTACACGGCTTTATTTATCTCAATATAGAATCTCGGATTAATCCTCACAATAAGTATTATATACACGCATTAGTTGTTGATTGCATTACAGATAGACTTCCCGCTAGTTTTATCAGATTAAATGACGATATGTCATATTTAAATAATTTACCGCTTGCTGACTCAACCTGGAATGTACCTGGTGGAATCGATGTTGTGCTTGGAGCACAGCTGTTCCCTTTTATTTATTTAGGTGATAGGGTTGACTCAGGCACCCACGCACCCCCAGCTATACTGACTAGTTTCGGATATGTACTGATGGGTGATATTGATTGTCATAGTAGTGACGTAACACACATGACATCTTCGTTTACCGCGCTTGCTAGCATTGACGTCGAGTCAAGTTTGCAGAAGTTTTTTGAGCTAGAGGAAATTCCGTTATTAGACCGGACAAAGACAGCATTCGAGTGGTTTTGGACGCTAGTGCCAAAACACACTCGGGGTTGTCACTTAATGACATTCTGCATGTCGGACCTAATTTACAGGCCGACTTGTTTTTATTATTACTCGATTTTCGTACCCTCCCTGTCGCAATGACAGCGGATATAAAACAAATGTTCCTACGGATCGGTGTAAATGAGCACCACCGCAAATATTTACGAATTTTATATCGATTCAACAAAAATGAACCTATACGTACTTTTCACTTTAACCGCGTTCCCTTTGGATTAAAGCCTAGTCCTTATTTAGAGATGCGCACAATACGCAATTTAGCGTGTGAGCATGGCGACCGCTATCCTGAGGCTTCTAAATTAGTAGAAACTCAGTTTTTTATGGACGATTATGTCTATTCTGTTCCTGATGAACAGATTGCTATACAATTATCCCGCGATTTAATTGAGTTATTTAAGTAAGGATCCTTTGACCTGGTCAAATGAGCTACTAACTCACCCGCTTTGTTGGAGATTCTCCCAGAGTCTCACCGCTTACCAGTTAATTTTTCTGGCATGGATAATGATAAACATAATTTCAAAATCCTTGGATTAACCTGGGAACCCGCTGATGATTATTTTTCTTTGACAACAGTCGCTGTAGATGATAAATGCACTAAGCGTGCGATTCTATCGCTAGTTGCCCGCTTGTTCGACGTACTTGGCCTCGTAGCACCCGTCGTGTTGTACGCGAAAATCCTAATTAAGGAACTTTGGTTAGCTAAAATAGGTTGGGATGAGGTTCCTCCGGACTCCATCACCAATCGGTTTTCCGTTTTTTTGCGCGATTTCCCCTCACTCTCTTCTCTAAAGGTTCCTCGCCACATTGGCGTCTTTAGAGAAGCTGTAGTGAATATCGTAGCCTTTTGCGACGCCAGCTTTAGTGGTTATGGTTGTTGTATTTATTTACACATAACTGACTCTAAAGGCAATATCAGCGTTCGGCTTTTATGTGCAAAGTCCAAAGTTTCCCCCGCAAAAATAACAACGCTAGCTCGATTAGAACTTGTCGCCGCTTTACTTCTGTCTAAGCTTGTTCGCGTGGTCAAAGATAAACTTTCCGCTCGTGTACCTATTGCAGGTGTCTACGCTTTCTCGGACTCCACCATAGCTCTTTCGTGGATCCACTCATCTCCCCATAGATGGTCTATTTTTGTCAGTAATCGCATTGCTAAAATACAGGAAAACCTACCTGCCGCTAGTTTTAATCACGTGTCCGGAAACGAGAATCCTAGCGATTGTCTCTCCCGCGGCATGCTGCCATCTGATTTAATTGAACACTCGTTATGGTGGAACGGTCCTACATGGCTCCATCGACCCATTAGCGAGTGGCCTTTAAAATTCTCTCCTACTGAATGTGAAACATTGCCAGAGTTTAAATCAAAGGTTTTTCTTGTAGAAACATCAAATACTGAACCGCGTATTTTAGATACAATAGCTGACCGTGTTTGTTCATGGAATAAATTGTTACGTGTATTTATGTACATTTTTAAATTTACGAACAGACTACTTAGTCATAGCTCTGTTAAAAATATACAAACCGCCGAAAATTTCATTATTCGAATAGTTCAAAATACGCATTTTTCTAACGATTTAAATTTAATTAAAGCAGGCAAACTTCCATCTAAGAAGTTGCGCTGTTTGTCTGTCTTTATTGATAGCTACGGAATCTTACGTATTGGGGGCAGATTGTCTAAATCTGACTTACCATATGAAGCCAAGCATCCCGCGCTTTTACCTAAACGTGACCGCGTAGTTGATCTAATTATTGATCACTATCACAATACGTACTGCCACACGGGCCCCGGATTATTGATGTCTATTATAAGGCAGTGGTTTTGGATATTAGATGGACGAACAGTCATACGTTCCCGCTGTCGGAAATGCAACACTTGTTTCCGTCTAAATCCTACGCATCTAACACCCAAAATGGCTGAACTTCCTGGATACCGTGTCCGTGATACTAAAGCCTTTGTGCACACTGGAGTAGATTTCGCCGGGCCGCTTGCTTACACACCTATTCGCCGTAGAGGTCAACGTTCGCAAAAACTTTATATATGTTTGTTCATATGTATGGTAACTAAAGCCATACATATCGAACTCGTATCGGACCTCACATCCGAAGCTTTCTTATCCGCATTTAAAAGATTTATTTCTCGCCGCGGTCCAGTGTCTGTCATGTACTCAGACAATGGTACCAATTTTGTTGGCGCTAAGGCGCAACTTGATGATATTTATTCTTTCTTATTGAACTCGTCTGTTCAAACAAATATTAAAAATGAGCTTCTAAAATCTCGCATTGAGTGGACAAGAATACCGCCGCGAGCTTCGCACTTCGGAGGTATTTGGGAGTCGAACATTAAGAGTGTTAAAACTCACTTGTATAGAGTCATAGGAAAGCAGCTTCTCACTTACGAGGAACTCTCTACCGTACTGGTACAAATCGAGTGCCTTTTAAATTCTCGACCGCTTAGTGTTCTCTCATCAGACCCGCATCCGGACGTGCTCACGCCTGCGCATTTTCTAATGTCCAGTCCACTTAAGCATTTGCCTTCTTCTGAATTGACAGAAGAAAACATAAATTTAACAAACCGCAAAAGGCTTTTGGATCAGCTTGTGTTATCCTACTGGAACAAATGGCGAGTTGAGTACTTGCACACGTTGCAAGTTCGCCAGAAATGGTGCACTCCCGATCGCCCTATAGAGATCGGTACTGTCGTTCTCTTGGGTCAAGATAACGTACCACCATTGACTTGGCATCATAGTGGAAGTTTTTCCGGGATCGGATGGTGTAATTCGAGTAGCTTCAGTAAAGACCGCGTCAGGTACATATAAACGTCCTGTCACCAAGTTATATCCTTTGCCAACCCAATAGAACTATATTATTTCGTAGTTTAATTTAGTTTATAATTTACAATAGTATATTTTCTCAATGGTACGCCATTACATAGTTATAATATAGCTTGGTAATTCAACTTTGTCTTAATTTAATCAAACTGCAATTTCATTCTTTGGAATCTGATAATTAATTTCGAACGCCGTTTCCTAGTAATGGTGTTTTGAACTGCTGCTTGGGATTCTCTTGATGCTTTCAGACTGCCAGATATATAAACATCATCTCATGCTCCCAACCGCACCAGCTTTTCAGCGTAAGAAGACCAGCTTTTCAGCAGAAGCACAGGTACCGCCTTTGCATTATTTGCTGGAGTTAGGCTACAAACGCCACCTGACCGTCTCCAATTCTTCTTTGAAAGTTTGCTAAAAAAAAGGCAAATTGAATTATTATGCATTCCAGATAATAATTTTTCTGTCGTCCTCGACCCGCAAGGATACACGGCTATTTATACGCCTGACCCTCCACGCTCTGTTAGAAGATTTTGTGCCCTTAAATGTTGGGTTTGACCATATTTCCCGTGAGGATGTAGCACACTGGAACCCTTTTCTACCCAACAATCTGTTTGGGAACCCATCGAGACCAGAAGATGTAAGGAAATCGATCACGATTTGTGATGGCACGTACATCTATATGCAAAAAAGTGGAAATTATTTTTTCCAACGCAAGTCTTACAGCCATCACAAATACAGAAACCTCCTAAAACCGTTCCTCTTGGTTTCTTGTGATGGACACATTATCGAAGTTAACGGACCATATGCTGCCACCACGTCTGACGCAGATATAATGAATGATATGGTTAATAATGCTGACAGTGCCTTCCACTGGTTTTATAGGAGTGGAGATGTTTTTATTCTGGACCGTGGTTTTCGAGACTCAGCAAGAAATCTGGAATCTTGCGGATACGTACAACATATGCCTGAAACAAAGTATCCAAATGAGACACAGCTAACCACGGATCAGGCCAATAAGTCCAGACTGATAACAATCTGTCGTTGGGTGGTTGAAGTGGTCAACGGCAGGTTCAAAAGAGATTTTCGCCTGTTGCGAAATGTATATAATAACAGAGCCCTTCCCAGCATGTTCGACTATTTCAAGATAGCAGCGGCGATCATAAATCGTTTTCATGTTTTGATTGAAGATAATCTAAATGCTGCTGCGATTTTAGAGATTATCCACCAAAGAATTAATATGCCAAATAGATTGGCAGATCTTGTAATACGCCATAACTACAATCACAGACGTGCTCAGTTTACTTTAATGACTGCAGATATGCCAGAGTTCGTAGATTTTCCAAGAATGGATGAGAACGAATTATTTTTATTCGCTCTGGGCGTTTATCAACTAAAACTAGTCAAAGGCTATTACGGTGAGCACGTCCTTGACAATGGAGCATTCACAATTGAGCTCAGCAATGAGTTATCAAATGAAGACTTGGCGGAATTGCAGGGCAATGATTTATGGATGATAAGAGGCCGACTGCAATCGCGGCATGTTAGAGCAAGACAGTATTATGTCTACATTATAATCGATAAGTCGTTATCAGGCCGACAAGCAATCGCTCACTATTATTGTTCGTGCATCATAGGAAAGCGAACAATTGGATGCTGCTCCCATATTATATGCATTATATGGTACATGCGCCATGCACGACATTTGCCAGCAATAACCCCTCCAACTTATGGATTGGAGAACATTATTGTTGTACCAGACGACGATGATTTTATAGTATTTAATTAAACAAAATAACCCCTGTATATATATTTTATTTATAATCCTCAAAAACACAAAACAAGATCAACATGTCCAAAATAGGTCAAGAACCAATATATCTTACTAAACGATGTTCAAAATAAAAATATGGTAGAACAAATCATTTGTTTTTGTTTATTAAATTCACTGAAAATGTATGAAGAAGTTGAATTTTTGAACTCCAATAAAACCAAGGACAATGACCCTACAGCTTTGGTGTCATAATAATAAATACTCAGGGGGACAAGTTCTAACGGAATACAGCATATTTTTTTATTGGCCGACTTTCATATTTGGACCAAAAAAGATGATGTCCTTTACACTAAAATAGTCCGCTCAGGCACGAGAAATCTTTTTACCATAATCTACCTTTATTTAATATCTTTCATTCATAATCTTGTTATTTTTTTAGGGTTCAGTGTTTTTTTTAATGTGTTTTTACTAAATGTTACGTGATCCTTCCACACACGCTACAAAATGAACTAACAAACTTTTAGCTTTCTGCTTATGTGTGTTTTTTTAATAATAATTGTACGTACGTGGGTGGCTGTCGCGGATACAACCACCGCAAATGCGCAAGCTATTTTTTTTTATTCTTACTGCCTAAAACCCACCCGTGTTCCTTCCGCTGCCTATGTTTCCAGGGGCCTCAGTCTTTCGGACTTTCCCGCAACCCTGGCAGGAAATGCACAAGCTGACGGTTACTTATTTTAATAGCAGTACTTAATGAACTATAGAACAAAACTTACTTTTTATATTTCTGGTCAAAAAAATGGCAGCAGGTTCCCCGACTAATAAGCCATACTACTGCAATATTCTATGTACCAAATAAAAGAACCCATATTAATTCCACAAATTTAAAATATATAGGCCTTTTTTTACCCAAGCTGTGTGTGTCAGGCCTAGTCCCTTTTCCTGTGCTAACTGCATCCACTTATAACTTAAATGTCACCTATATATCTGATAATAATGATGATGAAGTTGGTCATCTTGATAAAAAACTACAAAAGAAATAAAGTCATTAAATAAGATTGATGTTAATGAACACTAACACGTGCATTAATAAGTACGTATCTATGATATTTCCAGGAAGAAAAACGAATGAATATTAATTAATTTAAGTAACCTCAACCGTCTATCATCTTACTGAAAACATTACAATACATGTTCTGTTTGTTGCTCCTTTTTGAAGAAGCACTTAATTTGGCCCTTAATCCCACTTCACCACATAAAGTATCTTATTAAAATGAGTGTACCGGTGTGGATCTACTTGTACCGACATAGGTACAAGTAGATCCACACCGGTACACCCATTTTAATAAGACACCTTATATATACCCATGAAATAATACTTCTTTAAACTATTTTTCTAACATATTGTTTTGTCCGAGTCAGCAACAAAAACCCACACAATTACTTTATATATGCTCGGGCATAACTTAAGCTCAGAGACTCTTATTAGGTACTAGAAAGCTGTAATTTGGCATGTATTACACATAATAATATATATATTATTATTATTATTGGCACATATTGATCACGCCGACAAAGTGGTAAAATAAAATCTCAAAAAAAAAAGAAAAATTTCTCGTACCTCCGTTGCACGTAAATTGGGGATGATATTTTTTTTTTCTCGTCTATCCCATAGTCTGGAGTCCGTCCTCCCCGCTTATAGCTAAATGGTTATTTTTGGATATGTGAAAAAAATCATGGCAGTAGTACAAATAATTGAATTAAAAGGAAAACTAGCACAGCTGAGTAGGATTTACAAGTTAACGAGTAATAGTCGATTTGCAGTTGGAGAATTGACCGTGACGTATATCGATGTATGGGAGAATATGTTTTTCAACTACAATGTTAAGTTTGTTTTTGAGATAAATTCATCCCAACTACGGAACTCTACATTATGCGTGGTCCAACACGCACTTGGCCAGTTTTTATCATTCTTTCATTTGGTAGAGGAAGCTTGGTCCCATATTAATTTTATTAACACTTTGCTTGGGTAGTTTTTGAGATAGCTTCAATAATACGGATTTAATCCACTCAGTGTTTGTTGATGATGTTATAAAACTTCCTGTCACTGTTGTTTACATAGAAAATATTGGTATACAAATTGGTGTAGGGTATATACCACAACTAAAAAGTGAAAAATAATAACTTTTTTACAACAAAAAAAACAACAGACTTCCAAAAAATACACTAAAAGTGAAAAATAACTTTAATTTCGGAATTCGGTGGTAAAATAATGAAAATACAGAAACATAAATGGATGTAGATTAGAAATAATGGCGTAGCAATGCAACTACCCTATATTATATTGTAGTCTGGGAATGCAACACACGAAGGACGAATGAGGTAACAGTTGACAAATGACATACGGACTAGTATAAACACTGCTGAATTTAATTTATATGTTAAGAATTATTCTAAATTATTTAAAAAAGTTTGTTGTATGGCCAAGTCACGTTACTTGAACTCAAAAATTAAAAATAGTGGTAATGTGATTAAGATGACATGGAATATCATTAATAGTGAAACGGGAAGGTCATCCAACCGAAGTAGTGACTACAGCCTTGCTATTGATGACAATATAATTAAATCAGATTCTGAAGTCGCCATGGCATTTGAAAATTTCTTTACAGAGATTCCCATATCAACTACAAAATCTCTAAACTCATCACCTACTGCCGCAGAGTCTTTACTTATAGAAAACGTTCCAGTTTGTGATTCAGAATTTAGTTTCCAATATGTCACCTGTAAAGATGTAATTAAAACCTTTCACACGTTAAATGTTAAAAAGACCGCAGATCTATGGGGTAATTCTGTGGACGTTGCTAAGTCGATTATAAACATTGTCGCACCTACTTTAGCTGTTATTTTTAATAATAGTATTGACTGTGGTGAGTTTCCTGATCTTATGAAAACAGTAAAATAATACCGTTGTTTAAATCGGGTAGTACATCAGACCCTACTAATTATAGACCTATTTCAGTACTACCTACCTTTAGTAAAATTTTCGAGAAACTTATTTTAGATCAAATCCAAATATTTTTCAATAAACATAAATTAATGCATAACAAACAGTTCGGTTTTACAAGGGGTCGTTCGACTACTGATTGAACGTGTTGAACTTTTAGGACATGTTTATAATGCATAGGAGGATAAATGCGATGCTTTGGGTATTTTTTGCGATTTGTCCAAGGCATTCGATTGCGTTCTTCATGAAACTTTGGTCAGAAAACTGCACCACTACGGAATCCGAAACTCTTCTCTGGATCTTCTTACTTCATATTTGAGTGATAGGATTCAGAGAGTTGATGTTAACGGGAAAAGATCACCCGGATCTGTAGTAAGAATGGGGGTCCCCCAGGGCTCAATTCTCGGCCCATTTTTGTTTCTTATTTATATAAATGACTTGCCTTGCCTCATAAAGGATAATCATGATATAGTGCTGTTTGCAGACGACAATTCACTTTTATTTAAACTCAAACGTCAGCAGTTGGTTACTGACAATGTAAATAGTGCCCTCGAAAAAGTAGTTAACTGGTTTAATGTTAACAACCTACTTCTTAACGAGAAAAAAACCAAATGTATTAAGTTTACAATACCTAATGTTAGACAAGTAAAAACTAGTGTTCTCATAAAGGGTGAAGAGTTGAACCCCGAAGATACCACTGTGTTCTTAGGCATAACTTTGGATGCCAAGCTTCAATGGGGCCCCCATATAGATAAATTGTCAAAAAAGCTTAGCTCTGCAGCATACGCCGTTAGAAAAATTCGTGATTTAACGGATTTAGACACAGCCCGTTTACTATAATTTAGTTATTTTCATAGCGTAATGTCGTACGGTATTCTGTTATGGGGAAATGCCGCCGATATTCAGACAATTTTTGTTTTACAAAAAAGGGCAATCCGTTCAATTTATAAATTAAGTCCCAGATACTCCCTCAGAGAAAAATTTAAACAGATTAATATAATGACAGTAGCTTCTCAGTATATTTATGAAAATCTTTTGTACGCACATAAAAATATCAAGTTGTTTAAAAAATACAGTGATATCCATAATGTAAATACTAGGAACAAACACAGTTGTTCCTACAACCAGGCTCAAAAAAATAGGCAGCTCGTTTAGATGCCAATGTATACGTTTTTATAATAAACTTCCTAGCCACATTCAAGAACTAAGCCTTAATAAATTCAAATGTTTTATAAAACAGAAACTGTGCCTAAAAGCCTTTTATACTGTTAAAGATTATATTGAGGACAAAAAGGCTTGGGATTGAGCTGCTCCAATAAACTTACAGTGAATGTTGTTTTTTTACTCTTTTTATTTTTGCTAGCTATTTATATTTTCTTATTCTATATAACATTCTATATAAACAATGACATGAATATTTACTTTGTATAGTATTATATTATATTATTTTAATTATTAGGAATGTGAGGACTATGTGGGTCATTGTTTGTTTTTTTTTTTTTTTTTTTGTTTCTTTCTTTTAATGATGTTCTGGCAGTTTGAGTACTTTATGCGGCCTACCCAAATGTCTTTTCTTTGGTATTGTTCGTCAAATCATTGAGCTCCTTAAGTTTTGAGTAGAGCTGCATGATAACTGACAAATGCGTGCACTGACTGGACAGGTCCACTCAAATCTGTGTGGTCTTTCCTCAAAAGACCATTTCGGACACCAACCTACATGGTCCTCAAATGATCTGACCAAGATTATGTCCGAATATACACATTGACATTGATGAATTTTATTTATGCATGAATATTTACTCTGTGTAGTATTATATTGTTTTAATTATTGTAAATGTGAAGACTATGTGGATCATTGTTTAATTTTGTTTTATTCTCAGTTAGTTTTTAATATGGTCTGGCAGTTTTGAGTATTTTTTGCGGCCTAGCCAAATGTCCTTTCTTTGGTATTGTTCGTTGAATCGTTGCGCTCCTTTAGTTATGAGTTGAGCTGCACAACGACTGACAAATGCGTGCACTGACTGGACAGGTCCACTCAATCTGTGTGGTTCTTTCATCAAAAGACCATTTCAGACACCAATCGACATGGTCGTCACATGATCTGACCAAGATTATGTCTGGACTTTAAAAGAGACTGTGACCTCTGAGTTTGTTTCGGCCTTTCTTCTCAGAGTAGTCAAATAGGAAACGCCGGCCTCATCTAGTTTAAAAAAATATGTTTTGACGTGTAAAAGTGTTTGTAAAAACCTACTTACAGAAATAAAATCATTTATTCATTTATTCATAGACCATCAAATGAATATTTATTTTTTAAATCTTTGAACAGTGTGACAATGTAGTGCAATGGAGAACGGACTACAATATAAGTTAAACCACTCAACCAGTGTCCAGATGCCATCTCTGAACATTTATGAAATATGTGTGTTCGTAGTTTGGAATAAAGAATTATTTAAGACAGCAAAAGATGTAATTCCTCGGAATAGACGAGATCCATATATAAATTAGTGCTGAATGATTTGCCAAGACTTGCCAAATATACCAAAAATTGCCTAGCAATGTGCGTGCGTACATACACACATCAACACGGTCTAGGGATATTTTTAAAAAAGCGAATTACTATCAATGTGTTAATTATTTATATGACATGTATATATTTAAAAGATACGTTATTTAATATTCTACCATTTTTTAATAATGGTTAAGGTACTTCGATTAAAATTTCAGGATTTAATGGAAAAAAAATTAAGCATAGACGGAAACCGTATATGAATTAACTTTTAATTTATGAGTAAAAACTGAAAAAAATAGAAAAATCATTAAATTTGTGTTTATAAACTTGAAGTTAGTAGTCTGAGAAAGCGCCCATGATGTTCATAACACATCGGCAACGATTCGGCATGCTCAGAACAAGGTTGTCAATGTCTTGCTGCGGAATATTGTCCCATGTCCTTCTGAGGTGCGCAAAAAGTTGATCTTCTGTAGCCAGATTTTCAGGAACTTCCTTCAGAGCTCTTCTTTGCAGCATATCCCACGCATGCTCAATGGGATTTAGATCTGGCGATTGAGCAGGCCAGTCTAAGGCCCTAACATTGTGTGTATGTAACCAAGCTGCTACCGTTCTCGCCGTGTGTGCCCGGGCATTGTCGTGCATGAGCAGGAAATCTTGCCCCATTTGTGTTCTGTGGGGCAAGATTACGGGCCCCAGCACCTGTTGGACGTATCGTTCTGCCGTCATATTGCTCCGCACCCAAACGAGATCCGTCCGTCCTCCAAGACGAATTCCTGCCCAAACCATAATTGTTCCTCCTTGGTATGGGTGAACTTCCTGAGGGTTCTGAAGACGGCTCCATCGTCCAGGAACTCGCCAAACACGCGTCCTTCGTGAATCTGGATGGAAGCCGAACCTGGATTCATCCGTGAACAGCACATTGGACCATTGCTCACGGCCCCAGTCCACGTGGTTCCGAACCCATTCTAATCGTCGTCCACGATTGCCTCTCCGTAAAGGTGGGACCCGGAGTGGTCTACGAGAGCGTAGATTGCTTTCATGCAGTCGCCTTCTTACAGTTTGGTCACTCACAAGCACTTGGTGTTCCACTCGCAGCCTTTGGACCAATTGAGTCGCCGTTGCATTTGGTTGAGCTCGCGCAGTAATTTGCAAAAATCGATCTTGTCTGGGGGTAGTGATGCGACTTGGCCCCCGGTGCCTCTCCGCTACTTCACCTGTGGCACGATAGCGTGTCCACAATCTTGAAATTACATTTTGGTGGGTCCCTATGGCCTCAGCAACATTACGCTGAACAGACCCAGCTTCCAGCATTCCCACAGCTCGTAACATCTCCGCCCTCGTCAAATGTTGGCGTTGCATGGCTACAATACCTCAATTTTAACTTTATCTTTCGTTTAAAAATGAAAAAAAACTGTAACTAAACGTAATTCGTATTGTTTTCTAAATTTCGCACAAATGAAAATTCCCTCTCCTACACATCAAGACATTTTTATGCCACCGAAACAAAAGAATTTTCAAAAATTTGAATTTGGAATTAGTCTGAGATAAATTACAAACAAATCGGTGTATGAAAGATTACAATGCGGCCAGTACTTTTCGAGTTATTTAATTGAGTATGAAATATCCCTAGACCGTGTTGATGTGTGTATATCAAGATACCAAGCCAATTTAATACATTACATTTTTGATTATTTAAGGTAAAGTTGTACAAGTGGCTGAATGAGTGTAGTTTATATTCTTTAAAAGAATTTATGGTTAAAAAATGTTGATGTAAGTGTAACATATTCATAAACCCAGAAATTTTGCATGCTGGTTGTATACTGGCTAAACATGTTTGTGCCATTATAATTATATTTTTAACATCATCTTGTGCCATGTTTTATGCAAATAAATGAATCATTATTATTATTATTAAATCTCGAGGATGCAAGATTGAAGTATAACATTAAGTTCACATTGTGGAGTGCAAATAACGTATTATGTATTAACAGCCACATTTTGCTTTTTACAAATAGTGAAATATTGAAGAACAGCAGCTGAAGTAACTTGACAAAAGGGAAGATTTAATTTTTTTAAATCATATTTTGGTGCAATCACTGCAAAAAATGGTTTCCGATAGCTTATTTAAACTGGTCGCCACTAAACTTCACAATAAAAGTTTATAATATTTCAGTAAGTAAATTGAATTTCATTACGAAATTTCAGGGACGTTTCTACTTCATGAGCTCACAAACAAAACATTTTACTATTAAAACAAATTCGGTTGGAAAAAATAAAGTACCTGCACGTGTAACGACGAGATTATAATCTAAAAGGATTTTTCGAAGTAATTCTTTTTCTTAAAGTTTTTGTAGGCAAAAACCACAAAACCAGATTTTTGAATGAGATAATACTGATCTATATACTATACTATATAATATAGGAAGAAACTATATAAAACTGGAGTTCATCTCTGGCGAACTGCAGTATACTCTAGCGTTTGTGTCACTTTGTAGTGTACAAAGCGAACCTAAGCCGATATATATCTTTAGAATCTGTATATAAATTCAACATTTCTTGATAGAGGAAAATAGAGGCAGTTTATCCTATTGCGTGTAGTCGTGTTTTTTAATACTGTCAGACTATAAATTAATTAAAATGAGCACTAAAGTTTTTATTTTAGTCTTTCTAACGTATATTTCTTTAGTGGCTTCTAGTTTGGGTAATGTATTTTTTTATTTATTGATTTTTAGTTTGGCTATATTTAATTGTAATTTCACTACCTTTTCATTTTTGTTTTTCGTGTGTGAACTCATTCTCAAATATTGGACTAAAGGGAACTTCTATAAAATAATAATATTTGAATGTTGTACGGTTAGTGTAACCAAACTTTGTTAATAATAATTTTATTGTTAAATATAACACACAAAACTATTTGATATACAGCTTTTCAGCATGTCATGGAATAGTCAAAAGTTTGAGTTCTGTTAAGGTTACAACAATTCCTATTTTTTTAATATATTATTCAATAGTGATTTAACCGCTCAGGCCCGTGGCTCAATAACGTCATCTCTCAATCTCAAAAAAAACATTTTTATTCGATAACTACTTTCAAATCGCGCGCCGCGAGGGCTCCTATTCGGAGCCATTGGGGCTTTATCGGTTAAACCGATTTTAGTTGCCAACTTTACCTTCATTTCAAATAAGTAAATTCCTGTAAGCACTGAATCGTAACAACAAATGCGAAAAGCTAAGATAATTTATATTTCTTTTACACAAAATCGAAAAGGCTAGTACACAAAATAAATTAATTCAATTACCCTTTACATCTGTTGCTAGCACCTTTCATCACAAAATGTAAATGGGACGACTCGAAATGTCTGAAGGAATCCACGCAGAAGGCGATACCATTGTTCGCCGAAGGTATTCCTGAGCTGAATGTGGACAAGCATGACCCCCTTGTGATTAAACACGTAGATGCCAGTACATCGAACTTGAAACTTATCGTCACCGATATCAAGGTCACAGGACTCAAGAACTGTGAGGCTAAGAAAATTACGTAAGTATATTTTTGTTTTGTTGAAATAATATTAGGTGCTCACCTATTTCATTGCAATGGGCCCGTAGATGAGTTGTAAGTCGTGGGTTTGAACCCAAGCAGGCACTTTATGTAACATATTTCATCATCACTGCTCCTAAAACGGTGAAAGAAAACATCGTGAGGAAACCGGCATGTCCTAAAACCAAATATTCTAAGAGATATGACGTCTGCCAACCCACACCGGGCCCGCGTGGTGGATTACAGTCCGCTCCTTCTCTTAGAGAGGAGGCATACGTCCCAGCAGTGTCCTAGTTGGCCACGGTTACACTGCAATTTGGCGATTTTCCGATCGATCAAGGTAAAAACCACTTTTTGTTTTGGGTGAGAAATTATCAAATAACTTCTCCCGCTCTGGGCGGAGCGGGAGGGTGTGTTAGAATGTTCTGTGACTAAAACCCACCCGTGTTCCTTCCGTTGCCTGTGGAGCCAGGTGTTTTCCGATTGATCAAGGTCCCTTTGCCGCGGTAAGTCCGGAGCAAACCATTTATTTCATACTAGATAGGTACACCCCGCGGTTTTACCTGCATAAGTTTTGACCCCGTGGGTATATCGGGATAAAAATTATCCTATGTGTTATTCCTGGTTATGAACTATCGGTGTGCCAAATATCATTCAAATCCGTTCAGTAATTTTTGCGTGAAAGAGTAACAAACAACTTTCGCATTTATAATATTAGTAGGAAGTAAGATCAAGACCCGTCTGAGATTTGGAAAGCACGTTAAGCGTTCGGTTTCGGCTATCAAGCCAGTCTTACCAAAGGCTAAGTCGTATCAAGGTTTTAGAGGTCAGAGGCAGTGACTCCAATTTTATTAAAAATACTGGTATTCAGCTACATCCAGTTAAACTGGAAACCTGTGAAAAAACTGCTTCATAGTTTTTTTAGGGTTCCGTACCTGAAAAGGAAAAACTGAACCCTTATAGTGTCACTCGTGTGTCTGTCTGTCCGTCTGTCATAGCTGATTTGCTCCGAATCTACTGGACTGAGTATGTTGAAATTTGGTACACATGTGAATTTCTATGACCGAAATACGAACGTGTAACGTAAATAAATGAATTTTGAATTCACTATTGGGGGTAAAATTTGAAAATTAAAAAAACTTTTTGCAAACTGTACCGTGTGACATATCAAATGAAAGGACTTGTTATGAAGATTTAAAAAAGATTTTTTAATAGTTTTTAAACAATTATTTTTAAAGTTATTAAAGAAAATAGACGAAAATTTACCATTCCCCCTTATCTCCGAAACTGCAGAGCCTTAAATTTTGAAAAAAAATACAGAGTTCTACACGTATAAATAACAGGAAAATCTATAAGAAGTATATTGTCTTAAAATAGCATAGTAAATCACTTAAAATTCATTTCCAGTTGGAGTTGGTTTGGTTGGTTGGTTTTTTTCAACTACAATGTTAAGTTTGTTCTTGGCATAAATTCATCCCAACTACGGAACCCTTCATTGTTCGTGGTCCGACATGCACTTGACCTGTTTTTTTTTTATAAAACGTCTAAATAATAATTATTTTAAATTTTTGTAGAGACTATTAACGAAATAAATGTCGCGAAAATGTAAATTACTAGAAAAAGTGGCTCTATTTTTATTGTACATTAAAACCTGTTTTGTACATTATTAGTTCTAAGAACACGAATATACAACAACAACTTCATTTTGTTAAGACGCTGACAACACCTAAACCGCGGTCACTGTCAGATTGCATAGAAAAGAAAGAGAAGCGCGATGACACAACGCTTGTAATTTATTGCAAAATATGAAGCAATTATCTATTTACTCAAAATTGAGTTGAGTAATCGAAAATAAAAAAACAACCAAGTTCTGCATTCGAATAAGACGTTCTTGTTATTAATTAAATACGTAACGTTGCAGTCTTTTAACAGTTGTCAGCATTGCAATTCAGCGAGGAAATGCCGCCAGCATCCTCGGTACAATGCCCCGAGGGCCTTTTTTAGGCTTAACTTAGTTTTAATTTAATTTAGTTAATGTCATCAAATCATCTTGTAATTTGGTTATGTAAATAAATAGATATAAAACTAAAAAAAAAGTACGTAACGTAAAGAGGTTAGTTTAACGTTAGTTTGTATCGAGATTTATTTTCAAAACGTGTTTTGGTAACAACCAAGTTCTGGGAAATATGTTCAACATTAACATATATTTTTTCCGCTACCACAAAATACACAGATTTGGCAATTTTTATTCATAAGAGAAGCTTACTTTGGTCAATTGGATCTTGTCGGCGCCTTAAGGTGATACGTAAAAAATATATCAGCGAACTGGGCATAAGGCACAAGTGACAAAAGAGAGCGCAACAATGCGCTGAAACCAAAATAAAACATCGTAAGAGTGCCAAACTGAATAAATATTGTTATTTTTAAACATTGTTGCGCTTTCTTTTTGCACATGTGGATGCAGTTGAATACCAGTATTTTACATGAAGTGACTGCCTTTCTGACATCCACAACCCAATAACTGGGTAAACGATACGCTTTGGCAAGACTGGTTGTCAGACTTTCGGGCTTTTGACTACCCGTAACGACTGACTATCAAGAATCAACGATTGACAGCTTAGACAAACTGCTTTACGTACTTTCCGAGCTATGGAAGGATCTCGGTAAGTATTGGACCGACCTCGGTAAGCGTAGCTTAGATTGACTCGTGCGGCTGTTATTATTTAGCCCCTCCATCGTCGTTTAGTCGACATCGTATTAATACAAAAAAAAACCTACTGTAGCTAAAATAAATTAAGTACTTAAGTACCTATTTTTTCTTGCTATTGATTCCTAGGAACTTCACAAACCGGTTTTTATAATTACTACTATTTATATTATAATTACGAGGCATCGAGAAAATATCCTTTAATTATGTTGATATCTCAGACTGACCAATTAAATCGTTTGACATATAGCTATTACAGGCAATTGTGCGTGTCTCCTTACATTATAACAGTTAATGTTTTTACAAACATTTTCCTCGTATCGGCATCAAATTATAATCAATTAAACCCCACTTGATCTTTCTTTAATCCTTGATTGAGTGGCACGTAAGAAGTTACTATAGACGCTGACCTCTGTACAGTAATAGCATCCTTGTTTCGCTTAGTAACAACTAGTGACCCGTTCCTGGGGGACTACTCTCTTAATTCGTCAATAAAGATACCGGCCCGTCTCAAAGTAAAAGTGACAAAAGTGACAAATTCAATTTTTGGAACGGGCAATAACACATTGCGAGTAGGGACAACTGTCAAGTTGTATTCGCAATGTGTTTTTGAGAATGAATGACAACACGATTTGATAATCGTATTGCCATTCATTCTCATTTCGGGCTCCGAAATAATCCTATGTCCGTAAGTGGTATGGAGTAGAAAACGCCCGTAACTTTGGTCAAAACTACGGATTTGATGCTTAGGAAGTAGCCCCTTTCGCTTCGCACGGTTTTTACGACGTAACAAACATCAAGTTTTTTAATTATATATGATTTAATAGCTTAAAAGTAATGCGTTATACTCAGTAACCTTACGGGAATAAATAGTCCAAGTTATGATGAAAACCGCTTCAAAATCCACGGTCCAACAACACGGCCATGTTCGTGAAGGAGCGCCGCGTCGGTAGGTACTGGCCATCTCTTAGCTGTCACCGTCGGTAGGTACTGGTCATCTTAAGAGATGATCAGGTCAGCTAAGGCTGCCGTGACATATTTTAATTAAATAGTGGGAAATTATCAAATAACTTCTCCCGCTGTGGGTGGAGCGAGGGTGTGTCAGACTCTTACTGACTAAAACCCAGCCGTGTTGCTTCCGTTGCCTGTGTTGCCAGGGGCCTCGGTAACCCTTTCGAACTTTCCCGCGACCCCGGCAATATAGGTCGGTACATGCGATCTCTTATTAATTTGCAATGTGATTTAAGGCCTAATTTTCTGTTTTGAGGACTCTGTTCAACAGTGGACGGTGGACAATTATAATACATAATATTATTACTGACACTATTCCCATATACATAAGTACGAAAAGTATAGTTAAATAAGGGCCCAATACAGAATATAATATAT
Organism: Atethmia centrago; assembly: GCA_905333075.3. Taxonomy (NCBI): domain Eukaryota; kingdom Metazoa; phylum Arthropoda; class Insecta; order Lepidoptera; family Noctuidae; genus Atethmia; species Atethmia centrago. The sequence continues at coordinate 10,541,732 of HG995382.1, forward strand.
CAACGAAAGAAAAATAAATGCAAATTTATCATTCGTCACACTTCACCTTATGTAATGTGTAGGTCAAAACAACCTGGCGGCTAGACCTCGATACTGGCTTAACTGGTTAATACATCGTGCATTTATTGAATACCTACTGCACTTACAGACATTGCACATGTTCGATTGCTATTTCAAGGTCAAGGATATTATCTGATCTCAAGGTTTAGATACTTTGTTTTTCGGGGTGGGAAATCATCAAAATCAAAATCATAAGTCATTTATTCAAACTAGGCTGAAAATCAGCACTTTTCGAACGTCAAAGTTACATACGACAGTCCCCCAAAAATGCCCGCCCTTCACCACTTCCTAGTGCTTTAGCTGGGAAGAAGAAGTGGTGGAACAAACTCCCTAGCAGCACATCTGTCTGTTTAGTTATATAAACTTGATTCTATACAAATCGTATGCAAAGTAATTAACATTACGAAACACAAAACATTAGATTAAATTACACACTTGCCATATATTAGCTAGCACACGCCAGTATACCAACAAAACAATGAACAAACTGTACTAAAGCATATAAAAATTACAACATAAAAAAACGTAAATAGAACTTAATACCTAAATAAAAGCCTCCAGGCATAAAGGGCGTGCCCGCTTACATAAGGCTATTGCTGTAACTCGAAGTGAGAAATGATAAACTAGCCCCATCGAAGTAAAATAAGTAAACAATTACTAAAAACAATTAAACCCATGATCAGCAAGACGACCAGTCACTACAAGCAGCACCCGTTCACAAGCATAACGCATAGATCAGCATCAAATAACTTCTCCCGCTCTGGGCCACAGGGGCCTCGGTAACCCTTTAGTACTTTCCCGCGACCCCGGCAGGCATCGGCCCTAGTGTAGGGGGTCCCCCTATACTTGTGCTGACGATATCTCTTTAAGGCGCGCAATACAAAGCGCCGTCGACCCGGGCCTGGTCCTTATCGGACGCTGAGCTACCCATAGCTCACCGTCCGCAAGCCCGCGCCTACGGTGGCCGGAAATCCCCCCGGGATTCTCGACGCCCAGGGCGTCTCCTGCGGTGGCTAGGGGCGAGAGGGCGCGAAATTTGCCTTACCCTCAACCGTCCTGCCTCCTCCTTCGCCAGCATTACTGCTTCGCAGAAGGAGGTGACGGCTGCCCATGCCCTCTCGCTCCGTACCATGGCCTAAACCAAGGCCGGATACAAGAGATCTCTGCCGCCGATCGCCTCCACGAGGACACGGCGATGCTCTGCCCAAGCCGGGCCGACCTCCACCGTATGCTCTACCATGTCCTCCGGGCGATCCACACAGTGGTGACACCCGGGCGTTTCCTCCCGCCTTATCCGACATAGGAACCTCCCGAAGCTGCCATGTCCAGTGAGGACCTGTGTCAAGCGGAAGGTGAAGTGAGCCGTGGCACCTCTCTACCCAATCCTCAATGAGGGGACTTATCGCCGCAATCGTGGCGTGCCCAGCACTGGGTTGCGACAACCGTACTCTCCATGTCGCCATGAGATCCCGCTGTAGCTCCGTCCGCTGTGCCGCGATTTCTCGCGGCAACGGGGTTACGCCCCGGCGTTTTGCCTCCTCATGCCACTCCCATACATGCGCGAGGACTTTTGCCTCCAGATCCCATGGCGGCAATCTTGCAAGGAGGCTCGCTGCCTCACAGGAATGGAACCAACGGCTTAACGTGGTTTCCGAGCGCGGAGGGGTCTCGATATGTAATGGATGGTCTCCCATCCACGAACCGACCGCGGCAAGCGTAGCTAAACCTTCGATCGACCCGTGCGTCTATTATTATTTAGCCACGTGGGGCACGTGGCTTTCTTAGAGATAGCGATTACTATTACCTATCAAATATAGTTGAAAAAAAAACCTCGTAGGTATGTAATGTAGAGCGAATTATGTGTTGTTTACTATAATTTGCGATGGTAAAAAGCCAGTCTGGTAATAGTCGATGGCCTTGGCAAAACAAGCGGAGTGACCAGAAACAACTTATTTACATAGGTAGAAACATTTTTACAAGCTTAAAGCTTTGTTCATAGCTAGCAATCTTTCGTTGCGCAATGTTTTACTTGTTTCGAGAAAAATGTGCATTGCAAAAAAATTCAAACAAATATTGCAGAGAAGTAATGATTATAAGAAGTTATAATATGAAACACCTATAAATCGTAATATTATGAAAACTTCCAAACTGACCCTCCTGGGGTTTCCAGAGGCCATTAGGTAACTACCATACAACATAAAATCATCGCACCTGTAATCCCCGAGGGGTTAGGCAGAGGTGTACCTGTAGGACAACCACATTTCGCCAGTTATGTTTAAGTCCCATGTAATAGGGGGCAAGCCTATTGCCATCAACCGGGCACAAATCCAGACTCCGGGCCTGAGAAATTCCTAATGGAAAAACCCAATAACACTTTGCCCGACCTGGGAATCGAACCCAGGACCTCATGCTCAGCCCTTGCGACCAATAGACTATAGAGGCATTAACTACCATTAGGTGCTAATTCAAATCTCTTAACACTTTTATTGCCAAACCACAAATATAAGCTTACTGCGGGTGGCCCGTTTTTTTACTACGCGGGTTGAACTATCCGGAAGGACCGATAGTTCAATCCTGTCCCTAGAAACCCATAAGAAATTAATTTGCGATTACGCTACAGCCCACATAATACACTTCGTACAAAGCAAGAACGCATCACGCGACATCGCGTGAAGGGCCAAAATGAAAAGGAGCGGGACACGCGACGTTGCGTCATTGGCAATGAACGTGTTAAAACGAATGTATTTTATTTATTTCAGGAGAGACATCAAAACCTCAAAGATGACTGTAAAATTACTATGTGCAGTAGACTTCAACGGAAAGTATTACATGAAAGGACAACTCTTCATTCTACCTATTGAAGGCAATGGGGATCTGATTGCTAAAGTCCGTGAGTACCTAAATACTTTTATCTTCATTTCTTACTTGCTGCGGACTTGCGCATGTAGATTTTTTTGCGGTTTTACTGATTTTTTAATAATTTAATGAGACAGCCATAACAACACTGTATGTGTATCGAATGTATAATATGTAAGGTCCAAACAAAATACCAAAACAAACATTAACTGTGTGTCCTTTAAGGCGCTGACAAGAGGCAAATGACCAAAATGGGCTTTTTTTAGAAAAAAATTGCCAAAACTGTATAGTTTGTGGTAGCAGAAAAAATATTTGTTAATTTTGAACATATTTCCCAGAACTTGTTTGTTACCAAAATACTTTTTGAAAAAAAAATCTCGATACAAACTAACGTGAAATTAACCTCTTACCTTGAGTTCCAATCCAAAATATCTGTGTTAAATATCAACATACGTTACGTATTTAAATAATTACAACAATGTCTTATTTGAATGCAGAACTTGGTTGATTTTTTATTTTCGATTACTCAACTCAATTTTGAGTAAATAGCTATTTGCATATTTTGCAATAAATTACAAGCGTTGTGTCATCGCGCTTCTCTTTCTTTTCTATGCAGTCTGACAGTGACCGTGGTTTAGGTGTGGTCAGCGTCTTAACGAGCAACACTAAAATACAAATTTGCAAGGGTCCTAGCAAAAAATCCTAAATGCAAAATTTATGAGGCCATAAAAGCCTTATCTAATGATGTATCGTGTGCGTGTTAAAAATATTAAGTAAGTAACCTACCAACATGTTTGCAGGGAGCTTTTTAGATGAGATCATCTAGATTGTATGCACGATAGCAGGCCTTTGCCCTGCAGCGACACAAAAATTGACTCGCTGCAGTGTATTTATTTATTTAAATCACAATAATCTAGGCTGGTATTATTATAACAATATGCAGATGACATGTTACTGACCTTTAGATAGTGAAGCAAAAACAAGAAAAATCTAAGATGACAATATGACTACTGAGCAAGTAAATAATTTAAGACGTGACACACAAAGACAATTCAGAAAGTAACTAATCAAACAAAATAATTTTATACTAAATCAGGTAGGATCAGACGTCTAATCAGGAAGGTACTAAAGGGTCACCGAGGCCCCTGGCAACACAGGCAACAGAAGGAATACGGCTGGGTTTTAGTCAGTAAGAGTCTGACACACCCTCCCGCTCCGCCCAGAGCGGGAGAAGTTATTTGATGATTTCCCACCCAAAAAAAAAAAATGACAACCATGCACCAATCTAAACACAGACCATTTAATGCGCATTAGTGCATAAATATTGCGTAAATGCAAGTGTACCGACCCCGGCGTGGTTTGACCAGACTCGATTACTCGAATGAACCCAAAGATTCACAGAGCCCCTGGAGCCTCATGTTTCATGGTACTACAGAGACCATTGCATATCAAAGAGTAGACCGGAGGCCGCGATTATGTTAGGGAAGACGTGCCCTTAGAATATGGAAGGATTATTAGAGCCGTACCGGATATCCCTTTGTACTTATTTAAATTAGGCCTTAAGTACTAGTATCAGATTTTTAATTAAGAATTCTAAACGTAATACCTTACTTCCTAGATTCAATGAAACAAAACCGTTGCTTAGTGTAAGGTTTGAATACATACATTAATAGATACATAAACTCACGCCTTCTTTCCATGGGGGTAGGCAGAAACTATGGAACGTTACCTGCTATGCTCCTTATATACCTGCTCCTTTGGCTTCGTTTACGTTCATACAACTGGATATACACGTACGCTGGTTGCGAGTACTACGCACCTGACCTTTTTGAAGAACATCACCAATAAGGTCACTATGACTTCCTGGGGCGACCCCTCCACTGTTTCCACCCACATCTGCGTTATATTTTGTTAGTCGTCTTTCATTCATCCTGAATACGATATTACCAATTCGCATTTTATGATCATAATAATATCTTCACACTACGAATTTAGTTTTCAATTTATTTATATACAGCCAGGAACTAAATGCACATTTCAATATTTTTTTTTTGTATTTTCGCCTTGAACTTCCAGTTATGAAACTTCCGCAACAGTTCTACGAGTAGTAAGGTCAAAAACTTTAAGTGACGGTTCAATTTTAAAACAATATTGATTTAAATGATTTCGCGGCGAAATACTAAACTGGTTTCTGACGTCAAATACTTTAATTTCATGGCGTTTTTAGGATGTAAATGTTATGACGATACAGATAAATCAATCAAATCAGCCTATCGCAGACAACTGCTGGACATAAGCCTCTCTCAGGCTGCGCCACAACACCCTGTCCTTAGCTTTCCAAGCCCAGTCTGTCCCAGTCAATTTCCCACACTTGAGCCACGGTCTCCACTCCAGGACTCGTACAGATAAAAAAATGGCGGGAATTAAATAAACCAATGACATAATTTTACGTTATCAAAGGAAAACAAATGACAATAGCGTTATTTTAGAAATAAAAAAAATAATAGGCTTTTTGTTTCGAATTACAAATTGCCAAAAATAATGCAATGTTATTATTAATGCTGTCTTCACGTTTCAATGTTAAAATATAAACTATAATACACATTACTAGCCTGTTATAACAGTTCTTAACTGACTGATACCTTGACATGACGTGCCAGTACCCGTCGTGTCAAGGTCACTGCCACCAGTGACCACAAGTTCCAGCTGTTACTAGTTCTTGCTGAGGAAAATAGATGGCGCTTTTTTGGTACCTAGTAGTTTTGTTAACATAACGTCACGAGGCAGAGGTGACCTATAAGTAGGTACACCCACATTTTGCCAGTTATGTTTGTATGTATTTTGCCCCATGTAATAGGGCGTGAGCCTATTGCCATCAACCAAACACAAATCCAGACTCCGGGCTTCGCAAAAAAAAAAAAACTCTGGGCTGTTACTGAGAAATTCCTACTCAGGATCTAACGCTCAGCCGTAGCGCTTGCGACCACTGCACTGGAGCAACGAAGCAGTAGTTTAGTTAATGGAACATTTTTTTAAATAATTTCAGCGAAGATTCTACTAACTGCAGAAGTTGATATTATGGACAAAACAGGCAAAGATGGAAAGAAGCATTGGAGTGTCAAATCATGGAAACACACTTTTGCGTTAAAGGAAAAGTCCAATGTGAAGTTCGAAAACTTATTTCCTGATAACGAATTATTACGTAAGTATTAATAATCTATATCTTATCTTCCATACTATATCTAAAACTTACACAAAGTCGCTTTTCGTGTCTGTTTGTGTGACCGTATACCTACTTCTTCTAAATAATAACAAAACTTCTATATTTAACTTAAATGTATCATTTTAAATCTCGATGTTTGACATGTCGTCATATGATTACATCAACCGTGTGAGTTATAATTATTAAAAAACGGTTAATTAAAAAAAAAACTATACCAAAGATCTAAGCAATGGGAGAGCTAGTTAAAAAGTAAGTGATACAAGTGACAGTGTGGGCAATGGTGGCCCAGTGGTAATGTACGTCGTATATTCGAACCCAAGCAGGCGCTTTACTTTGTGTAAATGATTTTATCACCACTGCTTTCAAAACGGTGAAGGGATTCAAACATCATGTCTTAAAACCAAAAAATTCAAAGACATTTGACATCTACCGACCCGCATTGGGTTTGCGTGGTGGATTACGGACCACTCCCTCTCACAGAGAGGAGGCTTGTGTCACAGCAGTGGGAACATTATAAGCTGATTAAATATGTATGTAAGTGATACAATTTTAACAAGTAATCTACTTTTTTACTATTACAGGCAAGTCCACCGAAGAGCTGATATCTACAAATGGCAATGATGTTATCACAGAAATTGGTCAACCAATCATCAAAGCAGTAGTCGCCAAAGTCATTGAAAACATAAAAAATTTCTTTGACGCAGTTGCAGTTGAAGACATCGCTTTAGATTGATGAAGATTATTTACCAGCATTAAAACTAATGCAACGAATGTAATAATATATACAAAATACATCAACCATTACAAAGAAAGATATGTTATATTTTTATTCTTTATTTATTTTAAGGGGCTTTTACGCAAAGCGTATGCCAGTCCCATCTTATCCTAAACAATTATACTTTCACAAGACGTGGGCCATGAATTTGAACAATCGCATCGTCACCATTTGGTTGTGATAGAATTGTATGGAACATGCCTACATCAGTTCTGTTCAAATTCAGGGACCTTACTAAATTATTTCTATTGGACTCATATTGGACACATTCCATCAATAAATGTTGTTGGTCCTCGACAACTCCACATTTCTCACAATTGGGTGAAGCGATTTTCGTCATCATGAAGGCAAATTTTTTGCATGGTATGTGTCCAGATCTGAGTCTAAGAGCAGTAACAATCAGTTTTCTACTAACATCACTATTCATAAACCAAGGCACGCAAAAGTCAGTTATTGAAAAATATCAATTTAGTTCAAAACTATACGTAGTTGTAATAACTAACTAACCCATAGTACTAAAAAACAAACGACCAGTGGTCCATAGCTCTGGATCGCAAAAACTGGAATTCATGAGGAGAGGCCTTTGCTCAGCAGTGGGATGATACAGACTAACAGTAACAGTATCGTAAATGAAACTTATTTAATATGAAAATATGGCAATGGCTGCAGTAGCACTACACTGAATACTTGACGCAATATAAAGCTAAATATTAAGGATGATGCCTGGGTAAAAAGGGTCTTGTGGCTAAATAATAACAGCCGCACGGGTCAATCGATCAGGGTAAGCTACGCTTGCCGCGGTTGGTCCGTAGATGTGTGAGCATCTTTACATACCAAGACCCCCCGTGCCTCGGAAAGCACGTTAAGCCGTTGATCCCGGCTGTCATTCGTGGATCTTTGACAGTCGTTACGGGTCGTCAGACGCCTGAAAGTCTGACAACCAGTCGTACCAAAGGATATCGTATTACCCAGTAACTGGGCTGTGGAGGTGAGATAGGCAGTCGCTCCATGTAAAATTCTGGTATTCCGCTGCATCCGGTTAGACTGGAAGCCGACCCCGACCAAGTTGGGAAAAGGCTAGGCAGATGATGATGATGATGCCTGGGTAAATATAAAGACATTCTATTTAGTCCGTCAGACAGATAATAAAAAAAAATTAGATGCGTATTTTTTTGCTTTGTCATATTAATAAAAACATATTTAGATAAAACGCATTAAAGTTGGAGAGTGGGGGGCTCACTACGTCACAATTCAGTATAAAATCTAGCAAGGCGTGACGTCATGACAAATTTTAACTCAGTGTATCGCCGTAATCTTTTAATTACGTAAAACAAGAAAAAACACGTGCCCAATATTTTTTAATGACCTCCCCGACGGACAATAAAAGTAAATCATCATCCTTAGCCTAAAAACTATAATCCTCTGCAGCGATGCCCAATCTGCAGGGCCTTAAAATTAGATGTAATAATAATGTTAATAGTTATTTTATTTCTCCAAAAAGTACAATTTTTGGTTCATAAGGCGCCATCTCCAAAGGTGAAAGAATTGCGGCGATAGTCTCGCCGTGCCATGAAATTTTCGCCGCGAGTTTTTTTCAAAATCAATCAAAATCAAAAGTCATTTATTCAAACTAGGCTGAAAATCAGCACTTTTCGAACGTCAAAGTTACATAAGATAGTCCCCCAAAAATGCCCGCCCGTCACCACTTCCTAGTGCTTTAGCTGGGAAGAAGAAGTGGTGGAACAAACTCCCCAACAGCACGTCTGTCTGTTTACTTATATAAACTTGATTCTATACAAATCGTATGCATTGACTCGCCGTGCCATGAAATTCTCGCTACGATGATATCGCCGGGCGGAGATTGCTCCATACGCAGTTTCTGTAGAATTTAGTGACTATCGCCGCGATACTCTCGCCCGTGTAGATGGCGCCAAGTGTCATAGGTAACAGCAAGATAACCTTTGTGAGAGCTGGAGTCTATACTGGGTTCGTGATCTGTATGACAGATGTCCAGGCTCACACCCTCTTAAATTAAAATGTCAATTGCACTTACGTACTTATACGCAAATTGGGGGAGTTCCAAGCACGGAGAGGATTAAATTACATTTTTAGTATACAAAAATGAGCAATGACGTGTTGAGGTAATGATAAAATATGTAGTGACATAAATTTAAAATAGTATGCTTATATGGTTTGGTATTGTTGAGAGGATGAATAAAAGGCAACTAACAAAAGGTATGTGAATGACCACCATCACCCCCGCGCGCCCGTAATGGACGTAGCGGGGGGAGTGAGGTGTAAGACTCCCCGTCTTACACCTCACTCCCCTCGCAGGCTTGAGGTGGCCCGCAAAGGCGGGGATCGCGGAAGTTCTCATGATGCCGGTGCAAGTGTGGGAAGGAAACACAAGGGTAATTTTTAGTAAGTAGGAGTGTGACCGACCCCTCCACCCGCCTCAGGGCGGAGGACATTCATGGAGAATCTCCACACCGGAACAAAAAAAAGGTGCGTAGTACTCGCAACCTCTATGAACATAAACGAAGCAAAAGGAGTATGCCTTACATATCGTAGCAGATGGTATTTTATAGTTTCTACCTAACCCCCTTGAGAAGAAAGCGTGAGTTTATGTGTGTATGTCTAAAATAAATATAGTTACTGGAAAATCTGGTACTTATTAGCAGCAAACGATAGAACAGGAAAGCCCTCAGGTTAAACAGATACATAGACAAGGTTCACCTAAACATTCCATGACACTCTTAACAAATTATATTTGAGCAAATACTTAGCATCCTCAAACATTGAATAAAGTTCACAATCATTTACTTTAGGTCTTTCCTTTTTTGCATTATGAATTAGAATTGAATAATGTAGACATTACACTTATGGCTCCACACAGTTGTTTTCTCTCACGATTTGTTCAAATAACAACTAACATAATATTTATTGATCACTTTAAAATTGTACGCCTGGATGGTTTGAGATTTAATTTGGAATATAATATTTACATAACAGCTATACAAGCTAACAGAATTAATAATATATACATGTATGTAAAAAAAATTAACTAATGTAATATACAAAAGTCATGTGACCCGCACTGGGCCCGCGTAGTGGTTTAAGGCCCACTCTGTCTCACAGAGAGGAGGCCTGTGTCCCAGAAGTGGGAACGTTATATGCTGATATATGAGTTTAAAAAAAGGTTAAAAAAATATACGGCATCAGCAATTCGTCCGCATCGCTATCAAAATCAAAAATCAAAATCAAAAGTCATTTATTCAAACTAGGCTGAAAATCAGCACTTTTCGAACGTCAAAGTTACATAAGACAGTCCCCCAAAAATGCCCGCCCGTCACAACAATAGGAAAGTCGTATCAATAGGAAAAGCCCAAAAGGCTGGCAGCATTGCACATTGCCGTTGTATGGCGATGCTGATTCTTTGGCCAAAAAATAGGCCAGCTGTATAGTCACGTGAAGAATCGACCAACCGCTTGGCAATAATCTCGAAAAACGAAGTGGGCACTCGGACCCTATGGCCTAGATCATGGATATTCAAAGATCTAAAGAATCTTCCATTAGCACCTAAAGACTAAATGATGTTCATCGTTTTTACATAGCATATTTTTTTTTTTGCATGAAGCCCATGTTCTTCTAAAGATAAGCATGTATACTTAAGATAAAGTACACTAGCATTTTGCCAGTAAATGCTGATGTTTCATGGAATGGAGGGCGAGCCTATTGCCATCAACCGGGCACGAATCCAGACTGGACTAATACAGACACTGGAGATGCCTATTGGAAATCCACATCTTTACCCTACTTGGAGTTCAACTTTGTTTTATCTCATCTTATCCAAGTGACTCTGAAATGTTGAGTATCCGCAATAGAAATCACTTTGAAAATTTACAAAAATATCACGAGGACGAGATTATCTGCTTCCTGCAAAACAAAAGCAAAATTCATTTATTCAAACTAGGCTGAGAGAGAGCACTTTTTGAACGTCAAAATTACATAATACAGTCCCACAAAAACGCCCGCCCTTCACCACTTCCTAGTGCTTTAGCCGGGAAGAAGTGGCGCAACAAACTCCTCAGCAGCACAGCTGTCTGTTCGTTATTTTTTGTCTGAAAGTTTCAAGCTTAGGATATACTAATAAAAACTACACAATATACAATTGGCAACTGGAAAATGCAGCGTAGATACTTACACAACAACATAAGCCACTCCTCTGTTTTCATATAATCCGTAAAAGGCAACCAAGGAGAGGTTTAGGTTTAGGTCAACAAAGGGAACAATCTGTTTTCGAACTAAGTTATAATGGCACGTAGGATTACAACCTTTCCTGGTGTGTTGTCACTAGAACGTGCTAAGGCTACATCTAAAACTAGGTAGGTAGTATTTTCTGGAGGAAAAGGGGTTGGTCTGTAGAGGTAGCTAATTTCATCGGCCATTCGAAAAAGATCTTCGAATCTTTGACAAGATTTGTATTATAACATGGAATTACTTGCATTTTAAGGGTTAGGTAATCGCCGTTGACCTTGGCCATACAAATACGCGTCGCGCTCACGCCGCGCCGCCGTTCGGTTTCATAGGGAATATTTATTTTAAGCAACGAAAACATGAATATTTGAAAAAATCACATATAAAATTATAGATAATAAAATAGTCTGTCCATACAAAAAAAAAAAAACATGAAAATGTCTTAAGTAGTGTAAAAGTCATATCGTTTTTTATGCTTCGGGTAGTGATTATTTTCTAAATTTATTTCATAATATTTTTTAATACATTACTTGAATATTCACACATAGATTTTATGTGTATGCGTTCCAGTTTAAAATATATTTTTTGCATATTTTACTAAAGATTCATGAGATAGATCATTTAAAAAGTAACAAACTTAAAATAATAATAATAATATGTACAATTATATAAAAAGGGAGGGCAAAATATCACATTTTAATAATATTTTACTTGCATTATATGAAGGTGTAATAACGGATTTAAAAGTCACTAAAAGCATATATCTGCGCCTTAAGAAATATATCTGCGTCGAAAAAATCTGGAGGCAAAAGTCCTCGCGCACGTATGGGAGTGGCGCGAGGAGGCGAAACGCCGGGGCGTAAGTCCGCTGCCGCGAGAAATCGCGGCACAGCGGACGGAGCTCCGGCGGGATCTCATGGCGTCATGGAAAGTACGGTTGTCGCAACCCAGTGCTGGGCATGCCACGATTGCGGCGATAAGTCCCCTCTTTGAGGAGTGGCTGGAGAGGCGCCACGGCCTCCGCACCTTCCGCCTGACGCAGGTCCTCACTGGACACGGCAGCTTCGGGAGGTTCCTGTGTCGGATAAGGCGGGAGGAAACGTCCGGGTGTCACCACTGTGTGGATCGCCCGGAGGACACGGTGGAGCATACGGTGGAGGTCTGCCCGGCTTGGGCAGAGCACCGCCGTGTCCTCGTGGAGGCGATCGGCGGCAGAGACCTCTCGCGTCCGGCCCTGGTTCAGGCCATGGTACGGAGCGAGAGGGCATGGGCAGCCGTCACCTCCTTCTGCGAAGCAGTAATGCTCGCGAAGGAGGAGGCGGGACGGTTGAGTGAAAGGCACGTTTCGCGCCCTCTCGCCCCTAGCCGCCGAAGGAGACGCCCTGGGCATCGGGAATCTCGGGCGGATTTCCAGCCACCGTAGGCGCGGGCTTGCGGACGGTGAGCAATGGGTAGCTTACCGTCCGGTAAGGACCAGGCCCGGGTTGACGGCGCGTTGTATTCCACGCGCGCCTCAAAGAGATGTCGTCAGCACAAAAGTAGGGGTCCACTAGGGCCGATGCCTGCCGGGGTCGCGGGAAGGTACTTATGGGTCACCGAGGCCCCTGGCAACACAGGCAATAGGAGGGAATACGGGTGGGTTTTAGTCAGTAAGAGTCTGACACACCCTCCCGCTCCGCCCAGAGCGGGAGAAGTTATTTGATGATTTCCCACCCAAAAAAAAAAAAAAGAGGCCATCGAAAAGTTACAGCTCGATTCAAACTTAATGGCAGCTCTGAAGTGCGCTACCTCGCTGCGCAGTACCACACCCCTTACCCCCACCACCGCCTCACGTCAATCTGTTACTGCGCAGCGGCTCACCTCAAATTTCGAGCCGCCATAAAGTTTGAATCGGTCTGTAACATCCGGAAAATTACATCTATACATATAATAAAATCGTATCGCAGTCAAAACTGTACATTGGATATTTTTGAAAAAAGTCATGACTACGACGCCTAACGATTCTAATGCCGAAAATATATTTTTTAGAACTTTTGTCTGTTTATCTGAATGTATGTTCCAGCATCACGAAAATACTACCGGATATATTCTTCTACAGCTTACCGCAAATTTAAAAAAAAACGAGCCAAAAGGTTACAATATTTCAGCTAGTTATAGATAACATTTTAAATGATTATCATCGCGCTATACGTTTATGGAGCTAAGCAGTCAATCATGAAATGTATAAGAACGGCTATTTTATTGGACTTTGAACAAAGCAAATATGTAGCTTATCGGTTCGACGACTATACGACAATTTCTGTTTTTTTTTTTATTTTGTCACACTATTACACGACGGAAGAAGCCTAAACATCTATGAACTGTTCATAGATGTTTAGGCTTCTTCTGTCATCTACAGTCTGTTTTTTAATCTCGGAGACTAATTAGACAGGTGAAAATGTGAATCTCCATAATGAAAAACCAAACAACAATAATTTGAAATGTCAAATTAGTCTCTGGGATTAAAAAACGAACTTTATGGTTAGGTATAATAAAAATGTATATCTATGATTAGGTAACTGTTAATGAGAAATTCCGTGTCTTTACAATCTACTGTTATATTATTTTAGCCGTTATCAGGAACATTCTCTAAGAAAGCATCAGTCAGTGTATTAGTGTTGTGCCATTAGGTTGTATACGAGTAGTACACAGGGAAGTTTTATAAAAATGTAGCTGTTATTTTATTATACTGTGGTGTCCTACGACCTCTGCGCGAACGAAGTCGCGGGAAAAAAAATATCCTCCTGAACGAATCTCAACGGACATAAGCCAAGTACGCAGGAGATATTACATTACACAAGTGTGTGCGCAAACACAGGTGCACTCTCTGTTCCTTTTCTCTCATAGCCAGATGGGACGGCAATCCGAGGAGAGATCGGGCACAGGACCAACGGTTTTACGTGCTTTTCGAAGCACGACCTGACCTCGGTCTTTTCAGACCACCAACTTCCAAATTTAGCAAATGCAGAAAAATTCCTAATGGAAAACCCACTAACACTGCCCGTCCTGGCAGTTGGAATGTTACATAACAAATATATAAAGCAGATAGACAGCGATATTACCAAAGGCGACTAGAACCAATTATTTTTTGTAAATTTTGACGTTCAAAAGTGCCATAAATGTGCCTACTTGAAATAAATGATTTGACATAAATAATAATTGCAGGATATTCATTCAAGAAAACAACACAAAACCCGGTTTTGTAACTTCCAGTAGTTTCTTGTTTGTGAAATGTGTTATATAAATTATTAGAAGAAAGATAGCATATTTTGATGTCAATTTTCGAACTTAAAAACCTTAATGTATTAATACAATCATTGGCACAGACAAATTAAACTGCATAAAGTCACGGATACACATAACATCATCCAGGCAAATCACTGTCCATTCAATGGTTGCCTGGAAGAGATCGCAGAAAGCGATAAGGTCGCCCATTGTATAATTAACAGTGTTTGTTTTTTTTTGTCATGTATTTTTGTGGTGTACAAATATAAGTAAAGATTCCCAGTCAAATGGACTGGCGGTATAGTTTCCGGTCACCGTTCTCCGCCGACACTAAAGATCATGACCTCACTGTTACACGCATTGTAGACCAAACCACGAAGCTTGGCATAGTCTTCACAGATACCGCTTCCACCACCGTCATCGTCGCCGCCGTAGCTGCCGCGGCAGAACCCTCACAGGGGGTTCGGGAGGAGGCTGACATGGAGTGCCAATAATGGCCCCATTACGCCTCCTCCAGTCGAACATCAACTGCTGCGCTTCCGCTTAGAACCTGTTGCTCCAGAGCATAGCGCAGTGGTCGATTAACATCGCCGTGGTCGCTGAGCCTTACTTTGTCCCGCCCAGGGATGACTGGGTGGAAGACCTGAGCGGCTCAGTGACCCTAATTTTGTCGGCCACCGTCGGTACTCCGTCCCTCGGGGCCATCAAAGGAGGACGGGGTTGCGTTGGTGCTACAACGGTTTGGAGAGATTGTCGTCGTAGTCTTCTCCCCGAACCAAACTCTGGCCGAGTACCACAACTTCTTTGCGGAGTTGAGACTCGTCGTCGTCGGGTTCGGTTCCCTCCCCATGCTCGTCTTTGGGGACTTCAATGCCAAGAATTTAGCTTGGGGTTCCCGGTATACGGCCATACTGGGCAGGATATTGGAGGACTGGGCTCTGGAGACAGGCCTGGTCGTCCTAAACCGGGGTTCTGTCCCCACGTGTGTGCGGATACGGGGTGAATCAGTGGTGGACATCTCGTTCGCCAGGCCCGCTTTGTCGCCGCGTGTAGTTGACTGGCGTGTCATGAAGGGGGTGGAGACCTATTCCGATCACCGGTCCATCCGGTTTTACGTCTCTGCCTAGACCTCGAGCGCGTCGGTCCGACGGGCCCCGAGTGGTCCACGGTGGGCACTAAAGCAGCTGGACTGGGAGCCCCTCCTGGAAGCCTCGATCGTGCAGGCCTGGGTGTCATCACAAGACAGGCCTGCTGACATTAGCGACGAGGCGTAATAGTTCCGGGAGGCCATGTCCGAAATATGTAACGTGCAATGTCCCGGGTCCAGCCTGGACGTGCCTCGCGCGTTGCCTGTGTTGTGGGCGGAACCATGGAGCGGGGAAGTGTGTCTCCCTCTCGAAGGGAAGAGAGTGCTCACCACGTCCTCCACAAGCTAGGGCCGGAGACTCTGCGTGAGCGAAGGAGCCAATGGGTAGAGTTTATCCCATACCACTTTGTACGGGCCTCTCCACGGGTCAGAGTCCCCAGCGACTGCTCATGGGCCCTGGCTCGCAGGATCTCCGCTTGGAGGGCGGTCTTCCCCGTTTTGTACCCCTCGTACAGTTCCGCTTGAATGGCTTCCGTATCCGTAGGTCGAATACGGAGCCTGAGTGCCCGGTGTACCAGCGTCGATTTCATCGACCGCAGATTGCTGCGTGACGCCGGTCCTGCGACCACCAGTACACCTGAAGGAACACGGGTGGGTTTTAGTCGGTAAGAGTCTGAAACACCCTCCCGCTAGGGCCAGAGCGGGAGAAGTTATTAGATAATTATAATTAGCCATCCAAAAAAACTCAGATGGCCACCAACCTCCTAAGGCCACAAACCGAGGCGCTCAGCAGAGCCATATCATCGGCGTAACTTATATTGTTCACACAAACCCTATCAATGTAACTACCGCAAAACATTGTGCTTTCGGGTATATGCAACGATACAGGAGTTGTGGGGGTATTTAAAGTTTACTTATAACATTTGAAAATTGGTTTTCGTGAAAAAACGTTGGGACTTTGACCTTTAATATCTCCGTAACCAGAAGGTTCCCCCGTATGGTCCCGTAGAGAAAAAATATCAAAATGACAGAAAGAGCAAGTTTATGCCGGCTACATTAAGCGTCTTTTTACATCCGATATAGTTTCTCTTTTGTGCCAGATAGGGATCAAATTCAAATTCAAATTTATTTATTTGTATACATAGGAATAATGTTGTTACATTATGTAATAAAAGAAAAATATTGTGTCACTATGTGCTGCCCTGCAAGGCGTACAAACATTTCTTACACAGTAGGTAATAAGTGTACAGGTAGTATTGCCTATAAAATAATAAAAATACTGCCAAGTAACAGGCTTACATCTTTAGCAATAAACATAAACCATTAATAAAATAATAAAAAATTAAGGTAATAATCATATTAACTAAACTTATTGACTAAAGTAAGTAGGTAATACATAAGTCTGAGAAGATGGTATTACGGTTTTATTTTTCTTCTAAATATTCATTTATAGTGTAATCTGTATTAAGAACCTATGGAGTGTGTTTTTTTAGGTATTTAAGTCTTTTGAAGCTTTTATCGATTTAGGTAGTTTGTTAAATATTATTAGAGCCATTCCTAGGAAGCTTTTTGAGAATAGGTTTGATGGGTTTATGACTTAAGAGCACCTGGATGGCGTTTAGTGGATAGGGTTTCAAATTGGTTATGGTTATTTTGGATAAACATGGCAACTTTATAAATGTATAGGGACGGAAATGTTAATAATTTTAAATTAATAAAAGGTTAGCTGTCAGTGTTTTGGATCATGCATACTGCACGAAGACATTTTTTGGGCTTTAAAGGCCAATTCCCTATCCGAAGAATTACCCCAAAATATCACGCCTTAATCTTATAGCTTTTGTACATCTAGTATTGGTCCCTTCCGGTAGAGTCAGGACATCTGCAACCAGGTTATACAATAAGAGAATATGGCAAAATGATTCTCCTTCCAAACCCCTGTAAGGCTTGGGTAATTGTACCACCTACGGTGTTGATTTACATCCGTCTAATCATTTAAGACGTCCTTGCAACGTGTTCCAGTTGAAAACCAGCTTCAGACACAAGTTTTCTGGCATTTATGCTGAACTGGGCCTAATATTTTTTCTTTCTTTTGTTCTTACACCTCATCTGTTCACGATCCGTCTTAGTATAATAATATAACAAAAACCTAATATTTTGATAATATAACTAAAATAAAACAACAAGGCAGCTATGCCAAAAGTACCTGCGTTTTTATTTACAATAAAAAACTTGTATGTTCACTTATCACGCACATAAGTATAATGTGCTTTCGGACGTTTGACATAAGTATCAAAATTCCTTGTACAAATATGTTGTTAAATTTAAAGGTTACTTGCTGATAAATAGATGCAGAAATTAACATAACAAAATCAAACAAACAAAATTAATTATGTAATATACTAGCTTTTGCTCGCGGCTTCGCCCTCGTGGAAGTCGAAAATTATCCCACGGGAACGTACTACCAGAATAAAAAGTATTCTATATCCAAATTGAAGTCATGGTCTATGCATGTGCCAAATATCATGCGAATCCGTTCAGCCGTTTTAGCGTGAAAGCATAACAAACAAACAAACAATAAATATTAGTAAGAATAGACCAGGGATATAAATAAAGTGTTTAGTGTTATAAGATCAGTACTGATCGGGTTGTTGTTGGTTGCATACATTTTTAATCAACAATGGTGGCTAGAATATTGTTAATCGCAAGCGCTATTTGTGTTCTTAACTTAGCGAACGGTCTAACAGGTAAGTCATATTACGATAATATACAACATACATATTTATTTATTTATTTAATACTATAAGCATGCAAAATTGCCTACGGCATTCAGTCCGCCTCTGTATATTTACAGAGGTGGACTTAATGCCGTGATGCAGAGACAAGCAGTGGTAGGTGCAATAGCGAAAACTGTGGAATAAATATTTATTTAAATATAAGGATATACATACATATACCTATTAAAAACTTTTAATATAATATATATACCTAATTATACATAAATGTAATATAACATAACAGCACGCCTTGTTTCCCCGAAGGGTTGAGCAGAGGTCGCCCCCTATTACATGGGACTTAAACATAACTGGCGAAATGTGGGTGTACTACATAAATATAAGGCCTAATAAATATACTACATTTATTTTCTAATTAATAAGTTACGAGAGCGTGACCGGTATAATTTTAATTTTCGACTAAATTATCGAAAATAAATCGTTGGAGCATGCAGAGGGACTTATTGTCTAAAATGCATCTTAAAAAAAACCGGCCAAGTGCGTGACCGCAGTTGGGATGAATTTATCCCAAAATCAAACTTAATATTGTAGTTGAAAAACATGTTTCCTCATACATTCCAACTGCAAATGTAAGTTTGTACACACAATATTGAGAGATTTACCATGTTATATTGAGACCATATAATTCTTATAGGTTTTCCTGTAATCTATAAGTAAAGAACTATTTTCTGTATATATTCAAAATTTTAGACTCAGTAGTTTCGTGTGATACTCTGGCCGCGCCACAGTGGAAATTTAAAAGAAACATGTTTCTAGATAAATTGTACCATTTATGTACTATACGGTACGTGTAATGAAAACAATTGTACCTCAACGAATAATGAAATATAATGAAGTATTGGTGGCGCGGCCAAAGAGTATACTCCCCAGCCGCGCCACCACGGTTTTTGTAAACTACTAGTATAAGGCGCATGCGGACATTGTAAACACCAAAATAATGTGCGAAAATTGTTCTCTTTCGTGCCCTATAAAGAAATTCGAAAATCTTGTTACTTTAGAAATGACAGCCTTGTGGCGTGGCCAATACAAAGCAAAAAATGAATATTTTTTCAATTCTCGCAATAAAATAACATAAACTGGCACAGAAGAGCCAGTTTTTGTTAAGTTATTTCACACTCAGTTCGAGTGTAAAGTTCTCTTATCCTCTAAAAGGGAGGAACCTCCGACCAGACGGGTGACGTGTCTGATCGGCAACTGCCAAAAGGTTGATGTCGATGTCGGGTGTTGTATAATTATATGCTAGTTTCGCGGTAAATTCTCCTTGGGCGAGGCAGGATTTTGCGTGACGTCAGTGTGTTGCGTCGTTCGCATGTGGCGATATAGATGTCGCCACACTTCTTCTACTTCACTTCAGTATTTGATCCTTGTTAGCAACACTATTGCTCAGTATATGGGGTGTTTTTTTTTTACAAAAGAAGCCGGTTTTGATTCCAAACTGCGAATTTTTGTTTGAGCGCATTATTAAAAGAAAACCGGAATAAGTGTAATATTTATAAGAACTGCTAAGAAGCAGTGTATTCAATAATTTAGATGTCGGCCTACCCAAATGTCCTTTCCTTAGTATTGTTCGTCGACTCGTTGAGCTCCTTAAGTTTTGAGTCTAGCTACACGGTTACTGACAAATGCTTGCACTGACTGGACAGGTCCACTCAAATTTGTGTGGTTCTTTCCTCAAAAGACCATTTCACGCATGGATCTACATAGTCCTCACATGATCTGACCAAGATTATGTCTGGACTTTAAAAGAGACTTTGACCCTTGAGTTTGTTTCGCCATTTCTTCGGGGTAGTCAGATAGGAAATGTCGACTCCATCTAGCTTTTTTTTTTTTTTTTAATATGACGTGTAAAAGTGATTCTGATATCCTATTTACAGAATAAACAATTTCATTTCATTTCAGATGACATGTAAAAGTAAGTGTTAACGACTTTAGTTGCTGACCGTACCTAATAAAAACTACTACCAACTTTTTATTAAAGGTCAATTAAGAAGGTCAATTATGCTTGTTATGCATATAGATTCGTATTGTGTTGCTTATTTCTAGAATGTCTATGCAACCATCTCATCGAGATAATTACAGTACTTCTAAATTGAAGGCCTGTCTATTAAGTACAAAGATCAGCAAGTCTGCTGATGCGCTTAGTCTTGATTTGATGTTTTCTCTAAAGTTATTACAGTTTTCCGTATTATTATTACGTTTTTGGGTAGTACATAAAAAAAACACGCCTTTAATCCCCGAGGGGTAAGGCAGAGGTGTATAGTACACCCACGTTTCGCCAGTTATGTTTAAGTACCATGTAATAGGCGAGCCTATTGCCATGAACCGGGCCCAAATTCAGACTCCGGGCTGCTACTGAAAAATTCCTAATGGAAAATCCCAATATCACTTTGCCGGACCTGCACGGAAAAAAAAGGTTTTCTTAAATTAAGACAATATCCTTTTGGTAAAACATTATATTTAAATGAAGAATTATTAAGTTTAATTTTAAGTATATTATTTCTCTCTTAGAATATTTTCTTCAATTATAGTCTTGAATCAAAAATATTTCCTTAAGTCAAGAATAAAAACCAAGTATTTATTATTCTTAATTTGAGTATACAGGTTTTCTTGGACTGAGTACATTTACTTACGTTAAGAAAATATTTACTTGGATTGAAACAATTTTTCTGATGAGAATGAGAATATTGATATTCTTCGCTGAAGAGATCCTTTTTTTCCGTGTGGGAATCGAATCCAGGACCTCATACTCAGCAGTAGCGCTTGCGACCACTAGACCAACGAGGCAGTCCATAATTTGTAAAATTTTTGAGTGTATACTTTGTTCGGGTACGACAAATAACTGTTGGTACGTAACGCTATAATTTCTAACGTCTAGTTGTAACACATAATCAGCCTATAATGTTCCCACTGCTGGGACACAGGCCTCCTCTCTGTGAGAGGGAGTGGGCCGTAATCCACCACGCGGGCCCAGTGCGGGTAGGTAGATGTCACATGTCTTCGAATTTTTTGTTCTAGGACATGCCGGTTTCCTCACGATGTTTTCCTTCACCGTTTTGAGAGCAGTGGTGATGTAATAATTTACAATTAAAGCGCCTGTCTGGGTTCGAACCTACGACAACCTAGGAAATTATACATATATAGCCTTGCGTTATAACTATAACGCAAGGCTATATATGTATAATTTCTAAAGTTATGAAATATTCGTTTCTCTATATAGCGTACGGAAAAGGACAATTTCCGTACAATTCTTTAGTGTGTACTATCTCCGGGTATGCCGTATAATCCTTGGTGGCTCGGCCAGGGAGCATACTCGCTGGCCGCACCACCAACACAAGGCTATCCTTTCTAAAGTAATAAGGTTTTCGAATTTCTTTATAGGGCACGAAAGAGAACAATTTTTGCACATATTTTTGGCGTTTACTATGTCTGAATGCGTCTAATAATTTACAAAAACCGTGGTGGCGCGTCTGTGGACCTCCTGGCCGCGCCACCAAAACTTCATTATATTTAATTATTCGTTGAGGTCCAATTTTTTTCATTACACGTACCTAAATGGTACAATTTATCTAGAAACATATTTTTTTAATTTTCCACTGTGGCGCGGCCAGTATCACACGTAGTTTCGGGGATAAGGGATGAGGGAATGGTTAATTTTAATCTGTTTTCTTAAATAAATTTTAAAACTATTTATTTAAACAAATATATTTGAGACCCTTATAACAAGCCCTTTGATACGATATGTCACACGGTACAGTGAGCAAATTTTTTTTTCTTCTAATATACCCCCAAAAGTGACCCTCGTATTCAAAATTCACACGTCTCAGTTACACGTTCGTGTTTGGGTACTAAATTTCAACTTAATCGGTCTAATATTTTCGGAACAAATCAGCTGTTTCAGACAGACACACGAGTGATCCTATAAAGGTTTCGTTTTTTCCCTTTGAGGTACGGAACCCTAAAAAGTAGTTAAATCAATATATACAAACTAAAAACGTCGATAACCAACGGATACAAGACTAACGACAGTTATCTTTTCGTTATGGCTAGGAACTATTGATGTAAAACAGTTAATTATTATTAAAAATATCTCAAAATACTATCAGAAGACCCTTCGTGGAAGCCAATTTCAAATATGGAAGCACCATCAAGAAACCATTCCTTGGCTGTGAAATCGCCGAAGTTCTTAGACTGGCGCTCACAGTCACCCAATGCTAACCTGATTAAGAGTGTTTGGGCGTTGGTAAAGCCTAAGATGTGTGTCAAAAAAAAAAAAATACCCAGACAAACGTTACATAAAATTGATGGAAGTCATTAAATCGCGATGTCGCCAAAAAGTAGTGGAAAATTTCTTCAAAGATGGCAGGCTATTACCGATAATAGACGAGTCTGGACACCGTATTGATAATCAATCTGTCTAGCATTTTCCCAACTACGTTGGGGTCGGCTTCCAGTCTATCTGGACACAACTGAATACCAGTATTTTACATGGAGCGACTGCTCATCTGACCTCCACAACCCAGTTACTGGGACACACGATACCCCTTAGTTAGATTGGTTGGTTGGTGGTTGTCAGATTTTCGGCTATTTTATTTTGACGATTCCTAACGACTGTCAAAGATGACACGAATGACAGCCAGTCGATCCAAGGCACGGAAGAGTCTCGGTATGTAAAGATAGTGACCTATCCACGGACCAACCCCGGTAAGCGTAGCTTAACCCGATGGATCGACCCGTGCGGCGCTTATTACTTAGCCACGAGTTCCTCTACACCTCTACACCATATTGATAGTAAAGTATCTAAATGTGAATTCTGAACCACTATTTTTATAATTCTCAAACGCCTAGGTCAATTTTTTTAATAAATTTTGACGGACACGCTCTTGTCTTACAGAGTGTGTGTTATTTATTTAAATTATTATCTAATCATAATAATTCTGTTAGAGGTGTAAATACAACCATTAAGTGCGTCTTAAAATCTAAACCAACCGCAGTGTATGATGGCACCGGTGACAGCTTACAAATTATAATAAAAACCGGCCAAGTGTGAGTCGGAATCGCACACGAAGGGTTCTTTACCGTATCGTTTGATTATTTGTTTTTGTAGCGGCAATAGAAATACACAATCTGTGAAAATGTCAACTTTCTATCTGTTACGATTCATGAGATACAGCCCGCTGACAGACAGACGGACAGCGGAGGCTTGGCTTTTTTTAGTTCAGATAAATGAAAATACTAAACTAAGAATATTTTTCATCTTAAATTTTGAAAATCGCAAAGATACATTTGTACTTTATAATGATACTGTGAATTACAAAGCATTTTTTTGCAGTTGCAGAAAATCATCCATATTTAAATACGTTATGAATCGGCGTTCTTAATAATTGTTGATCAAATACAGTATATACAGTACATGTGTACACATATACATAAGTTTCAAGATCCTAACTCGTTTAGTTGTTGCTATAGAACTCGTACAAAAATGGTCTAAAACTGACAACTTTTAAGGCCCCGTATTTATTCATTTACGAACGAAAAAAATAAAAAACATATTTTTGCTCTAGACAATAACACTCCACATGCCAGGGTAAGAATTTTATTTTTTCAAAATTAAAAGTTTATTACTAATATTTTTTTTTAACTTCATATAATTTGTTTTTTTTTTTAATTGAATGCATTTTTATTATTTGTTGTTATAACGGAAACAGAATTACACAATCTGTGAAAATGTCCTATTACGTTTCATGAGATACAGCCCGCTGACCGACAGTCGGACGAACGGCGGGGGCTTAGTCGGGATTCCGTTTGGCTTAGTTCGGGTACGGAACTCTAAAAATACAGCCTATAGATTCGATAAATTACAGATCAAGTTATTATTGGGACAACAATATAGTTTGTTTCCTCACATTTAGCAGTCAATATTAACGGAAATTCATATAAACGTGCTAACGTCACAAGCCATCATACAGTGCCGCCATTGTAGTCTCTTCAAATAATTGTCTTACAATTCTGTAGACGTAATCAAAAGGCGTAGTCCAATTTAAAATATTAATTTCTTAGAAAGTTGAGTGCCTCACTGGTCTAGTGTCTGGAAGAGCTGTATTTCTTGGGTTCGATTCCCGATTCGGCCAACGCGTGTTACTGGGTTTTTCTTTAGGATAGTCTTTGAAACGGCTAGGAGTCTGGATTTGTTCAGTATCCAAGTTTCATGTAACAGGCTCACCACTACGAGTATTACATAAAAATATAACGAGCGGAATATAAATAATACTGTCGCACGGGTCAATCAATCAGGTTAAGCTACGCTTGCCGCGGTTGGTCTGTGGATGGGTGACCATCTTTACATACCAAGACCCCTCCGTGCCTCGGAAAGCACGTTAAGCCGTTGGTCCCGGCTGTCATTCGTGTATCTTTGACAGTCGTTACGGGTCGTCAGAAGCCCAAAAGTCTGACAACCAGTCTTACCAAGGGGTATCGTGTTACCCAGTAACTGGGTTGTGGAGGTCAGATAGGCAGTCACTCCATGTAAAATACTGGTATTCAGCTGCATCCGGTTAGACTGGTAGCCGACCCCGACGTAGTTGGGAAAAGGCTGGGCAGATGATGATGATGATAACGAGCGGGATATTATGGGTTTACTAATACACCTCTACCTACCCTCTTGGGAATAAAATTCGTTATGTTATATAATAAACGCTCTACTCTGCTCTATAACAAAATTAACAAACATATTTATGTATATAATAAAAGTTACCACGACTGTAAAAAAAGTATAATAGACTGGATAAAACCACTTACCTATGAGGAAACAGAGGCACTCCTGGAACATGTTGAGTAGCCGAAATATATCACATATATGTATATACCATAAATGAAAACACCACACACCCACACACCATACCTCACTACACACCTCATCACACACACCACGCACAGTACACCACACAACACACTATACCACACACCTCACACCACACCACACACCTCACACTACACCACGCACCACGCCACACATCATACCACATTGCGCACCGCACCACATACCACACATAACCGCACTACTTACCACACCACACATCACATATACACTACATCACATGCACTAACTGGGAATTATTCTTACTGTTAATACTGTAAACTGCAACTTTACTTATAAATTTCATAAGATTAGTAAATATAAGCTAAATACAGAAAAATGTACTTACATTCCATATTTACCCTTAAGGTCATAGCACACTTTATTAACTCTAGTTAGTATAAGTGTACTACAACGATGTGATAGAGCGCAGCCTTCTACGAGTAATACAGGCATTTTTTGCTTAAAAGGAGGCTCCAAACACGTTTAAACGAAATGTAATTTTCTATTTGTTACAATAAACTATTTTGTATTTGTATTTGTATTTGATTTTGGTTTGATCGTTGGTCTAGTGGACGCAAGCTCGACTACTGAGCTTGAAGTCCTAGGTTCAACTCCCAGCTTGGCGAATGTTATTGGGTTTTTCCATGAGAATTTTTCAGAAGAAACCCGGGGTCTGAATTTGTGTCCGGTTGATGGCAAGACTCTCCCCCTATTACATGGAACTTAAACATAACTAGAAAAATGTGGGTGTACTATAGGTACACCTGTGCCTTACCCTTTCAAGTGCAACTTTATTATTTGATAGATGACGTCTTTCTAAATGATAAGTGGCCAGACATATGAAAGAGTTTACGTAACAGTTACGTAGAAGTATAAAAAATGCCTTAATGGAAACCAGTTACGAAACCCCGGTTTCCTTGACTACCGAAACGTTGGGAATACAGCAGTTATGTTATAATAAGGTTATGTTATGAGTTTTCATTTAATGCTTTAGTAACATTTCAGAACCGTTTCCTGGTTTTCATCCATGCAAATCCAGCGATGATGAGTGTTTAGTAGACAATGCTATAAAAGGAATAACATCCTTTACTGAAGGCATTCCATGACTAGGTGTAAATCGTTTGGATCCTGTTATCTTTAAGAAAGTCGATGCCAGTTCAGAAAATCTGAAATTCATCCTGAATGACATTACCGTAACAGGTTTAAAAACTTGTAAACCACTCAAAGCAAAGTGAGTACCTTCTTGTTTTTTATAAAGAAATTGTTGTTACAAAAAGAAACGACAATAGTAACTCTAGGTACAAAGAAGTGTATCGCAAAAAGAAAAAATATCTAGCTAAATCGCGTACTCGCGTGACGTTTGCTTATATGAGGCCACGGCCTAACTCAGAGTGCCAAACTGTCAACACTATAGATAATATACCTACTTACTACTGAAAGATACAGGAGGACTTCAATGTTTTTCTGTAAGATCATACCGGTTGACATCAACAATACTACTTAATTATTATTTTTAAAGATTAGGGCCATACTTTAAATATTAGACTGGTTTATAATATGTAAGCCTTAGTGATGCTACTTTTATGGGCAGAGTATGTTAAGGCGTTACAAATAGTTGTTTTAAAAAAAGACAAAATATCCTTGCCGATGCAGGCGCCCGGCTCCCGGTTTCCTCTGACCTCCCCTTCTGGGAGTATTCCTAAAAGGTGAACACAGGCGTAAAGTCGCAGGAAAGTCCGAAAGGGATACCGTGGCCTCTGGCAACACACGGAAGGAACACGGGTGGGTTTTAGTCAGTAAGAGTCTGAAACGCCCTCTCTCTCCACACAGAGCGGGAGAAGTTATTTGATAATTGCCCACAAAAAAAATGGCGTGACGTTATTGTATTCAAAATATGCATGTACTTTATTTTCCAGCCATGACAAAGCGAAATCCCAGATGGGTTTAGTAATTAAATGTGCTTTGAAACTTGTCGGAGATTATGAAATGGATGGAAAGTTGTTGTTTGTGCCAATAAAAGGAAAAGGAAAAGTCGATGTTTTCGTCCGTAAGTATGGCTAAGAATGTTTATCTAAGTGGTTAGTAAATGGCCAAATGAAGTTTTTCTTAAAGCTTACACAAACAGGATGCAGAATGGCCCCAATAAAACCCAAAAAGGTTAAATTAAGTATTGAAACGTCAATATTTTTTAAGTAAAATAAAATATAAAGTTGCTTGCCTGAGCGCTGAGTCAAACCAACTACATAAGCAATCATTTTTGGGAGATGGGAACTAACCAATTGTACATCGCGACATCTCAAACGATTTTCATTCTTGTACGATAAACACTTCAATTAGCACTTCAGCAGCCTTACATGCAAACCGAGGCGATATCTCGGGCGTGACGGGCATATTGCTGCCCTCCATATGGCGCTAGTCTGCACGAGCGTTTAGGGCGAGAGACTCGACTTTAGACAAGTACCTATATATCTAACAATATAAAACTAAAAAATACTCATTGTCTTTTACAGCTGAAATTGATAACACGATTAAATTAAACTACATTATGAAAGAAGGAAAAGAC
The DNA here is from genome assembly GCA_905333075.3 of Atethmia centrago. Taxonomy (NCBI): domain Eukaryota; kingdom Metazoa; phylum Arthropoda; class Insecta; order Lepidoptera; family Noctuidae; genus Atethmia; species Atethmia centrago. The sequence continues at coordinate 10,569,465 of HG995382.1, forward strand.
GACAAGAAATACCTTCGTGTCAAGAATTATGAGCACAATTACGAGCTGAAAGAAAAATCCGATGTTTCATTTGAAGGCTTGTTCCAGGACAGTGATGTATTAAGTAAGTACCTATTAACAAAGTTGACAAACAGTTCCGTAACTATTTTCCCCTCAACATGAAATGGTACCGGCCACAAATTAATTATTCTGTAAATAGTTTATCAAAATCACTTTGATACATAATTGACCTTTTTTATAAACAAAACTTGTATGTAGTCGCCATTTCCTATTAGACCACTCCTGAGAATAAACGGTGTAACAAACACAGGGGGTCAAGCTTCTGTTTTTTACGAATAACGAAGCTTTTACAAGTTGCCAGCAATATTGCAAGTTAAAAGCAGTTGCAAGGTAGAACTTGGATGAAGCTGGCACAGGAGCATGGAGGAGATTGGCACAAGAAAATAGTGGAGTGTGCCCAGCAGTGGGTTGAATTCGAGCTGTGGATGATCATGGCGAAGAGCTGGTTCCAATTCGACACAGGAAACAAGTCTACTACTAAGGTCTTCTGTTTCCCGTGCCTGCAGCTAAAGATCTAATGAAAGATCTTATTTTCCTATGATTAAAGCCCCATTTACACAATGCAAGTTTCTTACCTGTGCCATATAATAAAATTGAAACAACAAATGACTGACGTCGCCTAAATACTGAACACTGTTCAGACGGTCCAACTTTTATTGTTGCTTCAGCTTATCGTATACCACAGGCAATAACAATGCACCGTGTAGACCAGTCTTTATATTTTTCAGAAACCATAAAGCTCATATTGTCTATTTTTTATTCTAGATCAGGCTGTGGATGACCTTATCAAGAACAATGGAAATGAAATGATCAGGGAGATTGGAAGCGGGATGTTTAAAGCCGCTATTAAGGAGATCGTCGAAAATATTAACAGATTCTTAGCAAAACTGCCTTATAATGAAATATCGCTTGATTGAGCACGAAATTAATAATAACAGTGATTGTGCATTAAAAATATTTGTTGTTTGTTAATCAATTGTTTTAATTGTTCCCGTTCATCTGTAGATCATGGCGAGATCATTAAATCTGCCAAGTTGTAATTTTAACAGATTTATTTAGGGGTACCTATAAGTACTATAGATACACCTCTGCCTGACCCTCCGGGGAATACCGGCGTCAATGTATGTGGTAGGTATGTTTGGTATTCAAAATCTACGAGAACAAGCCACCCTACACAGCCAGCATACACTCTTCAGAAATACAGTATTTATTTTGAGAAGGTTATTTAGAATGTACAGTAAGATAATTTTAAACATGTACTGACAAAACAATGAACAATGAAATTGGTGACAATTTTGGTAACAAACGGTATATGAGTTTCTTATTGACTACCCTATAGTTTCATCGCAGCAATTGGAAAGATTTTCTTTGAACAAACACATGGGTTAGCAGTGTGGACCTATCCAATCTAATAAAACCTTATATAGATGTCATAGACAAAACAAAACATCAGTATTGATGTAGCAACATACATGAAATTTGTGATCAGTATCTCAATGCAAATCACTTAAACCTTTTACTCAGTCTATACTGATGGGGGCAGTTGTGGCTCAATGGTAACAGCAGCGACTTACGAGTTGTAGGTCGTATGTTCGAACCCAGACAGGTTCTTTACTTTGTTTAAATTGTTTTAACAGCACTACTCTCAAAAACGGTGAAGGAAAACATCGTGAGGAAACCGGCATGTCCTAGAACCAAAAAAAATCGAAGACCTGTGAGAACTACCAACCCGCACTGGGTCCGCATGGTGGATTACGGCCCACGCCCTCTCACCGAGATGAAGCTTGAGTCCCAGCAGTGGAAAGGTTATAGGCTGATTATGTATAGGTGGGTCACAGGAAGGTAACGAGTCGGGATGGACTGTTTTTAATACGCAAACAAAGGTAAAGTTTAGATCATGTGCTAGCGATCTCAGAAGCTATTTCATACATTGAGTCATTCGAATCAGGAAATTATTTAATACTAACTGATTCTAGGAGTGCTTTGTAACACCTGGCTCGATGCGCCTCGAATTGTCGAGGTGCACCGACAGCCTATAAAATTTTTAGACTCCATAGGTGAGGTACAAGAAAAAAAATAATATTCTTCAATGGGTATCATCTCATATTGGCTTGTATGGAAATGAGTAAGAATATCTGTTGTATGTTTTCCCTTATTAAGTGAACTCTTGTACCGAGTTCACGACCAGTGTTAAGAATTATGGAAAAAATACTTTGATGGGAGATCACTTAGCAAGGGAATTTGGTATAGAAACATTCAACATAGTTTTTACCGCCGTCCTTTGGTTTATGGGTACAGATTGCATCGAAATGAGATTGTGACTGCTTTCAAACTACATTCGGGAAATACATTTTTTAATGAGAAAGAGTGATTCGCTCAATTGTTCTGAATGTAAAAAGGTAGAGGATACTGCTCATATTGTAGCGGAATGTGTCCAAAACGAGGTTGAGATGAGCATCTATTTCATAGAAAGTGGTTTTAATTCTATTAATATTGGCATATATGTATCATATAGTATCTTGGCTGCTTCCTTATGCAGAACAGTCATAAAATTATACAAAATTGTAATCCTAGGTATTAAGGGTAGATAGACATAGAATGCCCCTTTTTTTTTTTTTGTTTGGGATATCATCAAATAACTTCTCCCGCTCTAGACGGAGCGGGAGGGTGTGTCAGACTCGTTCTGACTAAAACCCACCCGTATTCCTTCCGTTCCCTGTGTTGCGGGGGCCTCGGTGATCCATTAGTACCTTCCCGCGACCCCGGTAGGCATCGGCCCTAGTGGAAACCCTACATTTGTGCTGACGACATCTCTTTGAGGCGCGCGTGGAATACAACGCGCCGTCGACCCGGGCCTGGTCCTTACCGGACGGTGAGCTACCCATTGCTCACCGTCCGCAAGCCCGCGCCTACGGTGGCCGGAAATCCGCCCGGGATTCCCGACGCCCAGGGCGTCTCCTGCGGCGGCTAGGGGCGAGAGGGCGCGAAATTCCCTCAACCGTCCCGCCTCCTCCTTCGCGAGCATTACTGCTTCTCAGAAGGAGGTGGCTGCTCATGCTCTCTCGCTCCGTACCATGGCCTAAACCAGGGCCGGACGCGAGAGATCTCTGCCGCCTTCACGAGGACACGGTGGTGCTCTGCCCAAGCTGGGCAGACCTTCACCGTATGCTCCACCGTGTCCTCCGGGCGATCCACACAGTGGTGACACCCGGGCGTTTCCTCCCGCCTTATCCGATACAGGAACCTCCCGAAGCTGCCGTGTCCGGTGAGGTCCTGCGTCAGGCGGAAGGTGAGGACACCGTGGCGCCTCTCTAGCCACTCCTCAAAGAGGTCCCCTCTTTGAGGAGTGGCTAAAGAGATTTACGCCGCAATTTTGGCGTGCCCAGCACTGGGTTGCGACAATCGCACTCTCCATGTCACCCTGAGAATGCCCCTATGAGGGTGACATGGTCATACTGATCACACCCCCTATAAACAAATCAAGATTTTTTTAAAACAACCCTCCGTTTTGGGGCAGTCGAGTAAAACGATCAAAACAGTTACTGAAGCGGAAATTTGACCTAATTGAAGAGGAATTACGAGAAAACTTAAGGTACATCAGATGGTAAACCTTTCTCACGCTTTGGTTAACGAACGAAGAAATCGATTGCAATGGGTTTTAGATTCACGACCCCTAAATTACGTAACCTGTCAAACAAATATTATCTTATAAAGATGAACCTAAGAAATCCCGACCGAAACAGAGCTGGTTTAAAAAATATCAACTAGAATTAAAATGTTAACGCAGAAAGTAATAATAACTATAGTATTAAGCGTGAACGATTATGTAAAAGAAAAAAAAAATCCTGACGGTGTCCCACTGCAGGGCGTACTCGTACAGCTCCTCAACTGAACAGCAGGTGACGCGACGATTATGCGACACACCAATACGGAGAGGCCTCTCTACGGACTCCAATGATTCTGTGCGGCTAGCCGTGACGAACCAAGTGCATGCAGATTCTAAGCTGGTAATAACGTACCGACCACCCGCATTCCTGATAGCTAGTCCGGTAAACGGAAAAAAAGCCGAAAGCGGACCTTTTCAACTGTTTTTACAACATATTCGAAGAAAGAGACATATTTTGCACCTTCGTTTTCAGAACCCAAATGCAGATATTCTGCTGATAACACGACACCGGAACTTGATTAGGGACACAGTTTTACAACAATTTAGAATTAACAGGCCAAAATAATAAATACGACTTGATCTTGATTTGATTCAATACATATTTTTAAAGTATCTTATTCTTTTATAGAATATTGACAGCTTTGTTTGGACTCATGCCAAATTTGAATATCAAATAATTAAGAATAAAAACTTGAAAACCAGCTAGAGACCAAAAAAGTTAACCTATGATAAAATAAACGAAATATAAAGATAAAAACAATTTGATTAGAACAAAAAACAAAAAAATAATAATTCTAAATCTCAAGGTTCGCTTCTTCCAATCAAGACTCAAATCGCACGTAATGCAAATCTATAAATGGTCAGTATAAAGCAGTCGCGTTTTGGGTCTGGCTGCGTGAGCGCAATATTCTTCTAAACAGTGGAATAGATTTTGATGCGCCTTCACCTTTTTTTGAGAACTTATTCCGGAAGGTTTAGAGTAAATAAATTGTATTATAATGAGCATGTATTCGCTAAGCAGGACATAATTTTCTTCTATGGTGCATGCTTTCAAACGTATTATACGCCGGCCGATGAGAGAATGCGTTCCTGTACAAAAGAAAACGTGTTTTACGAATTTAAACTTTATTAGTTCGTAATCGTGTCCAACTGACAGGTGTCAGGCATTATGCCGGCGGCCGTGTAGCGTTACAGCTGGCCCGTCACGAAAATATAAAGGTGAACCGTATGCCACGACTTAAAAAAAATACAAAGAGTAAAAAATTAACAGTAGCAGAAGTAGCCTGGAGTCAGGCCTGCGGCTGTTCCTGCGCCAAGTAGCAGTGAAGCCATTAGTCTGGGTAATGGCTGGTCCTACGCTGAGAGCCAGGAGTTAGGACCGCGGCGCCAGGTAGCAGGAATGCTCTGCAGTCAGGGCTGCGGCGTCCAATGCAGGGGTGCTCTGGATTCAGGGCTGCGGCGTCCTACGCAGGGGTGCTCTGGAGTCTGGAGTAGAGAAAAATACCACAGCCGAAATATAGATGGTATGTGCAGCGTGTCTGATCAATGAAGTGAAAATAAATTATTGCTACATTTCCGGTGGAAAATAAATAAAACGGTGAGTAAAAACTTCAAATAAAATCAATACGAACTAAAATGCCATAGAGCTAATCCATCTAGCTTACCTGCAAATTGCAACCATTGCTTACATGTATTTTGCAATACTGTTGTGTTTTTGCAGTACGGAACAGGGGTCTGCTTCTCCAAAATGCCTTAGATTTAATAGAACAAAACTGAGTTATCACGGCAATAATTAACGTCTTGTTCTGAGAGAGAAGTAGTAACTTCTCTCGAAAAAACGAGGTAGTTCTAAGTTTTATGTTAGAGGGTTTAGTTTCCTCAGTCCTTCAGGTAGACCATTGTGTTGTGCATGAGCCATGGTGGCCGTCCGTGGTTATTCCAACCAACCCACCTTCTTCCAGAAGCTGATTAAATCTCCTGGTCTATTTAGAATATCTGTATAGAATTTGGATGACCCGAAGGTTTCTGTTCTGGTTTGACGCTTGTGCATTCAAAGAGCACATACGCAACGGTATCTTTAGCCTCCATAGATGCCCTGCACAGGGGACTGACCGTTATGGCTACTTTGTGGAAGTGTTTATTTAATGAGCATCGTCCCGTTATGGTACCCGTCACCAGGCGCAGGCCATTCCTGTTCAGGCGTAATAGACGCCTGCTATCTAAGGATGACATAACTTCCCTGGACAGCCTGCAGCTCGGTGTCCAGATCCACCAGTTCTCCGCTTGTGTGTGGGTGAACTCCTGTAGCCACCTGCGTTTTCGTGATCTCTTTGGGCTGAGCTCAGGTCCGTCCTGGGCCATCATACCAGTGAACATATGTGATAATTGGTCGGATGTATAGCCAGTAAGTGACCTTGGGGCTAACCCTCAGTTTCTGCCAAACAGTTGCTGGCTTTAAAACGAAGTAGTAAAAGTCTCTTAATAGTTTAAACGATGAAACCACTACCACCGCATCCTGCTGATTAACAATAGAAATTTAAATGTAGAAATTAACAATAAAAATAGAAAACGCAATTATTGGCAAAACGCAGAACTTGGGACGGTAGCCATGGATTTACCATACTCAACGAGAGTATCTAAACGCAAAACCTGGGATGGTAGCTATGGAGTTACCATACTACCGGGAGTATGGTAACTCCATAGCTACCGTCCCAGGTTCTGCGTTTAGATAACGACAATAATTGCGTTAAGATATTGACAATAATTGCGTTTTGATAGTCAGATTTAATAAAATATTCGTTTTTTTTCATATAGTTTAACAAAAAAGCTATTGCATACAAATTAAAGCTTTGTAACTATTCATATAATACTTTCATTCATGGACGCTTCTGAATCAGTTTGTGGCTACAAAATATCACGCTATTCGCTATGGCGGATGAGCAATATTTCATTATGTTCGAATTATTCTACAGTTTACAGCAAATTCTAAAAACACGAGCCAAAAGGTTATTGCACATAATTATAGATTTAACCTTTTATATGACTATCATCCCGCAATACATTTATGGAGGTAAGTTATAGTCAATCATGAAATATATAAGAACGACTTATCTAATTTACTTCGAACAAATCAAATAGCTTAGCGGTTCGACAACTGCTTCGCAAATCTGTGGTTGTCAGTTTGATTCCCAACGATTGATCATTTCTGTGATTCTTTTTTTTACATTTCATCATACAATCTAATAAATAACATTATCGTGTCACAGTGTTTGTAATAAAACTCCTCCGAAACGGCTTGACCGATTCTTATGAAATTTTGTGTGTATAGTGGGGCTTGTGGCTAAGTAATAACAGCCGCACGGTTCGATCGATCAGGTTAAGCTACGCTTGCCACGGTTGGTCCGTGGATGGGTGACCATCTTTACACACCAAGACCCCTCCGTGCCTCGGAAAGCACGTTAATCCGTTGGTCCCGGCTGTCATTTGTAGATCTTTGACAGTCGTTACGGGTCGTCAGAAGCTCGAAAGTCTGACAACCAGTCGTACCAAAGGGTATCGTGTTACCCAGTAACTGGGTTGTGGAGGTCAGATAGGCAGTCGCTCCATGTAAAATACTGGTATTCAGCTGTATCCGGTAAGACTGGAAGCTGACCCCAACATAGTTGGAAAAGGCTAGGCAGGTAGGTGTGAGAATAGGACGTACACTTAGTTTCATAACCCTAAGTGATAAGGGTGGTCCAACCCAAAAAAAAAATTTTTTTTTTTTGATTTGTTATTAAAAATACATACAAACCTACATTTTCACCCTTCTACCACCAACCCCTATTTTTTAATAGCGATATTAGTACTTTAATAATTTTCTACTCTCGGCGGTTGCTAACTGATCACTTTTTTTTTTTTTTTGGGTGGGAAATCATCAAATGACTTCTCCCGCTCTGGGCGGAGCGGGAGGGTGTGTCAGACTCTTACTGACTAAAACCCACCCGTATTCCTTCTTGTTGCCTGTGTTGCGGGGGCCTCGGTGACCCATAAGTACCTTCCCGCGACCCCGGCAGGCATCGGCCCTAGTGGACCCCTACTATGTGCTGACGACATCTCTTTGAGGCGCGCGTGGAATACAACGCACCGTCGACCCGGGCCTGGTCCTTACCGGACGGTGAGCTACCCATTGCTCACCGTCCGCAAGCCCGCGCCTACGGTGGCCGGAAATCCGCCCGGGATTCCCGACGCCCTGGGCGTCTCCTGCGGCGGCTAGGGGCGAGAGGGCGCGAAACTTGCCTTTCCCTCAACCGTCCCGCCTCCTCCTTCGCGAGCATTACTGCTTCGCAGAAGGAGGTGACGGCTGCCCATGGCCTGAACCAGGGCCGGACGCGAGAGGTCTCTGCCGCCGATCGCCTCCAAGAGGACACGGCGGTGCTCTGCCCAAGCCGGGCAGATCTCCACCGTATGCTCCACCGTGTCCTCCGGGCGATCCACACAGTGGTGACACCCGGACGTTTCCTCCCGCCTTATCCGACACAGGAACCTCCCGAAGCTGCCGTGTCCGGTGAGGACCTGCGTCAGGCGGAAGGTGAGGACGGCGTGGCGCCTCTCCAGCCACTCCTCAAAGAGGGGACTTATCGCCGCAATCGTGGCGTGCCCAGCACTGGGTTGCGACAACCGTACTTTCCATGACGCCATGAGATCCCGCCGGAGCTCCGTCCGCTGTGCCGCGATTTCTCGCGGCAGTGGACTTACGCCCCGGCGTTTCGCCTCCTCGCGCCACTCCCATACGTGCGCGAGGACTTTTGCCTCCAGATCCCATGGCGGCAATCTGGCAAGGAGGCTCGCTGCCTCACAGGAGACCGTGCGATATCCTCGGACCATCCGGATGGCCATGACCCTTTGGGCCGCGCTCAGCCGGCGGGCTGGCCGCAGCGCCAGAGAGCGCGCCCATACAGGAGCCCCGTATAGGGCCATGGACCGCACGACTCCCGCGTAGAGCCTCCGGCAGGAGGCGTTTGGACCCCCTAGATTGGGCAGGAGCCGCTTTAATGCAGCGCCCGCCCACTTACCACTCGATCAGTTATTCCCGCCAGGTGTCTTCCGGTGTCACTTCTCAACCCCTTAAACAGCACAGAGTAAGAATGTGAACGAAGCCGGTATCCTGTCTTTCTCACACAAAGCTTTCTCTCACTCCCTAAAGTGTAGGGCATAAACCGTTGTCGGCCATTGTTAGTGATTATGCGTCGATCGTTGGAGTGACGCGAAACGACGAGAAAGTAAAATGATAAGTATAACTTATCATTTTACTTTCTCAGTGCAATTCTCATTAATAATAATAATAAAATATAGTCCCGAACGAATGAAATGAAATTGTTTATTCTGTAAATAGGATATCAGAATCACTTTTACACGTCACATTAAAAAAAAAAATAAGCTAGATGGAGTCGACATTTCCTATCTGACTACCCCTGAGGAGAAATGGTGAAACAAATTCAAGGCTCTTTTAAACTTCAGATATAATCTTGGTGAGATCATGTGAGGACCATGTAGATCCATGTCTGAAATGGTCTTTTGAGCAAAGTACCACACAAATTTGAGTGGACCTATCCAGTCAGTGCTAGCATTTGTCAGTAATTGTGTACTCAGAACTTATGGAGCTCAACGACGTCGCGGGAAGGTACTAAAGGGTCACCTCGGCCCCTGGCAATACAGGCAATGGAAGGAATACGGGTGGGTTTTAGTCAGTAAGAGTCTGACGACACACCCTCCTCCGCTCCCCCGCTCCGCCCAGAGCGGGAGAAGTTATTTGATGATTTCCCACACAAAAAAAAAAGGAGCTCAACGACTCGATGAACAATACCAAGGAAAGGACATTTGGATAGGCTGCATAAAGTACTCAAAAAGCCAGACTATCATTAAAACGGCAGCCAATCTCAAGGGGCATTAGCCAAGTACGCAGGAGATATTATAGAGCCCAAGTGTGTGCGCAAATACAGGTGCACGGTCAAAAGTGGACTGTACCATTTTTCAATAGCGGTAGAGTTGATGATACGAACCTCCGAAGGGAAGCCTGTAGGAATCGTATTATATGGTGCCTTCGCCACCGGCAAGAATATACTAAGTACTAAGACAAACAGGAAAGTTAAAATACTGAAATCGTAATCGACTGCCTCGACTCTAACTGCCTTGTTGGTCTAGTGGACTCAAGCGCGTTTACTGGGCGTGAAGTTCTGGGTTCGATTTCCAGCTCGGCCAGTGTTATTGAGCTTTTCCTTTTGGATTTTTTCAGTAGAAACCTGGAGTATGAATTTGTGCCCGGTTGAGGGCAAGTCTCTCCTCCTATTACATGGAACTTAAACATAACTGGCAAAATGTGGGTGTACTGGTACACCTGTGCCTTACCCTTTGGGAATACAGCACTTATGTTATAATAAGGTTATGTGTGCGAGGATTTTTCATTTAATCCTTTAGTAACATTTCAGAACCTTTTCCTGGTTTTCATCCATGCAAATCCGGCGATGATGAGTGTACTTATTAGACAATGCTATAAAACGAGTAAAATCCTTCGCTGAAGGCATTCCATCACTAGACGTAAAAAGAAAGAAAGAAAGAAAAATTGTTTATTCTGCACAAACAAAACGCACATTACAAAAATTTACGTAAAATACACACAACCATCAACCCATATAAATTTGACAATCCTGTCGATTACGTAATATTTACTCTTAAAAACTTAAAACTTACGCCAACTCTTTAAAAATTTTGGATCCTGTTACCTTTAAGTAAATCGACGCCAGTTCACCAAACCTGAAATTGACCCTGCATGACATTACCCTATCAGGTTTAAAAACTTGTAAACCACTGAAAGTGAAGGTACTCAACCTTTTTGTATTTTTAATAAAAAAATATTAATAAAAATACAAACATAAACTACACTAGTAACTCTAGGTACGATGAAAGTGTATAGCAAAAAGAAAAGGAAAAATCTAGCTAAATCGCGTACTCGCGCGACGATTGCTTCTATAGGACACTGCCTAACTGAGAGAGCAAAAATGTCAACACGCTAGATAATATACCTACTTAGCTATACTAAACCAGAAAATCGAACTAGCTCGTATAACTAGTATAGTTACTCATTTGTTAATATGACACATTGTGCTTTAATATAAAAAAGAGACTGACACTCCGGCAAAGATTTAAATCGTTAGATTTGCCCTCACAGTACTTCTGTCGCGATAACGTCCATTCTAAGAAGACTGAGCTCACACATTCCGTATAAGGCGTTTCTATGGCGACTGCGATACTGTGTCAAATTTTTTTTTTACAAAAAAAAATACAACCTGTTTCTAAAAAAACACTACGGAAGTCGGTGTGTTTGGATCTGTATTTTAGTTTTTTGCCACCGACTTCCGAAATTAAACTTATTTTTCACCTTGTAGTGTTTTTATGGAAGTCGTTTGTTTTTTTTTGTAAAAATATTTTTATTTTTCACTATTTAGTGGGTCAGTTTGTAATTTATCTAAGTTGTAAATGTCAACTGCTCATCACCTTTTACAAAATATTGCTTTTCTTGATGCAGGGACGTAAATTGCTGAGGAGTTCTCCTGGTAAGAACCAGGAGAACTGCAACTCACCATATGCATTGTGAAAAGCATAAATGGCTTAACAACCATATTAAAGTACCTTATCGAATCGCAACTCGTTAAATACTTATTATTAAGTAGTTCCGGTGGCCATCTGTAGTCTTCATCATCAATTGCAATCTTCATCATCAATCAATTGCACTTCAGCAAATGGTGCTTTCCAAGAGTAAATGTACAAGTTACTATAAATAATACCTAAATCGCTATAGGTGTGCCTTTAAAATTTGAGGATTTCCCTCGATTTTCATGAGATCCCCTCATCAGATTATGACTTGGTGACAATGGGACCACCTCGTCAGCATACAAGGGTACAGCATACAGCCAATAAAAAAAGTTCATTTTTTTAAATCGGTCCGCAATTGACGGAGAAATCGGCGAACATACATTAAAAAAAATATATATATAGGTATATATATAAACATGTCGAATTGATAACCTCTTCCTTTATGAAGTCGGTTAAAAATGAAACGAAATCACCACCATCTTTCAACGTGGTAGGGCGAATCTAACGATTTAAATCTTTGCACTCTTGCAAATCTTTGCATAAAAAGTAGTCAGGCAACTGGCAACGCGGCGCGGCGATAGAGTTGTTTTTAAAACTCGATTAGCCATTATCATTACGGCACTGAACTATAAACTCTCCAAAAATAGAAATGTTGAATTTATCGGCTTGCAAAACAGTGAGTAAAACGACGTCTAATCGAGATTATCTTCAAAGATTCATGTACGGATCATCATTCTCCTGCCCTTACCCGAATGTTCCATACTTCTCTATTAGCCGTCATCTCGGTAGTCACCCCATCTTTCACGGAGTCCATTCATCGTTTTTTTAGTCTTCCCCTACTCATATAGCCTTCCTCATTCATATTCAGAACTTTTCTCACGCCATTTTCCTCATTCCTCCGTATCAAATACGGATAAATCAACGATATATAGTTAATTATATTTCTAAAAAGATACACGATGACTTCATTGTTTTTCTATCAGGTCATACTGGTTTTGCAACATCAACAATTCTAATTAATAATTAAGAATATTAATAATAACGAAACGTCTAGTTGATGTAACTGGTGTCCGAAAAGCTGGCGGCTTTCTCGCGCAACGCATCAGCATTGCAATTCAGCGAGGAAATGCCGCCAGCACCCTCGGTACAATGCCTCGAGGGCCTTTTTTAGGTTTAACTTAGTTTTAATTTAATTTAGTTAATGTTAATAACAATCTTGTAATTTGGTTATGTAAATAAAAGATAGTAAATTAATAATGAATTATCATTTTTAAAGATAAGGGCCAAACTTTTAATATTAGACTGGTTTCATATTATGATTTGTAGGCCTTAACAAACAGACTTAGCAATGATACTTTATTGCGCAGATTATGTTAAGGCGTTACGATAATCCTGTCAAATCCTATCAAAGAAACCTTGCTGATGCAGGCGCCCGTTCCGCGGTTTTTACTAGGAGCATTCTCAGAAGGTAAATACAGGAGTGAAGTCATTGTATTAAAAATGTGCATGTAGGTACTTTATTTTCCAGGCATGTTGCAGCTAAATCCCAGATGGTCTTAGTAACTCAAATTGCTTTAAAACTTGACGGAGATGATGAAATGAATGGAAATTTGCTCGATTTAGAATAAAAAGGAAAAGGATAAGCTCGTGTAATCCGTAAGTATGGCTAAGATTACTTATTTATGTGTTTGGTAAATGGCTAAATGAAGTTTTTCTTAGAGCTTTAATAAACAGGGTGCAGAACGGCCCCATTAAAACCCTAAAAGGCTTAATTAAATATTGAAACGCCAATATTTTTTTAAGTACCTTGATAAAACATTTTATTTTAAGTCGCTTGCCTGAGCGCTGTGTCAAACCAATTCAAATGTGGATGCGTTGTTTGGAGGGGCAGCAAACCATTTTTAAGCGACATCTCAAACACATTTCTTTCTTTTACGATAAATACTTCAATTAGATTTTAATCTTAACTTCTAAAGCTGCGTGTGTATCCACTTGAGCAGCCTTAGGACGAGCTACTCGAATTTAGGTAATAACCTATAACCTACCAATATAACACTAACAAATGGTCGTGGTCTTTTATAGCAATAAAGAAGGAAAAGATGGGATTCTCCTTCTGCGAAGCAGTAATGCTCGCGAAGGAGGAGGCGGGACGGTTGAGGGAAAGGCAAATTTCGCGCCTTCTCACCCCTAGCCGCCGCAGGAGACGCCCTGGGCGTCGGGAATCCCGGGCGGATTTCCGGCCACCGTAGGCGCGGGCTTGTAGACGGTGAGCAATGGGTAGCTCACCGTCCAGTGAGAACCACGCCCAGGTCGACGGCGCGTTGTATTACACGCGCGCCTCAAAGAGATGTCGTCAGCACAAGTGTAGGGGTCCACTAGGGCCGATGCCTGCCGGGGTCGCGGGAAGGTACTAAAGCATTACCGAGGCCCCTGGCAACACAGGCAACGGAAGGAATACGGGTGGGTTTTAGTCAGTAAGAGTCTGACACACCCTCCCGCTACGCCCAGAGCAGGAGAAGTTATTTGATTATTTCGCAAACAAAAAAAAAAAAAATTGTAAGAGGTGGTTTAGGTAGAACTAGGAGCGTGGGGATTCGCACAAGAAAAGAAAGGAAAGTGTCCAGCAGTGGGCTGAATTTGGGCTGTAGATGATGATGGTGAAGAGCTGGTTCCAATTTGACACAGAATAAACTAAGGACCTCTCTTTTCCGTGCCTGCAGCTAAAAATCCCATGACAGCTTTTCTTTTCCTATAATTAAAGCCAAAACAAGATGCAAGTTTCTTACCTGTGGCATAAAATAAAATTTAAAAACAACAAATGAGTTACATCGCCTAAAGTTTGAACACTATTCAGACGGTCTTACCGACCTTATCGTATGCCACAGGCAATAACATTGCACCGTGTAGAACAGTCTTTATACATATTTTTCAGATACCATATAACTAATATTGTATTTTTTTTCCTAGGTCAGGTTGCGGATGACCTTATCAAGAACAATGGAAATTAAATGATCCAGGAGATTGGATGCAATGTGTCCAAAGCCGCTAATAAAGAGATGATGGGAAATATAAACAGATTCTTAGGAAAACTGCCTTAAATAATGAAATATCGCTTGATTGAGCACGAAATCAATAATAACAGTGATTGTGTATTAAAAATATTATCTCTTTGGTTTGTTCTTCAATTGTCTTAATTGTTCCCGTTCATCTGTAGATCTTGGCGAGATCATTTAATGTACAAATTGTAATTTTAACCGATGTTTTTAGGGCTACTATAGGTAAATACACCTCTGCCTTACCCTCCGCGGAATACAGGCGTAATCTTATGTTATTTAGAGCCTTTTTTTTCATACTAAACTGGTAGGTATGTTTGATATTAAAATGCTACGTGAATAAGTCAATAAACTCCTATGAAGTACAGTATTTATTTTGAGAAGGTTATTTAGAATTTTAGACATGTACTGACAGAACAATGAACAATGAAATTGGTGACAATTTTGGAAACATGAGTAAAGTAAAGGTATATTTGGATTGACGTTACCTACAATTATTACTTGAGTGAGTCGCTAGATGCAATAAGTTATTATGTAGGTATACATGAAAAGTAACCAAAAAACCAAAGACTTGCCAAGTGCGAGTAGAACACGCGCACTCTGTATTTTACCACGAAAACTAAAACCTCTATGGTTTATCTTATTTAAATGATTTGATTTGATCGTGTCATATACACTCTAAACATGACTCTTATTAGACATGTGACATCTACAAACCCGCACTGGGCCCGTGTGGTGGGTTACGGCCCACTCCCTCTCACAGACTGGAGGCCTGTGTCCCAGCAGTGGGAACATTATAGGCTGATTATGCATTTACACTCTGTGAAAATTTCACTGCCTCGCTATTACGGTTCTAAAGATCAAAGCCCTGTGACAGACAAAAATGGCCTATGTTTAGTAGTGAGAAAAAACCATCCAAAAAAAGAAAATGAAGTAATTAATTAAGTTGTTTTTAACAACACCTTTAACTTTTTTGTAAATATTGGGAAAGCTCACGCTGAACAGATTCTGAAACATTGTGACCTTTCCAAAAATCAAATAATAACTGTAAAATTTGCTATGCTGGACACTGATGAAGATGAAATAACCCGAATCATTTCTAGGCTAAAAGATGACTGTGCAGTTGGAATGCAGTTGTGATTCCTATATTTAAATCGGGAATCAAAAATTTAGTTAATAATTATAGGCCCCATATTCAAAATAAATTCATTTACGTTACTCGTTCGTGTTTGGGTCACAGAAACTCATGTGTGTACTTGAAAAACACAGATGACATTCTTAGATGACATTTTCATAATTATTAAAGATGAATAATGAATATTTTATACATACATTGGTGATTTATTTTACTTCCTCTTCTCCCTTTTTTAAAAGGTACCTACTGCTTCTAAATTCAGGATATTGGATGTAGAGACTTGTCTTCGACTGTAGCGACTGTCCAGGGCGTGCCAAACGTGTCAGATATTCGACACGTCACACTTGGAGACTCTCTTCTTGAACTCCATGCATAAAACCATTACACAAGCGAAGCCGTTCAAAAATATTTCGCAAATAACACCAAAAAACCACAATGTTATTAATGTAACCTCACTTTTACTACGAGTATACTTCATATAACTTGATTCCTGGATAGCCAAATTTCACCAAATTTTAGTGAGGCCTTGTTATTATATCCTCTTACTAATAAGGCTAGTTTGGTTGAGTTAACACCTGTGCCCAGAAACCTATGGAGTCTTTCCCTTCTCCTTTCAACTTAATCGGTACAGTACATTCGGAGCAAATTGGTGGTGACAGATGGACAGACACACGAGTGATCCTATAAGGTTACCGTTTTTACCTTTTGAGGTACGAACCTTAGAAACTGACAGCTTTTTCAATGGTTTGGTTCGCAATGTAAATGTAATCGTCTGTGGTGTAAATACTTTTGATTTATTGCCTTTAACACATAAACTTCATGAAAGATGCAAATATATAAAGTGGAAAGTGGTTTGCAGATTGTTGAGGGAGAGCAATTAAGTGGTTTGTAAGATATTTTTAGATTATAGTCATTTGATACATATAGGATAAGGTCGTCACGTCTAGTTTAGGCACCAGTCTCCCACAGTATAATTATTGCCGTTACGTATTTTGTATTGATACCTCTCTAATGTACCTATATTGTGGTGAGAAAATAAATCATTATTATTATTAATAATAATATAATTTAATGCATGAATTTGCTGACTACCCCTGAGAAGAAATGGCGAAAATAACTCAGAGGTCTTAAAGTCCAAGCATTATCCTGGTCAGATCACGTGAGGATCATGTAGATGTATGTGGTGTCTGAAATGGTATTTTGAGGAAAAAACCACACAGATTTTATTGGGCCTGTCCAGTATAGTGCACTCAAATTTTGCCAATTATGTTATAAGTTCCAAGTAACTAATAAGAGGCGAGCCTATTGCCAAATAATCTTTTATAAACCTGATTTTGAGATATTGAATCACAATAAAATTATGTGTAGGTAAAAATTTCGTACTTCGACATTAGTACCTACCTTTGATTAAATAAAGTAAATATAAAGTTAAAAACAATTTGATAAGAACAAAAAACTAAATGCGAATGATTCCAAAACAAGACTCAACAAAAGTAACGCAAATCTATAAATAGCAAGTATAAAACAAAGTCGCGTCTCGTGTCTGTCTGGTGTGATCGCAATGTTCTTTTAAACAGCGCAACGGGTTTTTATGTGTCTTCAACTTTTTTACCCGACTGCCCCAGGAGGGTAATTTTTTTCGAGAGTCTATTTCTTTGGCACGATCTGTAGCCTAAACGGCTTGATGGATTTTAACATAAGATGTGTCCTTAGATTCGTCTTCATTGTGGAAGTGTCATAGGCTACATAATGTTCATATATTGCGTCTGCAAATACAAAAAAAAAACCGGCCAAGTGCGTGTCGGACCACGCACAATGAAGGGTTCCGTATTTGGGATTACTTCGGACGAATTTATTCCAAAAACAAACTTAACATTGTAGTTGAAAAACCTGTTCTACCATATATCGATATATGCCACGGTCAATTCTCCAACAGCAAATTTAAGTTGGTTGACTATTACTCGTTAACTTGTAAAGCCTACTTAGTCGTGATAATTTTCCTTTTCATTTTATTATATGTACTTCCATGCACTTTTCACATCTCCATAAACAACCATTTAGCTACCGGGGGTGGGGGGGGGGGGGGCACACTTGACTCTAACAAGAATTAGCACTTTAATGCTTAATATTACACAAGTGGATCCTTGAATCGAGTGTTGTTCTGACCTGCAATATTTTTTGAACGGCCTATCCAGCGATAACCCACACCACGAGAAAAAGAAATATCATCCCCTATACCGTAAAAAAAAAAATCTTCTAGATTTTATTTTAGCATTTTGTCGGCGTGATTAATATGCATACCTATGCCAAATTACAGCTTTCTAGTGCTAAGCATCTCTGAGCTACAATGGGGACAGACAGGGCAGTCGGACATGGCGAAACTATAAGGGTTCCCTGTTTACTAAGGAAACATAAAAAAGGGAGGGAAAGGTTTTTTAAAATAAATTACAACAATATTAATATCAAATAAAAGCTAGTAATGAGTCAATTCCATATACAAGGTGTCGTTTTGCATCCCCGTCGAATTCAAGGAGGTAACTACTAACTATGCTGATTCTCGACACGAATAAATAATAAAATAAGTCCGTAAATAAAATAAAATATGTCCGTTTTTTTTTTTTTTTTCAAATTCTCGGAAATCGGCATGTGTGGGACACGCATGTTAAAACGCGGTCTGTGATACCGCACTGTAACTGCTCTTTTACACACACACTACCGCATACGCAACGGGGTGATTCTGTTCTGTGAAAGTGGTGTATTCTAAAATACTGTCAAACTTAGACGCCCGACACACGTCAACCGTCCCGTCCTTCATAATATGTCTCCGGTAGTTATTCGTCAAGATAACTTCGTCCATAATTGCGCTGACAGAACCTTCAGTTTCCACGAGAAGGTCCCCGAAACGTAGTCAGGATACGCACGCTAAGAAATCTACACCAGGCTCATGAAGAGCACGATAGAAGCACCCGTGTAGCTCCCTGCTTTGCCATATCTCCTTGCGGTCATCGGTAGTAAGTACTACAGGTTTACGCCAGTTCTCTTTAGACATGGAGAGCGAGTCACCCCGCTCTCCATGGCTAAAAAGAACTGGCGCCCGTTGTCCACTGCGACCAGTGAAAAAATATTCCCTGAGACTGCACACCTCGCGGTTGCGAAGGGTCTTCACATTTAAAAAGCCTCGACCCCCGCACTTCCGCGGGATGTACAGTCCCATCACCGATAATCGTGGGTGATGTATCCGGTTTGCGGTCAACAGTGTACGGACCCTCCTATCCAGGGCGTCGAGTTCGGCTGAGTTCACTTGATTATGCCAAAAGAGTACATCATAACTGGCATGACCCAACCGATGTAAGCGCGCACCTTGTTTCCGCCTGAAAGAAGACTTATAATGAATACATTCTTCAGGCGATCAAAGAAGCGCTCCTTCAACGATTGCTGTATGTCAGTAACGTTGATGCCTAACGCTTCCGGCATACCTAATTACTTACAGCTTTCGGATGACGACAGGAATCTGAAGTATATGGAATCCGAAAGTTGAATTCCCTCGGAATCCATAATATCCCCTCGCTTCACATACATGACTGCACATTTGTCCACCACAAACTCCATTCTAATGGCGCCACTGAAAGTTTCAGTTACCTTCAGTAGTTCCATCAGTCGCAATTTGTTGTTGCAAAGATTTTCAAGTCATCTATGTAGAGGAGGTGAGATATGACCTGACCACCTCTCCTTAACCCATAGCCTAGATCTGAATCCTCCAGCAGCTTAGAGGATTCAGGGCTATGCAGAACCAAAGTGGACTCAAACTGTCGCCCTGAAATATTCCCCTTATAATGCATACAGGCTCATCATTCGCCTGGATCTTTCGATACCCTGGATAGCAAAGGACGATCTTCCATTGCCCCATACACGACCCAAGGAAGGTTCGTAGAGTTGCATCTATCTTGTACAACTCCAGCACTCTCGTGAGCCATGTATGTGGCACCGAATCGTAGGCCTTCTTATAATCTATCCAACATGTCGACCGATCCTTACGAGATCGATGAACTTGTTGGCTAATAGCCATGTCGATGAGGAGTAGCACCTTAATACCGCGGGACCCGTTCCTACATCCATTTTGAGAGGCAGACATAATCGAATTACTGTCAATGTGTGTATTAATTTTCGCTCTTAAAATGGATGTAAGAAATTTATTGGCCGACGACAAACACGTAATCGGTCTATAATTCTTGGGTTCCGCGAGACTTCCTGACTTACGGAGAAGGTGAGTAACGCTTGTAATTAGAAACTGTGGTAGCGACCCAGACTCTAAGGATGACTGGAACTGAGATGCCAGGCAAGTGTGTAAACTAATCGGCGATTTCAAGCAGAAGTTGTGCAGTCCGTCCGGTCCCGGTGATTTCCAATTTGGTAACGGGCGAACTGCTCTGGCTTCGTATAATGGTGTTATCAGAACTGGTTCCATTTCTGGTATAGTTTCACACACTCGCTCGACATCCTGCATCGACTGGATGCCTCAGCGTGACAGACAGGCACTGACCAGATGCTGCGCCAGAATGCACTCGTGGTGGCATCATCCGGGTGGCACGCGTCCCTCACATTTTGTTCAGGTCGCTCGCAAGCTCTGTATACCCACCTTTCATCGCTTTAGAACATGCGATTCTGCACGTATCGATCACCCGCCGCTTATACTGCCGAATACGGCTCGCCCATGCACAGACTTTCTGCTTCAGGAAGTCGATACGCTCTGAGACACGGGTCATGTATTCTCGAGAGCTGATTCCAGTCCTCGAGAACGCCCGTTTCACAAAGCGCATCACTCGTGGTCGTGTATTGCCCTCCCTGAAGCAGTATAGTTTGCCGATGAGTACCCTGGCCCCATCGGCTGGCTCTGGCTCAATCCTGCACTGCCAGGCTGGTACGGATGGTTTTGGTCGAGTAGCTCCGTCACAATTTGGAACAGCCTCGCAATACAGGATCAAGTGTGTATCAGAAAGATCCTCGCTGCTTTCGAAAAAAAAAATTTGCTGCGACTCCAAGGCACACACCAACGCTCTATTTTTCATATGCGTGGGTAAGCGTGGTAATCGGGGTCTAAGTTCGGTCAGAGTGGACCTATGCTCGTGAAACGCATCTTCCAGTTCACTCCTCAATCGGACGTTGTACTGGCTACTTACTGTGGCCACTCTATCATTCCTTCTCTTCAACACCATGATTGGACCACGGTGGGATTGAACCAACGGTTGACATTTGTACCGCGGTTTGTGCCAGAGTTAAGACGATATAGTTGCTCAGTACCTCTGAGCGCAGCCTGTCAAGTGCGGCATCGTCCAACCCGTGATTGCGTTGGATGACCCACACCTGATCCGATAGTCGTTGGGCCGTGACGTTGACGGTTGTTTCTAGATCCTGGAACAGAGACAGCATCCTAACACGGTACGCAGTGAGGTTAGTTCCCCCCTCTGTAGACCCGTAATATGCGCGCATGACGTTCTCGTTCATAGTCTCATGCGCTGCACACAACCACCGGCAGCGGGGACCCGGCTCGTGGCCGGTTGGTCCCTAAGTCTCAAGCTTCTCGGTGGCCGGCCTCACCCCTGCCGACGTACAGGAGTTGGCGACGTCAGCGGGGAAAAATAATCGCTCGAGCTCGGCACAACTACCGCGGCCAGTGTTGTCACAGCGCTCACGGTGGCGCTGGGTACCGGCGGCGGCAGCGAGGCGGAGCTGAGCGAAGAGTCCGGAGGTGGTGGGCGTGCTCGTGCAGCTGATCTCATCAACATATTATCAATTTCATTTTCATCCTCATACTTCCTGTTTTGTGCCTGTCATCTCCGATTCGGCATTTTTCTATTATGATTTATTAATTTTTCTGTTTTTTTTTTTAATTATATTGTGATTTTATTTGTTTCAGGTTGAATTCTGAATTCTCTTAAAATAAAATAACTGCGTCTAAAATTAATAAAAATATGAAAATTGTGAAAACAATTTTTTGACTTTCTGTTAACGTTGGTGTTGCCAGCTTTTATTATCATTTTTTTTTTTTAATCGCGACCATGTCGTCCCGGACCTTTGGAAAGCGCACGAGGGGCCGAAGCCAACTCGCAGAGGCCCCTTGGACAATTGTAATGGCATGAGGCACCAACGGATTTATTATTATTATTATAATAGAAAGAAATTATTATTATTATTATAAGAAATCTCAATGTTTAGTTAAGTCGTAAAAACCATGCGAAGCACAGGCGAACCCCTAGTTTTTTTTAAATAAATTAGATACACCTATTTACCATATTTATGTACCTATACCAAACAACTGTTAGAGTAATAAACACGTCTAATGCATTCTTACTGAATACTGTAGGGTTCATATTAGGGTCAATGTGATAAATGGCTAAGACATTACCACATTGTCCGAAACTTTGTGTAACGGGTTGTTGAACTTATGTCACCGAGGTCTAAAATCTAGTATCGTTTGGTCGGAGAAGGGGCGGGACGGGGAGGGGAGTTAGGGGGTGTGCCCCGTGCCACCTGGCACCACTCCCATGAAAAGGTAATGCACCGTACTTGAGAAAAACAAATTATTGTAAACTAACCTCGAAACACTTAAAATCACTTAAAAGGCGTAGTACGAGGGGTGAAAGGAGGGAATGTAGGGGAGGTGCCCCTGCCTTCTTTTTTTTTTTGGTGGGAAATCATCATATAACTTCTCCCGCTCTGGGCGGAGCGCGAGGTGTGTCAGACTCTTACCAACTAAAACCCACCCGTATTCCTTCCGTTGCCTGTGTTGCAGGGGCCTCGGTGACCCATTAGTACCTTCCCGCGACCCCGGCAGGCATCGGCCCTAATGGACCCCTACATTTGTGCTGACGACATCTCTTTGAGGCGCGCGTCGAATACAATGCGCCGTCGACCCGGGCCTGGTCCTTACCGGACGGTGAGGTCGGTGAGCTACCCATCGCTCACCGTCCGCAAGCCCGCGCCTACGGTGGCCGGAAATCCGCCCGGGATTCCCCGGGATACGCCCAGGGCGTCTCCTGCGGCGGCCAGGGGCGAGAGGGCGCGAAATTTGCCTTTCCCGCCCCTGCCCCCTGGAACCACTCCCATGAAAAGTTAACGCACCGTTCTTGAGAAAAACAAATTATTGTAACCTAACCTAAAAAAAAAAATAACCTCGAAGGGGGTGAGGGCATGTGATGCAGGGAATTTGTATTGCGTTGTCACTTTTTTGTATTTTTTTTTCGAATTTTGAACCGTTTCTTTCGAAATCCATTGACCGTGACTGACTCCGACCGATCATGTGTATAAGGCAGAAAAGAACTGGCAGTGGTAAAAGAACGTAACGTCCAATCAACCTTTTTGGAACTCCGACATCAAGCCGAGTTGGTACTCCAACAAGCCAAGTTGGTACTCCAACACCCTGAGTTGGAACTCCAACGAATAGTGGCGGCATTTCACCCAGCTTGCCCGATTCTCCGATGTAATATCCACTAAAATGTCTCGAAAAACTCCTGCCAGACATCAAGACGTGCTCCTGAATTCTGCAAGTATTGTTATCATCGATTATTTCCCCACGTAGATGATAAATCGACAGTTATGCCAAAACTGCTTAAGGTTCCGTTCGTTTACCTAGTGTGAAAAATGTGCAGTCTATTTGTGCTATAATGACAAACGCAAAAAAAAACATAATCAATGATTTCTCATAGTATAATTGCTAAACGCATGCGAAGCCACATATGCATGGACGATCATGTACTACCTTTCAATTGCTTTGACAGTACATACCAAGCCTTATATGACTGTGCTGTTATTTCAGCAAAGTCATTGTAATTTTTTTTTCGATCTCTACTTCTTATTGTAGCTCAATAAAACAAGATGCAAAAAAAAAAATTGGTTTACTCTTTTCATAATTCATGCAGTAAGGGGTTGACTAGATTGCCGCCATGGGATCTGGAGGCAAAAGTCCTCGCGCACGTATGGGAGTGGCGCGAGGAGGCGAAACGCCGGGGCGTTAGTCCGCTGCCGCAAGATATCGCGGCACAGCGGACGGAGCTCTGGCGGGATCTCATGGCGTCATGGAAAGTACGGTTGTCGCAACCCAGTGCTGGGCACGCCACGATTGCGGCGATAAGTCCCCTCTTTGAGGAGTGGCTGGAGAGGCGCCACGGCGTCCTCACCTTCCGCCTGACGCAGGTCCTCACCGGAGACGGCAGCTTCGGGAGGTTCCTGTGTCGGATAAGGCGGGAGGAAACGTCCGGGTGTCACCACTGTGTGGATCGCCCGGAGGACACGGTGGAGCATACGGTGGAGGTCTGCCCGGCTTGGGCAGAGCACCGCCGTGTCCTCGTGGAGGCGTTCGGCGGCAGAGACCTCTCGCGTCCGGCCCTGGTTCAGGCCATGGTACGGAGCGAGAGGGCATGGGCAGCCGTCACCTCCTTCTGCGAAGCAGTAATGTTCGCGAAGGAGGAGGCGGGATAGTTGAGGGAAAGGCACGTTTCACGCCCTCTCGCCCCTAGCCGCCGCAGGAGACGCCCTGGGCGTCGGGAATCTCGGGCGGATTTCCAGCCACCGTAGGCGCGGGCCTTACGGACGGTGAGCAATGGGTAGCTCACCGTCCGGTAAAAACCAGGCCCGGGTCGACGGCGCGTCGTATTCCACGCGCGCCTCAAAGAGATGTCGTCAGCACAAAAGTAGGGGTCCACTAGGGCCGATGCCTGCCGGGGTCGCGGGAAGGTACTTATGGGTCACCGAGGCCCCCGCAACACAGGCAACAGGAAGGAATACGGGTGGGGTTTAGTCAGTAAGAGTCTGACACACCCTCCCGCTCCGCCCAGAGCGGGAGAAGTTATTTGATGATTTCCCACCCTTAAAAAAAAAAAAAGGGGTTGACTAGCCTACTGTTGAAAAGTCATCAAAAACTTCGAAATCGAACCACAAACTGAACTTTATGTGTATTAAATTAAAAAGTAAGTAACTTATGTAAACAAATATGTATTTTTCGAAAAATAACTTTAATATTACCCATTAAAGTAATTTTTCCAAAAATACATATGTGTTTACATAAGTTGCAAACGCAGGATATACACTCAACTTTGAACAGTGATGGATCACCGGGATCATATGAGCAAGTACCTACTCCTGTTCCTGAACTTGGCCCTTTCAGTACTTACCTAATTCGAGATGGAAAAGCCGATAGATAACACTTTGACCGACCCAGGAATCAAACCCAGAACCTCATCATACTCAGCAGTAGCGTTTTCGAACACTAGACCAACGAGGCAGGCACTAAAATTGTATCTGCTTCTGCGAGGATCTTGATTCAATACCATCTAACATCAGCAGGCATAGCATGACACTCTCTATTTCTTCGAAGAATAGACACGGCTTTTTCTATACAAAGTGACATTTCGTTTCTCAGTTTTTGACATCTCACCGTAGAAATCCTTCTACAATCTGTCATCTTGTCTTTCGTTTTTAACGATCTTTGTCTAGGTCCTTTTTTATGTAGAAAGATTTCTACGAATACTGTAATAGAAAAACATGTTATCCCATACATATGCACGATCAATTCTCCAACTGCAAATTTAAGTTGGTCGACTATTACTCGTTAACTTGTAAAGCCCACTTAGATGTGATAGTTTTCCTTTTAATTTCATTATATGTACTACTGCCATGAATTTTTTCACATCTCTATAAACAACCATTTAGCAGGCAGGAGAGGAGACACTTGACTAATAAAAGTGAGCACAGTATTGCTTAATAAGACGCAAACGGACCCTTGTATCGAAAAGTGGTGTTAACAGACCCACAATATTTTTGAACAACCTCTCCAACGATATCCCACATCATGGGATAGACGAGAAAAATAATATCATCCCCACATTACGTGCAAGGGTACCGTAAAAAAAAAATATTTTAGCACTTTGTCGGCGTGATTAATATGTATATCTATGCCAAGTTACAGCTTTCTAGAACTAAGCGTCTCTGAGCTACAGCGGAGACAGACAGACAGACGGACGGAACGGCGAAACTGTAAGGGTTCCTTGTTTACTACAGAACCCTAAAAGTGATAGGGCATAGCTATTGCTGACGGGCCTGACGAAAGCCCCATAATGAGGCATCTTATAAACACAACACTCTCAGTGTACTATCATAGCAAATAAATTAAATTGATTCACATCTAGAATTGTATTTTTTTTTGGAGTGCAATTGGATCTATGTCTTTTAAATAAATAAATTCTTATTATTACTATTATAGCAAAAACTATTATTAGATAGTCGTTGCTATGCCCTATCACTTTTTCTATACTTAACATAAGTAAGTAAGGTAGGTATCCGTAAGACAGGTTCAATATTTTTTTGTTTTGGAATCTACCTCAGGTTTTTAACATCAGATCTCTGTAGTCGGTAAGGCCATTAAAAAGTACCTATTTTGATTGAAGATGAACAAAACTTGTAATGGGTACTGGTTGGTTTAAGTATCCTGCCGCAGTATTTAGACACATTTAATATTTAAAAAAGACAATATTAAATATTATTAGAAAATTATTACAGAGATAAAATCTAGCCAAACAACGATTGAAATCAAACGTCATTTAATCAAACTAGGCTGAGAATAAGCACTTTTTCAAAGTCAAAATTACATAAAACAGTCCCACAAAACGCCTGCCCTTCACCACTTCCTAGTGTTTTAGCTGGGAAGAAGAAATGGTGCCACAAACCCCGCAGCAGCACAGCTGTCTGTTCAGTTAAAAAAATCTTATTTTAGAAAATACGATATTTTATTCAAATAAACTTAAACCTTTGTATTTATTTATTTTCTCAAACAAAGAGAAAGACAAAATATAACGGGCAGACAGACATCTATGCACCTAACGAAAGGACCCTTAAGAAAAAAATACACTTAAAAATTCTGATCTAACCGAACAAAAAAACAAGGCGCAAAGTCAACGTCCTTTAGATCTTTGTTATTTAATATAATCAATTTTTATTAAAGGCTACAAGTGACTCCGTAAAGAAAGAAACTAGTTTTTCTACATCGCTCACGTATATATAGATAGGTTTTAATAAGCTATATATGTATGTGGATCTTTGTTGGTTGGTATATACCACGGAATAACTCGGAATCAGACAGTTGTGTCCAAGTGAACAATTTTATTTTTCGAAAATGTATTCTCGTTATTCATTTTTGGTGCTTTTATTGAGCGTATTTTATTCAGCAAATGCCGCGTCAGGTACGTTATTTATTTTCTTTTTTATTTCTTAAACAAAAATATTTCATTTTTATGGTGTACATAGAGAATAATTCTATTTTATTCTACTTTAAATATTTTCGCAAATAAAAATTTAGTTTCAAATTATTGTACAAATTATACATCTAAAAAAGAATAACACAATTTGATTTTTTTTAAATTCCAAATTGCCTTTTCGATGAAAAAAATCTTTAAATATTTTTTGAACTTATTCGTGTAAATAATATTCATCAATTAACAATAATCATGGCTAATTTTTGCGGGAATAATAAAAAAACCATTACAGTGTTAAAAAAAGCAAAAAAAAAAAAAAACTCTTTTGTTAACTAAAACCCTACTCTATGCACAAAATTATCAACAAAACACATTTTACAGCGCCGTTCATAAAAAAATGCAAAGGGGACGATTCAAAATGCATTAAGGAGAGCGCACAGAGCGCGATCCCAATATTTACCAACGGCATCCCTGAACTTGGAGTGGAGAAGCTGGATCCCTTCACCATGAAGAGTTTGGACGCCAGCTCCCCTGGACTCACACTGCTTCTCAGGGACATCACTGGTACTGGGCTTAAGGATTGCATCGCTAAGAAAGTGCAGTGAGTATTAAATTTTTGTTTTATTTTTTCATGTATATTTTTTGGTACAGCTCAGTTTTTTTGTGCCTAGACTGTGATATTAGGCCCACATAAATAGGTTAGCAGACTTCCCATAATCCTACTACCCATAGAAAGTACAGATGTTTCAGTGTCATGAAATTAGAATAAAGCCTTTAGAAATATTGCTGTACAAAGTCATGGGGCAGTACCGTAAATCGGGGTGAATAGGGATGCAGAATAAAATGTTAAAACTTAAGTTTGCTTCTACGAGCTACAATACTTATTAACAAAGACCAAATACGATAGCCTGAGTACCGTGAGACAGGGTGAATAGGGATGCAGGGGTGAATCGGGACGACACTTTAAAATGGATTTTAACGTTGAAATAATACAGTTTGCTGCCAACAAGGAAAGTTAGTCGTTTATTATTATACAGTACACATTTGAGTCCTTTTTGGCAACAAACTATTTTATTTCGACGTTCAAATCCATTTTAAAGTTTCGTCCCGATTCACCCCTGCATCCCTATTCACCCTGTCTCGGGAGACACCGAGTACCGTGGTACTCAGGCTATCGTATTTGGTCTTTGATAATAAGTATTGTAGCTCTTAGAAGCAAACTCAAGTTTTAACATTTTTCATAACTTTCTAAAAAGTACTCTTCCAGCAATTATTCATGAATATCCCCAATAGGATTAGTTATATCTTATAAAGTTGTTATTTATTTGAAGTGTCATAAAAAGTCCAGTAAATATTTTTATAATGTTTTAAACATGTATGCTTTTTATAGCTGTTAAAGTATTTTTTTCCGCCTAAAACTAATAAAAAAATGCATTACCTATTTGATTCTAAAGCTATAAATGATAAACTGTTTCTTATTTTAGACGTGATATTGGAAAATCAAAACTTAACGTCAAACTTCAGTGCACCGTTGACTTCAAAGGGAAATATGAGATGAAAGGAATTCTGCTCATCCTCCCGATCGAAGGAAAGGGAGACGCTCACGTTATTCTGAGTAAGTACCTACTAACGATAAAATTAAAAAAGCATTAAGAGTCCATAATACCTAAAATTGCATAGCATGATCCATCTAAAATATTTCAGCATTCACTTTGAAATAAATATGTGGTATGGTATGGTTAAAGATTAATGTTAATTAATAAGATTAATATAACGTTTGACGAAAACAAGATTCCATAAAATTTCTCGAGAGAAAAAAGTTACAATGTTACCTCCAAATTGCACAATGAACCGCTAGTATTAAAAAAAATACTACAAATTAAATCAAGAAACTTTGCAGAAATCTGAAGTAAATATGAAGCATAACTGTTACGTTCTTTTTTTTACCATTATTTTCATCCGTGAAAAGAAATTACCTAAACTATCGGCGCCTTGGAGACTTCTTTCTGCCACCCTGTCTCGTGTGACCACTAGCAGTAGTGTGCGAGCGAGATAAAGAGTGAGGTGGCGCTGAGGTAGTATGGACTCTTAACCTAAGACTCAAACGGAAGGTGAACGGCAATCCCGTGAGATTTAATCAGAACCTATGCGCGTTCTGATCAAATCTCACGGGATTGCCATTCACCTTCTGTTTGAAGCATAGCACTTTTTTCCTTATTATTATGTTATAAGATATTTAACCCATAAAATTAGACAGGAAGCTTAATTGTTATGCATAACTTACTTACATTGTCCGTATACGGCTATAAACCACATATAAGTAAAGGCATAAAGGTATCTCATACGTGTAGGTTACCATCCCAACATTCGTTATCCAAAAACGGCACAAAATCGATAAGCGATAAGGCCGCCCATTGTATATTTTGTAGTGTTTCATTTATTTTTTGTGATGTACAATAAAGTATATATAAATAAATATAAATAAATATCACATTATTAAGAGACACGTGGAAGTAGGACGACATATCGTAATTATCGGGAGCGAAAAGAGACAAGACGAATATAATTAGACTAATTAGCCAAATTTTAACGTATCATTTGCGGATCGCGTATAGCCTATCTACCACTTTTTACTTATAATATCATTAACACGGAAAATTGTACCCATTGATAGACACAAGTAACGTGGTCAGTCTGAGAAGTCGGTGATCAGTTTATGCGTCTGGGTTCAAAGGGTGGTTTAACCATTTAAAGCTATAACCGTCCATTCATCTCGCATGGGAAAATAACTTTCAAGAAAATAAAACTTTAAGTAGATAACAATAAAAATTATGACACTTCTGACTTAGCTCATCATTTTGAGTGACGTTAATTGACGTTTTATGACTAACGAACGAACGGTAAAGTTGTCAATTATTCATAAAAAAAAAATATTGACAGCTAAGGAGACAGAAAAGTTAAAGGACCAGACAAGACAAATACATTTGTGTAAATATTTAAATCTATTTATTAATCACATTGAAATACACGCTGCACTATAAAATTGAATTAATAATTAATAAATCTGACATGTGCTAGCGGTCACTTTGTGTAATAAAATGGTCATATTTATTGTATTCTAGACTTTTACACTTATGATCATACATTTATTTCACACTTATATAAATCGATTAAACTAAATAAATAAAAACAGCCGCACGGGTCAATCAATCAGGTTAAGCTACGCTTGCCGCGGTTGATCCGTGGATGGGTGACCATCTTTACATACCAAGACCCCTCCGTGCCTCGAAAAGTAAGTTAAGCCGTTGGTCCCGGCTGTCATTCGTGGATCTTTGACAGTCGTTACGGGTCGTCAGAAGCCCGAAAGTCTGACAACCAGTCTTACCAAGGGGTATCGTGTTACCCAGTAACTGGGTTGTGGAGGTCAGATAGGCAGTCGCTCCATGTAAAATACTGGTATTCAGCTGCATCCGGTTAGACTGGAAGCCGACCCCAACGTAGTTGGGAAAAGGCTAGGCTGATGATGATAAATCGATTAAACTAAATGATGCCCATTACAATGAATATGAACATTTATTACACAAAGTGACAGCTAGCACATGTCAGATTACTCCAGTGAATTAATAATTCGACTTTAGATTCAAGGGAATGCATCTAGTATCATTTGGCAGGAGTTGGGGGGTAAAAGGGGCTAAAGTTGGTAGGGGTTGGGTCCCCGATTATAGCGCTATCACTCTTACTAAAAGGTAATGCATATTATTCGATAATTTAATAAAAAAATGTTTCTAACCTCTAATCAGATAAGAAGTGAAAACGAAACGTTAAAATAGGCGATTGACAACCAAATCTGTCCCAGTATCTGTAGTCAGTATCAGTATCAGTATCTGTAGTCAGTCCATGGTGTGAAATGTCGGGCAAAATCGATAAAACTGAAAGTAAAAAAAAACAGGTATGCCATTTGCGTCATGTGTCACTGTTATTCGTTTTCGATCATTCCGTTTTTCCTCAAGTTGCATGAATATGTTCTCTGTGTTTGTAATCCCACTGATCGTACATATGTGTGTACAAAAGGCAATGTTACTACGGTTACTAAGTGCAAGAGCGAGCGAAGTGAGCTCAGGACTTGGGGCACCACGACTCGGACAGGTTAGGTTCGAACGAGCGACTTCAGACCCCGCCATCTCCTTCATGGTTCTTATATTTAACCAATGAGCCCCGCGAAGCGGGGCTCTGATAACGCTTTTTAAGCAACTTTAAAGTGTTTTGAGGTTAGCTTACAATAATTTGTTTTTCTCAAGAACGGTGCGTTACCTTTTCATGGGAATGGTGCCAGGGAAGAGCCCCTGCCAAACGATACTAATTTTTTATCCGTGCCATTTCCTCTTTTTCTCTAGAAAGGCAACACACTGTTTTTATTTCTGGTATTAGATGTTTCTAGGCAGTGATAACCACTCCACTAACATGAACAAACAAATTTGTAATAGTTTCTTGCTATAGGCACTCTACATAATATATTATCTACAAAAAAAAACTAGACAAATCTGTTCAATTAATAGGCATCAGAAAGCCTGATTGACTATCTCGGGACCAGTTTCAGTTATTAATGGTAATTCTCAATCTTAATCCTAGATCCTTATATTTTATAAAAACATCGTGCATTATATACATATTAGACACGTATGCTACTATTACAATTAGTGATTAATTGATTTTCCTTAACTTACAATAAGTTTACGCAATATGATTGAATATGCCCTTGCTGTCATTATTATTTTCACGCAATAACATTGATGGCCCATAAGCTTCAATGTTTTCGCGTGAGCAAGAACTGCGCAACACTTATTCTTTTTCTTTTTGGGTGGGAAATCATCAAATAACTTCTCCCGCTCTGAGCGGACCCGTATTCCTTCTGTTGCCTGTGTTGCCAGGGGCCTCGGTAACCCTTTTGTACCTTCCCGCAACCCCGGCAGGCATCGGCCCTAGTGGACCCCTACACTTGTGCTGGCGACATCTCTTTGAGGAGCGCGTGGAATACGACGCGCCGTCGACCCGGGCCTGGTCCTTACCGGACGGTGAGCTGCCCATTGCTCACCGTCCGCAAGCCCACGCCTACGGTGGCCGGTAATCCGCCCGGGATTCCCGACGCCCAGGGTGTCTCCTGCAGCGACTAGGGGCGAGAGGGCGCGAAATTTGCCTTTCCCTCAACCGTCCCGCCTCCTCCTTCGCGAGCGTTACTGCTTCGCAAAAGGAGGTGATCCGATGATGAGGTCCATGTCGCCATGAAACCCCGCCGGAGCTCTGTCCGCCGTGCTGCGATTTCTCGCGGCAGCGGAGTTACGCCCCGGCACACAGTGGGCTGAAACGGGCCGGTAAAGGACTTAGCATTTAAAAAAAAAAAGTTTCTTTTTCTGAAATTTTAAATATTGTGTTGGATTTATCTATCGATTATAAGTAATTATTTATATGAGGGTCGTTCAGATAACTTAGTATTTTCGGAGTTATAAATATCCAAAGTAATTTTTGTATGAAGCAAAAGAAAAAAATGTGAAAATCTCGAAATTCTCAAATTTTCTCAAAGAATTGACTCTACGTATGCATAGTACGTATATTTGTCCTATTTTAGCGCCTATTCTCAGGTTGTGATTTTCTGCGATTTGGTCGCAATTTCAAATTTTGTTCTCTATTCCACACCACCATAGAGGTTAAGAACTAGGCGCGTTTTTTTTTTATGTAGTGGTCTCCCCTTTAGGCCTAATCCACTAAGGACTAATAAAATAAATAAATAAATAAGTAAAAATCACAATCACTACTGGCCACTGCACTGTTTTAATTTAATCACTGTCAAGGGTATCCACATTAACGAATGCAAAATTTTCGTATTCGTCATCATCAAATGTTTCCGCTTGTTCAATTACTAATAAACTTTGTGCTTCTACTGACAAAGTTTTATGTTTTCTGCGAAGTTTGTGACGTTTTGATGAGATGAGTGGATTAGAGCTGGTCAATAAATTATTTAAAATGTCTTCATTTGTAGTTTTTCTACTGCATTTGCATGGTCACTTGAGCATATTCGTGAAATTTCGCTGTGTCAATGTGGTAACCTGATGAAATTGCCTGTGAAATTAAAAATGTGTGGGGGTAGTGCGTCTATTATGGTGGGTAATAGAACACTGAAGTACGTTTGAATGCAACCGAACATTCCGTAGATACCCTATCGTTGCACCAATCACGTTACGACACGTCATAACTTGTTGTTGCGCTCGCGCACTCTTATCCCTTGATTCCCGGAAATAAGTCTCAAAACAAATTACGTCATACCTATCTATGGTGGTGGAAAATGTCGAACATTTCTTTTTTTTTTTAAGAACAAAGTAGGTATTGAGGTTTTCAGGCCGTTTAGTATACATTATTTTCAATTTCAATTTAATTGGAATAAATTGCTTAACTAAAATAACATGACTCTTCATACAAATTTGATATGGCTATATCTCCGAAAGTACTCGTTAAATTAAAAAAAGTCAAATAATGAAAACGTTTTAAATTTATGCCTAGGCATAAATTTCCAAAAACCAAACCTAGAAAAATCTAGATACCAAAAAAATACATTTGATCTCTTAAGACCCAACCTTGTAATCCCAGCCCACTGTGCGGCGTTTCGCCTTCTCGCGCCACTCCCATACGTGTTCGAGGACTTTTGCCTCCAGATCCCATGGCGGAAATCCGGCAAGGAGGCAACACTAATCCTACACGGTGCTGTTAAAATATGTGAGGGCGCAAAAAAAAAGAAAATTCGCTCAAACTTTTGTTCAATCATTGCGCAATCTTCGATATTATCCCTAAACGGTCAAAAACATTGTGCAATAGGGAATATGCCTATCATGCTATACTATATCAGTATAAGACAGGAATATAAACCTAAGAAAAATATTAAAACATACATTCAATTACTGCTTGTTGTCCAAAAAATTTATGAAACTCCAACAATTGTCTACTAATTGTCAATTGTTCAAACGACCGTTTCTGTCGCGGGCATGATGTGACGTCATTTGCCACCAAACTTCTTTGTTCACATCTGTTTTTAGCCCCAAATCATATAAATTAAATTATTTGTTGTGCTTTATTCAAGCTGAAATCGCACTTACTTACTTACTTACATTATTGAGATTTCAAGCACTTTGCTAAGAATAGATTTTTATTAACATAGTTTCTGTCGTCACTTCCGGCAATGTCGAAGACGACGCGTTTTGTGTTTGCGGTCCGTTCCACCAAAAAAATGCAACATAAATGAATGAATTGTAAAATAAGTAATGCATTAAAAAAATTGTTATTTAAAAAACAAAAACCCGACTGCAAAAACACATACCTAACTGCAAAGAGAAAAACAAGACTTATAATCGATAGAATTTTGGTATCTCAAATAGAATAATAAACTCAGATAGAATCGATTATTAACCTTTACTTTAAACAATATTCGCGCACAAATGTTACATTAGACGCTGTTGACGTTGTTAGAAGAATAAATTAATAATTAAAATAGGAAAAAAAAGCTTTTATGATCCGGTTTTGATCTAAATATAAATGGCAGATAGCAGAGCAAATTTATCCATTAAAATAAAAAAGCAACCCAGATATGCTAAAATAAAAGCTATCGCAGACAGACGCGACACGACGCGATTCTGGTACAATAATTTCCATGAAGTTAGAGAAAGTAGAGTCAAATCACGCTATCGTATTGCACCTGTTTACGGAAGCCTTAATGGAATATCTACAAAGAATACAATCTCAATCGCTTTGTATTGGTTTTCAAGGTTAACTTGTGATTTCTGATGATGTTCTGTTGATAACTATCAGTAAAACCTATCCATTCGGTTCCGAAAAAAAAGTTTAACAATAATTGTTTATGTTTATGGTTCTTTTAACTGGCGCAAATGGAATCCTTTCTAAAATCTACTTGATGGTAACTAAGAGTTTGAGTTGGTTATAGGACGAATATTTTTGAAATGAATTATTCATTTCAATTTTCATTCCAGTAACCAAATTCATCACCAAAACTTAAGTTCATACAAGAAATTTAAATTCCCATTAGAAAAATATATGTATATCTCGAATAAAAAAAGACACAATAATTGTTTTACTAACGCAAAGGATGTTCTGCTTCCTAGGGAAAGTTATCATATCTGCTACTATTGACATGGGTGACAATGTTGGCAAGGACGGAGAGAAACACTGGACTATCAAGAGTTGGAACCACTCCTATGACCTTAAGGAAAAATCTACCCTCGAGTTGGAAAACCTGTTCAATGGAAATGAAGTTCTTGGTAAGTAAATATATGTAAAACAAACCCCTGTCGATTTGCATTTATAAGTCGACAATTGTTGGCTCAAAGTTCACGCATGTATAATACAATAAATAAAATTATTCCGTTGTATATATATAACTTATATGAAATTAAAAATAAATTAAGGAAATGGCTCTTATCCTTAACTTATTAAGAAACAGAAAATATAATGGCAATCGAATCATAACTATATCAAACCTACCTTGAAATAAAGCTTATCAAACACTCACATTTCACATATACACCCCCTGCACATAAACTACACTCATATACACACTCCTTGATACACAACCACAAATCCATAATCATTCACTACATTTGCTGTATTAACAACCACTGTAAACAAACAGAAAGTCACGGTTGTATTGTAACATAAATTGAAGCCACAAAATCTCCGACTCCTAAGATACAGGTCTGCGTACCTAGTTTAGGAGCCTGGAAAGCTGACAATAATTTTAAACTTGGTTTTAAACAGCCCACTCTTTCCATATGCTATGTACTGTGTTGTTGTTTTTTATGTAGGTACTAATAAACTTATTATTATTATTATTAAGTAAAGTTACTTAATAATAATTAGAGAAATATTACTTTAGAGATACATTCTCGATATGAGGTTCCGGAAGGATTATGAGTATAATAAACTTACATTTGATAAAGAAATGTCGATGTTAGTCAAGTCGTAGAAACCGAGTGAAGCAGAGGCAGTTCACTGGTTATCCTATAAAATAAACGTGATCCTAAAAATACTTCAGATTATTTGCATAAAATTACTCGATCGACTGACGCAAATATAGTCCTTGAATTTCTTTCCGTTCGAATTTATTTAAAACTTGTTTTTTCTAGTTCTCTTTGTTCTAGGTTATTCTCGTAGAAAGGTTATAAACACGAATAACGGCCACTTGCCATCAATAATAAGAATTATTTAAACCATTTTATACAACATATGTATTTGTATGGAGTGTGTAGTTTTACCGAATTGTGGAGGTCAGATAGACAATGAATCCATTAATAATAAACTCCATCCAGTTAGACTGGAAGCCGATCCCAACATAAATAATTGGGAAAAGGCAAGGCAAGTGATGATGATAATTTTTTAGACTGTATCCAAAGCTGACTCTTGCATTACTGCTTCTGGTCTAAGTTAATCCCATTTTCTTCCTTCAGGTCGCGCTGCCCGTGAACTGATTGCTTCCAGCAGCAACGAAATCGTCAAGGAAGTCGGACCCCCAATTGTGAAAGCCATCGTCGCCAAGATCATTGAGAACGTTGAAAGATTTTTCCAAAACGTTCCTGTAAGCGAATTGTCCTTGGAATGATGTTTGAAAATGTTCCTATAACTAGACTACGATTAAGAGAATTAAGATAAATATATTAAAGAAGATGTTGGTTCACATAAGGATCTTTAACTTATTATTAGCTATTGCTAAGCCTGATTTGAAAGGGAAAATATTGTGATTAGTGATACCAACAAGATAATTTATCATAATAAACTGGTGCTTTTAAAAATATTTTGTGTTTTTATAAAACCCGCTGTTTGATTAATAGTTTCGTTACTAAGTACCTACTATTTGAAAAGATCGATATTTACAATAATCTACATGATATATAATATAATATAAAATCAATTTCTGCCAATATTCTTTAAAGAGAAGAGTATTTTCATAAGAGTATTTTTTTCTATTATACCTAATACTCTTATAAACGATAAAGATATAGGGATATATCCATGGGACTGCCTCATCGGTCGAGTGGTCGCAAGCGCTACTGCTGAGCATGAGGTCCTGGGTTCGATTCCCGGATCGGGAAAAGTGTTATTGGGTTTTCTATCTGGAATTTCTCAGTAGCAGCCCGGAGTCTGGATTTGTGCCCGGTAAGCTCACCCCCTATTACATGGGACTTATACATAACTGGCGAAATGTGGGTGTACTACAGGTACACCTCTGCCCAACCCTTCGAGGAACCAAGGCGTGATGTTACGTATGTAATACATCCATAACTGGGAATCATGTCGAAAACCCAGTTCCAACACAAATACTAACTTGGTACATTATTACCCGAACGTCTAAAAGAAATGAAACAACACTCATACTCGTATTAACTGCTCCAAATAAATATTATTATCTTGTCATCAAGCTGTCATCAGCACTAAACACTGCGTTGGTATCATAATAAACCATAAAAGTACAATTATTTTGGATCTTCACACGCAGCTAAGGAATATAAAAACGTCAACGAACCAATGAATGTAACAAACACATGGTGGCAATGAATGTCATCGGTTTATTTATATACAAAAGGGAATGCCGCTGTTAAATCTGTTTTCGTATAAAACAATAAGAGGATGTAGAACTTAGACATGATACTGGCCTAATTTAATAAATTTAATTGCATTTAACGTCAAAATTCTTGAACATGAGTAATCCAGCAGATTTGTTTTTCTAGTTTCATACTGGCCTTATCTTTTTCTACTGCCAGGATCTGCATAGTCTCAATAAGTTTCATCTTTCCATCTTCTTTTTTCGACTATCATTCTTTTTGCATTATCATCTTTAAAGAAGCACAAAAAACTGGTCGAGTTTAGAACCAATTAGCTCTTTATTAATGTAATAACATCCAAATAATTACCATATATGTAATAACATTTAATTATCATGTAGGTGATGGAATCTTATAATTAATGGTGTTTGTACATATAACTTTATAAGTGCCCACTTTGTAATCATGCTTTGATTTACTGTATCAGAGATTCCAGGATAAACACTACGAGTATATAGCAATAATAAATATAAACAAAGAATAATTCTACATTAAATTAAAGCAACAATGTTTTAATATGAATAGGTATTGAATTATCATTTAGTTACTATGACACGACCCTTAACGAAGAACATCAAAGATTAATGAAACTAGACAGGGCAGGACATTTATAATATTGAATTTTCGATCCAAGTTGTTGGAAAACAGAAGCTGCTTTGAATTCCTTACCAAAAATGAATTTACGTTCCCCAATAATGGATTAAGTGGATTTGTCCACTGCAGCCGTCACCGGGACGTCACCGGGACGTCACCGAGAACGAGATGACGGCGGCGCTGAAGTAGAGATAGATACTATGGCCGCGTGTCTACGGCACGACCGTCACCCAAGCGTCGTGATCCCGGCCGCCGAAGTTTCGAGTAGTTCGATGCGATCGCTAGAACTCCACCCGAGATTGTGACCGGCTGACGTGCCGGCAATACAAAACAGTTTTGTTTTTTTCCACACTCTGCCATCGCACCGGCGCCGTTCGCCCGGCATTTGTTTTGTCTATCATGACATACTGAACGGCCGAGTTCGGTCGCGGTGAACAAGCGATTGTCACCGAGACGTCACTTTCGGTTCGAAGATCGAATGATTTTACTACTTCGGCGCCGTCATCTCGTTCTCAGTGACGTTCCGGTGACGGCTGCAGTAGTCAAACGCACAAACGCCCTAAAAATAAATACAGTCAATCGACCTTTTAATTTCAGAGGACACAACACATCTACGATGTTTAAAGTTCGTTTCGCCAGCTGTGTGTTAACATCAGGACCAACTTTGGAACATGTTTATTTTTAAAGCTATTATAGTGAATTTTTCATTGTTTGTGTATGTTTCGGTGTGATACTCCCGTGCCTCAGAAAGCACGTTAAGCTGTTAGTCCTGCGCCTGGTCTCTCTCCGCTCGTGTTGGATCAGGAAAGTAAACCTGTTTCTGCGTACACCTGTACACTATAATATCTCCCACGTCGATAGCTATGAGATGGCCGAATTTGGGTCAAAGCGGCCAATCTCAGTTTGGCCGCCTTGACCGAAATTCGGGCAGAACTATTTATGAGTGAACTTTTAACCCTCAGTTCTAAGGTCTTGTGTTTATAGATATAATGATGGATATTCATACCAATCATCATTATTAGATCGAAGATTCAAGGGATTGTTCCAAGTCTTCTAGTTCTTACTTGATTGCCTATTTATTGAATACAGAAGAAACATCAAAACATAGACGACGAAAAAGCAAAACGCGAATTATATAATTGCATAGCAAAGGTACTATGTACAAGGTGTCGTTTTGCATCCTGGTCAAATTCAAGGAAGTAACTATGCAAATGATTCTCGACAAGAAGCAATAATAAAATAAGTAGGTATTTCTTTTTTCTCTTATTTTTGTAAATCGGTGAGACACGCATGTTAAAAACGCGGTCCGTGTGATACCGCACTGTAACTGCCCTTTTAGACACACACTACCACATACGCAACGGGTGATTCTGTTCTGTGAAAGTGGTGTATTCTAAAATACTTTCAAACTTAAGTAACTAAAAAAAACAAGTATCTATTAATTATTGAGTAGGTATCGTAATTTTATTTGATTATGTATGTCTTTCATAGCAGCCTCCTGAAATTTGACGAGGATGCAAAACGACACGTTGTATAATAGAGCTACTATTTACCGTTTAATATGTCTTTCATTGACTTGAATGTGGCAGCTGAGAGTATGTCATGCTCACTCAGATGTCTCGGTGATGGTGGCGCTTGTGTTGGATCATTTAGCTCCCTTCAAAATGGTTGAGCTGAATGGTGATGATCCATGCGCCATGTTCGTGAACGGGTGCCGTCAGTTGGGACTGGTCACCTCTTAGCTGCCTCGGCTTATTTTTAATTATTTTATTTTGATTTTTTTGTTTATTTTGCTACTATGGACGCGTTTTTTTTACACCGTTCTCACATTTAGTTATAAATTCAACATTATTTATACTAACATCTATGTAACAATATAATTTAAAAGAGTGTCCATGGAGTTTCCTGTTCGTTCTTCTCCATAGGTACTTACTACGCTTTGGAATGGGCAATTAGCTTCATATTTCTAACTGACCGACTCCTTGACAATTCAAAAGTGTATGTGTATATATTCAATTAATTAATTGAAATAAATGCTTTGAGTTTTGAGTTTTTTGATTTATAGTTTTTTTTTTTTGCAATACAGTTCAACAGCTTATTTAGCCCTTTCTTTTTCCGAAACTATTTTATTTACTTATTCTTACTTTTTCTTCTCTCGTTTTTCAATGCTCGTGCCTTTTCTGTACCAGAAGAGGCCTGGACCTGGAGTGGGACAATAACCAGCTGGGATTAATTTAATTTTAAGAAGTTCCGTACCGCAA
The DNA here is from genome assembly GCA_905333075.3 of Atethmia centrago. NCBI lineage: Eukaryota > Metazoa > Arthropoda > Insecta > Lepidoptera > Noctuidae > Atethmia > Atethmia centrago. The sequence continues at coordinate 10,609,765 of HG995382.1, forward strand.
AAGGAAAAACTGGTACCCTTATAGGATTACTTCGTTGTCCGACCACCCGTCTATCTGTCAAAACCCTTTTTAGCAGAAACGCGTAGAATTATAAAGTGAAATTAATATAAAATACGTAGGTCTAAGGTTCCTTGGAGCTTACAGCCAAAATTTCCGAAAAGGCTAATTATTTCCAGGCGACTAACAACTTAAAAGGCGATAAACTATTTGCTATAAAAAAATAACTTGGCAGCGAATAAATATTATTAGGCATGTATTTAACGCGGCGACAAATTAATCTGAATTTGGGATTAAAAAATAATTAAAGGCGGTAGCAAATATAGTAGGTTGGCAACTACAGCGAAGGATTATTGAATCATTTGGCTTAGGTTAGGTTGGAACAGTGACCATTAACGGACCAAAACCAGATCCCCTCTATTGTTGGTGACTCTCAGTCACCAAAACAAAAACTCGAAAGTTTAAATTAAAACATAGCTAACAACTGATTATTGAGCTGCTACTTTTCACTTAAAATTATCCTTGGTTGTTGCTGCCAACCAACTATATTTGCCTTTAATTATTTTTTAATCCCAAATTTAGATTAATTTGTCGCCGCGTTATATATATGCCTTCCGAAAATCGATAATTTGCAGTTTTATCACATTTTTTTTTGCGATTACAATCTTTCATTTGCAGTTGGAGAATTGACCGTGACGTATATCAATGTATGAGAGAGCATTTTTTCAACTACAAAGTTAAGTTTCTTCTTGGGATAAATTCATCCCAACAACGGTACTCTTCATTGTACGTGGTCCGACACGCACTTGGCCGATTTTTATTAGTACTTCATCAGCGTCTTAAATAAATCATGAAAATTCAATTAAGATTCTATGTGAATACAGTTTCAAACAAACCAAACAATACAAAGCTACTATACATTGCTACGAGTACGATCGTATTCTTTTCAACATGTATCTTTCCTCGTTGCGCAATTTAACTAACGGAAAAGGTACAAGTTATGAGGGTCAACTAAGGGAAATAGTTTGGTGTTCGCAAAAGATTTGTATTCGGTGTGCGAGACCCAGAAACCTATATGATGATGCTGCCTCAATGGGAGAACAAGGTTGTAAGACTACCCTGTGTGTATCTACTCCAGTTTAGTCCAGTCGAATTATTAACTCACGGGAGTAATCTGACATGTGCTAGCTGTCACTCTGTGTAATCAAATGGTCATATTTATTGTATTCTAGACTAACACTTATTATTAAAAAAAATATTTTACACATAAATAAATCGATTAAACTAAACGATCACCATTACCATAAATACGACCATATTTTTACACAAAGTGACAGCTAGCACAATACATGTCAGATTACTACAGTGAATTAATAATGCCACTTTAACAAAGGCCGTTAGCATATCAACGACGAGGCAGAGTGGTTCCTCCCATTTCCGAAATATGTGACGTGACAATGCCCCGGGTCCTGCCCGGACGTGCCTCGCGCCAGGTGTACTGGTGGTTGCAGGAGCTGACGGCTCTGCGCACTGCGTGCATTGCTGCGCGACACCGGTACATCAGGCACCGCAGGCTCCGTATTCACCCTCCGTATACGGAAGCTATTCAGGCGGAATTGTACGAGGGTACAGAGCGACGAAGACCGCCCTACGAGCGGAGATCCTGCGGCCAGGGGACTGGCCCGTAAGGAGTCGCTGGGGTCTCTGAACAGGGACCCGTGGGAATGCAACTCCGCCCATGGGCTCCCCCGCTGACGCAGTCTCCGACTCCAGCTTGTGGAGGACGTGGTGAGCGCTCTATTCCCATCGAGAGGAAAACATATCTCCCTGCCCATGGCTCCGCCTAATGCGGTGCTCGATGCGGACGCCGACGATGATGACGATACTCCGGAGGTGACCGAGGTAGAGATGAGAGTGGCGGCCAAAAATTGCGCCCCAGAACCCGACGGCTTACCTGGGAAAGCCTGGGTCCTGGCCTTGGAGGCTTTCAGGCCTTGACTAGGGGGCTTCTAAGCGCATGCTTGGAGATGAGCCAGCTCCTATTTCGTTGGAAGACGGGGAAACTGGTCCTCATAAAGAAGCCGGGGCGCCTTGCTGACTCTACGTCCACTTTTCGGCCCCTCGTCAAGCAGCATGACGCTGCTTGACGAAGTGTGCAAGCTCTTTGAAAGAGTAATTGCAGACCGCCTATTCAGGCGGCTGGTGCGGGTTGGGCCCAATTGGGCGGAGAGCCAGTTTGATTTCCGCAAGGGGCGCTCTACGGCGGACGCCATCAGACGCGCGTGGGTCCTCACGACGGGGAATGCTGTGGCCCAGGAAGGGGTCGTCTTAGCGGTGTCTCTAGAAATCGCCAATGCCTTCAATACCCTACCCTGGTATTGCATCAGGCACTCCGGTACCACCGGATGCCGACCTACCTGTGTCGTGTAGTCGAGGCCTATCTGACGGACAGTGCCGTCATCTACCCCGGTCGCCAGGGAGTGTGGAACCGGCAAGAGATGTCGTGCAGTGTCCCACAGGTAGAGCAGATAATCGCTGCCCGCCTCGTTGACCACTGGTGCAGAGTGGGGCCTGACTTGGCCGAGAGCCAGTTTGGCTTTCGGCACGGGCGCTCCACCATCCACGCAATACCGCAAGTGAGAGTCCTGGCGGAGGAAGCAGAGTCTCGGGGCGGGGTGATGTTGGAGGTTTCCTTGGATATCTCCAGCGCTTTCAACACCCTGCCCTGTATTAGGGAGGCACTGCGGTACCATCGAGTGCCTCCCTACCACCGCCGCATTGTTGGAGCTTATTTGGCGGAGAGGTGGCTCACCTACACGGGACGTGATGGTGGAAACCAGCGCCGCATGTCGTGCGGTGTTCCATAGGTCGTGGGCCCGATCCTGTGGAATATCGGGTACGACTGGGTGCTGCGGGGCGAGCTCCAGCCGGGCGTGGACTTGACGTGTTATGCGGACGACACGCTGGTCACGGCCCGGGGGAGCTCGTACAGAGAGGCAGCGTTGCTGGCGATGGCTGCGGTCTCACAAGTGGTGAGCCGCATACGGCACCTAGGCCTGGAGGTGGCCCTCAACAAATCGGAGGCCATATTACTTCATGGCCCCCGACGGGCGCCGCCGCCCGGATCCCACATCGTGGTCGAGGAGCTCGAATCGATGTCGAGTCTACCACAAAGTACCTGGAAGTAGTGATCGACAGCTGGTGGGACCTCGGCCCCCACTTTCGGCGGCTGGCACCCAAGCTGTTGGGCGCGTCTGGGGTGCTATCAACGCTGCTTCCCAATCTGGAGGGCCGAGCGCCGCCTGTAGCCGGCTCTACGTACGGATTTTGCGATCAATGGCCCTGTATGGGGCCTCGATCTGGGCGGCTGACCTGACGGCCGGCAGCATCGCTGTCTTGCGAAAGCCGCAGAGAGCGATTGCCGTCAGAGTCATTAGAAGATATCGCACGATCTCCAACGAAGCGGCTTGTGTACTGGCCAAATCCCCACCCTGGGACCTTGAGGCGAAAGTACTTGCATTACCTCATGCCCTCGCTTCCTCGCGCTACCGATATGGCACGAGGAAGCGAGGACGCGAGGCGAGCGGCTGATGCAGCAACAAATGGAGTTGCGTCAGTCGCAGCTTCGCGCAGCCCTGGTGGCGGAATGGCGAGGCTTTCACGCCCTACCGCCGGCGTCCGCGCCGGTACTCGAGCGCTGAATCGGGAAGAGGCACGGCTCCCTGTCGTTTCAGCTGACGCAGGTGCTCTTGGGGCATGGTGGCTTCGGGAAGAACCTGTGTTGCATAAACAAGGAGCCGGACGCCCGGTGTCACCACTGCTTCGACTGCCGGGAGGACACGGCACGGCATACGCTGGCAGAGTGTGCCACTTGGGAGGAGCCGTGCTGTGCCCTTGTCTCAGGAGTAGGCAGTAACCTGTCGCTCCCAGTCATGGTCGACTCCATGGTGGGCGGCGAGGAGTCCTGGGACGCGGTGGTATCCTTCTGCGAACCAGTAATGTCACAGGAGGAGGCTGCGGAAAGGGAGCGGGAGATCTCTTTCACTCACCCTGTCCGCAGCAGGCGCACCGGGCGTTGGCGGAGGGTGGACAATGCCTTCTTCCAGCCCCCCTAAAATGGGTCCAGGGTTGACGGACTCAGGAACATCCGTCACCACATAGCAGGACCCGAGGTGGCGGCGTGTAGTGTTCCACGCGCGCCCCTATTGGACGTTGCGGGGAGAGTTTAACATATCATTTCCCCCGCGAGCCGCCCACAATTTCGGGCCGGCACCAACCGGGGATCGCGGAAGTCGCACTAGATCCCATGATCCCCGGTGCAAGTGTGGGAGTGGAACACCGGGGTGGGTTTTAGTCAGTAAGGCTCTGACAGACCCTCCACCCGCCCCAGGGTGGAGGACATCCATGAGGATTTTCCACACAGGAACAAAAAAAAAAGGAGGCACTCCGGTACCACCGGATGCCGCCAACCTACCTCTGTCGTGTGGTCGAGGCCTATCTGACGGACAGGGCTGTCATCTACTCCGGTCATCAGGGAGAATGGAACCAGCGAGATATGTGGTGCGGTATCCCACAGGGGTCTGTCCTGGGGCTGCATATGTATGACATCGGATCCGAATAGGTGCTGAGCGCCGACCTCCTAGCGGCGTCAGCGTGGTGTGCTCCACGTTGTTGGACGACACGTTGGTCTTGGCGCAGGGGAGGTCGCACCAGGTGGTGGCTGAAGTAGCCACACGCGGGGTTGCAACAATCGTTGACAGGATCCGGCAATTGGGACTCGAGGTGGCCGTGCCCAAGTCTGAGGCCATGTGTTTTCATGGTTCTCGAAAAGCGCCACTGTCGGGTTTCCAAATAACGGTAGGAGGGGTTCACGGCGGCATCGAATCGACGATGGAGTACCTGGGACTCGTCCTCGACAGCCGGTGGGACTTCGTGGAGCATTTTCGAAGTTTGGCTCCCAGACTGGAGCGGGCCGGGGTGCCTTGAAGCGGCTCCTGCCTACTAGATTAGGCAGGAGCCACTTCAAGGCACCCCCAAGGGTCCAAACGCCTCCTACAGAAGGCCCTTTACGGGACACTAGTGTGGGTGCGTTCCTTGGCGCGGCGAACAGCCCACCGGTTGAACGCGTCCCAAAAGATCATAGCCATCCGGCTGGTCCGGGGATACTGCACGGTCTCCGGTAAGGGGTCGAGCCTCATTGCCGGATTTCCGCCATGGGATCTAGAGGCAAAAGTCCTCGCCCTCAAATGGGAGTGGCGCGAGGAGGCCAAACTCCTCTGCCGCGAGAAATCACGGCACAGCAAACAGAGCTCCGGCGGGATCTCATGGCGACATGGTGAGTGCGATTGTCACAACCCACTGCTGGGCACGCCACAATTGCGGCGAAAAGTCCCCTCTTTGAGGAGTGGCTAGAGAGGCGCCACGGCGTCCTCACCTTTCACCTGACGCAGGTCCTCACAGGACGGATGTTTCTGGATGTTCCGGTCTCGGATAAGGCGGGAGTTAACGCCCGGGTGTCACCACTATGTGGATCGCCCGGAGGACAAGGTAGCATACGGTGGAGGTCTGCCCGGCTTGGCCAGTGCACCGCCGTGTCCTCGTGGAGGCGATCGGCGGCAGAGATCTTTTGCATCTGACCCTGGTCTAGGCCATAGTATGGAGCGAGAGGGCATGGGAAGCTGTCAACTCCTTTTGCTAATGCTCGCGAAGGAGGAGGCGGAAAGGGTGAAGGAGAGGCAAACCCTGGGCGTCGGGAATCCCAGGCCGATTCTCGGCCACCGTAGGCGCGTGCTTGCGGACGGCGAACAATAGTTAGCTCAAAGTCCGATAAGGACCAGGCCCGAGTCGACGTGTTGTGTTTCACGCGCCCCTGAAAGATATGTCAGCTCAAGTGTAGACGCCTGCCGGGATCGCAGGAAAGTTCGAAAGGGATACTATGGCCTCTGGCAACACAGGCAACGGAAGTTACACAGGTGGGTTTTTGTCAGTAATAATCTGACACACCCTCCCGATCCGCCCAGAGCGGGAGAAGTTATTTGATAATGTCCCAGCCAAAAAAAAAGGCTGTGTTAGCACAGTATAATAAAATAAAGTAATTATAATGTGGTATTAGGTATGATAAACGAATTCATTCATTTATTCATTTTGGGGAGTTACATATATATATGTGCATTGTTTTTTTTTCAGAAGATCTTTATGTCTTGTCAGCAAGCTGATTAAGCTACAGTTTAATTAGCTTACTGTTCTCAAAAAGATGAAGGAAATCATCGTGAGGAAACCGGCATGTCCTAGAACCGAAAAATCTAAGACATGTGATATGCACTAATCTGCCCTGGGACTGCGTGGTGGGTGGGTGGTGCGTGGTGCCCACTCGAAGAGGAGGCCGGAGTCCCTGTAAAAAGTGATAAAACGCAACCGACATGGCTATAGGTGGACTGTTATCTTTGAAGGTTCCTAAGTTTGAAATTAAAAGTAAAAAAATTCGATCGCGTTAAGATTTTGAGTTACATCAAAATGAAGGTTCTTCAATAAAGGTATGAAAAATGCTCTATTGTCTATTATAACGATATAGTTTAAAAATAACAAAGAATGTTTTATACGAGTATAAGATGTTTATTTTCAAGGTGAAATGAAATGATAATATATGTATACATGTAACTGTTATAACTATTTTGTAGATTTCTTTTTGCAAATGGGGTTTTCTTCTTGTATTTTGTATCTGAAACCCAAAATATTTGAAATATGCTAATTGTGACACTTTAGTTATTCTTCTGGCATGTGATTTAGGTGTATACGAGCCACACATAACAAAATGAATCCACTGATGTAATACAGCCTCGTTAACTTACTTACCAAAAAATCTTACTTCCTGCAGCTCTCACAACAAATTTATAACTACCTTCAAGTCTTGAATAGATGAATAACAAAGGATATAGACTAGACACGTGAAATGGTCTAGCCGGATAAGTATGACGAGTTGGCCTCCAATTTGGAACCTATATCGAAACTTATATAATAAGTTATTCGTTACGTAAAAAAAATAAATTAGAATATCCCAAAAATCTTACGTATGGAATTATTTAATTATGAACTGATATTTAGTACATGTTAATTAATATAAAAAATACCAATAGTCACTCAGTGTATTTTATTTACATAACCAAATTACAAGATGATTATTAACATTAATTAAATTAAATTAAAACTAAGTTATGCCTAAAAAAGGCCCTCGGGGCATAGTACCGAAGACGCTGGCGGCATTTCCTCGCTGAATTACAATGCTGATGAGTTGCGCGAGAAAGCGACTCAGTTGCATATTGGTTTTAGACAAGAATTATAGACACAAGAAATATAGAAAATAATTATGATGTTTTCAACTACATTTTTATTATTAATACAAGTCAACCTATTACTTAAAATAACTAGTTCTTTTGAATGTATCATTATATTTTATTGGCAATTTGGATTCAAAGCAATGGTAAAAAAAACATAATAATTGCCAACAACCCGTTAAACCTGTCCCTACCTCATAGAAATGATAATAAATAATGAAACAGCTTTTTTTTTATTTTCGTGCGTCAGAAGGAAGAACGTGACTTCATCTGCACAGAAACCAAGTGCAGCCCGCATAATAAATCAATTAAAACTTGTTTGAGTTTGCTAGACTAATTAATATATATTTTTATTGCTATGAGACAGCTGATAAGAACATGGAAATGTCATAAAGATAAGACAAGTTTGATGTCTTGTTGAGTGTTGCACGCAGGTTGTGCACGGAGAGGTTTGCTTCGCGGTTTTTGTTTCTCAGACACGCTTTCATGTGTAGCATCATAGTATGGCCGTGCGTCACAGTGGATAATTCGGCTTAAGCTGGCTTCCTATGGTGCGTGATATTGCAGACGGACGTGGACCAGCCCGCATCACCGACGCGCCATGGGAATAGTATCGTCCGTGGTAGCGCAGACAAGGCCGTCGTGGTAACTTCATAAGTACGGTGCAAGCGCTCTTTACGAGTTCTCTTTCAATTTGCATTTTGGAATTAAAATGGGTTCGAATATCAAGACCCACACAGACCGACGCGCACCGTTTGAACAGACTTGCTGGCTGTACGTGGACGTCCGTCTCCAATATGCACCGTGGGAAGCCGCCTTTACATTTTCACACAAAGCAAAGCTAAGCTTGCGTGTGTGTAGCTTAGCCGTCAGTGGGCTGCTGTAGAACGGTGCCTTTATGTCGGACTCCTAATAACTTTGACTGTACAGTGACTTTTCTGAGTCCAGAAGGCTCCAGCATCTCCGGTGAAAGTAATAAGGACTTAATGAGTAATAATGAAAAAATCTTAATGAGTAAAATTAAATGATGTATCATCAACATCATCAACATCTTTGGCAGTCTTCTTCGAATCACTGCTGAGTACAGCCCTCCTCCCTATTGTACCATGCTTCCTGCCTCCGATTTCTCCAAAGAATGTCCTGAAAAGTACTTATTATTCGTATTGTTTTGGAAAGCTGAGGGTCCTTGGAAGTTTTTAAAACTACCTTGGGGTCATCGCCATCCTGCTTTTTTTTTATTTTTTCAAAGACTGAAAATCTAGAACGAATCTTGTCGAGCAAATTTTTTCCTTTTGAGCAAAATTTTTATTATTTTGGGTGATGTATAGACAGATAGTATTGTTTATCGATCGTAGACTATAATTTAAGGATTTATAGTTTAGAAAAATATATCGGAAAAATGCAACTCAGAAAGATAAAAATAATAAAGTCTGAAGCCGAGTGAGACTTTCCCGAAGAATATTTAAAACTTTTTGTAAACAAAATTTAATTCTAAAAAATACATCCGCTGTGTAAATTTATTCGAGCAACTCAATCCCAAGCCTTTGGTATTCATAAATACTTACTGAGTTCTGATATTTTATTAGGTACCTACTTACCGTGAGTTATAAATAGTATAATGAGTCACAGAAGATATTCGGAATGAATACTAATTATTTCCATCAGGAATTTCCGCAAATGAACGAGCCTTGAATAAGAAATTCGTATTTTTTAATAAGATTTAACATATTTATTTAATAAACTTTAAACGTGAGGTTATTGACTACAGCGACAAAAACAAAAACGTTAATAACGTTAACGTTAGTTTATTCGCGTGCAAAAAAAAAATATTTTGCATAAACATCGCTACCGTATGAGGTTGGCTGTTTCCTATGATATCATCATTTATACATACTTTATATTCTTAAATAACCAGACTACAGCCTCTTTTATTCGGTAATTTTGTCGTTTTCTGAGAACTTAAAATTTATTCAACAATTTATTCTCAAGTTTTAAAAACAACATAATATGGGTAATTAAAATTATGTTACCAAGAAGTGACGCTAATTAGCCATTCTAAATAAAGTACACATTAGTTTTGAACATAATTACACACACACACACACACACACACACACACACATTTTTTATATTTTTTATTATTATTTAATATTTTTAATCGTATTTTATATTTTTTATCTGTCCTCACGCTTTCTCTTGGATTGATTTCGACAGCTTGAGCAAGGAATAAGTAAGTACTTAATAGCATGGAATTAGTGTACTCATGGAATTATTAAGTAGCTGGTCGAATTCCGACCAGTGAGCAACCACTAGCAAAGAATAATTATTCGAATAAATATTTCAGTATCTAGCCTTTTAAAATTTTGAGGTTAATTTCTGTTGCTGCTCAGGGGGGCAACCACGGCCTTTTATAACAGTATTATTTTAATATTATATCAGTGTGAGAATGAGATAAAGCTATACAGGGGGTACAGTTCCATCTCTTTCCTACTGTAACGCAATATTAAAATAATACTGCTAGAAGAGGCCGTGGTAGCCCCCCAGTTGCTTATTACCAAGGTGAGATGTCAATTGGTTACCTACACAACATATGCGAATACTGTAAGGCTCGCTCGTTTTTAGGGTTCCGCACCTCAAAAGAACAAAACGAAACCCTTATACGATCACTCATGTGTCTATCTGTCTGTCTGGCTGTCTGTCTGTCTGTCTGTCTGTACGTCTGTCACAGCCGATTTGCTCCGAATCTACTGGACCGATTAAGTTAAAATTTGGTATACATATCAATTTCTGTGACCCGAAGACGGACGTGTAATATAATAAATAAATTTCGAATATAAGGGTCACTTTTGAAGGGCAAATTTGGATTTAAAATGCAAACTGTACCGTGTGACAGATCAAATGAAAGGGCTTATTGTGAGGATTTCAAATATATTTCTTGAATATTTTTAAAATAAATAGTTTTAAAGTTATTTAAGAAAATAGATTAAAATGGATCATTCCCCCGGGCCTTATCTCCGAAACTACTGAGACTAAAATTTTGAAAAAATATAGAAAATAGTTCTTACTAAAATAGTTACTTATAGTTAAACCTATCAGAAGTATATGGTCTTAAAATAACAGTAAATCTCAAAATATTGTGCGTACAAACTTTCATTTGCAGTCGGAATGTATGGGAGAATATCTTTTTTCAACTTCAATGTTAAGTTTGTTCTTGGGATAAAATTATCTTGGGATAAAAAACATGTTAGATAACATATAAACATATTCATTATACGGAACCCACGCTTTTTATTATGTACCTCTAAGTATCTAATTATTTTTATACCATCATCATCTTCCTACACAATCCATCCATCTTTAATACTTTTCAAACCGGTGATATAAAATACTTTTGTAAGCAGACTTGTAAAAAAACCAGTAGAAGCAACGGCCATTATACGTTTATCTTCAGGATACAAACACCATTGGGCTATCACCGAATCGCTAAGATAACCTTTTAGCTATAAATCAATGGAAAGTCAACACCAAAGATTAGGCATAGTATAATCTACGAGCATAATCAATAAGCTTGCTGAGTTTAGTTAGAACCCAAACCCTGTTCACCACGCAGGCGGTAAAGCGAAATAAATCTTTGATAAAAGATATTTGTAGCTTTATAAGAATTTTTATCTCAAGATGTTACATACACACAGATAACACATAAACACTTCAGATATTACGGGTAGCAACAGAAAATAAAGAACTAAATGTAACAAACAAATTATATAAAATAAATCTTAAAATAAGCAGTTAAATAATTTGTATATGACGGAGAAGGTACGTCTCTCTGACATATATAACAAAACAAAGAGAGCTACAGCCACCTCATATGTCATTAAGTAAAAAAAAAAATAAAAAAGAGAAAATAATAAAAATTTATAAAAATTGAGCGTATTAAAATTGATACAAATGATCAAAAAGTTTAGATCGGAACCGACCAAGTGTGCCTACTAGATCACTGCAGTCGTTCATGAGTCTACACATTCTTGGCAGTGGAGAATTTGCTCCGTACATGGTTTCTCGGCGCCGGGGATAGAAAGGGGGGGATACGACTGCGGGGAAATATAGCAGGGACCCTACTCCTGTAATTACTCCTACTCAGGAATTTAGGACAGTCTATTATATTATTCAAAATGTTGTACATGAAAAGACAATTCGACAATTCTCTTCGACTAGACAAGGAAGTCATGCCAAATTTCGTCAATTTATCTGTATAGGACGCTTTTTTCATTACTCTACCAGAACTATGTGCCAAGTGCGACATGAACCGTTTCTGTATCCTTTCCAGTCGAAGCGAATGTGTCGCATAATGTGGGCTCCATATCATGCTGTCAAACTTGTCAAATTTCATCCAAATCTGTTCAGCCGCGTCAAAGCGTAAAAAACAAATAAACAAACTGACTTTCGCATTTATAATATAGCTTAGCTTTAGCTTTTGCCCGCGGCTGCGCGCGTTTGGAGGTCGTAAATTATCTCGAACGTACTATCGTGATAAAATTATCCTATGTGCTAATCCAGGTAATAAACTCTGTGTGCCACATTTCATTGAAATCCCTTTAGCCGTTTTTGCGTGATTGAGTAACAAACATGCAAACATCTAAACATCCAAACATCACGTTTCGGGGTCGCGTGGACGTTCGAAAGGGTTACCGAAGGAAACAGGCCACCGAAGGAATACGGGTGGGTTTTAGTTAGTAAGAGTCTGACACAAATAAGAGAAGTTATTTGATAATTTCCCAAAAAAAAAAAAAAATTCACATTTACAATATTAGTAGAATATCAACAAGTATTCAGTCAAAATGACTTAGCAAACTTTTACCTACACACACTTCATAGCAAAAAAAAAAACGAATAAATACATATAAAATATACAAGCGTCTCCGCGTATCTTTTCGTCGCACACCATGTCCTATGACACAGCGCGCAGTGGTTAAGGCGCTGACAAGAGGCCAATGACCAAAGTAGGCTTGTCTTAAGAAAAAAATGCCAAATCTGTATAGTTTGTGGTAGTGGAAAATGTTAATTTTGAACATATTTCTCAGAACTTGATTGTTACCAAAACAAGTTTTGAAAAAAAAACTCGATACAAATGAACGGTAAACTAACCTTTTACCTTGAGTTTCAATCCAAAATATCTGTATTCAATATCAACAAACGTTACGTATTAAATTAATAACAAGAACGTCTTATTAACGTGACGATGGGAAGAGGCCAGACGGGGTCAGACCATAATGGCGTGGAAGTTGGGTAGGCCTTTGGTGTAGGATGCAACGTGTGTCGACACCCTTGCGCCTTCCCATCTTCCTAGCATGGCGCGCTGTGCTGAGGCGGCTGCTGCAGGAGCAGAAAACCTCAAACGGCGCAAATATAACAACCTTATTGGCCAACCTTATTTGAGCCGTTTGGGGTTGAAACACTAGGGTCTTGGGGTCCGAGTGCTCATCGAGTATTTCGGGACATCGCCAAACGATTGATAGAGAGGGCTGACCCATTTTTAGCCCAACGAATCAGCATTGCCATTCAACGTGGCAATACTGCCACCCTTTTGGGCGCTTTTCCCATTGACAGTGATTCGGACTAATTTTTTGATGCCCAATGACCTCTTCCCTCTTTTTTATTTTTATTATATACTTGTACATACTCGTACTATATATATTTTAGTGTTAGCTTGTGTATTTTAATCAAAATTCAAACATATAATTGTTAAAATAAATGACATGAATATACACGCAACGTCTTATTTGAATGCAGAACTTGGTTGTTTTTTTTATTTTCGATTACTCAACTCAATTTTGATTAAATAGATAATTGCTTCATATTTTGCAATAAATTACAAGCGTTGCGTCATCGCGCTACTCTTTCTTTTCTATGCAGTCCGACAGTGACCGCGGTTTAGCTGTTGTCAGCGTCTTAAAATTTGGAATTCTTGGAAGCTACGACGGATAAAATGATTATTATGAATTGATAATATGCTTTAAGAAAATGTTTTCAAATGAATATTAATATTTATTTGTGCGGTTTTGATTCTAAAGATCAAGATTATTCATAGTTCGCGGAATCTTAACCACAGTGGAACCAGGAAATGTTGAATAGATAGGTAATTCATAAGCACGCACAATTATTGCGTGGTAATTATTTTTTTATTATTAGGGATACATTTCATCAATTGCCTAGCGTTTTCCCATCTACATTGGGGAAGCCGCCCCCAATGTAGATGGGAAAACGCTAGGCGTAACTTCCAGTCTAACCGAAAGCAGCTGAATACCAGTATTTTACTTGGATCGACTGCCTATCTGACCTCCACAACCCGGTAAATGGGTAAAACGATACCCCTTGGTAAGACTGGTTGTCAGACTTTAGGTCTCCTGACTAATCGTAACGACTGTCAAAGATATACATGAGAGCTGGGACCAACGATTTAACGTATTTCCGCTCAAGGGGTCTCGGTATTAGAGGGATGGTCACCCATCCACGGACCGAGCGCGACAAGCGTAGTTTAAGGCGCAGATATATGATTTTAGTGACTTTTAAATCTGTTATTACGCCTTCATAAAATGTAAGTAAGTTATGCAGAAAATGTATATAAAACTAGAACGCAAACATTTCATTCCTTTATGTATATTAAAATTTTAGTATTATAGTAAATTACTTTATGAAATATATTCAGGAAGTAATGTCTACTCAAAGCATAAAAAACGATATTACTTTCAAACTACTTAAGATATTTTCATGAGTTTTTTTTTTTTGTATTTGTAAGTCGTTTTAGCTATCGTATACAGGATAAATTTAAAAGGAAATCAGGTGCATAAAACTGAACAACTTTCCCCAAGGAACATAGGTCGAGATCTAAAAAATAAAATTCCACTTCTCATACAAACATACGTCACGTGACCAGTCACTTTGTATGAAAAGTCAATTTTAAGTTATAATATTTCGCCCTATATTCCTTGGGGAAAGTTGTCCAGTTTTATGCACCTGATTACCTCCTAAAATATCCGCACTCCTTTTAAAGTTATCCTGTATAGGTACTGTAACGTCATCACTGCATCATCTCTCATTGCTTGTAGTATGAAACAAGCCATCTTCTCATACCCACATATGTACGTTTGTATATTAAGGCTCGTTTTATACTACAAGAAATGAGAGAAGGACAACTCAAAACTAACAACACGACACACGGAGAAAATGAATTCATCTTCTTCGTTCCTTTTAGGAGTCTACACACTAAAGCCTCATGGTGCCAGCGGGTTAGCGGGCTTCAGAACGTTGTAAGTCGTACAACCTTTGTTTAAAATGAGCCGGCGGCAAAGTTGGGCCGGGCTTTGTTGTGAAGAGACCGTTGCCGATCGCGACGACATACGACGCGTCTCAAAACGGAAGAAAATAGATCAACAATTAAGAAATACATGCACCATATCATATTTCGCCCCTCGATAACACCAACATTTGTTGCAAGCGCTACTGCTGAGCATGAGTTCCTGGGTTTGATTCCCGGGTCGGGCAAAGTGTTATTGTCTTTTTCTATCTGGAATTTCTCAGTAGCAGCTAGATTTGTGCCCGGTTGATGGCAATAGGCTCGTCCCCTATTACATGGGACTTAAACATAACTGGCGAAATTTGGGTGAAACTACAGGTACACCTCTGCCCATCCCTTCGGAGAAACAAGGCGTGATGTTATTTTATGTATCATTTTACAGTGCATATTATTGCCACAAAAAACTCGCTCAAAAAGTCTCACATACATTATCATAATGCAACATGAACCCCTAAACGAGGACGAAACCGAATTAGCCGGGGCGTTACTAACTGCCAATCAATAACAAACTGATTTATTCCCGTGGGGTGTTGATATCAATGAAAAAATATCTAACAACATTTAGGGTTACGTCTCACTGCGAGCGGGCGAAAGACGATACATTGACGCGTCTACTGTGCAGTAACGATACCTTACAAAAGCTTTGGTTTCATAAAAAAACGATGAACGCATCGGTCACACAATAACGGCTGTCCTAATATAGTGCATTTTTTGACACCTTCATGTCAAATATTGGTGAAAATGACAGATTTTCATGACGGCCTCTAAAATATAATGGAACCGTTTCCTAGAAAACCAAAGCACAACCTACGCATTTTTTTACTCTAGATTCAAAAGCGATTTTCGCCTAAAGTATTGATTGATATTTAATGGTGTTACGAGCATAGTCATTTTCGTTTTTATTATTTTATGAAATAGGTTGTTTCTAAAAGCTGCAATTGTTATTTCACAACAAAAACGCTTTTGAATTTTACGTAACTGTATGTTTTGCTCGTGTCTGTGCTTACTTCCTCCAATGGACTTTACTTACTCATTAAAAGGCCTCGTTGGTCCAGTGGTTGCAAGCGCTTCTGCTGAGCATGAGGTCCAGGGTTCGATTCCCAGATCGAGCAAAGTTTTATTGGGTTTTTCTCAGCAGCCCGGAATTATTGCCCGGTTGATGGCAATAAGCTCGCCCCTAGTATATGGGACTGAAAAATAACTGGCCAAAAGTGAGTGTACTAAAGGTACACCTCTGCTTAACCCTTCGGGAAATAAAGGCGTTATGTTATAATGTTATGTAAACGGTTTTTCATCATCATCATAACATAATATAGGTATTTGGATTACAAAACCGGGAACAGGGTTCTAATTTTCCCCGTTTGAGCCCATTATGTTAGCCAATATCGATGGCTGATGGAAAATAAATCTCGGTGTAATTAAAAAAATTGCCCATAGTTGTGCCATACAAATGTTTGGCATAAATATAAAGTTAGTTTTAAGTTTCAATGCTCTATTGTCGTGTTATAAACGTATTTTTGGTAAAACAGGAAATTGCCTATTGCCGTCGTTTGTTAATAATATTTTATGAACACAAGCATCATAAAACTTCAATGATAATGCCAATTAAAAATAAGTGATAAAGGGTTTTTATGAGAAAGTCGATTTATAAATACATAAGATAATCTTGCTGAAACGAAAAACCAATTTTAGTAAATGTAACTTGTCCGTTAAAATACAACATATAACGTTTAATGTCCAGTCAAGTAAGTACTTTAGTGTACGGGGTCTACTAGGGCCGATGCCTGCCGGGGTCACGTAAAAGTCCAAAAGGGTTACCGAGGCAACACAGGCAACGGAAGGAATACGGGTGAGTTTTAGTCAGTAAGAGTCTGACACACCCTCCCGCTCCGCCCAGAGCGGGAGAAGTTATTTGATAATTTTGCCCCCAGAAAAAATGTAAGTACTTTACCGATTATCAAAACATGTAAATCTTTCTTAAACAAAACCGATTTTGGTCGTTTTGTAAAAGTTTAATGTACTTTAAATGTAACACATTTTTTATGCTACGTTTGCATGACAATCCTATGAAAAACATCCCCAATATGCACGGAACAGAACAGAAATATTCTAAGCGCGATAATAATAATAATAATAACGTGGGATGTGGACTCAGCGATCATTGTTCCGATAGTCGTATCAGCTAATGGCTTAATTGCCAAGAGCCTCGACCAACACAAGGAGGCTCTCGTTAAGCAGCTGGATTAAGGACTCGATTCAGAAAGTACTTCTGGACACCACTCGCGTTATTAGGAGGTTCCTCTCTCTGGAGCCCGCACCGCCGGTTGCCGATACCGGTGGGCTACATTTTTTTTTATTTTTAAATGTTTTTATATTTTTTTATATTCTAATATTTAAAAATATAATTGATCTGAAAATAAATATATTGAAACGTCTAGTTGATGTAACAGGACACCGAAAAGCTGGCGGCTTTCTCAAGTAACGCATCAGCATTGCAACTCAGCGAAAATATGCCGCCAGCATCCTCGGTATAATGCCTCGCTCGAGGGCCTTTTTTAGGTTTAACTTAGTTTTAATTTAATTTAGTTAATGTTAATAACCATCTTGTAATTTGATTATGTAAATAAATATTGATATGTATATAACGAAACATTGAAGATAATACGCGTAATATCCCCACCACCGTATCTCTACGTTGACGTCTTGTTGGGGCTTGCACGCTCCTTTACTCTGGGTTTGTGCCGGTAGCGTTTACGTTGCCGATTCAGGTCTAGGGTGATGAGCCAGACCAAACGAGATTCATAAACCAGCAGGGCAGCATGTGGCGAGCTGTTGGGCAGTAGCGACCCCACGTGACCCTATCTCCCGGGAGAAATCTTGACCCTTGCCTTTATTGGCCGGCTGGAGTGAACACTGACGAGGGACAGAGCTCCCACCTATTTCTTGCCTTTGAAATGAAATGAAATTGTTTATTCTGTAAATAGGATATGAGAATCATTTTTACACGTCATATTAAAAAATAAGCTAGATGGAGTCGACATTTCCTATATGACTATCCCTGAGAAGAAATGGCGAAACAAACTCAAGGGTCAAAGTCTCTTTTAAAGTCCAGACATAATCTTGGTCAGATCATGTGAGGACCATGTAGATCCATGTCTGAAATGGTCTTTTGAGGAAAGAACCACACTAATTTGAGTGGACCTGTCCAGTCAGTGCAAGCATTTGTCAGTAATCGTGTAGCTCAACTCAAAACTTAAGGAGCTCAACGACTCGACGAACAATACTAAGGAAAAGACTATTGGGTTGGCCGCATAAAGTACTCAAAATGCCAGACCATCATTAAAACTAAGAGCAAAAAAAAACAACAAGAAATAAATAAAAATGACCCACATATTGCTCACATTTACAATAATTAAAGTAATATAATACTTTTCAAGGTACATAAATATTCACTTAATTTTGTTTATAATATTCATCAATGTCAATATGTATATATAGTTGTATATAATGATGATTTTGCATAATTTAAATGGTTTTATGGTTAAGTTTTATGGTTTTAGCACAACGCTTTTCAGAGCGAGCAGCTCAATTCCAAGCTTTTTTGTCTTCTAAATAATCAGAAATGTTATAGTACCCTTTTTTACAAAGTTTGGTTTTAATACAGCTTTTAAATCGTTTAATGGGTAAATTTCGAATAGCAATAGGAAGTTTGTTGTAAAAGCGTATACATTGACCCATGAACGAGTTGCCTACTCTGTGGAGACGAGTGTGAAGTACAGCAAGATTATGTTTATTCCTGATATTTAAACTGTGTATATCGGACATTTTCTTAAAATTAGATATATTTTTGTGTACATACATAAGATTATCAAATTATTATTTTAATTTAATTTAGTTAATGTTAATAATCATCTTGTAATTTGGTTATGTAGATTATCAAATATATATTGAGAGGCTACAGTCAGAATATCTATTTCTTTGAATTTTTCTCGAAGGGAATCTCTTGGACCTAGGTTGTAAATGGCTCGAACAGCCCTTTTTTGTAAAACAAAGACGGTATTAATGTCCGCACAGGTTCCCCAGAGAAGAATCCCATATAACATAACACTATGAAAATAACTAAAATAAACAATTCTGGCCGTATCTACATCGGTATCTACTTTATCGGCTGGCTTTTTTTTTGGGTTGGAAATCATCAAATAACTTCTCCCGCTCTGGGCGGAGCGGGAGGGTGTGTCAGACTCTTACTGACTAAAACCCACCCGTATTCCTTCCGTTGCCTGTGTTGCCAGGGGCCTCGGTAACCCTTTAGTACCTTCCCGCGACCCCAGCAGGCATCGACCCTAGTGGACCCCTACACTTGTGGTGACGACATCTCTTTGAGGCGCGCGTGGAATACAATGCACCGTCGACCCGGGCCTGGTCCTTACTGGACGGTGAACTACCCATTGCTCACCGTACGAGAGCCCGCGCCTACGGTGGCCGGAAATCCGCCCGGGATTCCCAACGCCCTGGGCGTCTCCTGCGGCGGCTAGGGGCGAGAGGGCGCGAAATTTGCCTTTCCCTCAACCGTCCTGCCTGCTCCTTCGCGAGCATTACTGGTTCGCAGAAGGAGGTGACGGCTGCCCATGCCCTCTCGCTCCGTACCATGGCCTGAACCAGGGCCGGACGCGAGAGATCTCTGCCACCGATCGGCTCCACGTGGACACGGCGGTGCTCTGCCCAAGCCGGGCAAACCTCCACCGTATACAAACGTGCTCGGAGGAAGGAAGTATTCCAGCAAAACGCTGGTAGGGATCTTGACCGTAGTTCCGGAATTGTCCTGATAGCCGTGGAATACGAAAGGTACTCCTCAAGCACGCCAGGAAGTGTTACCCCCTTGTCGCTACGTCACTGTGTGCTTTCAACCACTTTCGGGGGCCCATTATTGAGAGTGCAAATCACCCCCTGCCATTTTATCCATGTATTACATAACATTGATCAGGCAGAAGACATAGTCCTTCCATAGTTTTAGCTTACCAATCCACTATAGCCACCCAAACCCATAGCCCAATATGTTTTGTTTCCATATTCTGCAATAGTCTAGCTCCAACCGGGGGTTGTCCTTGGAGACATTTGTATAGAGCATATAGGGATAATCGTCCGTTGGTGCCTCAACACTTAAAATTGTCTAAGGGGACTCTGCGAGTTGGCTTCGGCCCCTCGTGCGCCTTTTAAAAGTCCGAGACATCAGGGCCCGATGAGATATAGAAGATAATAATAATCCCAAACCTCAAGATATAGAAGATAATAAATAATAATCCATTTATTTCAGGCGACGCAGGCCTATAGATAAATACCTTAACCGTAACTGTGTGTAGGCACCTAATTAAAGGCGTCATCGCCAAGCCGCCGAATCGAGAAGGCCTTAATTCGAATAGTAGTTACCTCTCAGTCTTAACGTCAGCTTTTGTGGGTGCACGAAGAACAAAATGATAAAAATCAGCTTGCTTGTAGATGCAATTTAAATATTCAATATATTTCCTAGCCTACAAAAACTTGTGTTACCCGCTCTCATAGGAACCTCGCCCTTACCGCTAGTATCATGTAAACAGCGAACATTTTACCGCTATCGCCGAGGGGCGGTTGACACGTGCCGAAACCATTCGCGTGACGTATCGAGATGTGCTCTTGTAAAACGACTAACGAATGAGTTTGAGGTTTTGTTCCCATTCCGAGGGGAAATGGCTTTACGAGCTACTGGTATCTGATTGGATGTGAAGGGAACAAAGTGCAGGTCGTAGGTATGAAGAGCGCAGAATACATGCTAGTAACTTTGAAGGTTCAGATTCATTTTATCAAAAAGCACACAATACCTACATTAATTTTGAGATGTTAGTTTTCCCAACGGCACTTTTTTCGACTGTGACAATACCTGTAACATAATCCCTGGACTTTACCAATGTATCAATGGGATATAAAAATAAATAAGCAAGAAAGCAAATAATAATATTCTCAAAGTCGAATGTCGCTACTTAATTCAAGCTAGTACTGCCATCTACCATCACCCAAACAAGTTATAATTGCTCTCAATCGCCGAAAGAGGTCGCTACAGATTTAAAATTCCTTATCACTTCAACAAACTGTTTTTCAACCAGCCAAGTCCCACGAATTCAATCATTCCATAATTGAAATATTTAAAAATCGAATCAAGTTTTTTTTCTAAGCATCCTCTCAACGGCCAAGTATGACTCGTCACTTTTTTTGCTCGCTTTAATGTAATTTAGAGGGTTCGTATGTTCGGTAACTGCCTAATCTGATGATAGATAACGCTAATTGTACATCAAGTGACGGGGAAAAAATAAGATAAACAATTTAGACGATTCGTTGAATAGGTACATCAAGCTTGCAAACAGTCATGGGCGAAACGATTGCTGATAAAGTTGCGTTGAATTTATAAATGTTTTTTTATGGTTTACGAGTATTTTGGGGTTATGAGAACTTTATTAGGATATACTTCTATCCTGATTTTAAGGTAAAGATAGATAGATTTATAAACCATTTATTTAGTATACACAAAAGAAATAGCACAACACATAAAATCACAAGTAAATTATAACAAATTACATGAATATATAGAAAATACAAGGTGCCAATATACAAAAAAAACCGGCCAAGTGCGTGTTGGACCACGCACAAGGAAGGGTTCCGTAGTTGGGATGAATTTATCCCAAAAACAAACTTAACGTTGTAGTTGAAAAACATGTTCTCCCAGACATCGATATACGTCACGGTCATTTCTCCAACTGCAAATGTAAGTTGGTCGACTATTATTCAGTAACTTGTAAAGCCTACTTAGCTGTGGTAGTTTTCCTTTTAAGTTAATTATAATGAATTATTGCCATGATTTTTTCACATATCCAAAAACGACCGAATAGCTTTCACTTGACTCTAACAAAAATTAGTACTTTAAAGCTTAATATTACGCAAACGGATCCCTGAATCTAAAAATGATTTTCACAGACTCGCAATATTTTTGAATGGCCTATCCAACGAAACCACGTCAACGCCCATTATGCCACGGAATAGACGAGAAAAAAAATATCATCCCCACTTTACGTGCAACCCTACAATTCTTTTTTCAAGGCTTTATTTAACCACTTTGTCAGCGTAATTAATATGTATGTATGCCAAATTACAGCTAGTACTAAGAGTCTTTGGGCTAAGCCGGGCACAGACAGACAGACAGACGGACATGGCAAAACTTTATGGGTTCCTTGTTTACTACGGAACAATTTAAAAGAAATAAAGTGACACTATGACACACTTTAATTCAAATAACGAACATACCTACAATGTGTCTAAAGGTTGCACCAACCAATGAGAGTCCAGCTCAGCACGTGTCAGGCAAATATACCTGACGTTGATATTCTGCTGGATTCCTGCAGTGACATACAAACGTTGAGCAGACGAGATAATCACGCGGTATTGTGAAGGAAGTAGTGTGATGAGCGGATTGAAATTAAGTAAGAATACCCGCAATTAAAATTATGAATTCTAATGTCTAGTTTTGCATTTAGTAACGTTCTAGTTCGATGATGAAAAAATATAAAGTTTATAAATAGTGCCGTGATGAATATTTACAATTGCTTCCTGAAACCATTTCAAGTTCAGGAGTCGATTCCAAAAATGCTGCTTTTATTTCACGTCTGAAAATGAATGACCGTGGGTTTTATTTCCATCCTTCCTGTTTTGTAAAGTCAAAGTGCTTCCTTCCGTCGTCATAACAAAAAAAAAATACCAATATAAGTAGGTATCTATATTTTTATTAGATACTTTTATAATACTAGCTTCCGAAATTGGGTTCCCTCTATCTGGTCTTCTTGATGCTCCGAAATTTATTTGGCATAACACACTTGGCATAATTTTCTTTAAACGAATATTATTAAGGCATAGAAATTATTTAATATAATTATTGTTTGGCCGAATGTTTATATGTCCGAATTTGCAATGGCATACCTTTAAGGTGGCAGAATTTTATTTGGCATAATTACCTTTGGCAAAGTTATAATTCCGCATAATTTCATTTAGCATAACTTTTATTTAAAGCGACGATTATTTGGTACAATTTCACTTGGCATACTATGAAAAATAGTTAATAATAGCAAATATGTTAGTGACAGAAAAGAATCGCTGCAAAACCGACTCCACGTAGTCTTGTCTGCCCTACACCTAGAGTGTAATTTAAGCCCGCGTAGGCGCGGAGGGGCGAAGCGGCCCGCGAGCTGAGAGGCAGGTGGCGTTAATGCCCGCCGCCGCGGCTGAGGCAGTGGTGGTGAGCGCTAAAACCATCTGCGATGATAAGCTCGCGTGGGACCGCCGGAGCCCCGCAGCACCGGAGCCGTGACAGAAACCATCCTTGCTGCCATGTTGCATGCTCGCTTGCATGTTGCATGCTTGCTTGCATGCAGCATGAAATGCTTACTTGCATGCTGCATGCTTGTTGCATGCATGGTGTGCTTGTTTGCATGCTGCATGCTTGCTGCATGCATGGCGTATGCTTGTTTAAAAATATGTCCCCTGACCATTTAACGGACGTTTTGATTTAATGACTGTCGATATGAAATGTATACCAAAAGACGATTCTAACTGTGAACTTTCTGCGATATGATGGTTCTACTTTTTAATTATAATGGATGTAAAATTTATGCCTAAAGATGATTCTGACTTACAAACTTACAAGTTTTGAACGTACGATAAATGAGTGTCTGCCAAACGATTTTCTGCGAAATGATGTTTATGCAGTCCGCTATTTAGCAAAATAATATTGTGACATAAAAGTTCTGCTATAAAGGGTAGGCCCTCCGAAATTTCTTGTTCCCCCGACCCACCGCCGTGTCGCAAAATAACAGCCACATTTTTATGGGTTCCTCTATCTGGCAGAATCTTGTTGCTCTGAAATTTATTTGGCATAACACACTTGGCATAATTTTCTTTAAACGAATATTATTAAGGCATAGAAATTATTTAATATAATTATTGTTTGGCCGAATATTTATATGTCCGAATTTACAATAGCATACCTTTAAGATGGCAGAATTTTATTTGGCATAATTACCTTTGGCAAAGTTAAAATCCCGCATAGTTTCATTTAGCATAACTTTTATTTAAAGCGATGATTATTTGGTACTATTTCACTTGGCTACTATGAAAAATAGTTAATAGGTTAGTGACAGAAAAGAATCGCTGCAATACCGACTCCACGTAGTCTTGTCTGCCCTACCCCTAGCGTGTAATTTAAGCCCGCGTAGGCACGGAGGGGCGAGGCGGCCAGCGAGCTGAGAAGCAGGTGGTGTTAACGCCCGTCGCCGCGGCTGAGGCTGTCCGGCGAACCCGGCCAGCTAGCCGAAGCTGCGGTGGTGAGCGCTAAAACCATCTGCGACGATAAGCTCGCGTGGGACCGCCGGAGCCCCGCAGTGCCAGAGCCGTGACAGAAACCATGCTTGCTGCATGTTGCATGCTCGCTTGCAGGCTGCATGCTTGCTTGCATGCTGCATGCTTGCTTGCATGCATGGTGTATGCTTGTTTGCATGCTGCATGCATGTTTCAAAATATATCCCCTGACCGTTTAACGGACGTTTTGATTTAATGACTGTCGCTATGAAATGTATACCAAAAGACGATTCTGACTGTGAACTTTCTGTGATATGATGGTTCTAGTTTTTAATTATAATGGATATAAAATTTATGCCTAAAGATGATTTTGACTTACAAACTTATGAGTTTTGAATGTATGATAAATGGGTGTCTGCCAAACGATTTTCTGCGAAATGATGTTTATGTTGTCCGCTGTTTAGCAAAATAATATTATGACAAAAAAGTTCTGCCATAAAGGGTAGACCCCATTTTTATAAAACTTTCGCTGCCTTCGACCCACTGCGTCACATCGCATCATCGTCGGCCCGCGTGGACGGCCCGTGACGTGATTTCAAATTGGGCTATCGAATGCAAAAAAAAAAAAATTAAATCCGACTTGTACTCGATATGCCACAAATTAGTTTTTTCTATCGTAGTAATAGCAAAAGAAAAGGTCATTGACTCCCGCGCCGCCGTCAATCGTTGTTACGGGTAATTTTGAATCTGTGATATCTTTTAAAGTATTCATTTAAATGATATGATGTCAAGGCATATTTTAATCTAAGTTCAATTTAAGTAACATATTTTATTGGATAAGGATTAATATAATACCGGTTAAAATAGCTTCGGAAATAACAATGAAATTTTTATCAAATTCTAAAATATAAAAATAATTACTGTTGGTCATCCTTAGAATATAGACATATGCTATTGCTGACTTTTTGTTGAACTTTTTAAGGTGTACCATTCTGTAGAACCAAAATTGTATGTATCTCGTACGGTTTACGCGGCGCACGAAAGTAAAGCTCCAAGTCGGCATGATTTTTTCCAAGATCATCATCTGCCTAGCCTTTTCCAAACTATGTTGGGGTTGGCTTCCAGACTAGCCGGATGCAGCTGAATAACAGTATTTTACATGGAGCGACTGACCTCCACAACCCAGTTACTGGGTAATACGATACCCCTTGGTAAGACTGGTTGTCAGAGTTTCGGGTTTTTGACGACCCGTAACGACTGTCAAGGAACTACGAATGACAGCCGGGCGCAACGGCTTAACGTGCTTTCTGAGGCACGGAGGAGTCTTGGTATGTAAAGATGGTCACCCATCTACGGAGCAACCGCGGTAAGCGTAGCTTAACCTGATCGATTGACCCGTGCGGCTGTTATTACTAAGCCACAAGCCCTATGATTTTTTCCAACATCTTTAATAATAATCGTCATATTTCAGTAAATTTACACAAAACCTTCAAAACTCAAACTCAAAGCTTTTTTTTTTTCAAATAAACCAATTACAGGCACTTTTGAATTGTCAAGGGGTTGGTAAGTCAGTCAGAAAGATGAAGCTAGTTGCCCATTATGGAGAAGAATGGGCAAGAAACTCCACGGACACTCTTTTAAATCAACGTATTATGGTTACAAAATATTGTTTACATCATTCATTTTGAAATTATACATGTGAGCACGATGCAAAACGTAAAAGCGTCCGTAATAAAAAGATTAACAAAAAAATAAAACTATTCAAAAATTAAAATAAGCCGTGGCAGCTAAGAGATGACCAGTCTCTACTGACGGCGCCCGTTCACGAACATGACGCATGGATTAGCATTCAGCTCAACCATTTTGAAGGGAGCTAAATGATCCAACAAACGTGCCACCATCAGCGAGACATTAGAGTGAACACGATATACTCCCAGCCGCCAGGGCACATTCAAGTCAACGAAAGACGTATCCAGTAAATGGCAGCTTTATAGTACATAGTACTCACTTAATAATGTGCAGCTATACAATGCTAAGTGATTGAATTTATACAATGCAAAGATAGTTTTTAAAATCTTCAGCAGCTCCAACACTATTTTCAAATGCTAATCAATTAGTTTTTGCGCCCTTGTGGAGCAGGACCAGCATTGAGCCAAGCATTTTTATCAGCGATATAATCCCCCAACTTATAATATGCTTGGCTGCATAGTGTGCGTTTTATACAAGATTTGAATTTTGTTACATTCAGTTGAAGTATGTGGGGAGGTATTTTATTGTAACATTTTAAACAGTACCCCATGAAAGAGTCTACTTTAGCCAACCTGAAACCTGGTTGAACTAATTGGTCCCTATTTCTAGTGATATAATTGTGTCTTTCACCTCTTTTACTAAAAAGATGTAGATTTTTCCTTACGTACATGATGTTTTCATAGATATATTGACAAGGTACCATCATGATGTTAATTTCTTTAAACAGTTCTCTTAGAGAGTCGCACCTGCGGAGGCCATATATGGCTCTGATGGCTCTTTTCTCCAGAATAAAAATAGACTCGAAGTCTGCAGCCCGTCCCCATAGTAAAATACCGTACGACATAATACTATGAAAGTAACGAAACTATACTTAATGATGTATATACCTAAATTTTTCGCATGAATCACTCCGTCCATTGGTGAAAACCGTTTAAAAATCTGTTCAGCAGTTTCTGAGTTTATCGCGTTCAGACAGACTGACAGACGCGGGGCTGGGGCGGGGGGACTTTGTTTTATAATATGTAAGTAAGTGAATACAATAAGCCTACATTTAACGCGAGCCTTTTGTTAAATACTGAATATTTAACAAAAGGCTCGCTCTCTGTCACATTATTTCCTAATCCTAAAACAAAGCAAAAATACCGTTTTATTACGTATATTTTTATTTTTATTCCGGTGTAGCCACAAACGAATAATCACAGGGTTAATTCCGCTTCCGTTTTGCATACGCGTGTCACTAATTAACATTATTTAAAGTTTAATTTGTTCCTAATTAAATATTTCTTTTTACAACGAACCATATTTGTGGTAAACACGAACGCATTAAAAAACCAAGTGAGATTTACTTACTGAACAGATCTTATTAAAAGTACATAAGATTGATATTTGTGGAAATTGAGCGCATTGTTGAGTTGTCGTGCCGTGGTTAGTAGTTGTCACACTTTGCAGTTGACATGCATTGACTGGGGCTTTGAAAACAGCGATTAACTTGAAATTGGACCCTTTCAGGCGTAATTGTAAATTGGTCTGGATTGGCCGAAAGTTATTAAGGTCTTGCAATACGTTGAGGATTTAATAGACTGCTGCTTTACGATCAATACATTATGTATTGCTGTGAAAAGGTTAACTATAATAATTTTCGCTGTTGCAGACATATAGGTAATCGTATTTTGTATTATTTCTATCAAAAGACAGGAGGCCACTTTTGTCCATTCCATTAAGAACTTCGCAGACAGTCGCGACGTGTCACGCGAAGTTTCATAGAAATTGTTCTACTAGAGTCGCGTCGAGGTGTCATGTCGCACCTGTCTGCGCGAGCCTTTAGTGTTAACTTATCCTTAGTAATAACACGCCTTGTCAGTACGAATATTTCTGTATTTATACGTATATTCTTGCACATGTATAAACTTGGTATATAGCAATATTTTACAAACGATTTAATTAGGTACTCAATTTAATATAAGTATAGACTTTAGACTTCTTGAAGACAACCTTTAGACTCCGCGGCTCGAAGAGAACTAACTTAGCAACTACGCGACATACCAAATATACGTATATCATGATTTCAAACAGTTGTGTTCAAAAAACCAGTACTTTCACGGTAACTGTCAAATCAGATACATTTAAACTTCATGACTACCCTGATACAAAAATCATTTGAAGCAAATCACATATTTTCAATTTTATATTTAGTATTTTAAATCACTACAAATCATATTAATATTTGGAAATCATGACAAATACGGGAAAGAAAGGAAGGAGTTTTTTTTTTCCTGAGAATTAGATGCACAAAATTAAGATCATACCTACCTCTCCTTCTTGATCTAAATGAAAGATGATTTCATCTCCACTCGCTGCCTTCAAGGCCTTACCAGCAAATGAATAAGTACTGTTACTTTGAGTATGAAAATATATTGTAAGAAATAATTTTCGAGTCAAACGCTAGTATTTTCATGGAATACATCCATTACAATAACAAACGGCCGACAGCGATCGCACAGAGCAAGCTGTGCTTTGTACCTACTTATTAAAGTAATTTTAATTTCTGTTATTGTTTGTGTGACAAAAATGTAACATTTTTTGGTTACATTAGACCTTGTACAATACGTATACATAGTAACACAAAAATCCTTGCCCTTAAAAACACAGATAAATGCGACAGTAGTCAAGACGACAGCCTTAGCTTTTTTTTTTTGGGTGGAAAATTATCAACTAACTTCTCCCGCTAACTAACCGCTGACTAACTCTTCCCGCATACAAGTGTAGGGGTCCATTGGGGCCGATGCCTGCCAGGGTCGCGTGGAAGTTCGAAACGGTTACCGAGGCCCCTGGCAACACAGGCAACGGAAGGAACACGGGTGGGTTTTAGTCAGTAAGAGTCTGACACCCTCCCGCTCCGCCCAGAGCGGGAGAAGTTATTTGATGATTTACCACGCAAAAAAAAAGAAAAAAGCCACGGGATCCTCTTACGAGTACATAACATAATAATCAGCCTATATTGTTCCCACCGCTGGGACACAAGTCTCCTCTCTGTGAGTTTGCCGTAATCCACCACGCGGGCCCAGTGCGGGTTGGCAGATGACACTTGTCTCCGAATTTTTGGTTCTAGGAAATGCCGGTTTCCTTTCTATTTATAAGGACCGGATAAAACCGCGTCAAACATCTCGTTTGGTACACAGATAATGGGAAATACTTGAGTCACATAGAGTCATAAGTCATTGTAATCTGTAGACTTGACATTGATTGAAAACAGTTTCTAAGGAAGCATTCACAGATGTGCTTCATAATGAAAACATTTAATAGTTTTGAAACGTTATTAATAATGTTGCTTTAACATACATTATAATAATAATAATATATAAATACATATTATATTTTATATGTAAAAAAATAAATAAACGAAATAATGATACCATTTATTTCAGGCGACACAGGCCCATAGAAAAATACCTTAACCTAAACATAGATATTATATAGCGGAGGGTGTATCAGACTCTTACTGACTAAAACCCACCCGTATTCCTTCCTGATGCCTTTGTTGCGGGGGCCTCGGTGACCCATTAGTACCTACCTTCCCGCGACCCCAGCAGGAGACTTTGTGCTATCCTGTGGAACTTGTCCGCGGAAGCGACGGAACACGTTCTGCGGCCAAAAGTCTTCTTCAATGACCAAGGAAAAATAACATAACGCCTGTATTCCCCGAATGGTTAGGCAGAGGTTTACCAGTACACCCACATTTCGCCAGTTTTGTTTACGTTCCATGTAACATGGAGCGAGCCTATTGCCATCAACAGGGCACAAATCCAGAGGCCGGGCTACTAATGAAAAAAACCCAGATGGAAAAACCCAAAAACACTTTTCCCGACCCGAGAATCGAACCCAGGCCCTCATGCAATAGCGTAATGTCGCTTTGTTACTCATTTACACCGTAAAGGTTAACAATTATGCTACGGCTGCATTGTCGTGATTACGAGAACTATACTTCGCGCTCTCTCCATTGTACAGCGAGACGTCGAGCGGTGTGCGAGAGAGAGCGCGCGAAGTGTAGATCGCGTTATCGCGACAATGTAGCCGTAGCATTAGTGATAAAATTAATAGCAATGTATTCTTGACCTTAAAAACGCAATAATACTACTTGTGCTAAATTATATTAATCTTTGCTTTATCTACCCCATAAACAAAAATATCTAAATACTTACTTATCAAGTAACGAATGCACTTCATTAAAATTCCATAATTTATTTAATTAATTCACGCAAACTTTAACCCTTTTTTGTGCTACAGAAACCTTTTTGACATGCATACGTGACAACGTATTACCAATATTGGATCAAACATCTGCTCATTCTTATTGGGAACAAAAGGTTAAGTAATTACTGGCCAACATTGGTTCCATTGTGTGACGTCAATATAGTTGGCTCGGTTTCTTGTTTAGAATCCTGGAGCCAACCTTCCCCTCCCAATAATTCATTGCCACCGCAAATCACGATAAGTAAATAGTGACAGGTCGCGTGCTGTTAACAACGATGAGTCATACTGTGAACGGTAATTTATTTACTTCCTATGTTCTTGTTTAACTAAATATACATAGCTACTAGGTACTACATACCAACTCTCGAATAAACCAGTGCGTTGCTAGCTAGCGAGCGTTTCACCCCTTTCCTAACCCGCGTATCTAACACTGGCGACGAGGTTTTTTTTTTGTGGATGGGACATCATCAAATAACTTCTCCCGCTCTGGATGGAACGGGAGGGTGTGTCAGACTCTTACTGACTAAAACCCATCCGTATTCCTTCTGTTGCCTGTGTTGCGGGGGCCTCGGTGACCCATTAGTACCCCGGGGCGACGAGGATGGGACCACAACAAGTCTATGATGATGAACAACAAGCTGGTCCAACGACGTAGATATTGAAAGAACAGGGGGGCAACCATCACCTCTTATAGCAGTTTTATATCAATATTACTTCCGCGTGAGATAGAGATGGAGCTATAAGTCCTGTACAGCTCCATCACTTTCCCACTGTGAAATAATATTAGAATAATACTGCTTTATGAGGTGATGATGAGATACATTCGAACTCCGAGGAAGTTGGTTACAAAGCAGGGACAAAATTAGATACCCAGACCACACAACACGATGAGTCAATAATTTGTACACCAAAGAGATCGTTACGTAATCTCCCCGTTATTTGTTTTAAAAAGTACGTACTTCTAGCGTAAGATGTTATGTAGTACAAGAGTATACCTACTATTTTTATGGATACCTACTAACGATGTTTACTTGTATTCGGTGTTTTTGGACTAGAGGGAGGAATTTGTTACAATATACTATGTGTGCAAGGCGTGCGCTCTCGCGCGCCATCTCGCGTAACTCTCGAATAAATAAACCAGTGCGTTGCTAGCTGGCGAGCGTGCAGTCGCTTAGTAATATAAGAAAATCTCAAATTCGCCCCTGGCTGGAGGCTTTGAGTTAGCAGAATAGTCCGGTTAAGTAGTCACGACCTCTCAAGGTCAACTACGAGAAGCCTTAAAAAAAAAACTAGCTGGTGAATTAAATTATTATAGACACCTATTTTACTAATATCTAATAACATGCATAGATGCAATATTATTTCTTGCGATGATGACCGTAAAAAAAGCATTTCATTTAGTCCGTAGGCTCCCGCAGACAGGCGTGACGCGACGGTGCGACGCCATTCTGGTCGAACAATTTCCATGAATTTTTCATAGAAATTGTTGTAGTACTTTGAGCCCTTTTCCTATAGGTTCTTCTGTTAAACAATATTATCACAGTTATCACAATGAAACTCAAAATATTCATAAATGTAGTGTTGGGGATTTGAGTACCACTGAAATCACCTTTTATTCTAATACTCACGTTTAGTTATAAGTACCTATTTTAAATTACAATCGATTTTAAAACCTTACTTAAAGATTCGTGTGGACTGGGGCGATATCGCGGGCGTGACAGGCATATTGCTGCCTGTCGCGCCCGCGATATCGCGCTAGTCTGCACGAGCCTTTGTTTGGTTAAAACGTCCTCACACCGTACAGACATATTGGTTCTCCCAGACTCCTTCATTGTATCACTCGCTCATTTCTTCACTTACATTAGATTCCTTCTTTTCCTTCATTCCTTGTGGCATAAAGTCTCACAAAATTATTAAAAAGACTTATAGGTATTTTTCGTGTTTGCACACATCTAAATAATTATGTAAAATTTCTTTTAACATACAAATCACCAATATAAACACAGCTTTACCCATTGAACTTGACCCTTACTCACCAATTCGCCTCCGTTCACCTCGACGGCCAAACATCACCGAAACATATCTCAGATCTCACAGGTCATTGACCACGTAAGCTTTCACGCAGCTGATTACTATGCATTGTTTATATTAGCGCCTATTATAGCTCCTGATTATTTGAGAATCGATTGTTTGTGTATTTAAATGTAAATTAGGTTGAGTTATGTTTAGGTAGTGATGGAAATTGGTGGTAGCTTAAGGAGACTACTACGGCTCTAACAAGACCCAATTGACCAAAACAGACTTCTCTTAAGAAAAAAAAATTGCCGAATCTGTATAGTTTGTTGTAGTGGAAAAAATATATTTTAATTTTGAACATATTTCCCAGAACTTGGTTGTCACCAAATCACGTTTTGAAAAAAAAATCTCGATACAAACTAACGTTAAACTAACCTCTTACCTTGAGTTCTAATCCAAAATATCTGTATTAAATATCAACGTACGTTACGTATTTAGTTAATAACAAGTACGTCTAATTCGAATGCAGAACTTGGTTGTTTTTTATTTTCGATTACTCAACTCAATTTTAAGTAAATAGATAATTGCTTCATATTTTGTAATAAATTACAAGGCTTTTGTCATCACGCTTCTCTTTCTTTTCTATGCAATCTGACAGTGACCGCGGTTTAGTGTCAGCGTCTTAAAGGTGTTTCAAACATGTGCCTAGACACTTATTTTAGTATTGCTACACTTTCAACGGTCAGGCAATTCTCTCCACGATTATTCAAGCCGTGTCCTGTTAAGCCCCGCGCGACACCGAATCGGAGTCAAACAATAGAAAATCAATTATTGTGTCTCATTAGCTGTTCTTGACCAATTAACCAACAAGATATTGCAGATCCCACATACCGCAGTGTCTCAAGACGAAAGTCTTTGACCAGTGCGTGTTGCCAGTGATGAACTATAGCACTGAAACGTGGTCGCTTACAATCGGCCTTATTTGAAGGCTAAAAGTCACTCAAAGGGCAATGGAGAGGGCTATGCTTGGGGTTTCCCTACGTGATTGAATCAGAAATGAAGAGATCCGCAGGCGAACTAAGTTTACCGACATAGCCCGAAGAATCGCGAAACTGAAGTGGCAGTGGGCAGGGCACATAGCTCGCAAAACAGATGACCGATGGGGCCGAAAGGTTCTGGAGTGGCGACCGCGTACCGGAAGACGTAGCGTTGGAAGGCCTTGTGAAGGCCGCAGGAATCCGTTTGATGCGGGAAGCACAGGACCGGTCGAAGTGGCGGTGCTTGGGGAAGGCCTATGTCCAGCAGTGGACGTCTTCGGCTGAAATGAAATGAACGAAAATTTGAACCTCGCGGGCTACCTTATTGCATCTCCCTTAAGACTAGCAATAGCTAGAAGGGCTTTAAGGTGCAGCTATTAATACAGCAATATGTGGTCAGACAAGATGATAGTGTATGAAAACCAAAAAGTAGCGCCAAAACATTATCTGGTAAACCACGTTAAAAACGACAGAAAAATTGCTAAAAGTATCTCAAAAACAGTTATTCAACTGACCATAGACGTCCTACAAAAACTATAATCACGAAATCTCATTTGCGGACACAGATAAGACAATCGAAGGTATTTAATTGACTGTCACTCGTGGACAATCGTGGTAAGAAATTCTTATCATAGTGAATGTATCCATGCTGCGGTAGTTCAAGTGATATTGGAAGATACCTGTGTCTATCACTGGCATTTCATTAATTACAAGTACAGTGGGCTTTCCGATCTGATCTACAAAAACAATGAGGATTTTTATTTTGTCTTAGAAGTTTCCCATATAAGTAATTTTATCATTAATATCACAAGCCTGTACTGCCCCACTGCAGGGCAAAGGCCTCCCTTCCCTCTTTCCACTTTTCCCTGTCTTCTTTACTTTTGGCCCAATCCTTTGAAAAGGAGTCCAGCTCATCCCACTATGAGCAATGGGTAGCTCACCGTCCGGTAAGGACCAGGCCCGGGTCGACGGCGCTTTGTATTCCACGCGCGCCTCTAAGAGATGTCGTCAACACAAGCGTAGGGGTCCACTAGGGCCGATGCCTGCCGGGGTCGCGGGAACCTTCCCGCGACCCCGGCCAAAGGTAACCAAAGGGTTACCGAGGCCCCTGCCAACACAGGCTACGGAATACGGGTGGGTTTTAGTCAGTGAGACTCCGCCCAGCGGGAGAAGTTATTTGATGATTTCCCCCCCAAAAATCTCTAACCCACCCCAAAAGCTCATCCCACCATCTCTTTCTGGGCCTTTTTTTTCTCCTTCTGGGTTATCGTTTCCTGGCATTGGGGATCCACTGAGTGGCGGTTTTTGCCCATTGCTACTTTGCTACTCCAATTTTAAAAAAATCTATTCTTTTCAAAACTACCGCATTTACATAAAACATGATTTTGCTTTAAACTCCAAGAAATAAAACTCAAAAACTGCACCACAGATTTCTACAACTATTGGGTAAAACTTACAACAGCGACATCGTCTACTTAGTGCGTCAAATCAAGACAAAACTTGCTAAATCAATAAAGCCCACCATTTACACAGTCCCCAATACTCGCCAAGTACCACCACACTTCACCAACATCCCGTCTCCAACAACGCCCTACGTCAATCAACTGATACTCCATGTATTTACTTACGTCACATACATCTGTGTACAAATAACCTACTTAAAAGCACCCATCGAACAGCCATTAGCTTAGTTATCTCACACCGTCCCCGGAAGGACGCATCGTTATTACGTACGCAACCAGGATGGAAGAAATAAAGGAAAGTAATTAAAGGAGCAATATGACTAGAATGAGCATAGTGATGTCGGAGCTCGAGGTTAAGTAATAACAGCCGCACGGGTCGATCCACCAGGTTAAGCTATGCTTGCCGGGGTTGGTCCGTGGGTGACCATCTTTACATACCGAGACTCCTCCGTGCCTTGGAAAGTACGTTAAGCCGTTGGTCCCGGATGCCATTCGTGAATCTTTGACAGTTATTACGGGTTGTCAGAAGCCCGAAAGTCTGACAACCAGTCTTACCAATCGGGTATCGTATTACTCAGTGACTGAGTTGTGGAGGCCACATAAGCAGTCGCTCCATGTAAAATACTGGTATTAAGTTGCATCCGGTTAGACTGGAAGCCAACCCCAAAATAGTTGGGTAAATGCTAGGCAGATTGATTTTTAAGTATAATGACGTCATATCGATGTGTTTGGAAAAATGCAGTAGGATGATGATGATGAGGATGAGGATGATAAAAATCTTTTACAGTTCATTAGTAACATTTGGATCTTAGCTGGCCTAGCGTAATACGGACTTTCTATAGAATAAGAGGCTAGCTTATACTGGTTTTGTTAACACTGACGTGCCTACGGGCCTACTGTTACTACAACTTGAATTACTTTATAAGCATTATAGTGGCATTTTGTAACTCTTCCTAAAGTTCGTAACTTTCATTCCGTTTGGCTTTTCGCTTGGCTTCTTAGTTCCGATTAAATATACCAAAAACTTAGATACTGCTCTCAGATAGCTATGTTAAAGTCATAATATTATGTCTCCTTTGATTATTATTATTTGTTCACTTAGATATTTGGATTACTTACCATGAAGTTTCCACCATAAGCAAGGTTCATGTGCCCACATTTGTTTTCTTGTGCAAATTCATGGGATGCATTCCAAAATTAAATTAAAGCACATCTGCCTTTCTTCTTTGATCTTTGTTACGCACATTGATCGCTTTTGCCATGAATAATGTGTTTTGACAGCAGTCATTACCGTCTAACCTGCCAGTATCATTAGCTTTTATGTCTTATATCTTGGGATATTACGCCATCGGCAGAATGCTTATCGTATCGATTATATGGGGCGCGTGGATTGTTAAGACTTGATATTATGCTCGTAGGTGCCTCAAAGGATATAATTAGATACTTATATATCTAGACTAAACCACGAGCTTTCAACAAGAAACTTTTCAGAATTGTACAGGTTTTTTATTTTTCGTTTTTCATTACACAAATAGTTTCCTTTTCAGCGTGGTTTGTACAGGAATTCTAGTCTTTGTTATGGTTGTCTTCTAAGTCAACAATAGAAAAATCTGGATCGTTAAAATCTGCTACTATCTTGTCAGCTACAACCTCTGTAGCTCTTGTGTAAGCCAATCTAAGTTATCCTATAAAAATTATAGACATAGAGCTCTTCTCACCTCAACCATAACATACATCTACCAAAGTGAAGGTAGGGACTAACATCTATTAATTCGCAACGATCTAATTTAAATAGCAATTCGTTAAATCCTTCCTTTATAGGCCCATCAGCTGAACAATAGAGGCTTACATGCAAACTAATCTACCATTTATTGTTTAAGATCGACAATGTCTGATCCTTCTGTCTATTCGATAGCTCCGATTGCTCTATAGCGATTTAATTGGCGCATTTCCCATACAACCTTGTACTGTAAGCCCGAGATACAAATCAAATAGCGGTATAGAAATCAGCATTAATTGTTCAACGTGATTGTACTGCTGAATGAGTTTGTTCAGACGTGAATTATGTACACGCTATATCGACCATTATTCCGATTGAATCAAGAGCTGTTATAGTGTGTATAGAAGTTGTGTTTTGGGTTTTCGTGTGGTGGGTTGTATGGGACGCATCGACGCCTTAATTCTCCTGTAATTGAACTAAATAAAAAATGGTCAAGAGCGTTTTCGTTCCATGCAACATTGAGTTTCGTTCTACTGAATGAACTCTGGTTCTACTAGACTGCTTGGATTATCTCAATATTGTTAAGGGATCGAGAATATTCACATGCTAATTCTTATATATAATGCCGCCACCGGGCATGAAACCGCCCGTATTTTTCTGAATATTCATGAAACATTATAGCAAACTAACTTTAAAAGGTTGGGTCTATACTTGTATTTAATATTTTTCATGATATTAATATTTTTTTATATTGAAGTAGCATTTGTAACCTTGTTTTACATTTGTTGACATATCTCCGATATTATTGGCTCGATTTGGATTCTGTTTATTATTTCTGGATATTATTATTATTATTTCTTATGAGTTATTTTATCGGTTTAACTAACATTTTTATTAAAATTTGTCGCCTATGGAAAAAAACGGAGAGAAGACATTGTTTTCTAAAAACAAACAGTGTTTATTTAAAAACACACACTAAAAGGTGGAGAAGGGGGTAGGTATATAGGTTTTTTCAAGGTCCCTATATACTTGTGGATAGGGATAGCAGCTGGATGAGAGTTGCCGTGAATCGAGCTGAATGGCGTGCAATTGGAGAGGCCTATGTCCAGCAGTGAACTACTGTAGGTTGATGGTGATGTTGATGATGATAGGTTTTATTAAACCTATCACCACCCAGAAACTAAACTTATCAAGCCCTCCCTTCCCGTCTGTTTCTTAAATAGCTCTTAAGTCGAGCAAGCAGTCGATTACTATCAGATGAATGATCAATAGATCCACCTGTACAGTGATACCATCTAACTGAGATTAACAATCCATCTGTCAAGCGGGGTGATTATGGGATTATCAGCCCCAGATCGTTCATTAGCAGTGTACCCGGGGGACGGGTATGTTGTATTATTCACTGTCGATGTATTTTTGGGAACCACGTAGTTTAGTTTAGAAAGTAGGAGTACAGTTTTATTTATAAAATTAATACCAATGTGCAGTAGAATATTGAGACCATTACAAAGAACCAAATCTAAACTGAGATGATGAACTGAACAATGAACAGGCTTCTGATGATGATTTTCATGAGATGATCGTTATAGTCAGATGTAAAAAAGTTGCTACTATGCAATTACTCGTAGAGGAAAAATGAAAATGTAATAACGATAGTGTAATATAGAATCGTGTAACAAAATTTGAATCAGACTAAACTAAATCCTTTACAAACTATTCCCAAAACGATTTAGAACATAAACTGCCTATTTCCAAATATTCGTAACGAACAGTCATACAAATGCGGCATGTCGTCTTAGAAGCAAATCGATTAAATGCCTGTTAGTTTAATGATTCGTCATCGTCATCGAGATAGGTACGTTTTTTTATTCAAATATTTATACTAGTTCCATTAATTCATTTGATACGCTCTGGTAAAAAGCTTGCTCGTGTAGTCTTCTTTTTTTCTTGCAAATAGTTTAAATTGGCAATGATTGATACAATTACCTTTTGGCCACTAAGAATCGCTCCGGCTTTTTATGCCTATGAGGCATTCAGCCAATGGAGAAGTTGTTAAACAAAAAAAAAATACCAGGAGCGTGTCGGACCACGCACAATAAAGGGTTCCGTAGTTGGGATGAATCTATCCCAAAAACAAACTTAATTAACATTGTAGTTGAAAAACATGCTCTCCCACACATGACGATCAAATCTCAAACTGCAAATGTAATGTTGGTCGACTATTACTTGTAAAGCCTCGTCCCCACTAGGAACATTTGTCGAGCGACATGTGTCCCCGGTGACATCGGGCGATGTCGGGCGTCTCGTCGGACGACATCGCCCGATGTCACCGGGGACAAATGTTCCTAGTGGGGACGAGGCTTTAACTTGAAAAGCCTACTTAGCTGTGATAGTCAATTGTCCCGGATCCCGGACACTTCACTCTAACAAAAACTAGCACTTTAAAGCTTAATATTACGCAAACGGATCCTTGGATCGAAAAATGGTTTTTACAGACGCGCAATACTTTTGAACGGCCTGTTCAACGATACCCCACACCATGAGATATACGAGAAAAAAAATATAATCCCCACTTTACGTGCAAGGGGCTAAAACAATATTTTATTTTACCACTTTGTCGACGTGATTAATATGTATACCTATGGTAAATTACAGCTTTCTAGTACTCAGTAGTACTTTAGAGTCTCTGAGCTAAGCTGGTGACAGACAGACAGACGGACATAGCGAATTGTTTGTGGTAGCGGAAAAAATATATGTTAATTTTGAACATATTTCCCAGAACTTGGTTGTTACCAAAACACGTTTTGAAAAAAAATCTCGATACAAACTAATATTAAACGAACCTCTTACCTTGAGTTCCAATCCAAAATATCTGTATTAAATATAAACATACGGTACGTATTACATTAATAACAGGAACGTCTTATTTTAATGCAGAACTTGGTTGTTTTTTATTTTCGGTTACTCATCTCAATTTTGAGTAAATAGATAATTGCTTCATATTTTTTCAATAAATTACAAGCGTTGTGTCAACGAGCTTCTCTTTCTTTTCTATGCAATGTGACAGTGATCGCGGTTTAGGTGTTGTCAGCGTCTTAAAGGATCTAAAACAACCCATCATTCAAACACGTACGGTAGAAATTCTGCAATAATATATTATCTAATAAAGTATATAACACATTCTGTAAGCCGACAGCCATCTGTTAGTCTACTCGTACCTTACTTACTACACGGGAAGTTATATCCACCATTCCAAGCCACACTTAAGCACACATTCTAAAACAAGAGCGATATTCATATCGCCCACAAACTAAACAACAAATGAAGGACCATTACAAACGTGTTCGTGCAACATGCAATCAGTTACAGCAACATAAGTGATTGCCGCAAACTTGCAAACTGCTGTGCTTTGTGCAACACCAACACACGTTACATAACGACTCATTAGTTTTCTGTTTGCTTTAAATATTGCTCGAGTTCGTGTATTGAAATATGAGATTTTGTTTTCAACGCTGAAAGTTGAAACAGCTGGTGTCCTATATATCAACATTTATTTTTGGGATGGTGAATGGATTTTTCAGTATGCGTTCTCAGGTTGTGATGTTTGTTTCACAAAATGAAATGACCAAACATGAAAGATAAATCGCAGCGTTATTTTTAATCTTGTCTGCTCAATAAATGGATAAGTAGTGACATCTGTCGCGTAAAAACAAAATAACTCCAGTGCTCTGCAGCTTGCAGTGACAACACAGTCACACAAGGTGACAAAAGGAAAATTCAATCATAAGATGAAGATAATATACATTATCATAACAATTGCTTTCCGAACAAATTTAACACTCTCAATCAATCTAATGTAGTAGTCCCAAAAGACCCAAAGTCTTATGGGACTACTACATTCGAGCATTATAAAACAGAAGTCAAGTTTCTTGTCTCATTCAAGACATTAGCTGAGAAGAGTTAGACAGCTGAAATATACGTGAAGTATTTCTCACAGAATGCCCTGAAATAAGTAGCTAAGTAAAACTTCGTTCAGCATACATACGATACGGAATATATTAAACGATGTAGGAATAGGTACTATCTTTACAACCAATAAAGGTATGAAGCACGTGACGTAATAAAAGTCATCGTAAAACATTCATTGTGGCCATACCTATTCAATAGTTACGAATAGCGATATGAGGAAATTTCTTGTCGATTATTAAATTTTCTTCATTTTTAGGGTCGGCTACCTAGATATTATAAAAACGGAAGCTTCGTTATGAGGGTATGCTAAATTTTAGTGAATAGCCCAGAAACAATTTCGCTGTTGTTTAAGTCATGAATAAATTCCAAATTGCTATGACGTCGTAAATAAAGCTTTTCAAAGTATGCTGTTGATAATTATCCAAAAATATCCACATTTTCGTATCATAATATTTAGATATCGTCACTACCGTATTTTTTTGCTAGTTTGTGTTGTAATTATTAATATTGATTTGTAAATTACGTCTTTTTAACCTGTAAAGCCGCGCGACTCCGATTCGGAGTCAAACAATAGAAAATCAATTGTGTCTCATTAGCTGTCCTTGACCAATTAAAATCGGTCGCATTCTTATCTCAGTGTTTATCTGTCAAAAATACCCTTTTACCTAATTTTTTGACAAGTTTTGTTATTAATTGTCGCTGAGATGAGATTGCGCATAGATTGTCAACCTTTTTAAATACGGAATTGGCCTTTAAAAGTTTTTCACTTAACTTTTCCTAAGGCAATCTGAACAATACAAT
This sequence comes from Atethmia centrago, assembly GCA_905333075.3. Taxonomy (NCBI): domain Eukaryota; kingdom Metazoa; phylum Arthropoda; class Insecta; order Lepidoptera; family Noctuidae; genus Atethmia; species Atethmia centrago. Next base: position 10,650,825 of record HG995382.1, read on the forward strand.
TCTACATTGAATAGTGTCATTCATATCAAACTGTATAGTGATGTTCACTTAGGTGTCCCCATGGACATCTAACGGTTCCGGTCAGCGTGCATTCAACAGCTCCCCGCGACCTTTACCAGGTCGTCTGTCCGTACACAATAGTATTCATAGGCACATCGCAATAGATATTGACGATACTCAATTCATTGATTTTTCATCGTTTGACCCAGTTTTTTTCCAGTGGCTATTTGATTAGAATCAATGCGAATATTGCATCGAAGCTCCCTGTAAAATCGCAATACAAGAAATTGCAATGCAAACCAAAACTTCTACTATTTACGTTAAGGGGATTATTATTAGTATACGTGAAAGCTGAGGAAAAGATTAAAGTGATTGTTGGTGGTATTGCATTTGCATTTGCAAAAAGATAAATATCCTGCAGAGAACTTATTAAGCAAATTATATTGACAGCGGACACAAAAAGATAAACAACACATAAATACCAAATTATCAATTTCGATTCCCACCCTAATGCTATTCTAAACCGTATAAATTATATTCCGAGCAAGCTACAATCAGGGTAAGAGAAATATGAAGAAATGCTCTCTTTGTTTCTAGGGATTATTTTGACCATTATTATTTACCATCATTAGAGCTATACAGGGTGACATTGAAAACATGCGACAAATCGAAATGGGAGATTGTACTCATCATTATGAACAACTTTTACTAAGGGACCAAAGCTACAATCCCAAAAAAAAAAAAAACTGCTGTCCCCTACATTTAAGTTCGCAATACCTCATCAAAATGTAGGAAAAGCAGATTTTTTTTTTTGGGATTACAGCTTTGGTCCCTTAGTAAAAGTTGTTAATAATGATGTATACAATGTCCCATTTCAGTTTGTCGCAAGTTTTCAATTTCAACCTGTATAGTTACCGCGGCAGCAATTGATTCTGGCAAGTCTATTCTTATCCTCACTTACATTCTATTCCAGGAAACCAGCAACAAAATCTCACAGAGCAAAAACAAAAGCCGACCACAATCCGCTACTAAATTCGAAAACCGCAATTATAAATCGTGATCTTCGCTCGGAACTTATTACACATGACTAATGTCCTTTCACGTCGACCGTCCCTTACTCCACTTATATTTATTTTGCCGATACATCACACAGGCTGGAAACGCATTAAAATACTTGTATGCCACGATAATTCATAAACTGTTCTCCGAAAGGTATATACGCCTTTGGGAGTCTTGGCACGATATTGACTAATAAATTGAATTAATTACTTGAGCTTGCGGTTTTATTTGGCAAAGGATAATTTTGGTGGGATTTGCTGCTGGTGTCTCGTTTGAATTGCTTTTGTGGGCATTTGAAACAGGTGTGGCTGGAATTATGACGTGTTTTGAGCATCAAGACTTATCGCTTGTGGCTGGTTTATGTGTTAATTATCATACCATGTACATGCTTTATCTAAAACTGAAAGCAGACTAAAAATAAAGCATAACAGCTCTGAAGTGTGAATCTGAAATATTCCAATTTAGATTTCAATTTCCTACGTTCTATCTTACACCATACTTCGTATACATTCAACCAAAATATTATCTTGAAATGACTCGCAGCATATTCTTATTACAGAATGCACTAAGCCGTAAAGCTGGTGAATCATTACGAGCCCTCTCACAAAATTAACCCCCGGAATAAACCCTGCGGTACCCCACTCGAAACGTCATTCCATGATACTCGGTTATAAATGACAAGGGAAGATAAGACCGGTGGATTTGAGGCGTTCTGCTGGGGCCAATAATAGGTCTACCTTAATATTAGTGAGTACGGTACTTAGTTCAAATGTCAATACCTATAGATATAGGTCATAGACGGAGTTATCTATGGTACTTACAAGTATAAAGTTGCTAATATGATATCAAACCAGTACAGTCGTTTCTCTGCATAAAGACTTCTGCAGACTGGGGCGATATCGCGGGCGTGACTGGTATATTGCTGCCTGTCGCGCCCGCGATATCGCCCCAGGTTAGCTTGAGACTTGAATGCGTTTCAACTAGGCTGACAGAGATTAAGTGCACATAATTAAAATATATTTATTTACATAACCAAATTACAGGATGATTATTAACATTAACTAAATTAAATTAAAACTAAGTTTAGCCTAAAAAAAGGCCCTCGGGTCATTGTACCGAGGATGCTGGCGGCATTTCCTCGCTGAATTGCAATGCTGAAAGTATTAGACGAAGCATAATGTCCATGAATTTAAATTTGTTTTCTGTAAATCCTTTCTAATTTGACCCATACAATCAGCTTTATCTCATCAATATAGGCCATCGGATCGCTCTAGAAATGGTGTCACGGCCGTAATCCGCTTCGTGTGCATCACCCTCGCAATTTCAGCATTAACTGGATGCTTTACGAGCGGTCTGTGTTGACAAAAATGAGCCTGCAAACTTGAGTTGCCTTACCCAGGCAGGGTAAGGCAACTCAAGTTTGCAGGCTCATTTGTGCACTGATCATGAAAATACTCGGAGATGCTTTTGGAATTTCTTTTCTATCATATACATAGAATATGATGAAAGTTCTTAAAGAAGGATGGTTTCAGGTGCTATTTTCATATTAATACCTGAATTAGTATAAACAGCCTGTAATGCTCCCACTGCTGAGACACAGGCCTCCTGTGGGTGAGAGGGAGTGGGCCGTAATCCACCACGCAGGCCCAGGGTGGGTCGGAGATGTCACATCTCGTTGAATTTTTGCTTCTAGGACATGCCGATTTCCTCACGATGTTTTCCATCACCGTTTTGAGAGCAGTGCTGATGAAATAATTTACACAAAGTACAGCGCCTCTCAGGGTTCGAACTTACAACTCGTAAGTCGCGGCCGTTACCACTGGGCCACCACTGCTATGCTGGTGGTGAGGCTGATTATACTACCTGAATTATGTTTTGAATGACTCAAGATTACCGGACACTAATAATATATTAATATTATATTGTTAAGTCGGTCATCCAATTTTTATCTTATGTTCCATATTTGTTGTAATCTTAATTTCAATGTTTGTGTTGTGTCGTAATGACATCATGGAATCTGAAATAAAATATTTTGATTTTTTTTATTTAATTTTAATTACCCATTTTGAGAGCGTTTAGAAATGAAATGAAATTATTTTATTTTCTGTAAACACTTTTACACGTCAATCATATTTAGAAAAAAAAAAACTAGATGAGCTCGGCGTTTCCTATCTGACTACTCTGACTGAGTAGACCTATCCAGTCAGTGCACGCATTTGTCAGTAACCGTGCAGCTCAACTCAGAACTTAAGGAGCTCAACGATTCGACGAACAATACCAAAGAAAGGATATTTGGGTAGGCCGCTTAAATGACTCAAACTGCCAGACCAAGGTTATAACTAACTGAGAGAAAAAATAAAAACAATAACCCACATAGTCACACATAGTAAAAAGTTCTTCAAAAAGTAAATATTCATGTCATTGTATATATAAAAAAAAATCGTCAATGAGTAAATAATCTTGGTCAGATCATTTGAGGACCATGTAAATTAGTGTCTGAGATGGTATTTTGAGGAAAGAACCATACAGATTTGAGTGGACCTGTCCAGTCAGTGGACGCATTTGTAAGTAACCGAAGAATTACTAGAAGGTATTACTTAGGTACAAAATATGTCTTTCTTTAACATGCTATTTTATGACTAACCACCATATACTTCCGTTCATATAAATCTCCGAACCAGATTTATCAAAGCAGCTCTCAGTTCAGTTTGCATTGAAAATCATATATCAAGATTATTAAATTTTAAATAAGTATTTGGAGATTTTTGTGAATGATAAACTATATTATTATAAACTAGTAGTAGCTTGAGAAGAAACTTAAAATCACTTATAAAGCTACCCCTAGTTTCACAAGCTCGGTACTTGTAAAATTTCAAGAAAATTTTCAACTCTTGCGGAATGTATACAGATAGTGTAATAGCCTCCTTGAATGACCTGAATGACTTTTTAATGGTCAAAATATTTAGCTTTTAAATAGAGAAAATAAAAAGAAATACTGAACAATTTAGACTGTCATAATCATAATGTAGACTCATTTCTTTTTCCGTTGTGAACTATTATATCTTATCGCCACTTTGTGGTAAGTATATAATATATGACATCATCATCTGCCTAGCCTTTTCCCTACTATGTTGGGGTCAACTTCCAGTCTAACCGGATGCAGCTGAATACCAGTATTTTACATGGAGCGACTGCCTATCTGAGCTCCACAACCCAGTTACAGGGTAATACGATACCCCCTGATAAGACTGGTTGTCAGACTTTCGGGCTTCTGACGAGCCGTAACAACTGTCAAAAATCTACAAATGACAGCCGGGACCAACGGCCGGGACCAACGGCTTAACGAGCTTTCCGAGGCACGGAGGGGTCTTGATATGTAAAGATGGCCACCCACCCACAGACCAACCGCGGCAAGCCTAGATTATGGGACGGGTAATCGCCGTGGCGTGAGCACGGCGCGTATTTGTAGGTACTAAAGAGTCACCGAGGCCCCTGGCAACACAGGCAACAGGAAGGAATACGGGTGGGTTTTAGTCAGTAAGAGTCTGACACACGCTCCGCCCAGAGCGGGAGAAGTTATTTGATGATTTCCCATCCAAAAAGAAAAGACCTTGACCATACAAATACGCGTCGCGCTCACGCCTCGGCGCTGTTTTCATAGGGAATAATTATTTTTAGTAACCAAAATATAAAAAAAATACAGATAGAAATATAAATAATAAAATAGTCTGTTCATACATAAAAAAAACATGAAAATATCTTAAGTAGTTTGAAAGTAATATCGCTTTTTATGCTTTGGGTAGACATTGGTGCCGATTCCCTTGTTCACAAACTAAACTAAATTTAAGTTCAGTGCATCTTTATCTTTCTATTTCATTAAGAAAAGGACAGAAGATAAATTTTAGTTTAGTCCTGTCAAATTAATCAGCGCCTGTCACTACTCCATACAAGTTTAGCCGTGATTAAAAACTTGCCTACTAAAATTACGTCAATTTACGTCAAGCGCTGATTAATTTGACAGGACTAAACTAAAATTTATCTTCTGTCCTTTTCTTAATGTAATAGAAAGAAAAAGATGCACTGAACTTAAATTTAGATTAGTTTGTGAACAAGGGAATCGGCGCCATTATCTCCTAAACTTATTTCATAAAGTATTTTACTACATTACTTAAATATATAGAATTGATGTGTATGCGTTCTAGTTTAACATATTTTTTTTGCTTAATTATAGGTACTTGCATTATATGAAGGCGTAATAACAGATTTAAAAGTCACTAAAATCATATATCTGCGCCTTAACCTGATCGATCGAGCCATGCCGTTGCTGTTACTTAGCCACAAGCCCCAAATATAATACATTACATGACCATGATAATGATCGTATAGTAAGTATTAGTTAACAATCACTAACATTCATGTAAAACCTTTAAGACGCTGACAACACCTAAACCGCGGTCACTGTCAGATTGCATAGAAAAGAAAGAGAAGCGCGACGACAAAACGCTTGTAATTTATTGCAAAATATGAAGTAATTATCTATTTACTCAGAATTGAGTTGAGTAATCGAAAATAAAAAACAACCAAGTTCTGCATTCAAATAAGACGTTATTGTTATTAATTAAATACGTAATTTATGTTGATATTTAATACAGATATTTTGGATTAGAACTCAAGGTAAGAGGTTAGTTTAACGTTAGTTTGAATCGAGATTTTTTTTTCAAAACGTGTTTTGGTGACATTCAAGTTCTGGGAAATATGTTCAAAATTAACATATATTTTTTCCGCTACCACAAACTATACAGATTTGGCAATTTTCTTTCTTAAGAGAAGCCTATTTTGGTCAATTGGGTCTTGTCAGCGCCTTAACTACAACAACAACAATAGTACATTTGCGCGAACCATAGTAAAAATCTACGTTCATCACATAATCGTCTTCTTCAATGTCCCACTCACCGCACTGACTTTATTCACTCTTCCTTCTTCGTTCAGTCTATCTCTCTGTGGAATGCGCTCCCCCAGGAAATCAGGATGGCAACCAACCGATTATCCTTTAAAATTAAAGTTCGCGAGCACATTCGTAAGAAGCTGGCAGTATCATCACAACGGTAATGTTTTCCCATTGTTTGTCTTACTGTTTAGTATATTCGTGTATTTATTTGGTCTTATATTTATGTATAATTAGGTATATCTATTATATATAATGTTTTTAATAGGTATATGTATGTATATACTTATATTTTAATAAATATTTATTCCACAGTTTTCGTTATTGCACCTACCGCTGTCTGTCTCTGCATCACCCAAAGGTTGACTGGTAGAAAATGCCTATGGCATTAAGTCCGCCTCTGTACATTTGTGTGCGTAAAGTATTAAATAAATAAATAAATAAATAGCTTCAAACACTTCCTCCTTGGTAACCTTTTACATGTTTCATGGAGATCACGAGCCTTATAATTGTACAACTTTACTTGTAACCAGAAAAGCCTGATTTATAATCCTTAAACAACAATATTTCAAACTTTTAACTTTTTATAAACTCAGAGTAGATCGAATTAAGAAGAACAGCAAAGATGTGATTGAAAACAATTCAATAACTTAATATCGTTGTAATTTATCTTTTCTTTCTAACTTTGAACTTCCTCACAATTCTTCTAAAGGCTCCTTGGTCCACTACTTTCATTCTACGGCAAGACAAACGCCATATTTCCTTGGAACTTTAATTCCGTGTCCGCTTCCCACCTGACGGTCGTAATATTGAGGAAGTAAATCATCTTGGCCTCCTGACCTTTGTAAAAAAATGCTTAAACTGCTCTCCTGGACGCTGAAATGTTTTCAGCTTGCTGTTTCGTAAGGTGCTATGTAGGTCAATGGGTGTTTTTGGATGGAGTATTTTTTGATGAAATGTAAATTGTGACCCTACTGAGGTGTAGGTTCTTCCTAAATAATAAATGAATAAAAAACGACGAAGTGCATGTCGAACCACGCACAATGAAGAGTTCCGTAGTTGGGATGAAATTATCCCAAAACCAAACATAACATTGTAGTTGAAAGACATGTTCTCCCATACATATATCACGGTCAATTCTACAAATACAAATTTCAGTTGGTCGACTATAACTCGTTAACTTTTTTTTTTTTTTTTTTGGGGTGGGAAATCATCAAATAACTTCTCCCGCTCTGGGCGGAGCGGGAGGGTGTGTCAGACTCTTACTGACTAAAACCCACCCGTATTCCTTCCTGTTGCCTGTGTTGCGGGGGCCTCGGTGACCCATAAGTACCTTCCCGCGACCCCGGCAGGCATCGGCCCTAGTGGACCCCTACTCTGTGCTGACGACATCTCTTTGAGGCGCGCGTGGAATACGACGCGCCGTCGACCCGGGCCTGGTCCTTACCGGACGGTGAGCTACCCATTGCTCACCGTCCGCAAGCCCGCGCCTACGGTGGCCGGAAATCCGCCCGGGATTCCCGACGCCCTGGGCGTCTCCTGCGGCGGCTAGGGGCGAGAGGGCGCGAAATTTGCCTTTCCCTCAACCGTCCCGCCTCCTCCTTCGCGTGCATTACTGCTTCGCAGAAGGAGGTGACGGCTGCCCATGCCCTCTCGCTCCGTACCATGGCCTGAACCAGGGCCGAACGCGAGAGGTCTCTGCCGCCGATCGCCTCCACGAGGACACGGCGGTGCTCTGCCCAAGCCGGGCAGACCTCCACCGTATGCTCCACCGTGTCCTCCAGGCGATCCACACAGTGGTGACACCCGGACGTTTCCTCCCGCCTTATCCGACACAGGAACCTCCCGAAGCTGCCGTGTTCGGTGAGGACCTGCGTCACGCGGAAGGTGAGGACGCCGTGGCGCCTCTCCAGCCACTCCTCAAAGAGGGGACTTATCGCCGCAATCGTGGCGTGCCCAGCACTGGGTTGCGACAACCGTACTTTCCATGACGCCATGAGATCCCGCCGGAGCTCCGTCCGCTGTGCCGCGATTTCTCGCGGCAGCGGACTTACGCCCCGGCGTTTCGCCTCCTCGCGCCACTCCCATACGTGCGCGAGGGCTTTTGCCTGATTCAGAAGGCAGTACTCCTCGATAAGGCTCGCATTGTGAGGAGGTTCCTATCTCTGGAGCCCTAACCACCGGTATATTTTTAAATGTTATTTTTTATACCTTTTTAAGAAATATTTAAAAATATATATTATATGTAAAAAAGATGAATAAACGACATAATAATATCCTTTATTTCAGGCAACTAAGGCCCATACAAACATAATACATAAATAAGTATAAAAACAATAACTATAAACTAATACATATTTTCTACAACAAACTTAAAAACTACTGCACACGAAGTGACGGCGTCGTGTTACGCTGCGAGGTGTCGCGTAGCCGATACAGCACATCTTTCGGCCATAACTCTTCCTTGAGGAAGGTCACCAAATGATGAGTCGGAACACGCTCTATAAACGACTTGAAATTGGTGTTATGGCGCGCCTCCAACTTCTCCACCCACAAGGTCCAGTTGGTCTTCACCCGTATGTACTCTACAATGTCCTCAGTCTTCGTAGAGTGGTGCAAACGGGACACGTACAGCTGCGTGGTCGGTCCTGCAGGACGTAGCAGCATGTTAGTACCTGCAGGCGCTGTCCCACACTGGTTGCGATAAGTAGGCTTCCTCTTCTTTCTCTCCACCTTGATGAAGCCGTCCTCATCGCAAAGTACCTACTGTAACAGTGGGTAGGTAGTATAGGTGTACTACAGGCAGAGGTGTGGTGTGTGGTACTTATGGGCCCCCGCAACACAGGCAACGGAAGGAATACGGGTGGATTTTAGTCAGTAAGAGTCTGACACACCCTCGCGCTCCGCCAAGAGCGGGAGAAGTAATTTGATGATTTCTCATCCAAAAAAAAAAAAGAGGTGTGTGAGGGGGTATCTATCCCTTCGGGGAATACAGGCGTAAAATTTGTTATTTTACAGGATACCTGAACTCCTTCAGATACTTCATAAAATACCCATGAAGACTATGGCGTTTATTTTTATTTTATTTTATTTTTATTTATTTATTTATTTATTCATTTGCATAATGTACACTCAGTTACAGGCTAGGCTAAAACATATGAGAACATGACCCTGTTAGGGCGTAGCAAGTATTACATTTAACTTATACCTAGGTTAAATATTAGTAGTTAACATTACATTGCATACCTACTAGATAGTAATATCACAACATTAATTATTATTGCTAATATTATAATCGCTTATTCTCTTATTTATTTATATTAATTAAAGTCATTTGAACTGTATAGTAACATTAATAAAATAATTTTATTAATTTTATTTAAAGGAACAGCAAACAGTTACATTATAAGAACTTACAACTAATTTGACATAAAAAAAATTAGTAATATTATAACCCACAACGCTGTCCACAGGTAGATATAAAAGTAAAAAAAGAGTGTAATCGTTAGGAGTTTTAGTAGCACTATGAGCAGTAAATAATTGTATAATTAGCAAGACGCTGACAACACCTAAACCGCGGTCACCGTCAGATTGCATAGAAAAGAAAGAGAAGCGCGATGACACAACGGTTGTAATTTATTGAAAAATATGAAGCAATTATCTATTTGCTCAGAATTGAGTTGAGTAATCGAAAATAAAAAACAACCAAGTTCTGCATTCAAATAAGACGTTCTTGTTATTAATTAAATACGTAACGTACGTTGATATTTAATGCAGATATTTTGTATTAGAACTCAAGGTAAGAAGTTAGTTTAACGTTAGTTTGTATCGAGATTTTTTTTCAAAACGTGTTTTAGTAACAACCAAGTTCTGGGAAATATGTTCAAAATTAACATATATTTTTTCCGCTACCACAAACTATACAGATATGGCATTTTTTTTCTCTCTTAAGAGTAGCCTATTTTGGTTAATTGGGTCTTGTCAGCACCTTAACAAAGTTTTAAATGTAGATAAAGATATAGACATAATATAAAATATTACCTTAGTAAGTCTGATGAGTTTTAGAAAGGGACCTTTCTTAGACGGGTTTAGAAGACTTTCCCATTACCACATTGTCTAGTTAATCTCGTAATTGCATTAACACCCTTGACAACAATAAAGTTGAAATTATGATTATGATACTGCAGCAATTATGAGGTCAACTTAATACTTAACAGGCTTTCACCCTTATCGTCAAAACCATAAAACGTAAGCACATAAATAATATCCATTACTACATTGTGTAGTTGATCTCGTAATTGCATTAACACTCTTGAAAACAAAAAAGTTGAAATTATGATTATGATACTGCAGCAATTATGAGGTCAACTTAATACTTAACAGGCTTTCACCCTTATCGTCAAAACCATAAAACGTAAGCACATAAATAATATCACATGCATAGAACCTCTAATATGTTAGCACATAGTAAACCATAAACAATGTAAACACAACAACAATGTAAACTTACCAGCTTAAAATATATTTGTGACATTATGACTTACCAACTTAAAAATGTTAACGTAAAAAAAAGCGGGCGAAACGGAAAAAGCGAAACAATTCCGCTTTATAGCTTCCGCCCCTCGCATTATGAAAATTAAGTTTTTATGTTCAAAAGGTACAGCACTGGATTCCTTTGGATTTTGCTCGAAATTAACACCAGTCTGCGTTTGTGATACCAGTTTTTAAAAAAGGATCTATTGGAGACTTACATTTAATTTTTTTGTGTTTTTAAAACCAAGCTGCTGATAATGTTTGCATTTGGTTTTCTTGTTCTTTTTGTTGACCAAACAGTTTCAACGCTGTAAAATTAAATTCAAGCCAATTATTTCAACCTTTTCAGCAAACAACAAGATTGGCTATGCGCGGGTTAAGTTTTGAAAACTACAATCTCGCAAACAAAACTACAAAACTAAACATAGCTAAAATGTGTCAGGCAATGAATAAAGAAAATAGCAGACTGGCTCCAAAAAACTATCACTAGACTAGAAATATGAGGACACTGAAAGTTTATCCACATCCATAATACAAAATTATCTAAAATCGATACACTCTGTCATCAATTCTTACTTTTTCCCGTCCTTACATATATTCAAAGATGCGAACCAAACCAGACACTCACTCACTCCCATATGCACACACACACAACACACTTCCACCACATGCACATTTACACACATACACTCATCAACTCACACACTTTCAACACTCACACACACAGACAAACAAACACACAACTCTTTAGCATGATTACGTTCTTTCTGTAATTTTAATTCCTACATATTATATCACTCTAAGTAATCGTTTATTTACATAACCAAATTACAAGATGATTATTAACATTACTAAATTAAATAAACCTAATTTAAATTTTAAAAACGCCCTCGATGCATTATACCTATACTGGCGGCATTTCCTCGCTGATGCGTTGCGCGAGAAAGCCGCCAGCTTTTCGGTCACGTCGTCGTTTCGCGATTTCCGCAAATAATTTATGCGCACTGGGACCCCACGTGCCGAGGGTCGCGACGCCAAATGGCACAAACTTTTTCCAAAATTCCTACATATGTGTGTTTTACCTTATTTTTGTAATTAATAAGTATTTTTTACCTATTTATGATTGCGTTAACAAATGGCAATTAACCTTAGCCGTCAAATTTGTAGCGACACTCCTCCAAAATGCTGTTAGATTGAAAATAGAATCCATGGCTGAACGCTGATCCCTAAAATACAGGTCGTTTGGGGGTTAGGATCAGATTTGTGGCAATACATTCCTGTGCTATTTTATTATGACTGGCTTGTAATATGTATTTTTAAGTGTCAAATAAATATTTTTATTTTATTTAAATAACGCTTTTCGCTTACATTCTAGAAAATAACTTTAATTTCGGAAGTTGGTGTCTTTGGATTTGTATTTTAGTTTTTTTGCCACCGACTTCCGAAATTAAAGTTATTTTTCACTTTGTAGTGTTTTTTTGGAAGTCGGTTGTTTATTTTCGTAAAAAGTTTTTTTTTATTTTTCACTTTTTAGTGGGTCAGTTAGTAATTTATCTAAGTTACAATAGCCTAATGTCAACTGCTCATCACCTTTAACAAAATATTGCTTTTCTTGATGCAGGGACGTTAATTGTTGAGGAGTTCTCCTGGTTCTTACCAGGTGTCACTGTCACTCACCATATGGATTGTGAAGAGCATAAATGGCTTAGCAACCTATTAAAGTACCTAATCGAATCGTAACTCGTTAATTAAATACTTCTTATTAAGTAGTTCCGGTGGCCATCTGTGGTCTTCATCATCCATTCCACTCCACCAACTGGTACTTTCCGAGAGCAAATGCACAAGTTACTATAAAAAATACCTAAACAACTATAGATGAGACTTTAAAATTTGAGGATTTCCCTCGATTTCCATGGCATCCCTTCATCAGATTATGACTTGGTGACAATGGGACCACCTTGGGAGCATACCATTTCAAACAAAAAAAGAATTTTTAAAATCGGTTCATAAACGACGAAATCGGTTTCTCGGTTCATATCCGCGAACAAACATAAAAAAAGGAATTCACCTGTAAAGTGTCTATAGTCGCCGTAACGGTTGCAAAGTAATAAATATTATACTAATAATATAATAATCGACACTTGGCAAACCACACCTTCTCATTTTTATCAGTAGCTGCAGATAGACTCATCTCAAGTTTTTTTTTTTTTTGTCGTAAAGCTCATTATAAATTGAAAAGCACAATAAAATATCACTTTAATTTGCAGAAACAACTACGAGTGCCATAATTCAGCAAAAACAACATGCAATTCAACTGCCGTGTGTGCGGATGTAAAAACATTCCGCGATCAAAAAAGTCTCATTTATGCTATATGAAAACGCAAGCTATCACTAAAATGTTGCCAGTTTAAAAATAGCTTCACGATCGAAGAACTCAGGAAAAATAAAACTAAATATGACAGGGAGAATTTGCCAGCATTAGTGTTCCATCTAGTAAACACGGCAACAAAATTAAGTCAGTCGGTCGGTTTAAGCTTGCTTGGCTAGTTTATATCTTGTTTTTTTACATCTTTGTCGCCATTATATGTTCCTTAAGTGCACTATTATAAGGCCATAATTATTGGTAAAGATGTCGTTTTATGGGTAAAGCGTTTGGCAATGCCAGCCTACTGCCTACCTGTCGGGGTCGCGGGAAAGTTTGAAAGGGTTACCGAGGCTCCTGGCAACACAGGCAATGGAAGGAACACGGGTGGGTTTTAGTCAGTAAGAGTTTGACACACCCTCTCGCTCCGCCCAGAGCGGGAGAAGTTATTTGATAATTTCCTACCCAAAAAAAAAAGCTTACTGCCTAGAAGCTAGATATTAGTTATTTGAAAACTAAATACCTGTTACACATTTGGAAATAGACTACGCACTATCCCACCCTAAAAACCAATACGGGAAATTGCAGTTAAAAGTCGCCAATTTATTTTTAATGACACTACAGCAAAACAGAAGTTGCAAACTGAACTAGACAGAAAGTCGGTACCGCGCAGGATGAATGAGAAGCAACACATGGCCATAACATTTTACAACAGAAATGCCAACTCCCAAGCAACGTGGCAAAATAATTTTCATGTGAAAATACAGAACAGTTTACATAAACGATGTTAGCGAGTTGAAATAACTCTCCCACACGCTGACGCCTAGGAATTCTCTAATTGCAAGGAGACAAACCGAGGTACGAGTAATTGCTGTCGAGGCTCACGCGATGCAACGTCAAGTGACATCGTGCATTTACCGGGACCTAGGAAATTACTTCAGTGACACTCTTTAGCGCGGTTAGTGAGGAAAGAAATAACCATATTTTGTACTAACAGGTGTTTGAGTTTAAGGGAGATATAACTGTGTAGATGTGGGCTGATGGTGTGATTATGATGACTGGATAAATCTGCGAGCAGTGATCGCTCAGTCCTTATGTGCAAGATGCAATGTAGCTTACAGTAAGCAATAAGTGTATCAAACGGTGTATCTCATTTATAGTCGATCTCGTAATCCTAACCCTAACTAATATTTTAAATGCGAAAGTGAGTTTGTTTGTTTGTTACGCTTTCACTCTAAAACGGCTTAACTAATTTGGATGAAATTTGCCACATGGGTAGACCATGATCTGAATTAGGACATAGGATACTTTTTATCTCGATATTTCTACGGGATCGAGACTTATGCGGGTGAAACCGCGAGACCCAGCTAGTTCTTTATCATCCACTGGATGAATGTCACTTCATAAAACGAAAAGATATTTATTTTGTCTAAGCACAGTTACAATTCCGTTCTTTGAAAATATTTTTGCCATTATAATATTTTATGGACAATACATTTTCATATCAACGGTTAAAAGGTATCACGGCAAAGCTAATATCGACGGTTAAAAGGTAATAATGTACAAGCGACATTTTGGTCGAAAATGAGTTATGAATGCCATCCTACATAAAAATAGAGATTAAGTAGGATGGCTCATTTTCGACCAAAATGTCGCTTATACATTATTACCTTTTAACAGTCGATATTAGCTTTTCTAATTTAAAATATACCGCTTATTTACCATTCTTAGAATACTGCTAACCGCAGACGGTAGGTATATCATTACACACTGTCGTTGGCAGACAAAGCAATAAATATTTCTGCTGTCACGAGGTCTGGGAAACCTTCTGTTACACTAGTGTTTCATAAATCTTTATTTATATTTTTGAAGTTTTTTTTTCAGGTATTTATTTATTGAATTTTTTTACACACAAAAGGTACAAAGGCAGACTTAATGCCTTAGGCATTCTCTACCAGTCAACCAAGGGTAGTGAAGAGATTTGATGGCAGGTGCTCGGTTTGAGAGGAACAATGAGAATTATTTTTTTTAAATTACCTATATCATAATGAATAAAATAAAATAGAGGAAAATAGATACAAGTTATGTACTTGTATCTATTTTCCTCTATTTTCGTTTATAAACTTATAATACACATACGTAGATATTTACTATAACATAATTATAACTAAAATATTTTTAGATTTGTCTTAATATTTTTAATAGAAAAAGGACGATGCCCATTAACATGAACCTTTATATAAAATGTGTGTGAAAGCCACATCACATACACGCACATAACGTGACGCCTGTATTCCCCGAAGGGTTAGGCAGAGTTTACCTATAGTACACCTACATTTCGCCTGCTATTTTGAAGTCCCATATAATAGGGGATGAGCATATACCGGGCACAAATCCAGACTCCGGGCTACTGAGAAATTCCAGAAAGAAAAACTCAATAACACTTGGCCTACCCGGGCATCGAACCCAGGACATTCCGCGTATGTCTTGGATTTTGTAATTTTATTAGATAAAATAATTATACATATAAGGTGAAAACATATACCTACCCAAGCTATAAAGAAAGAAAAATATATTGAATTCACTTGAAGTGATACTTGCTTAAGAATTTAAAAAGCAAATCCTACGATCCTTAGCTCAACTTAACGCAAGAAAATAATTGTTTTTAAATACATTAAATATTTTAATATTAAAAACGTAATAAACTTCACCTATAAAGGTTTCAAAAATGCAATAAAATAGTTTTTATTTAACTTCAAAGACGAACTATACTTTCGTTACCCCTTTCATAGTGGTTTAATGTCTAATGAATACATGGGGACATCAACAGGAATAATGTTATGCATAATCAAATAAATAAAGATAATAAAACCAAAATTTAACTTTCTTTCGGGCTACCAATCCTGTTGGTACATCAAGTATTAGAAGAGTTTCTTATTAAAGGGACAATAACCCATATTGAGTGTGGGCCGTTACCACTGGAGCAGTGGTGGCCCAGTGGTAACGGCCTCGACGTACGAATTGTAGGTCGTTGGTTCGAACTCAGGCAGGCGCTTTACTTTGTGTAAATAATTTCATCACCACTGCTCTCAAAACGTTGAAGGAAAACATCGTGAGGAAACCAGCATGTCCTAGAACCAAAAATTCGAAGACATATGTGACATCTACCAACCCGCACTGGGCCACTCCCATTACAGCCTTCTCCCCCTCGAAGAGAGGGGGCCTGTGTCCCAGCAGTGGGAACATTATAAGTTAATTATGAAGCATAGAATATCTTAAATATCCATTCCATAAAAATAAAATCCGACCGAAATTCGGCTACGGTGGCCAATTTTAACGAAGGACAGCCAAGTCCGCAGCGGATATTATAATACACAAGTGTGTGCGCAAACTCAGGTGCACTCTCTGTTTCTTTATTCTCATTGTCAGATGGGGCAGCAATCCGACACAACCGGGAAGAGCTCAGGCGCAGAACCAACGGTTTTACGTGCTATCCGAGGCACGGGACTTCACACCACCAACTTCTAAACTCCAGACTGCTACTAAGAAACTCCTAATAAAAAAACCCAATAACACTTTGCCCGACCCGGGGATCGAACCCAGAACCTGTGGGGTCGACCGCTCAGCAGTCACGCTTGCTACCACGAGACCAATGGACCAGGTCTCCCTTCCATACTCCAAAGTTCCTGTGCCTGTTCCTGTGTGCCTGTTACCTGTTCACGCCTATTTTAACGGCTGAACCGATATGGATGCAATTTGGCACAAAGGTTTAATTGGCATTGGCATAAAGCCGCGGGCAAAAGCAAGTACATAATATCACGACGAACATTAATCGCAACATGTTTGTTTGCTGCGTGTAGGCAGGCATAGTTGCAATAAACAGTAAATTACTTCAATCAATTTAGGCTTGAACAAAGACATGTAACTGAAAAATCATATTCGTACCAATATCCGAAACGTTTTTTTTTTTAATATCTATATATACCTGTTAAGCCCCGCGCGACACCGATTCGGTGTCAAACAATAGAAAATCAATTATGTCTCATTAGCCGTAATTGAGTGAGTTAGTTTATTGAAATAATTAATATTGATTTGTAGGTACATAAAAAAAACAAATATATCTAAATATATAAAAATGTTTTGCACCACTAGTGCTGTTCTGTAAAACTCTCACCGGGAAAATTTAGGTGAAGTGAGCTTGAAGTCATCACCCCAGGATGATACTGATAGGGCAGTGACAGTTCACTTCAACCTCACTTCACCCAAATTTTCACGGTGAACAACTGCACCCTAATTGCGTAGCACACTTTCAATCACAATCCGAGAGTTTTGAACGATAAATCTAATCCATTGCTTCATAGGTTTGAAAAATTTGTCTACTCAACAATGTAAATAAGGCAATGCATGTGAGTAAACTGTCAAAATGAAACTCATTGCGATCAATTGTCATTTTATGTGTGTTACGCAATTATCCCGCTCGTTGCGGGTTCGTCTTCACCTGCAAATGCAGAATTGTAACCTAATTTCACGATCCGACATTATAAATTATTGCATTATTTATTCCACAGATTTCGTTATTGCACCTACCACTGTCTGTCTCTGCATCACCCAAAGGTTGACTGGTAGAAAATGCCTATGGCATTAAGTCCGCCTCTGTACATTTGTGTGCGTATAAAATAAATAAATAATAAAACTAAGAAACTAACAAAACTTTAGTCTCTACTAAAGTTTTGTTAGTTGGCTTACAACTTTTTTTCCACCGCAAGATTTTATAGAAAGAGACTTTTCATAGAAACCTCTCCCGACACTCAGCTCATTAAAAAACTTTTCAATTATTCGATTCTACTTTTACAATTATTTTAAGACTTAGTTTTAAAATAATGTAAATTATGTAAATATCAAAATAAAAACTGTCAAGACAACACAAAAAAAAACATATTCAATTCAGCTTTATAAATCCTAGAACACATCACTAGGTATAACAAGCAAGCGTCGCGGGAAGGTACGTAAGGGTCACCGAGGCCCCTGGTAACACAGGCAACGGAAGGGTATGCCTTCCGTTGCGGGTGGGTTTTAGTCAGTAAGAGTCTGACACACCCTCCCGCTTCGCCGAGAGCGGGAGAAGTTATTTGATGATTTCCCAACCAAAAAAAAAGTTATAACAAGCAGTAGCCACTTTTATGGGACAATGAATATTGTTACAATGTAACTTAGATTTATAATAGCATAAACTAGGTGTAATATTTCGCAGCTTGTTAACTAAAATGTCTGAACTCATGTTGTGAGCCAGTAACAATTAAAGTACTGGTACTAAGTAAGATGACGGAGGTGTTATTGGCTATAAAAACATGATATGCTTATTATGTGGATAACGATATAAATAATTCAGGCTATTTGCGACTAGCCGTCAAAGTTGGATGGAATGATGATCTTAAAATGGCGGCTAGGACAGATTGGATACCGATTGGATTGGATGACGGAGGCAGAGTATCGGGGGTTGTGGAAGAACTTGGGAGAAGCCTAATACCCAAGAAGACTGCAATAGGCCGATTTGTTTAAATAATGCATTATATTATGTATTGTTAATTTATTTAACCATTTACGTGCACACATAAACAGAAGCAAATAAAGAAAGATACGTACAAAAGTGATGCTTATATCTAAAGTAATCTCTTCCAGCATACCTACGATAGGAGAGTAGATAAAAAGATATATCTCTGTTTATCTACTTTCCTATCGCAGGTAAGAGTAGACACCGTGTATAAGGGTAGAAGAGAAAATACAATACATAAAATCAAAAACAGTTTCATACGAGAATATCCTTACATACATACATAGTTCTAAAATATTATTATAAATTTATTATGTACTCCTACACCTTTATAGAACAATGACAATCAAATTGTTGATGGAATTCTGAAAAGCGTCTATTAATGTCACCGTGATAGATACAGACAGACACAAGAATTTAGTATTTTTTATCAAATCAACCAAAGTCTGGCAAAAAACCATAATTGAAAGCCTAATTACTAGTTTTTTGGTGACAAATAATAATCATGGCTTAGTTTTCTTTTTCTGGCTTGACTTCATGACTTGTTGTTGCCATTCAATAAAAATCTTGGCCAAGTTATATAAAATGCCTTGCTTTACGTATTGCATTTAATATACTTGGGAAATACATTTCTGCATCAGAATATAAATGTGAAAATAATAATAATTGTTTGTGCTAAGAATATAGCGGTTATAATTTGCAATACCTACATAAATAAATTCGCAGTACAATTCAAGTATGGCAACATCGGAGTAATAAATAGTAGATTGTGTCACAAGGGACCGAAATAATGTATTGAAAGCAAGAGCGATTGTTGGAATCCAGAGCGAAGTGAAGGATTCTAGAGTAGAATCCCGAGCATAAGAATTCAAAGTACTTCCCTCGAGGTTAAATAATTTTGGTACCGTGTGGGCACACTCTGCTTTTCATCCCCCTCTATGTGAAAAATAAATAAGAGATGCTTTTAGTAATGACAAATATTTATATTAACATAACCAAATTTCTAATTTATATGAATATCAAATTAAAATTGTCTGTAATATTTTGACAAAAAGTAATGAACGAATAAGAAGTTCACGCGTATTTTTTTTTTAAATTTGTTTGTAACCAATGCCGCGCTTTTTTTACTACCGGCCAGGACTTTATCGAAGCGAATTGCGTTCAAACTTTTTGATTAAATAGGGTTCTAAATTCAAAAGCCATTTCGTCACTGTTGTTAAATGCGCCGGAATGACCCATTTTGCTCACACTTATCGAGGAACCCTTCGCCTCTTTTCGAATAGATGGGATGAAAATAAACATAATACGTCAGCGATTACAATATACGGACACATTGCGATACTGGTGTCCACTGGAGAACAAAAGTTGAGCATGTTTGACTATAAAGCACCTCTTATGTAGATACCATCATTTATTAACTCAGCTTCTTATACCAAGGCCTTGACGTAAGGTGGCAAGAACTTTAAGGGTACAAAAAAGTCAAGTCTGAAGCTATAAAAGCGTTATGAAAACTAAACAACAAAGTCTTGAACAAGGCGTGGGATTAGAAAAAGTACTGACAGTGAAAAACAAGCCCTGAAAGTGAGCCAGAAATTAGGAAAATACCTAAGTAGGGTAGCTGAACTGTTTTCTACTTTGAAACTACAAATTCTTTACTTTTATTCTTTTATTTATTTAGGGACAACAAACAGCAGTGTAATAATAAGTAAACATAGGTTAGAACTTAATAATAGAGGTAAAAAATACATACACATATTACTAAACAAATCTACTAGTTGTTAGAAAGAACGATAAAAAAATAAACATTACTTAATTATTAGGGTTCTGCTGATAACTTAAAATAGTATCAATTTCTTTTCTAAATATATGCCTTGCTGAAAAACATAATATTATATAACTTTTAGAAATCAATTGACAGAAATAGGCAGTGTTGTTTAGTTTACCTCTAGGTATTTTACCAAATGAATCCTTCTTTTCCATTTTTAAACACATTAATCGGTCAAGGACAGCTAATGAGACACAATTGATTTTCTATTGTTTGACTCCGAATCGGTAACGCCTCGGGTTCAGTCGAAACAAGAGAATTTAGGACACAGATATTTCCTACATTTCAACTTTGTCTCTGGTATTTTTTGTCTTTGCCATTGCAAATATCCTTTGGCAGCGGTGACCACTTATCATCATGAGGTCTACTGGGTTGTTTGACTCCTAACAACGTAAAAATACCTCATAATTATGAGTTGAGGTCACTATATGTCAGAAAGACATAGCGACCTCATTAATGATGTTCTTCAAAAAGGTCAGGTGCGTAGTACTCGCAACCGGCGTGCGTGTATGACCAGATTTATGAACGTAAACGAAGCAAAAGGAGTATGTAAGGAGCGTAGCAGGTGGCGTTCTATAGTTTCTGCCTACTCCCATGGGAAGAAGGCGTGTGTTTATGTATGTATGTAATTATGAGTTGACCAGTGAGTAGCAGATTGCTTATTATTATAGGCGTGGCGTATTTTATGTCATACCACGATCGGCAGGAGTTCAAATGATGTATTAGTATCAAAAAGTGCCATTCCTTATTTCACCAAAAGTGACAGAAACAGGAATGGTTCTAATTATTACCTAATAAAACCACAGGATAGCCGTTCTCAGTAAGTCATAACGAAGTTGGACTCCAGAATTTTCTGTGAAGCACAAAGAACCCCTCCTGTGCTTATGCCATCAGCACGTTTGAGTTAAGTACTTTTACGACTTTTCAATAAAGAATTGGCAATTTAAACCTCATTAGAGCTACCAAAACCCTACTCATCCTACTGTCCTTAACCCAAGTTATTTAGGTTCGACGCAGTATGTTAACAAAAACACTAACATTCATACAAAATCGCAGTTTTCATCGTCCACACGTTTCACTAAGTGCACTGCTAGTTAACAAAAACACTAATATTCATACCAAATCGCAGTTTTCATTGTCCACACGGCTCACTAAGTACACTGCTACAAAACTTTAAGCTCCGTGTAAATTAACACTTAGAACAGTCCTTAATTAATAATTAGTATGTCCATTAGCGTGAAGTGAGATAATCTTTATGGTTTCTCAGAAGGATAGCACCCATCTTAAATCACGGCTGATGTTATCACCTTCACGGGTTCACCTTAATGTCGTCTTTTAGTCAAAATATCACGTATCCAGCGGATAAGTATGATATACGGCGAAGTTTATGTGAATTTTAAATTTCAGGAGAAAGGAGAGGTTATGTGGGGAAGTTTATTACCTACTTTAGTAATAACGATTTCGTGGAAATACTGTTGGTATGAATTGAATTGCTGCAGGCTTAACATGACGCTATTTCTACGCTACTATAGAATAGAAATCGCTTGTCTACCGAAAATATTCTACTGTCTACACGGAAACGTCACTTTTATCTACTCTTCCATCGCAAAACGCTTCTCTACGGTTCTCGTGCTAAGCCAGCTGGAAAAAAAGGAAAATATTTAAAAAAAACTTATCCAATCTTTTGACTTGAAGACTGGCACATTATGTGACCTCAAAATTATTCGAATAAAACATTAACACAGCAATACTAATAAAACAATAACTTAGCACCTGCGAAATTCTCGACAAAAGCTAGCACCAATAACAATAGAAACACGAAGCCTCACTTTCCGACAAAATCGCAGCTTATTCTTATCAGCGACTATCTAAGAGGCCGACACAAAAGAAAGGCCAACATTAGCCTCCAATTAACACCACAAATGAAAGCCTCACGTTATCTTTTAAGAAAGATAACGATTTTGTTTTGTTACGCTTCTACCGTGCGATAAGGTAGGTAGTCGAAAACAGTCGCGGCGTTTTGTCGCTTCGGCCAGACGCAGGTGCCAAGTTTTCGGTGGTACATGGCCACAGAATAAGTATTATTGAAATTTAACAGACAAAATAATAAAAAAGTTATTTATTTGTGACTTGGTTTTGCCTGAGCTTATGCACATTTAGAAGAGGTAGTGATGGTTAAGTAGGTCTGTAACGAAATGGAGTTCAAGGGCTAGAAGTATGGAGAAGGGAAATTATCAATAAAAACTTCTCCCGCTCTGGTTGGAGTGGCAGGGCGTGTCAGATTCTTACTGGCTACAACCCACCCGTGTTCCTTTCGTTGCCTGTGTGTTGCCAGAGGCCACGGTGTCCCTTTCGGACTTTCCCGCGACCCCGGCAGATCCAGCGGATTCTTGCGGTATAAATGTCCTGGTGTCGGAACACTGATGTTATCACGGGCTAGAACCTGTATGAGACTGGCCCAATCAAAGAGAAGCTCATGCCTTGTGCAATGGACGAAGTCGTGCTGTGGATACTGATGAAGGCATATAGGTTAAACGCTATAAGTGGCAATGAATAAACCTTAAGAACCAAATAAAACAAGCTTCTGATTCCGTGAAAATATAAACCTCTCATTAAGGCACTGACAAGACCCAATTGACCAAAATAGGCTTCTCTTAAGAAAGAAAATGGCCAAATCTGTATAGTTTGTGGTAGCGGAAATAATATATGTTAATTTTGAACATATTTCCCAGAACTTGGTTGTCACCAAAACACGTTTTGAAAAAAAAATCTCGATACAAACTAACGTTAAACTAACCTCTTACCTTGAGTTCTAATCCAAAATATCTGTATTAAATATCAACATACATTACGTATTTAATTAATAACAAGTACGTCTTATTCTAATGCAGAACTTGGTTGTTTTTTATTTTCGATTACTCAACTCAATTCTGAGTAAATAGATAATTACTTCATATTTTGCAATAAATTACAAGCGTTTTGTCGTCGCGCTTCTCTTTCTTTTCTTTGCAATCTGACAGTGACCGCGGTTTAGGTGTTGTCAGCGTCTTAAGGCTATGAAATTGAAAATGATAGCTAATATCCTAACATGTGGACAAGATTTTAATTCAGACATGTTGTAATGGCAAACATGTCATTTGGTTTAAATAGGTTTTTATTGTTTTTTTTATTAATATTTTACAGAAATTCTTGTGTATTTTGTGAATGTGAGAACGTTGTAGGCTTAATAGACTAGATTTGTAGACCATTTATTTTTTGTTAAGTACCTGGTATTTCTTGACAGGCCTACACTGTCCTTCCACACCTATTAACACTGTAATTTGAAAACATTGTAATTAAAAGCCAATTATTTTTAAAGAAGTAACCGTGGAGTTTCATACCGGCTCTTTCCCATAGGAAACGACCGATTGGAATCGTGCACCTACCTTCTGACATTTCATAAGTGCCCATGTAGGTTTATGTGAAATAAAAATAGTTTTTTTTTTTTGTTTTGAACACAAATGCATAAAAAAGCTATTAAAAATTCATCCTGCATATTTGCCTCTACGAACAACCGGCCAATTAGGCATAAACGCTTTCCTTTCAAAAAGTTCCATAATCTATGAGACTAGCCAGCTTGTCCAATCATACGAGTACCACGGATTGAACAGTATCAATATCGGCGTCATGCTAAACACCTGCTACTCGGATAGCCGGCATTTTATCTTCATTTATTGTTTTTGTTACGCGTCCATTGACACACACCTTTACTCCCTTTTTTGGTCCTTCTGGGCGCAATAATAAATCAATGTTCTGGTTACGCCTCATTAGATTCGGGTATGGCATTGTTTGGGAAAGGTTTAAGGGAATATTCGAATGAATTATTTGAATGAAATATGTTGCCATTAAATCATGACATAGTCAATGAATAGCTTTACGGCGGTGTAAACACGAAACCCAAAATAGGAATTAAAAATTATTTTTTGACGAATCTCTCTAAATGTCCATATACATTCAACCCACAACACATACATTCATATTTAAAAAAATCATAGAAAGGATCATAACCACCGAATACCATTTCAACAATTAAAATTCACTTAATAAACTTTAGTATCGTCATAACACTTAATACAAAGCTGTAAACGCATCAATTATTTTGATTTAAAGCCTCTCATATTGCATAAACATCACGTTTGTGTAAATCACAATACATCAAAGAATGCGTTTTACGTTCACCATTTTTTTTTAACACTCAGAGGACCAGAAATAAAGGAACCGTGCCTGCAACTTGAAGTCCTTTCGCTTCTGATAAAAAGAAGAGGATTTGCGAGTAATGAAAGCTCTCTCTGACTGGTTTCTTAAGTCTGGGAATTCAATATTAAGATTCTAAGCAGGTGTGTTTTAAGACAAGGCGCCTTTATCAGCGCGACATACTGAACTTAAGAACGGTGAACTCTCTTTAAGTTTTGAGTTGAGTTTAGTGTGAATACATACTTAATAGCATACGCTATTAAGTATGTATTCAGTTCGCATAATCTGAGCTGGAATTTTAAATCCAAATAAACAATCATATTCATAAACTCCGTGAGATGCTGATATGACCCAACCAATTGAATGTAGGTAGATCCCGAAGAGCTGGTAGAACTCTTCGCCTTGAAAAGTGTACCAAGTTGTAACTCTCTTGATTTTTACCCGAAAATCGAATCCAAAAATACACACTCCGTTCAGCACCTATCAAATATGAAAGCCCGCAATCAAAAGAGCAATTCTCGTCGTCGGTCCAACATCGCCTCTGTATGTGCCATCGGCAACCGGCAACGTGCAAGAAAAAACGTCCGGTTAGCATGAACGGCGCGCCGTGCGTCTCCCGATGTCGTCTGCCAAGCTTTGTCGGCACTTTTTCCACCCGTGACTGTTTTAGTAATCGGATAGCGATCCGTTTGAATCACCGAAGACTATGATCAGGTAGCGATGAAGTAATAAAATATGAATGAAATAAAAAACACTGGGTAATGAAATTTAATTTCATAATCCGGTCTCTTCTGCTTTATTGCATGTTTAAGTTAAAGTCTGTTTAAATTCTTGTTTCCAATCGATGTTATTTCCACTTCCGATTTTATATTAATAAAATATAAATATAATAAACCGAGTAAATTGACATTATATTTATATTACTATTGGAAAAGTCATAAATAATATTTAGACTTGTAGCGCAAACTGAATTTTATGTGTGGGAAATAAAGTTTTTTTTACCAAAAATACATTTTTACATTTTTGGAAGCTAAATCGCGAACACAGGCTAAGTTGATTGCGTAGGACGCGTATTAAGTAACTGCTTTTTATATCGCCGTCGTATTAATAGCACAGATAAATGAGTATGGAACAAACCGAAATGTTTTACCAAAAACAGATATTTGTTTACATGTTTGGAAACTAAACAGCGAACGCAGGTTAAGTTGAATGCGTAGGACGCGTATTAAGTAACCTGTCCGGCTCTTTATAGTCGTATTAATAGGACAGGTGATCAATAGGACAAATGAGTATTGAACAAACCGCAACATAGGCATTATTTTTTAACGTATGAGTTTTTGACGTATGTTCCAATGGCTTCGTTGTGGTAGCACGTGAATGACATCCGATTATTTTCAAAGATACAATCTTAGATGAAGTCTTAGAATACGGTAGTATTTTTGTGTATGCTGCCCTTCTGATAAATGTAATTGATATTTTCTTCGTAAATTATAATCATAGGCACTTTACAAGTTAATGTATTTTTTTGAGACATCATGTCAGAGAATGTCGTATCAGCTCTCTTAGGTATTGTAAATTCGTGTAGTAGTTCTACTGGTTTGCTAATTAACTAGTAGGTAGGAAGGAAGTACATTCTTGTCCCTTCCAGTCATCTCTGATATCATATCCGGTATGAACAATGTTTGCTGTTGACGGAATCGTCAAGGAGTAGGTAAGCTACATCTTCATAAATATATGTAAATCTATAGAAACAATAATAAGAAATGGATAACCATTATAACAAAAAAAATAATAATAATTAGTAGGTACACTTTGAGAAAAAACACAAACAAATCAGATATACAAACAAAAATGTATCCAAATATTAACGAATTCCGTGAAATCAGAGGATTTTAACATCTTTTCATATTAAAAAGATAATGAACATGATTATAATACGAACTTTTTATTTAAACAAAAACAAACACGTGGTCAAACTCAATACCAAAGTAATTAGTTAAATTTTACTTTGTAAGGCTACTCGTGAATTTAAAATGATGAAACAATATATTCATACAACTAGCGCCATCTGTTGTGGAGTGGAGAGAAACCAACTATTATGAACGATGCATTTCGACCGAGATGATTCTAAATTAACATAGTACGCACACTAATTTGGATTGTAATTAACATAAATTTTGAAGTTAACTTATGTATTGTTTTAAATAAATACATTAGTTGTATTAGTCAATCCTTTATAACTGGAGAGTGCATTTTATTTTTTATAATTCTATGTCACTCGACATTATGTAGAATTACAAAAATGAAAATGCACTTTCCACAGGAGTATAACAATACAAAACAAAGAGGCTAGCAGGTATATGCAAAAGATTTGTGACTCTTGAGAAGAATGACAACATTCAGTATAGCTTACGACATGTTATGTAGGTAAATTAATTATTCATCGCTTTGATCCATTATAAAATAATAGTTGAAAAAACTTTTTACAAAAAAAAACCGACTTCCAAAAAACTCTACGAAGTGAAAAAGAACTTTAATTTCGGAAGTCGGTGTCTTTGGATTTGTATTTTAGTATTTTAGCCACCGACGTCCGAAATCAAAGTTATTTTTCACTGTGTAGTGTTTTTTTGGAAGTCGGTTTTTTTTAATGTAAAACGTTTTTTTTTATTTTTCACTTTTTAGTGGGTCAGTTTGTAATTTATCTAAGTTACCACAGCCTAATGTCAACTGCTGATCACCTTTTACAAAAGATTGCTTTTCTTGATGCAGGGGCGTTAATTGTTGAGGAGTTCTCCTGGTAAGAACCAGGAGAACTGCCACTCACCATATGCATTGTGAAAAGCATAAATGGCTTAGCAACCATATTAAAGTACCTAATCGAATCGCAACTCGTTAATTAAATACTTCTTATTAAGTAGTTCCGGTGGCCATCTGTGGTCTTCATCATCCATTCCACTCCACCAACTGGTACTTTCCGAGAGCAAATGCACAAGTTACTATAAAAAATACCTAAACCACTATAGATGAGACTTTAAAATTTGAGGATTTCCCTCGATTTCCATGGCATCCCTTCATCAGATTATGACTTGGTGACAATGGGACCACCTTGGGAGCATAGCATTTCAAACAAAAAAAGAATTTTTAAAATCGGTTCATAAACGACGAAGTTAATTAACCTGTTAAGCCCCGCGCAACACCGATTCGGAGTAAAACAATAGAAAATCAATTGTGTCTCATTAGCTGTCCTTGACAAACTAAATACTTCTTATTAAGTAGTTCCGGTAGCCATCTGTGGTCTTCGTCATCAATTCCTCCACCAAGTGGTGCTTTCTGAGAGCAAATGCACAAGTTACTATAAAAAATACCTAAATCGCTATAGGTGTGCTTTTATAATTTGAGGATTTCCCTCCGTTCCCATGGGAATCCTCAAATTTTAGTAGTTTTTATAATCCTCATCAGATTATGACTAAATTCTGGAAATTCTGTTAAAAATGAGAGAAAGCTACCTAAAGTATTTAAGAAAAACCTAGGACACATTCTAATAATAGACCTCACCCGTAAATGTCAAACGATATTAACAAAGAAAAACAATCTTTTAGACACCATTTTGGTACCTACACATCCCAGAACCCGCCTAAAGCAACTACTCAGCCAAGATTCCTTTAACAAACATTAAGTCTTAGAATTCCCACATCGTTTTCATTTGTAAGAAGATTTTCACCTCATTCCAAAGTAAACAGGGCCCTTTGTCAATGAAACCACTCGGATTATGAAGATAGGGCTAAACAGACTCATTGTCTGTTCCTAAGTAGAGAAGAATGACAACACTTCATTACGAAGAACAAAGATCAAACGGTGGAAAACCTCATCGTTTTCAAATGGTGACGTCAGAGCGTGTCTGAGTGTGTGAGTGTTTTATATGGATCTCGGTAAGTTTTCTGTCTAATGGTTGAACATTTTCGTGTCATATCCAGTCATTGTTGAAATAAGTCAGCCTTTTCCACGTAGTAATATGTTGACAAATATGTATAAAGATTTAGAAATTCCTTTTATGTACGTACCTACACAGAACAGGTCAAAAAAGCTGTTCATTCTTAAGAAAACCAAAAGTATGAATACCCGTTATTTATTTATGCAAAGCAGCACAAATTCTTAAGCCTACCAAACTGTCTCCAAACCATTGTATATTTGGCGCTCATCAATATTCTCAAATGACATTTATTATAATCTCCAAATAGAACTCCCACTCGCTTTTCAACGCGTTTTCACCAGTGAAAATAAAGGGAAAGTTTGTATAAACAAGATAAGAAAAGGCGAGGAAAAGAAAGTTGGATATTAACAGGTTTTCAATCAATGTGAAAACGGCTGACACACTGGAACGAAGTGAACGGAAATATTTCATTGTGAACGGAGCAGATGGATTGGGTAAAGATTCTAACGCTTTCGTCCCTTATAAAGTTGGCCGTAGGGACGGTAGGGCTGCCACGAGTTGCCACCAAGGAAAAAGAGAGGCTTTAAATATTAAGTCCACAGAACAAGATTAATTAATGACTAATAATTAATGACACAGGCTTGCTTTGACTCCGTTTAAGAGGTTTTAGGGTGATATGAACAGGTAATACCTACTCAAGAAAATAAGGAAATAGCCATCATTGATAAACTATAAGATGTACAGCAAACAGGCCTGGAATCATCAGGTAAACTTTGAAATCCTTACTGAGGGCCCCTAGACATAGATACATTCTATCAGCGGTAACGATTATGGAAAGGTCAAAAATGTATGGGACTGACATGTGCTACCGAAAAGCATTAGGTCAACCCCGTTTGCCGCAAAAATACGAAACGCTTTGAAAGCGATATGTACAATACTTGTGTAGGCCCTCTGGACATTCGTATATTTTACTTGATAGATTTGGATTTTGCCACTTGATGGTAAGCGATGGTGCGATCAAAAGCAACCTATATATCTGAATCATTCTTATGTTATTTCTCAATAGCAGCCTGGAGGCTGAATTTCTGCCCAGTTAATGGCAAAATAGGCTCGCCCCCTATTACAGAGGACCTTTACATAACTGGCGAAATGGGTGTACTATAGTTACCTTCACCTCTGCCTAACCCAAGAACTAAAGGCGTCATGTTATGTTAAGTTTATATCGTTCAAAAAGGTATCTCAAGAATTGTGAAGTATTGTGTGTCCCAAATTCACTCAGAATTATGGGTACTCCGAACAGCCAATATATACCAGACGGCCCGTTCAAATTCAATGTCCCATCAGGCTCTCACCGATGTTTACATTATATATCCACCAAATTACTTATTCAAATCTCGATCCCAACCTAATTTTATACTTATCTTCTTAAAGATTTACTTGTTTGCTTCTATTATTAAATGTTTTGTCTACTTATGGTAATTTAATTTGGCTGTCGGCGATTTTCTTAGAAGTTTTTGTTTTTATTAGCCTTTTTATAAGGGTGTCGTTCTTTTTTTGGCTTGTCACCTACATTCGTAGAAACTTATGATATCATATCTATTACATATGAATTCTTATTCTAAATTGTTTTATTATCGCGAAGGAAAGGTTTTTTATAAGCTATCTTAAAACTACAATAACATAATATACATGAGATTTTACTCTTTATTAATCTCTCAAACTCGCACAGAAAATACAAACGCGAGTTGCTTATATATAATACCATAATATATAATACCATATCATGCAATCCAGTAACCTAATAAAAATAAATTCTATACTATTCACCCTACTTTTTGCCTCATAATTATTAAAACGAGAAATAATAAAAGAGTTAAGGAAAAAGCTCGAGTCTCGTTCCACGATACAATAATAAAGTTTCCGTATGCAGACCTCGTATTGCACACAAATTTAATTGACTATTATGCCTTATTTAAATGCAAAGCCCGAAGAAGAGGGTAATTAAGACAAAGAAACTGCACTAAAATATACTAATTAGCCCCACTTTGTTATTTTACTCGGATTCTGTGAGAGTATTTTTATAATTGATTATGTGAAGGCTGTTTTAAAAGAAGTAATTAACCCATTTCGAAATAGGGGTCATGAAAGTTACGAAGTTGATTTGAATGCTGGCTGGATTATAGTTTTATTAATGAAAACGCTTTTTGAATAATTAAGGAATGTACACAACTTACCTACCTACCCTACCTAATTGTAGTAGACAAACGTATTAGAATTACCAGGTAAGTATCTAAGAAAAAAACATTACGCATTTCAAATCGATTTATTCTTCGTTCGTCCTGAAGTTTTGTCCCAAATTCCAAAAAAATCTTAGTTTGTCCCATATCACTATTGAAGTTGTGCTTCGTCCCAAATTGCAAGTACTTTAAAGGTAAAGTCGGCAAAAAAAATGTAGGTACTTATTTGAAATTTTTGAACAATAATTCAATAATAAAACAATTCTAAACATCCAAAGGTTGTCTTCAAAAGATCGCTTTTAGCGATAAGACCCTATGTAAAATTTCTACTTTTATATCTGTAATTTTGGTGTACATAATAAAGAGTATTCTATTATATTCTATTCTTAGGTATAAATCATCTTTATTATCCAGTATCACAATCAAAATCATAGAAATTGTATAATAAATCACTTTATCATTACTACAGTTTAAATATACAGAACAGTCAGACCTGTAAAAAACAATATTTAAGACATGATAATTTTAATTACTGAAAAATGTACCAGCCAAAAAATAAATGAGAGTATCAAAACAAAAGGTTTAAAAAAACAATATTTTTTTGTAATTTTTAAAATAATTAGTTCAAGTTAAATATTTAATAATAAGTAACCCTTTTTTGCCGATTGTACAACAAAGTAAGCTTGGCATATACAAACAAAAGATGGGCCGTAGAAGGAATATAAAATAGGACGAAGCGGGAATAAAATAATTAAAATTATATTTTGAGACGAAGGAAGCATATTGTTTGGGACGACCCAGGATTTTTTTTATGTAGGACAAAACTTAGTGGGCCAAACGAAGAATAAATCCATTATTTAGCAGAAAACGGCGTAGCCATCACTTATATTATTGACATTCGATTACACGTCTCTGCTTACCTTGCAAGGTACACTAGGGACGCAATAAAAGCATAAAATCTTGGACCAGTATAAGGCCGACTATACACCTTCCAATTAGTATTTCATGACTTATACGGCGGTCTGACGCAAAGTCTGCCTTTTCTTTGTAGCCTGTGCTATTCTTACTTCAGAACAAAAACTTTTTACTAGTTAACTACATTGCCTTATACATTGGGGTGTACAAGTGTGCTGTAGGCGTAATTGCACCAACAATACAGATAATCTTAGTCCCCCATATCGGAACCATCTTTAACTAAAGATGGTTTAGAATCGGCGGTGGATGGTTTAGACGACTTTAGAATCGTAACTACGATTCTAAAGTCGTCAGATAAATTGCTACGAAGTGCACATCACTAACGATATTTCTAACAATTTCTATTCACTTTGAATTATCAGATTTTCTTGCGATGCCACGATATAGGGACCAATAAATCGAAAAGTGTATGGCTTGCTTAATACAAGTTGCATTTTATGAACCAGACTACATTTATGTTTTATTTTCAAGATGGCCGATGGCGATAAGTCTGCATGATAGAACGCTTTCCTGCTAGCGACACAGTAAACATTAATTAACACGGAATATTTATAGGCGTCTACAGGCTCGCTGGTAATGTATGAAAGGTTTCATGGAAGGCAATTGCTTCCGTTTAAAGTGCTGATATTAATACTCTTTGGTTAAGTGTCATTGTTGTATGTGGTTATTGATAAAAACCTGATAAAATTGTTTGAACCAATAATGTATTCATTTGAATATTCATTTTGGTTGATCTTAAATACTGAAAGGAAGGAGATCAATTACTGCTGCATCATCATCTAAAAACAAAAGTAAGTGTTGATCAATCACAGGCTTCGACAGAGTCTATGTCGAGGACTGAAGAATGTACTTAGATGTTTTTTTATTCAAAAATGATTCACAGTATGACAACTGACTGAAAGCTGTTATCGATAAATACGTGCAAACTCCAACCATTCCATTATCAGAACCGTTCTGAATATCGGAACATTATGGAGGACGGACAGTGCCGGTAGCGTCTTCGGAAGAACTTTTACAGAAGTGGCTACTTTCATAGATAGGTATTCTTTTCTATCGTGATCTTAGGTTAACGTTCATCTTCTGGCCCCATATAAACACCGTTACAAACTTTATGAAAATAGTGCAACCCGTAGTGTAAGTGCAATAGTGGGGTTTGTAAGGAGCTTTGGCAGATAATTCAGTACAGCCCCTCGTGAAGGCTATTTTAATCCACCCCTGCTTTTCATAAAAGATGCAGACTCTCTCCATACTAGCGAGCATGCCTTCAGGCCCCTTAATACCACTTGCACAGAGTCAAGGCTATAATATAATATTAAGTTGTTCAACAGACCGCTAATTGAAGACTAGCGCGCTATTAATACATTGTTATTTAGTACGCACATAGTTTTTACTCCGTATGTTTAACAATATTGCAAAAAGTTAAGTTCAATGTAACGCGTTATTGTAGGAGCCAGTGGTTTTTTTTAATTGATAGCTTGAAAATAAATTAAAATAAAATATTTTTATTTCAGGCATATTTGGCCCATACATATTGTTAGTAAAACAACTTAAAACTATGTTAGTATTTAAAATTACAATATTAATTTAAGTATTTGCCGCCCTCTGGGGCCCCGGGCACGCACTTGTGCATGCATTCTTCCTACATATTCTGCCATTTCAATAGGTACTGATTATATTTATTATACATTAATACACATAATATCACGCCTGTTTTCCCCGAATGATTAGGCAGAGGTATACCTATAGAACACGTAGGTACATTTCGCCATTTATGTTTAAGTCCTATGTTACAAGGGGCGATCCTTTTGCCATCAACCGGGCACAAATCAAGCCTCCTGAGAAATTCCCAATGCTTTGACGAAATACACAAATTTAATATAATCTGACTAATAGTTAAAGCACAATTTAGGGAAGCACGAGCATGCAAGCATTATTGACGTGAACCCATTTAACCAATGATCTACAAATTTTATTACCTCAAAAAGTCGAAACGTAAAAAATACTTCCGTTGTTCACACGAGATGGCGCCACTGTTAACGCGCCAACAAACAGGATAAGTGGACGGCAATTCTACAAATGGCAAGCAATGCAGTTTCCTGTTCTAGTTTCATTGGATCGAAAGCGAGTGCAATCGAGTCGAATAGGTCGATCGCTACCTACAATGCTATTGAGCTTCGCAAACAAATTGAAGTTATATTGCATAGGTGCGGGACTCACGGGCCCTAGTTTAAAACGGTGCTACGACTAACGGGAATCTGATTCTAGGAATAATTTATGTATGTGTTTAGAGAAATTAGTGTGGGAGAGTAGGCGATTGTTTTTCTTTAAATCACTAATCTCATCGGATAAGATATTTGCAGTTGAAGATGGTGTAACCTTGACTAATTACATAGACAGTTGTATTGCATAGACATTTGTATTGGATAGACAGTTGTATTGCATAGACAGTTTTATTGTATAGACAGTTATATTGTATAGACAGTTGTATTGCAAAGACAGTTGTATTGTATAGACAGTTGTATTGCATAGACATTTGTAGTTGTATTGCATAGACAGATGTAGTTCTATTGCATAGACAGTTGTAGTTCTATTGCATAGACATTTGTAGTAGTAGGTATTGCAAGGACAGTTGTATTGCATACACAGTTGTATTGCATAGACATTTGTAGTTGTATTGCATAGACATTTGTAGTTGTATTGAATAGACATTTGTAGTAGTATTGCACAGACAGTTGTAGTTGTATTGCATAGACAGTTGTAGTTGTATTGCATAGACATTTGTAGTTGTATTGAATAGACATTTGTAGTAGTATTGCACAGACAGTTGTAGTTGTATTGCATAGACAGTTGTAGTTGTATTGCATAGACATTTGTAGTTGTATTGCATAGACATTTGTAGTTGTATTGAATAGACATTTGTAGTTGTATTGCATAGACATTTGTAGTTGTATTGAATAGACATTTGTAGTAGTATTGCACAGACAGTTGTAGTTGTATTGAATAGACATTTGTAGTAGTATTGCACAGACAGTTGTAGTTGTATTGCATAGACAGTTGTAGTTGTATTGCATAGACATTTGTAGTTGTATTGCATAGACATTTGTAGTTGTATTGAATAGACATTTGTAGTAGTATTGCACAGACAGTTGTAGTTGTATTGCATAGACAGTTGTAGTTGTATTGCATAGACATTTGTAGTTGTATTGCATAGACATTTGTAGTTGTATTGAATAGACATTTGTAGTTGTATTGCATAGACATTTGTAGTTGTATTGCATAGACATTTGTAGTTGTATTGCATAGACATTTGTAGTTGTATTGAATAGACATTTGTAGTAGTATTGCACAGACAGTTGTAGTTGTATTGCATAGATAGTTGTAGTTGTATTGCATAGACATTTGTAGTTGCATTGCATAGACAGTTATATTACATAGACAGTTGTCGTGGCATTGCATAGACAGCTGTTTTGCTAAACGGACTTGTAGGCCCTAATATAAAGTGGTGCTAGTACTTATGGGGATCTCTTTCTAGTAATAATTTATGTACGAAGGTATGTGTTTAGAGTGCTTAGATTGAGGGAAGATTATGTTTTATCTAATAACTAAAAATAATCTAAGGAACGACAGTCCAGACTTTTTTGATCTCAATTTAAATTAATGTTTCAATCTACTCTATTAATGTTAATAACTACCCAGTTACAAAAATCGTTAATATTGTTAACTATTTTTTTTTTACATTTAAGCTTTAAGCCGTTGTAAAATCTTGAGTCGCAAATAAATATATGAATGTTAATATAAACGTTGTTGTTATCACTTATTTCATCGGATAAGATATGCAGTTAAAGATGACAACCTTAGCTTTTTTATACCATAATGTCCATTAATGTTCGGAGACGTTTCAACGTCAAAAAATGTATTGTAAACCGGAGACGTTAATTATTACTTAACTTTAAGCAACGTTTATAAAAAAAGCGTTAGTCTAAGATACAAAAGTTATTATTTTTTTACTTGAAGGCAAATACTGAAGGACTGTATCTGGAAAACCAGGCTAGACAGATAGGCACCTGTCTTTTTTTTTGGGTGGGAAATTATCAAATAACTTCTCCCGCTCTCTGTGCCAGACTCTTACTGACTAAAACCCACCCGTGTTCCTTCCGTTGCCTGTGTTGCCAGGGGCCTCGGTAACCCTTTCCAACTTTCATCTGTCTAGCCTGGTTTTTCACCTTTGTTGGGGTCGATAGCCTTTAAGTCATCATTATCATCATCATCTGATAATGATGATGACTTAAAGGCTAAGGTATAACACAAGGCTCAGCCAGCAAGGAGCAAGGCTCAGCAAGGGGGGTAATAATCAGCCTATAATGTTCCCACTGTCCGAACATAGGCTTCTTCTCTTCGAGAGGGAGTGGGCTGTAATCCACCACGCGGGCCCAGCGCGGGTTGGTAGCTGTCACTCACGTCTTCGAATTTTTGGTTCTAGGGCATTGTGGTTTCCTCACGATGTTTTCCTTTACCGTTTTGAGAGCAATGGTGATGAAATTATTTACACAAAGTAAAGCGCCTGCCTGGGTTCGAACCCACGACCTACAACTGGTAAGTCGGATCATTACCACTTGGCCACCACTGCTCTACGGCTCATCAAGGCTACATACATAATTATAAATAGCGACAAACACAATGAAAAACAGAAAGGTTATGCTTTTTGAAGCTAGATTTATCACCAGTGAACTTAATAACGAAACAGTTATTTTTCAAAAAGTCTAACCAACAAATTAATTATTGAGGAGTCTCTACCGATAAATCAATGTAATTCAAAACAAAATTTTGTCTAGTAAGACAAAATTATATGTGTACGTAATTCTATACCGGTAAAGCTCTTTATAAAACTCTGTTTGTGACACAAGCCTTTCATATCGAGTTATATATTTACAAAGTTTTTAAATGAAAATTGGAATCGTGACACCAATACCTGCCGAGTAAATGTTTAGTGTGAATAATTGAAACAAACTGGATGGAAGCCTTTGTATGAACTTATTTTTCAATTCAATACTTCAACATGACTATAGTTTGTTACTTGCAAATGGTTCCTGGAAAATTGCTCTAGCATTTTTGAACGCATTTTTGGTTTAGTTCATGCCTTGTTAGTCTATTGATCGCAAGTGCGACTACTAAGCGTAAGGTCCTATTTCCAGCAGGCTTAGCCTGACGCTTTCTATTTCTACGAAGAATAGACACAGCTACATTAAAAAGGACCTGGGGGGCAACCACTGCCTCTTATAGCAGTATTATTTTAATATTGCTTCACAGTGGGAAAGAGATGGAGCTATACCCCTATATAGCTTTATCTCATTCTCACACTGATGTAATATTAAAATAATACTACTATAAGAGGCCGTGGTTGCCCCTGAACCAGGGCTTGTTAACGTTACCAAATAACAAAATAATAACCGTTACGTAACGTTAATTTTAATGTGATACCTTACTAACGTTACAAAAAATTTAACGTTACTTGATAACATTACCAGTAATATAACGTTAATTAACATTAACGTAAAATATGATAATAACGTTAATTTTACCGTTAATTTTGCTACGTTGCCGTTCCGTAGGTTTACATTTTGTGCGCTCGCTTAGCTACACTGTTGCCACTCCGCCGCCGCACTATGGGAAAATCGCGTATGTTTCGCCTCAATACTCCGTATCTCAGTTGTTTCAAAACTAAATGAGCTGTAATTTTGCACACGTATTTTTGGATGTATAAAATGTAATATAAATAATTTCGATTTTGAAAATTCTGTTTATTAATTAATTAAAAAAATAAAACTTGTAAAAATACATGCATTCTATAAGAAAAAAAAAACAAAATTTGTCTTTTTATTTTTATTTACTTAAAATGGAATAATTGAAGCAAACGAGAAAAATTAAGCACAAAATTCAGGAAGCTCCTACAGATTTTCGTTGATAGCAAGAAGGGCCTTGGCTTCATCTAAAAGTTCTTTCGATATTGATTCCGAGTTATTTCTCAAACTTGATATATATTATATGGATCAGAAGTGTACAATAAGGTATGGTGTCTTCATTTGTAGCCGCTCTTGAACACTTTCTAGAATGATGAAGTCTAAACTTTTTGTAATCCTTATTTTGGGATTCTTGCGCGTCTATGGTCAATTGTCCTATAGGTAAAATAGTATTGTATGCACGTAGGAAGGCATGATACCAATTATAAATATTTACGTACAGTTGGGCTGTACTATATTTTTTGTTTTTTGTTTTTATTTTTTGGTGGGAAATCATCAAATAACTTCTCCCGCTCCGGGCGGAGCGGGAGGGTGTGTCAGACTCTTACTGACTAAAACCCACCCGTATTCCTTCCGTGTTGCCTGTGTTGCCAGGGGCCTCGGTAACCCTTTAATACCTTCACGCGACCCCGGGATTCCCGATGCCCAGGGCGTCTCCTGCGGTAGCTAGGGGCGAGATGGCTCGAAATTTGCCTTTCCCTCAACCGTCCCGCTTCCTCCTTTGCGAGCATTACTGCTTCGCAGAAGGAAGTGACAGCTACCAATGCCCTCTCGCTTCGTACCATGACCTGAACCAGGGCTGGACGCGAGAGATCTCTGCCGCCGATCGCCTCCACGAGGACACGGCGGCGTTCTGCCCAAGCCAGGTAGACCTCCACCGTATGCTCCACCGTGTCCTCCGGGCGATCCACACTGTGTTGACACCCGGGCGTTTCCTCCCACCTTATCCGACACAGGAACCTCCCGAAGCTGCCGTGTCCGGTGAGGACCTGCGTCAGGTGGAAGGTGAGGACACTGTGGTGCCTCTCTAGCCACTCCTCAAAGCGAAGCAATTATCGCCACAATCGTGGCATGCCCAGCATTGGGTTGCGACAACCGTACTCTCCATGTCGCCATGAGATCCCGCCTGAGCTCCGTCCGCTGTGCCGCGATTTCTTGCGGCAACGTAGTTACGCCCCGGCGTTTCGCCTCCTCGCGCCACTCCCATACGTGTGCGAGGACTTTGCCTTCAGATCCCTCACAGGAGACCGTGCGGTATCCCCGGATCAGCGGGATGGCCATGACCCTTTGGGCCGCGCTCAACCGGTGGGCTGGCCGCAGCGCCAGGGAACGCGCCCACACAGGAGCCCCGTAAAGGGTCATGGACCGCACGACCCCGCGTAGAGCCTCCGGCAGGAGGCGTTTGGACCCCTAGATTGGGCAGGAGCCGCTTTAAAGCAGCCCCTGCCCACTCCAGTTTGGGAGCCAAACGTCAGAAATGCTCCACGAAGTTCCACCGGCTGTCGAGGACGAGTCCCAGGTACTTCATCGTAGACTCGACGCCGATGTAAACCCCTCCTACCGTTATTTGGGATCCCGACGGTGGCGCGTTCCGAGGGCCATAAAAACACATGGCCTCGGACTTGTGCAGGGCCACCTCGAGTCCCAAGTGTCGGATCATTTCGATGATTGTCGCAACCCCGCGTGCCGCTACTTTGGCCGCCACCTGGTGCAACCTCCCTTGCGCCAGGACCAACGTGTCGTCAGTGTAACACACTACGCTGACGCCGCTAGGGAGGTCGGCGCGCAGCACCCAGTCGTATCCTATGTCCCACAGATGCGGCCCTAGGACCGACCCTGTGGGACACCACACGACATCTCTTGTCGGTTCCACACTCCCTGGTGACCGCGGTAGACGACTGCCCTGTCCATCAGATAGGCCTCGACTACACGACAGAGTTAGGTGGTACCGGAGTGCCTCCTTGATGCAACTCCAAGGCAGGGTATTGAAGGCATTGGCGATGTCTAGAGACACCGCCAAGACGACCCCACCCTGGGCTACAGCATTCTTCGTCGTGAGGGCTCGTACGCGCATGATGGCGTCCACGGTAGGGTGCCCCCTGCGGAAACCAAACTGGCTCTTCCCCAAAGCCTGCTGCTTTTTGGAATTAATAGCCCTTCCAGATGACATACATTATTATGTACATTCGTTTTATAAGTTCTACGTCTACAACTGTATTGTCTGCAGAGCAAAAGTAATTCTGAAAGAATCTCCGAGTTGTGTTTCTTTTATTACTATTTCCAGTGCCTTGTCGAGGTTTATCGACATGTTATAGTCCCATTTCCTCCCTAAACCGCTTTTGTACCAATTTTTTCTTTTCGTGTTTGGTTTTATTTAATTTTCAGGTGTAGTAGCTGACTACTTTTCAAAAGACAGGTTATAAGAAATGTGTAAGATCATCTCCATACTCCTAAACCAAGCATGTAGTGTTGACAGTCCCTATTGAAATGAACTTTCGTTCACATCTCGTGTCCTAACTGCCTCTAAGTTATTCATTTGCCGAGTGCTAGTCAGCACTACAAACTGTACAAGAAGCGCTCGAACGCTCGCCACTTTACCATCAATCATGGTTAAATATAGGTCA
This sequence comes from Atethmia centrago, assembly GCA_905333075.3. NCBI lineage: Eukaryota > Metazoa > Arthropoda > Insecta > Lepidoptera > Noctuidae > Atethmia > Atethmia centrago. The sequence continues at coordinate 10,690,898 of HG995382.1, forward strand.
TGAGTTATTTCGATTACCTCGCCATTCTTATTTGTCAGGGAAGGAGACAGATTATGTTTTTGATTGTTGATATTAGCCACAACAGACGCGGTTTTTACAGGAGTTTCTTTGGCGTATTCTAACAATATAAGTCTGCAAGTTTGGTTTGTACTCACTCTGCCCGGATGACCCGTCACAACCCCATTTACAGAATAGTTTCAACTTTCTTAAACCATTTTTGTAAACTAAACCAATTAGTAATTTACGTGCCACAGTATGATCCAACAAGTCCTGCAGATTGACTTTTGCACATATGTTAGTAATGATTATGCTCGAATCTGGTGGGTAACACATCTTTTTCGCTTCAACTAAAGTTGGATAAGAAGGAAACACTGAGCAGTTTTTTTCCGCTAAACAAAGTCGAAGTTTCTCATACTGTTCTTTGTTAAGGTCTAAGTAAACAAATGTCCGTAGTGCTTCTTCCTTTGAAAAAGGTGTAACGTCGTCAGAGTTCTCAGTTACGTATTTAACAAAAAAAATCTTATAATTGATTGATGCAGTTCGTATAATATTAACGATTGCGGCCTCCTCCGTCTCACCCATAGACAGTAACTCCTGAGCATATGCATTGAGAACACAGTCCTATCCGTACTCTTGTATTAATTCCATGTTTTTTCGTTTTTTTCTGAAGATGCTTCGTATGGTTTCGAGGGTCTGCCGTCACTACTTCCAGGCATATTAGGGTCATTTACCGTGACTCGACACTCTAGTGAAACAGGAAATTGACCATCTAACCAGCTGACTCTCTTACTTTCAAAGCGGTCTTTTATCCGAGATGCATTTCTCCAGCGTTCGTTACATTTAGATACCAAGTTTCTTTGAATGTAGAAGACCACAGTAGCCATATCCTCTGGTGACAAATTGAAATTTTCTTGTAAGTAGTCTTCTATATTATTCCTATTTATCAACAAATTGCACAACTCTCGTTTACTACAAACAAATTCACCCGTTTTTCAAATCAGTCAACTTTGCAAATAGTCGAAAAAAGATATTAACTGGTTTTTAGGGCAACTGAATATTTGACCAACAAATGTGAATGTTACAGGGCTCACCTTCCTTTTATAGGCATATGAAATAGTGCTATGTGCAAAAAGATAAGATACGAATACGAGTAATTTGCACTCTTCCCATAACAAACCTGTTTTTATTTCGACCCTAATAGATAGTGACCATATTTTATATGTAAGGTGGTCAAAACTGTATCAAAGCTACAAAGAACTATTAATAATAATCATCACTGTAATTAACTTTTTATCAATTTGACCTTAATAGATAACAAATGATTTTATGAGAAATAAAAAGAAATTGAAAAAAAAATATAATTTTTATCTCGCGATATGTTTTAGCACCGTGTCAGAAAAAGAGCAAGTATGAGCAATTTTTTGTTCTCCTTGCATAAACTAATGTATAAAGATCTTAATACAATAAATATCTCGACAGCAGCAAGCAGCGGTAAAGGGTAAATGTCTCATTAAAAAAAATATCTTATAAACATACCATCTTAAACTATATTAGTTAATTTTATTTTATCAAAGTAATATATATATAATTAATTATGAAACGTTATGAGGAGATTATACGCATTCCAAAAATGTATAATACGGGTACATTTATATGAAAAACTTTCGAGTTATGTGGCATTGAATTGCAGTAACGTATTGCGTCAAAATTACGTAATTGAACAAGAGTTAGTTTTTAAGCCTATTTACAATACATTATGATTGGATGCGCGGGGCAACACATAATCGATATTTTGGAATTGGTTTTACGACAAAAGTATGGACGAATGCACAACCACTGTTAGGAAAGAAATTAGGTCGCAAATCAGTAGTTGGCGAAAGGAAGGTAGCACGATACCTTATTTGATACGATGATGATGCACTGTCCCTAAGATACAAGCGATTTCCACAAATTTTCACTTGGTTAAATGAATTTTGGGTGCAATGGGATGCACACGCGACGACGGACGAAAACCGAATCCCTCTTGAATTTCGACGACATTCCGCGGGTTGGCGCTGATTGGTGTAGCGGTCTCGCTCACACGCGGGTGAAAGGCAATGTGCAGGAATGGGATAGGGGGAGAGGAGTGCAGTAAAACCAACCTAATCCCATTAATTAGTTATACCAACATCAAAAAACTAAGGAAATGACAATACATAATTTCAGTCGATCAGCGCACAAGCAATGATTAACAAAAAAAAAAATTGCGTATAGAAAGCTTATTTATTAGACCATATTAATTTATTATTTTTATTCCATAACAACGACATTCACGTGAAACGGTTTTGAGGCGGCTTTGTATGGGGCTTTACCATAGTGCGGCGGCACGATAGTCAATTAAATCCTGCATGTGTAAAACGACTTTTGTAATAAATATAAATAAGAATCATTAATTACATTGACTATTGTCTTCACTTCACTCATTGATATTGAATTGATTTGATCAGTTATCACTGACTAAATCAGCTCACTATACTATCGAAACTTCTCACGCGTAAGAATCAGGCAAGGCAATGTTTTGATCGGCACGATATCAGCGCGGTGCGAGGGCGCGTGGCGGGCGGCCCACCACGCGCCTCACGCCCCGCTACTTCCACCTCACCCGTTTAAAAATAACGATACAAGTAACGTTAATGTAAAATTAACGTTAATAAAAATTAACGATAAAATGTAGCATAAATAACGTTAAATTTATTACCGTTATTTTAATTTTAACGGTAACGCTGTCAAATAGAGATAACGTTACGAAAAATTTACCGGTATTTAAAGCCCTGCCCTGAACAAAGATTGTTACAAACGAAAGACAAAATAGAAGAATTTCTGGGTCAGAGCCCATTCGTCCCCTAAAATTCGTCCCCCAGCATAAAAGTTGTAGATTCGGCCCCTATATAGGTGCCCATTGGTCTCCTGGTAGGGGGCCAATTAATATTTTAATAAAAAATATTATTTTTAAGGTACCCATTCGTCCCCTCTAATATAATTATACAATATAAGTTACAGATTCGGCACCTATTCAGGTGCCTATTGGTCCCCTGAGATAAAATTAGCTATATTTTACATAAGAAGCGGTTAACATAGTACACTTGTGAACAGTTTATTAACGGAATTAATTTAATAAATCATAACAGATCATTGAAAAAAGAGCTATAATCTTAGCCAGAATATCTGCGCGCGAGCAAATAACAAAGGCGTAGCCCAAAACAATAGACGCTCGATGAAAGGACTTGCACCTGATTGGCTAACACCAGTACTAGACAACTTCGGCGTATTTATTCTCGGAATGTGTTACTACATTTAGTTTACTTAGAGTTGCAAATCCAAGCGTACTGATTTTTATACTGTCTCGAGTGAAAGTTTACTCATTAGCGTATCCTGTAGGATTACTTATTAAATTTAATTAGTGAGTGAAGTGATCAGTGCATGTACGTGAAGGAAAAATACGTAAGTTCTACTATTTACCTATACATCGCTATTTCAAAAGACATCTACCGAATTAGATATCTACCGAATTACTATATTTTTTATTTTAGCCTTTTCTGCGCGACTGTACCAGGACTACCAAGCTGCAGTATACACATATACATACTTATATTAGAAGAATGAATAAAAATAAATATTCTTCAGGGGACGAATGGGCCTCTCAAAAGTTCCAGGGGACGAGTGGGCACAGGGTGCGAATCTTAGGGGACGAATGGGTTCGGACCCGAATTTCTACGGGGCGATGTCAAAAAATGGAGAAACAAAATGTCACTTTGTATAGAAAGAGCTATCTCTATTCTTCGTAGAAATAGAAAGCGTCATGCTAAGCCTGCTGGTCGGGAAAAGTGTAATTGGGTCCCCGTCAGTAACTTTTTAGTAGTAGTTAGGAGTCTGGATTTAGGTGTGTGATGTGATGTTATGTGTTTGCAGGGCTGGTAATGCGAATAAGGTTTGAATTGTAAATTTTACAAGTACTTTATGTTTATTTCACCTTGCTGTCTGATTACTACCTACTATGGCAGGAGCGATTGCCATATGATTCATTCAGATACAAGAAAAAAAAACATTAATAGGGACGAATTTGTGCTTTTAACCAAAATTTTTCAAAACTTAGAATTACCTCACTGATTTCTTTAGAACTATAATAATCAAGATATTACATAAAACATAGAATCTGATTGACATCATATAAATAAAGCTTTCACAAAAAACCTTGAGCTATAATAACCAAATAGTCATTCAATAGCTATTTCTGTAAGATAATAGGATTGGCACAAATAGATGGTATCGGCTTGTTTGAACCAGTAGCTTGTTACGATATAGCCGATGCCTAATATAGACATCAGCTCTAGTACAGACGTAGTGTGGTTAGTACTTGGTAGGTATTTTGTACTGTGAAAAGTAATTTGTAATCGTTGAATGAGATAACTAGCAACACTGCAGCGGAGGAATCAAGGCGTATTGCTGATTACGTAGATGTATTTTTTATCGCTCCTATAATTCTGAAACTTGCATTTAAATAATACCTATCACCTATCTTGGCGGTGCTTGTAGCTAAATAATAACATCCACACGGTTCGATCGAAGGTTAACTTATTTACCGACGTCAATCCTTGGATCCATTACATATCGAGACCCCTCCGTGCCTCGGAAAGCACATAAAACCGTTCTTCCCGGCTGTCATTTGTAGATCTTTGACAGTCGTTACGGGTAGTCAGAAGCCGGAAAGTCTGGCAACCAGTCTTACCAAGGTATGCTGTATTACCCAGTAACTGGGTTGTGGTGGTCAGATAAGCAGTCGCTCCATGTAAAATACTGGTATTTTAACTGCATTTGATTAGACTGGAAGCCGACCTCAACATAGGCCCTCCGCTGGCCCTTCCATCGCCCTCATGGATCCCTCCGTTTATAAGAAAATGGTGAGCTTATTGCTCCTATACCTGTAAGACAAAAGTGAATATCACCCAATTCCCGCATGTCCACATAAACTAATCACCTCATACATCATGAATTCTTGACACATTCTAAAGACGACAATAGATTCCGAGCTTGAGCTCCATTTACACGGTACAAGTTTCTGGAACGTTCAAGATCAATACTCGCATGCCCTAAATCACATGCAATTATTGCCATTTAAGAATTGCATGCAAGTGTTTACACGCCTGCGATTTCAATAAAATCATCATCATCATTTCAGCCGAAAGACGTCCACTGCTGGACATAGGCCTCCCCCAAGCACCGCCACTTCGACCGGTTTTGTGCTTCCCGCATCCAGTGGATTCCTGCGGCCTTCACAAGGTCATCGGTCCACCTTGTCTCCTACAAGGTCTATCGGAAGGCCTTCCAACGCTACGTCTTCCGATACGCGGTCGCCATTCCAGAACCTTTCGGCCCCATCGGCCATCTGTTCTGCGAGCAATGTGCCCTGCCCATTGCCACTTCAGTTTGGCAATTCTTCGGTCTATGTCGGTGACCTTGGTTCGCCTACGGATCTCTTCATTTCTGATTCGATCACGTAGAGAAACTCCAAGCATAGCCCTCTCCATTGCCCTTTGAGTGACTTTTAGCTTTTTGATAAGGCCCATTGTAAGCGACCACGTTTCAGTGCCATAGGTCATCACTGGCAACACGCACTGGTCAAAGACTTTCGTCGTGAGACACTGTGGTATGTGGGACGAGAAGATATTGCGTAGCTTCCCGAACGCTGCCCAGCCGAGTCGGATTCGACGATTGACCTCTTTCTCGAAGTTGGACCTACCTAACTGGACAGTTTGTCCTAGATAAACATACTCGTCCACAACTTCGAGCGTAGCGTCTCCGATTTTCATGAGAGTGGGTGTAACATGGGCATTTGACATGATCTTTGTCTTGTCCATGTTCATTTTAAGACCCACTCTTTCGGAAGCTCTACTGAGGTCATCGAGCATTGTACTGAGGTCCTCAATAGTCTCAGCCATGACAACTATATCGTCGGCAAACCGAAGGTGATTGATGTACTCGCCATTGCTGTTGATGGCTGGCCCTTTCCAGTCCAGAACCTTGAAGACATCTTCCAGTGCAGCGGTGAACAGTTTCGGAAAGATAACGTCTGCCTGTCTCACACCTTGCTGCAGAAGGATAGGTTTCGAGATCTGGTCCTGGAGTCGGACTGACATAGTGGCGTTTTCGTACAGACACTTAAGCACCTCGATGTACCGATAGTCGATCTGGCACCGTTGAAGAGACTGCAGTACAGCCCATGTCTCGATCGAATCGAAGGCTTTTTCGTAGTCCACAAACGCTAAGCAGAGAGGCAGGTTATACTCCTCGGTCTTCTGTATAACCTGCCGCAGCGTATGTATGTGGTCTACAGTGCTAAAGCCTTTACGGAATCCGGCTTGTTCGGGAGGCTGGAAGTCGTCAAACCTGCGCGCGAGACGGTTCGTGATGACTCTTGTAAACAGCTTGTAGACATAGCTCAGAAGTGAGATGGGCCTATAATTCTTAAGGAGGGTATTGTCGCCCTTCTTAAAGAATAGTATCACCACACCTCTGTTCCGTGCCTGTGGCGTTTTGCCCTCGAGTATGACGGAACTAAACAGCTTCTGGAGGGCCTTGAGAACGGGTTTTCCACCAGCCTTCAGAAGTTCAGCCGTAATTCCGTCATCACCCGGCGCCTTGTGGTTTTTGAGCTGCTTCAGAGCCATCCTAATCTCGTACAAGCTGACGTCCGGAATGTCTTCGGTGTAGTGTCGGGTCAATCTAGCTCTTGGGTCGTTTGCCAGATTCATACCAGGGTTACCTGTTGACGTGTAAAACTGTCCATAGAAAATCTCGATCTCTCTCAACAGCTCATGTTTGGCGGATATGATCCTGCCATCATTGGTCTTCAGTTTCACAAGCTGGCTCTGTCCAATAGACAGATCTCTTGTAAAGACCTTGGAGCCTTTATTCCGCTCTATCGCGTCCTTAATGCGCTCTGTATTAAAACGGCGAAGGTCGCTTTTTAAGGACTTAGAGATCCGTCTATTGAGGTGGTGGTACTCGAGCGCATCAACTGAAGACTGCAGGATCATCTCGCGCCTCTCCTCCATGAGCCGTATAGTAGGACCAGAGAGCTTCTTGTTTCTATTTGTACGACGGGTCTTGAAGATCTTAGACCCGACCGTATGGACAGTTTCCACGAACTCATCGTTATAATCGTCCACGGAGCTCCCTAGGCACTCGAAACGATTCTGAAGTTCGAGCTGAAAGCTCTCGGGGTTTTGGACTTGGATCGGTGCTGGGCGGAGCGTAGACTTCATCAGTCGAGATCTTTCCAGCTTGATATTTAAATTCAACGTGCCTCTTACCATTCGGTGATCACTTCCGGTTTTCACCGCGTTGATCACAGAGACATCATTGAATACTTGCTTCTTCGTCGACATAATGAAGTCAATCTCATTTTTTGTTGCACCATCAGGGCTCTGCCAGGTCCACTTTCTGTGCTCACGTTTTCTGAAGAAGGAGTTTATCATAAAGAGGCCTTCCTTCTCCATAAAACTGGCTAGTAGGTGGGCTCGGTGGTTCCGACGTCCAACTCCAAATTGCCCCACTCGCAGCTCATCACCGTTTCGTTTGCCCAGTTTCGCGTTGAAGTCCCCCATGACAACGGTGAAGTGAGTTTTAGAGCCATGCATGGCTCTGGAAATATCCTCATATATGGTCTCCACATCATCGTCGGGGTGTGACGAGGTCGAGGCGTAACCTGTACGACCTTCAGCGAATATCTTTTGGATATTCTGAGTATAAGGCACGCCACCCTTGTCGACACACTCTCGATCTTCACCAAGTTGCTCACAAGGGACTTGTGGACGATAAACCCGACACCACCTTGGGACTGTTGGTCGCCCTCCCGGAAATAGAGCAAGTTCCCGGATTTGAGGATTATCGAGTCCTTACCCTCTCTTCGGACTTCAGATAACCCAACTATACCCCATATAACCTGCTCAATTCTTCCTCGAGTTCGATGATCTTCTCGTCGGTGCGGAGTGTACGCGTGTTATATGTTGCCAGGTCTAGTTTTCGGTGGTTTTGGTAGCCGGATCTCTACCGGGGATTCTTAGCACCCCTTGCCTCACCGTAGCCTTGACCGCTACCGTAGCCAAGGTTAGGTGGGCCGCCGGCTTGCCTCGTCTTACAGTTGCACGTCCTTGTACAATTGTTTCAAATAGCAGCGCAAATACGGGCACGTATTTGCGCTGCCAAATATATTTCATTAACAGTTTATTGAACGTCTTCTCAAGGTTTATTTTAACATGTTTCATTTGTTCGTACTTGTAGAACTGAATGTGATTTTATTGCACGTGCAATTTTATTGAACGTTGAATTTTATCGTACGTGCAATTTTATTGTACGCGCTGTTTATACCAGATTTAAACGGCAACTAACTTACTCGTATCGTGCACCAATTGTACGTGTTGTTTAGACGGTGCCAGTCAATTGTTGCTTCAATTTTATGGTATACCACAGAAAATAAACTTGCACCGTGTAAATGGAGCTTTAGTTTCTATCTAAATATTAATGCCAACAGTTACGTAATATTACTTCATTAATAATGCCACAGTCATTGTTGTCTAACTAGTGATTACGGTATAGGATGATATGCTGAATTAATTAATTATAAGAACAACTTAGTACCTACCGGTTACTCTGTGCTTCCATTATTCTTAAAAAATAATGTTTCTAAATAATGTAAACAAGAGAGCCATATACACCCTTGGATCATGGCGAAGGGATGTTTAAAAGGAGGTAAAGAATAGGCAAGTAATTGGACTCCGTTTTAAGGAATTGGCCCAAAATCCCATTAGAACGGGAGAAGTGGAAAGAGGGACAGGTCTTCGCTCTGCAGTGAGACAGCATTTAGGTTTATAATAATAATAATAATAATAAGCTGGCAACACCAACGTCAACACGTCACAAAATACGTTCTCTGATATATTTTCAATAATAATTATTTTCGACACAGTTTTTTTTTGTTATTGTAAAACAATTTATCAAGAATAAATTTAAGTCAATCACCATTTTTAATAAAGTGCAAAATGAACCATATTATTCGAGAATTCGATCAAAAACTGCCGAACCGGAGGTGACATCTGTCATGTCACCTCCGATTGAACAAATACATATAAGAAAAATTATGAAAGTTGACAAGATCAGCTGCATGTGCACGCCCACCACCTCCGGCCTCTTCACTCAGCTCCGCCTCGCCGCCGCCGGTACCCAGCCCCACCGTGAGTGCTGTGACGACACCGGCCGCGGTAGTTGCGTCGAGCTCGAGCGACGAGTATTTATCCCCGCCGACGTCACCAACACCTGTACGTCGGCAGGGGAGAGGCCGGCCACCGAAGAGCTTGGGACTTAGGAGCCAACTGGCCCCGACCCGGGTCCCCCGCTGCCGGTGGTTGTGTGCAGCGCATGAGATGGACTCAGTCTATGAACGAGAACGTCATGCGCGCATATTGCGGGTCTACAGAGGGGGGAACTAACCTCACTGCGTACCGTGTTAGGATGCTGTCTCTGTTCCAGGAACAGAGACAGCATCCTGACGTTGACAGACGTTGACAGACGTTGACGGTTGGCTCTAGGCCAACCGTCAACGTCTTGGCCCAACGACTATCGGATCAGGTGCGGGTCATCCAACGCAATCACAGGTTGGATGATGCCGCACTTGATAGGCTGCGCTCAGAGGTACTGAGCAACCATATCGTCTCAACTCCGGCACAAATCGCGACACATGCGCCAATCATTGATGCAATCCTGCCGCGGTCCAATCCAATGAAGAGGAGGATGATAGGGTTGCCACAGTAAGTAGCCAATGCAACGTCCGATTGAGGAGCGCACTGGAAAATGCGTTTCGCGAGTATAAGTCCACTCCGACCGAACTTAGACTCAGACTACCACGCCTACCCATGCACAAGAAAAATAGGGCGCTAGTATGTGCCTTGGACTCGCTGCTTAAGGATTTCTTCGAGAGCAGCGAGGATCTTGTTGATACACACTCGATCCTGTATTGCGCGGCTGTTGCGGCATGTCGTTTAGCAAACGTGAAGTTCCCAAACTGTGACGGAGCTACTCGACCAAAACCAGCCGTACCAGCCTGGCAATGCAGGATCGAGCGTCGTATTGATATGGGGCCAGGGTACTCATCAGCAAACTATACTGCTTCAGGGAGGGAAATACACGACCACGTGTGATGCGCTTTGTAAGGCGGGCATTCTCGGGGACTGGAATCAGTCCTCGAGAATACATGTCCCGTGTCATAGAGCGCATCGACTTCCTGAAGCAGAAAGTTTGTGCATGGGCGAGCCGTATTCGGCGGTATAAGCGGCGGGTTGATCGATTCACGCAAAATCGCATTTTCCAGAGTGATGAGAGGTGGGTATATAGAGCTTGGGAGCGATCTGAACAAAACGAGACAGACGTGTGCTGCCCAGATGATACCACCACGACTGCGTCCTGGCGCAGCATCTGGTCGGAACCTGTCTGCCATGCTGAGGCTGACTGGATGCGGAATGTCGAGCGAGTGTGTGAAACTATACCAGCAATGGAAGTAGTCATTATCACGCCATCAGATATAGCTAGAGCGTTCCGTCCGTTACCGAATTGGAAATCACCGGGACCGGACGGACTGCACAACTTTTGGCTGAAATGGCTAACTAGTTCACACACTTGCCTGGCATCTCAGTTCCAGTCATCCTTAGTGTCTGGGTCGCTACGACAGTTTCTGACAACAGGCATTACCCACCTGCTCCATAAATCAGGTAGTCCTGCGGAACCCAAGAATTATAGACCGATCACGTGTTTGTCGACGGTCTATAAACTTCTTACATCCATTTTGAGAGCGAAAATTAACAAAAACATTGACAGTAATTCCATTATGTCAGCCTCTCAAAATGGATGTAGGAACGGGTTCCGTGGCACTAAGGAGCCACTTCTCATCGACATGGTCATTAGCCAACAGGTTCATCGATCCCGCAAGGATCTGTCGACTTGCTGGATAGATTATAAGAAGGCCTACGACTCGGTGCCACATACATGGCTCATGAGGGTGCTGGAGTTGTACAAAATAGATACGACTCTACGCACCTTCCTTGAATCATGTATGGGGCAATGGAGGACAGTCCTTCGCTATCCGGGGTGTCGACGGATCCAGGGGAATGATGAGCCTATATGGATTAAACGGGGACTATTTCAGGGCGACAGTTTGAGTCCACTTTGGTTCTGCTTAGCCCTGAATCCTCTAGCTGGAGGATTCAGGTCTAGGCTATCGGTTGAGGAGAGGTGGTCAGGTCATATCTCATCTCCTCTACATGGATGACTTAAAAATCTTTGCCCCCAACAAATTGCGGCTGATGGAGCTACTAAAGGTAACTGAAACTTTCAGTGGCGCCATCAGAATGGAGTTTGGTGTGGACAAATGTGCGGTCATGAATGTGAAGCGAGGGGAGATAATGGAATCCAAAGGAATTCTACTTTCAGATTCCATACACCTTAGATCACTCTCCTCACCCGAAAGCTATAAGTATTTGGGTATGTCGGAAGCATTAGGCATCAACGTTACTGACATGAAGCAATTGTTGAAGGAGCGCTTTTTTGGCCGCCTGAAGAAGGTATTGATTAGTCTTCTTTCAGGCGGAAACAAGGTGCGCGCCTTCAACGGTTGGGTCATGCCGGTTTTGATGTACTCTTTCGGCTTACTCAAATGGACTCAGACCGAACTCGACGCCCTGGATAGGAGGGTCCGTACACTGTTGACCGCAAACCGGATGCATCACCCACGATCATCGGTGATGAGACTGTACATTCCGCGGAAATGCGGGGGTCGAGGCTTTTTAAATGCAAAGACCCTCCACAACCGCGAGATATGCAGTCTCAGAGAATATTTTTTGAAAGCCGAAGTGGGTATGCACCGTGATGTGGTCGCAGTGGACAAGGAGCTCACCCCACTTTCCATGGCTAAAGAGAACTGGTGCAAACCTGTAGTACTTACCACGGATGACCGCAAGGAGATATTTATTTATTTATTTATTTATAAAGGTACACCAACAGCTTCTGTATACAAAATATAAAATAAAAGTAGATAACAGTCATGAACTTATACAGTTGCCAATAACAGGTGAACCAGCATTCTTAAATACGGTGACAACTTAAGGTAAGAACGAAATTAAACAAAACTTATAAAAATAAAAAATAAAAATTATGTGGTTTCAAACTATTTAAACAGAAGTACAATATGACACAAGAAATAAGGTTGCAAGAAATACCTACGTACTAACACTACAAATCTTTAGATTATGTGGGTTGCGTGCTTTGCGTGCTTTGGGTGCTATGGCAAAACAAGGAGCTACACGAGCGCTTCTATCGGGCGCTTCATGAGCCCGATATAGATTTTTTAGCGTCCGTATCCCGGCTACGTTTTGGGGACCTTTTCGGGGAAACTGAAGGTTTTGTCTGTGCAATTATGGACGAAGTTATCTTGACGAATAACTACCGGAGACATGTTATGAAGGACGGGACGGTTGACGTGTGTCGGGCATGCCACCGTCCGGGTGAGTCTATCTGACATATTATCTCTGGTTGTTCTCGTCTGGCTAACGGCGAGTACTTACACAGACATAACCAAGTGGCTAGGATTATTCACCAGCAACTTGCTTTGAAATATAAACTTGTGAACTCTGAGGTACCGTAATACAAGTATGTGCCCGACCCAGTTCTCGAAAATGACCATGTCACGTTGTACTGGGATCGGTCTATCATTACTGACAGGACTATTGTCGCACATAAACCTGATATAGTGGTGATAGATCGATTAGCGTGCCGCGCAATGATAGTCGATGTTACCATTCTACATGACGATAACCTCGTGAAAGCTGAGAAAGAGAAACAAATAAAATATCTCGACTTAGCACACGAGGTTGTTGACATGTGGAATGTGAACTCGGCGGTCATTGTGCCGATTGTCGTTACGGCCAATGGCCTGATGGCCGAAAGCCTCATCCATCATCTTTGGAGGCTCTCGTTAGGCGGCTGGATCAAGGGCCTGATTCAGAAGGCAGTACTCCTCGACACGGCTCGTATTGTGAGGAGGTTCCTGTCTCTGGAGTCCTAACCACCGGTAACTAGGACCCTGCTCCCGATACAAAAAATATAAAAAAACATTTAAAAATATATAAAATAGTGGTCCGCCCACTATTTTATGTATTTTTAAATGTTTTTTTTATATTTTTTCTAAGAAATATTTAAAAATGTATTGTATAAGGCAAAAAGCTTAATAAACGACATTACAATAATAATTCATTTATTTCAGACATAGTATGTAATGTATGGATACATTATATAAAAATAAAATCATAAAAACACACAAAACACATAATAATAAGTCAAGCAATATGATTGGAAGGTAGCAGATAAACTTCTTAAATTAATTATAGAGTTAGTCGATCTTATACCTACATCTAACATATCAATAGGTATAGGCCACCTAACGACACTTATACCAAATCAAGTCTACAGATTGAAACTCACATTACATCTAGGGTCCTATTTTAAAAAGTTTATATAACTTCTCTTTGGCTTTGAACAATTTAATCACACTTTCTGAATCCCTCCCGTCGATTCCACTAAATCCCCAACTATGAATAACTTAGTTTAACGAAACAAAACACTCGATCCTAGATTAGACCTCTCAATTCAGCTAATAATTTTAACAAACCCCCGACTGCGCTCACTGAACTTTGATTTAGGCGCACCACAGAGGGTCGATAAAAGAGTTTGACACAGTTTTATTTTGAGCCGATGTAGTGGAGCAACTTCAGATTTATTGTTTTTATTAATAGCTCAGTTCAGCTGAGCACTATCCAGATTTGAACACTACATCAGTGACAAGATTACCTACACTAATCGCGTATTATTTGAATGAACTAGTTTCTTTAAGGCTCGTGCAGATCGGCGCGCAGATTGTTTTACCGGTGTCACGTTGTCTTTAAGCTCAAAATTAAAATCAATTACATCTCGGCCGCCATGAGAATGCGTTCCTGCAGGCTTAGCATGACACTCTCTATTTCTTCGAAGAATAGACACAGCTCTTTCCATACAAAGTGACATTTCGTTTCTCCTTCTTTGACATCCCAACGTAGAAATCCTTCTACATAAAAAAGGACCTAGACAAAGATCGCTAGAAACGAAAGACAAGATGACAGATTGTAGAAGGATTTCTACGGCGAGATGTCAAAAACTGAGAAACGAAATGTCACTTTGTATAGAAAGAGCCGTGTCTATTCTTCGAAGAAATAGAGAGTGTCATGCTAAGCCTGCTGAACCTGTTCCGTCGGTAGATACAAACGTGCTACGTGTTTTACAAATTTAAACTTTATTACTTTTTAATATTGTTCAACTGACATACTGACAAGGTGTCAGGAACACACCGTTCTGTCACAAAATTAATGAAAACACCACTATTTTTTCACAGAAAAACAAATATTTACGAGCTGTTTTTGTATTGGAATTGGAATTGAAATCATTATTGATAAGTACAAAAACAAAGGTCCAGGAATTTATTGAATGAAAAGTAAAGTTTTTCATTATACTTTACAACGTTATTTTTATGATTCGTTCGTTTTATTGAAGTTTGAACATACAAGGATAAGAACAAAGGCTTTATTATTGTTTAGTAAAATTGAGATTATTTCTTTATATAAAATAACATTTATTGAAAATGCCATTTTCACACAGAGAAGGATCATAAGTCAAAAACTTGTTTACTGAATCTTAGCAATTAAGATTTTTTAATTTCCTCAGCACCCTGGAGTCTGGATTTGTGCCCGGTTGGTGGCAAAAGGTTCGCCTATTAAATGGGACTTAAAACATAACTGGTGAAATGTGAATGTACTACAGGTACACGGGTCGATCGATCAGGGTAAGCTACGCTTGCCGCGGTTGGTCCGTGGATGGGTGACCATTTTTTCATACCAAGACACCTCCATTCCTCAGAAAGCACGTTAAGCCGTTGGTCCCGACTGTCATTTGTAGATCTTTGACAGTCGAGTCGTTAGGATCGTCAGAAGCTCGAAAGTCTGACAACCAGTCTTACCAAGGGGTTCCGGCCACCGTAGGCGCGGGCTTGCGGACGGTGAGCAATGGGTAGCTCACCGTCCGGTAAGGACCAGGACCGGGTCGACGGCGCGTCGTATTCCACGCGCGCCTCAAAGAGATGTCGTTAGCACAAAGTAGGGGTCCACTAGGGCCGATGCCTGCCGGGGTCGCGGGAAGGTACTTATCGGTCACCGAGGCCCCCGCAACACAGGCAACAGGAAGGAATACGGGTGGGTTTTAGTCAGTAAGAGTCTGACACACCCTCCCGCTCCGCCCAGAGCGGGAGAAGTTATTTGATGATTTCCAACGCCCATAAAAAAAAAAAAAAAGTCTTACCAAGGGGTACCGTGCTACCCAGTAACTAGGTTGTGGAGGTCAGATAGGCAGTCAGTCCATGTAAAATACTGGTATCCAGCTGTATTCGGTAAGACTGGAAGCCGACCCCAACATAGTTGGGAAAAGGCTAGGCAGATGATGATGACTCCAGCAGGCTTAGCATGACACTCTCTATTTCTTCGAAGAATAGACACGGCTCTTTCCATACAAAGTGACATATCGTTTCTTCTTTTTTGACATCTCACCGTAGAAATCCTTCTACAATCTATCATCTTGTCTTTCGTTTCTAACGATCTTTGTCTAGGTCCTTTTTTATGTAGTAGAGAGTGTCATGCTAAGCCTGCTGGTACCCTTCGAGGAAACAAGGCGTGGTGTTGTGATTAAATCAAATCAAATCAAAATATTTTTATTTCACATAAACCTACATGGGCACTTACGAAACGTCAGAAGCTAGGTGCACGGTTCCAATTGGTCGTTTCCTATGGAGAAGAGCCGGCAAGAAACTCCACGGTTACTCTTTTAAAAATAATTGGCTTTTACAATGTTTTCAAATTACACAAATTAGGTATGGGAGAACAGTGTAGGCCTGTCGAGAAGTACTTAACAAAAAAAGAGAAAAGGAAACGGTCTAAAGAAAAAAGATCTAGTCTATTAAGTCTACAACGTTCTCACATTCACAACGTACACAAGAATCCATGTAAAATAATATTAATAATATTAAGTCTGAAATATAAATTGTAGGTATATAATGTCAAAAAAGTATGTCTAAAAAATAATAATAATAAACATTGTAATTTGGGAGCAGTTAATAGATATTTCCATAGTTATGCCGTTACTGATGTACCAGGGACGCCACATGTGCAGAAGGAATTATTACCAAACTTCCTTGTCTTCAACGTAGTCTTTAATCTTGTAATATGCGTTTTTGATAAGGACACGTTTGATGTGGGTTTTGAACTTTCCATCGCTAAGTTCTGTAACTGACTTTGGCAACTTGTTATAAAAGCGGATACTGTTGATAACAAATGATTTGCTTGTTTTTGTTAATCTAAATTTGGGTATCACAATTTCATATTTACTACGTGTATTTATATTATGGAAATCACTTCTTGTTTTGAAAAGACATAAGTTCTTGCGAACATACAAAATACTTTCTAAGATATAAAGAGAAGGCAGAGTTAGTACATTAATTTCTTTGAATTTATTTCTAAGGGACTCACGAGGACCCATTCTATAGACTGCGCGGATTGCCCTCTTTTGTAAGATAAAAATTGAATCTACATCAGCTGCCGATCCCCACAGCAGAACGCCATAAGACATAATACTGTGGAAATAAGCAAAGTATATATCAGTCAACTGTCTAATTTTTCTTACTGCATATGCAGCTGAACTTAATCTACCTGAAAGAGCTCTAATGTGGGCTCCCCATTGCAATTTTGAATCTAGAGTAATTCCTAGAAATATAGTTTCTGTAATAGCATCTCGTCTCTTGCCATCAAGTTTTAAATTTAGAGCCACTTGGGGTACATTTGGTAGTGAGAACTTAATACATTTTGTTTTGTTCGCATTAAGTAAGAGATTATTAGCTGCAAACCATTTCGAAAGAATATCCAGACTATCGTTGACGTGTGTGAATATCGTGTGTGTGAATATCCAGACATCCGGATTTTTTCTATCTATTTTAAAAATGAGAGAAGTATCGTCAGCGAATAGAATTATATCCGATAAGTTTGCCATCATGTAAGGAAGATCATTAATATAAACTAGAAATAGGAAAGGGCCAAGAATTGAACCTTGGGGCACGCCCATCTTTACTAGAGACCCCGAGGACGTCGCCCCGTTAACGTTACCTTTTTGCTGCCTGTTTGATAGATAGGACAGAACAAGATCAGCAGCTTGTCCACGAATTCCGTAGTGGTGTAATTTACAGGTCAGTGTATTGTGGTCAACGCAGTCAAACGCTTTTGAGAGGTCACAGAAAATGCCAATGGCATCCTGGGATTTCTCCCAGGATTCCAAAATGTGACTGATGAGTCACATTCCTGCGTCAGTCGTCGACCTACCTTTCGTGAAACCAAACTGGCGACTATGTAAAATCCCATTAGAATTGAAATGTGACAGCATCTGGTCTAGCATGATTTTTTCATATATTTTACTCAATGCTGGTAGCACAGATATAGGTCTATAATTAGAGGGATCACTCTTACTACCCGATTTTAAAAATTGGTACTACTTTACTATGTTTCATTAAATCAGGAAACGTACCGCTGTCTAAACATTGATTAAATATGCCTGTTAGGACTGGGGCTATTGTGTCAATGATATCTCCAAGAACCTTAACGGAAATCCCCCATAAGTCTTCAGTTTCCTTTATGTTAAGACTTTTGAATGCCCTCTTAATAGTGACAATAGAAATGGGCTTGAATTCAAAACTTGGAATGTCCTTAGAGAAGTGTTGTTTGAGAAGAGATTCAGCTAAAATAGGTGATGAGGGAAGAGGTTTCGTAACCTCTATTGGGATGTCGGTAAAGAAATTTTCTAGTGTCTCAGCAACTTTTAAGTTATCTATAATGGTTTCATTATTAATTTTTAAAGACAATTCATTTTGATCTCGCTGTTTTGTGTTTCCAGTTTCTTTGTTGATTACCTGCCACACAGCTTTTATTTTATTGTTAGACATACTAATTTTGTTACTTATTAATTTAGATTTAGCTTGAGCGCAGACTCTTTTGAATACCTTAGAATAATTTCTGACATAATTATGAAGGGCTTGATCAGAAGTCAATGATTTCTCGTAGTACAAATTATATAAAATATCTCTGCTTTTTCTAATGCCAGCAGTGGCCCATTCATTAAATTTTGGTTTAGTATTGATTGCGACTTTTTTCACAGGACAGGCTTTATTAAATTCTTGGCAAACTGAAGAAAATAATGTACCATAGTTTATATTGGGGTCTTGTGAATCAAAACTAACTGTTGAAAGATTACTAAGAACATTATTATTAAACATTTTCAATTTATTTTTAGTGAGGTGTCTTAACTGAATGGTTTTATCTATGTGTAACTTTTTATCTAGGTCAAATGATACAAGTTGACCAGTATGGTCAGACCTGACGCCACTAATTAAGGAAGAGTCTTTTATTTTACAATTAGTATATACATTGTCTATGCACGAAGCTGAGGTTGCTGTTATTCTAGTTGCTTCTTTAAATATACACTTTAAATTGAATGATTTAAACAATGATATAAGCTTACTTTTATCCACTGAATTAACTAATAGATCAATATTTAGGTCACCACAAACAAAAACGAACTTATTATCTTTAAAAAGTTTGCCTAGTATTTCTTCCATAATTATTAAAAATGATGACAAGTTTGATGCCGGTGGTCTATAAACACATAAGAAAGTATGGCCTTCAACCTCTGCACATGCTACCTCACATAAGCGATCAACAGAGCAAGCAGTGATATCCTTCCTTTCCTTAGGTCTGAAAATACTTTTACATAATATCAAGGTACCACCCCCTATTGAGGACCTGTTGTACGCACTGGTAACTGAAAAATTATTTACATTAAACAACATCCTATCCGGTCTTAACCAGGTTTCACAAAAACATAAGATATCCATATGATATTTATCTATTAACAATTCCACGTCTAGGATTTTGCCAGAGAAACGATTTATATTTTGGTGATACAGTAAAATATTCTTATTATGCTTCTCTTTTGTCGAGTCTAAAAGTTTAAAGAATCTATCACAGTATCATTAGAAGTACTAGATAATACTGTTTCGTCACTTAACCTAGTCTCAGTTAAATTATTAATAACTGCGTGTATACTGTAAGCTAACAAAGTAGCCAATACATGTTGACTTTTCTTGGGAAGAAACATAAATGTTCCCGAGTTAAAACAAAATCTCTAACAAAATTGTTAGTATCAAAATACAATAAACGGTCACTATGACGACATGTCAAAATATGCATTAAGTTGTTTAAACTATAAATGTAATTGTTTTCTTCATCATGCAAATTATCTGAATACGGCAATGCACATAATATTAATTTACCTAATTTTAATTTAAGTAGGGTATCGACACCATTAACTAAGTCCCTTTTATTTAAACTCAGACTATTTCCAATTAAAAGAACAACAGTAGTCTGCTCATTCATTTGTGTGTGTTTTATTTTATAAACAAGCTCATTAAAATGCAGGTTATGGTAACAACAACATTATTTTAGTATCCTCAAAAGTTTTTTTTTTTTTACTATATTTATCACTGTTATTTTAGAGTTAGGTAAATGGAAACATACAAACTTCTACTCCGTACTGAAACCGTCTGGCTATAAATAAAATAAACACTTTATAAAATTTGACGTCCGCAACGAGTGACGGTACTGTCGCAGAGTGACTTTTCCATTTCCTCACAATAAGCAACACGTTAGTAAGTCAGCAGTGGATTTACTTCAAATCATAAATGTTTTTAGACAATTCGGTTGACAAAATAATACTTTGTAGAGCACAACAAAATTGACCTGTTTTTGGAATAAATTGCGCGTAACGCGCCGAGACTCATATTTGGTGAATGATGGTATTTAAATCCATGAAATAGGGGGGAAACCAGCTAATATTTAGTCATCGGGCATAACACCAAACTTCGAGCTTCTAGGTACTAAAAATTTATAAACGGAAAACCCGGGTAAGCCCACGTTCGCACGGACGTAAAAATATCGCGGCAGGATTTTATCGCGCACTAGATTTTCAACTCTCGATGTTGAGCCGAGCATTGAGAAACCAACAGACTGCATCCCAGCGCGTCAAAAAAACGCATTTACAACCCTGGCCAAACAGAGCGTTGAAAGTCCAGTGGGCGAAATTAAATCGCCGCGGGAAAAAGTCACTCGTGCGCACCCGGGTTTAACACTGCCTAAACTGGTAATCGAATTGACCTATAGCCGCTCTTGCAATCACTATACCTACTAATAAGACAGTAGGTAATTTATGACAAACAAGCTTTTGAACGCGGCATCACCCTTGTGGAGGTCGGAAATAATCCCACAGCAGAGTACTACGGGGATAAAATGTATCCTATGACCTAACCCTGGGACTATCAGTGTGCCTTAAGGCGTGAAAGGTAACAAACAGACAGACGGACCGACAGAGTTACTTTCGCATTTGTAATAATTAATTCGCTCTAAAATACAGGGTCAAATTAAATTAGACAGCGAAACAGAAAGAAAAGACAAAATAAAAAAAATAAAAATCTTATGATTTTTTTTGGGTCAACGATCTCAGGTTGTTTTGTTACTTGAAGTATGAGTTGAGAAAATCCTTTATTTTTTGATTTATCGTGTTTCGATATTGATACCCATCACGTATGTGACGTTTATAGAAACAAAACTGATATTTCCAGTGACTACCTACACTACTTGCGGTTGATGACCCCAAAAAAACTCTTCAAACTAATGTCTGTTTTATTTGATCATGTTTAGACTTTAGATATACCCATCACCTCTACGGAGTTCTGCTAGCTAATTAAATTTGATCCTGTATAAGGTACCTGATACTTTAACAATGTACCTACTTAAGAGGCCGACAACACCTAAAGCGCGGTCACTGTCGCACACTGGTCCCAAATGATAAAAAAGGGGACATTAAGAAATTTTTGACAAAAGGTCAACCGATTCAGCTTATTTTTTTTTTGTAGACAGCTGATGCAATTACAAATCACTTTTGTACATTGAGTTTTTGCCAAAAAAGCCGTATTTTTCAGAGAAAAAAAATATTCAAATATTTTTTGTATGAAAGAAATCCTAATTTTGTCTTTATCTTCCAAGATTCAAACGTATTCAAAATAAAACTTAGCGCAGCTTGTAGAGGGGCTAATTTCTCACTACTTTGTCATAGACACTCAACTGCGATTTTGTGCTCCTTTTGAGTTACATGCACTTTAAATATTTTTTGTATGAAAAAATCCTAATTTTGTCTTTATCTTCCAAGATTCAAACGTATTCAAAATAAAACTTAGCGCAGCTTGTAGAGGGGTTAATTGTTCATCACTTTGCCATAGACACTCAATTGCGATTTTGTGCTCCTTTTCAGTTACAGGCACTTTAAATTTTTCGTTGTCGGATGAGCTTTACTAGTTTTTTGTAGACAGCTGATACAATTACAAGTAACTTTTAAAGATGTATTTTTTGTTAAATAAGCCGTATTTTCAGAGTTAAAAAATTAATTCAGGCGGATTAGAAATAATCTTGTTAAAGATAGACTAAGATGTAATAACATTTTCTTCATTAATAAGTAACTCTTATAAATGTCTTTCTATTAAAAAAAGTCTTATTTTAAATATATCAAATAAACAACTTGGATATCTCAAAACGTGTACAGACATGTTCAGGTACAGGTAATTTATTGTGTGACTCATATTCAGATTATAAGCATTTTTTGGTAATGAGTCATTGCTTAATTAGCCGATTACTTACAATTTGGGCTATATTTGGTCATCTAACGCTAGTGAATGCGTCGCTCCTTGTTTTTAACACCAAATCTTTCGTTTCTACCTGAATTGTCCCATCTTCTAGCTAGGTTTGACGTATAATTTTGGCAAAACTTTTTGATAATACTGAGCTCTTCGTTTGGAATTTCACTTGAAATACGATTTATAATGGTTTGACACAGTAAATCACTATTTTTAAGGCACCCACTATTACTCAAAAAAGAAAAAATGTCTAAATTAGTCACAAATGTAGTCATTTTGATACAAAAATGTTACAGGCAAATAAATAAAAGTTACAATGTGGTGATAGTTGATAAAAAATTGTGTTGTTTTTACGAGCACAAGACGCGTAATGAACAAAAACGGGTTCCGCTTGCCCTTATACTATTGATATATGACTCATTACCCAACTATCCCGTTACTTAATGGGGTAGTTAGATAATGGCTCATTACCTAACTACCTCATTACTTAATGGGGTAGTTAGATAATGAGCCAAATATTCTTGCAATTTGGATGAGTCATGAGAAAATAAAACATACTAAGATGTGCTCCTACATAAATACCGCAAAACTACAAAGGGAATTTTTAATTGCAATTTATATACCTATTCATCATTCAGCGTTTTCGACGCGTTCGACTAGATGACCAAATAGAGCCGAAATCGTCACTTATAGGGTAATTAAGCAATGACTCTATACAAAAAAAAATTTACATACGAGTCACACAATAACTTACCTGTACATAAACATGTCTGAACACGTTTTGAGATTTCCTTGTTTGTTTATTTGATACTGATAATTTCATTTGTAAGAGTTACTCTACAAGCTGCGCTAAGTTTTATTTTGAATACGTTTGAATCTTGGAAGATAAAGACAAAATTAGAATTTTTTTATACAAAAAATATTTAAAGTGCCTGTAACTCAAAAGGAGCACAAAATCGCAGAAGAGTGTCTATGACAAAGTAGTGAGCAATTAGCATCTCTACAAGCTGCTTTAAGTTTTATTTTGAATACGTTTGAATCTTGGAAGATAAAGACAAAATTAGGATTTTTTCATACAAAAAATATTTAAAGTGCATGTAACTCAAAAGGAGCACAAAATCGCAGAAGAGTGTCTATGACAAAGTGGTGAGCAATTAGCTCTTCTACAAGCTGCGCTAAGTTTTATTTTGAATACGTTTGAATCTTGGAAGATAAAGAGAAAATTAGGATTTTTTCATACAAAAAATATTTAAAGTGCCTGTAACTCAAAAGGAGCACAAAATCGCAGAAGAGTGTCTATGACAAAGTGGTGAGCAATTAGCACCTCTACAAGCTGCGCTAAGTTTTATTTTGAATACGTTTGAATCTTGGAAGATAAAGACAAAATTAGGATTTCTTTCATACAAAAAATATTTGAATATTTTTTTTCTCTGAAAATACGGCTTATTTGGCAAAAACTCAATCTATAAAAGTGATTTGTAATTGCATCAGCTGTCTACAAAAAAAAAAATCAGCCGAATCCGTTGACCTTCTGTCAAAAATTTCTTAATGTCCACTTTTTTATCATTCGGGACCAGTGTGTGTCGGACTGCATAGAAAAGAAAGAGAAGCGCGATGACACAACGCTGGTAATTTATTGCAAAATATGAAGCAATTATCGATTTACAAAAAAGCTGTAGATTGTATAAAAAAAATAAAACACTGTTATGCTAATATGTTGCTTGTAGAATAATCTGACACAAAATCTGAATGATTGCATGTGTATTAGTATGGTTTTTAATCGTTAAAATAAATTTTTGAGGTATCTTCGTGATTTTTTTCTATCATATCAAATAAGTTATATTATGTTTTCAACATACTATCTACCTAGCATATATATCCTTAAGAATATCATATATTTTTCTGATTTTGTTTACTGCAGTGGATCATATACTTTAAGGCATTATAAAACTTATAAAAGTTGCGTTTAGGTCTTGTAGTCCCCTTAAATCAAACCATCCATCTCAAAGGAGTTTAACGACAACTAAGAATACAAAATGTATATCTAAGTAAAGAGTTTTAGAAGTTTTTATAGGACTTGCCAAAGTGTTTTTAGAACTTTTAACTCAAAGGTGACTGGAGAACAAAGAGGTCGAATTCTTAAGTACCTATAAAATATTATGAGCCAAGGGTTAAAAAGTAAGGATAAAAATTTGTAACACAAATTTGTTGTCAAAACAGAACATCCCAAAGTAAGTTCTGTCGCTTTAAAACACACTTATAATTATTATCTTTCTGTTTCTACAACCGTGTATCCAATTTCCAGTATTTGTATTATTATAAGAGCTGGCAGCATAAGGCAACTCGTAACACTCGTAGTGTTACGAGTATACAAAAAAAAACTAGCATTTCTAAATAAAGAACACCAATGTACAGACAACTTCACAGATAATTATGTCCGACACATTGATAAGAATCAAGCCAAACTGGTTATTTTATTAAGTATATTTAATAAGACCGGAACACGGCACGCATACACGCTTGATGATTTAACAAAAAATTGCAGCTGCTTCTAATTTAATACTGTAGGTACATAGTTAAATGAGACATCACAGGATGACATCACACCATGCACTCAGCTAGAACGTCGCTTATGTCACAAAAGAAACAATAGAGACATATAATAAAAAGAAAACCATACATAACATAATATTTCACCTGTAATCCCCGAAGGGTTAGGCAAAGGTGTACCCATAGTAGCACACATATTTCGCCAGCTATGTATGCGAGCCTTTTGCTGTCAACCGGGCACAAATCCAGACTCGGGCTGCTACTGAGAAATTCCTGATGGGAAACCCAATAACACTTTTCCCAACCTGGATATCGAACCCAGGACCTCTTGCTCAGCTGTAGCGCTTACGACCACCAAGCGCTTGTGACCAACGAGGCAGCCAAAGAGAAACCAATAGGGAATATGTATGTATTTTTTTTTAGACAGTAATATAAACCCAAGAAAAGTATTCAAAGTTAAATTCAACTACTTCTTGTTGCTCAAAAAAATTATGAAACTCCAGGAATTTCTTCTACAGTTCAAACGACCGTTTCTGTCACGGGCATGATGTGACGTCATTTACCACAAATCTTCTTTGTTTGCATCTGTTTGTAGCACCAAATCATATAAATTAAATGATTTTTTGTGCTCTATTCAAGCAGAATTCGCACTTACTTACTTACTTACCTTAGTGAGATTTCAAGCACTTTGCTAAGGATAGATTTTATTAACATAGTTTCTTTCGTCACTTCCGGCATTGTCGAAGACTACGTAGAAGACTACGTTTTGAGTTTGCGTTCCGTTCCACCAAAAAATACGCAACATAAATTAATGAATTGTAAAATAAGTAATGCATTAAAAAATGCAAAAAGAATAGTAACTTGTTTCTTGACTCCTACACAATGTATATTTAAATAATGGATTAGTTTTGAATTACTTACATATTCCCTGTTGGATTAAAACAAATCAACAGTATCATAGAAGTAAACAAAGATTAAAAACGAAAAGAAGAAAAAGAAGCGCCACGTAATAAAAGCATCGTAACAAATCCAACCGAACAACAAACGTACAGAGAAAATCCGCTTTAAAAACAAACAAAAAAGACCGATCAATTTGAAAGAGTAAAGAAACGTTACGATTGCAGGTAATACGATAAAACAGTACAAACAAACAATGCTAAAGTAAATTTATATATGCGAACAAGAGCATACGGTTTACGAGCATATAAATTCAAATGACTTTAATTATTACGAGCCAACAAAAGATTGAATTAGTTCAAGGCGATTTGCATAATACCCGAAAACAGTAGGAATTATGAGCCAATTTACTTAACGCAGCCTATTAATACGAATATATTTGCTATGCTCCATAAAATGTTAATGGGAATTTGTGTTGATTCAAAAATTTGCAGGATTTTCTTAGAAGATCTTTAATTTCTACGTTCCGGAAATGTATTTAAGGTGGATCCGCAGAGATAGCCCGCAAATTTCGATTTTTTTTTTAAGTTTTTTGCAATTTACATGTCAGTGTCAGGTTGTATCTTGAACAAAATATTATTTGCGACCATAACAAATATGTATTTACAGAATTGTAATCATTAGGATCATTAATACATCTCTCTTAATTAGATTTGTTCCATAAAAGTTTTATTCTTATGAAAAGTTATTACGGAACAAATCTAACTTAAAGAGATTAGTAATGATTTAAATCCATATTTGTTATGGTCGCGAATTATATTTTGATCAAGATACAACCTGACATTGACCTGCAAATTGCAAAAAACGTAAGAAAATTCGAATTTCGCGGGCTACCACTGCGAATCCACCTTAAGAAAATGTTGGCTAGATTCAGAACCAAAAACCAGATATTCCACACAATCATTATATGTCATCATCATCATTTCAGCCGAAAGACGTCCACTGCTGGACATAGGCCTCCCCCATAGGCCTCATAATATGTGCTAAGCTAAAAAAATATCTGGTGGACGACGAAAAGTTGGGCTTTTAATCAATCCTTTTCCAAAACCTTTTCTAGCTTCTTATGCATACATAATAAAGATAAAGTCATTAGGTATATTTAAAAAATATCTATTTTACACAATATTATATTATATACAGAGCTGTTTCAAACAGTCGTAAAAGAACGACATTTTATATCTCAAAGTGATATTTCTTGTTAGTCATTGGTATTTGAAATTAATTGTGTGCAATTAAAATCTGAATTCATCTATTTTAATACCTATACAAAACTTTAAGAACAAAGTAGGTCAATAGAATCGCTAAACTATAATATGGAACCCACATTTCACCAGTTATGACTTGGGCATAAACGAGCCATTTTATGCACTAATTCTACAATCTACTATTATAGACGTTATTAATTTCACTTCATCCTCTTCAAAATAATCATCGTCTTTCTGCCCTTGTCCCATGTTACTAGAGCTCCGCTCAACACGTTATCTTTCAAAATAATCTACGGCAAATATTCAAAATGGCCAGCTTGCTATTTCCAACGAACAGTTAATTCAACTACTTACGACAAATCCGATTAATTCTGGAGACACCTAAAAAGGGACACACCCAAATCCTGGGACACGTACCACGTACTAAATAAAGACATTGTAACCCTTACATTGAATGCATAATCAAATTCCCATTCATGTCAAAATCCCCGCAAAACAAAACTGTATATTAAGCATTCAGTGAACGTTCTTAAATCCATTATCTTGTGACAAGCTCACAAGCCCAGCTGATCCGATACCAATAGCACTGCACACAAATTAGATTCGTATTCCGTTGGTGTAATCAAGGCAGACACTTGCTTGCACATCTGTGTCCTACAGGACCTTGCAAGTATATGAAAATATATAAATTTCGACTCTATGTGATCGTGATAGAACACAAAATGACATGTATATTAATTTTCGCATCGGCGTTAAAAGGATTACGACTGCGACTGCGTGAAGATGCTCGATAATGTACTCAGAGTATGGAATATATAAGTCTGCTTGCAGATGCGACATTCCGTCCATGCTCTGAGGAAAATTTGGAAATCACTTTCAAATGCCAATATACCTGTAAATGGAAATGCTATGGCACAAATCATACACATCTTATCTTAAAAATGAAAAGCCTCAGTCTTTGACAAGATCAGATTATGGTAATATCCAAGCTTTTCTGCAAGTTTTAAAAACCCAGATACTCTAATTCCAGTTCGTTAAATTCTTAAGGCACTGACAAGACCCAATTGACCAAAATTGGCTTCGCTTAAGAAAAAAAATTGCCAAATCTAAATAAATAAAATAATTTATCATTACGTGATGGACTGATAAACTAATATAAATAAGGTAAATTATTATACTACGACGATGACCCCAGAGAAAATTGGGATGCTTTGAATAGTAGACAATATATTTTTATAACTTTTAAGGGTTATGCAAAAAGCTATCTGCAACTATTCCTGTTTTTAGGGTTCCATAGTAATAAACAAGGAACCTTTAAAGTTTCGCCATGGCCGTCTGTCTGTCTGTCCCCGGTGTAGCTCAGAGACGCTTAGTACTAGAAAGCTGTTATTTGGCATAGGTATACATTTAATCACGCCGACAAAGTGGCAAAATAAAATCTTGAAAAAAAAAGTTTTTTAGGGCTTACCTTGCACGAAATGTGGGGATGATATTTTTATTTCTCGTCATCCCATTATGTGTACTACATAATGGGTACTGTTGGATAGGCCGTTCAAAAATATTGCGGGCCTGTACACACCATTTTACGATTCAGGGATCCATTTGCGTAATATTAAGCGATGGAAAAAAATCATGGCAGTAGTACATTTATAATGAAATTAAAAGGAAAACTATCACTGCTAAGTAGGATTTACAAGTTAACGAGTAATAGTCGACCAACTTAAATTTGCAGTTGGAGTATATTGATGCGTGGGAGAATATGTTTTTCAACTACAATGTTAAGTTTGTTCTTGGGATAAATTTATCCCAACTACGAAACCCTTCATTGTGCATGGTCCGACACGCACTTGGCCGGTATTTTTAATCAATCAATCTACACAACCATCGCTTACAAATCCACACAAATAATACTCATCATAATAATTATAGTTATTTAAAATCTCATTACTACTTCACAAAACAGATTAACAGGTATTAATAGCACAAACATTATTATATTTAGACACTAAAGCAAATAAAATTAAGGCGCTGACAAGACCTAATTGACCAAAATAGGCTTCTCTTAAGAAAAAAAATTGCCAGTTCTGTACATTTTGTGGTAGCGGAAAAAATATATGTTAATTTTGAACATATTTCCCATAGCTTGGTTGTTACCAAAACACGTTTTAAAAAGAAAATATCGATACTAACTAACGTTAAAGTAACCTCTTACCTTAAGTCCTAATCCAAAATATCTGAATGAAATATCAACATACGTTACATATTTAATTAATAATAAGAACGTCTTATTTGAATGCAGAACTTGGTTGTTTTTTATTTTGGATTACTCTACTCAATTTTGAGTAAATAGATAATTGCTTCATATTTTGCAATAAATTACAAGCGTTGTGTCATCGCGCTTCTCTTTATTTTCTATGCAATCTGACAGTGACCACGGTTTAGGTGTTGTCAGCGTCTTAAACTAAATAATAAATGACATCGGTCACAGAATAAATTAATTCTTAAAACTAATTTATTTAGTGCAATATTTTATTTTTATTTCGATGTAACTTGTTTGACTCAACTGACTTTCAGTGTAGGCTAAGTTAGGTATAAATCTTACTTAAGTTGACAAAATTGGGGTCTTAATAAAAGGAAAACTACTAACATTTGATTAATTGGGCCTTTAAATGCGTAGACTAAAACTATATTTAATCATGCTACACTGGCGCCTGTCACTACTCCATACAAGTTTAGACGTGATTAAAAACTTGCCTACTAAAATTACGTCAAGTTACGTCAAGCGCTGATTAATTTGACAGGACTAAACTAAAATTTGATCTTCTGTCCTTTTCTTAATGAAATAGAAAGAAAAGGATGCACTGAACTTAAATTTAGTTTAGTTTGACAAGGGAATCGGCACCATTGTTGTTATGAGATTTTTTATTATAATTTGTAGCAGGTGTACATAAACTAGTATCTAACTAGGCTTAGATAAGCGAGACAGTGACCCGAAAATCGTTGGAAAAAGGCTGGGCTAGGCTGGGCCTTTCCCAACGATTTTGGAGTCCGCATGTACATAATATTATGTGCTTGAATATCAGTATTTTTAAGTGACTTAAAAATGGAGGTTATTTTTTTATATATGTGGGTTAATAGATATTTTTATCCATTGTGGACTGATTTTGAAAATTCTGGGGCATAAGTATTGGCGTGGGTGGTGTGGTAAGTACCATAACTAAAAGTGAAAAATAAAATACTTAAAAAAAAAATACAACCAACTTCCATTAAAAGCACTGCAACGTGCAAAATAACTTTGATTTCGGAATTCGGTGGGA
The DNA here is from genome assembly GCA_905333075.3 of Atethmia centrago. Taxonomy (NCBI): domain Eukaryota; kingdom Metazoa; phylum Arthropoda; class Insecta; order Lepidoptera; family Noctuidae; genus Atethmia; species Atethmia centrago. The sequence goes on from HG995382.1 coordinate 10,720,870, forward strand.
AAAACTAAAATACAGATCCAAAGACATCGACTTCGGAAATTAAAGTTATTTTTCACTTGGTAGAGTATTTTTTAAAGTTGTTTGTTTTGTTTTATATACCAAGCAACTGCCTTACCTGCGATCTTCGCAACCCAATTCCGAATAAATGTACTTGCAATATATAGGTAGAATTCAATCATTAATATCCTAAAGACAAAATACCGTGATGCTGCCCTAGAACCAAAAATTCAAAGACATGAATGTGACATCCACCTAACCGCACTGGACCCACGTGGAGGATTACCAACCTACTACCCCCAGAATGGAGGCCTGAGCCCCAGCAGTGGAGAACCATTATAGGCTGATGATGTTGCAAATATCTGAATCTGGTAACATTGCTTGACGGACTTTGCACCTGTTTTTGTTCTTAATATTTGTTTTGTGATTATTTTTGAATATATTATAGGTATAGATAATTTTAATCAATAAAAATCAGTATATTTTATTTCACATAAACCACGGTTGCAATAAATAATATGTTTTATGTACGTATGTATGTATGTATGTATGTATGTATGTATTTATTGTATATATATATTTATATGTAAATGGTACACCATAAACTACCTGCAGTATTGTCTCTTCTTTCTCCCCTAATCCAACCAAAGGTTGTCTTTAAAAGATCGCTTTTAGCGATAAGACCGTCCATTGTGTCACCCTATGTAAAATTTCTACATCTATAAATCTGTAATTTTTATGGTGTACTTGTAAGAGTATTCTATTCTATTCTATTATTTTTCCTTGAGTCCGTTTCGCCATTTCTTCACAGGGGTATTCAGATAGGAAATGTCGACTCCATCTAGCTTATTTTCTTTTATAATATGACGTGTAAGAGTGATTCCGATATCCCATTTACAGAATAAACAATTCCATTTCATTATTAAGACTATTGTTTACCCGTAATGACTTTAATATAACTTCATCATGTAAAGATTTCATCCGCAGCAACGCTATAGCTCAATCAATCATCTCACAATTTAGCTCTAATAACGTTAGCTTCGAAATAAATTCTCTTAGTACATAAATAAAGTTATTTATGTCCGATTTATAATAACCCGGATCAGTGGGTCATTTGATTGGATCTGCGCTAAGTAAGCGTGAAAAACAATGATATTTCAATTTGCTACTAGTTTATATATTTGTTCATTTATGTGGTAAACCATTATGTTTGATATTTGGTAACGTTAATTAATCAGTTTGGTATGAGGATTATAATGCAAATTAAAGTATTTCATTAAAACATATCAGTCGTTTCATTTAGTAAACCATACATACATACATACATAAACTCACGCCTTCTTCCCATGGGGGTAGGCAGAAACGAATAGAACGCCACCTGCTACGCTCCTTACATACTCCTTTTGCTTCGTTTACGTACATACATCTGGTCACACACGCACGCTGGTTGCGAGTACTACGCACCTGACCTTTTTAAAAAACATTACCAATTAGGTCACTAGTACTTAGTAAACCAAAACTTACTATAACCAATTAGTCATGCTAAGTTCTAGTGACGTCACCAGTAAGTGGCGTAAAAATGGTGTTATAAGTGGCAAAGCAAACATTTAGGTAAATTAATTGTTAAACAAACTGACTACCTACTTAAATTGTTCGTATATTTAAATAACATTTGTCAGCCTACGACAATAAGGTACCTATTTTACTCTTCGAGTATATGAGAATAAAACTATAAATATATTATTGAGATACATAGTTTAGGCAAAAAGCAGTCGGAAAATGTTAGTTTTAGTTCATAAAATAACAAAATAAATTTTAAAATTGAATTCAAATTGTTTCAGTTTTTCTAATCTGTTTTATAACACCATGAAATAGCCGCTATGTTATTACGTCATACGGCTGTGTAAAATAAAAAGTGTCAACTGTCAGCGGTCGGTCGATCGGCGTATATAGGGTTTGTGCTTTTATTATTTTCGTAACCAGCGTAATGAATTAATTAACAGCACACCAACGATAAGTAGAATAATAACTAATATTAATTTATATACAATTGTCATACAGAATATCAGCGCATTTGTTTATACAGCCAATTAACGTCATGACCACTGAGCAATATAGCGTCCACTGCGTCCAGCGTTTTCGTCAAACTACGCGCGAAATTTGAAAATTTAAAATTTAAATACATTTTATGGCACTTACCGATTGAATAAAATTTTGTGTTTTTTAATGGCATTATAGAATTTAATTGATATACTTTTCGAAAAAGGGTGTAATAAATATCCTATGAAATGTCTATAACACGGCAAATTGACGTAAGGCGTATTTTGCTTGATTAAATTTTTCTCGTAAACCCTACAACGCAAATGCATGTGAATTGGCATGTTGTCATAATCAGCTGTCAGATAAGACAATATGAGAAGGTATAAAAATACAAATAAACTTAAATACAAATTGGTATATTTCAGTACTGAATTGAAGATAGTGACTTACGTACTAGCTAAGTGATGCCCTAATTTATCATTTCCTCAGTAGTCAAATAACAAAGACTTGGAAGAGTCATCCTTCTAAGGAAATGGATCGTTTAGCCGTTTGTGAATGACAAATGCCGAGTAGTATCTAATTTAAGATAAGTCAGCCGCAAGGAGGATGCATTGTCTATGCTTTTATTTTTTTTTTTATCTCTTCTTTGGCAACTGAGCCGATGTCGACTATTCTGCCAGCGTCATGTGGTGACGACAGGTGAGTCGTCGAACTTTGCACTTTGTGGTAGTTGTCTAGGTATGTTATTTGTTAATAGCTGAAAGGACGAGACAATTTTTGTTAGTAAATCTATCTACAAAAATAATAATAATATATATATATATATATATATATTTTAAAACACTAGAAATCAACACATATTTTTACAAGGTTATTATAACTACACACCAGACTACATCTTGATATCATTTACATTTAAAAATTTTGATAGAACTTGGATTAGTTTAGGAGAAAAGTTAGTCAGTAGGGAATGGAAGTTAGTAGGAAGAGGGATTTTTATTTTGGGGAGCTTATGGTACAAGTCGAAGGAATGGGAATTTAGAGGACATGAGAAAAGTATATGATCCAGAGTACCATCGTCAAGACCGCATTCGCACAAGGAACTGTCACGAACACGAATCTTGTTCAGGAATACTGGACTGCAGCAGTGACCGAGTCTCAGTCTGCACAAGGATGTAACAGTTCTTTTGGACAGTTTGGGGCATTTAAAAAACCAAGGTTTCCGCTGGATGTCAGGTTGAATACTGGCGTAATACGTCCCTTTGAGTTTCGAACTTACTTGCCATACCGCTGACCACGAATTATACAACTTGTATTTGGTGTCAGTTCGTAGGTCGTAACTTTGCACCATGTAGTGCTTCCGATCCACCGGGTTAGATGAAGCAAATTTAGCCAGTGAGTCAGCGCACTCGTTGCCACCAATACCCGAATGACTGGGCACCCAAGCTATTTCAATGCTTAAACCTTTGTTCGAGCAAGTGAATAATAAATTTAGTATGTCGGAAATGATTTTACTGTGAATTTTGGATTTTAGTTGACACTGAGCTAAGGCTTGAATGCTACTGCGAGAATCTGAGAAAATTACCGATTTTTTTATATTGTGGGTTAAAATGAAATTGATGGCTTCTAGTATACCGATACATTCACCCGTAAATACGGAAGCCTCTGGTGGGCATTGGAATAAAAGAGCAATTTTAGAGTTCTGGAGATATGTTGAAACACCTGTACAACCAGTTGACGATAATTTGGATGCGTCTGTGTAAAATAAATTCCAACCCTCCCAGTATCTCTGAATGGCCCGATCAAAGTCGCCCTTTACGTCCTGGGAATTTTTAGAAATACCAAGTCCCAAAACGACCTTTGGCCTAAAATGGACCACCTCATACGCGGAAGAAAATACAGGAAGAGAGGGGTATTGACAAACAGGTGAGGAGAGGTGTTTAAGCTCTCTGTACCTATTCATCAACGGAATAGATTTATTATTCCAGTAAGAAGACGCGTTAAGAGAGAGATAGATTTGTTCCAAAATGGGGAGTAAAGGATGGGACGAAAGGGAGAAAACTTTTGACAAGAAACGATCCGCTAAGTATTGTCTTCGAAGGTTAAGAGGGGGTTCTGCACATTCAACCTGGAGAGCATTTATGGGGGAGGATTTCATGGCACCGATTATGATCCTCAGACATTTGGACTGGATAGAATCCAGTCTACGCAAAGGTTCCTTGTTACAGGGCTCAATTAGGAAGCTGCAATAATCCAACACGCTTCTGACCAGTGCATTGTAAACTAGCTTTAAGGTGTATGGGTGAGCTCCCCACCAAACACCTGCCAAAGCCTTGAGGACCGAAACCGAGCGCTCACATTTTTTTAAAGTGGTGTTAATGTGATCCATTCCCGACAATCTGTAATCCAGGGTAACTCCCAGAAACCTGGCCTTCTCCTCAACTGGGATAGCTTGACCGTCAATATTAATATCAACCTGGGGGACAAAGCGTCTACGAGTAAAGATAACTGCGGTACTCTTTGGAGCACTTAAAGATAGCCCGTGATCTAAGAGCCATCGGTTTAATGAGGACAGAGAAATGTTAATGGAGTGAGCGGCATCTTCGATGGAACTGCCACAGACCAATAGTGCAATATCGTCAGCATACTGAAGTACTTTACAGTTAAAATTTAGGCACGAAGGAAGATCAGAGGTATAAATATTGTATAAGGGGGGGCTAAGTACGGATCCCTGAGGTAGGCCTCTCCAAACCGACCTCGGTTCAGAGCCCTCCCCTGGAATCCTGAGTTGAACGCTACGATCAGAAGAAATGCTGCAAATGATTTGCCGAATCCTCTCCGGGATTCTCAGCTCTTGCATTTTCTGCCTGAGAACTGGGAGGAGGACAGAATCATAGGCAGCTGAAATGTCTAAGAAAACGGCTACCACAGACTCATTTCTACTGAGGGCCAGCCGGATCTCTGAAGTGAGGGTACCCACACTATCAGCAGTACCCAGGCCTTTCCTAAAGCCGAATTGAGTCGTTGGCAGCAGCTTCCTGTTTTCGACAAACCATTCCAGTCGGTTTTTAATCAAGTGTTCTAACAGCTTAATAAGTATGGACGATAGAGCAATTGGTCTGTAAGAAGAATGGTCACTAGGATCTTTACCAGGTTTTAGTATGGGGATTACGACTTGAACCTTCCAATCGGGAGGAATATAACCGGAGGTAAAACAATAATTGACTAAATCCAGATAATATTGGTGGGTCTTGTCACCAGCTTTAGTGATGAAGGAGTAAGGGAATCCATCCACTCCAGGAGCTGAATCCTTTACATGGGCGAGGACCGATTTAAGTTCCTCCAGAGTAAATGGTCTATCCAGAGGGTCATCCGATATCAACTGAGAGCCTGAAGCGACACATTCATCCATATGAGGAACATAGACTGGAGCGAGCTTACAGAAAAACTGGTTACCCAATTCCGCAGCCAGCACGCTCCCGGAGGGCGGCTTCAAACTATTTCTGTAACATTTCAGTTTACGCCACACTGCTGACACTGGAGTGGATGGACTCAGTGAGCCACAATACTTCCGCCAACCTTCTCTCTTCTTATGTTTTAGTAATTTCTTGGATTTAGCCAATACATGTTGAAAAGCAATGATATTATCCAGGTTCATGTCGGAATTGAAATTAATTTCAGCCTCATTCCTGGCCCTGATCACAGCAGAGCATTCCCTATCCCACCATGGCGGGGATGGGATTTTGTCCGTTCGCGGTTTTTTTGAAGGGAAGCAGTCATCGGCTGTAGAAGAAATGGTGTTGGAGAATGACGAAAAGCATTCCTGAGCAGTCTCAGCGTTAATGGATGGAAGAGAAGAGACACGTAAGTCCAACATTTTTGAGTAAAGGTCCCAATCAACTGAGTTCAGCTGGTATTTTAATAAAGGAGGGGAGATTTTGTCAGGGATAGTCTTGGAAGGGATTTCAACCATGATGGGATAGTGATCACTCCCATAAGTCATATTCAAGCGACTCCAATTAAAAATGCTGGCTATACTAGATGAACAGAACGTCAAATCAACGCAGCTGTTATTCTGCCCTGGAGCAGACCTACGTGTGGGACTGCCATCATTGATTACACATAGGTTAAGCTCATCTATTATGTCCACCAGGCCTATACCAAAGTTGTCGCAGGTTTCTGATCCCCATCTAAAATGATGTCCATTAAAATCACCCATAACAAGTAATGGGCCTTGTACATTACTCAGCAAGCTTTTAATTGTAAAAAGATCTTCAATTTGTGGGTGTGCAATATAAAAACAAAATATATTTATATCCTCAGCCTTAACAGCAACAGCATTGATGTTGTCACCAACAAAGGGTAGAGGAATTGGGGAGAATGGTACTTTGTTATTGATGAACAAAGCACATCCTCCATATCCATCTGATCTGTCATGACGAACAGCACTGAAACATGGAATCCTGAAATTACTTTCAGAACGGAGCCATGTCTCAGCGATGCCGCAGATTGATGGTTTAAATTTATTAATTAGGAAGAGGAGGTCAGGCTTCCTAGGAGCAACACTCCTCACGTTCCATTGAAGGAATGCCAGGGGGTGGAACATTGTGGATGTAATTAACAATGGATGTCAGCTTGTCGGCAACGTGGTCAGGTAGGGATTGAATTGGGTTTGCTAATACAGTCATTAGCATACTGGATATAATATTCAGAATATTTTCTGAGTTGTCAGGACTGATTGCACTTTCCCTAGGGTAAGCGCAACCGTTTTGGGAAGGGGAGAAGGAGTAGTTCTGTGTGAGGGCTTGATGTGCCTGCTTATCATAGCTAGGTGAAAGAGGGGCATGGGATTTTGGTTTAAGGAATACCGTTTTGCGGTGAGATTTTGGAGTTTGGGGGAGAGGACTGGGAGAATGAGAGGGACTGGTTACTAGTTTGGTCTTTTGAGATATTCTTGACACTTCAGCATATGATCTTGAAACCGATGGAAAGACCTGACTTGCTTCCGCATATGAGACTGACTTCTCTGCCATGAGAGCTTTTATGCCTTTCTGTCGCCCCAATTCAGGGCAAGTCTTATCGTTAGCATAATGATTGCCAGAACAGGAAACACAAAAGGCACAATCAGAGGTAACTTGGCATCCATCACCTGGGTGGTCTTGACCGCATTTAAAACAGCGGGGTTTTGAGCGACATACTGTGCGTGTGTGGCCATATCGACAACAGTTGAAGCATTGGATGGTTGGGTACATGTATGTCTCAACTGAGAGAGCAGAGTAGAAACAAAAGACTCGCTTAGGTAAAATTTGGCCATCAAAGGTTAAAACAACCGTTTGAGTGGGTTTCCATTCGTTAACACCCAGAGAAATCACCTTACGGCTCATTCTCCTAGCCTTAATTACAGGGCCGCATCCAGTGGGAACCTTGATGTTCTCTATAACTTCTTCCTCAGTCCATTCTATGGGAACGTCTCTGACAAGACCTAAACGAGTGATGTTAAATTGTGGGATTGAAGCAATGAAATTATTTTTAAGTAAAATGGGACTGATTAAAAAACTATTAGCATCCTGGTGAGACTTGAACTCGACTGAAACCCGGTTTCTTCCTACGCGTTTGACACTGCCCAGGAGTATGTTGCTGTAATTATTTTGTGTCAAGAACATACCAAATTTAACAGGGTGCAGAACAGTACCTGGGGTCTGACCATCTTTTAAAGATATGTGTACTATGTATGGGGGGTAATCTCTCATTGTGTATATCTGTCTTCCAACTATGTTTTTAGCTAGCTTAGGAGGGTTAGTTAAAGTAGCCGGGGGGGAACCAGCTGATCTTTTCCTATTTGCAGATTCTGAGTCCATAATATCTAATTGCACATTGTCGTCGGGGAGAGTAACTGTTAACATCGGAGAGAAATCAAAGGGATCAGGGGGGTCGGGTGGTTTTTTGGCATCCATAGTGGACGCCAGTTAAAATCTCTAAAAATAATCTAAATCAGTGTTAAAACAAACCTTACGCCAAAACACAAACACAAAAAATGATCTCGATTGAAGTTCAAACCAATAAAAACCACTAAAATCTAAAAAACTTGTAACACAAAAAAAGCACGTGTTAAGCCTTCACCACTACCAACCCAGGTGCTCTATGCTTTTATTAATTCAGACACCTTGCAACAAGATGGCTTCCATTCTTGAAAACATTTCACTATGGATTCACTATGGTTTCATTATGACGGTCATAAGTAGGAGGCACCCAAAAAAACGGACAAGTGCGAGTTGTACTTGCGTGGCGAGGGCACCATACAATGATTAAGTTGTCTATCATGTTATTTGTCCCAAGATAATATGTATATACCAAATTTAACATTGTAATGATAATGATAAATGATAAATGATTTATTTTCTATAAGTAGGTTTGTACAAACACTTTTACACGTCAATATAATATTTTTTAAATAAAGCTAGATGAGGCCGTCGTTTCCTATCTAAATACTCTGAGAAGAAAGGCCGAAACAAACTCAGAGGTCACAGTCTCCTTTAAAGTCCAGACATAATCTTGGTCAGATCATGTGAAGGCCATGTAGATTGGTGTCTGAAATGGTCCTTTTGAGGAAAGAACCACACAGATGAGTGGACCTGTCCAGTCAGTGCACGCATTTGTCAGTAATCGTGCAGCTCAACTCAGAACTTAAGGAGCTCAACGATTCGACGAACAATACCAAAGAAAGAACGTTTGGGTAGGCCGCATAAATTACTCTAACTACCAGACCATGATTAATACTAAATGAGAAAAAAAAGAACAATGACCCACATAGGCTTCTGTAGTTGAAAAACATGTTCCCCCATAGGTACATTCCAACTGCAAATGTAAGTTTGTACGAACAATATAGAGAGATTGATCATGTTTTTTTAACACTATATACTTCTTATGGGTGTTCTTGTAATCTTTATGTAAAGAACAATTTTCCGTATTTCTTTCAAAATTTGAGGTTCGATAGTTTCGGTTTAGAAATAAAAGTTTTGCAAACTGTACCATGACATATCAAATGCTTATTATGAGGGTCTCAAATATTTATTTTTAATAATTTTAAAATAAACAGTTTAAAGTTATTTAAGAAAATTGATGAAAATTTACCTCATATTACCTCAAATTTATCTCATAATAAGCGTTTGATATGTCACGGTACAGTTTGCAAAACTTTTATTTTATTTTCTAATTTGCCCTCAAAGTGACCCCCTAATATAAACTTCATTTATTTACGTTACACGTCCGTGTTTGGGTCACAGAATATCATATGTGTACCAAATTTCAACTTAATTGGTTTAGAGATTCAGAGAAAATCGGCTGTGACAGACAGATAGACACACTAGTGATCCTAAAAGGGTTCCGTTTTTAGGAACCCTAAAAACCACCAAAAGCGGTAAAACTTGCAGTACTAGAAACAAATACAGAGAAGAAATGAGAAATATTCCATATTTTGACCGCTATAACTACAAAACAATGCATTACTCGTGAACCTACAATACAAATCAAAATCATCAATCATACTTTCAAAACGCTACCTCACACCGTAATCAAAACTACGCAACAATTAACTTTTTGAACGCCGAGATCTTTACCAGATACAAGAGAATTATCTGCCTCGTCCATCCCGAACAAATAAAACAGGGGAAGCCTTTAAACGCTTCTGCTTTCAACAAGATATTTTATAGTACTCCTTTGATCTGTAGACCTTTTTGCTGACCGCAATAAATGCCTCGCTTAAAGAGATAAAAGTTAGATTCCTTTGTGGAGAAACTCGGTCAAGTGACTTCAGATGTAATGAAAATCTTTAGGTGCGCTAGGGAAATTTATTTGTTCCAATAGTTCTTGTTTATCCTTCGCTCTTTGTAGTACACGTTAATTTGATTGTTTCAACGTAAATCTTTTTGTTTACAGTGTCAATGTTGCGGTGTTTGTGGTGAAGTTTTCGATGAAATTAAACAACAATATCGCTTAGTTTGACACAGATTGCGTTTTGTTAATAAAAATATGAATATTAATCGAGCATTTTACAGGTCATGGTCAGGTCAAATGCCCATGTAACACCCTATCTCATGAAGATCGGAGACGCTTCACTCGAACTTGTGGACGAGTATATGTACATATCTAGGACAAACTGCCCACACGGAAAAAAAGGATCTCTTCAGCGAAGAATATAAATATTCTCAGAAAAATTGTTTCAATCCAAGTAAATATTTTCTTAACGTAAGTAAATGTACTCAGTCCAAGAAAACCTGTTTACTCAAATTAAGAATAATAAATACTTGGTTTTTATTCTTGACTTAAGCAAATATTTTTGATTCAAGACTATAATAATCTAAGTTGAAGAAAATATTCTAAGAGAGAAATAATATTATTAAAATTAAACTTAAAAATACTTCATTTAAGTATAATATCTTTGAAGAAGACAATAAAACTAAGACAAAGTTTTACTTCATTCAAGAATAATATATTGTTTTCCCCATATATGAATCAATATTTGTCTTGACCAAAAGGATATTGTCTTAATTTATGACATCCTTTTTTTCCGTGCAGTTAAGTAGGTCCAACTTCGAGAAAAAGGTCAATCGTCGAATCCGACTTGGCTGGGCAGCACTTGAAAGCTACGCAATATCTACTCGTCCTACATACCGCAGTGTGTCAAGACGAAAGTCTTTGACCAGTGCGTGTTACCAGTGATGAACTATGGCACTGAAACATGGTCGCTACATTGAGCCTTATAAACGTCACCCAAAGGGCAATGGAGAGGGCTATGCTTGGAGTTTCCCTACGTGATCGAATCAAAAATGAAGAGATCCGCAGGTGCATCAATGTAAACGACATAGCCCGAAGGATTGCCAAACTTAAATGACACTGGGCAGGGCACAGAATAGATGGCCGATGGGGCCGAAAAGTACTCGAGTGGCGACTACGTACTGGAAGACGTAGCATTGTAAGGCCTCCTAAAAGGTGGACCGATGGCCTTGTAAAGGCCGCAGACATCCGGTGAATGCGAGAAGCACAGAACCGATAGAAGTGGTGGTGCTTGGGGGAGGCCTATATCCAGCAGTGGATGTCTATCGGCTGAAATGATGATGATGATAAGGATGATGTTTTTACGGATAAACTAAGTTATTAATGTTTAAAACTCGGACGAAAAAATCTGTCGGTTAAATTTCAATCAAGCGTAAAGAGTAGGTAAATTACATAGTTTGCTGTAGGCTGCATCTAAGTTTTATTGTTTTTGGCTCGTTTTATTGCCATATTGTCTAACCCCTTATCATCATTATTAATACCCCATGCTCGAGTGTGTCAAGTCGAGCGTTACAAGTCCACATTTGCTACCCAATAATTCATCCTAAGTTCAAGAAGATACAACAAGCTTCAAAACAGATGACAATAAATAATTAAATAATACCCTTTCGAATTACTTATAAAGAAAATTGTTCTTCCTTGACAGATTGTTTTTACTAAGTATTCGATATGCAGCAGAACAGCAAGGCACCGGGTGATGACGGAATAACAACAGAGCTCCTTAAAGCGGGTGGGGCAGTCCTGAGACAGATAGCGAGTCTCTTCAACTCCGTCATCCAAGAGGGTACAACGCCCGAGGTGTAGAGCAGAGATGCGATGGTTCTGTTCTTCAAAAAAGGTGAGGCATCTCACTTCTGAGCCAAGTATACAAACTGTTCTCGAGGGTCATCACTAACCGTCTCGCCTAGGGCAAGTTATCCCGCTTGGTAGGCACAACTTTGAGAAAGAAGCCGGCAGGAGGATCCAGTTGGGTCGGCCAGCGTTTGGAAAACTCCATCAAGTCTTTTCGTCACTGATCCTGCAATGTTTGAAGACTTAGGTCTTCAACCAGTGCATCCTGCTCGTTATGACATACGGTGCCGAAACCTGGACACAGGCTCGTCCACAAATTTAAGGTCGCTCAGAGCGCTACGGAGCGGGCTATGCTCGGAGTTTCTTTTGCCGGTGGAGCAGATTAGTCCTGGAGTGGAGACCCGTATGGGCAAGCGTAGTGTGGGACGCCCCCCAGGTGGACTGACGATCTTAAAAAGGTGACTGGGACAAAATGTATGCGGAAGATGGAGGACAGAGTGTTGTGTGGCGCAGCCTTGGAAAGGGCTATGTCCAGTAATGGACTTCGATAGGCTGAGTTGAAGTATACCACACCCACACACAAACCCCAACGGACCAGTTTAACTCCACAGCAACTCACACACACAAACTCTAAAGTACACTCTCCTTCAAGATACAGGATTTTCCTAGATTGAAGGACAGGGGTCTTACTCATCTGTAATAGCCATACCCACCCCTTATTGAAACAACACTGATGTTACCTAAGCTAAGTCTTTTGGTAATGCGGGCTTGCGGACGGTGAGCAATGGGTAGCTCGCCGTCCAATAAGGACCAGCGTTGTGTTCCACGCGCGCCTCATAGAGATGTCAGCACAAGTGTATGGACCCCTACACCAGGGCCGATGTCTGCCGGGGTCACGGGAAAGTTCGAAAGGGTTACCGAGGCCCCTGGCAACACAGGCAACAGGAATGAATACGGGTGGGTTTTAGTCAGTAAGAGTCTGACACACCCACCCTCTCGCTCCGGCCAGAGCGGGAGAAGTTATTTGATAATTTCCCACCCAAAAAAAAATAAGTCTTTTGGTAATAAATTATTACGTACTTACTATTTGACCGAGGCGATCTCGACAAAGCTGTCACTACGACGAACTTTATTTGCATACAACCCAGCAAAACCATGAAAACGGCTGCATTTTAACGCTCATTTTACTTCCAAAATATTCTGCAAGCACCGACCTTATTATTCATTCCCATAACGGCTTACGTATGCGTTTACTATATGGGCCAGTTAAAGTTTTCCTGCCCCATAAGAGGAAAGGACGTGACAAGACATAAATTAATATAATTATTAAAACGAAACGGGTCATTTCGTGCAACGTTGAGCTTGCATTCTGATACTTATGCGTAGTGCAGTCTTTAATCCATTTTTGTCCTATGCATGAATAATTGTATTCTTGGAACTGGATTGTCGAGACATAATTTGTGCTCGAGATTAATTGAACAAGCCATCTAAACCTTTTTGGTGCAGCCGTGAGGCACACACTATTCATGTAAAACATTATTTTCACTTTTTTATTCTTATTTTTAATTTGTGTTTCACGAACTGTATCCAAATAAACGTTATTCTTTCTTTCTTTCTTTTCTTTAAATATATGCAGGGACGAATGTGTTAAAAATTTACCTTCTGCGCGTTGGATTAGATTCTCATTCATCATTCATTCATATAATTGCGTTCCACAAGGTAAAACAAGATGTTAACAAAAGGCTTTGAGCTAAGAGCCATTGTAAACCCTGTCGGGGCACAGCAAAAATATTTTTAAATACATAGCTATCACTTAAAGTTAAAAATCTAAGTCATAGAAAGCTAAAAATAAAAAAAATATATATACATGAAAATTTAATAATTACATTCGCATAAAAGTCAATAACAATAACATAAATAATTTCATAAAAAAAACTATTATTAAGTTCTATTTAAGTAATATTTACTTAGGTAATATTATTACAAACACTTATTTAAAGAGAGATCATATTTTAAGGTTACAAATTATTAATAAAGAAGAATTTATAGATGCAGTAGGGAGCATTTTATAATTTAGGTACCTACCTAATATATATTTAGTAGTCATATTAATCTTCTTGATAAATTTACGAAAACCAAAGCTATTATATTGTGAACGAATACTTGAATGAAAAACTATAATTACAATAAATACATTCATAAATATATACACATGTATTTATTGTAATTATAGTCTTTCATTCAAGTATTCGTTCACATTATAATAGCTTTGGTTTAATAGAAATAGTTTTAATTTATTAATAAAGATGTTGTATTTGTTCTGATTTCTTCCGGTAACGTATTATATTATATATTTTTATCGACATGACATAGGTACTTTAGGAGAGAATTTTTAATCGGGATGTAGGTATGTTTAATCTATGTTTATGTCTTAAAGTAATTTAAGTTTGTATATCTTCTCTTTTTGTGTAGAATTTCGGGTATCTACATACGAGTTTACAGATTTTATTGATGTAGAGTTCCTGGCAGTGGGGCTTACAGCTCAAAAGCGGTATCCCGATGATTGCCAACCGACATATCCCCACTCATATTACATAGGTAATATGAGTGGGGATATGCCGGTTGGCAATATAGGTATAATCATGGATAAAAGGACCCTGATGACTACCCATAATGATGAGGAGGATCATGGGTATGAGTATATATGCCAATGTTGTGTAAAAACTCCTTTATTTTTTCTAGCGTTATGTCAAATCGGTTTAGTCTGCACTACTCTTTGGCAGACTGCATTACTCAGTAAGCCCCAGAACCCAAATCATTAGGTTATTATCCAACAAAAAACCTTTAAACCCACATCTAAATCAAATAGCATCTTCCAATGCATCAATGTCTGCGAATTTAGATTGTAGAAGCTGCAATATTCGATACAGAGATCGTCAAACAAATTGGTTTTCGGCGATATGTATTCTGACAGCACCTCGGTCATGCATTATAAGTAGTTGCTGACCTGAAGATGGGAACTAGGGCGAATGGAACTGATGGTCAAAGGGTTCGTATTGTATAATTCCAGTATAGCGTGAATATGATATGAGTTTCGGTTTCGGTTGGTATGGTTATGTGGCATTGTGAATGGATGGATAATTATTTATTCGTTTTATGTTATGAATGGTTATGACGAGTCTGGAACATAGTCAATAGTAAAAAGAAAAAAAAGTATTTATTGGAACTCGCACAGGAGATCACAAATTAAACTAAAAAAACACTCATAGATATATGAAACAAAACCAAAGTAAATGAAAATAAAACAAAAAGTCCTGTACGTGGCCAAAAGGTTCCTATCTCAGCATAATGCTGCAGTACTTAATAAAATAAGTGTCGTGTGTTTTAAGGTAGTATACGTATTCATTCATATGGAAGGTTTAGAAGGTCATAATCCCTAATGACCGCATCGATTCCCATCGATGCTGTTATTCTTTCTCTAAAAATAATTTAATTACTTAGTTTCCTTTGCGCTGGATAAGCAGTAGCTTTGCCATGAAACTATAGAACGTCATTGTGCAACTAACCACTTCATCTTTTACAAAAGATTTCAAATTTTGATTGAATTTCTTTATAACGAGGACTAAAACAAATGATTGTCCAAAAACATACCACAAATACAACTACATCAACTCAACCTTCCAACTTAAACAAAACACGACACACATCTCATAACACAGACAATTGCCGACCACAAACAACATGACGACCACAATAACGTGGTCAGTACAAAGTGCCAAAACCCTGCGGTACCACACAAAATATTAGACCGAACGCCGCGGTTCGGATTAGGGGAACCGGGTCAAAAGTGCTTCAGAACGTCCGAAACTTTCCCGCGAATTTTTGGTGGACTGGACCTAATTCCGTGGAATAGGATTTGCGGAAAATGGAACCCAAAATAATCATTTACTCTCGTTTGTAGTTGGAACTAGGTTATTAAGGAGATATGGGGAGCTTGTGGCTAATAAGCTGGTTATTTAATCTGTGAGAAGGACTTTGTCTGGAATAAAAAGGTATCCATTTATAACTCATTGCGACCCTTTTCTAATTCTCAGTTCCCGTGGAGCAGTAACTGGTGTTAGGAGGATTATTTAAAAACATAAAAGTCTGTCTAATGGGCTAACCGTCGTATCTTTATTCCCGTTATTGAAAATGATTTACATCAGTGCAGTTTTATAAATGGCTTTCAACTAACAGCCAGTACAGCCATTACATTTCTTTTGTTTTTAGGGCTCCGTACCTACCTCAAAAGGAAAAAACGGAATCCTTACAGGATCACTCGTGTGTCTGTCTGTCTCTCCGTCTGTCACAGCCGATTTGCTCCAAATCTACTGGACCGATTAGTTTGAAATTTGGTACACATATGAATTTCTGTAACCCAAAAACGGACGTTTAAGGCGCTGACAAGACCCAATTTACCAAAATAGGCTTCGCTTAAGAAAAAAAATTGCCAAATCTGTATAGTTTGTGGTAGCGGAAAAAATATACATATGTTAATTTTGAACATATTTCCCAGAACCTGGTTGTTACCAAAACACGTTTTGAGAACAAAATCTCGATACAAACTAACGAACTAACCTCTTACTTTGAGTTCTAATCCAAAATATCTGTATAAAATATCAACATATACGTTACGTATTTAATTAATACCAAGAACGTCTTATTTGAATGCAGAACTTGGTTGTTTTTTATTTTCGATTACTCAACTCAATTTTGAGTACATAGATAATTACTTCATATTTTGCAATAAATTACAAGCGTTGTGTCATCGCGCTTCTCTTTCTTTTCTATGGAATTTGACGGTGACCGCGGTTTAGGTGTTGTCAGCGTCTTAACGTAAATAAATGAATTTTGAATATGAGGGTCACTTTTGGGGACAAATTAAAAAAAAAATGTTTTGCGTAATGTACCATGTGATATATCAAATGAAAGAGCTTGCTGTGAGGGTCTCGAATATTGTTTATAATATTAAAAGAAATAGTTTAAAAGTTATTTAAGAAAATAGATGAAAATTGAACATGGGGAATGTTCAATTTTCATCTAGTTCCCTTAGCTCCGAAACTACTGAGCCAAAAATTGGAAACATTCGGAAAATAATTCTTTAATTATAGATTACCGGAAAACATAAGAAGTCGATGGTATTAACATAACATGGTAAATCTCAAAATTGTGCGTACAAACTTACATTTGCAGTTGGAATGTATGGGAGAACATATTTTTCAACTACAATGGTAAGTTTGTTCTTGGGATAAATTATCTAAGGATAAAAAACATGTAAGATAACATATTAATTGTACGGAACCCTCACCACGCGAGTTAAACTCGCACTTATCCGGTTTTATAATTCAGTTTTTATTCTCCGTGTACAAACCATACCTTTTGTTGTTTACAGTGTTTGTCGAAAACTACACCGCAAGAATAAAAAGTCCACAAATAAAAATCAGAACGGTATCGATAGCCAATTTTCAGATCATTCTTTATTCAACAATATTTTACTGTTACTGAACCATGATTGTTATTGAGAGCCAATCGAGAGCACTCACTTATTGAAACTAGTGTAAACTGAGCATTGTCTTTTCAATTCCAATTGCCCTTCGGCGATATTTTCAATAAAATTGACTGTGAATTATTTATTTGGATTGTAATTTCATGATAAAAAGGTATTCTAAGATCGAGGAATTCAATTGCAAAATATTTTTTATCTTGGTATATCACACTGTCTGCATTCATTATTGATTTACTTAATTCTATTGGACCAATACCCGACGGCGCGTACGTCGTTCCCGTACAGAATGTTGCCATTTTAAATATTTGTATTTATTTTATTATTTTTTCTTATTACAATCTCACTATGTGCTGCAACGGTCGACGTCATCGCCGGCTATCGCTGAAAACCAGTGCTGGGGCTGTCTCGCATAAGGTCGCAGCATTATGCTGAGCGTTGGCCGTTTTGCGTGAATGTGACGCATATTCTCCCCCAAATTGTTTCTTTTTTGTATTTATGTTCCTCCTTTGCGTTATGTTTACCGCAAATAAACGTACTTTCTTTCATTCTTTCTTTCTTTTTCTTTCAATAGGCTTTCACTACGTACATTTTAGCCGTTTCTATTAAGACAGTATGAACGTAGTTCAATTTCATAAACCTTCACATTTTAACGCGGCGTGCAAAGCATATACAGGGTGAAATTGAATTCATGGGCATCGCAAAAAAAAATCTGCTATTCCCTACATTTTGACCAGTTAAGCGAACATATATAAACAACTGATTTTATTTCGCGAATTCAGGTTTAGTCCCATAATAAAAGTTGTTCATAATGATGAGTACAATTACCCCTTAAGAGGATGCCCATGAATTCAGTTTCACCCTGTAGAATCACTCATGTTGGTATTTTTGAATTCTGCAAAACCTGTCAAAACAAAAACGCGCAAATGTTATTCAATGAATGGTATTCAAACGAAGAAGAAAACAAAAGAGTAGTAGTAGCGCTACTAATGAAAAGACTTTACCTCGAAGTCTATTCTGCCTCGTTGGCTTAGTGTTTGCAAGCGCTGCAGTCTGCTGAGTATGAGGTCAGCATTCCCAAGTCCTGACGAAAAAACCCAATAACACTTTACCCAAGTTTTATTGGGTTTTTTCATCAGTAATTTTTCAGTAGCAATCCGGATCTGTGCCCGGTTGATGGCAATAGGCTCCCCCCTATTACATGGGACTTAAACATAATTGGCGAAATGTGGGTCTTACAATAGGTAAACCTCTGCACAACCCTTCGGAGATTACAGGCGTCATGTTGTTATGTATAACTATCACGTCTATTATTATCACCAACCAGTGTTGCTTGGTTTCGAATACAAACAGGCACTTAAGAATTCCTACTTATATTATAAACGTGAATGTTTATTTTTTTATTTATTTAATACTTTACGCACACAAATGTACAGAGGCGGACTTAATGCCATAGGCATTTTCTACCAGTCAACCTTTGGGTGATGCAGAGACAGACAGCGGTAGGTGCAATAACGAAAACTGTGAAATAAATATTTATTAAAATATAAGTATATACATACATATACCTATTAAAAACATTATATATAATAGATATACCTAATTATACATAAATATAAGACCAAATAAATACACGAATATACTAAACAGTAAGACAAACAATGGGAAAACATTACCGTTGTGATGATACTGCCAGCTTCTTACGAATGTGCTCGCGAACTTTAATTTTAAAGGATAATCGGTTGGTTGCCATCCTGATTTCCTGGGGGAGCGCATTCCACAGAGAGATAGACTGAACGAAGAAGGAAGAGTGAATAAAGTCAGTGCGGTGAGTGGGACATTGAAGAAGACGATTATGTGATGAACGTAGATTTTTACTATGGTTCGCGCAAATGTACTGAAAGTGGGGGGCGAGATAACTAGGGGAAGAGGGAGAGTCAAGAAATGAAAACAAGGTTTGTATGTTTGTTACTCAATCACGCACAAACGGCTGAACGGATTTGGCACATAGGTAGTTTTATAACCTGGAATAGGGCATAGGACACTTTTTATCCCAATAGTACGTTGCATGCATACAAGACGCATCTGTTCACGACACGTTGTGCACAATTTCTGAATAGTAAATTTAACAAAAAGTACTAGGCTTGCATGAATTCACGATAGTATTTGAATCGTTAGTACTATGCATCTAATAGGATTTGGATGAAATTTGGCACACAGATAGTTTATAACCTGGATTAACACACAGAATACCTTTTTATCCTGGTAGTACGTTTCTGTAGATTATTTTCCAACCTCCACGAGGGTGAAGCTGCTGCCTGTATAAGATTGCCAAAAAATCAAAATCAAAATATTTTATTTCACTTAAACATACTTGGGCACCTATGAAACGTCAGAAGTTAGGTGCACGGTTCCAATTGGTCGTTTCCTATGAAGACAACCGGTAAGAAACTCCACGGTTACTCTTTTAAAAATAATTGGTTTTTTAAATGTTTTCAAAATACAGTGATAATAGGTATGGGAGGACAGTGTAGGCCTGTCAAGAAGTACCAGGTATTTAACAAAAAATAAATGGTTTACAAATCTATTCTATTAAGCCTACAACGTTCTCAAATTCACAAAATATAAAAGAATCTATGTAAAAATATTAAATAAATAATAAAAATATATCCCATTTTAAACCAAATGACATGACAAGACATCGGCAAACCTATGTATTTTGCATAATATATATATTAAAAAGTCACTAAAAACGAATACACTTACTCTTCACACTGTATATTCATAAAGATGTTGTTTCCTCTATAATAATGTACAATAAACGCGGAAAGCTCAGCTCTGCGACGTAACGATAAAACGCTTAGTCGGCGTGCGCTACGTCTGAACTGTGTCGGTGGAGTTCGGGCTTGTGGTGGATATAGCTCAGCAACTCGGCTTATATCTGGAGATAGAGAAGGAGAGGAAAGCGGTGGTGAAATGTCGTTGTTCCCAGATTGTCTTTTGTTTGGTGAAAAAGATGACTAATATAATCTTGCATCATCAAAATTAAGGATAACCGTGTGCTGCATCTTTAAAGTAACAAGAGGTTCCATATTGGTAGCCGGCATACCCGTTTTGTTTTTAAAGACCTATAAAATTGTATGCCAAGTCTATCTTAAAACACTGTCTTTTTACCCGACTGTCCCAGAAGGAGGGTAATGTTTTTCGAGATTATGTATGTATGTATGTCTATTTCTTTGGGATGCTCTGTAACCTAAACGGCTTGATG
This sequence comes from Atethmia centrago, assembly GCA_905333075.3. NCBI lineage: Eukaryota > Metazoa > Arthropoda > Insecta > Lepidoptera > Noctuidae > Atethmia > Atethmia centrago. The sequence goes on from HG995382.1 coordinate 10,741,341, forward strand.
GATTTTAACACATTAGGAGTCCATAAATTCGTCCTAATTGTGGGACTGACATAGGCTGTATAATATTTATATATTGCATCTTTAAATACAACAAAAAAGAGGGGAAGGTATTTTTAAAATAAATTTCAACAATATTGGTATCAAATAAAAGCTAGTATTTTCAAATATATATGTATATATATATATTTCAAAATATGTTTATGTTAATGTTTGTATATATACATATATTAAAAAAACTAAAAAAAAACAAAAAACCCGACTGCAATAACACATAACTAAAAAGGGGAAAACAAGCATTCTAATCTATAGAATGTTGACCTTGCAGGCGAATAAACTGAAAAATGGTGTAACTTTTGAACCCGCCCGCGTTACCAAAATTATTTAGAATGCTTGTTTTTCCTTTTTCAGTTATGTGTTTTGCAGTCGGGTTTCATTTTTTTTTTATAATTTATTTTATATCATTAGGAAAACATTACGGGCATTATCTAATGAGTGGAAGGCCATTTATCCACATATAAATAAAATAGGATCCTCTGCATATCTATAGAACCTACTGTTATATCACAAGATCCATTCCAAAATCTAAGCCTAAATAACGTACAATTATAGCACATTCAGCCATTAAACGAACATTGACACTATGTACCAGTTACAGAAGCCAAAAAAAAAACCAACTACGTACTTGGTACGAAAGATTTCAATCTAGATAAATCGCAATAGTTCTCAATTTACGGCAAGCGCCAGACGCCTCTGGTAACAGCCTTGTTGCCTCGTTACAACTCGTAGAAGTATACGAATAAAGTTTGCTTTGACGTATTTGCATTCACGATACAGCTAGATCTTTTTAGATTTCATATCGGCAAGGACTTGGTTGCAGAGTTTAGTTTTACAAGAAAATCTTCTGAGGAAACACAAGAGTGAACGCTTTATATCTTCAGACCTAGTGAAACCTATAGAAACCCCATAGACTATGTGAAATTTAAGGCCGAGGATATGCCAGCTTCTCCCCTCAGCCCCATGGGCTTCAAGGAGCAAAATACTGCGATTTTCAGTCTGTAAGAGCATGGTGGTTGGTCCGTGGATGGGTGACCATCTTTACATCAAAACCCTTCCGTGCCTCGGAAAGCACGTTAAGCAAAGGTCCCGGCTGTCATTCGTGGATCTTTGACAGTTGTTACGGGTTTTCAGAGCAGGCCCAGAACTCTGACAACCAGGGATATCATATTACCCAGTAACTGGGTTGTGGAGCTCAGATAGGCAGTCATTCTATGTAAAATACTGGTATTTAGCTTCATCCCACCCCAACCCCAACATAAAAAGCCGACCCCAACATAGTTAGGAAAAGGCTGGGCAGATTGATTGAAGATTACGGTGAATTTTGCACTACATGGTAGGCCTAAGTATAGTTGATGATACAGAATTTTTTCTATTCTCGTCTTTTGTAATGGAATTTGAAATGAATTTGTTTTCCACCCAGTGTAGAGCCGAAATTCAGATGCATGGTACTTTCATCGTCTAAAGATGTTAATCACAAAAAAGTTAGAAAGAGGGGGAGACAAATTACGCAATAACTACACTGGCCGCAAAGAAAGCGGGTCGGTTATAAAAAATGCGATAAAATTTAAAATATTTGAGCAATCCTTTTAAAATAAAAACTAAATGAAAGTTTGTTTCATTACAAATATAGGAAGAAGTAAAACTTTTTATTTCTTGTCGGTGATTGTATTAAAAACCGTAAATAAAAAATAAAGACGATTTTCAAAATTAGAACTACTTTGAAACCATTTGTTTGTAATTTCGAAATCATTTTGTTTGTTATTGTTATCTGTTTATATGGCATTTTTTGTGCAGAATTCATTGTTCTGATCAAATTCAATTAAAAACATGCCACTAACCCCTAAGAGTGTACCAGAATTCTGGCAATGCTTGAAGACGGGCGCAGTCAGCGTTATATAGCGAGAACTTTTGGTGTGTCGCTATCAATTGTTCAAAGAGTGCTCCAACGATCCAATATTCGCAGACCAGGAACAGACCGCACAAGGTGCACGACAGCGCGGGAGGATCGATATATTTAAATATTATGCGTCAACAATGAGAAATCGATTTCACCTCATTTGCAGGAGGGAGCAATCCGAGTCCACGTGTACGAGGCGGTGTCTTGCTGAAGCAAAGTTGAAGCCATTTAGACCAGCAAATGGTCCAAAACTCGAAAAGCAGCATCGAAATTCAAGGCTGAGTTACGCTAGAGAACACATGAATTGGACTCTGGATGACCGGTCAAGAGTAATGTTTTCGAACGAGTTGAGCTTCATGCTATACATACACGATGGGAGGCAAAGAGGTAGACTCTTTGAGAAGACCAGGAGAGCGCTATAACCAAACTTGCATTGAAGAGAAAGTGCCATACGGTGGAGGCTCCATACACATGTGGGCTGGAATTTCTTCCGAAAGCCGCACCGTGCTAGGGGTGATAGAAAATGGCACTTTAACTGCAGAAAGATACGTGAATGAAATCTTAAATGAGTATGTTTGCCCATTTTTAGTAAACATGGGCGAGAACGCCATACTTATGCATCATAACGCGACGAGCGTTATCTTGCATAATCTTGAACTTGTATGACATTAAATCAAGCACTATAAAATTGTCTATAATACAGTTTATTTTATAAAGCTAGCTCCAATATTTTTGAAGTTATTGAGGTTTTTGTTACCGACCCGCTTTCTTTGCGGCCCGGTGTAGTTTAAAAACAACGTATACACCTTTCCCACACCGAACAAGAAACCTTTAATTTTATTCGGACACTCCAGATCAGTTAAGACAACGATACATCAGCCGGTTGCGAAGCTCCGCATTGATTACACGATGTAAGTCTGATATTCATCGCGCTACTGACGCCACGCCCGGCGTCAATCAGAATCACAGAATAAGAGTGTGTCAGAAAGCTGCGAGGAACGCGTGATAGGACCACAATAGTTATATTTTACGTAAAACATTGATCGTCGTGTTTTCACGTTGATCAACTTCAAATTTCAGAGATAGGTGAAATAACAATATTATGTTTCGAATAATTACGAGCCCATTCTATAATTTTTTGGGGGCAGTAGTCATCAGTGACTTCAACTTTCAAGGCTCTTACAGACTGATGCGATAATGCGGGCGCAGGCATATTGCTGCCTGTCACGCCCGCGATATCGCCTCAGTATGCAGGAGCCGTCACTGTTAGTTTAAGATCAAAGCGAGGTTCTTATATTTTAAGTGGCCCGACTGATTTGTCAAGCAGTAGCAAGGCAAAATTCAGTAGCGGATTATATTAGTTGCAATGCAAGCTCTGCAGTGATATTTTCATTCAATTGCACGCAGACGCCTGCTTCGCGAAGCGAAGATTGCATTCCGCGCTAACAATAAAGCTCTTGTCATTGTGATAAGTTAGACTTCCAGTCCCTATCTAATCTATGTTCTGAATATTGCTGTGTAATGAAGTTATTTTCTCTTGTTTTGCGTAGGAGGTTTATTGTTTCGTTCTTTAATTTGTATTCCCGAAATAGTGAGTGGGTATCGATACAGTTAGAAATAGCAAGTAACAGTGAAATAATAATAGTTACGTTGTATTGGTTGCACAAACAAATTACATAAATTTTCGTAGACTTTATAAGAAAAACCGGCTAAGTGAGTGTCGGACCACCCACAATGAAGGATTCCTAGTTGGGATAAATGTATCCCAAGAACAAACTTAACATTGTAATAGATAACATGTTCCCCAACTTACATTTGCAGTTGGAATGTATTCCAACTGCAAATGTAAGTTTGTACGCACAATAATAGTGATTTACCATGTTATTTTAAAACCATAGACTTCTTATAGGTTTTCCTGTGATCTGTAAGTATAGACCTATTCTCTGTATTTTTTCAATATTTTAGGCTCAGCAGTTTTAGAGGAGGGAATGGTCAATTTACAACTATTTTCTTTAAAAATTTAAAATTATAAAAAAAAATCCTCCTAACAAGGCTTTATGAATATGTGACACGGAACTTTATTTTATTTTTTCTAAGTTTTCCCCCAAAAGTGAACTCCATTTTCAAAATTCATTTATTTACGTTATACGTTCGTGTTTGAAAGTTCAAATGTGTACCAAATTTCAACTTAATCGGTCCAATAGATTCGGAGCGAGTCGGCTGTGACAGACGGAGAGACAGACAAACACAGGAGTGATCCTATAAAGGTTCGTTCCGTTTTTATTTTTATTTTTATTTTCAATTCTTCTTTTGAGGTACGGAACCCTAAAAAGAGAGAATATTATATATAAAATTATTTGAACTTACGCAAAATGTGTTATGGGCCTGTACTACTCGTGCGCGATAAGTTGGGACCTACTAGGAATGCGACTCCCCGCCCGCTTACCCTGCACTTCCCCGGTGGCGCCCGTATTGTACCGTTTGCATCACTATTTTTTACTAGGGTTTTTAATCTCATACTGGCCTACGTCACGTAACGACGCGCTCTGGAATTCTTTTAGTTTTCGTTTGTGTTATTGTTTTGTTGTTGTAGTTTTTGTTGTTATAGTTTGTGTTATTGTTTTGTTGTTGTAGTTTTTGTTGTTATAGTTCTTGTTAAGTGTTTTTGTTATCATTATGAAGGGTAAACCTTTGCATAGCGGAGAAAGAAACCTCGTGCTAAAAGTGTTAGAGTTTTTTGAAAACGAAAAACGGAACAAACAGTTTTGTTTACCTGTTGACCAGGCAGTAAAAAGAACATGCATGGCAACGGGAATATCGAAAACCACGTTGATGAGAATAAAAAACGAAGCCAAGCGCTTACAAAATGCTTCACCGACACCAGGTACTTCTGCAAGTTCTACGGCAGTAAGTGAAGTGAAATTGTCAACATCGGGCAAAAAACGAAAGCCAAAATATAACCGTATCCAATTGGATAGTTTTGATATATGTGCCTTGCGAAATATCGTAAATAGCTTTTACACAGTCAGGAAAGAAATACCTTCCTTAAATAAAATATTATCTGTGGCTAAAAGAGACCTCAATTTTCAAGGGCAAAAAACATATTTAAGAAAAGTTTTAATAGACAAATTGGGCTACAAATTCAAAAAATGTAAAGATAAAAGACATTTTCTATCTCAAAAACCCGATATTCGAGCTTGGCGAGCAAGGTACCTACGACGTCTTAAGAAAAAATGATGACTTGGGTGCGGGGAAAAAGCCAGTCATTTATATAGATGAGACGTGGATACATACCCACTATACAGTGAGCAAATGCTGGCAAAATAACACTGATGCGTCTATAAAAAGAAATCATAATCCCGGTCAAAGATGGATTGTTGTACACGGCGGTGGAGAAAACGGTTTCGTGAATGGGGCTGAGCTCATATACAAATGCAAAAGCAACTCGGGAGACTACCATCATGAGATGAATACCGCAAACTTTAAAAAGTGGATTCTTGAAAAGTTAATTCCTAATTTGCCACTTAACAGTATCATGGTACTAGATAATGCACCGTACCACTCAACTCAAATAGAAAAACCACCCACAAGTATAGCGACGAAGGGGACTATACGTCAATGGTTATTAGACCACAATATAACATTTGATGAAAGAATGACAAAATCTGAAATGTATCACTTGTTACACATAAATAAGCTCCCAAAAAATATTTGATTGACGAACTTTTTAAAGAGCATGGCCACGAAGTAGTTTGTCTACCACCATACATGTGTGACCTCAATCCAATAGAATACATTTGGAATTTGGTCAAGCAAAGAGTAGCCAATAAAAATATCAACCAGTCAGAAAGCGAAATAGAAAAATTAACGAGAGATGCAATTACCAGCATAAGTGAGAGTGACTGGAAAAAAGAAGTCAACCATGTGGACAGGCTTCGACAAAAGTATTGGGATGATGACCTCTTATAAGAGACGAATGAATCGCAATTAATTGTAAATTTATCGGATACCTCTTCGTCAAGTGATTATAGTGAGACTGAGAACGAAGAACAACCTCTAGAAGACATAAATCCACTAAGTAGTGACGAAGATGAGATAATGTAAATAATAGATAAAATAAATGTATAAACTTAAACATTGTATTTTTATTCATTACAAAACCATAGTCAACACTTTCGGTGATACATAATTAAATACCTAGTGTCCTATTTTATTCAAATAGTGTAAAAAAGATTAGATAAAAAGCAGCGGCCTCCCTGAGTAACATAATAAATTAGGTTAAAAAAAACAAAGACGAAGCCGCGGGCGGCTGCTTGTTATGTTCGCTTTTTTGCGGGCGGTAGAAACACGCCAATATGACGTCACCGCGCTCAGGTCCCAACTTATCGCGCACGGGTAGTAGTTCAGCAAAACCTTTTTAATTTAACGAGTCTCGGGTCTCGGGAATCTTTTAGTAAGAATATTTAGAATTTTGTTTTTAATTTCGGGCAAAAAGTATTGGAAAACATTTTGAAACTTTGTAGACAGGCTGTTACAAAAAAAAAAAACTTCAAAATACTTGATCCCCATCTGACAAGCCTTTTCTGTAGGTACTGAAGTGGTTTTAACCTAGAAGGCGGCGTTGCCAACCAACCTCTACGAATATTTAATATGTTAATGGCATAATAGATCAAAACACTAATACATATTTAGAATAGAAAATAAAATGACAGTCAGCCCTGTTGGCTGACACGCGGTGTATTTTATATAATTTATAACTGAATTAATGCATAGGTACTATGAAAAGAGTGTGTCTCATCACTCAATCATTTACTGAATCGATTTCTGTAACTTTTTATAAAGGTAATCAATTACCATACTTGTAGTAGATTTGTTGTTTACAAATTCAAATATTAAAAATAGTTTTACTATAATAAAATATTTAATATTATTTGTAATATCTACTTATGCAACTAATAAGCCTGTTATGAATGAATTGAATGAATTTCGCAATTTCTTTGACGTCGTCACCATCCACTGTTGATACGTATGCAGTTTGTGAATCATCACCACACCTGAAAAACAGAATATAATGTTTTAAATATAAATATGATGAATGATAACACTGCCATAATCATCTCCACGTCACGCCACATTTCCGAGAGAATTCTCGTAGACGTGGCTTATTAGTACCGTCCGAAGCAGTGAGCTATTTGACGATAGAGATGTGGTTTACAGAAGGGATAGAGAAAGTTCTTGTCTACAACTATGTAGACAAGAACTTTCTCTATAATTCGGTAAAGAGGGCATACCCATATTAATGGCTATGAATAAAGAACTACTTATACTAAACGTGCTGTTAATTTCGAGAATAGTTTTGAGGACCTTTCGGTTACCCTTGATCTTCCTGTAGCTAAGTCTTTTCGTCGAATGGCTCTCTGTGCAGTATACCATTGCGTATATCCTACTTAAAAAACTTAGACAAATGTTCGGACGTAATGCGGTCTTAGAACAACTTAACGATTCATGCGTATGTATCCTAGGCGATTTCAATTTGGGTAATATTAACTGGAGGATAGTGAATAATTCGAATAATAGCCTCAAGCTAACTTTTACTTGCGAACCTTTGTTTGATTTTACGCATGTTAACAAGCTCAATCAATGTAACAACATAAATAATACCTCAGGTCGGATACTTGACCTTGTATTGTGTAATCATGCGTTGTGTAATGTAAACCAAAGTATTGGTTCATTAAGTAATATTGATCGGCACCATCCACCCCTAGATATTATCAAATTTACAAACTTTCGTAAATCAAACTACAATCATACCAATTCGTAAATACTTAAAAGAACACAAATGGGAAGAATTATTTCAGGGACAGCATCACGTCAATGGTATGGTGCAGGTATTTTACGACATTATTAATACAGCTATAAAAAGGTTTATTTCTACAAATATACCTAAGCGTAGAAAATTCCTACTAAGGATTAACCGAAGATTTATTAAAATGTTAAATTAAAAAAATAAGATCAGAAAACGTTACAATGTTTACAAGAACCCATTAGATAAAATTTAATTAAAAATAATCAGACAAAGCTGTGAAGACTTTGCAACTGTTTCCTACAATACATATTTAGTATATATTTCACTATAATCACTATGCTTGTGTATATAATTATTTCACACTTATCAGTTTGTCATTGATCTGTGGTTGATCACCTTTAAGTCACCGAGTTTGTCATCTACACCATCTAACACGGTTTACAAAAACTACAGCTACACAATCACCCAATACATCTTTTGATTTTCCATCATATCATTTTTACATAATGCGCCATCCATGTTAGATAATTAGAATTATGTAGCAATTATGTATAATGTAACGCCTGTGTGTCAAAACGTCAAACAAATAGTTTTCTGACAGCTGCGCGCACAGATTACTTTAGGCCGGCGGCGGCGCGTACATCGTTGCCGACGGTACTGATTATTGCCATATTAAATATTTATATTTATTTTATTCTTTTTTTCCTATTTCTCCTACGTCAACACCCGCTATCGCTGAAAACCTACGCTGGGTCTCTGTCTCGCATAGGATCGCAGCTGAGCTCAACTATGCTTTGTGCAGTGATGGACGTTTTGCGTGGATGTGACGCTCTCCCCCAAATTGTTTCTTTTTTGTATTTGTGTTCATTCTTTGCGTCATGTTTACCGCAAATAAACGTATTTTCTTTCTTTCTTTTCTTCTACTTAATAACTCCATAAAAAAATTGGAAGAGGAACTCACAAATAACCCCAAATTATTTTGGACTTATACAGAAACAAAAATTAACCAGTCCGCAATATTTCAAAATCAAAATATTTTTATTTCACATATTTCACATTGGCACTTATGAAACGTCAGGAGCTAGGTGCACGGTTCCAATTGGTCGTTTCCTATGGAGAAGAGCCGGCAAGAAACTCCACGGTTACTCTTTTAAAAATAATTGGCTTTTACAATGTTTTCAAATTACACAAATTAGGTATGGGAGGACAGTGTAGGCCTATCGAGTAGTACTTAACTAAAAAAAAAAGAAAAGAAAACGGTCTACAAAAGATCTAGTATATTAAGCCTACAACGTTCTCACATTCCCAACGTACACAAGAATCCATGTAAAATTTTAAAATTAAAAAAAAAAAAAAAAAAAAAATTATTTGGTGGTTTAGTATTAGTGATACAACACATTTCCATTATTTGGTCAATACATTTTTTTACCCGTCTTTAAATCCTAATAAAACACCTAAAATCCTACGCCGGTGAATCTAGTGCACAGCTGTTTAGGTACCTTCGCGCGTTCCACTACACCACCCACCAGCGCCAGCCGGAAAGTCAGCATAAAGATATCAGTTTCAAATTAAAAAAAATCAAATTAAACATCTTTCGTTTACGATAGCTTTATTTTTTTGTACCAGCATAATCAGCCTATAATGTTCCCACTGCTGGGACACATGCCTCCTCTTTCTGGTAGAGGGAGTGGGCCGTAATCCTCCACGCGGGCCCAGTGCGGAAAATTGAAAGCCAATTTTCTTAAGTATCTTCCAAAATAGATCAACCTTTCATTATAACGCTTAAAAGGAAATTGTTTACAATAAGTACTTTATATTGTTATGTTATATTAATTAATTAGACTCTTAGTTATGTAATTTAAAACTAGATTCAATATTATTCCGTGCAACTTCTTTAATATGCTTGCGGAGTTTGTTTTGTAAGTGATTGATTCATATACATATTTAATTTATTTAACATATTTTAACTGTTGCATTTACATTACGAGTTGTAGGTTCGAACCCAGACAGGCGCTTTACTTTGTATAAATTATTTCAACGCCACTGCTCTCAAAACAGTGAAGGAAAACGTCGTGAGGAAACCGGCATGTCCTAAAACCAAAAATTCGAAGACATGTGACATCTGCCAACCCGCACTGGGCCCGCGTGGTGGATTACGACCCACTCCCTCTCACAGAGAGGAAACCTGTGTCTCAGCAGTGGGAACATTATAGGCTTATTATGTACATATGTCGCAGCCAACTAGCTTAATTAGCCGTTTAGTTAACATCCCAACTCTGTCGCAGCCATCTGGTGAAATTAGCCAGCTAATTGGACGCCTAGGACGTTCATTAAATGCCGGCACCCAATTAAATAACTAAAGGACAACTAGAACTTTGACCAACCACGCGCGCCGAAGTGGTAGCAGTAACTAAGCCAGAGCACTTCGATCAGATGGGTTAGGTTAGGATAGAACTGTGACCAACCGCGCGCGAGCCGAGCGAGCAAAGCGAGTGGTGCCGCAGCAGGCGGCCGGCGAACTACTTCTAACGGTTAGGCTGTTAACTAAACGAATAATTAAGTTAGTTGGCTGCGATGTCGGTGCCGGCGTTTAATGAACGGCCTATGCGTCCAATTAGCTGGCTAATTTAACCAGATGGCTGCGACGTATGCATTTTTGCATCTTACCTATAGCATAAAGCCTGTGTAAACAATTGTTGGTGAACCCAAATAAATAAATAAACTATTAACTTGAAATAAAATTGTTGTTGCTTATTCTATTAACATCATCCCTTAGTAACATTTCACGAAAGGTTTTCAACACTTATAGGTTCTTAAGTAATTGTATGTCGAAAATTATTTCCAACTTTTTAACATCATAATCTCTTCAGAACACGTGCAAACAATTACCTACAAATAATTAATCGCAAACCATCTTCTCGTTAATTTGTTTAAAATTACACCATCTCGTTACATTCCGTCTAATTAAACATCGTAAACGGGAAATATGAATACGCTTTTTATATTATCCGTACTAAAATTACGTTGTTCTAGAACAATTTTCGCTAAAGCAATTAAGTTTGCAATTAAAAGCGAGGGTATCCGGGGAATGTCTGCTGGTTGGAATTTGTCAGCAACTGGCTATTGTGGACCGACCCTTACTGACCTCACCTTAAGTTTCAATTAATGGAACAATTTCATTTGTAGGTTCACACGGCTGTCGCTTGTTGAATCGAAGTTTACGGTGAACTTCACATACGTAATCGGTTCCTGGGACGGCCTCATTATGGTTGAAAAATATGGTTCTCAGATATTTTTTAAGTGAGTCTGAACTAAGTACCTATCGTTTTTACGATAACTGCAGCTAGAATTTCATTAAAACTGAATGAACCTAGCTTAATAGAGATGCCTTTTATCATTATCATCATCATAGCAGTCACCATATTGGCAGTCTACTGTTGCTCGAGACTTACGTCATTAAACTCGATCCTCGGCTACTCTAAGCAATAGCCTAAAAAAAAAGCGTATTCAGGTGTACCGAGGTTTTGGCTATAAGATCATTGACCGCATCTGCTATCTGCATAAATTCTGTTTTAATTCCCTTAGATCATACATAGATAGAAAACATCCTTTAGATCGACCACCTCGCGTGCCAAATCAGGATACTTGATATCTACATGTTTTTCGGCTTTCTCGAGGTTTAGAACAGCGTTCTTATATCGCTTATGTATTAAACCATATTCTGCTTTCATATTCCATTCTATTGCTATGAGAGCAGTGGTGGCCCAGTGGTAACGGCCGCGACTTACGAGTTGTAGGTCGTAGGTTTGAACCCGGACAGGCGCTTTACTTTGTGTAAATTATTTCATCACCACTGCTCTCAAAACGGTGAAGGAAAACATCGTGAGGAAACCGGCATGTCCTAGAACCAAAAATTCGAAGACATGTGACATCTACCAACCCGCACTGGGCCCGCGTGGTGGATTACGGCCCACTCCCTCTCACAGAGAGGAGGCCTGTGTCCCAGCAGTGGGAACATTATAGGCTGATTATGTATTCCATTCCATGCAGTAAGATCATTCTTCAGATTCTTGTAAACAATTCCATTTATTTATAGCAAGTTAGCTTCCATCTTCATAATACTTAGTTATGTAAGAAACTTCTGACACTTAAATACGAAGATATTCACTTGTTTTGCTTTGGCTGCTGAGAAATTTGGTGCCGTCTGAAATATTACAACCCCTACTACTTTAATATTATTTGTACATTTCTATGTAGGTCTGAACAATTGGTTACATGCACACAGACACATACTTATTCACTTCTAAGAATTCTAAGCAATGCAGCACCTATTGTTATTTATGCATTCTCAATGCCATCTTTCACCCGTACCATCTTTCTTTTCTTCTTTCTTTCTTCTTTTCTTTACGTGTAGTTAGTGACTAACCTGGTCTCAGAGTTTATACGCCGCCCATATGTCTCTGACTTGGCTTCACATGCCGTCGAGTAATATTTCTCAGGCATGTTTCCGCACGATGTTTTCCTTCACCGTTTTTTAACCAAGTGATAATTATACAATACGCACATGAATCCGACAAGTCAGAGGTGCGTGCCTTGGGTAAGAACTCGAGACCTATGATTTGGCAGTCCGACAGAGTCACCATAAGTATTATATCCATGTCATGGAAGGCTCCATGCTCCATCGACCATCACCCACGTTTCTGTTGATTGTTTTATTCCGATCCAGCCTGTCCCTTGCTGTCCTCCCCCAGCGACGCCAACACCCTAAACTGAGATCTGTAGCCCACAGGGGCGCGTGTCCTTAGCATGTAGTCGCTTAGTTTATATGTTCATGCCCTGGCTGGAAGCCTTAATTTATTCAGGCAACCACATAAAAGCAGACGACAACCTCCTAGGCTGACTTACGAGATACCATTTATTTTGAAAAACTGTCGATTGTAAGGCTCGGCGCAAACGACCCACCGACCACAGCTACCGGTGGCTGTCGCCTCTTGCTGCGGTGTTGAGTTCCGCTGTAGCTGGTTGCCGCCACCGGCCACACGTGTGTGACGAATCCGTACAAAACATGAAAAAGCATGTGAACTGCTTGTCGCTGGGCTACCGGTGGCCTTGGCGGGGGCTCGTTTGTGCCGAGCCTTAGTTTCAAGATTTCCGAGACAGAATGATGATTTAAAAACGTTTAGCGCAAAATAATTTTGTGATTTGTGGTGCCCTTGCACCACAACGCCTTAGACTATAAGCTAATCATTATTGCAATATTAGAAGCGTTCTTACAACCATAAATAAGATACTCCAACAAGGGCATTAATTGATGTTTAAATAACTCCATAAAAGCGAGAGAAAAGAACTTAAAATCCCTTTGTTTTACACTTTTCCAATAAATTCTCACTTTTCAATAGCATCAATAAACACTGAGAGGCTATTTCATTATCTTGATTAAAGCTCTAAAGATTGTATAAAGGGTCTACATTTCAGAGGCTTTTTGTTAAGATAAATTTGTTTAATATTGAAGAGATTTTTTTTTTCTTTCTAAAGGAATATTTTAGTTTCATTGTTATTTTTAACAATGGCTTTTATAGAAAAAAAATCATTTATCTTGAATTTGAATGCTCTGATAAACTTTAAGGTCTTATAACGTTAACAATCTTAAGTTGTGTTGATGGCAACAGGTTCACCCCATATTACGAACATAACTGACGAAATATGGGTTTACTATAGGTACACCTCTGCCTAACCCTTTTGGGATGACAGGCGTGATGTTATGTTATGCTAGTTCTTAAGTTTCACAAATTTATTCCGGAATAAAAAGCACAATCGAGACAAAATATATCTCATTTTATTCATAATAAAGGCTCCTCCAGTATGTAGGAGCCTTTAAGCTATTGTTATCCACGTTCGAGTTAAACTCGTAGTAAAACTCGACCGCACCTACTTGCAAGTCACACAATTATTACACTTGCATCGCCAGAATGCACAACTATCAAAGACGGTTCCCGCTTCGTGAGAAAATAACTCGTCTGTACAAACAGCAACGCGGCTTTAAGCGGGCACATCATAAAAGACCCATTCCCCGCCACTTCCACGAATGCACTACATTTATTTATAAGAAAAAAAAAACATGAAAAACTTGCAGTTTTAGCCTCGCTTAGCAAATGGGCAATGTTCTGTTTTCAACTGTGATTCGCTGGGATAACTGTTTTATCTTTGTGTCTGACGTCAGATGTAATTTCGTTTCAGTCGAGTGGCTTCACTACCCGTTACTCTTTTTGAAATAAAACTGAGCAGACAGTTTTTATGTCTCTTCGCAAAGGATGAAAAACAGAGAGAATTTTATAAGGTTTCTTACTTTGGCAAATGAGCAACACTTGGATTCTTTGTTAGTGTCATTACAGACACTAACCATACACATAAAACATAAGCCAAACAAACCCTAACGAACATATTCCCAGAATCTCTGATATAAAACAGATAACCTTTGTATCAATCTTCAATAATTTCCAACAAAACACATTTCGTAATAATTATTTATCAATAAACCACACAAATCATCAGCCTTAATTGTTCAAGGTAATTTGAAAGTGCCATAAGACTTTCGATAAGCACATTGAAGACTCCTACGCAACGCCCACGGTCTCATCAAGACACCTCATAAACTTGGTTCGAATTCTCGACACACAAGAATCGACTAATAAGCCACCGCCTTAAATATTAATTAGTTACAAACAAGGATCAGAACTCGGTGATTCACACAAGCGTACAATTAAACTTAAGGAGCAGGTGGTGACATAGTATAAAGAGAGGTGAAGTAAATTATCTTCATACAAACGCACCGCGCGCGGCTTGTATGTGTGCGCCAAAGTATCTATTCGTCGCCGCACGCACACTTAAACAACATCTCGACCCGTTTCTCAGGGCGCCAGTCGGGGCTAACACCGCACGAGGTTCGCGCGTCATGGCTTTTCGGCACCGCTAAATAAATGAAAAATGTGTGGTAATCGCAGGAGAACGTATTGCTGTGTGTTTGGGTGTTTTAATAATTCATCGATTCCAGAATTGTCTGTTTTCAGATTACCTATTGAACAGGAAAGGTAAGTAAGTCACTTATTCTAGCATAATTATAATTTTTACTTGTTGATGAGATACCTACTTACTTATTTTTTGTTGTATTAGTTTTCTATCAGACAGAGGAAGCCTTCTTTCACACTAGAATGTATTAGGTACTTTTGATCTGTCAATTGATTTGCCGTTATTGCTTTGTCTTCAATACATTTCTGTATTTGTTAGGAAAACCATTGTTGAACTTTATTGACTAATGATAACTGAATTAGTTAAACAGAGATGTGTTATCTTTGTCAAGGGCCGGGCTTTAAACTAATGAATTGGTGACAGTACTATCAGTAACCTACCGTTTACTCGTGCTCATCACCGCCCCGCGCCGCCCGTCTGCTGGCCCGTTCTTTGATTGTGAAAGGTTTCATCATCGTTTAGGTAAAACCGACCTCACAAACCCTGTACCCAGACAATACAAGTAAAAAATACATTTTCCCGACCCTTGCCAAATTATAGGCATTATACATGTTATTAAATTAAAAGTGACAACTCTGAGACAGTAGGCAATTATATCGCGGATTGGGCCGGAGATAGCCTACTTCCCTTCTTTATACTATGGTGGTGATTAAGTAAAAGTTTCTGTCTGTGGGTGACTATTGCCAGCTACATAGAGTAAGAAGGAAATGGAATGATATGTCAGGATTTGGTTGGCGAGACCCGCGCCAGCACGTAGAAACTCCGTTTTTAGGGTTCCATACCTCAAAAGGAAACGGAAACCCTTATAGGATCTGTCTTTCGGTCTGTCCGTCTGTCACAGCCGATTCGCGGCGAATCTACGTACATATTGTAGAATTATTAATTCTACATTTTTTTTTGGTATTTATCCTTTTTGTAACCATCAGATATTCAACCTTATTTGCAAGTTCGGTCCTGCCATTATGTTTTTTTTCTTTTGAATGTTTGAATTTTTCAAAAATTATTTTTGCTTGTCAGTAAATTTAGTCTGAGGGCTGATTCCTCATCATCGCTCCGGCTGGTAAGGTAAATTATTTTTGGAACACCAACACTGAAATTTTATATTATATTAGTGCTTAGTCTGTGTTTTTATAACTATATGTTGTTGCTGTGTGGTTTAATTAACTAGAGATGTTCGTTTTCACTTGCTCCATCGAGCCAGGTCTTTTGTCTCCACGAACTGGAATGTTCATCAAGCCAGCTTCTTTTTTTTTCAACCAAATATATTAACATATGGGTTGAGATCTATTAACGTCTGATAAAGGTGTGAGATCAGATCAAAAGACGTAATTCCCGGTAGTAACAACCGGAATCTTAGTAACCCGTGGAGTTCCGGTGATATCTACGCTACATCGCTTCGGAATTGTGATCCAGATAATTTCTTTAATTATTATCAATATTCATAGTAATTTAATTGAAACCTGTAGATTTATAATGCTCGTCGGTGTTAGTTAGCCTTTTCCTGATTAAGTCAGTACCACGACCACGGTTTAGAGCTTAGCGCCGCGGGTTTTAGGATTTCATTTAACCCCATCTTTGAAGCGTATTCCCGAGGCTAGTTGCTACCATTGCTGTAGACGTCCTACAGCAATGGTACCAACTTAAGCTTTCAGTTCTAACTTGTGCGTTCAAGTTGTAAATCTAGTCCGTGAAATCAAATTTTACTTAATTATCTGCGTTGGCATGATGAACTTTTTATACAATATATATTTTTTTAGTTTACCGTTTTTTTTAATCTGTTTCATTAATTTTATTGGCTGAGTGTTTTTATATTTTTTGAACAAAACTATACGTATTAAATGTGGTGAGTGTTTTCAATCATATCAATCACGCTACAATATGAACTATAAGTACGTTTTTGGGTCACAGAGACCCGAACACGGACGTGTAACGTAAATGAATGAATTTTGAATATGGGGTCACTTTAAGCGGAAAATTAGAAAATTTTAAAAAAAAGTTTTAAATACTGTATCGTGTGACACATTAAATCATTGGGCTTAAATGGCTACCGACCTATCGAATGACGTAAGGACGTCCCCCTGTGTGACCTAATAAATCGGGTAAGTAAAAATTTTCTACAGAAATAATTGTTGTGCGTGGTCCAACTCGCACTTGGCTGGTTTTTCGCGATAAAATAAGTCATACCAAACTCATTAAATAGAACATCGGTGTTCACCTTTAGCCAATACGTAAAAGACCTTTGAAGAAACAAGACAAGGTAAAGTTGCATGGTAAGAACTCTTACCATCACCATTCTCTAACCCTGTTCACCAATAAAATTGTACCCTAGAGTTATATAAAGCTACACCTATCTTTTATAAGGGGCAACTAGAATCCATCAATCAATGACGTTTAAAAGTGCCTCTTATTGACATAAATAACTATTTTTTTCTCTTGACCCGGTAATCGTTCAGTGTGATGGACCAAGTTTAGCAGAAACGGCAACAGGCTAAAACAATGCAACATCGGCAATCATCATACGATAAACATTTCATTACCACTAACATAGAAATGCATCGCAGTGCACTCCATTAATTCACTACTTCACGGAAACTGCATGTAATTAAATGGAGACACAACTTCAACGAAGTTGGATACTACGACATGAATATTCTATTGCTGACTGGAACTGTAACTTCGAGCTGATATCAGTGTCATGTAGCTATTCATAGATGTGCCGAGCTACCGTCATTCATATTTTAACTAGTTCCAAGTTAGGACGTGGCGTGGTCTCGTCACGTCGCGATCTTAAGTTGGGTTGGTTAAGATTCTGAAATGTTATGCCATCCGTGGTCTTGGGGGGTTAGTTGGTAAACATTGAATTTGTGTTCCGACATGTAGGTACCTTCTACACGCATTGATAAGGAAGAACTATGAGGTGTTATGAAACTAATATGGTAGTTGGGCATAAGTTGACACTCTCGTAGAGGCTAGGCTAAATAATCTAGATCTTCATTACTTTCTTCACATCTAAGTTTACAGACAATCTATTCTGCAAAACATCAAACTATTCTAGTTTAGGACTGTGGCGGCCATCTACATCGCCATATGAGAACTACGCAGCACACTGACGTCACCCAAAATCCTGCATCGCGCAAGCAGAGTTTACCGCGCAACTAGCATGTATACTCGTACAACATCCCGACATCAACTGTCGGGCAGTTGCCCACCAGACACGACACCCGTCTGGTCGGAGGATCCTCCCTTTTCTGTGGAGGATGAGTGAACTTTACACCCTGTTCCTCATGCCTCTATAGGACCAACCCTTCATGGTTTAATTAAAGATGAAATCCTCAAGGCTCCCGCAGACAGGCGCGACGCGACTCTATTAGAATAATATCATGAAAACTTCATGGAAATTGTTCAATCAGAATCGCGTCGCATCGTCGCGTCGCCCCTGTTTGCGGGAGCCATCACAAGTGCAAAGGGTGTCGGTGGCGGTCGAGGCACGTAGGTACTATAAGATGACATATGATTTGATTGCGACTAACTTCATAACGAGTATGTTACTAGTAGTTAAGACAAGTCATTTATGCGTTGTTCCTCTTGGTGGGACAGAGTAATGCTTTACAGCGAAAAATCGAGTATAGTAAATAAAAAGCGCCGCAGACGCGGGTAATTGTGCAAAATTGAGGAGTCCTGCTGAAGGTATTAATGAAAAGTGGTCGACGGATTTTGAATTCGATCGGGTTAATTTGTGGATTAATTTTACCAACGAAGATCTTTGGCCCACCTGCACTCTTTGATTTGAAAATTGTTAATATTAAAATATTCAGTAATTTTATTCGACTGATGACAGTTCCGTATTGTGAAATCAATGAAAAACGTTTCATCAATCATCGGAAGCAGATTCCTGAATTCCTTGAGAACAGTATTACAGAAAATAAAATAGTCCTGGTGGTCAAGGTGATTTAAAAGGGATTTCTAGTTATGAGTTCTTCCACAACAACAAGCAGTTGTATGTACAAGGTGGAGACGATGATACTTCAATAAATTAAACTGCGTATTTCTATTGACGTTCACAGTCTGTATCACTGCCCTAGTTCAACAGTAAGATATCTTTAAAAAAAAACAAAATTGAGATAAGTTTTGTTTCGCGTGAAAAATTTGCTCTTCTGTCCGGTTCAAAAATCGGATATTTGTAAAACGCAACCAAAGTGCCTAAATTTCAATGTCTCACTGAGACATTTAAGAATATTTTTACGGAACTCTAGTTCAAGATTCTGACATCTTAAGATATTTATAAAGTCAGGAAGATTTTTACTTTGCTTTTATTTCTACACAGAGAATTCTTAAAATGTCTTTATATGAAATTATAAAAACATTTCTATGTTGAGACATCTTAAATTGTCCCAGTGTTTAACTAAAATATCGTTAAATTCTATTTATTTCTAGGACATTTTAAAATAACCTATCTACTCATCTAATAAAATGTCTGCATCACGCGGCAGCGTGACGTGAGGCGCACTGATTTTTCGTTCCGTTCGTCGAATGTCGCGCGACACCCCCGCGGGCCGGTACCCCGCGCTTCCAATACAATGCGTGCTAGTTTCGCGAACAGTCACCCATAAATATAACTACCCACAACTTTTTAATAGCGGGACACACTCGGAATGATGCTGATAACATTAATGCCTTAAGAGAAAGAGAAAAGAGAAGATTGCTGAGAAGTGGCCCAATATTTACACCTGCTCAAATGGCAATGGTACTGAAATCAGCCAAAAAAACTGGTAAACCCTATACAGTCAATGAAATAGGCTACCAACAGATTTATGACTGGAAAATCTGTCTCAAATAGTGAAAAATTTCAACATAGACGAAAATGGTCAAAAAATTGTATGGGGTGACATCAAATGTATCCAAGTAAAAAAAGAAGACCCAAGTTTGGCTACAAATCTTAATTTTCAGATCTTGATTTTGAAATTGTGAATACCAGAAGGAAACAAAGGGGCCGCATCTCATTAAATATAACTCTAGAACATGCTATGATGACTATGGTGAAGCACCAGCAATACCAAATTACAAAAAGAGAGATCTGATATCATTATGTACTGCCAATTTGATACCTCAATGTCTTCACAGCTTTTACGAACATCTTAAAACTACAAATAACCAGGAAAATTAAAGCGGCAATAGTGCTGATGAATGCCTGTAACGAGTAGGTTCAGTATGATAATACTCGTAGAATTAATTAAAACAATGAATTCACTATTTTTATTAATTAATTATATATTATATTATATTACTTTTGTTATAAAACTACATTTTGGCGGCTTTTTAAGACTTATTTGTGCCATTAAGATTCATACAAATAACAATAAAGCACTGACTGATTTTAATAATAGTTAAACTGACTTGTGCAATAATAATAATAAGATTTTAACTGATACTATGGAGTGATTTGTGCAATTATTATAGGTACTAGGTAATAAATAATACATTACAAGCAAACTAATTAAGTTTACTATCCCTTTACCAAACATTTCCGCGGATTTAATCAGACAACTTTTTTTTTTCGTTTTTCGGGTGGGAAATCATCAAATAACTTCTCCTGCTCTGAGCGGAGCGGGATCAGACTCTTACTGACTAAAACCCACGCGTATTCCTTCCGTTGCCTGTGTTGCGGGGGCATCGGTGACCCTTTAGTACCTTCCCGCGACCCCGGCAGGCATCGGCCCTAGTGGACCCCTACATTTGTGCTGACGACATCTCTTTGAGGCGCGCGTGGAATACAATGCGCCGTCGACCCAGGCCTGGTCCTTACCGGACGGTGAGCTACCCATTGCTCACCGTCCGCAAGCCCGCGCCTACGGCGGCCGGAAATCCGCCCGGGATTCTCGACGCCCAGGGCGTCTCCTGCGGCAGCTGAGGGCGAGAGGGCGCGAAATTTGCCTTTCCCTCAACCGTCTCGCCTCCTCCTTCGCGAGCATTACTGCATCGCAGAAGGAGGTGACGGCTGCCAATGCCCTCTCGCTCCGTACCATGGCCTGAACCAGGGCCGGACGCGAGAGATCTCTGCCGCCGATCGCCTCCACGAGGACACGGCGGTGCTCTGCCCAAGCCGGGTAGACGTCCACTGTATGCTCCACCTTGTCCTCCGGGCGATCCACATAGTGGTGACACCCAGACGTTTCCTCCCGCCTTATCCGACACGGGAACCTCCCGAAGCTGCTGTGCCCGGTGAGGACCTGCGTCAGGAATAATGAATAATTTCAAAAACTTCTCAATTTTTCCACAGATTTTATTGTTTTTTTCACTTACCGTCTCTTTTAATAACATTTAAAATGAGTATTAGCTCATGTATTTCTTTGATAGTAGTCAAATACACAGGGTATTTGACTACTATCAAAGAAATACATGAGCTAATACTCATTTTCGATCGATCGATCAGGTTAAGCTACGCTTGCCGCGGTTGGTCCGTGGATAGGTGACCATCTTTTCATACCAAGACTCCATTCCTCAGAAAGCACGTTAAGCCGTTTGTCCCGGCTGTCATTTGTAGATCTTTGACAGCCGAGTCGTTAGGATCGTCAGAAGCCCGAAAGCCTAACAACCAGTCCTACCAAGGGGTATCGTGTTACGCAGTAACCAGCTTGTGGAGGTCAGATAGGCAGTCACTCCATGTTAAATACTGGTATTCTGCTACATCCATCTGCAGTCAGACTGGAAGCCGAACCCAACATAATTGAGAAAGGCTAGGCAGATAGTTGATAGTTGATTTGATAGTTCCTAAATAGTTCCTAAAGCTGGTGACCTGAAACGCAGGCCCTTAAAGCCTAGCTTAGGCACCAGTCTCCCACAGTAAACTAAACCATATCATGTACCGTACCTAAGTGTAACAATGCCTGCAATGTTTATTGTGGTGAGAAAATGAATACTTATTATAAATACTCCTATGCATTCGTATTGCCAGTGGTGTTATTCACTCCACGCATAACACTTTGTCACAAAACCATTTATCTCGTCAGCTCGACGTCCGTATGTCACTGCAGGGATCCAGCAGAATATCAGCGTCAGGTATATTTACCTGACACATACTGAGCTGGACTCCCATTTGGTGCAACCTGGAGACGCACACCGCACCTTCTTCGATAATTAATTAAAGTATATCATAATGTCACTATATTTCTATACGCAAGGTTTTCTTTTTTTTTTGTAAATTACAGGAATAAGAGCAGTGGTGGCCCAGTGGTAACGTCCGCGACTTATGAGTTGTAAGTCACAGGTTGGAACCCTGACAAGCGCTTTACTTTGTGTAAATTATTTCATTACCACTGCTCTCAAAACGGTGAAGGAAAACATCGTGAGAAAACCGGCATGTCCTAGAACCAAAAATTCAAACACATGTGACATCTACCAATCAGCACTGGGCCCGCGTGGTAGATATCGGCTCACACCGTCTCACCGAGAGGAGGCCTGTGTCCCAGCAGTGGGAACATTATAGGCTGATTATGTACAGGAATATATTATATAAAAACAAGGTGCCGATACCTTATTTTTGTATATATTCCTGTAATTTGTTATCCATGAATTGTGCTACTGTGTGTTGTGCTATGTCTTTTGTGTGCACTGAATAATTTTTTATATATATATATCTATCTATCTATATATTTATTGTCGTATTGTCGTCTCCACTCAATTAAATGACCAAGTAATTACATAACTTGTTTATCTATTTGGTAACAATTGACGTAAGCGACTAAGCCTCTTGCAGTCATTACGAAACGCTTTAGAGCAATATGGCTTTAAATGGCCTGTACAAACCTCTAATTTGAATTTATTGTTGTTTCGACTTTGCTCGAACAATTTATACAAAACAAAGGCATTGGGTGAAAGGGAAACATGACTAGTTACATGTTTTAGAAGTGTGTAAGAAAATCTTTGAATAAGAAGACGACTATTGTTTAGGACTAACATTAGATGAAAATTGTAATTGGGGAATACATAGTAATGAAAATCTATGTAGAAAAATAAACAGATTTGTATACGATCTAAGTGAACTGCGCAAAACAGCGAATGAAGAGGCTGCACTCAACGGCTACCACGGCTACGTAGCGTCTGTACTGCGGTACGGTTTACTCCTATGGGGTAACTCGTCACATATTCAAAGCCTTTCATAGCGCAAAAAAAAATGTTTGAGAGCAATAACGGGCGCCTCCATATGAGAGTCGTAGACCAATTTTTAAAAGTTAAAGATTTTAACACTAGCTTCTATTTATATTTTAGAAATAGCCATATTTGTTAGGAAAAATTCACACTTCCTCTCCACAGTAACCAAAACAATAGATTTACACCAAGTTAAAAAACCAATTTTGCAACAGCACCCTCCACTACAGAACCAGCACACCTTATGTCCATACAAATTTACAACCATATTCCAAAACTGATAAGAGAATTACCATTTCATTTCTACAAAAAAAAATCTAAAAATCATGGCTTCTCCAAAATATTTTTTACACAGTAAAAGATTTCTTTGAATTTAAGGGTAATTACAAATTAATTGGAATCTGCAGTAGGATGCCAACAAGGTGACCCTCTCGGACCAGTCATTTTCAGCTTGGCTATTCATCCAATTATTCAGAAACTAAATTCAAAATTTAATGTGTGGTATTTAGATGATGGAACGCTAGGAGGTGATGTAGACACCGTTTTGAAAGACTTAAAATTCCTCAAACAGCAATTTAAATCTATTGGCCTGGACCTTAACCCATCTAAATGTGAAATTTACCTTTCTGACATTACCGACAGACAATTGACCCTAGAGAAATTTAATGAAATAACCCCACAAATCAAAATTTTAGAAAAAAGTTCACTGCACCTCCTAGGTTCCCCAGTTTTAGAAGACAGTTTTTCTTTTTTTATCGACGAAAAAATCAAAAACTTCAACGACATTTCAGACAGACTCTCCAAAATTAATTTACATTCGGCATTCACCCTGATTAGATACTGTTGTTTTGGCCCAAATTTTATATATTTTCTACGTTCTTCCCCCTTATGGAAGCAGTCACACCTCTTGGACAAAATTGACCAAATTATTCGCAATACATTAACTTCCATTTTAAATGTGGCCTTGGACGACCGAGCGTGGTTGCAAGCCACACTACCCATTCGTTTTGGTGGCCTCGGTGTCCGTAAAATTACTAATATTAGCTTACCGGCGTTCCTGTCCTCTGTCCACAGCACTGAAAAGCTAACCAAGGAAATTTTAGCCCCCTCCCTGGTTGACTCTGAAGTGCCGTGCTTGACCGACGCAGTGAACGCCTGGAAAATGGCTTGCCCGGATACAGATCGTCCCGTGAACCCATCTTCCCAGAGACAGTGGGACGAGCCGCTCTGCAGGTTGGTACGGAATAATCTTATTAATACGTCCACCAATACTGCTGAGCGTGCCCGCCTGCTGGCTGTGGGTGAGTGGGAGTCGGGCCTCTGGCTTCAGGCGCTACCGTCACCCAACATAGGCACTATGCTGGGTGACACCACCTTCCGGCTCGCTACTTGTCTGCGTCTGGGCGCTCCTTGCGTAGCTCCGCATCGCTGCCAATGCGGTGAAGGTGTCGACTGCCTCGGACACCATGGTCTATCCTGCAGTAAAAGCGCAGGGCGGATAGCACGGCACGCAAGTATCAACGACATCATCCGTCGCGCTCTTGGCACCGTCGGGGTGCCCGCTGTTTTAGAACCTAATGGTTTGGCACGCGACGATGGGAAGAGACCAGACGGAATGACCATAATGCCTTGGAAGGTAGGTAGGCCTTTGGTGTGGGATGTCACGTGTGTCGACACCCTTGCGCCATCCCATCTTCCTAGCACGGCGGGCTGTGCTGGGGCGGCTGCTGCAGGTGCGGAAAACCTCAAACGGCGCAAGTACTCAAATCTTTTTGGGACTTATATGTTCGAGCCGTTTGGGGTTGAAACACTAGGGCCATGGGGTCCGAGTGCCCACTTAGTTTTTAGAGACATTGCCAAGCGGTTGGTCGACTCCTCACGTGACCAGAGGGCTGGTCTATTTTTTGGCCAAAGAATCAGCATTGCCATACAACGTGGTAATGCTGCCAGCCTTTTGGGTACTTTTCCTGTTGACAGCGATGCGGACGAATTTTTTGACGCCCTTTGATATTTTGCCCTCCCTTTTTTATAATTGTACATATAATTATTATTATTTTAAGTTTGTTAGTTTTTAAATGATGTAGATATTACCAATAAATAAATCCTATTACAAATTACATTTATTTAGTTAATACAAATGTTGTTGTTGTTGTATTTTTATACCTATTATTTTTTTTTAGTGTAGTGTAGTGTAGTGTATCTTTATGTCTATAGTGTAAGTTTTTGTATTGTTTATCAGAGTAAAAGTAGTATATAAGTTTTGTAGGTTTTATACCCATTGTACGTTAAATATTCGTATGCCGCTTTTAGCCGCGGATGTTTCCTAAGCATAACACTGATAACCAACTTTGTAACTACCATATCCTACGAATAAATGTCTTTGTCTTTGTTTTAATATTTCTGAAAGAGAGAACACTCAGAGAATTTGCGCACAGTTGCATTTTCTTTACCTGTAATTGATTCTTCATCCAAAATAATATTTCCTACTTTCCATGCACAATTATTCTGCATCATACTTTCGGCTGTAATAATCAAATTCTGCATCATAATTTCGGCTTAATGTGTTGTAACTTGAACCTACTTACACTAAACGATTCTAAAGTGGAGAGTGGTCGTTTTGGGGACGGTCTAATGTAATTTAGACGAAAAAAGTGCTGATTCCCAGCCTAATTTGATAAATGACTTTTGATTTTTTGTTCTAATAGCACATATTGAACACTAGAATTCAGCTTTGCATAATAATTTGATTAATATTACGTAAGATTTAGTTTTGTAAGTTTTGCCCTTCGTTTTAATCGTTCCCAACGTCATATCGTCAGTTTTCACCTTAAGTGCCCACTTGCCCCTCAAATATTTACCAGACTATATTAAAAGTCTGGAAGTAAGTAGGCACAGTTAGAGTTCACAAAAGATCTCTTTGATAGCGCCCCTACAGTATCTCCCCATATAAACATTAGTGAAAACTTTCCGAATAATTATAATGCGTTGCAGTGAGGGATCGACGTGAGAAGTGTACTCCAGAATAATGACGCTCGAAGAGGGCGCGGATGTCGAATGGTAGTAGCAATTCACTGGATAAGATATATGGTATTATTTTGTTTTACTGGTTTTGCATGTATTAAGTATCCAGACTTCTACCACCAGCTCTTATAACAGCATTATTATAATCTTACCTTGACTTGTCGTACCACGATGTCCTTAAAATAAGCTTATGATAGTGTTGAAACAATGTTATTTTCTTAGCGGTTTTGACATCACCTATAAAAGTTCATTAAGTTCGTACCACGACGTGACTTTTGACAACCAGCAATATTGTTTTTAAGTAAGCCATCTTAAAAAAGTTCCTCGAACTCGACGGAAACATTAATGTTTTGCTAATTTATATATTTTTTAACATTTTTGTGGCATATAAAGTAAGGAAATGTATTTATTTACGTAAACTTTTTTTTTTTTTGAGGTTGGGAAAATCATCAAATAACTCCTCCCGCTCTGGGCGGAGCGGGAGTGTGTGTCAGACTCTTACTGACTAAAACCCACCCGTATTCCTTCCTGTTGCCTGTGTTGCGGGGGCCTCGGTGACCCATAAGTACCTTCCCGCGACCCCGGCAGGCATCGGCCCTAGTGGACCCCTACTATATGTGCTGACGACATCTCTTTGAGGCGCGCGTGGAATACAACGCGCCGTCGACCCGGGCCTGGTCCTTACCGGACGGTGAGCTACCCATTGCTCACCGTCCGCAAGCCCGCGCCTACGGCGGCCGGAAATCCGCCCGGGATTCCCGACGCCCTGGGCGTCTCCTGCGGCGGCTAGGGGCGAGAGGGCGCGAAACTTGCCTTTCCCTCAACCGTCCCGCCTCCTCCTTCGCGAGCATTACTGCTTCGTAGAAAGAGGTGACGGCTGCCCATGCCCTCTCGCTCCGTACCATGGCCTGAACCAGGGCCGGACGCGAGAGGTCTCTGCCGCCGATCGCCTCCACGAGGACACGGCGGTGATTTACGTAAACTTGCCGAATGAATGATGAATTGTGTATCTAGAGATTTTAGTAATTCATTTGTTGTTTGATTCTGGATGGCGAAGGCATACAAAATATTTGAGTTTTTGGAAGCTACAACGGAAAATATTCTATAATTTAATATTCATATATTATACATAATTTAAATTGACAAAATTAATACTTATAGGTAGTTACTTTAGTCCAGCCTGCCCAATCTTTATGAGAACCAAATATTGATGGCGAAATACTTGGCCACCCAGTCGCACAAGATCACAAGCACTAACCGCCCCCGGACAGTACCTAATTAATTTTATTTTGAACAAATAAGTAAACAGATTGCTGAAAATACATAACATGATTAATATTATTTTATGGACTTGAATATCGATCTAAGTACAACAAAACGAATTGTAAAGTCGAATTATTTATTCACTGGAGTAATATAGACTTTTACACTTATTATTATTTTAGTTTACACTTATATAAATCGATTAAACTAAACAATCACCGTTACAATAAATATGACCAGTTTAATACACAAAGTGACAGCTAGCACATGTCAGATTACTCCGGTGAATTAATAATTCGACTTTATTAACCAGTTTGAGTAGAAAATATGGTTAGGTACCAAATAAAATAATTAACGGTTGACAATGTATAACCAGGAACCTGTTTTAAACGTCACAGTAAAAAGAAATCATATTAATGAAATAATATTTTTTTTCTAGCGGCGGCAGCGACTACAACACAAACTAAAACAAGCAGACGGGGTGGCCTCATAGCAGACCGAGAACACTTTAATAGCCTATACGGGACCTTGAATATTGGTTAGACGAAGAAGCACAACATTGAGAGAAATGAAAGAAAGGGGGCCTATACCAAAGTGGGACAGTAGGTAGGTACAAATAAATATTATAATAAAACTTTTCGTAACTTGTTGTGCATAGGCTGTATGCGTAAATATACCTTTGCCTACTGATGCGTGTGTTGCGCCTGCCGCATGCCGGCGCGCCGTTGCGCCCCCGTAAAGACTCCCACAAACTGTGGCGATATCGCGGGCGCGACATGCATCAGCCTGTTGCACCCGCGATATCACGCTAGTCTGCACGAGCCTTAATGTAATAAAATCAGGGTGTCTAACCTAACCTAACCGGCGATTTAGTCATGTGACTTATCCCGTAGTTAGAACCTATCGCGTGTAAAACCCAACATAACATAAACATTCGACAGAACATTTTTTAAATATTTAAAGATTTGACAGCTTTCTCCTAATGTTCTAAATACACCACCAACCAGAAAGAAACAATACACTTTCATACATTGACAACTGACGTTTTCATCCCAACCTCAAAGAAAGCCAAACTTTTTCCAAAACTACCGTCAAAATAAAGCGCCAACAATGTCCGCGTTCAGCCACACTAATCTGTGTTTATCGCATTTATCTAATGCAGAGCGGAACACGTCTAGCATATAGATTTTATTCCACGATCGTGACCGGAATCCAGTGAGGTGGTGTGAAGGGAAGCTCGAAGACACATTGTGTTTAGCAACCCTCCCGATGCGAAATGAATCGATATAGATGTAGTGGAGGTTTTTTCTGACATATTAAGTACAAATTATAAAACTAAGGGTACTGTATTTTTTTCTTGATGCTTGTTTTGTTCTTATATGAAGAAAGCAAGATCAAATGCCGTTTATTTCTTGAACAGAGCTTGAACACAGTATTGGAAGGGTTATCAGTTATTTTAAATATTGATTGTACCCGTATTTTTCAGGGACAGAAAAATCGTAGAATAATGAAATTGAGCCTGGTCCTCTGCCCATAAGGGCGTAACTACTAAGAGCTAAAGTAGTGCGGGGTGCCAGGGTCCGTAGTGTTTGGAAGCCACCTTGGTGTCCGTCTATTAAGTCAACAAGGCCCCGCCCTAGGGCCTACATCGGCGAAATTGTTTTAGAATAACTAATTTTCGTGATTGCTTCGCTCGCTCTTGCACCGTAGGATGTCTTAATTTGGCGACAAATAACTCATATTTAAGTATGAATGGTCGAAAGAAAATCAAGCATATCCGAAGATATTATCCGAAGGAAATAACAAAGGTTGACGTCATAAGTTTGAAAAGAAAATCGGAGATGGGTGATGGGGGCCCAATTTCCAGTTTGCATCAGGGCCTCTTATTTGAAGTTCCGCCACTGCATAAGGGCTTAGGGTTTAAATTCATAATTTTAAAGGTATCAAAATAATTTAAAAGCTAAAACCCAATTGATTCAACCACCTAAATGAAAATTAATCTTTAAAATTAAACGTCAACGTTAATCAATGTTTGTTGTAAAAATAATCGTAGTGAATGAACCGTAATCTACTAACTTAATTACGTTCATAAAAGTTATGCAAATTATCATAATTATTGTAAACCTGTCATTTCATAAATAAACCAATATCATATAACCAATTTATACAAATATTAAATTAAATTTATTTTAATTAAAACGCACGCGTGTGCTTACGCGTTATGAATAATTAAATTATTGTTTATTTTAAATGTAACAACCGGTCTTCACGCTCCTATAATTTTAACGGTAGGTAAGTAGAGACTAAAAAACAAAAACACCTGGCAAGTGCAAGTCGGACACGCCGCGCACTGAGTGTCTCGTACGTACCGAATTCGCCACGACGACATGAGTAGTTAGTAAGACGTTTTCTGTAAAAATTCTGACTGTCTAACAATTAGGCGCTGGCCAGACGACGGACAAATTTTCCGTGAATAATTTGGTATCTTATGGAAATCTAATGTGCACGTAGGATAAAATTCGGGATTTCCATACGATTCCAAATTGTCCATCGTCTGCTCAGCACTTTAAGGCTCCTGCATACTGAGACGATATCGCGGACGCGACAGGCAGCAATATGACTGTCGCGCCCGCGATATCACCCCAGTCTGTAAGAACCTTCACTGTTAAAATATTGTTGTAACTACCGACTATTCACTAACAAATATCAGATAAACTTTTACGTACAACACCAGAGATAACTTCAAAATTGGTAATATTTTGCTTACATTACCTCATTAAGCCTTAAATACCTAATAGTCATAATAATATACGTACATGAATAATAATTAAGATATAATGAAAATATTGCTCTATGTACTTTAGAACCTGGCACATTTTCGAGGTTATAGGTAATCCTGTTTAATTATAATCAACCAACACCTGAAACCACATCACTAATAGTAATTAATTTTAACAATTTGTTCAATTTGTGTAAATTCAGACCAATCGTGGTCTGATAATACCTATAAAATACATACCTTTTAATAGCATAATTAGCCTATAATGTTCCCACTGCTGGGACCAGTGCGGGTTGGTAGATGTCACATGTCTTCGAATGTTTAGTTCTAGGACATGCCGGTTTCCTCACCTTATTTTTTCACCGTTTTGAGAGCAGTGGTGATAATTTATACAAAGTAAAGCGCCTGTCTGGGTTCGAACCTACTACCTACAACTCGTAAGTCGGGGCAGTTTCTACTGGGCCACCACTGCTCACTTTTTAATAAGCTAACATAAATACTATAATAACTCTTTGTCTTTTTTATCTAGATGCCAACAATTAACATACGACTGCCTCGTTGGTCTTGTGTTCGTAAGCGCTACTGCTGAGCATGATGTCTTCGGTTCGATGCCCAGGTCGGGCAAAATGTTATTAGGTTTTTCTATCTGGAATTTCACAGTAGTCACCCGGAGTCTGGATTTGTGCCCGATCGATGGCAATAAGCTCGCCCCGTATTACTTTCATGGGACTTAAACATAACCGGTGAAATGTGGGTACAAGGCGTTATGTTATGTAAGTTGACATAAATACTAGAAATAACTCTTTGTTATTTTCATCTACGCTGGCAATTATACCTTCTTAAATCGGCCCAAGTGCGTGTCGGACCACACACAGTGAAGAGTTCTGTAGTTGGGAAGTTGGGATGAATTTATCCCAAAAACAAACTCAACATTGTAGTTGAAAAACATGTTCTCCCATACATATACGTATACGTCACGGTTAATTCTCCAACTGCAAATTTAAGTTAGTCGACTAATTCTCGTTAACTTGTATAGTCTACTTAGCTGTGATAATTTTCCTTGGAAACTTGACTCTAACGAAAATTGGCACTTTAAAGCTTACTATTACACAATCGGATTCTTGAATCGAAAATCGGTGTTCACAGACCCACAATATTTTTGAACAACCTATTCAACGATATCCCACACTATGGGAAAGACGAGTCAAAAATATCATCCCCACATTACGGGCAAGCAAGATACCCAAAATTTTTTTTTCCAGATTATATTTTACCTGTTTGTCGGCTTAAGACGCTGACAACACCTAAACCGCGGTCACTGTCAAATTCCATAGAAAAGAAAGAGAAGCGCAATGACACAACGCTTGTAATTTATTGCAAAATATGAAGTAATTATCTATTTACTCCAAATTGAGTTGAGTAATCGAAAATAAAAAACAACCAAGTTCTGCATTCAAATAAGACGTTCTTGTTATTAATTAAATACGTAACGTATGTTGATATTTAATACAGATATTTTGGATTAGATCTCAAAATAAGAGGTTAGTTTAACGTTAGTTTGTATCGAGATTTTGTTTTCAAAACGTGTTTTGGTAACAACCAGGTTCTGGGAAATATGTTCAAAATTAACATATATTTTTTCGCTACCAAAAACTATACAGATTTGGCAATTTTTTTTCTTAAGCGAAGCCTATTTTGGTCAATTGGGTCTTGTCAGCGCCTTAATTAATATGTATACCTATGCCAAATTACAGTTTTGTAGTACGAAGCATCTTTGAGTTACAGTGGAGACAGACAGACAGACGGACATGGCAAAACTTTAATGGTTCCTTGTTAACTACGGAACCCTCAAAACGAAATTAAAATTCGAATTAAATTAAAACAAAACTAACTTTTTACAACGTAAACTTTTTAACCGGTGCAACGAATGCAATAGCCAACTCCACAGTGTAAGAACCATAACACTAAAAATACGGGTACCTTTTACACAAAGATAACGACTTTTACGTATCTTTTATACAGTAATAACTGCCTTTCGAAAGAGTTGGAAGACCATTAACCCACGTACCCACGGGCGATTTTTTAACGCGGTATATTTTTATCGCGCACTGGTGTTTCAAGGCACTGCTTTTTTTTGTGTGGGAAATTATCAAATAACTTCTCCCGCTCTGGGTGGAGCGGGAGGGTGTGTCAGACTCTTACTGAGTAAAACCCACCCGTGTTCCTTCCGTTGGCTGTGTTGCCAGGGGCCTCGGTAACCCTTTCGTACTTTCCCGCGACCCCGGCAGGCATCGGCCCGAGTGGACCCCTACACTTGTACTGAAAAGGCGCGCGTGGAACACAACGTGCCGTTGACCCGGGCCTGGTCCTTATCGGACGGCGAGCTACCCATTGCTTACCGTCCGCAAGACCGCGCCTACGGTGGCCGGAAATCCGCCCGGGATTCCCGACGCCCAGGGCGTCTCCTGCGGCGGCTAGGGACGAGAGGGCGCGAAATTTGCCTTTCCCTCAACCGGCCCGCCACCTCCTTCGCCAGCATTACTGCTTTGCAGAAGAAGCTGACGGCTGCCCATGCCCTCTCACTCCGTACCATGGCCTGGACCAGGGCCTGACGCGAGAGATCTCCGCCGCCCATCAACGCACTGCTTGGGGCGATTTACGGGTGCGTCAGGCATATTGCTGCCTGTCGCGCCCGCAATATTGCGCTAGTCTGCACGAGTCTTTAGCGCCGAGAATTGAGAACCAAACCGTGTATGTTTTGTCACGCCAGGATGCACTCTGTTGGATTCTTAATGCACAACTCAACACCGAGAGTTGAATATCCAGTGCGCTATAAAAAATCGTCCGTGCGTACCAGGGCTTACCTTTCGTAATTAAGATGATAAAATATTGAATGCAACACTTACGAGTTTAACCTTTTGACCGCCACAGTCATGTATGCACAGAGCAAAATGTGCCCAGCACGCCACGAACACGACTACGTGACAGATTTTAAGGAATAATTCGTAGCTTGGCGCCGAGGGCACGTCTTTTTTGACGTAGCGGTCAATAGGTTAAAATATAAATTGTTATCATGGTTTTACTGTTGGGTTGTGCTAAAATTGATCTCTATTATGGATATTTGAAGTTAATCACTGTCATGAAAATTAAATGGTGTTAATCTAGCTTAATACATATAATCTAAGAATAATTTTGAGGAAAACTCACTTTTTATAAAAAGTTCTAAGTTTCTTAAATCCTTACGTACATATTACTATGTCAACTTTAGAATAAAACCTGTAATATATTTTATGCACATCTGTAAGTACTATATAAGAGAAAACATAACATCACGCCTTGTTTCCCCGAAGGGTTGGGCAGAGGTGTATCTGTAGTAGGTACCTACACCCACATTTCGCCAGTTATGTTTTAAGTCCCATGTAATAGGGGGCGAGCCTATTGCCATTTTTGCCGAAGTTTGGATTTGTGCCCGGTTGGGGCACAAATCCAGACTCCGGGCTGCTACTGAGAAATTCCTGATAGAATAACCCAATAATAACACTTTGCCCGACCCGGGAATCGAACCCAGGACCTCATGCTCAACAGTCTAGGCACGTTATAAGATATGACATACTCGTAATATAAGATGTCATTTTAGTTTTGTATTATGAAAAAGCATGTGTAGTGTGACAAAAATTGAAAAGAGTATGCTTAGATGGTTTGGTCATGTTGAGAGGATGAATGAAAGGCGACTGACAATAGGTATCTACAAACCTGAAGTGAGTGGAAACCCCGGGACCGGACGCCCCAGAAAGACATATAGTGACCCCATTGGTGATGTTCTTCAAAAAGGTCAGGTGCGTAGTACTCGCAACCGGCGTGCGTGTATGACCAGATGTATGAACGTAAACGAAGCAAAAGGAGTATGTAAGGAGCGTAGCAGGTGGCGTTCTATAGTTTCTGCCTACCCCCATGGGTAGAAGGCGTGACTCTATGTATGTGTATATATGTAGAAAAAGATCGCGTAGCAAAGATCGTGTGCAGTCTGCTTTTTTCGTCTCTTATGAATGTAATTACGTAAAAATATAGTCCTACCTACATCGTTATTTATAAAGTTAACATTGTAACATTATCTGTACATATTGATATTAAAGACAACATATAATTAAATATTGAGAAAATGTGTCACTAGAAAGATATGTACCTACTTACCTCGGGTAACGAAAAGTTTATTCAATTATGACTTTTGTAGTTTGTATTCATTCAAACAACAGGATTTGTTTCATAGAAATGCAAAAAAATGGATTTGTTGTCATAGACCCTGGACTGAATAGGAATGAT
Organism: Atethmia centrago; assembly: GCA_905333075.3. NCBI lineage: Eukaryota > Metazoa > Arthropoda > Insecta > Lepidoptera > Noctuidae > Atethmia > Atethmia centrago. Next base: position 10,775,655 of record HG995382.1, read on the forward strand.
AACATTTTTTTTTTAAATCTAAAACAAAATGTTTGCAAATAGTGCAAATAAAACTGCAAGACAAAGATGGTAATATCACAGAAGTGACGTCACGACTTTATAACTGCATACTAGCGCCATATATTGTCCTTACCGCGCGAGAAGGACGGGAATAATCCCTTCCAAAACCTTTTAAAGCGTGTAGCTTCTCCATATGTCCATAGACTTTACAGATTTTTTCGATTATCTCATTTTACCATGCCTTCTTTGAAATTATTTGTTTGACCATTTCTAATATTATTCATCATGCTTATTGACTAGCCAAAAATAATCTCCAAAACGTGCTTTCTCTTCGAAAATGCTTTCAAAATTTTCGGTCTTAGTTTGCTAAACCCACATAAGACCTGCATACGAGTAAGTAGGTAGATATCTTTTCTACGTGCATGAAAGGAGGTGCTGTGTAATGCTTTCTGAAACGAGCTAAACATCCTTTCAGGAAAAACTAGCGTAGAACCATGTAGAACGGTTAAAGGTGAAAAACCGTTTTCTAAAGATACGGGCATGAAGACCACACCCTATTAGATCTTCTTTAAGATTATATGAACAATAACACATTATTGTACAACCTAAATGGGAAAAAAACTATTTCCTCTGTGGGTAAAACAATATAATATAATTAGCCTATAATGTTCCCACTGCTGGGACACAGCCCTAGGACGGGCGACAGGTAAGTCCGTAATCCACCACACGGGTCCAGTGCGGGTTGGTAGATGTCACATGTCTTCGAATTTTTAGTTCTAGGACATGCCGGTTTCCTCACGATGTTTTCCTTCACTGTTTTGAGAGCAATGGTGATGAAATATTGGACACAAAGTAAAGCGCCTGTGAGGGTTCGAACCTACGACCTACGGAAAAACAATATAAACATATATTAGGAAGAAAAGCAGTAGCTGTCTGGCTAGAATTAAACATACTCTTTTCATTATTACCTATCTATTTATCTTCTTCTATCTTCTATGTTCTATATTATATGCATCTTCTTCCATATAAATAAAAATGTATGATTGTCCTCTATGTGTTGCTAAACCATTGATCTGATTGTGATGAAACTTTGATGGGGTCTTCTGCGGACGAGGGTTCCATCCAAGCCCAAAAAATCTATATAAATAAAAAAAAAGAATATTCGTATGTTTCAACCAAACCCTCTTTTACTTTATGTGCATTGCAACACCTGCCAGGTACAGCTAGTGAGAAATAAAAATAGATAGGTACAAAATCTACGAAGAATCGCAAGAAATCTCACTTAATTTTCCCATACTCTTTGTACAGTTCACTCCAAACTTTGTTACCGTATAGATCCCTAAAAGTGTTTTCAAATAACACGTCTCCGTGATCTATGTCACCGCACGTAAGTGGAGCGTCTCAGGCCGTGCGATTACCGTGCGGGGCACGTGGCATGTCCTGTCCATTTGCATGCTAATGCCGGCCGGCCGGAACTAGCCCGTCCTGCCGCCGCATTGTATTGTAAACACCGTGTGATTCACGTCAACACAACGACGAGATTTCATGTGATTAGAATTGTTTAGGTAAGGCCCTTATAGTTTGAAGCTTTCGCTTTTATTGTGATGGAAAGTGGGATGGAAAGTGTGACGTTTTTGTTTCGTTCAGTAATTCGTTTAATTTAATGTTTGTGTTTGTGGGTGATTTAATGCCACTGACACGTTTTCCTATAATTTGGTCTCATTAAGAGTGCAATTTAATGTAAAATCATTTTATGTTTTGAATGACAATTGAATGCATTGCAGCGGTCGTATTTGGAATTTTTCTACATTAGTTACATAACGTCCTACGTCATCAACTAACATAGTATAACTAGGTAGGTATGCTAATAACACTAAAGACTGATTTACACGTTGCGATTTAATTGCCTGTTGTAAATGTAGCAATAAAATATTTTGGCAACACTTTTGTGTCTATGTTAAGGTGACTCTATACTCTCTGCTCACTCTGTGTGTGTAATGGCGGACGCTTCTTTTCTTTTGTTAATCTGCACGTTGTTCTAAATACAGATCTAGAACCAAAATATGTGTCATCATTCCAAGACCAAATAACACCTGTGGCATTCCACAAGTTTAAGCATCAATAAAAGTTGCACGGCCTAAATAGTGTTTAGACGATGCAAGTCATAGCATGTTGCTTAAATTTTATTGTACGCCACATTCAAGACATTGGCATCGTTGAAATGGGACTTTAGTATATTTCGAGTAATATTTTCATATCACTAAGCTTGAACCGCACCTCTACATTATCGCGACACATGATAAATTGCTTCTGTGTATCCTTAAATCAAACATCTAAAAACAACTCTAAATAGTCGATGTCGGTTCAAAGGTGCACAGTCAATCGTGAAGTAAACTTGGACCGTAGTCCCCAATGTGCAGTGCTTTGAGGGACACCGTTGAATTTTGTATGAAATAGCTGATGCGACCGTACCGCCGGTAGATAGATGATATTTCGTACCTTAGGCGCCACCTCAACTGGCGAGAAAATCGCGGTGATATTATCGTCCTGCCACTTTATTCTATAACAACTCTATGAACGTGTCTCCACACGACGATATTATCGTGACGATGCGGCGAATAACATTGATGAGCAAAACGCCAACAACGCGCCGTGCATCCGCCGCGAGACACTGCCTACACGCAGCGCGCTCGCCGCGAGACACAACCTACCCGCAGCGAGCGCGCTCGCCGCTCGCCGCTAGACGCGACCTCCTGCCCTGCGTTACGAACCACTCGTTGCGAGTTGCGACGAATTGTGGGGTAGGGGACCCCACAATTCGTCGCAACTCGCAACGAGTGGTTGCGGTCACGCGGCGATCCGTCGCGAGTCATGACGATAATTATGCAGGCGGAAGAATAATAGTCTCGTGGAGATTACCCAACGATAGCATGGTGGACTCGTGGCGATATTCTCGCTCGTGAAGGTAGCGCCTTAGACTTCTTAGCACAGCATCAAATTTATATACGGTGTATTTTTACTACTCGATTTTATGTTCTAGTAAATGTCAATTTTGCTCTGCTGAATTGGTAAAAACACTAAAAACGGATTGGTTCCGTGATAATATTTGGAAAACGTAAGATAATTGGATTTAAGGTGATGTTGACACTGCAGAAGAATTTTCGCTCTACGCTGAGGTATAAATTCCGCAGCGTATCGTATTTCAGCGTCACTATGAACGTTACTGTTGATTAAACCGTTTACTCTCAAACCAAATAAAAAACCAAGACTTAGCGCTGCGAAAAATACAGTGAAGTCATGCCAAAACTACACCTCAATCTGTACATACACGCTCACATGCGCACATTTACAACCCATTTCAAACAAACTATACCTCACTAAGTGTACACATGTTTATGAAACCGGCCTCACGTCACTGTTGACAGCGCTATGTCTTGGTTTTTTATTTGGTCTTAGCCTTATAGTATTATCAACTTTATTTGGGATTCCGTTAAACAAAGATTTTATGCTAAAATGGTTATTTATAAGCCGTTTTGCGTGGATGTGACGCAAATTTCCCCTGCTTTGTTCTTTTTTGTATTTGTGTCCTTTCTTACCGCGTCATGTTTACCGCATAATCGTATTTTTAATTATTTTTACTAAGGAAAATAATTTTAGAACCATAATACCGTCCGTGGAAATTCCTGTATTTTAATGAGCGTTCGCGTTCTAATCCGTCTCAGTCTTTCAAAAACATCTCAAATTTTCCTACATTTAAGACAAGTTTTTGACATTGATTGTCGCTGAGATGAGATTGTGCCTAGATATTTTTGAAGTTTTTTAATAAAAACCAGACAAGTGCGAGTTGAACTCGCGTGGTGAGGGTTCCATACAATTAATATGTTATCTACCATATTTTTTATTCCAAAATAATTTATCCCAAGAACAAACCTAACATTGCAGTTGAAAAACATATTTTCTCTTACGGAATGTAAGGGAACACAACATTTCCAACTGCAAATGTAAGTTTGTACACACAATATTAAGAGATTTACCATGCTATTTTAACACCATAGACTTCTTATAGGTTTTCCTGTAATCTTTAAGTACAGAAATATTTTAAATACTTTTTTCAAAATTTTAGGCCCAGTAGTTTCGGAGATAAGGGAGGAATGATAAATTTTCATATATTTTCTTAATTATCTTTAACTATTTTTTTTTTTAAATATCTGTGACCCTCTCAATAAACTCTTTCATTTGATATTTTACGCGGTACAGTTTGCAAACTTTTTTTAATATTCTTATTTGCCCCCCAAAGGCGACCCTCGTAATCAAAATGCATTTATTTACGTTACACGTTCGTGTTTGGGTCACAGAAATTCATATGTGTACCAAATTTCAACTTAATTGGTCCAGTAGATTCGGAACAAATTGTCTGTGACAGACGGACAGACAGACAGACACACGAGTGATCCTACGAGTATAAGGGCTCCATTTTTTCCTTTTGAGGTACGGAACTCTAAAAACGTTCAAAAATATCGGGAATTGGCTTCCGTAATTATTCGGAAATACCCTTATAATGTGATTTATGTGTTTTAAAAGGTCTAGTAAACGATTGCTTATATCATAATTAATCTAAACCGAATGTTAGTATTCCCCGTAATTCAACCGCTGCCGTCTGTAAAGCCAATGTACACAAAGGTACCTTTGTAGGCCTACCAATTGGCCTCATGGTTGACTGCATTTGACGTCATGTTTAGATCGACTAAAGCCGTCGATAGCCTTTGAAATGGTCAACGAAATGCGGTTCATATTATTATGTTACCAACATTGAGGTATACTGAGACTCTGCTGTTGCCCGTGACTTCGTCTGTATGAAAAGTTCGCTCCCCCGTCTGATCAGTTGAGTTTAATAAAATCCTTTCTCAGTGAACCTGTACGCCCTTTAAGGACCATATCTTTCTTCAATGATTTTGGCTGTGGGTGTCTGCCAGTCAGTCATAGGTTTGTTAATTTGTTTTAGAAGTCAGAATGTATCTTCCTCCATATTTCCGCAACCAGTTTGTAGATTGTAGATATTTAATTTATAAAAACCGGACAAGTGCGTATCGGACCACGCACAATGAAAGGTTCCGTTGTTGGGATGAATCTATCCCAAAAACAAACTTAACATTGTAGTTGAAAAGCATGTTCTCCCATAGATACACGTCACGGTCAATTCTCCAACTGCAAATGAAAGTTGGTCGACTATTACTCGTTAACTTGTACAGCCTACTTAGCTGTAATAATTTTTCTTTCAACTTTATATACTCCTACTACGAATTTTTTAATTTAACCAAAACCAACCCTTTAGCTGGCAGGGGGGGGGGGGGTCTGACAGTCCTCGCGCACGTATGGGAGTGGCGCGAGGAGGCGAATCGCCGGGGCGTAAGCCCGCTGCCGCGAGAAATCGCGGCACAGAGGACCGAGCTCCAGCGGGATCTCATGGCGTCATGGAGAGTACGGTAGTCGCAACCCAGTGCTGGGCACGCCACAATTGCGGCGATAAGTCCCCTCTTTGAGGAGTGGCTAGAGAGGCGCCACGGCGTCCTCACCTTCCGCCTGACGCAGGTCCTCACCGGACACGGCAGCTTCGGGAGGTTCCTGTGTCGGATAAGGCGGGAGGAAACGCCCGGGTGTCACCACTATGTGGATCGCCCGGAGGACACGGTGGAGCATACGGTAGAGGTCTGCTCGGCTTGGGCAGAGCACCGCCGTGTCCTCGTGGAGGCGATCGGCGTCAGAGATCTCTCGCGTCGGGCCCTGGTTCAGGCCATGGTACGGAGCGAGAGGGTATGGGCAGCCGTCACCTCTTTCTGCGAAGCAGTAATGCTCGCGAAGGAGGAGGCGGGACGGTTGAGGGAAAGGCATGTTTCGCGTCCTCTCCCCCTAGCCGCCGCAGGAGACGCCCTGGGCGTCGGGAATCCCAGGCGGATTTCCGGCCACCGTAGGCGCGGGCTTGCGGACGGTGAGCAATGGTAGCTGACCGTCCGGTAAGGACCAGGCCCGGGTCGACGGCGCGTTGTATCCCTCGCGCGCCTCAAAGAGATGTCGTCAGCACAAAAGTAGGGGTCCACTAGGGCCGATGCCTGCCGGGGTCGCGGGAAGGTACTAATGGGTCACCAAGGCCCCTTATTTGATGGTTTCCCATCCAAAAAAAAAAGGGGGGGGGACACTTGACTCTAACAAAAATTTGGACTTTAGCTTAATATTACGCAAACGTATCCCTGAATAGAAAAGTGGCTTTAAGATGCCCGGAATATTTTTGAATGGCCTATCCAACGGCATATAAAATTGCATCACCTACAAATTTTCATTGAGACTCTACAAATATATTTTTTTAAAGAATTTATTTTACCACTTTGACGGCGTGATTAATATGTATTGCATAATCAGCCTATAATTTTCCCACTGCTGGAACACATGCCTCCTGTCTGTAAGAGGGAGTATTAATTAATATGTATACCGATACCAAATTACAGCTTTCTAGTCCTAAGAGTCTCTGAACTAAGCCAGGGACAGATAGACAGACAGACGACGGACATGGCGAAACTATAAGGGTTCATTGTTGAGCACGGTACCTAAAAAGCAGTTTTTGCACTGACATTCATCAGGTTGAGGACATGAGTAAAGTACCCATGTAAAAAATATGCAAAACAGACACACCAAAATCAAAATCAAAATCAAAAGTCATTTATTCAAACTAGGCTGAAAATCAGCACTTTTCGAACGTCAAAGTTACATAAGACAGTCCCCCAAAAATGCCCGCCCGTCACCACTTCCTAGTGCTTTAGCTGGGAAGAAGAAGTGGTGGAACAAACTCCCCAGCAGCACGTCTGTCTGTTTAGTTATATAAACTTGATTCTATACAAATCGTATGCAAAGTAATTAACATTACGATACACAAAACATTGGATTAAATTACACACTTGCCATACGTTAGCTAGCACGCGCCAGTATACCAACAAAACAATGAACAAACTGTACTCAAGCAGATAAAAATTTCAACATAAAAAAAAGGTAAATAGAACTTAATTTCTAAATAAAAGCCTCCAGGCATAAAGGGCGTGCCCGCTTACATAAGGCAATTGCTGTAGCTCGAAGTGAGAAATGATAAACTAGTAACCCCATCGAAGTAAAATAAGTAAACAATTACTAATAACAATTAAAACCATGATCAGCAAGACGACCAGTCACCACAAGCAGCACCCGTTCACGAGCATAACGCAAAGATCAGCCATCACCCCCCTCGCCATATTGGAGGGAAGGAGGCAACCCGACCCCCGACGCTACCGCAGGCAGTGACATCTAAGGGAGCATGACGAGCTTGCTGCCGGTTGCTCAGGCAAGAATAGTATAATCAATAGTCGAGGACGCTAGCTAACCACTTATTGCAATACAACTCATAAAACACACATTGTAATGAGTAGATTATGTCACTAATAAATTAAAATTTAACTAAATTAAATTACATTGACATACAGTCGAATAAAAAAATAATCAATTATATGAACTCATATAACCTGTCAGTAGGAAAGCTAATTCTGGAGAAAGAACATAAACATTGTCATGAGTTAATCACAGCGACCAACTATTCTTATCGATATTACCAACGATTATGCTCGACAATTCGACAATTTTTATGTCTAGCAATCGAATAATTCAAACATACGCAGCAATGGATTAGGAATTTCTTTCAGAATCCTTCGTTTGTGATAGCAAGTTTGTTACGCAAATGCAGTACCATTCAGCAGTTTATACGTGATTGAGTAATTATAAGCGTTCATAGAATAAATCGTATCCCACAGTTCACATTATAAATGCAAATTCAGAAATTAATACAAAACAATCAAAAATATTTATTCGTCCGGGCTCATTCAACCGTGCTGGCTGCAGCTGTCAAATAAATAGATACTGTCCGTGTATTTAACATTAAATCGAACATTAATTAATTAATGTTTTATTATTGACAGGCGGGATCCCGTTAAATCAACGGCGAGCATCACAGTTCAGTGTCCTATAATCTGAACCCTTCGTATGGATCCACGCGAGACACAATGGCTTTTTAATTGTTTCTGTAAATACGGCATTCAACCGGTTAAAGGGAGAATACATTAATGATTAGTGACTACATGTTTAGTCATATGCGTTTGCTCCCTCCTCATCACATGCCCATACCAAGTCGAACGATACCCTTTCAACTTTTCAGTCACTGGCGCCACTTTCAAACGTCATCAAAACATCCACACTCAAAAAAAAATGGAATTATTATTTTTACTCGTCCGGACTGGTAGAGAAAGTCATGACTTATGGTTGGAAGGAACTTATCTTGGCAAACCCCTCATAAAGGAAAGCACCATCGAGTGTCATTGACAAAATATATAATGCTGTGCCTTCAGAAGAATTGCAAATATCCTAACCTAACGTAAATGACTTTATGGTTATCCATTAGGAAACTAAATAGATTCGTTTTTTATTGTCTTCGATTAGGTAAACCGTATACTGATCTGTATTCAAATTCCTTAATGTTGAAACAACGAGTGTTCAACATCAACGGCCTATATCAGTCTACTACTGGACATATGCCTCTCCAATCGCACGCTAACACAACACTCGTCTACTCTCATCTAGCTGCTACCAGCCATCTTTATATTTTTGTTGATTCGCAAATAATTTCCCAAGTGGCGTGTACACAATAACATGAACAAACAAATCAGTTTTTGTTAGATTCGCTAGAGAGGCTGGATGAAAACCTTACATTAGTCATCCTAGAATTTTCATTGCATCATACTTACTATAATAATAGATTTTGTCATTGATCGTCAATTTTATATAACTCTATTTTTACATAAGTTCTTCGACCATAAATAATAAACAGATGTCAAAACAAAAGCTTAACTGCAATATGTTAACGATAATTAATTATCATATTTCACGGCTCGCAATTAATTTTATAATTGAATTTTATTAATTTTATATTTACATTACATACTTACTTACGTATAAACTTTAATAATAATAACCCTACCGCCCGCCGTACGTATCTCTACGTTAACGTCGTGGGGGGGCTTACGCGCTTCTGAACTCTAGGTCTGTACCGGTAGAGGTTACTTTGCCGAAACAGATCTAGGGTAAGGAGCCAGACCAAGAGACCCGCAGGGCAGCATATGGCAGGCTGTTGGGCAGTAGCGACCACATGGACCCTCTATCTCGGGTAAAGTCATGGACCTCCTCCCTGGCTTGCCTTTATTGGCCGGCTTGAGTGGAGATTCGCAAGAGCAAACCTGCTCGGAAGAAGAAAGTATTCCAGTAAGATGCTGCTAGGGATCTTGACCGTACTTCCGGGATTATCCTGATAGCCGTGGAATACCTCTCCACTCCTCAAGCAACTCAGGAAGTGTTGCCCCCTTATCACTACGTCACTATGTGCTAGCGAGCGTTTTCTGGGGCCCACGATTGAGTGTGCAAGTCACCCCCTGCCATTTTAACCTTGTATTACATAACATTGATCAGGCAGGGGACATAGGCCTTACATAGTTTTAGGTTACCAATCTACTATAGCCACGCAAACCCATAGCCCAATATGTTATGTTGCCATGTTCTCCATAAGTCCTGCAGCATCCGGGGATTGGGTGCATTTTCATGGTGCATACAGGGATAGTCGTCGGTTGGTGATTCAACACTTAACATGGTCTAAGAGGCCTCTTCGAGTTAGCTTCGGCCCTGCCTCGTACGTCCAAAGCTCAGGGACCCCAGGGTCCCAAGATATGTCAAAGATACAATAATAATAAACAAAACACCAAAAACATAACATCACACCTTGTTTCCCCGAAGGGTTGGGCAGAAGTATACCTGTAGTACACCCACATTTCGCCAGTTATGTTTAAGTCCCATGTCATAGGGGGCGAGCCTATTGCCACCAATCGGGCACAAATCCAGACTCCGGGCTGCTACTGAGAAAATCCATATAAAGAAAAACTGAATAACACTTTGCCCGACCTGGGAATCGAACCAGTAGCGCTTGTGACCACTAGACCAACGAGGCAGTCACAATAATAATAATAAAGCTTTTATTCGCTGACCAAATATACAGTACAGTTTTAACGTATACAGGGTGTGGCGTAAGTAGTGGTCCACCGTTCAGGATTCGATGAACCAGATAATTAACTATAACAATTAAAAATTTTAACCATTTTTACCCAAGGGTTACGAAAATATTTCCTTTTTGTCTTTTATTTACGAAATTTCTATCTTTTTTTACAAATTTGTTTGTAGTTTCAACAAAAACCATTATTTTTTCATTTTGATTTCTGTTAATTACTGCTGAATACTAGAGCTATCATAATAAATTATGATTTTTTATGTAAATTCAGCTCTTTTGAAGAAAAAGTTGGTTCTTCTCTAATTTTAACCCTAATTTTTAAAACACCTACAAGTTCAAGAGCGATTTTTGTAAAAAAACGTACTACATTGTCAGTGCCCATGCATTTAATAATATGCCTACTAAATACCGATTTCAAAATGATATCACTATAACAGATCCAATAATTTAACAAAAAGATATTCAATTTTAATTGAAGAAAAGAAGATTTTCATGATACTATACTATTACAAAACGTATAAAAACTCAAAAAACGGATACAATGTAACTTTTAACAATTCAAATGTGATTTGTGTTAAAGCACAAACATGTCAGGTAAAAAAACCCTGACCCTTTTTTTACCTGAGACATGTTTGTTTTGTTAACAAAAACCGGTTGAAGCTCTCGCAATCGAGTTACGCACAATATGAGTGATAAGGAAGAGATATGGTAGGGTATTGCTATCTCTTTCATTACTAACGTTGAAATCTTCAGAAATCTCGAAATGATTTAGTACGATCTCGTCACTCGTGTCGTGCGTCGTATGCGTTTCGTTTTTATTCGCCATTTTTTTACCCCTGCCTGCCCCCGGACTCTGTTTAATTTGCCTACTGATTGGACTTGTTGATTTGGTGATCTCTGCGATATTGGCTACGTGTACTGGTGACTTTGGCTTGCTCAACGATTTGGACAAACGTGCAGTGCAGTGACAATTAAAAAATGTCTCGGTACACACCGCGCGAATATGCTGACATGCATTTTATTTATGGCGAATGCAGAGGTGTCGGTAGAGAAGCAGCTCGACTTTATCGGGAGAGATATCCCGATCGAAGACATCCAGACCACCGAGTTTTTGGAAGAGTGCATAACGCATACACCGAGGGAAGGATACCTGGCACAGGCGTAGGCGGTGCAGGTGAAGGACGACCGCGACGACACAACGATGAAGCGGTAATGAATTTAGTTACAGAAGATCCTTCAACATCGGTCCGTGTCTTAAGTCGCAGAACTGGCATATCAACTAGATCTGTACATCGAATACTCAAAAGACATGAACTGTACCCATACCACTATCAAAGGGTACAGTCATTGCTACCAAGAGATTATCAATTGAGAGTAACATTTTGTAGAGTAATGCTACGCAGAATAAGAGAAGACCCGCAGTTTTTTAATAAAATACTATGGAGCGACGAGTCATCCTGCAAAAAAGATGGATATTTAAATCTACATAATTTGCATAACTGGCAGCTAGAAAACCCGCATCTCATAAGGCAAGACAGATCACAGTATCAATTTAAAATAAACCTTTGGACCGGAATCATTAACGGACAAATAATCGGTCCACACGAGCTGCCAAAAACATTAAATGCAGAAAGATATTTAAGTTTTTTGCAAATTGACTTGCCCTTGCTTCTAGAAGGTGTCGTTCCTGAAGTCCAAGAAGACATGTGGCTGCAGAACGGTGGCTGTCCCGCTCACTACGCTGTTAGAGTACGAGAGCACCTTGATACAGCGTATCCAAATAGGTGGATAGGGCGCTTAGGTCCAATATTGCGGCCACCACGCTCGCCAGATCTAAATCCCCTAGATTTCTTTTATTGGGGTTGCCTAAAAGAAAAAGTCTATAGCAAAGAAATCACTAGCATTGACCAATTGAGGACTAGAATCCAGGCAGCAGCTAGAGAAATCAGCGAAAGCGGGTTTGCTAGACGAATTAAACGGTCGTTTATTCGACGTTGCAGAGCGTGTATAGCTGCGAATGGTGGCCATTTAGAACATTTTGTTTAATTTTAATGATTGTAATCATGACAAAGATTAATAATAAATGATAAATAAAGTGATTTGTTTTTTTTTAATTCTTTGTTCAAATACCTAAAGTAACAAGTTAGGTCTAGATAACTCTGCAATAGTAGTTTTTTTTTATACAAATGGGCACTGGCACTGTAGTGTATTTTTTTGCAAATATCGTAAGTATTAACGCAGTAAAGTTTAAAAAAGAAGTTTAATGAAAATCTTCTTTTCTTCAATTAAAATTGAATATCTTGTTTAAGTTCTAACATTATACTTGCGTACATTGATGTTAACGTAGTTCACATATTTTATCATAGATGGCGTATATTTAATTAGTACCCAGGTCGAGTCATAGATGGCGTTGTGCCGTGACGTCATATTCTTATAAGTCGCTGTTAAGAGTTTCCGGGATTGCATGACCCCCCTGTGGTATGTCCGAATTTGTAAGTTCATGAAGATAGTTCAATAAAAGGAATTTATCAAGTAATACAGTGTATTATTTAGTGGTAAATTCAGTGCCGCGTGAACAGATCAAACATTGGTCCTTCGAGCCGGATAGTGACTGATGTCACAAAGTTAGGGTCGTCGGAGAAGGGCGCCGACACAGTAGTGGATCGCTGCTGATGGTGCCAAGGTGCTGGTGAGTTGTGCACCGAGGTGGAAACACCCAGTTCGAGAGGAGCGGCAGCGGAGCAGTTCGACGGCAGCGGAGCAGTTCAACGGCAGCGGAGCAGTTCGACGGCAGCGGAGCAGTTCAACGGCAGCGGAGCAGTTCGACGGCAGCGGAGCAGTTCAACGGCAGCGGAGCAGTTCAACGGCAGTGGAGCAGTTCAACGGCAGCAGAACAGTTCGAGTAGAGCAGCGATCAGAACATCATCTAGCAGCGGCACGGTGTGGGTGTAGGCCAGTGCGCGCGCAGTTCAGCGTGCGCGTTCAGTGGCGCCAGTGCGCGCGCTCAACAGCGCCAGTGTGCGCACGCTCCGCTGTGCGCGCTCAGCAGCGCCAGGTGTGCGCGCTCAGCAGCGCCAGGTGTGGGCGCTCAGCAGCGCCAGGTGTGCGCGCTTAGCAGCGCCAGTGTGCGCACTTAGCAGCGCCAATGCGCGCGCTCAGGAGTACCAGCGCGCATTCAGCAGCGCCAAGGTGAACGCAGTAAGCGTCAGGGCGTCAGAACAAGATCATCCAGCGCAGCGAGAGCTGCGCAGCGGCGGTGGTGTCAACAGTACGAGAGCAAGGCGAGCGACGGATCGAGACGTCGCGTCGCCAAAGCAGAACAGAGTGCGTGAGTGCAGTGAAAATTGTGAGTACTTTTTAATTAGCTTAAGATTTGTAATAGAACTTCCAAGACAACACTTAGCTATACTGTTTCTATATCATGGAGTCATTATTAAGGTTACAACTTGATGCTAAAAATACAATAGAGAAAGGGAAAACGAACTTTAAAAAATCTCCCAAGGAGAGAATAACTCCGGGATATATTGAAACCCGGTTAGAATCGTTAGAATTACAATGGGCAAAATTTTGTGATACCCATAGGAAAATAATTGAAAGGGCCTCGGTAGATGACCTAAAAGGTACATATTTTACGTCCGAGATATATGATAAAACTGAAGAGATCTATATTACATACAAATCGGAATTAAAGGATATTCAATTACTATTAGCACAGCCTGTAACAAAAGAACCGCAAGAACAAATAATATCTAGTAATGATAGTAAAATTTGTAATGTTAGATTACCCAAGATCAATATTCCGTCGTTTTCTGGAAAGTACGAAGAGTGGACTAGTTTCCGTGACTTGTTTAAATCACTCGTTCATTTCAATAAGACCTTAGATGATGTACAGAAATTGCACTATCTAAAGGGATGTTTAACGGGTGAAGCGGAACAGCTGCTCAGACAAATTCCCATAACTGCGGCTAACTACTCCGTATGTTGGGAACAATTAGAACATAGATATAATAATAAAAGACACTTAGCAAATTGTATATTGCAACGATTGTTTGAGCAAAAAAGAGTGAATACAGAGTCAGCTGTAACGTTAAAACATCTCTTGGATACAACCACTGACTGTATGAGTGCGTTAGGGAATATGGGCATTGATGTTGCCACCTGGGACATAATTGTAATTCACATTGTCTCAGCTAAGCTGGACCAAGAAACCCGCAAGCAGTGGGAGTTGAAGGTTGCCTCTGAAGAGACAAACGAGTTACCAACTTTAGGCCAGTTCAAAATGTTTCTTGAAAGTAGGTTTAGGGCCCTTGAGTTTATCGAGCCACAGAAGTCAACGGGACAGTGGCGTAGTCGTTCACGGATAGAAAGATCAGATCAGAAGGTCATGCTTGTCACAGATAGTAAAAATTCCACCCCCTCTGGACAGGAAAAAATAGGTTGTGAGAATTGTGGTCAAGGTCATAAACTATGTTTTTGTGAGCCCTTTATAAAGATGAATGTCTCTCAAAGAAGACAGTTTGTTCAAGGTAAAAAGATTTGTTTTAATTGTCTAGGCGGTAATCATTTAGTTTACCAATGCAAAAAATCAACTAATTGTAGAATCTGTAATAAGAAACATCATACGCTGTTGCACATGGATATTCATAGCTCTAATAGGCCAAGTTCTGGGTCAGCTGACACTGGTACCTCAGTTGACCCAACACCAATAGTATCCTGTGTTTCTACCAAGGAAACAATTAGCACGAGACAAGTATTATTGGCTACAGCATTGGTTCAGGCACAAACAGCTTCGCGGAATTATCGGGTAGTTAGAGCATTGTTAGATCAGGGGTCCCAGGCTTCGTTTGTCACTGAAGCTACAGTACAGTTTTTACGGTTAAAAAGAGTTCCGATTAGGGGTATCGTATCAGGGCTCGGTAGTAGTAAAACTACATTAGCAAATCACATGGTTACATTAATTTTGCGATCGATAATAGATCCTCAGTTCGAGTTCGAGGTAAGGGCATATGTGTTAAAAAATATAACTACGTACCTTCCTGAGAAACAAGTGCCGCCTCTTATGTGGTCTGAGTTAAAGCACATATCGTTAGCAGATCCTCAGTACAGTGAGCCTAATAAGATCGACATCTTGTTGGGCGCAGATATTTATAGCCAAATAATTAAACAAGGTTTAAAGAGAGCACCCACAGGATCGGTAGTAGCACAGTGTACAGGATTAGGTTGGATTCTATCTGGTACAACACAAGAGAATAACAATGCACATTCATTACCCGAAATTACTTCTTTGCACGCCCACGTAGAACAAAACGATCTCTTAAAGCAGTTCTGGGAGATTGAAGATCAATTGCCCCACACTAAAAGGTTATTTACAGAACAAGAGCAGAGATGTGAAGAGATGTTTACATCTACAACGATGAGGTCTACTGACGGTCGTTACATAGTGCGACTGCCATTCCAAGAGTCAAAACCGTCTTGTGTGGGTGGTAATATAAGAGAAATAGCAATGCGACGATTCACAGCCTTGGAAAGGAAGTTTGCAAGAGATCAAGACCTAAAAAAAGAATATACAAAGGTAATGGAAGAATATCTACAATTAAATCACATGAGGAGAGTACAGAAGCCAGACCGTAAGTTAAATGAAGCTGTATACTTACCACATCACGCGGTAATTAGAGAAGACAAGTCCACCACCAAGGTCCGCGTGGTGTTCGATGCTTCCTGTAAAAATAGCAAGGGTGTATCACTCAATGATACGCTGATGGTGGGCCCTACCTTACAGTCCGATTTGAGGCACATTGTACTTCGTTGGAGACTTCATCGCATAGCACTTACAGGAGATATAGTTAAGATGTACCGACAGGTGAGAGTGGCTGAAGAAGATGTGGCATATCAACGCATATTGTGGCGCAGCAGTCTCGAGGAAGAGATACAGGATTATGAGCTACTTACCGTGACCTTTGGTACTGCTTCCGCTCCGTACCTGGCAGTAAAGGCGTTGCATCAGGTTGCATTGGATCACCAAAAAGAGTTTCCAAAGGCATCTGAGATAGTTCCCACTAGTTATTATATGGATGATTTAATGACAGGATGTTCCACGGTAGAAGAGGGAAAGCAATTGTACCTAGAAATGAAAGAATTAGTAAGTAAAGCAGGATTTCAGTTACAAAAATGGAATAGCAACAACAAAGAATTACTTAAGGAAATAGAGTCATGTGAGAGTAAGGAAGAGAAAGAGCTAATGGTAGATCATACTAAAATATTGGGACTTACCTGGTGTCGAAGTACAGATGAGTTCAAGTATACAGTGCAGCTTCCGTCAAGATCTGAAAGGGTAACTAAACGCAATATTATTTCTGATATTGCGCGTCTGTTTGACCCCTTAGGCTGGATAGCGCCCAGTATAATACTGGCTAAAATACTTATTCAGAAACTGTGGTTATCGGGAATAGGTTGGGACGATGAGGTATCTGATACAATAAGACATGAGTGGGATACTTACCGTAACGATTTAATACAGCTTCATAAGGTTCGGGTTCCTAGATGGTTAGGAGTATCAACCAAGTCCCTAGTAGAATTGCACGGGTTTAGCGACGCGTCAAAAGCAGCCTATGCTGCAGTTGTCTATACTCGTTATGTAGATAGTTCAGGCAAAATTTATGTTACGCTTTTAGTAGCCAAGACAAAGGTCGCACCAATAAAAACTGTAAGCATTCCGCGACTGGAACTTTGTGCAGCATTGCTTTTGACTCGTTTATTATCGGATGTGGCTAAAGCAATTAATATTGAAAGGGATAAGGTCCATGCTTGGACAGACTCAACAGTAGTCCTAGCGTGGTTAAATAGTCACCCCAGTCGATGGAAGACTTTCGTAGGGAATCGAGTGTCAGAGATCTTAACAACACTTGAAGCAGATCAATGGTCGCACGTTTCATCAAAAGACAACCCGGCAGATCATGGGTCAAGAGGTGTATTACCCTCATTGCTATCCGAAAGGGATCAATGGTTTAGTGGACCACTATTTTTATATAATGCAACTATTAGATATAATAGACCAGTTAATTTAGATGTACACTTAGAAGAAAATACTAAATGTCATTTAGCTCTAAGCGAAGAAGATTAACCATGGGTTAAGTTCAGTTCGTTAAGGAAATTATTAAGAGTTGTAGCGTTATGTAGGATTTTCGTGCAAATTAAATGTAAGATTAGAAATGATAGGTCTAAGTATTTAAGTAGGTTAGAGTTAGATGAGGCGTTAAAATGTTGTATAAGACAGTGTCAAAAAATAGAGTTCAAAAACGAATATGATCAGTTAAAACAAGGGAAACCATTAATAGATAAATCAAGCAACCTTAAATCACTGTGTCCGATTCTAGATAAGGATGATATAATCCGCGTTGGTGGCAGATTGCAACAAGCCTTTCTGTCCGATCAACAAAAGCATCCTATAATACTTCCACATAATGCGCATCTTACAAAATTGTTAGTTGCTGATTCACATGAGCGTACATTGCATGGTGGTCCTCAAATGATGATCAACTTTATTAGATCAGCTTATTGGGTTATTAGATTGAAAAGTGCAGTAAAAGGTCACGTACGTAGGTGTGTAACGTGTGTTAAGGCCAAGGCTGAGACCTACAATCAGCTGATGGGATCACTTCCATCGGCACGTTGTACTCCAACTAGAGCATTTCTACATAGCGGAGTGGATTATGCAGGTCCAGTTCAAATTCGTACGGCCAAAGGTCGAGGTCATCGTTCACACAAAGGGTATATTTGTGTATTCGTGTGTATGGCTACTAGGGCCATACACTTAGAAGTAGTAAGCGATATGAGTACACCAGGTTTCATAGCAGCATTCCGTCGATTCGTAGCTAGACGTGGCCATTGCGCTCAATTATGGAGCGACAATGGAACAAATTTTGTCGGAGCTGCAAGAGAGCTCAGAGAGACACTTGCTATCCAGCAAGATAGTGCAGAGTATATAGAGGCACATGGAACAACGTGGCATTTTATACCTCCCCATGCCCCTAATTTCGGTGGACTATGGGAGGCAGCAGTGAAATCCACGAAGTTTCACTTGAAACGAGTGATAGGAAACACTACTCTGACATACGAAGAGATGAGTACTCTATTAATTCAGATAGAGGCTTGTCTAAATTCTAGACCTATGACCGTCATTAGTGGAGAAGATATTAATGAACCTATGCCATTGACCCCTGGTCACTTCTTAGTTGGGGAATCATTAATTAACGTTCCTAGTCCTGACTATTCAAATTCTAATGTTAGTTCGTTGTCTCGGTGGCAACACATACAAAAAATGTTACAAACCTTTTGGCAGCGTTGGTCCACGGAGTATTTGAGTGGTTTAGTTCATAGATACAAATGGTCTCTTCAAGTTCCAGAGCCTAAAATCGGGGATGTAGTGCTAATTAAAGAGTCAGACTTACCTCCTGCTTGTTGGTTGCTTGGTAGAATAGTAGAAAAACATTCTGGTTCGGATGGTGTAACGAGGGTGGTAACATTACGCACTAGTAAAGGTCTTATGAAGCGTCCGACGTCAAAGCTATGTTTTCTACCGGTAAACGATTAAAACATTTGTTTTTATTTACAAATTAAATCCTGGAATTCTAGTTTGGTTATTGTTATCGCAAGTTCTTGCCTAAAATGTTAAGCGTTAGGTTGTTTTAGTTTATATTCGTGTGTAAGGTTAAATATTAGATTATTAGAAATATAGTACATGGTTGTAACGTTTATTAAACATTTAAGTTCACTATATTGTAGGCAGCAGCTAGAGAAATCAGCGAAAGCGGGTTTGCCAGACGAATTAAACGGTCGTTTATTCGACGTTGCAGAGCGTGTATAGCTGCGAATGGTGGCCATTTAGAACATTTTGTTTAATTTTAATGATTGTAATCATGACAAAGATTAATAATAAATGATAAATAAAGTGATTTGTTTTTTTTTAATTCTTTGTTCAAATACCTAAAGTAACAAGTTAGGTCTAGATAACTCTGCAATAGTAGTTTTTTTTTATACAAATGGGCACTGACACTGTAGTGTATTTTTTTGCAAATATCGTAAGTATTAACGCAGTAAAGTTTAAAAAAGAAGTTTAATGAAAATCTTCTTTTCTTCAATTAAAATTGAATATCTTTTTGATATATAATAGGATCTGTTATAGTGATACCATTTTGAAATCGGTATTTAGTAGGCATATTATTAAATAAATGGGCACTGACAGTGTAGTACGTTTTTTTTTACAAAAATCGCCCTTGAACTTCGATGGTATGTAAAAATTAGGGTTAAAATTAGAGAAGAATCAACTTTTTCTACTCATATGGGTTTTCAAATCTTTGAGACATGTCATGAATGCAGAACTACAGAATAAAATCTATATCGCACTGGCCCAATCTGTAATCATATATTGTATCTCGGTATGGGGTGGAGCAGCTAAGTCGTATTTTATAGATCTAGAGAGGGCACAGCGATCCTTGATTAAGGTCATGTACTGTAAGCCCTACAGGTTCCCTACTGAAACTCTATACGCAAGCTCTAAGCTGCTCTCCGTTAGAAAACTCCACATACTACACACGGTACTAAGATATCACAAAATTCTACCCTTTAGCCATGCCAAACTTAAAAAAAGACGGTGTGATATAGTAGCCCCTACATACTCAGCACGTTCAATTTTTGCTAGTCGTCAAAATGTAACTCAAGCCCCACGCGTCTATAATAAAGTAAATCGCATACTTAACATTTACCCTATGCAGCTGTACGAGTGTAAGAAGACATTGACTGAATGGCTCTTCACACTTAATTATGATGCCATGGAAGACATTTTGGCGACTCTGGGTTGAACGTCATGCATACTGTCACACACATACACACACCACACACTTCCAACACACGTGCACACATACACAGACTTCCAACACACACACACACACACACACACCCACACACACACACACACACACAAACACACACACACACACACACACACAAACACACACACACACACGCGCGCGCGCCAACACACCTCCACACTCATTCACACATACACACGCCCACTCACACACGCACCCACTCTCACACCCACACCATAAACACGATTTTCATTTTTCTTTTATTCATTTTTCTTTTTATTGGTTTTATAAAAAATGTGTAACTTATACCTAATTAGCACAATGAAACAATTGTTATAAATCGAGGAAGAGCGAGGTTTATCCCATCACAAGTATCTTCGGATTACTTTCTGGGAAGCCCCGTCAACTTAGTTGTATAGATTTAAGATAATAAACACATTTTTTTTTTTTTTTTCTTCAAAAGAGCTAAATTTACATAAAAAATCATTATTTATCATGATAGCTCTAGTATATCAGTAGTAATTAGCAGAAATCAAAATGAAAAAATAATGGTTTTTGTTGAAACTACAAACAAATTTGTAATAAAAGGTAGAAATTTCGTAAATAAAAGACAGAAAGGAAATATTTTCGTAACCCTTGGGTAAAAATGGTTAAAATTTTTAATTGTTATAGTTAATTATCTGGTTTATCGAATCCTGAACGGTGGACCACTACTTACGCCACACCCTGTATAAATGTAATTTTAAATCTAGTTTAATAAAGAAAAAAATACTTAATTCGATTAGGTAAGTAAATACACATTCTTCAGCAACCGTTGGTTGTCCTTCGACATAGGCCTCCCCCAGTTTCTTCCACTCATGAGCTAATCTTCTCTATCCTTTTGGTAAGTCATCTTCCCATCGCTTGATTTGACTTCCCCTTTTGCCTTTTTCCATTCCTGGGAGACCATTCCAGTATGTCTTTCGTCCATGTTTCTCTGTTCGCTCTCATAATGTCTACCAGTCCAGTTCCATTTGAGTTGTTTTAGTTTTAGTAAAACATCGCTTACTTTTGTCCTTTTCCTTATTTTTGAGGTCGTCCACTTGTCACGTAGCCATATGTTAAGCATGCTTCGCTCCATACTGCGTTTTTGTTTGGTTTTGCTCGTAACAGGCCAAGTTTGACACCATAAGTGCGACATGGGAGAACACGTGCTATATACAGTTTGCTTTTCACCGACATTGGTATTGTTTCGTTTTAAACTATTTCTTTTAACGACCCGTCCAAGTGTTGCTTATCTTCTACGAATTTCTTTTGAATATCGGTCTTTTATTGATATTAGCTGTCCCAAACATATACATATAATCATCAACTTGTTCGATAACATACTGTCCTATTTCTATGTCTATGTTTTCCTTTATTGCATTCGTCATTACTTTAGTCTTCGCAGGGTTTATTGATAAACCTGTTTTTGTTATCTTATTGCTGTGTAGATTTCTGGTATCTCAGCGAATATCACAATATCGTCAGCGAATCTTAGGTGATTTAGGTTTGTTACATTCACATGTATCCAAAATCTTTGTGTCTATATTTCTGAATATATTTTCTAACACTGCCGTGAAAAGTTTTGGGGAAAGTGTGTCACCTTGCCTGACACCCCTCTGGATACTAAAGTCGTCTCCTTGTTGTTCAAGTTGGACCTTTGCTGTGCAGTTTTTGTATATTTCTTTTACGATTTTTATTTGTTTGCTTTGTTTTCTAGCGTCTTCAAGATAGAGCTTTTCAAGTTATAAGTCAGAGAATCGAAAGCCGTATTGTAATCGACGAATACTATGTAGTAGTGCGGGCCATATTCATTAAGTTTTTGATTATCCGATTCAACCAAGTAAATATGATCATTGTTAGAATGATCGTCGGAAACTCTGCTTGTTTTCTTGGTAGGTTTTCTTCTAGGTGTTTCATTATTCAGCCAAGTATTATTTTAGAAAACACTCTGTATAGATTGGACATAAGACATATAGTATAATCAGCCTATAATGTTAAAGCCTCCTCTTTGTGAGAGGGAGTGAGCCATAATGCACCACGCGGGCCCAATGCGAGTTGATAGATGTCACATGTCTTCGAATTTTTGGTTCTAGGACTGTAAAGAATGTATTCGTTATATTCTCGAATCTCTTCTCCTATTATTTTTACTTCACACAGATCAATGACATCCCATTTTATAAATCTTATAGCTCCTTTCCATTCTTCTTATCTGGTATCTCTCATTAGCGTTCTGACGTTTAACGTTGCAAGGTATATTTTATTCCTTATTTTTTGCCTTAAGGATGTATTTCTAGGGAGTGATGGTCTGACAACCCCACGGGGACCAGCCGGATTGGGGTTATTCTGCCTCTGCTTGCTAATATTTAGTTGCTACTTAGTTTGGTTTTGTTTTATATTAGAAAATGAGTTTGATGTAGGTCTCATCATATCGAATGCATTCTTCTTGTTTTTTATTGCTGAAGTATTGCTCACCAGCTTCTTTGTCTGGTTCTGATTTTCCGGCGAAGTTGATTGGTCCCTTTTTCTTTGTTTGGATTTCCTTCTTGAACTATCAATTGATCATATTTTGTGAACGCAACATTTACTTTCGCACGCTCTTATATAAGCTTAGGTTTCATTTCTCTTCGTTTTTGTAATACTTTCTTCGGAAAATCTTCGGTGACTTTTAGGCTCTTTTTCATTTTTAGTATCAGGTTTCTCTTCAAGTTGTTTGCAAAAACAAGACAAACAAGACAAAACAGGTCGTATTTTATTTTCTTTGTTGAGACCGATACGGTGCATCTTTGATACATCGCTTCATTCTAAGGTAATTTTTAGATCTGCTTTGATAACTAGCAATAGTACGTGCATATATTTAACTGGTAGATGGTAATGGACTAAAAGTTCAGAAAAAAACTAAAATTAAAAAAATTAAAATTTTAAAAGACCATTACCATCTACCGGGAAAAACCCAGTATTCATATGCCCGACCAAGAAATCGAACCCTGCAGGACCAGGCTCAGCAGTCGCGTTTGCGACAGCAAGATCAATGAGGCATTCAGATTTCAAAAAATATTATCTTAAATCGTCAGAAAATCCAATCGGAAGTTTCTAAATGCCATTTACACAGTGACATGAATTTAACGTATTGTTTCTAGGACTTGATAGTGTGACCTCTTTGCAACAATTAAGCACCTCATGTAGCCTAGGTGATCTATGGGATTTGAGAAAATCCAAGATTTGTGTGTTTAGAAAAAATCACAATATGCACTATCACGTCGCAAGAGATACGCTGAAACAAATCACCCTGTACAAGATCCCTATAAGCTCTGCATTGTATGGTGTCACAAATTACACTCCTAATCCATGGGAGCCGACCATGGCTTCTATCAAACACATTTTAAGCCTCCCCGGAGACCGCGCTGCTGCACGCAATGGTCTTACGTAGTCCGCTATAATAAATGACAATGATGTTTACTGTAATTATTGTGCGTGACTGGTCTGTTAGTGCACTTGTTTGGTCATGAATAAAATTAAGATTTTTATTATGTAGATACAAAATAAAAAATCTTAACCTTAATCTTAAACATCTTATTTTTATTAATTTACTGACAAATAACGCACAGCCTAATCCTCTAGGTTTAGAAGCATGAAATTTTACAGAGTTTCCTTCCTCAGGAAGAATAAAAAAATCGCATAAAGAGACTAAATAGGAGATGAATATTGGTCAGTTTGAAGATTTTTTTTAATATTTTATAAATGTGGAAGTTGGTACGTGGACATCAGTTTGTTTTTTGGAAACTCATCTCCTAGGGTTCCTAAGAAGATGAAAAACTACATCAGGAAAACGACTTGTCTCAAATATTAATACAATAATAATGCATTATCTGGTGCATTTGGACAACCTAACACTGTCTTGCTTCACCTTGAGACGGAGGTAAAGTGGTGACATTGACTTGTTAGGTTGGCAGCTATATACCAGGTTTTTAACTTAAAACCTCCACCTCCTTCTGCGAAGCAGTAATGCTCGCGGGCTTGCGGACGGTGAGCAATGGGTAGCTCACCGTCCGGTAAGGACCAAGCCCGGGTCAACAGCGCGTTGTATTCCACGCGCGCCTCAAATAGATGTCGTCAGCACAAGTATAGGGGTCCACTAGGGCCGATGCCTGCCGGGGTCGCGAGAAGGTACCTTCTAAAGGGTGACCGAGGCAACACAGGCAACAGGAAGGAATACGGGTGGGTTTTAGTCAGTAAGACTCTGACACACCCTCCCGCTCCGCCCAGAGCGGGAGAAGTTCTATGACGATTTCCAATCCAAAAAAAAAAATAAAGCCACTACGATGCTCGGTTAGTTAAGCATGATCATCATTTTTTATTTTATCAGCAAAAAGACGTCCATTGCTGGACCTAGGCCTTCCCAAGAATGGCTACAATGAATGGTCCTGCGCTCATAATAATCGTAGACAATTCAAATGAGATTAGTGAAAATATATTGATTAATGTTCTGATAAAATCTTCCTGTTTATAGTTACGAGATGAAACACACAATATAACTAACAAGAGAACCTTTCACAATAAGCTCCGTAGCTTCAGACAAGCAGTAAATATTCAGGAGTGACGTAATGCTCCTACAAGCCCCGATTTTAGTCTAACTAGTAACGAGACTGAGTCATACCGACCGTTCGTACTTCGAACACGAGCTGCGCAAGCCGTAAATGTTCAAAATACGACGTGCAGCCGGCCGATGTGCGGCCGTATGGAGTCGAGTGACGACCGTAACGGCCGAAATCGACATGTATGCAAGACACTTTATGCCTCGCCGACCGATACATTTCAGGATTGGACTGCAAATGCCTAGAATATGGAAATTACGTCTAGTTTAGTAGCGAGAAAGCTGTTTATGTGGAAAAGTTCCAGTTACGTGCTGGATGGATAAAATGAGTTCTTTTCTGATGATTTTGGTAAGAGGTTTTACGTAATAAGAAGATATATTGACGATTATAAAGAAAACTACGTGTTTTAGTCTTTGTATTTTCACTCAGTTTATTTAGAAATTGGTTATTGATTAGAATTGTACCTACATACATATATATCCTCGGCATCCACGCGACGTCTTGCGATTGTCGGTCTATCTAAGGCGAAAAACAAAAAACCTAGGCGAAGGGTTACTACATCTCAAACTTCACTCCCTAGCCATATTTTCCTTCACACAAGCATGCATTTTTCTTTGTTAAAGGATCCATCGGCGGCAGTATTCATTTCCATAAGGTGAGTCAAATTTGTAGAAAAAAAAACCGAGAGGATGAAATGCTACATAGTGTAGAGATTATTAGGTAAGCACTAGCGCCAACCTTACTTTGTCTAACAATGTATATACTCTGGTATGTGCTCTAACATTAAAACTTGTGGAATTCTATTTGTTCGCAGAGCCTCCACGTTTGGCTTGGTGCCACGGTTGAACTAGATTGCACCTGTTATTTACTTTATCTTAGTAATTAATTACTTCACTAACATTCGTGACTTCTCAATTTAGTGACCCGAAATTAGGGTATTTGTTTTTCGCCTTAGATAGACCGATAATCACAAGAAGTCGCGAGAATGGTATCTAGGTACAAAGTCCAATGGAATTAAGAGATCCATTTTAAGATCAATATTTCTAAATATATAGACCAATGCAATAAGTACTTTTTGGTAAGCAACACTCTTAAGCCATATATCGTTAAAAAATATTGTACTAATCAAGTGTTCATTTGTTAATGGAGCGTTGAAATGGTTAGATAATAAAAGTCGTTTTTATCTGTATAAACCTGTTGTTTTGCTTCAACTTTATCAGGTTATCAGCCTATAATTTTGTCTGCAAAACAAAAGGTCAGCTGCTGGTTTCGTCGAAAAATAATGTCGACTTCGGCGCAGAGCACGCGTGAGGTAAGGCTAGCAGGAAGGAAAATTACTTGATTTTGATATTTTGATAAATCAAGTAATTTTCCTTCACGGACAGGACGAGCAGGCAGTAAGCGTGACGATGAATGACAACTTTAGAACACGTAAAGCTTGCATATAAAGCATCAAATTAGAATTTATGGAAATTTGAATCTGTAATTCTGCTACGGGTTCAAGACCTACTAGATGTGGTAGAAGGGAGAAGTGTGAAGCCGGAGGCGGAAGCTGTTAAGGAAGCATGGGAGAAAATCTTTTTTCTCCCATGCGTCTTCGCAAGAGCCCAAACATGGCTTGTGACAAGAATGTTTGAAAATGCGATGATGCATATCATAACTTGTACTACGTCCGCGGAGATGTGGAGGAACAAAAATCTGAAACTAGCATTCATATCGTACAATAATGTTTCTTCCATTATAAGTACGAGAAAAACGCAGAAATTTCTATATTTTTGTCTAAAATGGAAGAATTAGAAACCAGTTAAAGCAGATGGGAGAAGATATTTCAGAAAAAATCATCACTACAAGGGTTTTGATGTCGCTTCCATAATTTTAAAAACATTTTGTGTCAAAATCATAATCAAAAATCGTTTATTCAAACAAGGCTGAGAATCACTTTTCGAACGTCAAAATTACATAAGACAGTCCCCCAAAAACGCTCGCCTTTCACTAGTTCCAAGTGTTTTAGCTGGGAAGAAGAAGTGGGACAACAAACTCCCCAGCAGCACAGCTGTCTGTTCAGTTATAAAAACTTGTTTCTACACAGTAGTACGCAAAATAATTTACATTACGCACCACAAAATATTAAAATAAGTTATTTGCCATATTTCAGCTAGCAAACGCCAATATACAACAAAAAAAAAACTATACTCAAGCAGAAATAAAATCGTAAATAGAACTTAAGGCGTGCCCACTTACATAAAGTTATAGCTGTAACTCAAAGTCACAAATGATAATCTAGCACCATCGAAGGAAAGTAAATTAACAGTTAATTACTAATAACAATAACAAAACCATAGTCAGCAAGACGACTAGTCACCACAAGCAGCACCTGTTCACGAGCATAACGCAAAGATCATCCATCACCCCTCTCGCCATATTTGAGAAAGGAGGCAACCCTACCCCCGACACTGCCGCAAGCAGTGACATCTGAAGGAGCGTGACGAACTTGCTGCCGGTTGCTCAGGTCTGTATAGTATGATCAATTGTCGAGGTCGCTAGCTAACCACTTATTGCACTACCACTCAAAAAAAAACAGTAATGAGTAGATTATATAAAAAAAATATATATATATATATTTGTACTCACATAACCAGTCAGTAGGTAACCTAATTCTGGAGAAAGCACATAAACATTGTTTGAGTTAATCATAGCGACCAACTTATTCTTATCGTTTAAGTACTCGTTGATAGAATACTCGTAGTATGCCTTCGAACAAAGGTTGGATTTTACTTTAGCTTTAAATGCTTTAAACGGCCAATCTAGCAAAGAAGAGGGAAGCTTGTTATTCAAAGTTATACCTAGCCCAACAAATGATTTATGAACCTTATGAAGCCGAAATGGAGCACGTAATTTGTCCTTATTTCTGGTGTTAATATTGTGAATATCACTGTTTTTTAGTGTACAAGCGTATATTTTGCCAAATATATTTGTTGTTCGCGAAGATGAATTGTGATGCCACCGTGAGAATACCAAAATCGTTAAAAAAATCTCTCAGATAAACTCTGGCACCAAGCTGGTAAATTGCTCGAACAGCTCGTTTTTGAAGCACAAATATATTTTGAATGTCAGCGGCTTTGCCCCACAGCAGAATACCGTAGGGCATAACACTATGATAATAAATAAAATAGGCTAATCGAGCTGTATCCACGTCAGTGTATTTGTCTTACTTTCCTGACGGCGTAGGCGGCCTAACTGAGCCTTCCCGCCAGGCTTGATATACGAGTATGTGGGCCCAGTAAAGTTTGGCATCTACTGTTATACCTAGAAAAACTGCCGAGTCTACAGTTTCAAGCACCTAATTTTTTTACATTCGGTACGTCGAACTTTATACATTTCGTTTTCTTGACATTGAGAACCAAGTTATTTGTCGTAAACCAATCCGCAACCATTGAGAGTGCACTGTTTACGTCTTCAAAATCCTGTCTATTCCTGTCTACTTTAAAAATAAGAGAAGTATCATCTGCAAACAATACAACATTACAAATACGCTTTATATTATGTAGAACGGTAAGTCATTGATATACACTAAGAATAAAAATGGATCCAGTATTGAGCCTTGAGGTACACATAACTGAACTGGTAGCCCGGAAGATTTCACATCATTAACAACTACACATCGGAACCTATTATGTAAATATGAATTTATTACTTTGAGAGCTGTCCACGTGGGAGTCGGCGCCCGATGATAAACAAACATACGATACGAACGTCGCTAGATTATTGATAGAAGCGGAACGATTGAAAGTAAGAGGGGACGTAGAAGTAATAAAAAAATATGAAAAGGTGAACCATAATAAGTGCTATTATTATTGCGGAAAATTTGGACATTACCAGGTACAGTGTCGTTTTAAAAGGTCAAAGGAAAATAACAAGATGAGTAATGCGTTTGAAGTATCAAACTTAGTGGATATGAAAAATCAAAGTGGCTGACTCAGAGGCGAGTGAGCATATGTGTCGTGATTGTTTGTTATTTTCATCATTTTCATATATCTTGCAAAAGTAAGTGATAGTTGGTAACAGCGCGGCGCTGTCAATTAAGGTGATAGGACAGATGGCGGTACAAGTCAATAATGGACGTGAGTGAATGGACACAACAATAGACAATGTGTTGTTCGTTCTCGAACTTAAGACAAATTTATTCACTATGAACCTCGTTGCTAACCGGGGATATGTCATGACGACAGATGACAGAACGTGTAAATTTTATAAAAAAGACATTATTTGTGATATCGCAAATCGAGTTGAGAGCTCTTAATATTTGGATTTTCGCTTCAAATGCAAGGTTGCAAGTGTTGCAAAAGTAGTAAAGAACGATCTAAACGAGAAGAATGAAAAATTAGCACATCAACATTTTTATCATGTGATGAAAGTGTTGGAGAAAAATAACATTGAAATAAATCAAACTTATTTTTCCCAGTTTGAAAGCTGCTTGGAAGGAAAGATACATCGGCTACCATTAAAAAAATATAAGCACCAGAACATGTGAAATAATACCTGCGGACCCATGCAGGAAGAATCGTTCGGCGGATCGAGGTATTTTGTCGTTCTGTCGTTCAGAATATTATCAGGATGATCACTCAAACTTTAGAACTGTGTATTTCGTCAAAGCCAGTCACGAAATCAATCCTTGCCTGGAGGATTTTCTAAATAATAGATAAAATAAAAAAAAAGCAGATGATATAACTGGAAACAAAGTCAAGACATTTAGAACTGACAACGAACTGGAATTCGTGAACAAAGAAGAAACAGAAATGTCGTCTAAACGAGGAATAATTCATCAAACAACTGTAACGTAGGGAAAATAGAAAACTTGCTGAAGCTGCAAGCACAATTTTACATGATAAAAACCTACTCAAGAAACTATAGGCAGAAACAGTAAATACTACTGCATTTGTTTAAAACGGAACCGGAAAAGGCAAAGAAGGAAAATCGTCAGCCGTATGAAATAAGGACCAATAAAAGCTTTGATATTCATCAACCACGGGCTTTCTCCAGTGTACGATAAAAGAAGAAAGTGTGACTTTCTTCTTTTATCCTTCGGGATGTAGATGACAGGGAGGATGAGAAAAAGTCGATGGTTGGAAATGGTGAAAATACAAATGGCTATACTACTCGAAGACAAAATATGTACATACAAAATGAGATATTGTTTTCTTAAACAAAGAGGGAAATGAATCTACATTTATGTTCGATTTGAATTACCAATCTACACAAGATGGCATGTCAATGATAGTAAATAAAGTAACTGAATGGGAAGGATTTCAAAATACTCATATTATTGACACATCTATGGGAGAAAGTGAGTCCCAAAATGATGATGATGGTCATCTTAGATGATCATCAAAGGCTGATGAAACATTGCAACTCCAAAGAAGGAGCAAACGAGTGAGGAAATAAAAAGCATTCTATGATTGTCTCAATATCGAAACTGTAGAAAGTGAGCCAGTGACGTATAATGAAGCTATGAAAAGGAGGGATACATGGCGGGTCATTAATCATCATCTGTCTAGCCTTTTCCCAACTACGTTGGGGTCGGCTTCCAATCTAACCGGATGCAGCTGTATTTTACAAGGAGCGACTGCCTATCTAACCTCCACAACCCAGTTACTAGGTAACACGATACCCTTTGGTAACACTGGTTGCCAGACTTTTGGGCGGGTCATTAATATTCGTTAAAAATTATATTAAATCGAAAGAACAAAAATACATCGTCGGACTGTCTGTTGAACACACCATTGAATTATCTTGTGTTGAGCTTGATAAGCATGTTATAGGACGCGTATACAGGTCTCAAAATTACCAGAATCTATCTATGTTAGAGTCTGTAATGAAAGATGTGCTAAAGAAACTTAGTCCTAGTAGTAAGTCAATAATCATATATGGTGATTTGGAGATCCTGCCGTTTTGCCGAAAAGATTTTGCCAAAATTTTACTACCCAAACAAATTTAAGCAACGTTTTTTTATACCAATGCAATGTTTGGAATGATTTTACTACGCACATTTTCATTTGGTAAAATTTTTACCTGGCAGAATATTATCAAGGATAATGTCATTTAGGCATTTGGTCATTAATCAAATGATTTATTACAGCAAACAATCTTTAGACAATAAACGTTAGAGAATGTGCTGTGTGAATGAGATGTGCTTGAATTTGTCTGAAACGAGTCAAATTTATGGTTACTGGAACTAGTTAGTGTAGGTTAATTATTTTAAATAATGGTTAGATCAGGTTAGGTTAAAACTGTGACCTCCTACGCACGAGCCGAGCGAGCGAAGCGAGCGGTGCCGCGGCAGCGGCCGGCGAGTGCCAGAAACGAATAGATTATATAGAAAAAAATATGGAAAAAAAAATTTTAGCAGGCTATCGAGAACCGAACTAGTTTGACGAGGTATACATTTTATTTTGCGTATAATGAATAAATGTAATAATAAATGAATTCCAACTGAAATATTTGACTACATAAAAATTGGTAAAGATACTAGTTGGTAAACAAGTTATTGTTTAAACGTTCACTTGCCAAACATTAGGTTTGCGTTACAATTTTTTGTGAAAAGATTATTTGCTAAGTAATAATTTGGCAAATTAAATTATGCGGAAAATTGTTTGGGATGTGATAATTTGGCAATTTCTTTTCGATGAAACAAGAGAGACCCGGTGATTTGAATATGAATTTATTAGAAAACAATATAATAATAACTTGAATACTGTTAGATTATTAAGTCTTTTTAGATCATTTGATTTGTCAAATGGTTTTATTGAACCAACCCAATTGACAGCTTCTTCTGCCACTTGTATAGATAATATTTTTTTGTAATTGTTATTACTTACAGAAATAAATTGTAAATAAGTTGCCAATTGATCACAGCGGACAAACAATATTTTTTTTCTCCTGTATGATTTTACAAAAAAATCAAATAAAGTTTAAGCTAATAACATGTAAAAATAAAATCTACTTATGTTTAAATAAAAACTACCTGACATTTGTCAGGTAGTTTTTATTTAAACATAAGTAGATTTTATTTAATAAATAATGAAACAGGTAGGAAAAAACAGCTTTATACTGAATTTAATTTCGAAACTGCACATGGAGCCATCACTTCAGATGCAGAAATAGCTCAGGAATTTGGAAACTTTTTTCCTAATATTCCAAACTACTGAAACTTTAAATTCCTTACCCACGCTTTCTGCTGCCTTACTTAGAAACAATGTAAAGATATGCGTTTTGGAGTTTAGGTTTCAGCATACAAACTCCCAGGCTGTTATAAAAGCTTTTAAATATCTTAAAATCAAATCAAATGAGTACATCTGGAGAACGTCTGTAAAAGTCCGTCGATTTATCATCGAAACCATTGCACCCTATTTAGCTTTCATATTTAATACCAGAGTGAACCAAGGAGTCTTTCCAGATCTCATGTAACACAGCAAAGTAGTTCCTTTGTTAAAATCCGGTGATAGTAAAGAACCAACAATTATAGGCATGTATAAATTCTGACAGTTCTCAGTAAGGTGTTTGAACAGTTGATGCTCAATCAAATATTACGTCACTTTAATAAAAAATCCATCATTCATGAACAACAGTACGGTTTTAACAAAGGGCGTTGTACCACTGACGCCGGTGTCACCCTAATAAAGAGCAATTTTATCACCTGGGAAGAAGCACAAGATGCCATTGGAATCTTTTGCGACCTCTCTAAGTCGTTCGATTGCGTAAACGATGAAACACTTCTGCTGAAACGAGCACTATGTAAGTAAAGTAAGTAAGTAAATCATTTATTTGCGTAAAACATGGTATACATTGATGTTAATATTATTACAGTAGCTCAACATGTTTCGC
Organism: Atethmia centrago; assembly: GCA_905333075.3. NCBI lineage: Eukaryota > Metazoa > Arthropoda > Insecta > Lepidoptera > Noctuidae > Atethmia > Atethmia centrago. Next base: position 10,808,138 of record HG995382.1, read on the forward strand.
TAAGACATAACATAGCATGCAAAAATTTATATTTTGACAAAAGGAATCAACATCTCACATCCATAAAATCTTTTAAACTGTAAAAATGACATTCAACAAGCCACTTGTGTAATTCTGTCTTAAATTTTCTCGAGTTCAATATTTTAAAGCGACTTGGTATTTTGTTATAAATACGTACGCACATTGCAAGGCAGTTTTTGTTGTATTTCGCAAGTCTTGGCAAATCACTTAATACCAGTTTATGAGGATTTCGTCTGTTTCTGGGATTTACATCATTTGCTGATTTAAATAAATGTTTGTTGTTAACTACAAATATACATACCTCATATATATACAGACATGGTAGAGGTAGCAGACCAAACCTCTTGAACATTGGTCTACATGAGTCATCAGGTTTAATACCACTTATTGCTCTGATGCACTTTTTTTGTGCGATAAATGCTCTATCCATATTGGTACCATTACCCCACATTACGAGACCATATCGCAGTAGCGACTCAACATAGGCGTAGTATGACATAATTGCAGTTTTTATGTTAGTTACGTTTTTAACTTGCTTCAGTGCGTATACAAATTTATTGATTCGAGTGCTTACATTATCTACATGTTCTTTCCAGTTAAAATCTTTGTCTATTATTACGCCTAGAAACCTTGTATGGGTTGCCTCTTCGATTTTATTAATGTTAAGTTTTATATTGTTTTTATTATTATTTGATTGATTAAATTGAATGTAAACGGATTTATCTAAATTTATTTTTAAGTTATTCATGTCAAGCCAAAGCAGTAATTTGTCTATTGTATTATTTATGTCAAACTCATGGTCAGTCTTGTTTTTCTTTTTATCTGATGTCACTATGATTGATATATCGTCGGCAAATAATATGCATTTATGATTGGTTATTTTTATGATGTCATTAATATATAAAAGAAACAATATAGGACCAAGCACGCTTCCTTGCGGAACGCCACATTTATTTTGCTTATATTCTGATGAGTATGGTATCATATCTCTATTACTGTTAATTTTACTAATAATGACACGTTGCTGTCTATTGCCTAAATAGGATGATATCCATTCAAGTGCAGGTCCTCTAATCCCAATAGTCTCTAGTTTATCCAACAATATGCTGTGCGACACAAAATCGAAGGCTTTTGATAAATCAAAAAAAAAGTCCCGTAGTCAGATGATTATTATTAATGTTTGAAAGTACTGCCTTCATAAGAGAGTAAATAGCTAATGATGTGGATTTATTTTTTTGAAATCCATACTGTTCAGTACTTATTATTTGGAATTTATTGCAAAATTCTATTAGCCTTTTATACATACATTTCTCATAAATTTTTGAAAAAATAGGTATCAATGTAATTGGACGGTAATTACTAATATCACTTTTATCTCCTTTTTTAAATAACGGCTTAATAATTGATTTTTTTAACCTATCGGGAAATGTTCCTGCTGCAAAAGACATGTTTATTAAATGGGTTAAAATACTAGTCAATTCATTACAGCAAGGTTTTATGATTTTAGTACTAATTTCGTCATAGCCCTCTGATCTAGTGTTGGATAGGGAAATTATTTCAAGGCGCACTTCGTTTTCTGACATTGGTTTAAGAAACATTGAGTTGACATATCTATTTTGCCTATAATTTTGAACAGCTGGATCTTGCGGTAACGTTTGCGTCAAATTCACGTAATAGTTATTGAATGTAGAAGCTATTTCTACAGGGTCTGTAACTACAATACCATTTAATTTTATTGCATCTATATTATCTTTAGGGGTGGTATTTTTATTTATTTCATTTTTGATGACAGTCCAAGTGGCTTTACATTTGTTATCTTGTGTTTCTATATATTTTATGTTCGCATTCTTTTTTGAGCTGTAAATACATTTTTAAGCATAGAGGAATATTTTTTATATATTAATTTATTAGAATTATTTTTATTTTTATAAAATTCATAGCGTAATTTTCGCTTAGTTTTGCAGCTTTGTCTAAGACCTTTACTTATCCACTTTTGCGTGTTTTTAGCGGTACTGTTGACCCTGACTCTTACCTTAGGAAAACAGAGATTGTAAAAGAGGCACCACAGATCATGAAAATCATTAAAGGCAGAATTTGAATCTGTGTTTATATATATATCAGACCAGCAAAGACTTTGTAAGCATTCCCGGAATTTTCGGATATTATCTAGGTTGTAATCTCTTTTATAAACGTAGTGTATTGATGCTTTTTGTGGTACATTTTGAGAAGGAAAGCTAAGCATTTGTGCTGTATCATGATCTGAGAGATGTAACGGTAGTACGGTTGCAGTAGCATTGGAAATATTGCTCAAAATATGATCAATACAAGCCAATTTACGTGTAGGAACATTTATCAGCATTTTCAAATTATAATTATTGCATAAGTCTTGTAACTGATTTGTAATGTTACCTTTTTTTAGTGTATTTATATTCAAATCACCAGCTATAACTATATTAACTTTAGACTTGTATTTATTTATTAAATCGTGCAAAAGTTTGTGTAATTTTAATAAAAACTGTGTTGGATCAGATTTAGGAGTGTGATAAACACATATAATAACTAATTTACCACACATTAATCCTATTCCACAGGCTTCAAACGTATTTTGAGTGGCGTAGTTTTTAACTATTGACAATTCTTTATAATTTAGCTCTTTTTTTACTAATATACAAGTGCCACCCCTTTGTTGTTCTCTACAGAAGTTAGTAGCCATTACATAATTATTTATTTTTACATAATAGTCCAAACCTTTTTTATAAAAGTTTCAGATAGGCATATTACATCTGGGTCATTATTATCGTCCTTTAGTTCTTGAATGGTTAGTTCTAGTAGTTCTTGTTTGGATAGAACACTGGCGATATTTTGATGTAATATTTTAAAATAGTGCGGTTTGTTGGTGGCTTTAGGTACGAAAAAATGAGTCGCTCTTATTTATAACAGGAAAATAGTACGGTATAATTCCTTTCCTAACCTTCGTATTGGGTTCCGTAAAGTTATTGCTTTTAGAATGCTTAACAGTTTCAATGCGACTTTGTTTCTTAAAGTAGTAGGGAATTGTCCCTTTTTTTGTTTCATGTATACCAATGCTCAATTTGAAACTTGATTTGCCACTTGCTATTCTCTTTCGAATTTCAGTAGGGTTCAAATATTTATCATTATAGTCATTACAATCTATAACAAAATTAATTGACTTACACATATCAGACAATTCGGTGCTTATTTGTTTTACAAAGTGACATTTTTTATACTTACTACATACATTTTTTATAGAATTGTTTAGTTTATTGACATTGAAGAATACATTTTTTACGACATTTAATACAATTACAGTATTACAACTAAATATATCCAATATATTTTTCAATTGAGACAAGATAATATTTATGCTACGGTCATTTTCACCTAAACAGATTAGGAATACAGCTATTGATTTACTAAGATCATATCTGAAAGATAGAAAGGTTAACATTCAAATAAACGGCATGAACTCATTGGGGTCTGAAATTACAACGGGCGTTCTTCAAGGTTAAATATTCGGTCCATTCCTCTTTTTAGTTTAACGAGCTTCCATAAGAATAATATCAAAATGTAACCGCGAAGAAACACAGTTGTGCGATTAGTCGAGTTGCTCGTCTGGGTCACTGCTAGGCATTTGACTGGTTGAATCATCCTGATGTGATTTGGAAGCCCGTTGCCGGTTGTAATTGCAATAAAAAACCTAAATAGCATAAGGAAAATGTAAAGAAGTGAAGGGTTGATGTGCGTTTAAATGTTGATAAGTGCATCATTTTGTTTCAACTTAGTTTTTCCTGTTTGGTACAAATTTTAAGTAACACTAACTCATATTATATACAGCATGTTTTTTTGTTTACTTTAAGCTTTAGCACAATAAGTACATAAAAATCAAAAATTCGTTTTATTATATACTTATTCCGATTTGTAATGTATTTTTTAAGTTTCAAATGCGCAACCAGGCACAAATCCAGACTCGGTCGCACCAGGCGGCGGCCGAATTAGCGCGGCCCAAAAGGTCATGGCCATCCGAATGGTCCGGGGATACCGCACGGTCTCCTGTAAGGCAGCGAGCCTCCTTGCCGGATTGCCGCCATGGGATCTGGAGGTAAAAGTCCTCGCGCACGTATGGGAGTGGCGCGAGGAGGCGAAACGCCGGGGCATAAGTCCGCTGCCGCGAGAAATCGCGGCACAGCAGACGGAGCTCCGGCGGGATCTCATGGCATCATGGAGTGTACGGTTGTCGCAACCCAGTGCGTGGCACGCCACAATTGCGGCGATAAGTCCCCTCTTTGAGGAGTGGCTAGAGAGGCGCCACGGCGTCCTCACCTTCCGCCTGACGCAGGTCCTCACCGGACACGGCAGCTTCGGGAGGTTCCTGTGTCGGATAAGGCGGGAGGAAACGCCCGGGTGTCACCACTGTGTGGATCGCCCGGAGGACACGGTGGAGCATACGGTGGAGGTCTGCCCGGCTTGGGCAGAGCACCGCCGTGTCCTTGTGGAGGCAATCGGTGGCAGAGACCTCTCGCGTCCGGCCCTGGTACAGGCCATGGTACGGAGCGAGAGGGCATGGGCAGCCGTCACTTTCTTCTGCGAAGCAGTAATGCTCGCAAAGGAGGAAGCGGGACGGTTGAGGGAAAGGCATGTTTCGCGCCCTCTTGCCCCTAGCCGCCGCAGGAGACGCCCTGGGCGTCGGGAATCCCTGGCGGATTTCCGGCCACCGTAGGCGCGGGCTTGCGGATGGTGAGCAATGGGTAGCTCACCGTCCGGTAAGGACCAGGCCCAGGTCGACGGCGCGTTGTATTCCACGCGCGCCTCAAAGAGATGTCATCAGCACAAAGGTAGGGGTCCACTAGGGCCGATGCCTGCCGGGGTCGCGGGAAGGTACTTATGGGTCACCGAGGCCCCCGCAACACAGGCAACAGGAAGGAATACGGGTGGGTTTTAGTCAGTAAGAGTCTGACACACCCTCCCGCTCCGCCCAGAGCGAGAGAAGTTATTTGATGATTTCCCACCCTCAAAAAAAAAAAGACATAATTTAATGGATATTTTCACACCTGTTTATGTAGCATATGGTTTCAAGAACTTTTGTTATATGTATCACCTAATGTACCCATATTCCAGCAAATAAATGATTTGATTCGGTTTGTATAATAAATTAATATTTAATTTAGATTTAGCACAATAATCACGATAATTTCGACATTGTACCCGTGCGAAGCAAGCGGTCGCTAGTAAATAATAAGCTTGACTTATTTTTAGAAATACCACATTACTGAACTTTTCTTGGGATAAATAAAAGAAGTAGGAGCATAATCCTAATTAACACAAGTGTATTAATTAGGATTATGCTCCCACTTCTAGAAAGTTTTAAGCAATACCTACAATTTTTAAGCGACAATAACTTTTAGATTATCCCAAGAAAAGTTCAGTAATGTGGTATTTCTCCTATCGGGAGACTGGTTGTTTGTAGACTCTATGATCAGACGACAAGCTTAGATGCAATCTTTCAGCCACAACACGCTGACTTAGTCCAGAATCCAGCAATGCTGGTGGCATTGCTGGATTCTGGACTTAGTCAGCGTGTGCTTGCGCGGCTTCTGCGGGCGAAGTATCCATATGTTTTAGAAAAAAAAAACTTTTTCAGACGTCCCAAAGTCACAGTACACACACAGTATACAGAACACAGAGCAAAAAGTTTTAAGGTAAGCGCAATTTTTAGTTATCAAAGGTGAAATGTACTCCAACTCTAAATACAAATTTGTCTCAAAACAGTGAATCATTTCATTTATAGGATAAACAAATGAAATTCTAATTTTGAATTTAGAATTTTTACTTATCACTGTAATGGCCAAACTACCAGCAATACAATCATGTGATTTTTTTATGTAATGAAAACTCTTTTGTGTTAAATTAGGACAGAAACCATAAAAACGGAAGTGTTTCGATTTTTCTGATGAGAAGTGTATTATAAATGCGATAGTGAGTTTGTTTGTTTGTTTGTTACGCTTTCACGCTAAAACGGCTGAACGGATTTGGTTGAAATTTGTCACATGCGTAAACCATAACCTGAATTAGGACATAGAATACTTTTTATCCCGATATTCCCACGGGATCGAGACTTATGCGGGTGAAGCCGTAGGATTCAGCTAGTATAAAATACAATAATAATTTATCTAATAAACTTTGCATATTCATGAAAATTTGGCTTACTTTAATTAATTACTTGGTAACAACAATTTATTTCCGCAAATTAACATATAATTTTGTAGTATATATACAAATAAAATAAACCAAGTATATACAATAAGAAAAAAAAATAAAAACATGAACTAAATAGAAATACGAAGTTTAGAAGCTCCTAAAATAAAAAAGACGCAACCTGTTTGGCCGTCGAAGCACTATATATTGGTCCGAATCTTGAAAATAATCATCAGTGGTTTTCCTTACAACACAATAGAAGGAGCTAGTGTAATTATTTTACTTTAGAATTAATAATTATTAAAAATGTTGAAGTCACAATGTATGTTCTTGTGTTTGTGCTACTTCGTCGTTGGCTCTTATAGCTCTGACAATTTGGGTAAGGAATACTTTGCTTTTTTTAAACACCATGCTTTCTCAGTGGCCAGAATAACTTTCAATTAAGAGTTTTAAAAATAGTTGAATTTCCTTATACATTTAAAATCACAGTGTAGCAAGTTGACCCTTATTTTCTGGCGTTGTTTGTACCTACCAGCGGTTTCTCCCACAAATTAAATAAAATTGACACAATATCTTGTATTTTTAGGGTTCCGTACATCAAAAGGATAACCGGAACCCTTAAAGGATCTCTCGAGTGTCCGTCTGTCTCCCTGTCCGTCGATAACAGTCAATTTGCTCCGAATCAACTGCACCGATTAAGTTGAAATTTGGTACACATATGAATTTCTGTGACCCAAATACGGACTTGTACCGTAAATTAATTAAAAAAATTATTAATAAAGTTTTGCAAACTATACCGTGTGCCATATCAAATGAAAGGGCTTGTAAAGATTACAGATATATTATTTTTATAATTTTAAAATAAATACTTTTAAAATGATTTAAGAAAAAAGATGTAAATTTACCGTCCTGCTGAGCCAAAAAAATTTAAAAAATACTCAAGCTAGTTCTTTACTTAAAGATAACAGGAAAACCTGTGAGAAGTCTATACTTATAATAACATGGTAAATCTCTCAATATTGTGCTTACAAACTTACATTTGCAGTTGGAATGAATGAAGGAACATGTTTCTTGAACTATAATGTTAAGTTTGCTCTTAGGATAAATTCATCCCAACTACGGAACCCTCCATTGTACGAGTCTGACACGCACTTGGCCGGTGTTTTTGTTTATGGACAACTCGTCCATGTCACCATTTCTCGCCAGACGGATAGAAGTTTCGCCCTAAGATATACTTAGATATCTTAGCTTTACTAAAACCCAACTTTAACCTTAGATCTAAGACTAATAAAATTAACTACAGTGAAACCTGGTTAATTGGGATCTCAAGGGACCAAGACATATGTACCAATTATTGAGGGTTTCCAATAATACAGTTTTCCAATTAAGGCGCTGACAAGACCCAATTGACCAAAATAGGCTTCGCTTAAGAAATAAAATTGCCAAATCTGTATAGTTTGTGGTAGCGGAAAAAATATATGTTAATTTTGAACATATTTCCCAGAACTTGGTTGTTACCAAAACACGTTTTGAAAACAAAATCCAGATACAAACTAACGTTAAACTAACCTCTTACTTTGAGTTCTAATCCAAAATATCTGTATCAAATATCAACATACGTTACATATTTAATTAATAACAAGAACGTCTTATTTGAATGCAGAACTTGGTTGTTTTTTATTTTCGATTACTCAACTCAGTTTTGAGTAAATAGATAATAACTTCATATTTTGCAATAAATTACAGGCGTTGTGTCATCGCGCTTCTCTTTCTTTTCTATGGAATTTGACAGTGACCGCGGTTTAGGTGTTGTCAGCGTCTTAAGCAGGTTTAAAATTATAGTTGTCTCATTTACAGAGGCCCCCCGCATACAGAGGTCGAAATGTGCCGTTATTCCATTTTTAGAAGTGGAAATGTTATTAATGCGTATTTTTGGTGTTATGAATTTAATGTAGGTATGAATTTACATATGAATGTACGTACATATGTATGTACATAACGTATCCATACCTGAGATAGTACTGACAAACAAAGCATGCGCGAAAGACGACCCGAAATGTATGTAAATAAACATGTCAAAACGTGTTAAAACCTGATTAATTTGTCTCACTTATAGAGGTAATTGAGCTACAGAGTCTCAATTATAGAGGTAAACATCGAAAAAGTCTTAGAATTCAAATCTAATTTAACCAGGTTCAAAAAGTCCCATTAACAGACGTAATTTAATGAAAAAGAACCGGGGCCTCATTGCAACTCTCAATAATAGAGGTTTCTCACTTATCCAAGTCCCACTTAACCAGGTTTCACCTGTATATTTATGCGTGAGAACCAGGTCCATATGAAAAGGGAGTGAGCGATAACGTAACAGTTAACAGGGGGGAATGGAAGAAGAATACGTGTACCTGTAAAAAATGTTTATTTCTAACACCTCCTCATTTCCTCATTTCCTTTTTTGCAGCACCCTTCATTGACAAATGCGAATGGAGCGACAAGGCCTGTCTGGTGGCATCCACCACAAAAGCTATACCGCACTTTTCCAAAGGCTTGCCTGAACTAGGAGTAGAACCTATGGATCCCTTGAAAATGGACAAAGTCACTTTAAAAGAGGGCGGATTGAGAGTCGATTTTGCAAATATGGATGTGACCGGCATCAGCAAGTGCAACGTATTAAACGTAGAGTAAGTCCCTTTTTACCGACTACAAAAAAAGAAGGTTCAGTTCAATACGTATGTATGTAATATTATTGGAGCTGCAATATATCCATATGATAATCTATTAGCGCTTCCAAACAAATATACAATTTATCAATCATCATTTATTGTTGTCATAGCAACGAATATTGTTCTTTATTAACAGCTAAATATGATCATATTTAGCAGGTCCCAATGTATTTGGGGTCGGCGTAACAAGTATTTCCTTTCATACTTCTACAGGTACAGCGGAATATACCTACCTATGTACATAATTTATAAACCAATATTCTTAAAATAATAATGATGTGAAACATGTTCATAAAGGGCGTGAATGAATCATAGGAATCCGCATGGCCCTAGTGTGGCCCCAAACGGCTCAAGCATAATTATAACTCCCAATAAAGTTATTATATTTGTGCAGTTTGAGGTTTTCTGCATAGCCTGTCGTGGTAGGAAGCACAGCCCGATTCAAACTTTATGGCGGCTCGGAACATGAGGAGAGTCGCTGCGCAGTAACGAATTCATGTGTCAGTCAGCGGGGGTGAGGGGTGGGGTACTGCGCAGCGAGTAGCGCACTTCCGAGCCGCCATTATGTTTGACGCGTACTATACCTGTGTTCATGCATAATACCAAAATCCCTAGGTTTCCATAACAAATATTTTAAAATGCAAGCAAAGAATTTATCATTTGCTAAAATATGTGGTTGGAATCTACTGAAATCGAAATATTATTACCAATTCCGAACAAATTTATTTTATGATTTGCTTATGTGAAACTGCCACAGTTTTAACCCTCCTTACATCAATGGTTTCAACACATCTATTGTCTACATAAACACTTATTCTTTTAAATTTTACATCCTTAACTAAGTTTCTTTCTATACATACAGGCGTGACATTAACAATAACAACTTAAGATTAGAGGCCGAGTGTCCAATTAACGTAGTCGGCGACTACGAGTGTGAGGGAAACCTTTTGTCAGTACCAATCGAAGGAAAGGGCCCATTCCGTGTGACTTGTGGTAAGTATTCAAGCATTTACTAAAGTAATGGGAAATGGAAGACCTTTTACAATAGGTAAAAGGCAAAAAAAAACTGATATTTTAAGTAGAACTTCAAACATAACTGGCGAAATGTGGGTGCACTATAAGTACAGCTCTGCCTATACCCTTCGAGTATAACAGGCGTTATGTTATATGTTGTTGAAGTAGCAAGTATGAATACATAGTTGCTACTAGAATTAAAGTTAATTAAACTACTAATAGAATTAAAGTTAGTTTCTGACTAATAAGTCAGAAAACAACTTTAATTCTGATTGTTAAATCGATCAATTCAATTATCGACTGATGAATTTAAAGTATTAAAGTTATGCATAACACACACACAACATTACATGTTGCCTGTCTTAATTCATTATTTTTAAACCAACGGAATTCCTTTCAAAATCCGATGGGAAGTTTGGGCTTGTATTCTAAAACCATGGTCAAGTATTAAATTAGATAAATATGATAAGTATGAAGTTTAAAATTGAATCCAAAGCCTATCTCAAAGATACTCTTCAATAAATTCAAAAGTTTCTCCCCGAAGATTAAAATCGATGTTAACCTAAGAATTAAAAAAAAGGTATATATTAGAATAATTATTCATTACTAGTGGTCGCACACTGGTCGAAATACGACCCCCTCTACTTAAAAACTGTATACATAATCTGTGAGAGGGGGCCGTAATCCACCACGCGGGCCCAGTGCGGGTTGGTAGATGTCACATGTCTCCGATTTTTTGGTTCTAGGACATGCCGGTTTCGTCACGATGTTTTCCTTCACCGTTTTGAAAACAGTGGTGATGAAATAGTTTACACAAAGTAAAGCGCCTGTCCGGGTTCGGACCTACGATCTACAACTCGTATATCGTGGCCATTACCAATGGGCCACCACTGATGCGCCTTATTTTACAGAAATTACAGAAATTAAAACCCTTAGCCAATCTGTATAGTACTTACTAATTCCATGAGTATACTAATTCCAGGCTATTAAAAAGTATGTACTTACTTAGCACATGCTCAAGCTGTCACTTCCTGTCTACACACTCCCGTCCCTTATCACGATATCATTCCCAGAGAAATTGAGAGGAAAGAAGTTACTTATAATACATAAAAAATACAACTAAAGTACATTTTTACAATTAAATTACAGATATTATCTACATCGCAGTTGACGTTGCGGTAACAACAGAAGTTGGTAAAGATGGTGTAAAATACTGGAAGATTGGTAAAGCTACTCATTCATACGAAGCTAAAAAACAGGCTAAGTTCAATTTCGAGAACTTGTTTAATGGAGATCAGGAAAAGGGTAAGACTTTGAACACAACTAAATCAAGTGGCCTCATTGGTCTACATAATCAGCCTATAATGTTCCCACTGCTGGGACACAGGCCTCCTCTCTGTGAGAGGGAGTGGGCCGTAATCTACCACGCGGGCCCAGTGCGGGAGAAAAATTCGAAGACATGTGAATGTCTTCGAATTTTTGGTTCTAGGATAAGCCAGTTTCCTTACGATGTTTTCCTTCACCGTTTTGAGAGCAGTGGTGATGAAATAATTTACACAAAGTAAAGCGCCTGTCTGGGTTCCAACCTACGACCTACAACTCATTAGTCGCGGCCGTTACCACTGAGCCACCACTGCTCTTTGGTCACCTCATTGGTCTAGTGTTTGCAAACGCAAATTCACAAATAACCTGCATTCTGAAGGAGGTTTATAAGTCCACTGCACCATATGTAAAAAAAAAAACATCTTGGCAATGACGCAATGAATAACGATGTATTGTCAAAATGACAGAGGTTATGATTGTGAGTGTGCTTCGCAGTTAGGCTACTGTATTTGATCCACGAATTCCATTTTCATTAATAAGTTTGGATTGCTCGGTAAATGACAATAGACTCGACCCTTACTTCGAAATGGTAGTGTACAGTCAAATACCTTAGCCTACGGAGAACACAGGTATGATTTTATCTTACTTCTGGGTTTACTTTAACTGCTTTATAAACCAAATCTTTTCTTTTTACAGCTCAACCCGTCTTGAATATATTCAACGAAAATTGGAAAGATATTATGCACTCAGTTGCCAAACCCATCGTGGATGAGATCGCCGACAAAATTATTAATTTATTCCGAATCTTTTGCTCTAAAGTGCCTGCCGATCAACTTGAAAAATAGACAATAATATGAACACTTAAACATAGTTGCCTTTGCTTTGCTTTATTTTAAAGTTTAAAAAATAGTGTCATAAGAATGTTTGTTTTTTAATACAGAATTAAGTTTTTCCACTTTGTCACTAAACCAGTTGCCTCGATTTTTTTTTTGTATTACTTTAATTAAAACATGAATTTTAAAGTGTTTGTTTATTTTCTCTTTTGGGTTAGGCACGTGAAAAATATCACTCTTTCTTTTTAAACTTATCATTCTTCTAATTTCATTTTAAAAACTTTGCCTACTTACGAATTCTTCGTTCTAAACAGAATCAGCTAAAAGAAAATATTTAACTAGGTCCCAAAAAAACATTAATTACTGAACATTCAAAACTGCGCCACGTGTTTATTAATTAAGATTCGAATGAATAATAAAACGGACAACTAAACGAGCTGGGAGTATTAATTAAACAATTCTATAAGTAGCCAGTAATAAAATGTAGTATTTATTTTTACGGTAAACACAGTAGGCGGTGGAGTCGACATTAAAAGCATCATTAATATTTTTATCGTCAAATATATTTACGGTAATTTGATTAAGCCGTTCATTCGTATGTAAAGGTAATTAACAAGCATACAACTCAAGCGCATGCCTGCTTGTGTTATGTTATTAAACTTTTGGTTTCAGAAGCAATAAATAAATAAATAAAACGGTTTACTTCGACACATCCATCATCCATTCGTCCTGACTTAATTAGTTTTCTTTATTTCTAGACGCTTTTTAATGTTTTTATTTAGACGCTGCATTTTTGAACGATGATCAATCTATAGGATATATAACAGCGCAGGATAACCTTTACCAGAAGTGGTCAACGTATTAGTGGTTTAGCAGCTTCAATATCATCAGGATTGTGCCGGAATATAGCAGTTCGTCGTGGACGTGGTACGACAGCGGTTCCCCTGACACAAAGACTATAATAACTCATCTGAGCAACCATCGATATGACGCTCTGCTAGAGTGACTGTCACCAGCCAATGTCACTCTTATCCGACCTTTTCGGTGATTCCAGTAATATCGTAACAAAACTAGATGGCGCCACTTGCTGCGCCGTCACATATAATAAAATCGTAGCGAAGTCAAAACCGTACATTGAATATTATTGAAAAAAAAGTAATTGCTAGAAGATCTGGAAACGATTCTAATGGCGAAACTATAGTTTTAGAATGTTTGCCTGAATGTACCTATGTTCGAGCACCACGCAAATACTACCGGATAGATTTTGATAAATTTTGAATAGATATTTCCTATAAGTCTGGTCAGCTAACCAAAGCCTATAAGGGCTTTAAATTATGACGCTATTTGCTATGGCGATGAACAATATTGCATTATGTTCGTATTCTTCTATAGTATACCGCAAATTGTAAAAAGTCGAGCCAAACGGTTAGAATATTGAAAATAGTTACACATTTAACCTTTTAAATCAGGGATCCCCAAACTATTTTGGTCAAGTGACCCCTTTTCCAAAATGAACTGTTACCTCAGACCCCCATGGCCAAATTACCTACTTTTAAGATCAACCCCCTTATTCATAATGGTCCGCTAACTTAAAACAGCTGCTACAGACAATGATATTTAAAACTATAGATACGTTGTCCGCACTCTAAAATGACAACATGAAATGAAGCCAATTGGCCACATCGCGCTTAGTTACGCACCAACCTGTCGCGCGACACTACGTTTGTTTTGACTATTACTTACCCTGTGACGTAACTGAAGATGTATATTTATCTCCCTCTAGCAACAGGCATCCCGCCGTACGGTGTCGTATTTTCTTTCCCTTTCTTCACGCGTATAAGTAGCTATCTAGTATTTTCGCCGTTTTTAAGCGCCGCGATGTTGGTTCATGAAGTGTCTATATATAATACGTCATTGGCTACAGAGTGTTATTTTTCATTCTGACTTAGGTCAATAGAAGAAGACAGAGTGAGAATTAGCAATGCTTTAAGTTAGCAGACTATTATGAATAAGGGGGCCTATCTTTAGTTTATTCCTATTGATAAAAAATACTTAGGTACTAAGGTACCAATTGGAAAACTTTGCACTTGGTTAAGTGAGTAAAGTTGACTTCATTTTCTCATCAAAATTTAACAAAATAAAAATACATACAATTCAGTAAATATCAAGTTTAATTTATAATGATTATTACAAATTAGGTACTTAAAGAAACTTAAGTAGGTAGGAAATTATATTTAAAAAAGTATTAATTCTCAAAGAGAAAATAAAACATTCAGTGTGATGGATGAACCTGGTGACTATCTACCAATCTAGCTACATCCGGTTCAATATTGGTGAGTTGCAGCCTTAAATCTCCACGTTCGTTGATTTTCAAGCGGTTTCTTTGTTTCGTCAAAATGTTTGTTACCACACTGAAGCTTTTTTCAACTAGGTATGATGATGGAAAAGCGATAAGTTATTTTTCAGCAATGCTCCACGATGTAGGATACTGTGTTTCAATGTTGCGTTGCAACCAGAACTTCTGATAGCCTTGCTTGAACTTCTGCTTAAGCTCTTCGTCTGTGCTGATGGTAATCAACTCTTCTTGCATTATCACATTGGCTTCTTCTATGGCTGTGGTATTGTACGGATTTATTATCCATTAAGGAATTTGTAAATTTAAACGATCCTCAAACCTCTCCGTAAAATCCTTGTGTAATGCGTCCAAGTGAGTGACATATAATAAAATGTCATCATCTTGAAGCATTTCTAGTATTTTTGACAAATGCAGAAACTGCGAATATTCTTTTCTGCCTAAATTTTGTTTATAAAGGATTAGTTTACCCACGAAGGCCGATATTATTGATTTTGTTTTAATCAAGTTAAGATCGTAACTCTGTAGCTGCAAATTAACTTTGTTGAACATTTCAAAAATATCAGTCAAGTAATAAATATCTGTTTTACAATTGTTCAGATTTTCTTTCAAATTCGGATTCGGTTCTTTTTCTTCTAAAAACTCCAACACAGATTCAAAAATGGCTGAAAATCTTTCTAAGCAAGAGCCTCTTGATAGCCAGCGAACCTCAGTGTGCAGAAGTAATCGAGTAAAGACTTCGTCGTTTTCCTCACATAGCTGAGCAAATAACCGAGAGTTCAAAGAATTGCTTCGAATCTTGTTGATAGCATTTATTACATATTGTAAAGACTTATGCAATCTAGGACTCAGATTTTTTGCTACTAAATGCTGCCTGTGAATCACGCAGTGAATGACCAGTACATCGGGCAGTTGTCGCTTTAAGTGAGCTATAAAACCACGATGACGACCAACCATAGACGGTGCACCATCAGTCGCAACAGAAACAATGTTCTTCCATGGAATAGCTTTGTCAGTAAAAAAATGTTCCACGGCCTGAAAAATCGATTCTCCTCTGGTATCAGTCTCTAAATATGTAGCAAAAAGCAGTTCTTGGCACATATTTTCATCTTTGATATATCGAACATATCCTAACAACAGAGCTTCATTGTCGGGTAATGTAGACTCGTCCAACTGGTGAGAGAATCTGTTGGTCTGTAAGAACTTGTTTTCCACATCGCGTCCCATCTCGTCTATGCGTCTCTGAACGGTGTTATTGCTCAAAGGTATTCTCTTTAAAATATCATGTGCGGGTTTGTGCAATACATTGTTAAGGACCTCCGCAATGGCTGGTAAGATAATCTGCTCTCCAATTGTGTGGGGTTTCCCCGACTTCGCTATTAGTAAAGATATAGGACGCTCGTAAACCATCATCGCCTTTAATAGATGATGACGCAAACATCGATCTTATGGATGGCCTTTTGTCTAGTTTTTCTTTAAGTGCTTGAAAAAATGACAAGGGCTTACTTTTTTTGTCAGCATGTACTCTTGATAAGTGGTCACCCAGTTTTGAAGGCTCCATGGCATCGTTACTGAATACTTTTTCACATATGAGACACATCGGCAAGTGCTGATTTAATGGAGATGCAATAAATCCGAACTTCAACTAGTCCAAACTGTAATAGCTGCATTTTTTTTTCGTGTCCGCCATCATAAAACTCTCAGTACTCCTGCAAATAAAAAAAAAAATAAGAAACTACCTAAATAAAAACCACAATGTATGCCCCACTGTATGGCAATGCTGATGCGCTGTGCCGAATAAACTGTTTGGTACTTACCCTGTTAATTTTTCATAAACTGCAGATATTTTATGGTTACGCTATTAACTCGCGTAGGGAGCTCAGTATTTTGTAAATTCTTTTTCAGTCACTTTACTTCACTTATTAGCTATGTAATAACTTTGTAATCTCTTGAAATAAATGAGTACTTACGAGTATATGAGTTATTATCGTTCAAGCTCCAACGAATTTCAAAACGCAAATGAACTTTCAACCTAAGTGCAAGCTCGTTAAATAGTAAAATATCAGGAACATGTTTGGACTTGCAACTTGATCATGAATTCGTTCGTGTTAAATCGCGTTGCGTCAAATAGAGAGCAAGTCAAAACGCGCCTGAAAAACGTACGCTCGAACTCATTATCTTGCACAAACTTGTCCACACTGACTTGCCGAGTTTTTCATCTTGTACGAACTTGAGACTTTACATTACTACAACAATGCTATTTCCTACAAAAATATTAATTATTCTTAGTACACGTAACACAACATAAACAATACAGTACCTACCTACCTATCTTGAAAGTTTTAAATAAGAACTTGTGTTAATTTAATAGGGGTCGATTTTTATACCTCGTCGACCCCCAAAATCAGTTTTCGTTTATGTCGACCCCTAGGCAACCGATATCGACTCCAAGGGGTCGATAACCCTGCCGGGGTCGCGGAAAGGTAGGTACTTATGGGTCACCGAGGCCCCCGCAACACAGGCAACAGGAAGGAATACGGGTGGGTTTTAGTCAGTAAGAGTCTGACACACCCTCCCGCTCCGCCCAGAGCGGGAGAAGCTATTTGATGAATTCCCACCCTCAAAAAAAAAAAAAAAAAAGGGGTCGATATCGACCACTTTGGGAATCCCTGTTTTAAATGATTATCATCACGCCTTTATGGAGTTAAGCAGTCTACCATGACTTATACAGAATGGGTTTTTGAGATGAGGCACTATTGTCGCTACAAGAAAACCTTCTTAGGAGACTGTCCTTAACTTTTAGAAACATTTTGATTTAATTTCACAGATTTTCAAAAAATTGTACAAAATGTTTTTGATGCCAATCGATCCTGTTTCTTATAAGGATAACAAAACCTGAAAATTGGGTACCAGAAAAGTCGGAAATCGCAATTATCTCTTGCCATACATTTCGTAGAAAAAGAAACTGAGATTAGAGAGAAAACGACATACCAGTGTATGGCAATAGTCGAGGTATTCCATTGCTTCACTGGGCTGAATAGGGAAAGAATATAGTACTATGTTTTCTGTGTACGATCTACGAACTACACTGGCCTGCAAAACTAAGTACTACAGTTTTAATTTTTTTTTTTTCTAAACTGTAGAAGTTAGAGATTTAAAATAAAAAACGTTTTATAGCAATTTTTATCAGCTTTCTTTGAAACTATAGTAAATTATACATTAGTAACATTTTTAAATCTAAAACAAAATAAAACAATAAAAATGTCAATTTTTAGCTTAGTGTCATAAAACTCAATTAACATTTTACAAGTATGTATTACATGTTATTCATTTTTTATAACTGTTATTGCCTCCTCGGACTCTGCTTACAGCTTCGAGTCGACTTGGTATACTGAACACGAGGTTTCGGAGCCGATGTTGGGGAATATTCTCCCATTCTTCTATCAGGGCCTGTTTTAGGGCTCTGAGGGTGGTTGGTGGTGGTCTGCGGCTTCTGACTAGCCTCCCTAGGTCATCCCAGCCGTGCTCAATCGGGTTGAGATCGGGACTTCTTGATGGCCAAACCATCACGCTGGTACTAACCTCCTGAACTCTTGCACGACCCGAGCCTTGTGTGGCCGGGCATTATCATGCATCAGCATCGATCCATCACCCATATTTACTAAATACGGCCCTGCATATTCATTGAGAATCTCCTCATATCTTTCCCCAGTCAGAGTGCCATTTTCTATGGCCACTAACTCTGTGCGACCTTCTGAAGATATGCCAGCCCATACATGTACACTGCCTCCACCGTACTGGACTCTTTCTGAGAATCAGGCTTGAAGGTATCGCTCACCAGGTCGCCTGTAGACTCATCGCCTTCCACTGATGGAAGGCGATGAGTCTACGAAGTAAAGAAAAGAAGAAGAAGTTCGAGTGGTGAAGTATAAAGTGAGAATCGAGACTCATCTGTAAACAAAATTCTTGACCATTCTTCTTGATCCCACTGTATGTGTTCACGGGCGTATCGCAGTCTCGCTACTCGATGCTCTATCTCGAATTTGGGGCCACTGGCTAGTCTTCGGGGTTTCAGGTTTGCTTCAGCCAGTCTTCTTCTCACTGTACTGTCACTAATGTAGTCCCTTCGGGTCTGGAGAAGTTCTTGCTGGACTTCAACTGCATTTAGGTGGCGATTTCTCGACACAGTGGAAACAATATAACGGTCTTCTCGGGCACTACTACACCTGCGTCTGCCATAGGTGTTCTCAAATGGTTTCCAGTCTCTTCGTACCTTCTCTTCACCTTCTGGACCGTTCGTAACGTCACACCCACCATTCTTGCAGTACGACGCATACTGATGTCTAGTTCTAGAAAAGTCAAGATCCTAGCACATTCTTCAGGTGAAAGAGGCATGATAAATAAATTTATGTGCTGTTGTCTAACTTAGCTTTTGTAACAAGACTCATCGATCAAGAAAAAAATTTAAAACAAAAATGGAATCAAAAAATGAATGGTAAAATTGTAATTAGAAAAGGATTATTTTTAATTTTAAAGTTTTTTTCAGCCATTTCTTAAAAGAGCGGTAACCCTCTTTTAAGAAATGGCTGAAAAAACTACTATGAAGTTTTTATGTACAAAATTAAACTATTTTTCGAATCCTTTTTGTTTCGAACGTATATCTTGTGTACTTAAAGAGTTATTGCAATTTTAGAAGTGTGATACTTAGTTTTACAGTCCAGTGTATTATATGACAATTAACTACACAGCAGAAAAACGAAGTTGAGCCCTCAAGCCCTCTTCTGCCGTGCCGTGCTACGTGATATATAATATTATTTTAGTGATAGCTGTCCGTCAGGAATAATCTGTAAAAATGCATCAGTCAGTGTATTAGTGTTGTGCCATTTGGTAGTATATGCAGAAACGCAGGCGTTCATTAATTCAACGAAAAACTTCGCAGCAATGGGAAATTGTAAAATAGCTACTGAAGGCTGTGCGTCGACCTCAGGACGAGCTGCTTCTCACACGGACAACTATAGCTGCAGGCTTCCCGACCTGAATCTCTTTATGTTTTGGCAGCTGAGACCAAAACTACAAACGTAGTATAAAGGGAAGTTTTATAAAAAATATAGCGTCTTACGACTTCTATGCAAATGGAGTCGTGGGGAGAAGCGATACTTAAAGGTATACTCGATTTCAAACTATATTTGAGTAGATTTATTCTTTCTAATTTGAATCAAGATACTATGTGCTGCGTTCTGAAAGACTATTTGCAGTCTAAATCAGATTTTTTGTTGCAAGTTACTTACATCAAAATCACTTATTTCCATAATAGTTTCACCACTGGAACTTCACGAGAGTACAATATCGATACAAACGTATACCTATTCCATCCATTAGGCTTTCAATAATCACAAATCCAACAATAACTGGCGTTAATCATACGAATCACTCGGACAGACGACGAACTAAATTCAAATCGCATCGGTTCTACGTCAATATTCAGGATTGTCCTGAGTGGTCTAATTAGAGCGCTGCCAGTGAAGGGGGACGTCCACAGGACAAATAACGCAAATAATGGAGTAGGTGTACAGTCGCACACTTCTTGAATATTAAGTGACAA
Source organism: Atethmia centrago (assembly GCA_905333075.3). NCBI lineage: Eukaryota > Metazoa > Arthropoda > Insecta > Lepidoptera > Noctuidae > Atethmia > Atethmia centrago. The sequence goes on from HG995382.1 coordinate 10,828,217, forward strand.
CTCTATGCAGTTTTGAAGGAAGGAATTTGTTTTTCTTGGGTTGGTCTTCGATTTGCTTTTGTTTTCTTATACAAGTTGGTATATATCTTCAAGATTATTTTGTTAGGTAGGCAAAAATCTTCCATGCAAATGCATATGATACGCATTATTTACAGTATATTTATTTATACAAAACTCGTTTTTGCCCGCAGTTTGGCCTGCGAAGAGGTTGAAAAATACTATAATATATTCATAAATGTGTCAACCTTTATGGTGAGCGGTCAAACGGTGTCGACATCTATTTTAAGGCGCTGAAAAGGGGTAAAAAATCTAAGCAGACTCTTGCCTTTAAAAAAAAATGCCAAATATTGTTATATATACATATACCTAGTTTGTGGTAGCGGAAATGTTAACCTTGAACATATTTCTCAGAACTTGGTTGTTACCAAAACAATTTTAAAAACAAAAATGATACAAATTAACGGTAAACTAACGATTTACCAGAGTTCCAATCCAAAATAATTGTATTAAATATCAACGTACTTTGGTATTTAATTAATAACAAGAACCTCTTATTTGAATGCAGAACTTGGTTGTTTGCTTATTTTCAATTACTCAACCCATTTTTAAGTAAATAGATAATTGCGTCATTTCTTGCAATAAATTACAAGCGTTGTATCATCGCGCTTCTCTTTCTTTTTTATGCAGTCCGACCGCGACAGACAGTGCCGCGCTTCAGCTGTTGTCAGCGTCTTAATCTCAAGCAGATATACAATTATAGGTACCAACATCAATTTATAGATTTCTCGCAAACAAAAGGTTCATTGTGTTCACAGTATACTATCAAATAAGCAGATGCCTTTTAAACTGGAATAAAAATGTAAGATTATTTTATTACTACAAAATAGCTGCATTACCGTGGTCATAAAAGTGATGCTTTAACTAAAAGTGGTTACTCCTTTGGTTTACTTATATAAGTCACAGATAAGTAAGACACAGAAGGCTAACTATTAAGGTTCGATTCCTTAAAAGCAAAAAAAGGAACCCTTCATAAAGGATCACTCGAGTCTGTCTGTCCGTCTGTCACAGCCAATTTGCTACGAATCTACTGGACCAATTAAGTTGAAACTTAGTACACATGTGAGTTTCCGTGACCCAAACACGGATGTGTAACAAAAAATAAATGAATTTTGAATATGAGGGTCACTTTTGGGGGACAAATTAGAAAATTAAAAAATGAAGTTCTTCATACTGTACCGTGTGAAATATCAAATGAAAGGGCCTATTGTGAGGGTTTCAAATATATGTTTTTTTAATTTTAAAATACACAGTTTTTACGTTTTTAAGTTATTTCAGAAAATGAATAAAAATTGACCATTATCCTTACCCTTATCTCCGAAACTACTGAGCCGAAAATTTTCAAATGAATACAGAAGATATCAAAATAAAATAGTAAATCTCTCAATATTGTGCGTACAAATTTAGATTTGCAGTTAGAATGTATTTCAACGTCAGTGTTAAGTTTGTCTTGGGATAAATTATTTTGGGATTAAAAACATATTATATTACCCCTCACCACGCGAGTTCAACTCGCACTTGTACGAGTTCATTCATACTCATAATGTGTTCAAGTCTATTCAAGTACATGTGAAATCAACTAACCCAGTGGCACTGTATCATGGCGCCTGAGACAGCTTACAAAATTTAATCTATGGCTAATCGATTCGATATATTATAGTGCCAGTACGAGCCGCAATAATGACGTACCACATCATTATTACGGCCCGTCAATGATGGAGTATGACATTCAGTCATGAAAACCCGCAAACGTCACAAGCCATCATACAGTGCCACTATTAGAAGTTGTAGACAACACCCAGTTTTTCTCCAGTCTGTCCCACGTTTTTATCGTTCTTCTTTATTTCGACGATACATCTATATTATTATCTAAGTCAGAGGCTTTGTTCAAATACAGCCATTTAAGGTTGTCGGTCCATCTAGCTGCAGCCAACGCCACGTTTGCTGTTTGCATGACGTTCAGTCTCTGTTGGGTACTCTTGTACCTTACCTTCTGTTTGTCTATTTTCATGTTAGCCGTCAGTTGTTCTCCATTATATTTTACAAGTAAACTGAGGGATAAAACTCGTAAACTGACAGCTATAAACTAACAAATTTTTGAGTTGTTCAACGTGGCGGACCGCAGAATATTATTAACAACTTTTATTACCGAATGCGTCTCATAAACTGTTTTATTTTCTGATTTTCATAAACAACATCGCGCCTGTTTGTTACTTTATGATTAGTGTTATAGTTTTCTGTCTACTTCATTTAATCTAGTTGTTTTTGACGAGCTTTGGATTATTGTTAATTTCATAACTTTTGATGATAAGCTTTTTGATCAAATTATTTACAGAATCAATAAGTTCTGTCACTGTTCCTGAGTATTATTTTATAACACTTATCCGAACATTATACTCGTACGTGGGTCACAGGTTTCTCAATAAAACAATTATTCTTAGTATAGCGTCATATTTTTCTCAATAAGTTGTATAATGGATCTACAGAGACTCACAATATCGACGTCGACATTAATTTACACACTTGACAAAGTTATGAGAATTAAAGATACCTACATACCTACATTCCCTACATTCTGCAAAGCAAGCTCTTTCCAATACCACTCAAAACCTCTACCTAACGTAGGTACCTATAGAAAGTAGTACCGATTGAGTTGTACTTGTACCAAGTTCAGTCGTAAAGCTTCCACTGTGAATTCACAGATGCGACGAATACAGCTTAAGTGAAAAGTTTGACGTTACACTCGTATCAAGTTACTTGTAAAATAAAACGTCCGACAGCGGGTTTTTTTTTTTAACAGAGGAAAACAAAATGGAGCAAAACGATTTACATATCGTGATTTCAAACTCAAAACATTCATTTCAATTAAAAAATTAAAAGCACGCAAGTCAACAAAAAAATTAAGTTACGAGTAGTTGCCCATTCCAAATGTAGTAGTAGGTTCCTATGGAGAAGAACAGGCAAGAAACTCCATGAACACTCTTTTAATGAAAATATTTTTACATCCATGTTGAAATTATAAGTACATGTGAGAACGATGTTGAAATCCGTGCACGTCAAGAGCGTTCAGAGTAAAAAAAAAAACAATTTAAAAGTAAAGTAAGTAATTAAAATAAGCCGTGGCAGAGATGACCTGTCCCAACTGGCGGCGCCCGTTCACGATTAAGATCATTCGCACACATTATCGTTAACAGGCTAGCAAGGACAAGGAACCATTCGCGGTAAAGTACGAAAGGGTAACCGAGGCCCCTGGCAACACAGGCAACGGAAGGAACACGAATGGATTTTAGTCAGTAAGAGTCTGACACACCCTCCTGCTCCGCAGTGCCAGAACCATCTTGAATTATTGGCCTTGTCTAGTCGCCTTCTAGTCAAACACGATGTAGGTACTTAGCAGATCATTGCTGCTTTGCGCAGCCCTAAAAAAACAATGATGGCGCGCACACTCGCGAATGAGCCTGCACAGGACCAAATTCTTCTAAAAACATGCAACGCTGACGCGCATTCCTTCATTTTAGAGATGCATAGACCTCCATTCACTTACTACTCCATGTTGACTCTTACTTCACTGTACTGCAGTTTGCACTGACGAACTTAACTTGTGTTTTATGTTAAGTCTTTTGTTACGAAGATTTATTGTTCTCTTTGAAGTTACGGACTGTGATCTTGGACAAGCATTATCTACTTTCAGTGGTTGAGGTTTGAAATGTATAAAATTGTAGGACTTATTAACATTATAAAGCGGTTAGGTTTTGTTCTTTGAATAAGATTTTAGTTGTTCTTTTACAAGACCGTTAATAGTTGAATATTTAATTGAATAAAGTTGATTTTGTGTTAAAGTTGTTGTTTGAAAAAAAGTTGTTTCGAGTTAAAACCTAGTCTAATGATTCGGTTTTAACTCGAACACAAAAACAAAAAAAGGCATTCCTTTTGATATATCACATGACTTGTAACTGTAGTTTGTTCCACAGTATACAGGGTGAAAGATAAATTAGCTAGCGAAACTCCGTATATGTTATGGGTATCGATACATAAACACGATAAAATAATTGGATTTGATGATATCTTTTTTGGTGTCACGACCGCTTGTAGTTTTGTTACTTGAAGTTCATACTTAAAAAAATAAGAAAGAAAAGAAAGAAAGAAAAATAGATTTATTTGTCACAGAAACACGTGGGTAAGCTATGGGTAATTCTTATCCCACTAATATTATAAATGCGAAAGTTTGTAAGAATGGATGGATGGATGTTTGTTACTCTTTTACGCAAAAATTACTTAACGGATTTGGATGAAATTTGGCGCACAGGTAGTTTATAACCAGGTATAACACATAGGATATTTTTATCCCGATATACCTACGGGGTCAAAACTTATGTGGGTGAAACCGCGAGGCGCATCTAGTAAATAATAAAACAATAAACAATAACAATAAAATTTGCACAGAGAGACACAGAACATAGTCGGCAACTACACGCCGTGACTATGACAAGTAGGCTTCCACTCAGCATGATGCTGTGCTATGGGGGACGCACAGCAAAGCGCTGATTTTCAGTGGTCACCCGAAAACGACGTACGGAAACCAAGTCAGGTTATGAGATTTTAACTCAGTTCGTTCTTTGTTTTATCTTGTTTATTATCGATACCCAACACGTCTGTGAAGACTACAAAAAGAAACAGGTTGTTTAAATTGATGTTTCAAGTGAATACTAACTGTTGTTGAAGACACCAAAAAAAACTCTCCAAAATAATTTATTTTTGGTTTTATCACGTTTAAATATCGATAACCATGACGTCTGCGGAGTTTCGCTAGATTATTTGATTTGACCCTGTATAAACCAGAACATAGCTAAAGTTCCCGGCAAATATCGGTATGTTGTTGTGGTATTCCTTTCCAGGCGAACTATTTAACCAAGATCTCTACTAAGTATAGCAAAGTCAAAGTAAGAGTCAAATTATTTATTTCAAATAGGCACATAAAGGGCACTTTTGAACGTCAAAATTTACAAAAACATAGAATTGATTTTAGTCGCCCCCTTACAAAAGGTAAGTTCCTATGGAGAAGAATGGGAAAGAAGCTCCACCGTTACTCTTTTAAAAATGTTTTACAATATAATTATAATTATGTGAAGAAGATGCATCTAGAATAAAATTACTATACCAATAGTAGGTAAAAAGAATTAAAAATGAAGCAATGACAGATAAATTAATTATGTGATAAATATATGGTGTTCACATATTTACAAACTTTGTAGAAATACTTAGGTATACGTATACCTAAAAAAAAAAAGTAATAAGTCAGTGTGTGAGTTAAGGTAATCACAATCAAAATCAAATCAAATTATACAAATCCAAAGCAAACAGTTTGATAATCAGCCTATAATATTCCCACTGCTGGGACACAGGCCACCTCTCTGTGAGAGGGAGTGGGCCGTAATCCACCACGCGGGCCCAGTGCGGGTTGGTAGATGTCACATGTCTTAGAATTTTTGGTTCTAGGACATGCCGGTTTCCTCACGATATTTTCCTTCACCGTTTTGAGAGCAGTGAGAAATAATTTACACAAAGTAAAGTGCCTGCCTGGGTTCAAACCTACGACCTACAACTCGTAAGCCGCGGTCGTTTCCACTGGGCCACCACTGTTCGTACTAAGTATGCCTACTTCAATATTAAAATCATTTTGTATACACACTGTATCCTGTTCCATTATTTAATAACTTTCCAACAATATTGTACATCAAATATAACGAATATTTCATATCATACACAAATCAAATGCTGAAATAACTGCGCCAGACGTAATGAAGTCACGGCATCACAGGTGGCTTTCATGAAATTCAGTTATATGTTACCTTCGCTCTCATTTACCATTTAATTTATGAAATGCATTATTTTACTCTACGCTCACACTAGGGCAGTTTATTAAACAACATATTACGTATATTATGTTTAATTTTAATTAGATTCTAGCTTGGAGATTGTTGAGATAGAAAATAGCTTTAATTTTATTAAGTAAGTTAAAGTGTTATCTGAAACCTGCTTCTCACAGACGTGTACCTAAATTTGAAAATTAATTTCCATATTCTACCGTTCGTAATTACAGTAAAAGGAAAACAGGAGATAATGGCGCCGATTCCCTTGTTCACAAACTAAAGTAAATTTAAGTTCAGTGCATCTTTTTCTTTCTATTTCATTAAGAAAAGGACAGAAGATACATTTTAGTTTAGTCCTGTCAAATTAATCAGCGCTTGACGTAAATTGACGTAATTTTAGTAGGCAAGTTTTTAATCACGTCTAAACTTGTATAGAGTAGTGACAGGACCTGATTAATTTGACAGGACTAAACTAAAATTTATCCTCTGTCCTATTCTAAATGAAATAGAAAGAAAAAGATGCACTGAACTTAAATTTAGTTTAGTTTGTGAACAAGGGAATCGGCGCCATTATCTGCTTATTACTTTACTAGATTCTGCCCGCGACATCATCATCTGCCCAGCCTTTTCCCAACTAGGTTGGGGTCGGTTTCCTGTCTTATCGGATACAGCTGAATACCAGTATTTTACATGGAGCGACTGCCTATCTGACCTGCACAACCCAGTTACTGGGTAACACGGTACCCCTTGGTAAGACTGGTTGTCAGACTTTCGGGCTTCTGACTACCAGTTTTGGGGGACTGTCTTATGTAATGTTTACGTTCGAAAAGTTCTGAATCTCAGCCTAATTTGAATAAATGACTTTTGGTTTGATTTAAATTATATTTCCTATTCATGTATCGACACATTTTATACCTACTCGCTTTACCCAGCCCGGCTTCGCACAAATAGCACTAAGTATCTCAACTTAACCTACCTATCTATCTACCTTACCTAACAACCTTACATACATACCTACCTACCTACCCTACCTACCTACCCTACCTACCTACTCTACCTACCTACTCTACCTACCTACCCTACCTACCCACCCTACCTACCTACCCTACCTACCTACCCTATCTACCTACCCTACCTACCTACCCTACCTACCTACCCTACCTACCTACCTACCCTACCCACCTACCCTACCTACCTACCCTACCTACCTACCCTACCTACCTACCCTACCTACCTACCCTACCTACCTACCCTACCTACCTATCCTACCTACCTACCCTACCTACCTACCCTACCTACCTACCCTACCTACCTACCCTACCTACCTACCCTACCTACCTACCCTACCTACCTACCCTACCTACCTATCCTACCTACCTACCCTACCTACCTACCCTACCTACCTACCCTACCTACCTATCTATCCAAAACTACTGACTACAACTGTAAAGATCTACAAATAACGGCCGGAACCAACGGCTTAACGTGCTTTCCGAGGCACGGAGTGGTCTTGGTATGTAAAGATGGTCACCCATCCACGGACCAACTGATCGATCGACCCGTGCGGCTGTTATTACTTAGCCACAAGCCCCTCAGTAAATAGTAAGTAGCATCGATATTGTATATAATCTAGGTTATATTAGTTTTAAAGTTGAACATTGTTATTAGTAAATAAAAGAAAAGAAAATTAATTGATTTTTGTTATTATTTTTTCAATGGTTGTCATGAGTTTGAAAACGAAAATCAATAGAGCTCATCCAAAGGATGAAATAAACCTTATAGAAGAAGATTTAGATTAATCCAACCATCTAAAAATTTATTAATCTTATAATGTCAAGTCTCTAGTTTTAAAACTTTCCTGCTAATATGAACACCATTTAAGATTAAAGAAACGATTATATATTAGAATATTTTGACACGGCGACACATCGAGAATGAAGCACTCTGACACGCTGAGCTGAAGCGTTGTGAGGCGTGCAATAAAATTAATTGTATAATTTTATTGCCCGCCTCACAACACTTCAGCATAGCTGCGCCCCACGGTTTCACCCGCGTAAGTCTGATTCCCGTGGGAATATCGGCATGAAATATACTTTACGAACTATTCTCATACCTTACAAATATACATAAAACATTTCATAAGAATCGGTCGAGCCGTTTCGAAGGAGTGCGACCACAATCACCGTGACACGAGATTTTTATATATTAGAAAGATTTTACTTAGGTATTCATCTTATAAACTCTTGTAACGACTTAGTGACTGCATTATTCCATCTTCTTGCTAAGTGTATTAGCATCCCACGTCGCAAAACGCAAACTGGGTTAAACATGGGACCGCAAATCTCTTAGAGGATGGACCAGCAATCTCTCAGAAGGTACTTACTTGTGTCTGATTGACATACATTATTTAAACTGTACGTAACTGCTACGTACAGACACGGTTTTTATTTAACTTATTTATTTAGTCATTTATATAGAAACAGACAAGAAGAAAAAAAAGAAAAATACGTACAAAGATGATGCTTATTTCTAAAGAAATCTCTTCCAGCGTACCTGCGATAGGAAAGTAGACAAAGAGATGTAGACACCGTGTGTAAGAGTAGAAGAGAAAACAAAATACATAAAATCGAAATAATTCACAAAACAAATAATATACTAGCATACTTACTTACATACATACATACGTACATACATACATACATACATACAATCATACAGAAATACTTTTAAAATAAATATCACTAGAATATTAAAAATAAAATACATACGCAACTATGACGAAGTGGAAAGATAGTGTTCTTTCACTATTATTTTAAATACTGGAACAGTTTGGCAGTCCCTAATGTTAGGTACCTTATCGGTACCATAAAAATACCTCACAATATTTATTTATACATATAATAAAACAATAACTAACATTTTTTGTCTATTTGTCTGGATGTATGTTTCGGATTGACGCAAAAACGGCAGAACGGATTTTGATGAAATTTGGCACACAGATAGTTAATAACCGGAATTAAGACATAGGTTACTTTTAATCCCGCTAGTACGTCCCGTGGGATAATTTCCGACAACCACGCGGGTGAAGCCACGGGCAAGTATACAGGATAAAGGAGATGTTCCAGAAATGAATGGAGCCTGGGCCAGCTCTATGTACACTATAAGTAAATATCACTATACAATATAGTTACCGTTTTCTAATGTTAATTTTCTATAATTTTATTTTGTTTTAATGTAAATTGAAATTAACTCGGTCAAGGAGAGCAACACAACATAAATATGGTGGATCAGGAATATACGAAATGTCATTTTGACAATGACATTTGATTGATGTGTATTTACAAAAACAACACGAATTCCGAAACTAATTAAGTTTAAACTGGAATAAGTAAAAGTAAAAGTCTGTTAGAATATAGAACGAGGAAAGAAATAATTCCCTTAAAAAAGAGCTAATTCCCTTATCTTGGGACCACGGAGTCCCGGACCTAAGGTAGAGGTATTCGAGGGGCCGAAGCCAACTCGCAGAGGCCCGGTAGACTATACAATGCATATAGATACAATGTTTAGTTACAAACTGTTCTTTTTAGTAAAGATGATATCGAGGTAAAAATAGATGTTTTATTTGTCCTTCATTTTAAACTTTAACTATCTCATGACATTCTATGCAATGCTTCGGTCATTATAACGATAAATAAAATATTTTATACAATGCCTAGACGAGCACGGCATTGTATAGAATCACTAGGTATTCTATACAATGCCTGAATTATATACTTTTCCGGTAATATATATATTTAACATAATATAAAGCCTATATCCATCTGGAATAATGTACCTTCAAAATGGTGAAAAAAAATTCATATAGCAGCTGCGGGTCCGGAGTTTACCCTCCACATATACACAAACTCACAAAAATCACTCTCTCTCTTTATAATTGTGCCGGACGGGCGTGGTCGCTGGACACGAAGTGTGTGTAGGGAAGGTTTATGCTTATCCAGGTTTATCCCAGTGTGAGGGTAGGCCTCCCAGTCCATGCGGCGCTTACGTCCTGCACCTATTGATTCCAGATATATTCAAGACGGCTACCAGCTTACGTAGGTAGCATTGTTTTTGACAGGGAAGGGTTTTTGACCTCTGTTTAAGGTTGTTTTTGACATCTGATATAGGAGTAGTTTTGACTTCTTCTGAAGGAGTATTTTACCTGAATGATAACACAGGTCTTCAAGAGTCTTCAGGAAGCAATTTTCGGGACTTTTTAGGAACACATTATTGAACTAACTTAAAGTTTTGAAAAGATAATAAGTACCTTGCCGATGACAACGAAGTGTACTGTTTTACACGTTTGGTTAGGTAGGTACTGGCTAACTTTACTTGTTACTTTGCTTATTTTACTTTTTAACGAGAGCAGCTAATTGCTTCCTGATTTATTTGAACAATTTTTTTATCATATTTCCATCACATTTATGCTTATAAACACTTAACTATAAAAACTAAAGGCATGTTACATAACGTTGGAGTCCTATAAAATTCTAAGGTATGTATTAGCTAGATCTGTTTCCACTGAAAGGGTATTTCAGGGGAAATAGAAAAATAAAATTATAATTTTTAATTAAAACTGTTTTATTTGTTGAAAACTTCTAAACCCATTTTAAAACTAGTTATAGATACCTCTGGCTGGCTGTTTTATTTGTTGATTTTCTTGAAAACTGCTGAACTGTTTTTCAAACTAGTTATAGTTACCTCAGGCTGGTCTATAGACCTAAAACAATATAAAATTTTAAATATTACAACTGTATTTTTCAGGGTGTAACGCGCCCTGAAATGATGATTGCAAAACCAAAATAACAAAATTATCCACCTAAAGTAACACGACATACAAACTCAATTAAATGGGCTTTTCCAAGGGACTAGATACGTAAAAATTAGGTCCACGGCTAGGTCTCCGTCTAGGTTACCTGGACGCACTAAAAAAACTATAAATTACGTGTAAGAGGTGTGTAAGGGTCGTACTTACGGTTTTATGTACTAGACACTATTTCACCATTGTTTTATTTTTAACTAGCACTGTTATCACGCTGAATTTAATTTATTATCAAAAACACTTTAAAAACACTTTTTGGTGACGTATCATCGCGAACAATAATATTAGGACATGGAAAAGGTTAAAAAGTGCAAATTGTACATAAGTATTACAAAGTTTTTCATCACATAAACTTAATGTTCTGTCGGTAGAAACGCAAATAGAAACAAAAAGTGTCCATCTACGAGTATACAAATCTAATAAACTATGATCTCTATACACATAACCCCACGTCGCCTATGTTACGTCTTAGCCACGGGCTTACTGTCTCCACATAGATAACGATCGCTTTACGACCGAATTCAGTCGCAAAATCCTAATGGGGTCCCTAGACGGTCAAAAATGCTTGATAGGATTGTGATTTTTTCGTGCTTGTCATGCAATTTTGACTGTCTAACGACCGAATTCGGTCGTAAAGCGATGGCTATGTATGTCGAGACTGCAAGGCCAGGTTCACACAAGCAATTTTTTTCCCGCGGTTTTATTTCGCACACTGGATTTTCTACGCTCTGATTAGTACCGAGAATTGAAAATCCAACAGTGTTTTTAGACGCGCTTGGATGCACTATATTGGATTCTCAATGCTCGGCTCAACACCGAGAGTCCAGTGCGCGATAAAATCGCGCCGCGATATTTTTGCATCCATGCGGACGCTGTGTCAAAATACTTTTGGTCTTTAGAGTCTGTCTTTTCTGACACATGTATGTCAGAAAAGACAGACTCTAAAGACCAAAAGTATTTTTTTTTATTGCAATCTGTTTCCTTCGGCCGTGGTTTCGTTGCTACGGCTAGTCTAATCAATGATTTAAAATGAAGGATTCCGAATGACATAATAAGGCCTCCTCTCTGTGAGAGCCCAGTGCGGGTTGGTTAATAGAAAGTGTCTCTCATCAAAACAAAACGTTCTGTCTCTGCGTGATTTGTATGTAGCTCGTCATCTGCCTAGTTTTTTCCCAACTATGTTAAGGTTGGCTTCCTGTCTAACCGGATGTAGCTTCAGCTTCAGCAGTCATGGACATGGAGCGACTGCCTATATGCTCCACAACCCTGTTACTGAGTAAGGGCCGATTCCCGACACACCGGGAAAGCAGTGGCCGGCAGCGGCGCGGCAAGCACTTTCAATGTGAAATAATTTTAAACTTGATCTGCATAATTAAAATACCGGTATCACTTGAAAAGCACGAAAAGGTCAAACGGCCGCCCGAGCCGCGTCGTTGCCATTTGCTGCATGTCGCTTCCGGTCGGTTCCGGCCGCTGCCGTTCCGGGTTGAATCGACCCTTATACAATACCTCTTGGTAAGGCTGGTTGTCAGATTTTCGGGCTTCTGATTACTCGAAACGACTGACAAAGATCTACAAATGACAGCCGGGACCAACGGTTTAAGATGCTTTTCCAGGCGATTTGCGTCTAGATAAAGAAGCAAATTGTCCAACTTCACTTACATGCTAACACTCTTACAATGGACATGACATAATCTTTGACAATTGCATGCATTTATAATGCATTAATAGGAGCAAATTGCTGCCGTACGTACATGGTTCCTGCCGGGGTCGCGGGAAGGTACTAAAGGGTTACCGAAGCCCCTGGCAACACAGGCAACGGAAGGAATACGGGTGGGTTTTAGTCAGTAAGAGTCTGACACACCCTCCCGCTCCGCCCAGAGTGGGAGAAGTTATTTGATGATTTGCCACCCAAGAAAAAAAAAGGTACATGGTTAATAAAAGCCGTCCAATGAGGCGGCGCAGAGTAATAGTAACTTCTAGAATTTCTCCATAATGCCAAGTATTGATAAGGTTTTACAAGGAAAGTTACTATTTTATTCTTCGAAAATATGACATTCATTTATTATTATTGGTCAGTCTCGTTAAACTTTTTCGTTGTTAAAAAATTAATAGGACCGGAAGAACAGCATTAAATTGCGGCCTTGAATAATCTCAGGCTTTACTAGATTTATTTACTGTTAACAAAAATGGTACCACCTTTTGCTGCATATTCTTGCTTAAATGGAAGAAGTCACTGGCTCCTGAAATACGGATACCTTGCTTTGGAGCCAGGGTCCCAAATTTGCCTTTTACCAGTTTATGGCAATAAAGAATTTATTTATTTATTTAGATACTACTTCAATAATCCCTTTCTCACACAAATGTGTCGGTAAGCACTGACTACCCATTTACTAACTGCGTTTTCTAATTTCATATACTAGATACTTCTCACAAAATTTCCGGTAAGTCAGTACTTATACATAACACATACATAATCGGCCTATAATGTTTCCATTGCTGGGACACAGACCTCCTCTCTGTGAGAGGGAGTGGGCCGTAATCCACCACGCGGGCACAGTGCTGGTTGGTAGATGTCACATGTCTTCGAATTTTGGTTCTTGGTTCAGTACTTATATCTTGAATTAATTCCGACGACAAATTATCCATTGACTCGTGCATTGCCTTGAAAAGCCTAGCACATCGCTGGGTTTAAACCAACAATCTCATGTTCCTTACATCTCCAGGCCACAATGAAAAACGCTATATAGACGTATTCATTACTTTTCTTTCATTTATTTCCATTCAACTAAGCGCCTTGTGGCATTCGTAATGCAATTACTATAAACGACGATCGAACTGCAATAGAGAAAATACAATTACACACATTAGAAATAGTTATTAAGCGGCCGTGCGCGAAGTCGACCGATTTTTATCAACTTTGTTTATAGTTTTTGAGAAAACGAAAAATAATTTAAACAAAATGATTTGCGATTTGAAAAGTCGTGTTCTTTGTTTTGTATGTGGGTAGAAGGGATTCTTGAAATAAATTAAGTATTCATGGACTAACATTCGCAACAAGTTTTCCGGAAAATGACGCAAGACTGACGTTTGATCATCTTTTTACAAGAAACTAATTTTGATTTTGAACAATAAAAAATATCACCAACATCATTATATGGTCTAATTGCATGTGGCTGAACCACTTTTTTTCATCTACGATACAAAATACAGCAGAAAAAAAAAAAAAAACCCAGTCTATGATGTATTTTTTCCTATTATTTAGCAAACCATAAAAATAAATTAAAAAATCACACCTTAGTCTTAGCCTTATCTTTGATTTTCAATATCTTTATTAAGTAAATTAAAGGCAAAATAAACTATATTTTCGAGAACGCAAAAGTGATGAAACTATCAACAGGTGCTGTGACTGACACGAATGATTTAGCGCCACAAAAACTGTACTATTATAGTCACACAGACATTTAGTTTCAATTATTTCAAGCTTCCTCACAATCCGAACTATCCTACTTAATATAAATGCGAAAGTTTATAAGAATGGATGGATGGATGGATGTTAGTTACTCTTTCACGCAAAAAGTAGTTCAGTACTTTTTGCGTGAAAGAGTAACTAAATCATTCGTGTCAGTCACAGCACCTGTTGATAGTTTCATCACTTTTTTTTTTTTGATTTGGATGAAATTTGGCACACAGATGGTTTATAACCAGGAATAACACATTGAATACTTTTTATCCCGATATACCCACGGGGTCAAAACTTATGCGGGTGAACACGCGGGGCGCATCTAGTAATATTATAAATGCGAATGTTTGTTTTTTACGCTTTCATGCTAAAACGGCTGCACGGATTAAGATGAAATTCGGCACATGGGTAGACCATGACCTGGAGAAGGACATAGGCTACCTTTCATCCTGGATTGCAGATGAAGTCGCGGGTAACAGCTAGTTAGAGTATAAATTAAGTAAGCAGTAAGCGACAAGGCTGCCCATTGCATATTTTGTAGTGTATATTTTTTCTGTTTGTAATGTATAATGTATATTTATTTATATATATATTTTATTGTACACCAGGTACAATAAAGTAATAAATAAATAACAAAAGAGGGTTTTTTTACGTGCACGGAGCTGCTACTGGAGCCGCGCGTTCGTATCAACTTTTTAAGGGAGGTACCCCTGACGCGTGCACTCCGCACGCTTAATCTCATAGCGAATGAGACTGACTTATTCTGTTGCTCTTTGTAATTTGCTATTGATGTTAGTATTGATTAAGTTAGGATAGGCGCATTTATCGCAATGGGTTATACTGTAATGGTAAATATAAGTTGATAGATAAATAAATAAACATAACATCACAGTGATATTCCCCGAATGGTTGGGCAGTGGTGTACCTATAGTACACCCACATTTCCCCAGTTATGTTTAAGTCTCATGTTAGGTATCAACTAAGTAATATATATGTCCAGCTTAAGGCGCTGACAAGACCCAATTGGCCAAAATTGGCTTTACTTAAGAAAAAAAATTGCCAAATCTGTATAGTTTGTGCTAGCGGAAAAAAAATTATGTTAATTATGAACATATTTCCCAGAACTTGGTTGTTACCAAAACACGTTTTGAAAAAAATTTCTCGATACAAACTAACGTTAAACTAACCTCTTACCTTGAGTTCTAATCCAAAATATCTGTATTAAATATCAACATACGTTACGTATTTAATTACGAGGGCTGCACTAAAAGTATCGGGAATGGAATAAAATATACATATTTAATTAATAACAAGAACGTCTTATTTGAATGCAGAACTTGATTGTTCTTTTATTTTCGATTACTCAACTAAATTTTGAGTAAATAGATAATTGCTTCATATTTTGAAATAAATTACAAGCGTTGTGTCATCGCGCTTCTCTTTCTTTTCTTTGCAATCTGACAGCGACCGCGGTTTAGGTGTTGTCAGCATCTTAACCAATTAAAAAGACGATTCCAAACAAACTTGATTGATATATCTTAAAAGTTCTTATATTGTTTATTTTCACTGTGTAATTTTACTTCCAAACAATAAATTAAAGCCACGTAGGCAACCTTTTTAACATATTTTATTTCGTTGGTTTTGCAAACAAAATAATAACTTAGTGTTGTCCTTCTATGACAAGGATAAAAATACACCTAAATGCAATGAAAAATAAAACGACTATTATTTACTTTTTGTAGCATTTACACAACAGCGAAAAGCAGAAAAGGTATCTTAGAAAAACGAAAGTAAAAAAGCCAAGTCGGCACTCTTAAGTAATGAAGTAATTGTTCTTTAATTCCGTACAAAGCTGCGTTTTGTGGGGAAAATACTGAAAAGGTTGCTTTTTCGACGTTTTTTATTTCTTACCCTGGAACGAAGAAAATGCTTTTCGAAGAAAATAATAAATTATCACGTGAAGCCCTTTGTAAACATAAATTGGAACGGATATGAATATTTATGACACGCCAAAATAGACGATTTTTTTGACCATATACATATAATGTGGTAAACAAAATGGCAGAAAAAGTTACTCTCTATTGCACTATCAATTGGCAGAAATAGCTACAAGGTTTTAAGGTTCCGAAGTCAACAAGAAACCCTTATAGTTTCGCCATGTCCGTCTGTCTGTCTATTATTTATACTATTTATTGCTTATCTTATCTATCAGCTCAGTTAACGTAAATTACTATAACAATAAAAAACCGATAGAATACTTTAATTTGTGGTCGTGGTGAACAAAAATATAAAATTAAGTAACAAACACACAGATTTAAAAAAAAATCATATCTATGGTACTACTTGTTTTTTATTTGTATTTTTTTTTCTGAATGGCCATTAGTTTTACCATGACCAATTTTAAGGTTATCCATTAATTACCGGACACCCTGTATAATGAAGTGAAAAGGAAAACTAGCACAGCTAAGTAGGTTTTGGAGCATTTCCGACGTTTGGCTCCCAAACTGGAGCGGGCAGGCGCTGCATTGAAGCGGCTCCTGCCCAATCTAGGGGGTCCAAACGCCTCCTGCCGGAGGCTCTACGCGGGGGTCGTGCGTTCCATGGCCCTCTACGGTGCTCCTGTATGGGCGCGCTCTCTGGCGATACGGCCAGCCCGCCGGTTGAGCGCGGCCCAAAGGGTCATGTCCATCCGGATGGTCCGGGGATACCGCACGGTCTCCTGTGAGGCAGCTAGCCTCCTTGCCGGATTGCCGCCATGGGATCTGGAGGCAAAAGTCCTCGCGCACGTATGGGAGTGGCGCGAGGAGGCGAAACGCCGGGGCGTAACTCCGCTGCCGCGAGAAATCGCGGTACAGCGGACGGAGCTCCGGCGGGATCTCATGGCGACATGGAGAGTACGGTTGTCGCAACCCAGTGCTGGGCACGCCACGATTGCGGCGATAAGTCCCCTCTTTGAGGAGTGGCTAGAGAGGCGCCACGGCGTCCTCACCTTCCGCCTGACGCAGGTCCTCACCGGACACGGCAGCTTCGGGAGGTTCCTGTGTCGGATAAGGCGGGAGGAAACGCCCGGGTGTCACCACTGTGTGGATCGCCCGGAGGAAACGGTGGAGCATACGGTGGCGGTCTGCCCAGCTTGGGCAGAGCAACGCCGTGTCCTCGTGGAGGCGATCGGCGGCAGAGATCTCTCGCGTCCGGCCCTGGTTCAGGCCATGGTACAGAGCGAGAGGGCATGGGCAGCCGTCACCTCCTTCTGCAAAGCAATAATGTTTGCGAAGGAGGAGGCGGGACGGTTGAGGGAAAGGCATGTTTCGCGCCCTCTCGCCCCTAGCCGCCGCAGGAGACGCCCTGGGCGTCGGGGATCAGGGTCGGATTTCCGGCCACTGTAGGCGCGAGCTTGCGGACGGTGAGCAATGGGTAGCTCACCGTCCGGTAAGGACCAGGCCCGGGTCGACGGCGCGATGTATTCCACGCGCGCCTCAAAGAGATGTCGTCAGCACAAAAGTAGGGGTCCACTAGGGCCGATGCCTGCCGGGGTCGCGGGTAGGTACTAATGGGTCACCGAGGCCCCTGGCAACACAGGCAACAAGAAGGAATACGGGTGGGTTTTAGTCAGTAAGAGTCTGACACACCCTCCCGCTCCGCCCAGAGCGGGAGAAGTTATTTGATGATTTCCCATCCAAAAAAAATAAAAAAGCTAAGTAGGCTTTACAAGTTAACGAGTAATAGTGGACCAACTTACATTTACAGTTGGAGGATTGACCGTGACTTAAATCGATGTATGGGAGAACGTGTTTTTCAACTACAATGTTAAGGCTCCTACATACTGGCGCGACTTGTCGCGCGACGCGTCGCGACACAAAGGGACCGCTTGTAGTAGCGCTACGCGGTGACTTTGTGTCTCGTCGCGTCGCGCGACAAGTCGCGCCAGTATGTAGGAGCCTTTAAGTTTGTTTTTTCAGATTAATTCATCCCAACCACGGAACCCTTCATTGTGCAATCAACAAGCATGGTAATTGCAGGCAGTAGAACAATAGGTACGATACAGACCGGAGTACAAAATTGTTTTGTTTTTTCAAAATCTGTTGTCGTAAGGCCCCTATAAATTTTTGCCATCCCTATCATTAACAGTTGAATGAAATGAGAAGAAAAACCGAGTAAGAAGTTTTTGAAAATGGAACAACTGCTTGAAATCTCCTGTCAAACAATCATACCGTTCCATCACCATCAAAATATCACACATTGAGACACATGACACAACAGGCTCAAAGCAAACAGTTTGAGCTATAACTTGCAAGCAAGCCAGCCACTGTCATCAATGTGTTACTAGAGGCGCTGGCAGCTTAGTAATTAAACCGGACGATATGGACAGACTTAGACCCGGATGTACGATACAAGGGAACTGGGAAATTAGCTGGGAATTTGTACAAACAGTTCCTGAAGTGGGAAATTAACTGGGAATTTGTTCAAACAGATCTGGAGCTGTGTTGCGTTTGTGGGATGATAGTGGAACTTAATTGAAGTAGTTTAATTATTGGTGAGTTCTGTTAGTGATGCAAGTTTATTGCAGTCTTGATTCATTCTCATCCCAGATTCCCAGTGCAAAGTCTCGACTTTACTTTAACTTGCAACAAACAAGCAAATTAAAGTATCAACTAATAAATACACGAAACTGATTGTGTATTTATTTATTTAATTTACTTCGTGTTTTATTTAACTTACACAAACATAAATATACGAAACTTGCTTCAAATACATCACCATGATAGACACCATATGGTTTACGAATTACACCATAATAGTATCTGAAGAAACTTTCCTGTATTTTTTTGGAATGCCATTCTGGGAGGATTCTGCGTCTGAGGGCCCCCTAGCAGTCAACCTTGATATCAATGAATGTTTTATCATAACTTGATCTCCTGTCTAACGGTCCAGTAGCCCTTTTTTTTTGGTTGGTATATTATCAAATAACTTCTTCGGTGTTTCAGACTCTTACCGACTAAAACCCACCCGTGTTCCTTCCCTTGCCTGTGTTGCCAGAGGCCACGGTATCCTTTTAAGACTTTCTCGCGACTCCGGCCCTAGCGGACCCCTACACTTGTGCTGACATCTCTTTGAGCCGCGTGGAACACAACGCGTCATTAACCCGGGTCTGGTTCTTATTGGATGGCAAGCTACACATTGCTCACCGTCTGCAAGCCCGCGCCTACGGTGGCCTGGAATCGACCTGGGATTCCCGACGCCCATAGTGCCTCCTGCGGCGACTAGGGGCGTGAGGACACGAACTATGCTTCTCCCTCGCCCGTTCCGCCTCCTCCTTCGCGAACATTACTGCTTCGCAAAAGAAAGAAGGTGACGGCTTCCCGTGCCCTTTCGCTCCGTACCATGGCCTGAACCTGGGCCGGACGCGAGAGATCACCGCCGCCAATCGCCTCTACGGGGACACGGTGGTGCCCCGCCCAAGCCGGGCAGACCACTGTATGCCCCACCGTGTCCTCCGGGCGATCCATACAATGGTGAAACGGTCCAGTAGTCCTGGATAGCAAATAATAAGATTATGTTTTCCGATTTTGATGTTCTAGTTGTGACTTGCGAGCATCATAATTCAGCTCGGTGCCGGTGGCACGAAATAATGTTTTCATGGGAAGCAAATCTGGGTAAACGCATCTTTTGTATCACACAAGAAGATGTTAAAGCCATGTCTCCAGCCAAAAAGTCTTTAGTCCTGATAAAATAAATCACAAACGTAATCACTAAATGCATCCACGCATCGCCTGAAGCGACGGGTCACAAAGGGGAAACATACATTGGCAACAATACCAGTCCCCTCCTAGTCATAATACATAAAGTTCTACATATGGGAGAGAACAGTTGAAAGAAAAAACATCATTTCCTTAACTTATGTTTGTTTTTTACACATGACTGATGAGAATCGGAGTCTGTTATGATATTGGTTTTTTACTTGGCAGTTGTGTGTCTTATGTTCGGTGTTGTTGTGGTTAAAAGCTTGATGACGTGTTCTTTTGTTTTATTTGGGTATATGGATTAGGAATGGCTAATGTGATTTATTAATAATGATTGACGTTTTACTATTCCTCATTTTAGACATCACGACAGTCTTATTACCAAAAGTAATTACTCTCGTCTTTTTTTTGGAATTTGGTAACTTCAAACCCGGAAAAAGAAATAGAATACATTTGCCCCAAAAGCTTAACTTTACCGACCCCACCCTACTGGTAGCCTTAGCGATAAATAATAAATAGCATCCCTCCTTTCATCCCTCTTGGGTTTAATCTTAACAGTTTTGTAGGTACATATCTAACTAATTATTATAATATAATATTTATTCCATATTATATAATATAAGATCAAAAGTTAGCCGGTTTCACCACTGGTGACTGTATCGCAGTCACCAGTGGTGAAACCGGCTAACCGACAATGTCTAACAACAATACGTTTGGACTTTAAAAGAGACCTCTTTTTTTTTAATGAGAAATCATAAAATAACTTCTCCCGCTCTAGGCGGAGCGGGAGGGTGTCAGACTCTTACTGACTAAAACCCACCCGTATTCCTTCCGTTGCCTGTGTTGCCAGGGGCCTCGGTGACCCTTTAGTACCTTCCCGCGACCTCGGAAAACAGACCTCTGAGTTTGTTTTGGCATTTCTTCTGAGGGATCAGTCAGCTAGAAAATGCTAGATTTAAAATATTGGCCCAAAAAATTACGCGTAAAAGTATCTTAGAAGATCTACGAGAGAAATAGATATCATTTCATTTCCATTCATTTTTTGGACCAGCAGGCTTAGCATGACACTCTCTATTTCTTCGAAGAATAGACTCGGCTCTTTCCATACAAAGTGACATTTCGTTTCTCCTTTTTTGACATCCCACCGTAGAAATCCTTCTACATAAAACAGGACCTAGGCAAAGATCGTTAGAAACGAAAGACAAAATGACAGATTGTAGAAGGATTTCTACGGTAAGATGACAAAAACTGAGAAACGAAATGTCACTTTGTATAGAAAGAGGCGTGTACTATTCTTTGAAGAATTAGAGTGTCATACTAAGCCTGCAGGCCCTAACTCTTATAAAAAATGACTTACTTGCGTCGGGTTTTTTTTTAAATAATTTGTTTTTTGTATCCTACAAATCAACTTCTTCAAAATAATTTACCAACAAACGCATCCACCACATAGTACATTAGCGTCTGAAACCCATAAATATTCATCCTCTGAACTCAACAGACTGGCGCAAGTGGAAATTGAAGGCATTCCACGCTGCCCGCTCGATCTATCGAGATATATCTGCTGATATATCGCACACCGAATGCTATCGACCATCGTTCAATCCGACACCTTTATCTGTATTGTAACTGTGGGGATTCCGGAAGAATGAAGAGTCTCGAGGTTGGTATTGTAGACTCTACAATGTGGAAAATATATTTTTTATGGTCGCGAATCATATTTTGAACTTGTATTTACAGAATTACTGCCACTTTGGTACAGTGGTCGCAAGCGCTACTGCTGAGCATGAGGACCTGGGTTCGATTCCCAGTCCGGGCAAAGTGTCATTGGGTTTTTATATTAGGAATTTCTCAGTAGCAACCCAGAGTCTAGATTTGTGCCCGGTTGATGGAAATAGGCTCGCCCCCTATTACATGGGACTTAAACATAACTGGCGAAATGCGGGTGACCTATAGGACACCTCTGCCTAACCCCTCGGGGATTACAGAAGTGTTCTTATGTATTTTATAAAATTGTAATCAGTCAGCAAATTGCAAAAAAAAAAACCTAACCAAATTTCGCGGGCTACCTTTTTTTTTTTTTTTTTTTAGGGTGGGAAATCATCAAATAACTTCTCCCGCTCTGGGCGGAGCGGGAGGGTGTGTCAGACTCTTACTGACTAAAACCCACCCGTATTCCTTCTTGTTGCCTGTGTTGCGGGGGCCTCGGTGACCCATAAGTACCTTGCCGCGACCCCGGCAGGCATCGGCCCTAGTGGACCCCTACTATGTGCTGACGACATCTCTTTGAGGCGCGTGTGGAATACAACGCGCCGTCGACCCGGGCCTGGTCCTTACCGGACGGTGAGCTACCCATTGCTCACCGTCCGCAAGCCCGCGCCTACGGTGGCCGGAAATCCGCCCGGGATTCCCGACGCCCTGGGCGTCTCCTGCGGCGGCTAGGGGCGAGAGGGCGCGAAACTTGCCTTTCCCTCAACCGTCCCGCCTCCTCCTTTGCGAGCATTACTGCTTCGCAGAAGGAGGTGACGGCTGCCCATGCCCTCTCGCTCCGTACCATGGCCTGAACCAGGGCCGGACGCGAGAGGTCTCTGCCGCCGATCGCCTCCACTAGGACACGGCGGTGCTCTGCCCAAGCCGGGCAGACCTCCACCGTATGCTCCACCGTGTCCTCCAGGCGATCCACACAGTGGTGACACCCGGACGTTTCCTCCCGCCTTATCCGACACAGGAACCTCCCGAAGCTGCCGTGTCCGGTGAGGACCTGCGTCACGCGGAAGGTGAGGACGCCGTGGCGCCTCTCCAGCCACTCCTCAAAGAGGGGACTTATCGCCGCAATCGTGGCGTGCCCAGCACTGGGTTGCAACAACCGTACTTTCCATGACGCCATGAGATCCCGCCGGAGCTCCGTCCGCTGTGCCGCGATTTCTCGCGGCAGCGGACTTACGCCCCGGCGTTTCGCCTCCTCGCGCCACTCCCATACGTGCGCGAGGACTTTTGCCTCCAGATAGGACTTTGAGCATCCACCTTAAACAAAAGTTGTCCGACTTGCAATGTTCTGAAGCCGGCTAACCCGACTTTGTTGTGTAATTAATGATTCAAGAAGCATGACAATAAATTAATCTTTAGTTTCTGTAGGTTCAGTCAACAACAAAAGTCGAGTAACACTTCAGCTTTTTAAAACGTAAATTGCTGAGCTTAATGTTTAATAAAAATCGGAACAGAAGTCAAATTAAAAGAATAATAATAGCTTTTATATGAAATTCTAAAATTCAATGAAACCCTCGGGTTGAGCCTCGGTCCGAATGCTCATGGTCTATTTTATAAAATCTCCAAACGGCTGGTTAATATTTCCCGTGACCCAAGGGCTGGCTTTGACCTTGGCCATAGGCAAGCATTGCCATACAAAGTGGCGATGCTCAGCGATGCGGACTTTTTCGACGCCATATTTTAAATTGTTAATAGTTTTAGCTAAGTCAGGATATTATATTTTTATTTTATTAATTAATTAGGTATAAGTTGTTATTTACAAGATTTTTTTTAACCAGTGCGCAAATTTTGGTAAAGTAACCTTAAACGAGCTTTAATAAACACATGTTTAGTCGGACAAAAAAAATAAAAAAGTATTAAACTATTAATGGAAATATGTTCTATTACTGACACGGAACCACCAAACAACAATTGCGTACTAGTTAAAAACTTTTCCTGTATGCAGTTCATTTTAATAATAGGGGTTCAAATATAAAATAGCCATTTTAAAGTACTGGCCACTTCGAATTAAAATGAAACTTGCATAGTGTGAGATTCCACAGTGAAACTTTTTTCACACAATAACTAGGTATAACATTCTAAATTTGAAAAATGTACAACATTCGATGGTTTGACTTTCAATTTGTTTTTTCATTCAGCTTTTAAAGTAAAGGTGGATACAATGACAATTAGAGTAATTTTTGAATACTAGATCCGACGTGGAACAAATGCAGCATAAACAGCTCGCAATATCAATGCTGTGTTTCGAGAGGATATGGCTAATGAACACACCATGCGTTTTTGGTTTAATCGCTTTCGTAGTGGAAACTTCCGACTTGAATAATTAGACCCGAGGAAGACCAACCACTAAGGTAAATAACGTTAAATTGAATGCGATGGTGGAAGCCGATCCGTATCAAACTACCGAGGAATTAGCAGCATCGTTTGATGTTAGCATAGACAATATTGACTCATTTGCATCAAAACGGTAAAATAAAAAAGCGTGAAAAATGGGTGCCCCGTGATTTTACTGATCTGCAGAGAGAAACTCGCGTTGAAGCTTGCCTTATCTTGTTGAACCGGTATAGAAATGAAGGGATTTAATTGTGACGTGTAATGAAAAGTGTATTATTTACGATAATCGCAAGTGAACAACGCAATGGCTGACTCCAGCTCAAACGCCGCAACAATGCCCTAAAGCGAAGCTTACCACGCTCACTTTATGGTTTAATTCACTACAGTTTCCTCAGATCCGGTCAAGCAATATCAGCAGATGTCTACTATATAGAACAATGATGGCGAAACTCTCAGCAAGACAACCCCGATTCGTGAACCGATCTCCACCACTATTGCTCCATGATAACGCAAGGCAAGACCTCACACTGCTCGAGAAATCGTTTTAACACTACAGGACCTAAAGTTAGAAACCATCCATCATCCTCCGTACCCGCCGGACCTCACCCCCAACTGACTACCATTTTTTTTCCGCAATTTGGACAACTTTTCACATGGTAAAAAAATTTCTTCCCAGGAAACCATACAAAATGCCTTCACACAGTTTGCTGAGTCCAGATCCCCAGACTTCTACCGCACAGGCATAAATTACCTTCCCAGGAGATGGCACGACTGTAGACAATGAGGGTAAATACTTTGATATAAATATATTTTACCTTAGAAAAATTGTGTTGTCACTTAACAATGACTATTTTAAATACAATGTACCAAATAATTTTGTATCGATTTGGACGATGTTTCCAAGTGATACTCGATAAACATTAGATTCTACAAGAAACACTGTAACCAAATATTTTTGAGCCTTCACAACAGGATTATATCCAAGATAAGAATGCTTGAAACATGCTGGTCCAGCTCCATAGGCCGATCTAGAGTCTAGATAAAATCAAACTGGTTGCTCTTTTAATTGTACAATTTATTATTTGATACAAATAATAAATCAATGTTGAATTTACATTTTGTGATAACTTTAACTCACACTGACCTATTACTTTATTTATTGTTTTTAGGAAAACGTATACTTTTACGAGTACAATGTTTGTAAATATGTGAGCATCATGTATCTATTACATATTTAATTTATCTGTCATTTCTTCATTTTTAATTCATTTTTACCTATTTTGGTACAGTCATTTCATTCTAGGTGCATCGTCTTCACATATATTATATAGTTTACCTATTCAAAATTTTGTAAAATATTTTAAAGTTACGGTGGAATTTCTTGCCCATTCTTCTCCATACGAAACTACCTTATGGAAGGGGCAATTAGAATCAATACTATTTTTTTTGTAAATTTTGACGTTCAAAAGTGCCTTTTATGTGCCTATTTGAAATAAATAATTTGACTTTGACTTTGACAGACGTGATGTGTTTTGTTTACAGAAAATCCCTTGGACTACTTCATTCATAAATAGTGTAGGATCCGACGTTGAGTGCTCTAATCAATTGATTATCCGCAGACGCACCGAATCCTATCCACCATGATTCAACCCGACACCTTGATCTCTTCACTGGGTATTGTTACCGATGCTATCGTGCTGGAATTGAATTTGAAAGAATTTTATTATTAATACAAACAATACGAGTAGAAGTAATTGACCCAAAAAAAAAACTCATTAAATTAATTTCCTTTTTGTTTGACCATGTTTAGACCTACCCTATACACTGTATAGGGTAGGTCTACGCGGGCTTGCGGACGGTGAGCAATGGGCAGCTCGCCGACCGGTAAGGACCAGGAGCGTTGTGTTCCACGCGCGCCTTAAAGAGATTTCGTCAGCACAAGTGTAGGGCTCCACTAGGGCCAATGCCTGCCGGGGTCGTGGGAAAGTCCGGAAGGGATACCGAGGCCCCTGGCAACACAGACAACGGAAGGAACATAGGTAGGTTTTAGTCAGTAAGAGTCTGACACATCCTCCCGCTCCGCGCAGTGCGGGGGGTGTGTATTTGAGCGGGAGAAGTTATTCGATAATTGCCCAAACAAAAAAAAAAAGGGGTATGTCTAAACATGGTCAAACAACGCGTCGAACGTATACTCGGTAGGTCCACAGTAGTATAGTAAACATGATCAAATGATGACCTATATGCCTATAGGCATTCAGCAGTTACAATATAATATAATCTTTCTAGTTACATTATAATTTATATCCAGCCGGCTTTGGGTACAGTTACAGGAAAGAGAAGCAAGTTAAGTCATTGTACCTATTACAAAAACAATGCATTATAAAACTTACTAAATTGAGTACAAACTTCTTATTAATCTAACTAAACAAACAAATCCCCAATCGTTAAGATAAAACAAGCACATTCACCATAATTCCACGAAATCTGTAACCACAAAATTTCCCTGCATTTTTATCGCGGCGTAAATGTTAACAAAATATTTGGGCAGCTTTGATACTGACATACCCTTCGTATTAATCTCCTACAGAGATAAGGAGCATTTCTGTCTCGACAAGAAATGGTAACGTTTTTCACGGAACGAGGGAAAAACTGAAGTATCGATTGCGAAGACATGATTCGACACGCCACTCGAGGGCTCTCGTCTCCAAATGGTTCGGGAAAACGACTTGAAACAGATTTTTATATCCCTTTGTGTTTTACGTTTAATATCATAGCTTTTACGTTACATAAGATATCGGTAATGGTTCGCTTGATTTCCTTTGTGGAATTAATACCTACTGATACTCTCGCCTATTTATGTTTTGTACCCACCCCGCTTCACAAAAACATATCATATTATTAAAGAGGTTACTTTTGCTCTTGATAATGAACGCACATCTAATTTCTTTCGGCCCTGGCGAAAATCCGAGAAAAAGCCAACTGAATGAATTCTCGGCGCACTCGATTGTTTTTTTGTGGAATCTGCTCTATCCATTAGTGGAACAATGATGACTTGACATGTCACTGTAAGTCTATCTATTCCACCAGAACTAACCAATGAGTTTTTTTTTTTTTTGTGGAGCTAAAAGTACAGAAAAAAGTTACGTTTCGATATAAATCCTTTAATACTTACAGTAGGGGCCCAACATACGCCATTGCTTGCATACCTACGAGTAGTCCCTGCACTGAGATACGACGCAAAACCAGCCCCAAAGCCTTCCGTGTAACACGAAATGAAATAAACCCAATACCGTATCATCATTGTCTATCCACATTTGGTATTTATGTAATATCGGGTTCAATAATCCGAGAGTGAAGGCGGGCTGCGAGCGACACAGCCGCGGGCTCGCGTCAAGGGTGCTTTGGGGGAAGAAAACCCCGCTTTATAAATTGCCCCGCTATCTAAATCTGAGAGATAAGTGCCTCTGAACTTTCCAATTTCGCTACACATCAATAACACTGACAACATCGGTGGGATAACAAATCAAAAATCCAACTCTTATGGGGGTGGGTGACGAATGGTTTACGTGACAGATACAACGATATTTGTTCGCGACGACGGTAAATGGAATCGAACGGTTATGTATATGTTTATTATACGAGACTCGGAAGCACGGAATATATTCTTTGGTAAAGTATGTTATCACGCATAGAAATATAAATTGCTAAACTAAACTTGTTTTGATTCCTAACACCATGGCCAGATTCTTGTCGAAGCCTTTTGGCAGTTTTTACCTAACACTGACTGATTGTATTGACTATTTTTGCTCCTTTATAAAATAATTTTAGAATCAAGGCCTGTAATTGGTTTGCATGGTCTGTACTTTCAGCCATGTGAGAACTTTATTTATTAGATTGACACATTACGCGATTTTGCTGTGATTTGCCAACTGTCAAAGAATGACAGTGTGAATTGAGTTTACGGACAATTTAAGTTGCTAGTAAATTTACTGAACAATTATATTCCCTGAGTTTACGTTGCTTTGTGATCAGAAAACCATCACCAATTGCTGTATAGAAGCTAATCTAGGAGCAACCTGTACTGAAGCTCATAGACAACAGGCTAACAAGCTGTCACTGGTTAGGGTAGCCTGTCGGGTATGCGATAACATAGTGGCGTTTACAGGCGATGAACCCACAGCTTAGCTTAGCTTACATGGTAATAAACTACCTCTAAAGTCGAATTATTCATTCACTGGAGTAATTTAACATATGCTAGCTGTCACTTTGTGTAATAAAATGGTAATATTTATTGTAATGGTGATCGTTTAGTTTAATTAAATCGATTAAACTAAACGATATAAGTGTAAAATAAATGTATGATATAAGTCTAAAAGTCTCGAATACAATAAATAAGGTACCTGAGGCTAATAAGGCCTACGTTTCAAATTTTGTGGAAAAACATTTCTATGACACTTCACTGTTTACGCACGCGTGCACAATGTCGGTGTAAATGTTTCCGTATTGGTCCGCAGTCGCTAGCGCCGCCATCGTGCCAGTGACGTGCGATGCGTTGATGAAGTGACTGGCTACTGTGTAATTTTATAATTTTACATACCAAAAAACTGTAAGTATTTTACGTTTAATTCAATAATTGACCAATAACGCTGTATTTATTATCGTAAGTATGTCTTGTAAAATACAATGGATATGGTTTTTATATTTACTTTTATTTTAACTTATTTCTAGGTAAATTTAGGACGATTTACTGTAAAAATAAAGCAAATTTTTATATGGGCTTTAATGTACTACAGTAGTATAATAAGGCCCCTGAGAAGGGTTTTTAAAAAACTCATTTTCTTATTAAAAAAATATGCTTTTCTTAATTGTTTACACCATTTATTACAGCAACATGTACAAGCTATCTAAACAATATGTTTTTGACATCCTATATACGCATTATACTCAGATTTAAAGCAATATTTTTTTAGGTGGGCCTTAATTGCCACACATTTTACTACAGAACGTGACAGCTAGCCCATGTCAGATTGCTCCAGTGAATTAATAATTCGACTTTATGTAGTGGGTTTAGCAGCCTAGTGGTTTAGGACCCTGAAAGAAAGAAAGATTAATATTTTATTTGGGATACGCACAGGAAATACAAGACTAAAAAAGGAGTATTTAAAACTAACAAATTGACTTCTTTTTAAAGACCTGTGCTAGGCCAATAATGCTTGTCAACATAATGCTGCCATATTTAAAAAATAAATACCACAGCGCTGGTATTCTGATAGGGCCCGCCGTAGGGAACCTGCTTATTTAGAACCAGGTTGCAGGTTATGTACCTACCTGGCAAGTAAGGCCGGCAACAAAAAATTGATGCCAAATGATTTGATACATTAATTGTCAGCTTTTGATGTAGGTTAATAGTTTGAACGTTATTAAAAAAAAAACAATTTTCTGGTTAAATTACTAGCAAGCTATACAAAGGTGACTTTCCCTGTTTAAAATTTTACCATATATCTTCCAATTTGAAAAATTTTCAAGGATCCACTGTATTACTGTGATGGAAAACTTCGTAAGAAAATGGTCTGATATATCGCCAACTCTTTCTTTTGGTCTATTTCTCGATAGGTTGCACGTACGACTCGATCGCTATACGACTGGATCTCGATTGAGCTAGGTATCCTAACGTTTAAATCTCGAAATGATCTCGAAATCTAGGTAGCTATATCTCTATTTACTTTGATCACGATATGACTAGAATGCTAGATAGCGTGACGTCCACACAGTGAGGAAGATTTTTGGCAAAACAGCGAGTATCCTTACTTTGGTAATGAGCAACGACCCTCCCTACAGTGTAACAGACAATTTCGCTCTCGAAAGGTACCTGTGTAATATAAACTTGTTTTAAATTCACATGAACTCCAAACAAGTTTATATTAAACAAACATTAATAATTGGATCGTTGTCCGCACGTCAGCTCGCGCAGGCGAATGGAAGCGTAATGAAATTAATTTCGGCAGTATCTGATCCGTAAATAGCAGGTGTCAAATGTCCAAAATGACGAGGGTAGGAAAATACTTCCATGTGCCTAGGAAATGGGTGTAGGTAATCCCCGCGAAACGTAGCGTTGGCAATTAAAAGGGGTGATTAGACATTAATGTCAAGTGTGGTTTTATAATTTTTTAATCAAAATTTCCTTCTAGTTGGATGAAGGGAATCTATTGGTTATCGACAAATTCTTTGATTAAATCTTATTTATTTATTTAACCATTTATGTACACACATATATAAAAAGAAAAGAAGAAAAGGACAGAAAAATACGTACAAAGGTGATGCTTATTTCCAAAGAAATCTGTTCCAGCATAGCTGCGACAGGAAAGTAGATAAAGAGATGTAGACACCGTGTGTAAGAGTAGAAGAGAAAATAGAATACATAAAATCGAAACAATTTACAAATCAAATAATATTGGAATATACTACCATGCATACATACAAACATACATACTCATGTACTTCTAAAATAAATATCACTAGAATATTAAAATATTACAAATTTAATAATCTTGTTGAATCCTTTCGACATCCTTTGTCGAAAGTCTAGAGTTTCTAGTCTGTAGACATACTCTGCTGAACATTTACCTCTCCATTGATTACCTAGACCAGGGATTCCCAAAGTGATCGATATCGACCCCCTTGGGTTCGAAATGGGTTTCCTAGGGGTCGACATAAACGAAAACCGATTTTGGGGGTCGACGAGGTCTAAAAATCGACCCCTATTAATCAACACAAGTTCTTATTTGAAACTTTCAAGATACTGAATAAGTTGTGTTACGTGTACCAACTTGTTATAAGAATGATTAATATGTTAGTAGGTTTTTAAAAGTACAACAATGATACTTTAATTGTTGTACTTTTAAAAAACCCAACAAGGCGATAAGCGTGCACAAATTCGCACAAGATGAAAAAAATTGGCTATGGGTGTCTGAGGTATCGGTTCGTTTTGGAACAGGGGTCTCTTGCCCAAAATAGTTTGGGAATCCCTGACCTAGACCATCATCAGATACTCTTACCTAAGAGTTTAAAGTCTGTTATTACAATGTTTTACAAACAACCATTATTGTAAACAACTGTAAAGTGTAAACATGATGTTTTATTATGGCAACTGACAAGTTGTTTTCCCAAGCGTGAACCTGCTTAACTTATTTTGGCTGAATAAAGTCTACTCTCTTAAAAACATCAACACAATTTTCTCTTTCGACACGAAACTTCGCACAAATAAATCCAGATAATCGCCCATGTTAAAACATTTACTAGCCACAAATAAATGTTCGGAATTAATTATAGTGCCATAATGACTAAGTCCTCAAAGAAACACGGAAGCCTAACCAAACAAGACAGAAATTCTTCATAAATAACTCGATGCTAGATAATAACGCAATTATTAGTCCTAAGTGATGTGATGTAAATGCGCCGCCGATGATCAAGCCGCAGAATATGTAGATAGGGCAGAAGGTTGGCTCTATACAACGAGCGAAAACGCACGCACATATGTATACGTAGATAGTGTGGATACGCTTCACGAACAGTGAGTGCAAGCGCACCCGCGACTTGGGTTACCATTTTGAAATTCGAAAAATCGTGACAAAAAGCCAGACATTTACTTTTGAATCCTTATTTTTTTAATATTCATTTATGTTTTATCTTATTCCAAAAATAAAGCATTATGTCGAAAAGTCCGGACAAATGACAAAGTGGTCAAAAAGACGGACATGTCCGGGAAAATCCGGACGAATGGTAAGGTAAACCTACCTGGGACTGGCATTTGTTTGAGATAGTTTGAGGTCTTTGTACTTACACCCACCTTACCAAAACGTTAATCACGTGTGGACTTTGTCTCATAAAACACGTTACTTGTCAATTATAATACTTACTTCACATTTTTTGACGTAACCATTCGCATCGTATAAATGAGAAGGTTCTAATTAATATTATAACTAGGCTTTCGTTAGTCGACTGCATGCGGCTGTGCACGTGCGCCTCTTTTCACCCTTTGCATGGAGCTGACCTTCTGTGCCTATCTATTTTGTGACTCAAGCATCGTATTATGGCAAGCCAAATGATGCGCGTCGTATTATATTAATATCATCCTTAAATGCATCGTTGCCTGCAATAGCATTTGTGTGAATCGACGGCTATTTACGTCTTAATGGTTTTGGGACATATTTTATTATTGATTAATCTTTGGGAATGGCAATAATAACGTTTTATGAGGCTCAGAGGGATGCAGAGATAAAAATGCAATGTTTTGGACTTTTGGGTTATTTTATATCTTCTCGGGGTGCGCCTGGTAGACATTATGGGAATTGATGAAAGGAAAATAGGAAGCATATTCAAAGGAAAATACACAATATGTAAAATCAGGTAGGTAACAATTTAATACCATAGATTTTGCCTAAAACATTCCACGAGTTCCCTAACTATGTTATAAAACTGTACACACACCCAAAAAAGAGTTCCAATCTAGACCTACCGATCCGAAACTAACAGAAAAAGCGTCCCCTCACTAAATTCAATATACGAAATATTTGACAATGGCCAGCCGACCGCAAAGTGCCGACTGCTACATTACTCTCGTTACGATGCCTGGGCGCAACGCTCCACCAATCACGGTCAACGTTCACTGCTCTTGATAAATAAACGGACCAATCAATGCGTGCTATCATTCTGTTGTTCAAGAGCACGTGTGCCTTTGTTTGTGAAGGCTAATGTCAAGTACATTGAAACGTTCTTCAGAGACGTTTTCAAGTAGCTGTCTTGTTTCGCGAATAGCTTGTTTACTTTTCTTGTTCTTAGATTTTTTCTTTAGTGGAATGAACAACTCAGTATCTTATGAAACGTGTAGTGCATGCTTTATGTATAACCAAGATGTAAAATCTAAATATTTTCACGGCTGGAATGCCGAATATAGTGAAACCCATAGATTCTAAAAACTTATGTCAGCTACCTATATTCTTGCAAATAAATATGTAATTCATATATCATTTAAATAAAAATATCATTCATTCCATTCATTCATTCTTATCAATAGTCTTCAGAGAACTGTGAATGCCTGGTTGGTGTAGTGGTCGCAAGCGCCACTGCTGAGGATGAGGTCCTGGTTTCGATTCCTGGGGTCGGGCGAAATGTTATTCGGTTTTTCCATCTAGAATTTGTCAGTAGCAGCCTGGAGTCTGCATTTGTCCCCGATTAGCAATAGGTTCGCCCTCTATATCATGGGACTTAAACATAACTGGTAAAATGCGGGTGTACTATAGGTACAGCTCTGCCTAACCCCTCGGGAATTACAGGCGTATTGTTATGTTATGTTATCTACAAAATTACACAAATTTTCTTTTCATAAACATTATGTGACCGCTGTAACCTAACGCTTGTTAGTTTTTAAAAGACATTATTATATTAATTGGTATGTCCCCTAAGTCTCCGAGCAAATTAAACAACACACACATGTCTGCACGCGACGCCATAACAAACCACTTACGACATGATATAAATGTGGCAGTATTTTATTGTAACAAATAATATATTAGAGCGTGGGCGTTGCGGTTAGATGATAAACACATACATTTATTTTTACCAAAAATAAACGGAAGTATACCACAAGGCCTGAAGCGTGTTTGCTTTAACTTACAAAGTTAATCAAAAAGAATCAAATCAAAAATCAAATTCCGCAAAATTTCGAGTATTGCTTCCCCAGCCTTTTTGTCGTCCACCCATAGCACGTCACGTCTCATAGGTAATGTCCTTTGCCCACAAACTATGAGATTGCGGGCTTGGAGGATGCCAAGAATGCTTTTCAAATTGCTTGCCCGGGTAAAGAATTTCCAGACAACCCAAAATCTCAAAGGAGCTGGGACGATATTTATTGCGATTTAACATACAAATCGATTCTGAGTCGCAGTTCAAGTCCGGATCGCGCAAGACTTTTGGCGGTTGGAGCCAGAGAGGCCGGTCTTTGGCTATTTGCTCATCCTTCTCCATGTACCGGTACCTTCCTGGATCTGACCTCGCTTCGTCTGGCGACTAGTCTGCGGCTTGGGGTCACGGTATGCACTCCACACACATGCCCTTGTGGCACGGACGTGGACCGACTGGGTCACCACGGACGTTATTGTCAAAAAAGTGCAAGCCGCTTTTCAAGACCTGCGACACTTAATAACATAATCCGCCGGTCTCTTGCCAGCATCAATGAGCCTGTTCTTCTTGAGCCAATTGGCATTGTCAGAGATAATGGCAAAAGACCTGATGGTGTGTCTTTAGTCCCGTGGAGTTTGGGACGGAAGCTTGTGTGGGACGCTACCTGTGTAGACACACTGGCACAGTCCCACCTCCAACGGACTACTTCTAAAGCGGGTGCAGCGGCAGAAAATGCCGAAAATCTGAAAGTTATTAAATATGGAGGCCTTGACAGAGAGTACAACTTTGTGCCCATAAGTTATTTGCGGAAATCGCGAAACGTCTAGTTGATATAACTGGTGACCGAAAAGCTGGCGGCTTTCTCGCGCAACGCATCAGCATTGCAATTCAGCGAGGAAATGCCGCCAGCATCCTCGGTACAATGCCCCGAGGGCCTTTTTTAGGCTTAACTTAGTTTTAATTTAATTTAGTTAATGTTAATCTTGTAATTTGGAGTAAATAAAAAGTACTTTATCAAAAGTCATTTATTCAAACTAGGCTGAAAATCAGCATCATTTTGGATTTCAAAATTACATAACGTCGTTCATATTGCAATTTGTTCGATGTCAAAAATTTCAATTTTTTTTTTATTTCTTAGGTTTGCTTTAATTTTAATTTTGAACGCGACCGAAAAAGGTTCATTGTCATCTACCAATAGGAAAGTGGCGTTTGAAACTTGCAATATGTCACGTGATCGACTCAGCAGTAAATCATATACAGCAAATTGTTCTATGTCGAAGTTTGAGCGGCAACGGATTTTTGCTCTGAGAAAAAACAAGTGAAAATTATTAATCAAGTTATAAATTGTGCTTTGTTTCTAAGGTAAGTTTATAATTATCATAATTTACGTACCATTTTGTGCTGGTTTTAGTTGGTTTTCGTTAATATCCTGGTTTTAATTACACTTATGATAAATCTTAACCTAATTTTTAACAAAAAGCGCCGTGAGTCCGCTTTTTGACTGCTTTTTTTTGCTGTTAAGCGCTTACGACCTACAGTGACGTGAATCTTATAACAGATAACGTTTATTCATTTAAATAATTTTTTATTTTGACCTTTTTTGTAAATAATGCCAATAAAACAATAAGACCTATGTTGCAATACGTCGTTACAAACGCGACATAGAACCTTTTGAATTTTGCTTTGGTTTTGTATGCATGGCTTGGTGGTTGATTGTTACAGATGAATAACACAAGAGGAAGTCGGTTAGTACAGTTAGCTACAAGTTCCTCTCAACATCCTCGCCAGCAGCGACTGAACGCAGTGACTGGCCAATTGTTGCAGATGAATAACACAAGAGGAAGGCGGTTAATACAGTTGGATACTAGTTTGTCTCAACATCCACGCCAACAGCGATTAAACGAAGCTACTGGCCAGTTGTATAAAGATGAAACTCTGCAGCAGTGTGACACGTCTAGTGAAGAGGTCTTGTTCGAAGAAGGGTCGTCTTCTGACTCGGACTACGTGCCAGAAGAAAGCAGTGTTGGCTTTCTTTCTAATGCATTAGAAGAAAGTACGAGCTCCAACGAAGAGGTCCTTGATGAGGAGATAGGAGTGCTTACTCGTAAGGATACTCACAAAAGGAAACGCAGTCGTAAGGGTCAACAAAATGGAAGAGATTAAGAAACTCTGAGGCTAGGTTACAAGGTAAACAGTATGAAGGTTTTGAGAAGGATAGGAATGGAAAATACAAATACACACTGTTAAGACCAGCTAAAGGCTTACAGGAAAGATGTGG
Organism: Atethmia centrago; assembly: GCA_905333075.3. Taxonomy (NCBI): domain Eukaryota; kingdom Metazoa; phylum Arthropoda; class Insecta; order Lepidoptera; family Noctuidae; genus Atethmia; species Atethmia centrago. The sequence goes on from HG995382.1 coordinate 10,864,263, forward strand.
TGGGCATACCGAAGTGAAACATGGGGGACCGAAACAAAGGTTTGAATGTGAAATGTTAACCGAAGAAGACCGAAAACTTATTTTTGATTCTTATTGGGCACTGAGTTCTTGAGAAACTCGTAAAGTATACGTCCGAAGTTTAGTAAGTGTATATGCACCACAGCATCGACGTTCTTCAAGCGTAGATTCTAGGAAAGACAAAGCATTTAAATAATTCCTATCTTTGAAAGACAATGTTAAGAGAGTTCATGTTTGTAAGCAAATGTTTATGAAAACTTTGTGTATTGGCCAAAGACAACTGAGGGATTGGGTTGTTCCTAATAAAGATGCGACAGAAAGTTCAATTATCTCTCAAAATGGTAATGAGTGTAATGCAAGGACTCAAAATAATGCATCTGATTCAATTCGAGAAATTTTCGACAGTCTGCCGAAAGTAGAGTCCCATTATTGCAGATCGTTTTCCTCAAAATTATATTTAGAACCAATCTGGAATAGTGTTCATGGTGATCTGTATGTTGATTACTATATATATTTTTGATTGTTCGTATTTTAATTATAAAACTAGAATAACTACTAATACTGTTATTTGAAATTATCTGTGTATTATTTCATACAAATACTATCAATAAGTTATATATCACAAATTTTACGTCAATTATAGGTACAATAGGTTCTATGTCAAATTTCTAACGAAACATAATTATTTAAGGAAATTTCAAAATGCACATTTAATAGAACACAATAGTTAGGAAACATTAGTTAAAAAACATTTTGGTGTCATACAAGATTTTTTTCCAATACGCTGTTTTTTTACTCTCCTGTAAACTTGTCATTTTTGACATCTAACTAATTGCAATATGAACGACGAAGACAGTCCCCCAAAACTCCTGCCCTTCACCACTTCCTAGTGCTTTAGCTGGGAAGAAGAAGTGGCGCAAAAAAACTCCCCAACAAAAATGCTATGGCTTTTAGGAGAACCATGGGAGCGAGTTTTTTTCTAATAGTTTTACAATTGCCTTTTTTTTGGCTGGGAAATTATCAAATAACTTCTCCCGCTCTGAGCGGAGCGGAAGGGTGTGTCAGACTCTTACTGACTGAAACCCACCCGTGTTCCTTTCGGTACCTGTGTTGCCAGGGGCCTCGGTAACCCTTTCGTACTTTTCCGCGACCCCGGCAGGTACACTTGCCTTCTTCTCAGGGGTAGTCAGATAGGAAATGTAGACTCCATCTAGCTTATTTTTTAATATGACGTGTAAAAGTAATTCTAATATCCTATTTACAGAATAAACAATTTCATTTCATTTGCCATGCCGAATATCCGGGAATCAAAATAAGACGAAAATAGCTCTGTAGACACGCCTTTGACTCGCCAAAGAATGCAATAACCAAAGTCCATTTATTGCACATTCAACTCAACTGGATCTGCAATTAATGGAACAAGCCGTGTTTTATGTTCAAAAATGTTGCCAATAATTGGCCTGTCAAAACAAACAAGCGAAAAAGAAGTTTACACTCGTCTGCCCCAATCAATTCTTAACACGTCGTGCCGTAGCAAATAGAAACCACTAAAACATAATTATAATTTAAAAACACAAACGATTCTCGATTCAAAGGTCCGAAACAATCGAGCCGAGAGAGCACTATCAAATGAACGTTTTTATTTTATTTTCGCTGCTCTCATTTACAAACAATGCGAAGCCGACGGCGGAGATCTCATCAGCGATTATCTCTCGTTGTGTGGCAGACCTTTTATTTTTATATTTTTTCTATCGTGAACAAGGACGGTTGTCGGTTGGTAAAACAAAGAGGGCATAATGATTGAATTGACGTATTAAAGCCGAATCGCACGTCATCGGAATGCGTCGCTGTCAAAATTTAGCTTAACAAAACAAAAGATGACGTCAATCAGCTTCCGAAATGTTTACTAAATCTAATATTTATTAGGAATGTCATAAACATGTTGTGCCTGCTTAATTGTGAATGGCCGACTTCCAGTGTAAAGACAAATCATTTGGTCGGGAAGTCAACTTCCTGAAAGTGTTTTCTCGTTGCATGTCAACATGCACAGTCAAACATGCAATTTCACACCTTTCTTTAAATACAATTTTCCCATAACAATCCGGATATCATTGTTCGACTGTGTGTGAATTAACTTTAACTTCAGTGAAAGCGTTTCCGATGACAGATAACAGAGGCCACTAGGCAAAACAAAGGCTAATTTGTGGGGAGTGATATCAATCGGGCACGAGAGACTTAATCTATTTTCATTCGGTATTTCCGTGTACATGACTACGGTAATGAATGAGGAAAATTAACGATATCTCTTAGTTTGGGAGATGAAAATAAATAGTTGAATGTATTTCTGTAATTAGGTACGTAATAATGGAGTCTTACTACTGTTAGTATAGTATCAGCTGTACGAGAAAAGGCCATGTCGTGATGAACTGGTTAGCCAACAAGCAGAGTCTGAAAGAAAATGAAAATGTTTTTTTTTTTCGGCCGCAAACGAAATTCGAACTGATTTTTATTTTCAGCTGAAAACGAAAAAAAAGTTTTTGTTTGTTGAAAGGGTATTCCATTAAAACTTACCAACATCTTATGAAACTTTATTCTTTTCCCAAACAAACTGAAGTTAAATGCAAGAAAAAGCTGTTTTCTGCATTTTCACAGTTATTATACTTTTTGTTTTTGTAACTATCAATTTGCACTAAATAACTCCAAAATTCGGTACGACTCTACCGGCAAAACTAACTAGCCACGTTGCGCAGAATGTACAGTACAGTATCGTCTAGTACTGGAGCTCTTATAAGGCAACCCAATACTAGCAGTTAACCGCTACAATGGCGTAGATACTTCTTAAGTTTAACTTTAAAGTAGTAAAAATCTAGGCGTGGATTGCCCAAATTTGGTGAGTCAGCTAAACATGAATGTGCTGCAGACAGTCCGCCAGAATTCAAAATTATAGACCTTTCTCGATCAAATCCAGTCGAAACAAACACAGATACAACGCATCCCTTTCCTATATAAGGGGACTACAGGACCTAAACACAAGTATTATAATGCCGAAAAGTATATGATCTACTTCAGTAAACAACATCAGAAAAATATATGATATTCTACAGGGTATTCATGCTGGGGAGATAGTGTGTTGAAAACATAGTACAACGAATTTGAAACGATAAAAAAAAATCACGAACATACCTCTAAAATATTATTTTTAACGATTAAAAACACTAACTCTAATAGTGTTTTAATTTTTTTATCTAATCGATAGATTTTTGTAAATAGATAATCGCTTCATATTTGCAATAAATTACCAGCGGTGTGTCATCGCGCATCTATATGTTTTCTATGGACCTGCCGGGGTCGCGGGAAGGTACTTATGGGTCACCGAGGCCCCCGCAACACAGGCAACAGGAAGGAATACGGGTGGGTTTTAGTCAGTAAGAGTCTGACACACCCTCCCGCTCCACCCAGAGCGGGAGAAGTTATTTGATGATTTCCCACCCTAAAAAAAAAAAAAAAAAAAAAAAAAAAAAAATGCAGTTTGACAGTGACCGCGCTTTAACTGTTGTCAGCCTCTAAAGAAAAGTATAATTATTTTTTTATTCTTAAATTGTTTAAGAGGCTTTTATCCACAGTGGCATGTCAGCCTCATCATAACTTAAACTATTCTAAACTACATCTACAAATATAATATACATTAGTCATGTCGAAACAAATCAGCCTGTAGGTTTGCTATCTCAGGTGAAGGCTGCGCTAAAACTTTAACATAAGGACCAGTATCATATTCATTTATTTTTATTCTATTCAACAGTGTCTCTCTTTCCTTCTTTGTCTTACTACACTCCATAAGTAGATGGTGAACATCTTCAACCGTTCCGCACGTTCCACAATTGGGAGAACTCACTTTTTTCATTAAATAACCAAACTTCCCGCAAGTTTGGGTAGTGACCAGTTTTAGTGTCATTAAAAACAACCCAGCATTTGTAAGTTATGTTATAACGTAGTATTCAACATTATTTCTATTTTTAATTTTATGGTTTTATTACTAATGTTCTAGTACGCTAATTGATAGTGCCTATAATGTAGATAAGGTCAATGGAGGCTATTGCAACTATGGGGCTAAAGCAACCAACAGCGATATCTTCCATTCTCGTCTTTTATAAATATACTGCCATCTATGGGCCTGGAGAAAAGTCATAGTTTAACCTATAATAAACAGATGGCGTCAGAGGAATGAATACTGTTTGACTTACAGAGCTTTATTGTTAGTCGCCATTTTGACTACGTGTTTGGTGACGAGCGTGTTATCAACTTTTAACAAAAAAAAATACTTTTCGTGCAATTTCAACAAGGTTTTATGCAGAAACGAAGAAAAGGTAAAGGTAAGTAAGTACTCTATACACTTATATTTTTGACGTTCTAACTTATATTTCGTAAGATAATGTAATAGTTACATTAGCCTCAGCTTATGTCGTTGCGGGGTTATTGCGACTAGTTTGTTTGGTTACAATAGCCCCTTCGTGTTTGTATAAAAACAAAAATACCAGTGATGTTGCATATCGATAATTGTAAATCGATATACTTACAGCTTAGTCTAGAAAGTTTTGAACTGAATCCTTTCGGGGCCTGGGATAAATTGCGTAAATAAATGTTACAATTTGTTTTATTACAATTTCAACCAAGATTCAAATCTATTTCTCCGACCGAATGCATTTAGTTCACAACTTCACGCGTACCTACTATACCTACCCATACTAGATATCTTAGAAACTTTGAACTAATTTGACATTTGACTTGTTTTAGATGGTCCGAAATTATATTAAGAAAAAAGAAAAGAGCTATTCAAAAGAAAAGCTTCTAGAGGCACTCGAGTTGGTTAAAAAGAGTGCTTAGATGGAGAATTATTTAAGTTTCTTAATAATATTGATGTGTATGAAATGTAATTTTTGTTGTGTATCAATCTGTATTTAGAATTAAGCAAAAAAGTTATTTTTTTGGATCTCTTAAGAAAATGTGATAAATGTGTGCCATTGATTTAGTATTTAATATTTAAAGTGAAGTTAAACCAAAGTATAGGTTCCTATTATTTTTGTATTGGTCTTTAGAATTCATTAGGTACTCTACTTATTTTCGGATATCTCAATTAAACTACTTCAAAGTAAATACAAACTTAATTTGATTTTAAATTGTTTTATACTTTTTGTTTTATATGTTTTGAGAAGTATCTGATTTTTTTTATTTTTTGATGTGATGATTAGCAAATAAATAATAAAAACGAAGTTTGGTTTTATATTTCTTAGGTACCTATCAGTATCGATGGAGTGCCTACACATTTAACAATTTATCGATATTTTTTACGTCAACACAACACTAACTCTATAGAAAATAGTCACATTAGCCCCAAACATTACGAATCATACTTTTAGTTTGATCCGGACTCTACTGGTTTAACTCAGAGAATATGACTGCGTAAATTTCACACTGGGTGACATGTACTTCGATTATGAGCATATTTGCTACAAAAACCATTAAGTTCGTTTAAATAGTCGCATTTACCCCAACATGGGGCTAATGTAACTTTTCCTGTCCGCGTGGAACTTTTCACAAGATTTTAACCAAATCCTATGGCTTTTTGACATTTTATTAGGTCGAAAGTAATCTCAGATATATGCTTAATTATATAGATATAATAGATTACTCCATAAAGTCAAGTGTTCATTTTTGGTGAAGGTTCAAGTTTGAACATATTTTCTTTTAGTTGCAATAGCCTCCATTGACCTTACATGGGATATCTATGATTATGACAAAGATCTTGGGTTAATGCTAATTAATTATTTATTTATATAAAGGCTTGAACTTAACACATACGCGTGTTTGGTTGGCAAGCCTTTATCATCATCATCATCATCTGCCTAGCCTTTTCTCAACTATGTTGGGGTCGGCGTCCAGTCTTACCGGATACAGCTGAATACCAGTATTTTACATGGAGCGACTGCCTATCTGACCTCCACAACCTAGTTACTGGGTAACACGATACCCCTTGGTAAACTGGTTGTCAGACTTTCAAGCTTCTGACGACCCGTAACCACTGTCAAAGATCTACAAATGACATCCAGATCCCACGGCTTAACGTGCTTTACATTGGCAAGCCTTTAATAAATAAATTAATAATTCAGTAAGTTTAGAGAAAAGTATCAGCACCCGTATACACAAAGATCAATCAAAGAATTGAATATTATAACTGGAAACGATTCAATATTATTTACTGGATCAAATTACATTAGCTAGAGAAATTCCACGTGGTGGGTGTCGATATCCAAACACGATAAAACAAAAAAAAAAAAAGATTTGATGCTATTTTGTTTTGGGTGATAACCCGTCACGTCTGCGGAGTCTAATCTAATTTAACCCTGTAGAACCTTCAGTAAAATCTTCCATTCTGCTGCCATAACAAACTGCAAACACCATTTTGCCAAGTGTAGTAATTATGCTTCGTAATCTCGTCCTCATGCGTACTGCATATACAGACTGGTAGACTGCAGTATTTCTCTGAAGCATAGAATAGTATTATTACTAATCTAACCATATATATGTGGATTAAGGGACTCCGCAATCTACCAGTCTGTATCTGTAGTACACATAAGGACGAGATTTCTTCACATAATTAAAGATCGGACGTCACTAGGTAAGTTAGTCCGATCTATACAGGTTGAAATTGAAAACTTGCGACAAACTGAAATGGGACATTGTATACATCATTATTAACAACTTTTACTAAGGGACCAAAGCTGTAATCCCAAAAAAAAAAAAATCTGCTTTTCCTACATTTTGATGAGGTATTGCGAACATAAATGTAGGGGACAGCGGTTTTTTTTTTGGGATTGTAGCTTTGGTCCCTTAATAAAAGTTGTTCATAATGATGAGTACAATCTCCCATTTCGATTTGTCGCATGTTTTCAATGTCACCCTGTATAATTATAATAGCAATTCTTTTGACCATTCGTTGAAGTGGTTATAACCTCTCAGTAAGGATGTTAAAGACTCTTCGACACGCTAGACACAATTTTCATTATTATAAGTATAACTTAATGCTATGCTATCACTATCTTCGTTTTCCGCCTTGCCTATAACCGTTCAAGCCAAGATAAATGATCTTTTTGCTGGGCTGTGTGCCAGAAACACTTACCATCTCTCGCCTAAAATACTATGAGACTATTGTAGCCAATATCTTTGGTAATTGGCTGTGGGGCTCGTGGCTAAGTAATAACAGCCGCACGGGTCGATTGACCAGGTTAAGCTACGCTTGTCGCGGTTGGTCCGTGGATGAGTCACCATCTTTACATTCCGTCCCTCCGTGATATCATTCGTAAATCTTTGACAGTCGTTACGGGTAGTCACGAGCCCGAAAGTCTGAGAACCAGTCTTACCAAAGGGTATTGTGTTACCCAGTAACTGGGTTCAGATAGGCAGATGCAACCGGTTAGACTAGAAGCCAACCCCAACATAGTAGGGAAAAGGCTAGGCAGATTGGTATCCTTGGTAATTGCCTGAAAGTTTTTAAGACAAAGTTTATCCTCAAGTTTGAGAATACATTTTGAACCACAATGCAACAAATAGAATAGAATCTTTCGTAAATTGGGCATCCAAACTCTTATTTTGAATTAATGGAAAAAGGCACTTTACTTTGTCTAAATTATTTATTCACCGCTGCTCTCAAAACGGTGAAGGAAAACGTCGTGAGGAAACTGGCATGTCCTAGAACCAAAAAATCTAAGACATGTGACGTCCAACCCGCACTGGGTCCGCGTGGTGGATTACGACACAATCCCTCTCACAGAGAGGAGGCCTGTGTACGTGCAGTGGAAAAATTATAGGCTGATTATCATCATACATACATACTTACATAAAATAGCATCACACGCCTGTTTTTTCCGAAAAAGGGTTAGTCGGTGCACCCACATTACAATTAGTTCACCCACATTTCGCCAGTTATGTTTAAGTCTCATGTATTGATGAGGGCAATCGTATTGCCATGAAACGACCACAATTCTAGACCGGCTGCCGGCTGCGGCTGTTTTCCGGGCTGCTACTGAGAAATTCCTGATGGAAAAACCCAATAACACTTTGCCCGACCTGGGAATCGCACCCAGGACCTCATGTTCACCAGTACCGTTTACACAATTACATGCAAGTTTACATAGAACAGGGACATGTACAAGTGCGCGCTTCCAATTATAGGAGACCACATCATTTACATATAATCTAGGTACAGTAAGTTTGACAAGGTAAAAATATTAAAATAAATCAAAATACTTAACACGAAAATCATACAAAGGACACAAAGTGAATTACATAACCAATAAATAATAATAATACAAAAGAATAATAGAAAAAAGAATAACCATAAAAGACAACAGACAAAAATACGACTTGGATACAATGATTTTTACGTACGAATCTTTATTTAACTTTGATAATTTCGCTGATACTAATATGAAAGAAAAACTCCAACACTGTTATTCATTACCGCCCCACTAACACTAATTAAATTCAAGCCAACATTTCCCTGCAGCCACAATATCCCATCACTAATGAATCCTACAACTTTTTGCTCCACTTTGTCAAACAGCGCTCCATATTCCGGTACACATGCACCCACATTCATCAGCACAACGAATGGCGTGGCTGTTTGCCCACTTGGTAATAAGTTCATTAAATAATTGTTATTCCTGACTGTCTGAGTATTTATTGGATCACTATTATCACAGGACTACATTAAGGGAGGGTATTATTACAGGACTATAGACTAAAACGCATCTATTGTAGCACTTTCGTCACAACTGTCTGGACATTTGTTATATATGTCAAAATATGACAGTTTTTAGAGTTCCTTAGTAAACAAGGAACCCATAGTTATGCCATGGTCGTCTGTCTGTCCCCGCTATAGCTCTGAGACGATTAGTACTAGAAAGCTGTAATTTGGCATAGGTATACATATTAATCACGCCGACAAAGTGCTAAAATAAAATCATGAAAAAAATTACCTCCCTTGCACGTAATATGGGGATGATTTTTTTTTTTCTCGTCTATCCCATCGAGTAGGGTATCGTTGGATAGGCTGTTCAATATATACATACACTTTTCGATTCAAGGATCCGTTTGCGTAATATTAAGCATTAAAGTGCTATTTTTTTTTAGAGTCTAGTGTTCCCCATCCCCCCCGCCAGCTAAATGGTTATTTATGAAGGTGTGAAAAAATTCATGGAAATAGTACATAATTTTAATGAAATTAAAAGGAAAACTATCACACAGGTCGACTATTACGCGTTAACTCGTACAGCCCACTTAGGGCTGTACGAGTTAACGCGTAATAATCGACCAACTTTTGCAGGTTGGAGAATTGACCGTGGCATATATCGATGTATGGGAGAACATGTTTTTCAACTACAATGTTAAGTTTGTTTTTGGGATAAATTGATCCCAACTACGGAACCCTTCATTATACGTGGTCCGACACACACTTGGCGCATTTTTTTATTGTTAATACACTGCCGCGTAATGTTTCGTTCAGGGAAGTAATATGACAATGCTTATTCCGCGAAAAGAATACCACTTCGTAGCAATGACTGGATTTCCATTAAAATGCATGGCTACAAGTGAAATAATTGAAAAATGATGCTTTTTTGGCTCGCTGCTTTTGCACTTCTTCGGCGATACCCTTGATATTCTCGTTAATTTCATGATTTGTGGACATGATTTCAGTGCAGAATTCATCAAACGTGATTTTATATGTAGCTTCCCCAAAGCACACTATCTTAATGTATGACCAAATTACTTTGAAGTAGATTGAGTTTATTTAGTAAAATAATCAAGACGACCACAGTTTACCTTTCCAGTCTACACAGAGCATCAGGTTTGAGTCAGTGAGAATATATAATGACCTCAGAAATTCCCAAGGCATTATGGCTACGGATAAACTGCAAAGGAAGCTTGTACCAATTCCTTACTTCAATTAAATATACTACTGAGATAGCTATGTATAATTAATGTCAAATAAGATGACGGTGTAGTACGTAAGTGTCATGATTTCAAAAAGTATGTGATTTGCTTCAAATTATTTTTGTATCAGGGTAGTCATGAAGTTGAAATGTATCTAATTTGACAGGGTTTTTTACCACAACCGAATGGAAAACATGATATATTTGGTGTGCCGCGTAGTTGATATGTTAGTTCTCTTCGAGCCTCGGAATCTAAAGGTTGTCTTCAGAAGTCTAAAGTCTATACTGATATTATATTGAGTACCTAATTAATTGGTCAAGGTCAGCTTATGAGACACAATTGATTTTCTATTGTTTAACTGCGAATCGGTGTCGCGCGGGGCTTAACAGGCGACATTGCGAGCGCGACAGGCAACACTATCACCCCTGACTGTCGCGCTCGTGATATTACCCCAGTCGGAGGGCGCCTTACATAATCAGCCTATAATGTTCCCACTGCTGGGACACAGGCCTCCTCTCTGTGAGAGGGAGTGGGTCGTAATACACCACGCTCAATTTCAATATTATAATTGCGAAAGTGAATTTCTTTCACTTTCATGCTAAAACGGCTGAACGGATTTGAATGAAATTTGGCACATGACCTGGGTTAGGACGTAGGATACTTTTTTATCCCGGTAGTACATTCCCGGGGGATAATTTCCGGGGCGAAGCCGCGAGCTTCCTATAAAACGGTGATTATGATTAATCGCTTGAAGGAAGTAAACGAAACACAGTATAGAAGTTGTATTTCTTATTAAGACGCTGACAACACCTAAACCGCGGTCACTGTCAGATTGCATAGAAAAGAAACAGAAGCGCGATGACACAACGCTTGTAATTTATTGCAAAATACTTATGAAGCAATTATCTATTTACTCAAAATTGAGTTGAGTAATCGAAAATAAAAAAACAACCAAGTTCTGCATTCAAATAAGACGTTCTTGTTATTACGAGGGCGGCACTGAAAATTTCGGGAATCAAGGAAGTGACACAACATTACTATTTAAAAATGTATTTATTGCTTTTCGAAGTATTCTCCGCGAAATTTGACACATTTTTCCATACGATGGAACCAATCATTGAAGCAACCATTCCATTCGGAAGTTGGGGTCTCCAAAATGGCCGTTTTGTAGGCGTCCACAGCTTCTTCAGGTGATGAAAATCTCTGTCCACGCAATTTATCTTTATTTTAGGGAAAGTATAGAAATCATTAGGGCTTAGGTCGGGACTGTACGGCGGATGGTCTAATAATTCTATGTTTTCTTGCTCTAAAAACTCTTTTGTTCTGTGCGCGGTGGAGAACTCGCATTGTCGTGATGGAGGATGATGCGGCGGTTGCAGTTCTCTTTACGGAGTTCAGAAACGACCTGAGGCAAACAATTTTTGTTGGCTTTAACTCATTTTCGAACACCCAATCTCGTGACTGGTTTTTTGTTTCGGGTTCGTACGCGTATATCCAGGATTCGTCACCTGATACGATGTTGTATACAGCATTTGAGGATCCTGCGTGGAATCTTTCGAGAGTTCTGACGCACCAAGTAACGCGAGCCGCTTTTTGCTCTTCACAGAGCGAATGCGGTATCCATCGGGAAAACAACTTTTTTACACCTAATTGTTCATGCAAGATTATTTGTATTTGACTCATGCTAATGTCTAAAGTTACCTGAATTTCGCGGTATGTCACATGTCGATCTTCCTCAATCAGCTTACGCACAGCATCAACGTTTTCTTGGGTGACTGCAGTTTTTGGACGACCTTGACGGGGATCATCACTGAGCTTGACACGTCCACGTTCAAATTCAGCAAACCAGCGATAAATTGTGGTTTTGGATGGGGCTTCATCACCAATTGCAGAAATCATCCGGTCAACACACTGTTTTTGTGTTAAACCACTTCGAAAGTCATAATAAATCATCGCTCTTGAATTTTCGTTTGACAAAACTAAATCCTGAACCTTATCGAGTGTCTTGTGTGACATCATTAATCTAATACCGAAAGATAATTTCAATATAGCAATCGCCAACGTCCATACTACGTTGAATACACCGGTTCTCGTCCGATCACCGAAGTTAAGCAGCATCGGGCGTGGTCAGTACTTGGATGGGTGACCGCCTGGGAACACCACGTGACGTTGGCTTTTTGCATTTTAACAATATTTCTAAATATTATTTAAGTCGTATTCTCAATAAATTAATAACGTTATCTACCAACATTAAAGTCCGCCAGGCTGTGTCTAACCATTATACTTAAGTCGCAATAACCTTTTTTGTTCAAATTAGTCAATTAAAACACGGGAAGAATCGAAAGATGATGCTCTTTTGATGAATTAATTCTTTTTGCATTTTATAGCCCAATTCTTGAGAGAGATTATAATTTTATTGACTTTTAAATCTGTTATTACGCCTTTATATAATGCAAGTAAGCTATGCAAAAAAATATGTTAAACTAGAACGCCTACACGTCATTTCTATATTTAAGTATTGTAGTAAAATACTTTTTGAAAAAAAATCAGGAAGTAATGTCTACGCAAAGCATTAAAAACGATAATATATTATTTTCATATTATTTAAGATATTATCATGATTTTTATTTTGTGTAGGTACTATTTTAGTATCCATAATTTTATCTGTGATTTTTTTCAAATATTCATGTTTTCGATACAAAAAAATAATATTCCATAAGAAACTGAACGGCGCGCGGCGGCGGCATCAGCAGCGCGGCGCGAGCGCTACGCACTTTAGTAAGACCAAGGTCAATGGCGATTACCCGACGCTTAACATCACGCTACGACCCTTGGGAGCCGAGCAAAAAATAAAAAGGCAAAAAGAACGCTAAGCGAAAACCAAGTATGTAGAAGCGCGGGCGGGCGATTAGATACGATGCCGCGCCGATGGGTCAGGGGCTGAGATTTCACGCGCACGAATTCGCGGGCAAAACCTGGTTGAAAATAAATGATCAAGTACTCCTATAATCGGTAATTAGAGTCTACTCTTTTGGTGATCGAGCAAAGCATGTATTTTCGTAGGACGATTTACATGGAGATGGCATTTAATTGCTAAAGTAATAAAAAAAAAGAAAAAAATATTCGGACTGACAAAACTAAATCCTGAACCTTATCGAGTGTCTTGTGTGACATCATTAATCCAATACCGAAAGATAATTTCAATATGGCAATCGCCAACGTCCATACTACGTTGAATACACCGGTTCTCGTCCGATCACCGAAGTTAAGCAACATCGGGCGTGGTCAGTACTTGGATGGGTGACCGCCTGGGAACACCACGTGACGTTGGCTTTTTACTTTATTCCCTTTTTTGTAAAGAAACAATAGCTCGTTTTATTTAGTTTTATGATTATCAAATAAATTAGGTAGCCTATTATTTTTCCGTAATTAGTGCCTACTTCTTTATTAATCGAAAATAGGATGAATTTTGGAAGCACGATTTACATGGAGTTGACATTTAATTGCTAAAGTAACAAAAAAAAGAAAAAAATATTCGGACTGACAAAACTAAATCCTGAACCTTATCGAGTGTCTTGTGTGACATCATTAATCTAATACCGAAAGATAATTTCAACGTAGCAATCGCCAACGTCCATACTACGTTGAATACACCGGTTCTCGTCCGACCACCGAAGTTAAGCAACATCGGGCGTGGTCAGTACTTGGATGGGTGACCGCCTGGGAACACCACGTGACGTTGGCTTTTTGCATATTTAACAATATTTCTAAATATTATGTTAGTCGTATTCTCATTATATCAATAACGTTATGCGCAAAGACATTTTTTCGTTAACCTTCATCCACTTTATTATAGTAGGGGCCTCCCCCTAAACCAAAATCCATTCAGTAGTTTTTGAGTTTATCGCGTTTAGACGGACAGACGCGGCGTGGAGACATTGTTTTATAATAATTATGTAGTGATAAAATTGACCCCAAAAATCGAGCAGTACGGGAGGTACTGCTCGATTTTTACTACTGAATGGATTTTCATAGGATTATCACCAATGGACGGAGTGATTCATGAGGATGTTTTGATTTATAATTAATTAAGGTTTTGTGTAAATTGACTGACTTATGACGATGATTGTTGAAGGTATCGGAAAAAATCATGCCGCCTGGAACTTACCGTATAACTGTGGGATATTTCCAACCTCCACGCCGGCGAAAGCTAGTTTTCTATATTAGCCCGAGTATTTATTTAACAAGTATTTTGGGCAAATATTTTTCCCTTGTTCTCCTCTAGTACAAAGCAATCTTTCTGCCCAGTTAGTAACTAAAGGTTACCAATTATCTCTAATACTTTGAAACAGTCGCGTGGGAGAAAGGATTCCAATCAAGTTTCCTACATAGTTCATATAAACTTCTTAGTAGTAAGGAATTTAGAACAGCGTAGCGGATAACGTTATTAATTTATTGAGAATACGACTTAAATAATATTTAGAAATATTGTTAAAATGCAAAAATCCAACGTCACGTGGTGTTCCCAGGCGGTCACCCCCATCCAAGTATTGACCACGTCCGATGTTGCTTAACTTCGGTGATCGGACGAGAACCGGTGTATTCAACGTAGTATGGACGTTGATGAAAGCTTACGCTATATTATCTATCTTTATAAAATAGGACGAATGTATTCGTCACATATGACACTCAATTCATGTTTTTTTTAGTAAACTTTTTAAAAGCGTTTTCTTTAAGTTGCAGTGTTATTTTCTAGTAAATGCTACTAAAACAATTAAATGCCTACTCCTTATAAATCGTGCTTCCAAAATTCATGCTTTGTTCGATCAATAAAGAAGTAGGCACTAATTACTACCTAATTTATTTGATAATCGTAAAACTAAATAAAACGAACTAAACAATAGTTCGTTTTTTTTACGAAAAAGGGAAAAAAGTAAAAAGCCAATCTTTACAAAAAAGGGGAAAAAAGTAAAAAGCCAACGTCACGTGGTGTTCCCAGGCGGTCACCCATCCAAGTACTGACCACGCCCGATGTTGCTTAACTTCGGTGATCGGACGAGAACCGGTGTATTCAACGTAGTATGGACGTTGGCGATTGCTATGTTGAAATTATTTCTCGGTATTGGATTAATGATGTCACACAAGACACTCGATAAGGTTCAGGATTTAGTTTTGTCAGTCCGAATATTTTTTTCTTTTTTTTTTGTTACTTTAGCAATTAAATGTCAACTCCATGTAAATCGTGCTTCCAAAATTCATCCTATTTTCGATGAATAAAGAAGTAGGCACTAATTACGGAAAAATAATAGGCTACCTAATTTATTTGATAATCATAAAACTAAATAAAACGAACTATTGTTTCTTTACAAAAAAGGGGAAAAAAAGTAAAAAGCCAACGTCACGTGGTGTTCCCAGGCGGTCACCCATCCAAGTACTGACCACGCCCGATGTTGCTTAACTTCGGTGATCGGACGAGAACCGGTGTATTCAACGTAGTATGGACGTTGGCGAATGCCATATTGAAATTATCTTTCGGTATTGGATTAATGATGTCACACAAGACACTCGATAAGGTTCAGGATTTAGTTTTGTCAGTCCGAATATTTTTTTCTTTTTTTTGTTACTTTAGCAATTAAATGCCATCTCCATGTAAATCGTCCTACGAAAATACATTCTTTGCTCGATCACCAAAAGAGTAGACTCTAATTACCGATAATAGGAGTACTTGATCATTTATTTTCAACCAGGTTTTGCCCGCGAATTCGTGCGCGTAATTTCAGCCCCTGACCCATCGGCGCGGCATCACATCTAATCGCCCGCCCGCGCTTCTACCTACTTCGTTTTCGCTTAGCGTTCTTTTTGCCTTTTTATTTTTTGCTCGGCTCCCAAGGGTCGTAGCGTGATGTTAAGCGTCGGGTAATCGCCATTGACCTTGGTCTTACTAAAGTGCGTAGCTCACGCCGCGCTGCTGATGCCGCCGCCGCGCGCCGTTCAGTTTCATAGGGAATATTATTTTTTTGTATCGAAAACATGAATATTTGAAAAAAATCACAGATAAAATTATAGATACTAAAATAGTACACAAAATAAAAATCATGATAATATCTTAAATAATATGAAAATAATATATTATCGTTTTTAATGCTTTGCGTAGACATTACTTCCTGATTTTTTTTCATAAGTAAAGTATTTTACTACAATACTTAAATATAGAAATGACGTGTATGCGTTCTAGTTTAACATATTTTTTTTGCATAGCTTACTTGCTTTATATAAAGGCGTAATAAACAGATTTAAAAGTCAATAAAATCATATCTTTCTCAAGAATTGGGCTATAAAATGCAAAAAGAATTAATTCATCAAAAGAGCATCATCTTTCGATTCTACCCGTGTTTTAATTGACTAATTTGAACAAAAACGGTTATTGCGACTTAAGTGTAATGGTTAGACATATAGCCTGGCGGACTTTAATGTGGGTAATGATAAGTACTATAAACATGTAGTACATTATTTTATATATCATCAATAATTTTCGCAGCGTAAGTCAAATAATGACTTTTATATGGACATTTTTGATACCTTGGGTTACATTATTGTAATTTTCATAGGGATCTCTATTTTTTCTTTTTATTAAATACAGCCCATGTTACTTGCTGATAATGCTTTCTAAAGGTAAAAGATTTTTTTAAATTAGGTAAGTAGTTTTTAAGTTTATTAATTACAAACAAAAATTCAAATCTTTTCTCTGTATAATATTAGTATAGATTAACAATTATAAAACTGAATAAAACGAACTACTGTTTCTTTAAAAAAAGGGCAAAAACTTAAAAGTTTAAAAAGCCAACGTCACGTGGTGTCCCCAGGCGGTCACCCATCCAAGTACTGACCACGCCCGATGTTGCTTAACTTCGGTGATCGGACGAGAACCGGTGTATTCAACGTAGTATGGACGTTGACGAAAGCTAAAGCAAAATTATCAATCTTTATAAATTATGTAGAATAGGGCGAATGTATTGCTCTCAAAAGACACTTAATTTGTGATTTATTTGTTTAAGTTTGCAATGTTATTTACTAGTAACTGCTACTTAAACAATTAAATGCCAACTCCTATAATCGTGCTTCCAAAATTCATGCTTTTTTCGATTAATAAAGCAGGCACTAATTACGGAAAAATACCTGATTTATTAGATAGTCATAAAACTAAATAAAACGAACTAATGTTTCTTTACAAAAAAGGCAAAATAAAAAGTAAAAAGCCAACGTCACGTGGTGTTCCCAGGCGGTCACCCATCCAAGTACTGACCACGCCCGATGTTGCTTAACTTCGGTGATCGGACGAGAACCGGTGTATTCAACGTAGTATGGACGTTGGCGAAATCTAAAGCAAAATTTTCAATCTTTATAGGATAAGACGAATGTCGTCACAAAAGACACTCAATTAGTGATTTCTTTTTACAATGTAAACTTTTTGAAAGCGTTTTCTTTAAGTTGCAATGTTATTTTCTAGTAACTGCTACTTTAACAATTAAATGCCTACTCCTTATAAATCGTGCTTCCAAAAGTCATGCTTTGTTCGATCAATAAAGAAGTAGGCACTAATTAGGGAAAAATAATAGGCTACTTACCTAATTTTTTTGATAATCATAAAACTAAATGAAACGAACCAGTGTTTCTTTAAAAAAAAGGCAAGAAAAAAGTAAAAAGCCAACGTCACGTGGTGTTCCCAGGCGGTCACCCATCCAAGTACTGACCACGCCCGATGTTGCTTAACTTCGGTGATCGGACGAGAACCGGTGTATTCAACGTAGTATGGACGTTGGCGTTAGCCGAAGCAAAATAATCCATGTGTATCGAAATAATGACGTCACTACACACTCGCCATTGTTCACAGAATTTGAGTTATTTTTTTTATGTTGAAAATATTTTATCTTTTTAATATCAACACTTTTGTCAGCTCCATGTTAACATTGCTTGACACTAAACGTGCCAAGACTTAATAAGAAATACAACTTCTATACTGTGTTTCGTTCACATCCTTCAAGCGATTAATCATAATCACCGTTGGGAAACGCCGTCGTATCCTACGTCCTACCCAGGTCATAATAATATAATAATAATAATAATTTATTCGCCATAAAAATACAGATGGGAATTCACTATGAAATACATTGTATACATTTAGTTCTTTGTTAAAATCTGTACTCAAGTATTATAACCCTTCCTCTTAAACTAGATAAACCTGTATCATAAGGGGACTACAGGACCTAAACGCAACTTTTATAAGTTTTATGCCTTAAAGTATATGATCCCTGCAGTAGGTAAACAAAATCAGAAAAATATATGATATTCTTAAGGATACATGCTATGTAGATAATGTGTTGAAAACATAATATAACTAATTTGATACGATAGAAAAAAAACACGAAAATACCTCTAAAAATTTCTTTTAACGATTAAAAACCATAGTAATACACATGCAATCATTCTGATTTTTTGTCAGGTTTTTCTACAAGCAACATATTAGCATAATAGTGTTTTATTTTTTTTATAAAATCTATAGCTTTTTTGTAAATCGATAATTGCTTCATATTTGGCAATAAATTACCAGCGTTGTGTCATCGCGCTTCTTTTTCATTTCTATGCAGGCCAACAGTGACCGCGCTTTAGGTGTTGTAGGCCTCTTAAGAGACAGTGATCAGCCATGAAGACTCTTACAAACAAGCGCGACACGCGACGCGACACAAGGGCACCGTTTGTAGTGCTACACGCGGTGCCTTTGTGTCGCGTCGCGTGTCGCGCCTGTTTGAAGGAGCCTTGAGGGTCTTAAACATAGTTAAAATAAGACTAGATGTGTGTCGATTCATCCTTAACAATTAAATCTTAGTATTTCATGGAAACCAAAAAATAAATAAAAATAATTTAAAAGTAGCTTAATTAATAATAGTGATAAAATGATAATATGATAAAGTTCATGAGCGATGTGCAGTTGTTATGTATTAAGGAAGTGTAGGTTGTGTCTGCGTGAGTGTGTTGTATGTGTGTAAGTGTATAGGAATATATGCATGTGTTGTGAGGGTTATTGCTTGTTGAGTAAATATGTGACAATCCGCGGCTAAAGGTACCTTGTGGTCGATATGGAGTTATGCATACGTTAGTAATCTGCGATTAATACGCTGTAGATATCAAAAAAGATCAACCTCCTACGATGTTTTGTTACGGAGATATATATTTTTTTAAATTATATTCGAAATTGTGCAATTTCGAGAAACAGACATTTTAAGTTCAGTCACCTCGAACAAAGCAATAAAAAAAAATCTATATTTCTTGCAAAATTTACAAAACATTCAATATCTTCGAAACTATAAACGTCCATAAGGTACCTTTAGCCGCGGATTGTCACATATGTTTATGTTATGTAAGTGTGAGCGTATTCCGTGTAAAGTATAAATGGACATTAGGCGATGAAGGAGAGTAAGGACTCTGTGAAAGCACAGTCCTTCTGTAGAAGCCACTCTGTTACTTTTGATTTTACCATTTGTGTATTAAGGTCTAAGATACACAGCACTTGGTGAATTTTTTTATATAAGTGAGTGCTTAGGATGTAGTACTGGTGTTTAGCAAAACTGGTTTTGTGTTGAATGAGTGGGAGTCGAAGTGTTCGTTTATTGGAATCATAGGGTGGTAGGCAGGCTATGTTTCCTTAGGACCGATCGTAGCACAAAGAGCTGCCAGACCGTTAGAACCAATACAGTCGGAGTAGATATCCGTTGTTGGGTATCTGTAGAGCTTACTTGACATTACTTTGAGAATTGCTCTTTGCGTTCTTTCTACTCCAAGTTAGTTTTCAATGCACCACCCCAAGCAGTAATACAATACCCAAGAACCGATTGACACAGGGCGTAGTAGACCACCTTAAGCGTATGCGCATTAGCTGACTCCCTGAGTGACTTGAAGATGTGTATGAGTCATAGAATTCTGGTGGTGAGGGCATCAATCTGCTTGTCCCATTTTAGTCCATCATCTATTAGGACACCCAAATATTTCACACTATCGGTTCTGATGAGTGTGGGACAGTCACAGAGTCCGGCTGAGTTCAGGCAAGAGTGAGCTGTTATAGAGAAGTATTGGGGCGGTGTAGTGTTACGTCGGATTGCAAATGGAATTGAATTAGTTTTATGCAAGTTGAGAGTGAGTAAATTTGAGTTAAGCCATTGCATAATTACAGACAGAGCAGCCTCCGCTTTTGTTTTAACAACATCCCATGTGGGCCCATTGACTAGAATCACTGGGTCATCCGCATAGACATAGATCTTGCAGTTTGGCAGTTGCATCTTACACAGTTTATTAACGTACATCTGAAACAGCGTGGGGCCCAAGATGCTCCCTTGTGGAACGCCATAAGTGATAGTTGTCTCGTTGCTAATTTACTTGTCAATTTTAACACATTGAGAGCGGTTATTTAAGTAGTCAGTGAAAATTTGGAGAGGTTTACCACGTACGCCTATTGACTCTAACTTAAGGATAAGTTTGGGAACAGAAACTGTGTCAAATGCCTTGGAAAAGTCTAAAAAGATACCCAAGCACTTGGTTTTATTGTCAAGATCCATTGCCACTTGTTGTGTGAAGTCAAGTATCGCATCCTCAGTCGACACCCCCGAGCGAAAGCCATACTGATTTGGAGCAATAATGTGATGTTTATTAAGAAAGCTCTTAAGACCATTATTGAGAATCCATTCAATGACTTTAGAGAGAGCAGGCAGAACTGCTATCGGTCTGTATGTCTGTCATGGTCTACCCATGTGCCAAATTTCATTCAAATCCGTTCAGCCGTTTTAGCATGAAAGTGAAAGAAATTCACTTTCGCAATTATAATATTGAAATTGAGCGTGGTGTATTACGGACCACTCCCTCACATTGAGAGGAGGCCTGTGTCCCAGCAGTGGGAACATTATAGGCTGATTATGCAAGGCGCCCTCCGACTGGGGTAATATCGCGGGCGCGACAGTCAGGGGCGATATTGCTGCCTGTCCCGCTCGCAATATCGCGCTAGTCTACACAAGCCTTTAGGATTAGGATATTATAATGTACTTTAAGTTTTTTTTGTTCTAAAAGAAGTAGTGGGTATCCACTTATTCTGTCTTTTAAGCAGATATATTGGTAGTTGAATATGGTCCATCCTGCCTCTTCTCCAAAGATGTAATTTTCAAAATCTGTAACTCCATCAAGGATCAAAGACAGGTCCAGCAGGTACAACTATGCTAAACTCTATACAACCAGATCGATTCTGGTAATGTCATCAATAAATCCCTCACACAGACTTTCCAATAATCGCCATAATGAACCACCATAATAATATTTAGAACTCAACTTCGAACTAACTAACTAACTAATGGCCCATCGTATAACGTTACGGGGTAATCGCCGTTGACCATGGCCATACAAATGCGGGTCATTTCGGAATATTTATTTTTAGTAACAATAAAATTTGAATAATTGAAAAAATCACGTAAAGAATTATAGATAATTAAATAGTCTGTCTGTTTATACAAAAAAAAAACACGAAAATATCTTAAGTAATTTGAAAGTAATATCGTTTTTTATGCTTAGGGGAGGTAGACATGACTTCCTGAATTTATTTGATAAAGTATTTTACGACAATACTTAAACATTCACTTAAATAACTGATGTGTATGCGTTCTAGTTTAACATACATTTTTGCATGACTTACTTGCATTATATAAAGGCGTACTGACAGATTTAAAAGTCACTAAAATCATATATTTGCGCCTTAAACGCGCCATTTCCTCAACTCTTTAATAATAATAAAAATAGCATCCATCGAGCCAATCGCGTTATTTTTCACTTACGAGAATCCGAGCATAAAATATGAGCGTCCACGTCGCGCGAGCGTTTCAATGAGTTATATGTTTTCAGTATTAGCTTACAGTAGCCTTATAGTGGTTTTAAGAGGAGTTCCTATATAACACCGATCGGTAATTTTACTATACCTTTAACTCCTGTATCATTGAATAGAAGTAAACCAATCGTGTCCTCTTCAAACCCTGAAAAGTGAAGTGAAAAGGACTTTTCGGGATTTGAAGAGGACACGAAGTATATAATATATACCTCCTGCAGGCTTAGCATGACGCTCTCTATTTCTTCGAAGAATAGACACGGCTTTTTCTATACTAAGTGACATTTCGTTTCACCTTTTTTGACATCCCACCGTAGAAATCTTTCTACATAAACAAGGACCTAGACAAAGATCGTTAGAAACGAAAGACAAGACGAAAGATTGTAGAAGGATTTCTACGGTGAGATGTCAAAAACTGAGAAACGAAATGTCACTTTGTATAGAAAAAGCCGAGTCTATTCTTCGAAGAAATAGAGAGTGTCATGCTAAGCCTGCTGATAGATGATTATAGACATAAAGATATTATTAAAACGAAAAGATTTGATTTTTTGTTTGTTTGTAATCGATAAACTCAAATACTACTTAACTGATTTTAAAAATTCTTTCATCTATAGAAAGCTACATTATCAGCGACAAACATGGGCTGTACTTTTTTTTTAAATAGAGATCCTACTAAAATTACAATAATGTAACCCAAGGTATAAAAGTCATTATTTGGCGCGCGCTGCGAAAAATATTGATGATATATAAAATAATGTACTACATGTTTATAGTACTCATCATTACCCACACAAAAGTCCGCTAGGCTATATGTTTAACTATTATAGTTAAGTCACAATAACCGTTTTTGTTCAAATTAATCAATCAAAACACGGGTAGAATCGAAAGATGGTGCGCGATGATCTCTAGAACTGCCCGTCGGATTTGAAAAAACAACTTATTGCATTTTCGCCCAATTATTGATAAAGGTTATATAACAGCGACAACCCTTGGGAGCAGAGCATAAAGAAAAAAAACCAGAAAGAACGCTACGCGAAAACAAAGTAGGTAATAGCGCAGGCGGGCGATGCGATGCGACGCGGTGGGCCGGAGGCCAAAATTTCACGTGGAAGAAGTCGCGAGCAAAAGCTAGTATATTATATATAGATAATAGTTATAGCATTGATTTGAAAAAAACACTATCTCTCTCCTTAAACATATTTTTTATTTTCTTTGTTCTTTGCACCTGTTTTTGTTCTTGATACTTGTTTCATGATTATTATTGAATATATTATATAGATAACTTTAATATGTTTTATGTATGTATGTATTTATTGTATATTTGGAAATGGTACACCACAGACTACAGTATTGGGTCTCCTTTCCCCCTAATCCATCCAAAGGTTGTCTTTAAAAAATCGCTTTTAGCGATAAGACCGCCCATTGTGTCACCATATGTTAAATATCTACATTTATATCTATGATTTTTATGGTGTACATAATAACGAGTGTTCTATTCAATTCAATTCTATTCTTGATTTAAAAAACAACTGTAAAACACTACTACGTAGGTACGAGTATATGTATTGGAACCGTTAATATTAACAAGTTAATTCTGAAGAAGAAAACTTGGCTGAGACCTCTGCGGAAAACTGTAATCATTGATTCGCTTTACAGCTAAATATTATTGTATACGGGTTTTGTATTACCTCTTACGATACCCATATGAGTTACAGTTTTTTTTCTTCTTAAATTATTAAAGAAAGAAAAAGAAAAATATTTTATTTGGGACACGCACAAGAAATACAAAAGTCAAAAAAAGGAGCATTTAAAACTAAACTTCGAATAAACAAAAAAATTGTAATGACCAAATTTTATAAGTTCTGCAGTGGTATTTTGCAGGATAATAATAACAGTAAGTATTCCTATGAAACGCAACTCTATAAAAGCTACTTATGAAAAGTACCATTTTATACACTAACGACAATGACAGAAAATATCCTCATATTTCCGCGAGTTACCCGTGTTCTTCAGTCCAGTGTGGTTTAAGTAATCAGCTTCCATGACAACGAGGAAAAGAGGTCGCGCTTGTATTACTAACATTTTTATTATTTCACTAGCTTTGGATTAATTTCTCCAGGTAATCATGGACGGAGGGGATGAATAAATGGATGTCTATTTGGGCGAACTATTCTTATAGTAGTAGGCAGGGGTGCATTTTGATACATACTGTATTCGGAGAATTCGGAGAATACAGTATGTACCAAAATACAAATAAAAAACGAGCGAGCCTTACAGTAGTCAGATATGATGTGTACATGACATCTGACATCACCTTGGTAATAAGCAACTGAGTAGCGACAGAAATTAACCTCAAAATTTAAAAAAGGTAAATACTGTTTATTCGAATAATTTATTCTTTACTAGTGGTCGCCCACTGGTCGAAATTCGACCCCTCTGCATACATATAGTACTTACTAATTCCATGAGTACACTAACTGCATGCTATTAAAAAGTACGTACTTACTCCATGCTCAAGCTGTCACTTCCTTGTAGGGCTCCACTAGGGCCGATGCCTGCCGGGGCCGCGGGAAAGTCCGAAAGGGTTACCGAGGCCCCTAGCAACACGGGCAACGAAAGGAATACGGGTGGGTCTTAGTCAGTAAGAGACTGACACACCCTCCCGCTCCGCACAGAGCGGGAGAAGTTATTTGATGATCATCATCGGCCTAGCCTTTTCCCAACTACATTGGGGTCGGCTTCCAGACTAACCGGATGCAGCTGAATACCAGTATTTTACATGTAGCGAGACTGCCTATCTGAAGGATGTCTTAAATTAAGACAATATCCTTTTGGTCATATATGGGGAAAACAATATATTCTTGAATGAAAAGTAAAGTTAGTTTTATTCTTAGTTTTATTGTCTTTTTCGAAGACATTATACTTAAATGAAGAATTATTAAGTTTAATTTTAAGAATATTATTTCTCTCTTAGAATATTTTCTTCAATTAAGATTATTATAGTCTTGAATCAAAAATGTTTGCTTAAGTCAAGAATAAAAACCAAGTATTTATAATTCTTAATTTGAGTAAACAGGTTTTCTTGGACTGGGTACATTTACTTACGTTAAGAAAATATTTACTTGGATTGAAACAATTTTTCTGAGAATATTGATATTCTTCGCTGAAGAGATCCTTTTTTTCCGTGCAGTTACTGGGTAATATGATACCCCTTGGTAAACTGGTTGTCAGACTTTTGGGCTTCTGACGACCCGTAACGACTGTCAAAGACCCACGAATGACAGCCGGGACCAACGGTTTAACGTGCTTTCCGAGGCACGGAGGGGTCTTGGTATGTAAAGATGGTCACACATCCACGGACCAACCGCGGCAAGCGTAGCTTAACCTGATCGATTGACCCATGCGGCTGTTATTACTTAGCAACAAACCCCAAGTTATTTGATAATCCCCCACCTAAAAAAAAAAGCTGTCACTTTCTGTTACACACTTCCATCCCTTTTCACGAAATCACTCCCACAGAGAGCGAGAAAAAAGATGTTACTCTTCAATAACTTATTTCTATGAGACTTTCAACACAGAGCACGGAGACACCTTGGCTGCCGCTGCTACAGGCGACTTTGTCAGCACTTTCCATACAAACCAAGCGTGTCACCGTTTACTCGCACAACGACAAATGACGTTTAGAAACTGACGGCTTTGAAGGCGGTCCGTGACAGAAGTTGTCCGCTCGACGGCGCGTTGTATTCCACGCGCGCCTCAAAGAGATGTCGTCAGCACAAGTGTAGGGGTCCACTAGGGCCGATGCCTGCCGGGGTCGCGGGAACGTACTAAAGGGTTACCGAGGCAACACAGGCAACGCGGAAGGAATACGGGTGGGTTTTAGTCAGAAAGAGTCTGACACCCTACCGCTCCGCCCAGAGCGGGAGAAGTTATTTGATGATTTCCCACCCAAAAAAAAAAAGCTGTGCGCTCAGCGCAGTTTAGACGCCTCTAATTTTATTAGCACTGCCGTCTCTAAACGCTGCCGCAGATTCCGTACTCTGTGGTGGATACTTAAGAAAATCGATGTTCCAAAATGTTTCAAAGAGATAAAAGCGTAAGAAATTTCTCAGTTAATCCTTTAAAGAAAATGTTACGAACAATATTTTGCATTGGCACCTGCATCAATCAGATGGATATTGACTTTGTTTGTGTAAAGAACATCGAGGAGGTTCGCTCGTGTAAGTGGCACGTGTATATGTTACTTATGTAAGAGGAAGTGCGGGACTTATCATGTGGGTTGACAGCACTTGGCGACAGCGTTTACCTTCTATTTGTATTTATAAATTGATCTCATGTGAGTGCGGCCTCTTTGATGGGTTTATCTGTCAAAATCACTTTTCTGTCTGGTTTCAGAGGCCCTAGCACGAACGCGCGACGCTAGAGCATTTTGGTAAATTTTTCGCAACAAGACACAATTATGACTTAAAACTAAGTCAATATTATGTGCAAAACGAGTGTTTTCAATTTTAAAATCTTTCAAATTTACGTTAAATTTGCTCCGTGCATTCGTACTCCTTCCGTTGATTTAAACTTTTTTTTGTATTTAACAAACCTACGAGGAAAATAAAGAACAGACTGCTTGGGCAGTTTCTTGTAATTATGGCGGCGTCATCAAATCTTCGCCATCACTATTAGACGGCATTTCGAGTAGATCGTAAACACAAATTGAAAATTCAGATATGTAAAACAAAAGAAAGCTATGCACGCGCGCGCGATTTTCACGTGTCCATTCTTTTTATTTTATTTTTTTTATATCAATGTTCAGCAAAAGTACGTGGCCAGTGTCGTTTTGCGCTTGGTGATAAAAACTTTTTGTCTTTGGGAATTATACTATATTTAATTAGGTTAGCTACTGAAAGCCCCTAAATAAAAAAATAAATAAAACACAGCACGTTAACAATGGATTTTTATTTAATTATTTACTTTTTCTGTCCGCTCAGCACGTTAACAATGGATTTTCATACACTTTTTTGACCCACACATTTGTAAAACAGTAATGACGTACTTTCTGCCTCGTTTTGAAAAAGTAATAAGTTACTTTCCGGGCAGGTATTGTATAGGTACATTTTTTATCTTTTTTAACCGGGGAGTTTAGCATTCAAAAACTCCTTCTTTTCCTAAAGCCGTTACGATATCATCGTCCCACACATCCTATACCGAAATATAATATCCATAAGTCCATAGCACGCCAACTATACTATCGTATTGTCCCAGTTCATGTTACCAAACACACATTAGTCCAATTTAGAGAACAGGCAAACGGAAGCTATCAATCATTGGTGACAGTGACAATATAGACGTGTTACAATATAGATTCGGAGATTTATGTACGCGAATGTACCACTTATGTTGTGTACACTCGGCATGAAAATGGCTTTCCGTTTTCACGCTGGAATGTATGTTCGGTGGTTGTAATGTATCTCTATACCTACCATTAATGTTGTTTAGTTTGAATTGGATTTGAGAATTAACAATGCATAACGTTTTGACATTAAGGCGCAGATATATGATTTTTGTGGCTGCTAATTCTGTTATAATGCCTTATATAATGAAAGTAAGTTATGCTAGAACGCGTATACCTCAATTCTATATGTGAATATTCAAATATTGTAGTAAAGTACTTTATGAAATAAATTCAGGAAGTAATGTCTACCCAAAGCATAAAAAACGATATTACTTTCAAACTGCTTAAGATCCCGGGCGGATTCCCGGCCACCGTAGGCGTGGGCTTGCGGACGATGAGCAATAGTTAGCTCGCCGTCCGATAAGGACTAGGTCCGGGTCGACGGCGCGTTGTGATGCACGCGCGCCTCAAAGAGATGACAGCACAAGTGTAGGGGTCCACTAGGGCCGATGCCTGCCGGGGTCGCGTGACAATCCAAAAGAGTTACCGAGGCCCCTCGCAGTACAGGCAAAGGAAGGAACACGGGAGGGTTTTAGTCAGTAAGAGTCTGACACACCCTCCCGCTCCGCCCAGAGCGGGAGAAGTTATTTGATGATCTTCGTGTAATGTATTTTGATTTATTTAGCTTTTTTACCTTATCAAATTATGTGCCTAGATTATAAGTGAATGATGTGGTCTCCTATAATTGGAAGCGCACACTTGTATTTGTCCCTATTCTATGTATACTTGCATGTAATTGTGTAGTTTCTGTTGGAGATCCAATAAATAAATAAATAAAGATATTTTCATGTTTTTTTATATGAAGATACATTTTTATCCACAATTCTATTTATGATTTTTTCAAATACTCATATTTTCGTTACTAAAAATAAAATTAATATTCCCTATGAAACCGAGCGCGACGCACATTTGTATAGCCAAGGTCAACGGCGATTACCCGACCCTTAATAGAAAAAAAGTAAAAAAAAAAAAAAAAAAAATATCTTTTTAAACAACCTTTTGATGAACTTATTCAAGTTAAAGTTACGTAAATATAGAACTTTTAATATTAATATGTAAGACGGACGTTCACGCCTCAAGATTTTAAGAAAATATTAGTTTTTCGGATGCCAGCAGGCTTAGCAAAACGCTTTGTATTTCTTTGAAGAATAGACAAGGCTCTTTCTATACAAAGTGACATTTCGTTTCTCCTTTTTTGACATCCCACCGTAGAAATCCTTCTACAATCTGTCATTTTGTCTTTCGTTTCTAACGTCATGCTAAGCCTGCTGGTAGTGTTTGAAAAGTGACTTAGAAAGACAGCAACCGGAAACAAATACGAACGAAGCAAGTTAATAAAAATAATTTTAAAAGATATATGGTCAATGATTATTTTATAACAAATACATTTCGATTCTTTGTTGACTACTAAGTTATGTCAAAAGATCGTTTAATGAACTAAGTCGGAGCAATTATATTATGTCCACTATTTCCAAACAAAACTCGTGATACTTCAAACCTTATAGAGCGAATCAAGAGCAACGTCGCCTTGGACAAACGGCCTATTTCCCTCCGCGCCATTTCTCTAAGGGCTACTACACATCAGCGTTTTGCTGCGTCACTGTGATTGGTCGTGCCTTCGAGTCGCTGACGTGACTGTAATGGAATTGTTGTTATAGTACATTTTTGATGATTGGGTAGGTCCTACAATTGTTGTACAATTGTAAATCTTTTATAAGTAACTAAGGAAATCGATAAGTTTACCTATCGGTTTTATTAAAGGTCGGGTAATCGCCGTTGACCTTGGCTACTTGAACAAATACGCTTCACGCTCACGGAACGCCGCCGTTCGGTTTCATAGGGAATATTTATTTTTAGTAGCTAACGAAAATATGAATACTTGAAAAGAATCACATATAGAATTATAGATAATAAAATAATCTGTTAATACATGAAATAATGATGATGATGATTTTATTTTCTGTAAGTAGGTTTGTACAAACACTTTTACACGTCAATCATATTTAGAAAAAAAAACTAGATGAGCTCGGCGTTTCCTATCTGACTACTCAGAGAAGAAAGGCCGAAACAAACTCAGAGGAGTCAGATCATTGAAGACCATGTAGATTGGTGAGCTTAAGTAATTTGAAAGTAATATCGTTATTTATGCTTTGGGTAGACATTCCTGAATTTATTTCATAAGGTATTTTAATATACCGGTCAAGCCCCGCGCGACACCGATTCGGAGTCAAACAATAGAAAATCAATTGTGTCTCATTAGCCGGTCCTTGACAAATTTTATATTCACCTAAACAATTGATGCGTATGCGTTCTAGTTTAACATACTTTTTTTCATAACTTGCTTGCATTATATTATGAAGGCGTAATAACGGATTTAAAAGTCACTAAAATCGTATATCTGCGCCTTAAATTTCTGTAAAATGTCATTTGATACTTTGCAGAAACGTGTGTTGCATTTCTCGGAAAAAAACCCTTTTTTTCTACCTCATACTTTGAAACGACTCTGAAATCTGCTTTACCTAAATAATATCCTTTTACAAAAACTACGCTTCTATCATACTGACCCATAATATTAGCGAAGGTACCGAGAGAATCTTAAAAATTCAATACACGTCATTTTGTACAGCATTATTTACTTTGCATTACAAAAATATTACTTACGTATGTTTAACTTTGTCTCGTTGTTAAGTACACTTACAGAAGTTGTCAGCAGCACGTCACTTCACGTCATCACAAACTCAGCTGAGGAAGGGCGTCTTCTGAAATGCTGACATCTACAACTCTACGTGAATGTTTTAAGTACCCAGTTTGAAATAATAGACTCGTACATGAAAAGACGCTGAAAATTAAGTACTGTGCTTATTTTTTTTTACTGAAATAACGACTGTCGAATCACACTCAAAACTTAAAAAAAAACATACATTGACTTATAGCTTTACGAAATAATCTAGAACCATTATAACCAGCAGCTTCAACAAGGTCCTATACTTACAATAAGTCATTTTTATTAAACCTCCAGACCACCTCTCAAGAAAAAAAAACGGTAATAAAAACAAAAAAACAATCAAATGCGTTCTATCCCTTACATCGAACACCCGCACAGAAACATTTCGCACGAAAACAAAAGAAAATAGAACGAAACAGATATGTATCTGTAAACAAAGCCATGCGTGCATTAATTCCTGTAATTTATAATCAAGTTTGAGCAACCCGCATTCGATATACAGGCTGGATTAAAGATATAAAAATTCACTTAGGTACGTGAGAAAAATGCTCAAGTTACTGTTTGTTTGTGGAATTCTTCGTGAACATAAAAGTTGGGTAGAATGTGAACGTTGTTAGTAATTTCTGTAAGATTGGGAATTTTCTTTTGAATGTTACAAAAAAGCGTCTGTTTTTTGTTTTTGTTTTAATTGACTTAATGTGGGAAAGAACTTACTGATAATCCAGAAGGTGTGCGGAATTCCTTCTGACTCAAAGATTACCAAGTGTTCAATGATTTAAGGCGCTGACAAGACCCAATTGACCAAAATAGGCTTCGCTTAAGAAAAAAAATTGCCATATCTGTATAGTTTGTGGTAGCGGAAAAAATATATATTGATTTTGAACATATTTCCCAGAACTTGGTTGTTACCAAAACACGTTTTGAAAACAAAATCTCGATACAAACTAACGTTAAACTAACCTCTTACTTTGAGTTCTAATCCAAAATATCTGTATCAAATATCAACATACGTTACGTATTTAATTAATAACAAGAACGTCTTATTTGAATGCAGAACTTGGTTGTTTTTTATTTTCGATTACTCAACTCAATTTTGAGTAAATAGATAATTACTTCATATTTTGCAATAAATTACAAGCTTTGTGTCATCGCGCTTCTCTTTCTTTTCTATGGAATTTGACAGTGACCGCGGTTTAGGTGTTGTCAGCGTCTTAAGCTGCAACACAAAAGCGCAAAACCTGTCTGTCATACAAACCGGACACCAATGCATATCATCAGGGTCATCAATTCATCATACAAACAATACGTAAATTCAACAATAATAATCCCTCCTGTATACCAAAGAATGGGAACGTTCAAGTTGAACCTTAGAACACAAACGGCATAAGCGGCAATAACACCTATGTCCCTTAAGCCTTTAAAGTTCATGTACGGCTATGGTCAACGGCTCCCATAGTCAATATCCACCTACGCATTATGCAAACGTTACTAAGTGCACCTTTTGTTTGTTCTGCTATCCGTGCCTCGGAATGGTCAGTAAAATAACAAAATTACTAAGCACAGGTGTTGGCTTACCGTTTACGAGAAATATGACAGAAGGTCACCTACTCTTGTGGCACTTTCTACGTAGAAAGTGTTCAAAAGTGACGTGAATGTTCTAGAGTGAGTGGCGTTTGGCACACCCTGAGCTAAAAACCTCTCTGATTGGCTAGTATTTGACAGCCTGACTGATGCAGTCGCAATTTGATTAAGGAATCGGGTCTGGGAGAAGAGGTATGTTTGAAAATGGAACTACGATACAGAAACAAATGCTCGTGCTGGAAAACGCAACAATAATACAAAATTGCTGGTAGGGACAAATAAATAAAGGAATTGTTTCACTACAGCATTTGCTATTCTCATATAACTCGAACCGATACAAGAGAGGAAGAAAAAGACTGACGAGTTAGATTGATTGGTTTGCGAATATACTTCAAATGTGTCTATGTGCCGAGCCAACCAAATTCAGAGGAGAGTAGAGAATATTCGACTGTTCGTAGACTTTATTTTTTCTACAAAAGCTGCCTCCATCCTCGCTTAGTTTTAGTGTCATAATCATGAATGAAGCTATACACTCTTGGCTTTGTGAATTGCCAAGTTTGTTTGAAACCAAAAACGAGTTTTTTAATAATGATGACGGCTGATAGATTTCGATATTTGAAGTTATGGTTCGTTTTTTAATCACAGAGACTAATTTGACATTTCTCTTAAATGTCGCGTGATACACCATTGGTGCATAAGAGTCTGGCGTTCAACGGGCGTCTGGCGGTTCTGAAGTGCGCTACTCGCCGTGCAGTGCCGTCACCCCCGCTGACACATGAATTCGTTACTGCGCAGCGACTCGCCTCATGTTCCGAGGCGAACTGTTTGTATTGCTACTTTGTTTGTTGAAGCCAAATCAACTTTTTTACTTATCTGGTCCTAAACTGGGTTTAACTTTATGAAATACAAAATTAGTCAATTTATTTAAATTATTTCAACTGCCTCATCGGTCTAGTGGTCGCAAGCGCTAATGCTGCGAATGAGGTCCTGGGTTCGATTCCCGGGTCGGGCAAAGTGTTATTGGATTTTTCTGTCAGGAATTTCTCAGTAGCAGCCCAGAGTCTGGATTTGTGCCCGGTTGATGGCAATAGGCTCACCCCCTATTACATGGGACTTAAAACATAACTAGGTGTACTATAGGTACATCTCTGCCCAACCTATCGGGGAAACAAGGCGTGATGGTATGTGTTATGTGTTCTGCTTCAATTAAATTTCTCTTGCTGTTTAACTGAAACATACAAATTTTGTTTAGAACAATTCCTACATATACCAGCGATCATATACAATTTTTATGAGTGGCAATAACGCATGAAAACGTATCAAGATACATATCAAAAAAGCAGTCAACAAAACAAAACTAAGAAAAACAACTGAAGCACAAGTTATTTACGAATCATGTTTGTTTGTTGATTTCGAGATCATAAAAATTATATAACTCTGCTTTATTACAATGTTTTTATTACAAGGAACAAATACATGGGGACATTAATCAGATCACAAAGGCTGTAGACGTACGTACACTACCAACTTGTGTTAGAAAAAAAACCGAACAAGAGCGTGACGCACCACGCACAACGAAGGCTTCCGTAGCCGACTACGGAACCCAGAATGAATTATCTGATGAATTTATCCCAAGAACAAACTTAACATTGTAGTTGGAAAACATGTTTCCTCATACATTCCAACATTTTCAACTGCAAACAAAAGTTTGTACGCACATTATTGAGAGATCTACCATGTTATTTTTAAGACTATAGACTTTCTATATGTTTTCCTGTAATCTATAAGTAATGAACAATTTTCTGAATATTTTTCAAAATTTGTCTTTTAGTTTGTGTTTGTGTTATATGTTTACGTGTTTTTAAAAAATTTAGGCTCAGTATAGTTTCAGAGATAATGGTCAGTTTTCGTCTATTTTCTTAAATAAAATTAAAATGATTTAGGTATTTTAAAATTTAAATAAATCTGAAATCCTTACAACAAGCCCTTTCATTTGATATGTCTCACAGTACAATTTGTAAAACTTCTTTTTTATATTTTTAAGTTAAACAAATTGAAGTTTTACAAATTGTACTGTTCATTGTACTGTACATTCAAAATTCAATTATTTATATTACACGTCCGTGTTTGGGTCACAGAAATTCATGTGTACCAGATTTTGTCTTAATCGATCCTGTACATTCAGCCGTCCCCCGACTAGACGACGCTGGGTTCAAAATATTACCTAAATTTATATTAAACTGAAAGGGCCCAATACGTATTATTTTGTTACGTTCTAAATGTTTTTGTTAGTGTCGGGGTTTTTTTTTAATTTTAAATTTAATTTTATTACCTACTTTTTAACTTTATAAATATATTACTAGTAGATCAGACACGCTGCCATCGGTACGTATCTCGCCGAATTCTGCGACCCTGTAGTTATTTTTCCCAAAGTGAAGGTACTTACTAGTTTACCCTCATTTATCTTTTCTTCTCCATCATCAGACCCTGATCACCACCTAGCTATAGCCTATTTATTGAGACCTATACAATGAGCCCAAACACGATACTTGCGCTGTAAGTTGGTGAGAGCGAGTTAAATATCAACTAGAAAAGAGCTGATAGTCTTCAAACGACTGAACTGATTTTCTTGAACCATAGCTAAGAACACTCTCGATTAAGTCACCTTTCAAACAAAGAAAAACAAAATCAAAATCGGTCCACGCATTCGGGAGCTACGATGCCACAGACACACACACACACAGACAGAC
Source organism: Atethmia centrago (assembly GCA_905333075.3). Lineage (NCBI taxonomy): Eukaryota > Metazoa > Arthropoda > Insecta > Lepidoptera > Noctuidae > Atethmia > Atethmia centrago. Next base: position 10,898,684 of record HG995382.1, read on the forward strand.
ACGTCAAACTTATAACAACCCGTCGTTTTTGCGTCAGGGGTTAAAAAAAATAGTCCTCAATAATAGTTATTTTATTGACGTCATTGCACGGTTTATGAGTTGGTAGTGTTCATTTAAAGGTTAGTCTGATTCGATTGGGAATCGTAGGCAGTATTTTATTTTAATTATTAGGAACTCTTTCATTCTTTAAGGCGTTGACAAGACCTAATTGACCAAATTAGGCTTCTTTTAAGAAAAAAAATTGCCATATCTGTATAGTTTGTGGTAGCGGAAAAATATATGTTAATTTTGAACATATTTTCCAGAACTTGGTTGTAACCAAAACACGTTTTGAAAAATAATCTCAATACAGAGTAACGTTAAACTAACCTCTTACCTTGAGTTCTAATCCAAAATATCTGTATTAAATTTCAACATACGTTACGTATTTAATTAATAACAAGAACGTCTTATTTCAATGCAGAATTTGGTTGTTTTTTATTTTCAATTACTCAACTCAATTTTGAGTAAATAGATAATTGCTTCATATTCTGCAATAAATTATAAGCGTTGTGTCATCGCGCTTCTCTTTCTATGCAATTTGACAGTGACCGCGGTTTACGTGTTGTCAGCGTCTTAATGATTTCATCAAAATGTAAAGAGAGTTTAAGTTTTAAGTAATACATCTACTGAACGGACGAATGAAATCTCTATTCGAAAGAAACAATTGACTGCGAGTTGTAAAGGAGAAAGATCCTTTGTTCTTCTTTGATCATCTGAGTTAGAACTTTGAAATGGTGCAGGTGTTACTACTAAGTTGGTAGAACTGAACTTTACGGCCCAAACCAATTTACAAAATAAAGTTACAGCAAATTGAATTATTTAGTTTCAAGTTGACCCGGTTATTGTAAAATCAATGGTTCATTAAATTGTTGTTTATAATTAATTTGTGCGTGGGTCGCAGTTTAAATATTCAAATGGGTAAATGAAAATTTATTTGAACGCAATGCGACATTAGACCAAAATTGTATACTGCCTACGGGGTTTCGAAACTAACTTTCGACCTAGGGATAGACTTGTTAAAGTTGAGACTGTTCAAGCGTAAAACCGTAAATCTAAGACTTTCTCGCTAGACATTAACTGTCGATATTTATCGAACAAAATATCTATAAACATAATATCGGAAAGTAAGAAAAAAACTCAAAGGAAGTAATACATAAGTCTGCCAAACGGATTTGTTCTAGTTTCAAAGCATCCGGCTTTGGACCGTTCTCAGAATGTCCCAGAGATAAAAATATGAGTCCTAAGATCCGGGCCAAACGTTTCTAAAACGGTTTTATATAAAGTAGAAACTTTTTTAAAGTTTTAAACGGAGGATCGCACTTTACTGCAGTCCATGAGTAAGAAAGGACTTTAGAACTTTTTATTGTTCTTCGCGAAGTAAAAAGTTTAATTAGAACAAGCCAGATAAAAGACATGTACGAGTAGATGCCGAGTTTCTTGATATAGCATTTGAACTAGAACATTTTAAATTAAATAAAAGACACGACTTGACTGCAGTTTTTGAGCGTTTATCGATTTTCACTGTAGGTTACTGGAGCAATTTCCTCTCAGAAACATTTACAATAATAATAATACAATTATACAACACTACATACAATTTGAGTGGCTTTTTTTTTGTGTGGGAAATTATCAAATAAGTTCTCCCGCTCTGGGCGGAGCGGGAGGTTGTGTTATGTCAGACTCTTACTGTTACTGACTACACCCACCCGTGTTCCTTCCGTTGCCTGTGTTGCCAGGGGCCTCGGCAACCCTTTTGGACTTCCACGTGACCCCGGCAGGCATCGGCCCTAGTGGACTCCTACACTTGTGCTGATGACATCTCTTTGAGGCGCGCGTGGAACACAACGCGCCGTCGACCCGGGCCTGGTCCTTACCGGACGGTAAGCTACCCATTGCTCACCGTCCGCAAGCCCAATTTGAGTGGCTAAAATGGTTTTTCTGGGTCTATCTATTTGTGCATTTGACAATGAAACTAGAAAATTCAACCTTGTGGCTTACATAATTAATTAATAAAATAACAAAATGATATCCTATCTTAACTAAAACTATACACAAACAAAAAGGCGGAAGAGCTCATTGGGCATCAAAAAAATCGTCCGCATCGCTGTCAATGGGAAAAGTGCCCCTTACCTTGCGGCTAAGTTTCTACGTGATTAAAAAGTATCCAATTTTATACCGATAAACTGAGGACTCTATAAATCTCAAGCAATTTTCCTATCTTGTGCGTCAAACTATAATATCAAAGACCAAAAAGTAAATGATTACGTAAATTCAATATAAAAAATAAAGAATTCTTAAAGCATCCATTAACAATAACACCTGAAACCCTAACAAAATCACGGCATACCTACGTCATAAAAATTAACAATATTTCAGCAAACCTTACCATACACGGTTACCGCACCCTCGTTTTATATTCGTCATTATTTCATGACGTCACCGAGTGACGGTTGCGTTTTGACGTTTTAATGTACCATTTTGTACCGTAGCCATTTAATGCCAGAGCTTTTGTTGCCAGTATGCCAGTGTCTGGCGATTTATGTTGTCAGGAAGATAATTTAGTGGCTGTTTTCACTGACTACCTGGAATATGCTTGCTAAGAGAGTTGATGTATGGTGTGATAAGTTTGATATTCATGTTCCAATATTAGGGCAATGGTGTTATTTTCTTTTGTTTTTCGTAGTGTGGAGATAGTTATCATTCTGATTTATTTGATTCTGATATGGCCATGTATTAATTTGGTGAATTATGTGATTAGTCCCGATCTAATCGTTTTTAGACTGCCTCGTTGGTCTAGTGATCGCAACCGCTACTGCTGAGCATGAGGTCCTGGATTCGATTTCCGGGTCGGGCAAAGTGTTATTGGGTTTTTCCATCTGAAATTTCTCAGTAACAGCCCGGAGTCTGGATTGGTGCCCGGTTGATGGCAGTAGGCTCGCCCCCTATTACATGGGACTTCAACATATCTGGCGAAATGTGGGTGTACTACAGGTACTACACCTCTGACGAACCCTTCGGGGAAACAAGGCGTAATGTTATGTTAAATCGTTTTAGGGTTCCGTATTTTTTACTAATAATGGATGGCCAACTACTTGTTTCAGATTCAGAATAAGCGCACACATGTAGGATGGTGATTTTGAAAGAAATTCATTCTTACATTTATGTGATCTTGTAGTAATCCCACTATTTATAAATGAGTGCATTACCGAAAAACGGTCCCGGTTTTTGGTAATGCACACTTCAGTCTTGAAGCACGTCTAGCGAACCCTAGACAAGTCAGCCCTGCCTCCAATAAACGACGACAAACCGACTGACGATAAACCAAAGCCATAATATATTGTTTTTTCTATGATACCTGCGAGACTATCAGTAACATATCTATGAACCAAACATAAAACACATAAGATAATCCATCACAAATCCCCGTACTTTCCAGGAATCTAGATTAAGAGCCAGGAGCTCCGCAATCTTCTCTGTTGCGGTTCTGCAATAGGTGTATAATTAGCACGGGGTATCGAACGTGTAATGAGCAGAGCCGACGTTAATTGCAGCTACGATTTAAATATACTCGCGTAAGTGCATCGACCGCAATCGAGATGCGGTTCACACGTTTAATATTAGCTGTGCTTATGTGAGGACAATAGGGAATTAGGTAGACATGTTTATTGGATTTAAGGACTTGTTTTGCAGTGTCAAGATTGGTAGTATCCAATGGATCAATTCTAAAATGTAACAAATTCAAATTCATTTATTTCGTGAACACAGGGTACATAAAGAAGGTGATATAATACAAAAGATCCGAGCTGTGTCCCGCCAAAAGGCATACAAAATATCAAAGGGAATTAGGTAGACATTTTTATTGGATTTAAGGACTTGTTTTGCAGTGTCAAGATTGGCAGTATCCAATGGATCAATTCTAAAATGTAACAAATTCAAATTCATTTATTTCCTGAACACAGGGTACATAAAAAAGGTGATATAATACAAAAGATCCGAGCTGTGTCCCGCCAAAAGGCATACAAAATATCAAAGGTTTTTTTTTTAAACAAATGCATTTTAGAAAATCAAAAATCAATCATTTAAAATGTCAAATTAAATATAGTAAAAATAACAAAAAAAAATCCAAAATAAAAAAATAATGTCACTAATTCATTAATACAATAGTAATCAAAATTAACAAAATTATTTAGAATGTAACTGAATTTGTTTGGCATGTTCTCGCGTAGGTAAGTGCATCAACCGCATTCGAGATAAGGTTCACTAGTTTAATATTAGCTGCGCTTGTGTTTTAAGTTTTAACGTACAATTTTGAGTGATTTACCCTGTTATTTTAAGACCATAATATACTTCTAACTTATAGGTTTTCCTGTAATTTAGATCTATTATCTGATTTTTTTTTTCAAAATTTAAGGCTCTCTCGTTTCGGAATAAAAACGATTTATTTAAAAAATATTTGAGACCCTCACAACAGGCCCTTTCATTTGATATATCACACGGTACAATTTGCGAAACTTTTTTTTCTAATTAAAAAATACAGTGGTCACACCCTCCCGCTCCACCCAGAGCGGGAGAAGTTATTTGATAACTTCCCACCCAAAAAAAATGTCATATCGCAATTGTCTATAAAAAAAACCCTGTTTTAAGCATTAATAATTTTTTCTGGACTTATTTAACTCAACACGCCGCAATTCTCAAAATTTTAGATTTCGTATGTATTTCTCCATGTACTCGTGCATGTATTTTCTTTGTAAATTCGAACGTGTTTGGTGAAGAAAAGCAGAATGGAGTTAATAATCCAATTATCTCCTGTTCTTACTCTGGTATCGTTTGCAAAATCAATTATGCACGACTCGACGACGCCGACGTTAGGGACTTTTTGGTGAAAAGGTCCCAAGAGATGTAGGAGGAAGTCTTATGGATATCGTTTTTACTTACCTGTAATATACCTGTAGTATACACGATATCGTCATAATTATCAGTAAAAGCATGAATGCAGCAGTAGCACAAGTCGTTTTTAACCGACTTCCAAAAAGGAGGAGGTTATCAATTCGGATGTTTATTTATATATGTTTTTTTAATGTATGTTCGCCGAACTCTCCGTCAATTGTGGACCGATTTTGATTTTTTTTTTTATTGTTTGAAAGGGTATGTTCCCGAAGTGGTCCCATTGTCACCAAGTTATAATCTGATGAAGGGATCCCATGGAAATCGGGGGAAATCCTCTAATTTTAAAGGTTACTATAAAATATATGATAAGTATTTGTAGTGTTTTTTTGGAAGTTGGTTGTTTTTTTTTTATCGTTTGCTGTTTAGTGGGTCAGTTTATAATTTATCTTTTCAAAATATTGCTTTTTTCGATGCCGGGACGTTAATTGTTGAGGAGTTCTCCTGGTAAGAACCATGAGAACTGCCGCTCACCATATGTATTGTGACGACCATTTGCAACCATACTAAAGTACCTAATTGAATCAGAACTCGTTAAATACTTATTATTAAGTAGTTCCGGTGGCTACCTGTGGTCTTCATCATCAGTTCCAGTTCTCCAAATGGTGCTTTACGAGAGCGAATTCACAAGTTACTAGAAAAAATACCAAAATCACAATGAGCGATTTTGGTATTTTTGTTTAATAAAAACGACCGACTTCTAAAAAACCACTACTAATGAAAAATAACTTTAATTTCGGAGTCGGTGTCTTTGGATCTGTATTTTAGTTTTTTGCCACCGACTTCCGAAATAAAAGTTATTTTTCACTTTGTAGTGTATTTTTGGAAGTCGGTTGTTTTTATTTTGTATTTTTTTTTTAAATTATAATGGTTCAGGAATTGTGTCTTATTCTAGGTCCCATTTTCATGGAGTTCCACAACTAAAAAGTACATGTCCTAACCTATATGAAACTACGGACCGACTAATTTAAAAGTGACCCCCTTAACCGTGCCATCTTTGAAGCGGCTCCTACCCAATCTAGGGGGTCCAAACGCCTCCTGCCGGAGACTACGCGGGGGTCGTGCGGTCCATGGCCCTCTACGGGGCTCCTGTATGGGCGCGCTCTCTGGCGCTGCGGCCAGCCCGCCGGTTGAGCGCGGCCCAAAGGGTCATGGCCATCCGGATGGTCCGAGGATACCGCACGGTCTCCTGTGAGGCAGCGAGCCTCCTTGCCGGATTGCCGCCATGGGATCTGGAGGCAAAAGTCCTCGCGCACGTATGGGAGTGGCGCGAGGAGGCGAAACGCCGGGGCGTAAGTCCGCTGCCGCGAGAAATCGCGGCACAGCGGACGGAGCTCCGGCGGGATCTCATGGCGTCATGGAAAGTACGGTTGTCGCAACACAGTGCTGGGCACGCCACGATTTCGGCGATAAGTCCCCTCTTTGAGGAGTGGCTGGAGAGGCGCCACGGCGTCCTCACCTTCCGCCTGACGCAGGTCCTCACCGGACACGGCAGCTTCGGGAGGTTCCTGTGTCGGATAAGGTGGGAGAAAACGTCCGGGTGTCACCACTGTGTGGATCGCCCGGAGGACACGGTGGAGCATACGGTGGAGGTCTGCCCGGCTTGGGCAGAGCACCGCCGTGTCCTCGTGGAGGCGATCGGCGGCAGAGACCTCTCCCGTCCGGCCCTGGTTCAGGCCATGGTACGGAGCGAGAGGGCATGGGCAGCCGTCACCTCCTTCTGCGAAGCAGTAATGCTCGCGAAGGAAGAGGCGGGACGGTTGAGGGAAAGGCAAGTTTCGCGCCCTCTCGCCCCTAGCCGCCGCAGGAGACGCCCAGGGCGTCGGGAATCCTGGGCGGATTTCCGGCCACCGTAGGCGCGGGCTTGCGGACGGTGAGCAATGGGTAGCTCACCGTCCGGTAAGGACCAGGCCCGGGTCGACGGCGCGTCGTATTCCACGCGCGCCTCAAAGAGATGTCGTCAGCACAAAGTAGGGGTCCACTAGGGCCGATGCCTGCCGGGGTCGCGGGAAGGTACTTATGGGTCACCGAGGCCCCCGCAACACAGGCAACAGGAAGGAATACGGGTGGGTTTTAGTCAGTAAGAGTCTGACACACCCTCCCGCTCCGCCCAGAGCGGGAGAAGTTATTTGATGATTTCCCACCCAAAAAAAAAAAAAACCGTGCCATCTTTAGTCTCAATTGGCCATGAAAAATAACTCCAAACATCAACCTCCTTTAAACGTGCGACTAGAAGCATCACTAAAACATAACATAACATAACATAAAATCACGACTTGTTTCCCCGAAGGGTTAGGCAGAGGTGTACCTATAGTACACCCACATTTCGCCAGTTATGTTTAAATTCCATGTAATATAATAGGGAGCGAGTTTATTGTCATCAACCGGGCACAAATCCAGACTCTGGGCTGCTACTGAGAAATTCCAGATGGACGAAAACCCAGTAACTCTTCGACCTTGGAATCGAACCCAAGACCTCATGATCAGTAGTAGCGCTTGCGACCACTGGACCAACGATGCAGTCAAACATCACTAAAGTATACCTATCACATAAATCAAATAGCAATTTATTTCGGCTCTATCGTTAGCTCGCTCCAGTTGACCTAGACCGTTATGAAATATGGACATCGTTCGTATCCCAATGATTCCGTAGAAAGAACCGCGCCAGCCGACCCTCGGTTCCGCTAAAAAGCCACAAGCTTAGGAAGTAATTGGAAATGGTATTTATAGAGGCCCTATTATTAGATTCCGGTAAAGGTTGCTCAGAATTAACCTTTTCACTAACGCCACGATATTAGTTTACCTACGTGTTTTTCCAAGAATACCTGTTTCTCAATAACCACCTGTTTAATAAAGACGTTTTTAGGTAGGCAGTCGCTCCATGTAAATTTCTTGTATTCAGCTGCATCCGGTTAAATGAAATTAAATGAAATTAAATTGAATTAAATTAAATTAAATTAAATTTAAAAAATAATTAAATTAAATGAAATGCAATTAAATTAAATTAAATTTAAAAAATAATTAAATTAAATGAAATGCAATTAAATTAAATTAAATGAATATAATGAAATTAAATGAAATTAAATGAAATTAAATGAAATTAAATGAAATTAAATGAAATTAAATGAAATTAAATGAAATTAAATTAAATTAAATTGTTTATTCTTTAATATGTTATTAGAATCACTTTTACACGTCATATAAAAAAATGACAAAATAAGCTAGATGGAGTCGACATTTCCTATCTGTTATCTGTTTCCTATCTGTCGGTTAGACTGGGGTCGGCTGACCCCAACATAGGTGGGAAAAGACTGGTTAACTTAAGTTTTCTGCAACTTAAGTTAACCAGTACTTCAGATTCTGGTACAAAATTTCAAATTACAAATGAACATTGAGAAACGAAATTAGAAACATTTAATTTATTAAACCGGGTCACATTAACTTGTACTGCAATAATAAAAGGAATTATAACACGAACATTTCGCGTGGCAAGACACGATTAATTACAAGATAAAATACAACAAGAACAACATTATCGATGTAAAAATCGATACCGTTTTTGCCGACAGCACAAACTGGAAGAAAGCACTGAATTTAAATGAGCCAATATACAGAAGGCAATATAATTAATGATTGAAAACAAAAAACTATAGTATGCCAGTTGGGACGGCTGCTTAATGAGACAGTTTAAACAATTACTCCAGGGACGGACGGTTCGACAATGAACCATTGTTTTTCATACGCCACCTTGCCCCAAGGGATACAATAATTATCACTGATTACAGTAATTATGGAAGTATTTTTTTGTGTGCGATGTGATAAGATTGCCCATGTTGGACCACACGCACAAATATTTGATGAAACACGTCGCCAACGTTTAATTAATTCGCACTTTGAATTTGGGTGGGACAATTACATGAAACACTAAAATGTTCTGTGGTTGCAATGTCCCTCGCTGCTAAAGTTTGTTTTATTTCATTTTATAAGTGCTATCAAATATTTTAGTTTAATTAACTTTTGAATCGAGGACAAAATCATTGTAGACACTTGTGAAATAACTCTGCGATAAGGACAGAATTTCAGAATTGTATTTTTCCTCAACTATCTATAATTAAATCATCGTTATTATAGAAATTGTATAAGATACGGTCTATTAACTTGAGACGGTCGAATGGACCTGAAGTAAATTACGGCACACGCGAGAAATAAATCGTAAGTGATGGAGACAAAAAATCCATTATCGAATACTTAAGTAATTTGAATAACCCTTACGTTTAAAAATTCAATGATAATGGCATAAGATAAATGGTGCGTGCGACCTTCGGTGCCCTAACCTTCATTTTAGCCTTTTGTTAACCCCAGACGGGTGCCGTGGACTATAAACTATAAGGGCCCTTGTACATATTGCGATGTGTATCACCAATGTGCTCATATACGAGAAAGTACATATATACATGCGATATGACAATATCGATAAAATCTCGACGCATGTTCCCCACGAAAACAAGGGCAGAGCTACAAAAGTGGTGTCTTGTCGATCGTTTGTTTGGACTTTGTAATAAAATATTTTATGTGAACGCTAAATAAATACGGTCGCTTGTATTTTATTGGCGTTTAAGGGCTGAGTCGGCATTTCATTACCGCGCGTCTAAACACTCATGTACATGCGCTGGTAAAAATGTATACAGGGTGAAATTGTTGTCAGTCAGTTTTGTTCTACGAGTCGAATAAAATTTAAGTTACATTAAATATATTTGCTTGATATTTGCTTGGATACATACGTAACATTGCATGACGCTCAGTTTGGGTTTCGGCCTGGGCTATCCACTGAAAGCGCAATCTTGAGTCTCAAGCATACCGTCCGGTACTATACGGATCGTAGGACGCCGGTACATGCCTATTTCCTTGACCTCTCCAAGGCTTTCGATCTTGTGTCGTACGATGTGCTCTGGGAAAAGTTGAGATACAGGGGTGTGCCGGCAGCCGTACTCAATGTTTTTAAATTTTGGTATAGCAAACAGACCAACTTTGTGAGGTGGGCCGATTCACTCTCCGAAGCATAGGTATAGGCTAGAGAGCGGGGTGAGACAGGGAGGGTTGACATCTCCCAAGCTCTTCAACCTATATGTAAATGACCTCATTGTCGAGCTCAGTAGCAGGCGCGTCGGTTGCTCAGTGGATGGCGTTAGTATGAACAACATTAGCTACGCGGACGATATGGAGCTGCCGGGTCCAACGGTGGGGGGTCTCGGAGAGCTGCTAAAGGTGTGTGAGGTCTATGCTCATACACATGGCCTTTTGTATAATGTACAAAAAAGTGATTACATGGTCTTTAGGGCTGCTGGTAGATGTCCCGATCACGCACGTAAGTTAACGTTAAATGGATTAAACATCGTGTCGAGAAATTTAAGTATCTGGGGCATTTCCTTACCGACAGCCTTGAGGGCGATGTAGACATCGAGAGGGAGCGCAGGTGCCTAGCGGTCAGAGGTAACATGCTGGCCCGCAGATTCTACCGATGTTCTGAAGAAGTTAAGGTTGCGCTCTTTAAGACTGTCAGAGCATCTACACTGGGAATCTGTGGACCAGTCACACCATAAGGTCGCTGGATAACCTGCGTATCCAGTATAATAATATTTTCAGGATGATGTTGGGGCTGCCTCGTTTCTGTAGTACATCAGAGATGTTCGCCCTGATAGCTTTCATACTGATAGCTTTCATGCCGTCATTCGCAAAAAAACGGCATCCCTGATCTGCGGAATGCGTGGCAGCCGCAATCAAATCCTGGCGACTGTAGCGGACAGGGTCTCATCCCCATGGTGGAGGTCTCTGGTTCGCAGAGTCATTTAATTTTAAGTTTATTAGTTTTCTCGTGTTCCTACTATGGATTATTATTATCCGAAATAAAGAATATTTTATTTTTTATTATTTTAAAGAAGAAGAATTACGTTAGGTGGGCAGCTGCGCATTCAGTTTCTTACGGATTGGATTCCGGAGTGAGGCAGGGGGGATAACGGCACCATGGTTGGATGTTCTGTTGATGGAAGGATGGTCAATAACATAAGTTATGCTGATGACATGGTGCTGCTCAGCCCATCAATATGTGGTCTAAGATAACTGCTGGCTGTCTGTGAGAGATATGCGGAGGCTCATGGATTGAGGTATAATGCCACTAAGAGTGAAGTTATGCTGTTCAAAGTACCTAAAAATACACCTGCAAATATTCCACCTGTAACATTGCGTGGAATTTCGTTGCAGGTGGTCACTCAGTATATATATATCGGTCATATGGTCACAGATGGTCTTACAGACGACCAGGATATTGATAGGTAACGTAGGGCGTTGGCGGCCCAATGCAACATACTTGCTCGCAGGTGTGCGCGGTGCACGAAGGAGACAAAGCTAACTCTTTTCAGAGCTTATTGCCAGACTTTTTACTCGTGCAGCCTGTGGGTTAGGTATACGCAGAAGGCCTACAGCGCCCTGCGTGTCCAATATAATAACGGAATCAGGATGTAGTTGGGACTGCCTCGGTTTTGCAGCGCATCAAGCATGTTTGCTGAAGCGAGACTGGACGACTTTTATGCCATCATGCGCAAGCGAAGTGCATCTATGCTGCGGCGATTCCGAGGTAGTCCGAACGGCGGACGGAACTGGCGGACAAAATAGATGGGCCTTTTATTAGACACTGGGCTGGGAGATATGTGCGTACAGACGTACATGTGCAAAATTAATGATTTTATATTTGTGATGTCACACTTGTTTTAATTTATTTTTCACTAACAATAGGTTCAGGCAATACTAATACATCTGTAATCACCCTCAATCCGTAATATACCTGTAATCTGAAATAAAGAGTTATTATTATTATTAAATAAATTACTCATATAACATTATAAGCGGACGTAATCTGGAATCTGTGAGCTTGGAATGACAATTAAAACCTGTGTAACTTTTACACAGGTTTTAATTGTCATTCCAAGCAATCAAGATTTTTGTAATTGCAATACAAATTGCATACATTCAATTATTCCTTGATACAATTAAAATATAATTCATAATTAAATCTGCAAATAAACCGATTTTGTAGTAATCTTGCTAGCAAGCAACCACCTGTATATTTATATAATTTGATACACGCGTTTTAATTTTATGCCAATGCGCTTGATGCATTAACATCAAGCACGCAAGCCCAGTAAAAGTTATCCTAACAAAACATGCACTAAACAAACATACAAATAACATTACTTATCAAACATCTATCCTTTGATTGACGATTTTCCGATTACAGAGGTGCATAAATATAACATTTGTTTAGCATACAAGGGGTTCTGAACACGTATTGGGTCTGAAGCTTCGTATTTACGTGCACACACTGTGAATCAATACGCTATCCAATGCCGCAGCTTAGAAAAATTGTTCTATCCATTTTACAATTCACCCAGTGCAACTATTTTTCTTGAGGGGTTATTATAGCCTGTGACAGGCAAAATGTGTTAAAGACCATGGAACGTACAAACATTAATAGCTTTATGCATTGAAGCCATTCAGTTCTATTGATTTACGGCTCAGCTTTGAGTGGGCGGTGATATGTGAGCGTTCAGCTATTTTCCTCTTAAGCGAGGCATGTTAGCTCTAATTTATTAAGTACTAGCCACCTGGAGGCCTAACGAGAATAATGTAAGAGCCGTTCTATGAATTAATGTTCTTAATTCTATTGGCATTTACACCTACGATTGGTTTGGTTGCAGATAAGATACGAGACTTTGCCAAAATGTCAGAAATATGTATAGCTGTACAAGGATCTTTTGGCGCGTAATCAAAATTGGAACGAACGCCGCCATCTTGTTTTTTAGGGTTCCGTAGTAAACAAGGAACCCTTATAGTTTCACCATGACTGCCTGTCTGTCCCCGTTGTAGATCAAAGACGCTTAGTACTAGAAAGCTGTAATTTGGCAAAGGTATACCTACTTATTAATCACGCCAACAAAGTGCTGAAATAAAATCTTGGAATACTTTTTTTTGGGTATTAACCCAAAAAAAAATTCAATCTACATTAGTAGAGATGATTTTTTTTCTCATCAACCCCATAGTGTGGGGTATCGTTGGATAGGCCGTTCAAAAATATTTCGGGTCTGGAAACACCACTTTTCGATTCAAGGATCGGCTTGCGTAATATTATTTTTTTTAGAGTCAAGTGTCCGTCCCGCCCCCCTGCCGGCTAAATGGTTGTTTATGGAGATGTGAAAAAAGTCATGGCAGTAGTTACATATTATAATGAAATTGAAAGGAAAACTATCACAGTTAAGTGGGCTTTACAGGTTAACGAGTAATAGTCGACCAACTTAAATTTGACGTTGGGGAATTGACCGTGGCATGTATGGGAGAACATGCTTTTCAACTACAATGCTAAGTTTGTTTTTGAGATAAATTCATCCCAACTTCCCAACTACGGAACCCTTCATTGTGCGTGGTCCGACACGCACTTGGCCGGGTTTTTTTCAATACATTTCACAAAACAATAGGGTATTTTAAATTAAGACACTTTTCAAAAATGGGTGTAAAACCTTATATCTACCAACAGCGCCCCCCTGTCAACGTCAGTCGAGCGCCAAAAGATCTTTGTAGCAATTTAGTAACCGTTTGATACTTATTGCACTTACATTTAAATGCCAGTAGATATGTAAATAATTAGTGTATCTACATTGGTGTTATTTACATGCTTGACTAAGTTCATAATTACACACAATGTAGTTTAAACGGCACTTAACGTAATTTGAAATAGGTACTGGAGAATTATGTAAACACGACTTCAGCAGGACTAGTTATTATTTTAATTGCTTATATTGCCGCACACATAACGGATACATAACTTAATTCATAAATATAGTGTATCACTGAAGTACTAATAGCTATGTAAGTTTCTTTATTTGCATTTTACTGAATGTAAAAGGAAAAAAACGTGTGCGGTCGGAGGCCCCCGTCAGGAACGAAATTCTTTCTCAAGTATGATTTAAAACAAAACTTCGCAGCCGCCATATTGGATTTACATTTTGACCCCACTATCGACTTTAGTACCCTCGAAAACCAAGAAAACGACACCCATAAACGAAAAATTTGAAAATGTTCGCAGCCGCTCTCTTGTATTTAAATTGTAACGCCACTATCGGCTTTAACATCCTTGAAAACCATGAAAACGAAAACCATAATAGAAAATTAAAAAATTCGCAGCCGCCCCGTCATGGATTTTCATTTCGACCAAAATCACACTTTCTCTCTCTGTCTTTTTCTATAACATATAATAGAAAGAGAGAGAGTATTGTATAGCTGCACATTGTTATGTGAGTACTATGTACTATAAAGCTGCCATTTACTGGATACGTCTTTCATTGACTTGAGTGTGCCCTGGCGGCTGGGAGTATGTCGTGCTCACTCTAATATCTCGCTGATGGTGGCGCGTGTGTTGGATCATTTAGCTCCCTTCAAAATGGTTGAGCTGTATGGTGCTGATCCACGCGTCATGTTCGTGAACGGGCGCAGTCAGTATTGACTGGTCATCTCTTAGCTGCCACGGCTTATTTTAATTTTAATTTTTGAATTGCTTTTTTTTTGTTGTAATTTTTTATTACGGACGCTTTTGCATCATTCTCACATGTACAATTTCATACTTATATTCGATCATAGATCATACTTATATTTTCTGTCGAATGAAATTAGAACCCGAGATTAACGTTCAGATATAGGCGTGTCCATGACAGATTAATGTCCGATGACATAACACAACGCAAGTTTTAGTGAAACCTATAATTTGACGATTTTCATCTATCCTTTTCTGAACTTCAGTTTAGGTGATGCCACTAGAACTACTAAGTACTAGATTCACTACAGTTCACTATAACTTGACGCGTAACGCGATTGGTAGCACTGAATTTGGCAGTCATGTGATAGGTAGTTCTATTCGTCAGTCGCCATTTTGAACTTCATAAAACGAACAAAATACTACTAATCCCGTCACTCGACAAGTTATATTGAACGCACTATTCCAATAAATAATACCACAGATAAAATAACAATCTCACCAAAAACATATTTCGTTCTGTCAATATTTCAGAATGCCCTAACTATTGTCTACAGTCTACAGTTCACAATTTTATTCCCCAGTCACCTTTACTAGGTCGCCTCACTTTCAACCTCAAATCTAGACTTATAATAAAATATTTTATCAAAAGAAATATGTACGTTTAGAAACAAAAAACATTTTTAAAATATTCGGCACGCTTGGGGGCCAAAGAATTTATGATACGAGCAACTTTTCTTCATGGCAAGCTTTTTAAAAGTCAACTGAATTTGCGTAATAACACTTTTTTGATGTAAATGTACACACGCGAAATATGAAAGAATTATAAATGTGCTAAAGGCATGCCTACTTAGATGCTATTGTTGAACACAAGTTGATTTTCATACCAAATCCTGGAAAACACATTGAATACACTATACGTACACAACAAAGTCTAGCGAACAACCCAACTATATCAACGTATTTAAGAAAACTCTTCTGAAGAAGTAGGCCACTAGAATTTGTAAATGTAGGTTGAATCAGCATTAAATAGTTGTTCAAAATTTTAAAAATATAAACCAAAAAGCAAAATCACTTTGAAATAAAGTGGAAAGCTCATTACTTTCTCGTAACTTCTGTGACTCTGGAGCGTTATGTCAAGTCGGCATTAAACGCGGGAAGAGATGCTGCGGATATCCTGGAATCAGGGGGTAGTCAACATCCAACTGCCGACACTGTCAACACGCACCCAAGCGTAATTTGCCGATTATCAGGGTGCGCTACGTGGCTACAGGAGATGCTGCTGAACGTCAGAGACAAGACCACTTTCTGAAAAATGCTATGAGAAGGCAGCCTCAAATCACGGCTCGCCAGCTAGTCGCCAGTAGGAAGACTCCAGTTTCAGCACCAAGTGGTCATCAGTGACCAAAGCGCCAGGAGAAGATTGGGTGAAGTTACTCTTCACGTTCGCAAACCACTTAAAATTTCAGTTTTTCGACGCGGAAATCGAGGGCCTCGATTATTGTGGACTAACGCACATTTGGACTGGACCGACACTCAGTGGACTCGTGGTCCTCGTTCTGATGATTCGCGGTTTGGGTTTCATCTCGATTAAAGAAGAGATGTTTGGCGAGTTCCTGGTCGCCAGAGTCGACTCCAGAATCCTCAGATAGTTCATCCATACCAGGGTGGAACGATTATGGTGGGGGCTGGAATTTACCTGGGGTAAGAACGGATCTCATTTTGATACGAAGCAATTTATATGCGGAACAATACTGTAACGAGATTGTGGATTTTCTCGGCAGAATAGCGTTAAGTGGCCTTCAAAATTAAAACATGGAAAAGGAGCTTTTTGCACATCATTCCAGAGTATAGAGCGATATTCCACAGGTGACAAAAGACAACCTGATACTCAGCATGCCACGCTTATGTAGAGCTGTAGCTAACGCCTTGGGAGGTCCAACAGATTATTAAAAAGAAGTTAGATTTTTTTTTATTTAATGTTTTCTAAGCGTTAGTTTTTTAAATTAGA
The DNA here is from genome assembly GCA_905333075.3 of Atethmia centrago. Lineage (NCBI taxonomy): Eukaryota > Metazoa > Arthropoda > Insecta > Lepidoptera > Noctuidae > Atethmia > Atethmia centrago. Next base: position 10,915,258 of record HG995382.1, read on the forward strand.
ATTTAATATTTTTTTTATTTTTTCACCAACAACATTCAAACATTTAAAAACTGTATTAAATTACGCTTCTATTGATATAAAATATGCTACATAAAATGTGTTAAAATTAAAATAATCACTATGAATACCCTTGTTCCCTAGACTTTGTTGAGTAGTGTATACCCGAAAATTATTAAATGACTTTCAAAAAATACCTGTCTACGAGTATGTATGTAAAAGGTTCAATTTTTAAACTGTTTCTTAAACATAAACTTACTAACAACTATTTTCTATTGAATGTAGACAATCATAGAGAGCAGAGAAGAGAGGAGATATAGTGAGGGAATGTATTCCCTCACTATATCAGAGGCAGATACAGCCGCTCCATGTAATATACTCGTTTCCAGCTGTACTGGTTTAGATTGGAAGCTGGTAATTAATTTAGTTACCCTTATTACATCTTTAATGATATACCTAGTATCCTCATTAGTATATAGCAGGGGTTTTATTTTCAGACTGTCTGTTCGATTCTGAGTTCGGGCAGTGTTGTTGGCTTTTTTCATCAGGAATTACTCAATAGTAGCCCGGTTTCTGAATTTATGCCCGATTGATGGCAGTAGGCTTGCCCCATATTACACGGGACTTAAACATAACTGCCGAAACGTGGCTGTACTATAGGTACACCACTGCCTTGCACTTTTGGGATTACGGGCGTGATGGTATGTTACGTTATGTTTTATTTTAAGCAGTGTAGGCGTCAAAGGAAAACAAATCCTAATTATAAGTAGGTACAAAAGAGTTTCGTTTATTTTTTAACCACTCCTGCCAGAAACAACGGACCTAACACTCGTGCTTGGTTTATTGATTACAATATAAGCACTAGTATAATACAATTTCCGGACAACGTAAACAAAGATATACAAAGTGAAATTACTCGATAGGCAGCACTATTTATAATAAATTAATAACTGACAACCCAGTTAGCATTTCATTCATTTTAATGTTATTTTATTATTTACATATAAATTATTTTAATTGTTTTGGCTTGCGGACAGTGAGCGGGCTTGCGGACGGTGAGCAAGGGGTAGATCGCCGTCCGATAAGGACTCAGGCCCGGGTCGACGATGCGACGGCGCGATGTGTTCCACGCGCGCCTTAATGCGATGTCAAGTGTAGGGGTCCACTAGGGCCGATGCCTGCCGGGGTCGCGGGTCCGAAAGGGATACCGTGCCTCTGGCAACACACAGGCAACGGAAGGAACATGGGTGGGTTTTAGTCAGTAAGAGTCTGACACTTCTCGCTCCGCCCAGAGCGGGAGAAGTTATTCGATAATTTCCCACCCAAAAAAAAAAACAAGAAAAATGGAAGACATATAGTGACCTAATTGGTGATGTTCTTCAAAAAGATCAGCCGCGTAGTACTCGCAACCGGCGTGCGTGTATGACCAAATGTATGAACGTAAACGAAGCAAAAGGAGTATGTAAGGAGCCTAGCAGGTGGCGTTCTATAGTTTCTGCCTACCCAGTGGCGTGCCTAGGGTTTCAAAATAACGCCAGCCCAATAAAATTTTAACCGATTTCAAAAAAAGAAAGTTCAGTTTTCGACTGAGTATGCTTGCACTGACTGAACAGGTCCACTCAAATTTGTGTGGTTCTTTCCTCAAAAGACCATTTCAGACATAGATCTACATGGTCCTCACATGATCTGACCAAGATTATGTCTGGACTTTAAAAGAGACTTTGACCCTTGAGTTTGTTTCGCCATTTCTTCTCAGGGGTAGTCAGATAGGAAATGTCGACTCCATCTAGCTTATTTTTTAATATGACGTGTAAAAGTGATTCTCATATCCTATTTACAGAATAAATAATTTCATTTCATTTCATTTCTACGTATCTACGTATGTATCATCGCAATTTTCTCATAAACTACTGGTTAGGTACAATAAATTCTCTATCTTTTGCTTTTGGGCTTATATGAAGGTACCGCCACTGTGCCTACCCCACGGGAAGAAGGCGTGAGTTTATGTATGTATGTATGTATGTAATAATGACCTGTCACAACACTCATGCTGCATTCAGAAGATAACGGTTCACATTCACTCGGTGGCATTGAATAAATCTGCTCAGACGTGAAATCTCATGCCTTGCGAGATTATATTACATCTAAAAATTCTACTTTACGGTAAACACAAGTTTTATAAGTTTTATAATACCTAAAAGTATATGATCCACTGCAGTAAACAAAATCAGAAAAATATATGATATTCTTCAGGATATATGCTAGGTGTTGAAAACAAATCACGAAGATACGTCTAAAAATTTAACGATTAAAAACCATACATGCAATCATTTACTGTCAGACTATTCTACAGGCAACATATTAGTATAAAGGCTCGTGCAGACTAGCACAATATCGCGGGCGCGACAGGCAGCAGTATGCCTGTCGCGCCCGCGCCAGTCTGTACGAACCTTCATAGTGTTTTAATTTTTTTATCTAATCAATAGATTTTTGTAAATAGATAATTGCTTCATATTTTGCAATAAATTACCAGCGTTGTGTCATCGCGCTTCTCTTTCTTTTCTATGCAGTCCAACAGTGACCGTGCTTTAGCTGTTGTCAGCCTCTAGCTTACAATGTAAGCTAGCATATGCACCACGCCTTGACAAGTTAACTGTGAAAAAAATTACGATTGGTAAACAAAATCAAAAAAGTTATGATTGTTTGTTGTTATGTAATCAACCAATCACAATACCTTACTTAAAATTTTACAACTGAATCACAGATAAGACTGTTTCAGGCTTCAAACACTAAGGACAAACCAAGAAAAACATTCACACATGCGTACCGTTCCTATCAAATGATTGCTCACACGAAGCCTAGATATACGCCATCATTAACAAAAGGCACTAGCCGGCATTGACACATTTATCACAATATGCAGCGTCACATCCATCCAAAGGATGTTTTAACACCGGACGTAATCAAGGCTGTGGACATAAAAACCTTTGTTTCGAAACCATCATGGCGGCGAAACAGTTTGTAACACCATTGCAGTTATAGGGTTAACACGAGTGTTAATTTTATGTGTTATGTAAGGAGGTTTATTGTGCTACTTGGTAGGTGTAATGTTGAGTTAAATAGGTTTAGTGGAACTTGTGTTGTAGGTAAAGTGGAGTAAATTCTAAATTTGAAGGAAGCTAAGGTGGGATTTAAGAAATGACATCATCATCTGCCTAGCCTTTTCCCAACTACGTTGGGATCAGCTTCCAGTGTAACCGCATGCAGCTGAATACCAGTATTTTACATGGAGCGACTGCCTATCTGACCTCCACAACCCAGTTACTGGGTAATACCATACCCCTTGGTCAGACTGGTTGTCAGACTTTCGGGCTTCTGACGACCCGTAACGACTGTCAAAGATCTACAAATGACAGCCGGGACCAACGGCTTAACGTGCTATCTGAGGCACGGAGGGGTCTTGGTATGTAAAGTCACCCATCCACGGACCAACCGCGGCAAGCGAAATGACATCAGTTTGATTTAATTATGAAATAGTTTCACTGAAAAGAACAGAAGTTTTCTGGTAAGTAAACAGTCCCTCATGTCAGTAAAACCTACTCATTTTCAATTTTGTTTGATATTTACGTATATCTATTCTAAGAGAAAATGTCAAAGATAAATCAAAAGTAAGAGCTTTTCCAGGAAGGCTTTTTTGGCTAGGTATCCCTATATTTCACTTTCCGTTCACGGCTGCTACTAACCAAAATAAGATTGAATTATCTTTTCTGCGAACTGTATTATATTTCACTTAGACGTAAAAAGGAAATATTCAGGCTTTTGCCATCATAGCGTGAAAGGAATATCTTTATTTCTGCAATATAATGTTGATCGCGCTATCTTTGAAAAACACGTCACATTTTACTGCAATTTCCAAGAATTACAACACGCCATGAAAACCCTATACGAACAATGATTTTCTGCAACATGCATACTTCATTATTACAAACATATACTGTCGTTCGCACTCACAGTAATGCAGCATCACTGTTTTATACCATTTGTGTAAGAGCGGAGACTTTTTTACATAATCTCATCCAACATTACTTAACGATAAACCTTGAAATGTATGAAATATTCGTATTTATCGCTCGGGGCTTTGTTTTTTACAGCAACGATAACCAATCGCCAATATTTATTGCTGAACGACAAAGCTTGCATAGTTTTTGAATTGACCGAAAAAAAAGGAAAAAATGTATACAACAAAATGCATAAATGATTTAAAAATTAAAAACACGACTGTACTGCCAAAACACGAACCACAAAGTAAAAACAAGTTATATTAATTAATCTGTATATATGTACAAAGCGAAAGGTCACTCATTTACTCGCTGACTAAACAGATAAATAAAATTGTCATTGCTGTCGGGGGACCGTTCTGTGGAATACTTTTTAATTTAAGAGGTCCCCCGACTGCAATGATAATTTTATTTATAGCCTATATTTGTCACTCGGGATGATGTAAGGATTCTACCAATACCACATACATCACAATCTCTTCAGGCATTTAAAAGTTTTGGCGGCACCTTTGTGACACCATAACTTGTTGTGTATCTGTGTGAGTCTCTTTAGACTCACACAGATACACACATACATGCACCTTAAACACTACTATTTGGGCAGTCGTGTAAAAATTCATGATGCACAAGTCAACAACTGGCAAAAAATATTTAAAAAGCAAAAAACCCGATTGCAAAAACACATAACTGAAAAGAGAAAAACAAGCATTATAATCTTTAGAATTTTGGTATCGCAGGCGGGGGGGACAAACAAAAGTTACACCATATTTCAGGTTATTGGTTTGTCCCGCCTGCGATACCAAAATTATATAGATTCTAATGCATGTTTTTCTCTTTTCAGTTATGTGTTTTTGCAGTCGGGTTTTTTGTTTTTTAAATAATTTGTTTTATTTCAAGCTCTTTATATATATGAAATTGACTCAGTACTAGCTTTTAGTTGATATCAATATTGTTGTAATTATTTTTAAAAACCTTCCCTTCGCTTTTTTTTTTTATTTGCAGATGCAATATATAAATATTATACAACCTATGTCACTCCCACAATGAAGACGAATCTAACGACACCTCTTATGTTAAAATCGGTCAAGCCGTTTACGCTACAGAGCGTGCCAAAGAAATAGACACACATATGTACATATTCTCGAAAAACATTACCCTCCTTCTGGGGCAGTCGGGTAAAAATAAATTCGTCTGGAAAATATGTGGCCAAATGCACGGACTAGCAACTGCTTATTGTATAACTGTGCCCATTCTGATCCACTTACCTACTTCAAGTCATCAGTCCACCTGTGCAGTTAACTCCTTCAATATTTTTCATCAGTCCTGTCATGTCTGAAAGCTTGCCCTAGTAATTACCTTCACTATTCTTCGTCTCGTCTAAAATGCATAGGAATTGAGCGATAGTATCGATCGCGCATTAATAAATTACTGACTGTCAGCCCACCCGTTTAACGGCGACGTAAAACAATACTAAAAGAATCTACGGCATTACTTTGTTTTTTTCTTTAAAACTATGTAAAACCAAAAAGAAACACCAGCCTCACGTTTACACATAAAAAGCTTTCTTCGTCGTTCTATCAAGATAGGCATACATTTTTGTGTAACAACATTTTTTTCTCAGTTTTTGCCCATTTATGTAGTACTTACTTTTTCGTCGGCGTGAGTAAAAAATTTAGACAAAGGCGAAACTGAAACGAGCTTTGAAACAAAGTAGGATTTGCTCAAACGTTTCATTAGCGAAGTCTGTAAAGATGTAGCGTGGCTGGGTTATTTATTCTGTGTGAAATGTCGGTCGGTCGGTCGGTTGGTCGGCTAATTTCTATGCAAATGCCTCAGATGGGCACCCGGTTTGTTACAGGCACGGGACGACCATGCCCCGGTGCCCAGTGCCCTGCTCTATACAGATTTAGATTCCGAATTTGTACCATCTGGGCCAGCGGGCCATGTCGATACATGCTCCGTACAACATATCCGGCTCTTGTAAGAGGTTAATTAATGCCTGGTATAGAAATACACCGGTGAAATAGGTTAGTTGCCGCATTACCATTATTCGTGCGTGTTATTAGGCTGTAGGTGTTTAATAATGATTTATAATTACGGCGGCCATCAGTCACGCGTTATCTTACTTTACGCTTGTTCACTCGGTGTGTGTAATTACATTTTCCGAAATTAATGTCCGGTGAAATGACGCGAATTAAATGTGCATACCGAAGTTTAACGTTGGACCAAAACCTTTTACAACGGAATGAATTATACGACGATTATTGATTTGATTATTAAATAAAAACCGGCCAAGTGCGTGTCGGACCACGCACAATGAAGGGTTCCGTAGTTGGGTAGTTGGTATGAATTTATCCCAAAAAAAAGAACTTAACATTGTAGTTGAAAAACATGTTCTCCCATAAATTGATGTAAGCCACAATCAATTCTCAAACTGCAAATTTAAGTTGGTCGACTATTACCTACTCGTTAACTTGTAAAGCCCACTTAGCTGTGATAGTTTTTCTTTTAATTTCATTATATGTACTATTGGCATGAATTTCTTCACATCTCCATAAACTACCACTTAGCTGGCTGGGGGGAGACACTTGACTCTAAGAAAAAAATGCACTTTAATGCTTAATATTACGCAAGCGGATCCTTGAATCGAAAAGTGGTGTTGACAAACCCGCAATATTTTTGAACGGTTTATTCAACGATGTGCCACAACATGGGATAGACGAGAAAAATATATCATCCCCACATTACGTGCAAGGGAGGTACCCTAAAAATTTTTTTTTTAAAGATTTTATTTCAGCTTTTTGTCGGCATGATTAATATGTATACCTATGCCAAATTACAGCTTTCTAGTACTAAGCGTCTTTGAGCTACAGCGGGGACAGACAGACAGACAGATGGACATGGCGAAACTATAAGGGTTCCTTGTTTACTACGGAACCCTAAAAATGGGTCTACTTACCACTTTAAACCTCAAAAGCTCGTGAAGTCTTGCAGCAAGATGCCGGTCGCGCCGGCGATATCGTCCCAGTCTGCACGACCCTTAACGGTTTTTATATTAATTACTTACCACCATCCCAAGTTTTGTGCAATTCAGTTATGTTTGGACTAGCAAAGGATGATCCATTTGTTAAATCATGAAATCACACCCCTCTATCAATATTTTCCTCCCTGGATTCTATCAAAACCATTCCTTTAATTCCAACATTTTGTTTGGCATGGGCAACACGAAATTTTCTGTTGAACATTTCGTTCCTACTGACTATTCATTGAAAATTAAATTCGTATTAGTCGACACCTCCAGTATCGAGTGGAAAACGTCCAGAGACCGGTAAAGATACTCTAGACTCCTTAAAATATCACGAGTCTTGTATTGGACGTACAAGCATTTCGAGCTCTCAAAGCGTTGGCCAAAGTGAAAAGCGATGATGACTTTGTACCAAAAAATATATCTATGTGTGTGTGTGTGTGATTACTTTTTATTCAGTTCGTGGTAAAAATATTTGCTAATTAACAAGTTTGGCATCGAATCTGGCAGCCCAGGTTGCCAAATCACTCGTGATGGCCCCAAATTGGCTAATTAGTTAACCAAACTTATTGAACACCATGTAATAAAAAACAACATAAAAATTTAAAATACCTCATCATTCCGCCACATTGTCGTCTTCAAAGTAACTGTGTTGTTATGATAAGCGCTCATAATAATGTTCTAGAACTCAACACTGAACAAACTTGCTTTAAGCTAACGTTTCACTATGTACGTAGCTATGAATAAATTATGTTCCGCACGGTATATTCTCCTCTCTATTGTAACTAAGGTTGCCGAAATATATAACATAATATAAGACATATATTATGTTATATATGTTGGCAACCTTAGTTCTACCTTTACAGTCATTACGGGTCGTCAGAAGGCCCGAAATTCTGACAACCAGTCTTACGAAGGAGTATCGTGTTACCCAGTAACCGGGTTGTGGAGGTCAGATAGGCAGTCGCTACATGTAAAATACTGGTATTCAGCTGCATCCGGTTAGCCTGGAAGCCGATCCCAACATAGTTGGGAAAAGGCAGTGTAACGTTACGATTGGCCGGAGGGCCACTCGTAAGTCACGTTAAAAAAGAAAACTAGAGTAATAGTACTTACTACTAAATATTAAAAACATTAGATTAAATATTAAAAATAGTATTCTAGGCTTCCGGTCCGAGTGCACGGGATGCTTGGACGGCAGGATGTAGGATCGGCTGGCAGCAGCTGGACAGGGTTGGCAGGCAGCAGTGGACAGGATCGGCAGGTAGTTGGACTGGATCGGCAGGCAGCAGTGTGACAGGGCTGACAGACGAGGCGGAGCACAAAGATGAGGTTGATCTCGCCGTCGCAGACAATCGGCAACTCTGTCCCAAGGAGTAAAACGTCCCTTGTTAAAGAGGTTTTGTTTTATGGTACCTAAATTAGTGGTATTATGGTGTGTAAATGGTGTTAGTGTCCAACGCCACGTTGATAGAATGCCCTAATAATGGTAGGGCTCTCCGTCCTGGAGTGGACTAGTAAGAGGGTGGCGTTGTCCGAATCTCGCCGATACGGCTGTCTGCGGAGGCGATCTACAGTACCTCACGCTCCACGAGACGAGTGCCTGGACTTCCCAAGACACACAGGGGTGGTCGGCTATGGCGTCCTAAGCCACGCGACTATAACGCCTTCGGCCTTAGAGATCTCCCTAAGGTGGAAGTGAGAGGGCCGGAAGCTATGTAAAGTGAACCACAAATCACACACACTATGAGATTCTTTAAAGATTATATTTTCACATGTTACAATTATTAGAACATAGGTTTACAAGAAGTAAAACAGAGTGAGCTATATTAAATTATGTTGAACTGAACCGAATAGACTGCGCCGAACTGAACCCTTTTCAGGTCCAATCACCGCTTTTATAGATCCTGGCAAAAGTTCTAGAAGTTTCTGTGAAGCATAATTCAAATGATTAGTCTGAATGCCTGCCAGGATCAATGAAAACGGTTTACATGAGTACATAGCGAATCAAGTCTGAAGCTAGCTTTATCAAGGCCGGTACGATTCATAGAGAAACAAAATCCTAGACAGATGACAATTTATGATGAAAGATGTCAAAATTGTCAATGGATAAAAATATGCGATTTTACAACAAGAGAAAATTAATAATATAAAATACAGTCTTCAGTGTTATAAACAGTTCATTGTGGTGATGCTTTTCAGCTGTGGTGTTCAAACATATGTAAAAAGTTAGAGAAATAATATGAAACAGTATAGGAATTAAAACAAAGCTAAATTTATAATTATTATAGCATAAAGATGTGGCTTTGTGCAGCAAAATACCACAGCAGGCACGTGATGATGATGATGTCTAAAGAAAAAATAAATTTTATTTCAATACAAAATGGCGAGATGATCACGGTATTATGTATTATTCTCATAAAAGATGAATTAATGTTATTTTGTAAATTAATAAAATTTTGAGTATCTAAAAATAGTTATGAGACATTAAAAAATAAAATAACCTGATAATATAAGTTCATAGTAGCAAAAATATAATATGTATTTCAAGAATAAAAATATTTTTGAAACATACCTACTACATTTTTTTATTTTTTCGCCTTCTACTATATTTTTACAGGCAATGGCTTCGAAACTGCGATATTTGATATAAAAAAGTTGGCAACCCTAATTGTAACGTACAGCTTAGTACTAAAAACATGTAGGTAAGCTAGGTATTCTAGTATTCTAGTTTTAGTATGAACTGTAGTTTGTAATGGAACAGGTCAGTTGTTTGGAATAAGTTAATATCGCTTAGGTTTTCATTCGAAGTATTTTTTATTGAAAAAATCTGGGAAAAACTTATCGTGTTTCCTTTTTTTTAACTGTTAAGAGAATTTGTCCTGCAAGGTTGGAATTTCTTAACCTTTCGATCAATGTTAAAAGAAAATTAGAATCATAATCTAGAAACCCTAATTGGCAACTAGAGACAAATTAATACCATCTCAAAAGTATTGCCAGTATTGTTATTATATTTAGTACACATAAAACTCTTAATTTTCCAACTAATTATTTAATATTAAGGTGCAAGCGCTAATTGGCAACTACAAACAAATAAGCACTCCGTCTCAAAACCCAGACAGAGCAAAAAATTATACTTCTATTTTATGTCGTCTTTTCCAATTCTCAGTCGTAGAAAACACAACATCTCATTACGAGCCTTATCAACAACAATCGTATCTTCATTACTTACGACACAGACAGGCCATCTAATAGTCGATTCGGAATCAATATAAGGCTCGCTACACACAGAACGACATCAGCGCGACATTACGTCGGGGGGCGTTCATCAATTCTCTTTATGGGCACTTTCTTTCGCCATTGTCACTATCAGCGGGTGTCGGGTGTCACGTTAAATTTTACGACACAGACTCATTTGTGCCGCGTTGTCAGTCATTTTCGGGAGTTTAATAATCGACCTCGTTTCGTACTTTCGTCCTGAGTTCATTTGCTCGAAACATTGGACGAGTCGCGTCGCATTCGTGTAAGATATTGTGATGTTTTACTTCAGTATAAAATATCGAATTACGGAGATACCCACGTAAGAGTAAAAGCTTTTCAAGAACAGAAAATTATGTAATTTGTTAGCGACGTAATTTTATGGTATCTTGGTTATTTGAGTAACGGGTTGTAAGAAAATTAATTCTATTAAAATTATTGCTATTTCTAATGAGGACATTATTTTGTAAATTACCGTAAATCGTCAACCGTAAGTCAATTAGAACCAAACTTGATCCAAAAACTTTCGAATTTCAACATGTAGGAATTCCATTTCGCAAATCATTAGGTGAAATATCTCGTTAAAGTAATCTCATCAAGCACGTACTAACATTTCCTACGTTTTATACACTATCTGTGTTATTAAAAGTGGTATTCCTCAAGCATTTTATCTGTAATCTCGAACACAACCGCAATCAGACAAAAGTAGGTCGAGCCGCGGGAAGGATTAGGTAAAATTTAAGTACCGGAATGATTTAAGGGCTGAGGCGCCACACGGCAATGCTAGGGCTGGCCCTAATCCCTTATTTTGAGAGATATTAAAAAAAAAATGACGATATTGCTAGACTACCGAGAAAAAAGCCAATAAAGATGTATGAATGAAGAAGATATGCATGTGCTGTACTGATTTATTTGGGATAAATAGGGATAAGGGCAGGAGGATAGAAGTCCTGACGGTACGACGGTAGTGGTTGCTTTAGAAAGAAGTACATTATTAGGTATTGCCTTTCAATTTGAATGAAGCAACCAAATTGATTCATGTAAACTGAAAAGTGAATCATTTAATTTTGGCCATATACTTGATTACGGAGAGCAGTGGTAGCCTATTAGAGCAGTTAGTGGCTTAGTAGAGCAGCGGTGGCCTAGTAGGGCAGCGGTGGCCTAGTAGAGCAGCGGTGGCCTAATAGAACAGCGGTGGCCTAGTAGAGCAGCGGTGGCCTAGTAAAATAGCGGACCGGTGGCCTAGTAGAGCAGGGGTGGCCTAGTAGAGCAGCGGTAGCCTATTAGAGTAGCGGACCGGTGGCCTAGTAGAGCAGGGGTGGCCTAGTAGAGCAGTCGTGGCCTAGTAGAGCAGTGGTGGCCTAGTAGAGCAGCGATGATCTAGTAGAGCAGCAGTGGCCTAGTAGAGCAGCGGTGATCTAGTAGAACAGTGGTGGCTTAGTAGAGCAGCGGCTGCCTAGTTGGACAGCGGTGGCCTAGTAGGGCAGCGGTGGCCTAGTAGGGCAGCGGTGGCCTAGTAGAGCAGCGGTGGCCTAATAGAGCAGCGGTGGCCTAGTAGAACAGCGGTGGCCTAGTAGAGTAGCGGTGACCTAGTAGAGCAGGGGTGGCCTAGTAGAGCAGTGGTGGCCTAGTAGAGCAGCGGTGACTTAGTAGAGCAGCGGTGGCCTAGTAAAGCAACGGTGGCCTAGTAGAGCAGCGGTGGCCTAGTAGATCTGCGGTGGCCTAGTAGAGCAGTGGTGGCCCAGTTGTAACGGCCGCGACTTACGAGTTGTAGGTCGTAGATTAGAACCTAGGCAGGCACTTTCCTTTGTGTAAATTATTTCATCACCACTGCTCTCAAAACGGTGAATGAAAACATCGTGAGAAAACCGTCATGTCCTAGAACTAATAATTTGAATATATGTGACATCCACGAACCCGCGCTGGGCCCGCGTGGTGGGTTACGGGCCACTCCCTCTCACAGAGAGGAGGCCTGAGAATGCTTACAAAATTGGTTCGTGTAAACTGAAAAGTGAATCATACAATTTCGGCCATCCACTTAATTACGGAGCCTTTCAATCAATGAATCAATCAATACTTAAATCATGCAATCTATACTATAATATTATAAAGAGGTAAAATTTGTGAGTTTGTATGTAGGATGTAATCTTCGGAACTACTGATCCGATTCCGAAAATTCTTTCGGTAATGGGAAACTACAGAATTGCCGAGTATCATAGGATTTTAAGTTCAAACAAGAAATTTCACGTGGAAAAAGTCGCGGCCAGAAGCCAGTATTGCCATACGGAGATGACACATTTGTGACACACCTTAAACCAAGTGCAATTTATTAACTATGTTAATGACATTTCACTGGTGTTAACGATGTATTTCAACGCAAACTAGGGGAATTGATATGATTCACCTTTTCATAGAGCTGTTTGTTATGTTGACTCAACTTAGGGCGGATATGTTTAGTATTTTGGATTATTAAGTGGAATCGAAAGCTTGACTCATAATAAAAGCATTAGTGTTATACGTTGACTCAAAAAAACCGACCAAGTGCGTGTCAGACCACGCACAATATAGGGTTCCGTAGTTGGGAAGCTGGGATGAATTTATCTCAAAAAAAAACTTAACATTGTAAGCTGAAAAACATGTTCTCCCATACATCAATATATGCCACGGTCAATTCTCCAACTACAAATTTAAGTTGGTCGACTATTACTTGATCACTTGTAAAACCCACTTAGCTGTGATAGTTTTCCTTTTAATTTCATTATATGTACTACCGTCATGAATTTTTTCACATCTCCATAAACAACCATTTAGCTGGCAACTGGCTGGGCGAACTCTTGAATCTAACAAAAAGTTGCACTTTAATGCTTATTATTACGCAAACGGATCCCTGAACCGAAAAGTGGTGTTTACAGACCCGCAAAATTTTTTAACCGGCCTATCCAACGATACCCCACACCATGGGGTAGATGAGAAAAAAAATCATCCCTACATTACGTGCAAGGGAGGTACCCTCGCCATGGGATTTTGAGGCAAAAGTCCTCGCGCACGTATGGGATTGGCACGTGGAGGTGAAACGCCGGGGCGTAACTCCGCTGCCGCGAGAAATCGAGGCACAGCGGACGGAGCTCCGGTGGGATCTCATGGCGTCATGGAGAGTACAGTTGTCGCAACCCAGTGCTGGGCACGCCACGATTGCGGCGATAAGTCCCCTCTTTGAGGAGTGGCTAGAGAGGTGCCACGGCGTCCTCACCTTCCACCTGACACAGGTCCTCACCGGACACGGCAGCTTCGGGAGGTTCCTGTGCCGGATAAGGCGGGAGGAAACGCCCGGGTGTCACCACTGTGTGGATCGCCCGGAGGACACGGTGGAGCATACGGTGGAAGTTTGCCCGGCTTGGGCAGAGCACCGCCGTGTCCTCGTGGAGGCAATCGGCGGCAGAGATCTCTCGTGTCCGGTCCTGGTTCAGGCCATGGTACGGAGCGAGAGGGGGCAGCCGTCACCTCCTTCTGCGAAGCAGTAATGCTCGCGAAGGAAGAGGCGGGATGGTTGAGGGAAAGGCAAATTTCGCGCCCTCTCATCCTTAGCCGCCGCAGGAGACGCCCTGGGCGTCGAGAAACCCGGGCGGATGTCCGGCCACCGTAGGCGCGGGCTTTAGGATGGTGAGCAATGGTTAGCTCACCGTCCGGTAAGGACCAGACGCGCCTTATTCCACGCGCGCCTCAAAGAGATGTCATCAGCACAAGTGTAGGAGTCCACTAGGGCCAATGTCTGCCGGGGTCGCGGGAAGGTACTAAAGGGTTAACGAAGCCCCTGGCAACACAGGCAACGGAAAGAATACGGGTTTATTTTAGTCAGTAAGAGCCTGACACACCCTCCCGTTCCGCCCAGAGCGGGAGAAGTTATTTGATGATTTCCCAACCATAAAAAAGGGAGGTACCTTAAATATTTTTTTTCGATATTTTATTTTAGCACTTTGTCGGCGTGATTAATATGTATACCTATGCCAAATTACAGCTTTCTAATACTAAGCGTCTCAGAGCTACAGCGGGGACAGCCAGACATACAACGGAACCCTAAAAAGGGTAGAGGTAGGGTAGTATCTAATCAATGTGGAACTTTCGCTGACTTGGGTATAGGGTGGTATATGGTATATACACATAATCTTCACATGATTTGACCAAGATTATGTCTGGACTATAGAAGAGACTGTGACCTCTGAGTTTGTTTTGGCCTCTTCTCAGAGTAGTCAGATAGGAAACGCCGACCTCATCTTGTTTTTTTTAATATGATTGACGTGTAAAAGTGTTTGTACAAACCTACTTACAGAAACAAAATAATTATTGTTTGTCGTTTATGCCTAAATGTAGAAAAAAGCGGGTTACAAGAATTGTAATAAGAAGGAAACCTACACACAAGATCATTGTTAACAGAAAGTCTCAGACATTCTAACAGATTTAACCGCGTACCGGAATACGTAGCGTTGGAAGGCCTCCCACAAGGTGGACCGATGACCTTGTGCAGGCCGTAGGAATCCACTGGATGCGGGATGCACAGAACTGGTCGAAGTGATGGTGCTTGGGGGAGGCCTATGTCCAGCAGTGGACTTCTTTCGGCTGAAATGATGATGATAATGAACAAATTTATCATACCTTTCTGGTTTCGTTATGAGTTGAACTTAACTATGTATATCAGTCCATCCATCGTCTCTTTGGTCTTCCTCTACTCTTATAGCCATCGACATTCATACTCAAGGCTTTCCCCACGACATTTTCCTCATTCCTCCGCATTACATGCCCATACCATGACAACCGATTTCCGCTAAACTTTTCAGTCACCGGTGCCACTTTCAGACTTCCTCTTATGTACTCATTTGTTATTCTATCCATTCGTGTCACACCACCTCCTACTAATAACTTAAACATCTTTATTGTTTCAAACACCCAAGCTTATCAGCAAAATCCCTCTAACTTTGCACAACCCTACTTGTAGCTCACAAAGTTTTATCTGACCCACAACGGAGCTAAGTATAATCCTAATTAATTGGCAGACAGAATGTGGCCCAGATATTACACGAACATACACTGGGACACGCATCCCAACGATAAACATGTAAAATAAGCTTTTACTGTTTGTGAAAGACGACATTTATTTTAGGTTTTACTGTCTCGATGGTCTACTGGTCGCATGAGGTCCTGGGTTCGATTCCCAGGTCGGGCAAAGTGTTAAGAGTGTTGGGTTTTTCTATCTGGGATTTCTCAGTAGAAACCCGAAGTTTGGATTTGTGACTCGTTGATGGCAGAACAGTGGTGGCCCAGTGGTAACACTTACGAGTAGTAGGTCGTAGGTTCGAACCCAGACAGGCGCTTTACTTTGTGTAAATTATTTCATCACCACTGCTCTCAAAACGATGAAGAAAAACATCGTGAGGAAACCGGCATGTACTAGAACTAAAAATTCGAGGACATGTACTTACATACATGCATAATCAGCCTACAATGTTCCCACTGCTGGGACACAGGCCTCCTCACTGTTAGAGGGAGTGGGCCGTAATCCACCACGCGGGCCCAGTTGTCACATGTCTTCGAATTTTTGGTTCTAGGACATGCCGGTTTCCTCACGATGTTTTCCTTCTCCGTTTTTCTTCACGATGATCTTCACCATGTTTTTCTTCAACCGAGGATATGTGACATCTACCAACCCACACTGGGCCTGCGTGGTGGATTACGGCCCACTCCCTCTCACATAGAAGAGGCCTGTGTCCCAGCAGTGGGAACATTATAGGCTGCTTATGTGTGTATGTGTGATGGCAATAAGCTCGCTTCCTATTAAATGGGACTTAAACATAACTGGCGAAATGTGGGTGTACTATGTATAAGTACCTCTGGCAACCCTTCGGGGAAACAAGGCGAGATGTTATGTTAGAATGTGGACCAGATATTAAGTACACAAACTTACACTGGGACAGGCATCCCAACAATAAACATGCTAAGTAGCTTTAACTGTTTGTGAAAGGCGACATTTATTTTATTTTTGAGCTGACCTTAAAACATAAAAATATGATTTCTTGCAAAAAGGTTTCGTTTTGTTTAAAATACGAGACAGGGCTTGTAAATAGGGCTTTGGAAATGCTAATTTAAAAAGGCTAAGCTTTAATTAAATATCGCTAAAGCGTAAAATTGCTTGCTACGCTAAATTTTCTGACAGTATTCGCACAAATAATAATCGAGCGAGCCAGTTTCTGGAACGTATACCTTGTTATTAATTATTATTAAGTTTTACTTCATTAATAAACATTGGCAGTCGAATTACACAATTATGTAAAATATATTACCTATTGTAAAAATAAAGCCTTCAGTACCGAATTAAATAATGAGACCCTTTGGCCCTCCATGCCTCGGAAAGCGCGTTAAGCCGTTGGTTCCGGCTGTCATTCGTAGATCTTTGTCAGTCGTTACGGGTAGTCAGAAGCCCAAAAGTCTGACAACCAGCCTTACCAAAGAGGTATCGGGATACCCAGTTATCGGGTTCTGGATTACAGATAGGCAGTCGCTCCATGTAAAATACTGGTATTCAACTCCAACCGGTGAGACTAGAAGTCGACCCAACGAGGTTGCAAAGAGGTAAGCAGATTGCGGCCGACAAAATTGACCCAGCCTAACCTTTTTTTTTTTTTTGGGTGTGAAATCAAATAATCTCTCCCGCTCTGGGCGGAGCGGGAGGGTGTGTCAGACTTACTGACTAAAACCCACGCGTATTTCTTCCGTTGCCTGTGTTGCCAGGGGCCTCGGTAACCCTTTAATACCTTCCTGCGACCCCGGCAGACATCGGCCTTAGTGAACCCCTACACTTGTGCTGACGACATCTCTTTGAGGCGCGCGTGGAATACAACGCGCCGTCGACCCGGGCCTGGTTCTTACCGGACGGTGAGCTACCCATTGCTCACCGTCCGCAAGCCCGCGCCTACGGTGGCCGGAAATCCGTCCGGGATTCCCGACGCCCAGGGCGTCTCCTTCGGCGGCTAGGGGCGAGATGGCGCGATATTTGCCTATAAAATAAAAAAGTCTGACAACCAGCCTTACCAAAGAGGTATCGGGCTACCCAGTTATCGGGTTGTGGATTACAGATAGGCAGTCGCTCCATGTAAAATACTGGTATTCAACTCCAACCGGTGAGACAAGAAGTCGACCCAACATGATTGCAAAGAGGCAAGCAGATTGAATGCAATTGACAATACTGCGGTCGACAAAATTGACCTAGCCTTGCCTAACGAAATATCTTATTTTTATCATACAACAAAAATAGATACTGAAACCTATAAAATGCACTCGAGCCAAGAACCAAGCCAATATTGAATAATCCAGCACTAGTTTCCTCAGCTATTCTTGAAAGCACGTGTTCATTTGCCACTTCATTGCATTGCTAATAAAGCTACGTTTACACATACAAAGTATTATTGCAAAATTTCCGATTGCTAATTTCAATACATTCGCCAATCCAGGGGCTGCAGTCTCGACATAGATAGCGATCGCTTTACGACCGAATTCGGTCGCAAAGTCCTAAAATTACTTGACAAGATTGTGATTTTTTCGTGCTTGTCAAACAATTTTGTCTGTCTAAGGGCCCTATTAGAACTTTGCGACCAAATTCGGTCGTAAAGCGATGGCTATCTATGTCAAGACTACAGCCCCTGGCAACCAAGGTGATACCTCAGACCTAATGTATGTGTATAGCCAATACAAAACATTCAATTAGTATAATGAATTTTGCCCTTCATAGAGCGGAAATTATTAATTTCCTACCGATATCAATTTCACCTATGCATTAGTTCAAATTGAATTGAAAATATTCCTGAAACTTTTGAATGATAGTTTATTCAATACGTCAATGTAATAGACCATAGGACCCGGGCTCTTGGCCAAATAATAACAGCCGCACGGGTCGATAGAATGTTAAGCTACGCATGCCGCGGTCGGTTCTTGGATGGGTTACTATTACATAACGAAACCATTACGTGCCTCGGAAAGCACGTTAAGTCGATGGTTCCGGCTGTCATTCGTAGATCTTTGACAGTCGTTATTACGGGTAGTCAGAAGCCCCAAAGTCTGACAACCAGCTTTACCAAGGGGTATCGGGCGACCCGGTTATCGGGTTGTGGAGGTCAGATAGGCAGTCGCTCCATGTAAAATACTGGTATTCAAGTGCATCCCGTTAGACTAGAAGCATACCCCAACATGGTTGGAAAAAGACTATGCAAATTGAATGCAATTGACCATAGTGACCGCGGTACAGTATGACTGACAATATAAAATGACCTTGCCTGGCCTAGCGAAGTATCTTATCTTTATCATGCCGCATTTTACCACAGGCACTTGCGATTTATAAAGACTTGTTGCCTCGTTCTTAGTATATTATAGTTAACTTCGTAATTGTTTTATCACCCTCAGGCAACGTACAAGTGACATGTAATGTCATTTAACGTACTCGTAGGGTTGCCAACCAGACTGTTAAAAACAGGATAATACTGTTTTTCATTCTAAAATACTGTTTATTGTTCAACAAAAATAAAGTATACTAATTATACTGTTTTCATTGTTAACCAGAGCTACAAATAAATAGTTTATTTTCAGAAATACTGTTTATTTTACCTCTCTGAGCATAATTTACTTTATTTCATGTACAAATAGTTGGCAACACTACTTGTATGTCATAAAATGACAAGGTCTATTGGTCTATGTGACAGGTACTGCTGAACATGAGGTCTTGGTTCGATTCCCAGGTCGGGCAGTGTTATTGGGTTTTTCTATCTATAATTTCTCAGTAGCAGCCCGAAATCTGGATTTGTAACCGGTTGATGGCAATAGGCTCGCCCCTTATTACATGGGACTTAGGGGTAACTGGCGAAATGTGGATGTACTCTAGGTACACCTCTGCCCAACCCTTGGGGAACTTTGCCCAACTTTTGGGGAAACAAGGCGTGTTGTTATGTTATATGTGTGGCTTCAAGTTACTGGGAGTTGTTGTCAAAAATTATAAAGAAATTACAAGGTCGACTATACATCTATATTCATAAAGAGAAGAACAAGCAAGAACCTCCACAGTAACACGTGTCCAAAACTTACATACTTAGTGAAACTGTTATCGAATGTTCTTACAGAACTCACCTATGAACTAACATTAGTATTCTAAACGTTAACATTTGAACTTAGTTTATCTTTGGAACTTTTATTTCTCACAAGTACAGTCAGCAACTTACATAGAATCATGAGA
This sequence comes from Atethmia centrago, assembly GCA_905333075.3. Taxonomy (NCBI): domain Eukaryota; kingdom Metazoa; phylum Arthropoda; class Insecta; order Lepidoptera; family Noctuidae; genus Atethmia; species Atethmia centrago. Next base: position 10,934,864 of record HG995382.1, read on the forward strand.
CAGTAACTAAGTTAGAATTTAGAAATAATTTGTTTATTGCAGTCACTTTATGGTCGTGTATAAAATACTGATTTGTAAATATTCTGTGCAAATATATTCCCAAAATCACGTTTGAAAGTTTTATTCAGTGGTTACTTGACTTTCTTGCTAACCGTGCTTGGTAGAATAACATTTCCGCGCTCCGCTACCGTTCTAGCTGACTCTAGACTACAATATTCTGCATATAATCAGGTTCTACCAAACTTGAAACCTAACTGAGAAGTTCTTTGCTACTTCAGAACATTCAGATCTCATGTCTGTCCGAGGCCTTATTCTGTTACACAATTTCCAACCTTACGTTATTGTGTGATTCAATGCTAACCTTCGTTTGACAATGTATTTGTATTAAATTGTATTGTGCTATCAAGGCTTACATTTGAATGCGGTTAACATTGAATTATGTATCACTTGTTGTGCTAAGTTTCGTATTGTCAAACAAATCAAATTGATTATTAAATAGTACGTATTTAACTTATCAATAGTAGGTAATAGACAAAACTTGTTTTTCCTCTAACTATCATTATATGTAAATGCGGGAAATAAAGTGAATGGTGCTATACATGCGATTGTGACCAACCAGTAGATGCCCAAAGAGGCTCGACTGGCTGTTCATAATGGTGTGCTGGTGCCTACGCTTATGTATGGAAGTGAATGTTGGATGTGGCAACAGAAGCATGAAAATAGAGTAAATGCTGTGGAAATGCGTTCCTTGCGAAGCATGTGTAGTGTGACTATAAATGACAAGCTACAAAAATAATGTGATAAGGCAATGGTGAGGCTTAAAATAAGATGTAGTGACAAAAATTTAAAAGAGTATGCTTAGATGTTTTGGTCAAGTTGAGAGGATGAATTAAAGGCGACTAACAAAAGGTTTTAAATTTACAAGGCAGATGTGAGTGGAAACGCCGGGAGGGAATGCCCCAGGAAGACATATAGTAACCTAATTGGTGATTTTCTTCAGATAGGTCAGGTGCGTAGTACTCGCAACCAGCGTGCGTGTATAACTAGATGTATGAACGTAAACGAAGCAAAAGGAGTATGTAGGAACGTAGCAAGAGGAGTTCTATAGTTTCTGCCTACCCCCATGGGAAGATAGCGTGAGTTTATGTATTTTATATATCATTAGATGTAAATACAAAGGTCAAATAAAATTTGCTGGGCTAACTTCACAGACTTGTTGGGTATAATTACTTAACTTTGATTTACAAGACTTTTTAAAGAGAGAAGATTTTTTAAAGTATAAAAACAAACGATAGTTTTCAATTAATTTATTATTTTTATTTTAATATTTGTTGTTGGAAATTTAATTTTTAATTCTAAACATAAACATTTATTAAATCTTAAGGTAATAAAATAAAAAAACAACTATTTTCTAGTTTTACTTTGTATAGAATACATAAGATAATTCCAATTTCAGATCTTAAGATTCGGTATTCTGGACACATTGTACCTCGAAATGATAATTCTATCATGATACGGTCTACTACCGAAATTCTGAAATAAAAGCTCTCTATTTCATAGGGTACAAACATTGAATAAATTGGGAGGTAACTCAAATCTGAAAAGGAACTTTTCATCCCGGAAAATTAAATATTACAGAGTCACGGAAACAGTCTGGTACCTACAGGAACTTGCTTTGAGATTTATAATGAACATACTCGTATGACATTTCTTTGAGGAATATGATCGGTACATTTTCTATATCAATTTATATTGGCGTAGCCGTGGGCAGAAATGGAACTGCCATGTCTGCCCACGGCTAAGCTACGCACGTGTAGGTACTTAGTTACGCTTTTTATGAAAATGCAGGCGGTATCATCCACTGAGACCCACCAGCAACGCTACGTTCGAAACGGAAGGTAAACAAACGTGCCTAGCCTCTCCGTGCACATGCTACGCAACACACACAATTAAGACGCTGACAACACCTAAACCGCGGTCACTGTCAAATTCCATAGAAAAGAAAGAGAAGCGCGATGACACAACGCTTGTAATTTATTGCAAAATATGAAGTAATTATCTATTTACTCAAAATTGAGTTGAGTAATCTTAAATAAAAAACAACGAAGTTCTGCATTCAAATAAGACGTTCTTGTTATTAATTAAATACGTAACGTATGTTGATATTTGATACAGATATTTTGGATTAGAACTTAAAGTAAGAAGTTAGTTTAACGTTAGTTTGTATCGAGAATTTGTTTTCAAAACGTGTTTTGGTAACAACGAAGTTCTGGGAAATATGTTCAAAATTGACATATATTTTTTCCGCTACCACAAACTATACAAATTTGGCAATATTTTTTCTTAAGCGAAGCCTATTTTGGTCAATTGGGTCTTGTCAGCGCCTTAAAGGATAACCGAGTATATGAATCATCATCTGCCTAGCCTTTTCCCAACTACGTTGGGGTCAGCTTCCAGTCTAACTGGATGCAGCTGAATACCACCAGCTGGTAACACGATACCTCTTGGTTGGCAGACTGCGGATCTAGTCACTTAAATTTATTTTTTTTAAATACGTTTTATTCTCATAATATTCATGTACCTACTCGGTTCGGGGGCTTGTGTCCGTGGATGGGTGGCCATCTTTACATACCAAGACTCCTCCGTACCCGGAAAGCACGTTAAGCCGTTGGTCCCGGCTGTCATTTGTAGATCTTTACAGTCGTTACGGGTCGTCACAAGCCCGAAAGTCTTGACAACCAGTCTTACCAAGGGGTATCTTCTTTCAACATTCCTATCACATTTGCATTGAAGCACCATTGATTAACAAAACGTGTGATCGTAGGCGTCAAAACCAATAACGTACGTCTCAACGACGCAGATAATTAAGCTATTTCTAAAAGTAGGGAAAAGCGTTCAAAAACTTTCTTTAGTTTGTGTAATATTCTGTACAAATAATCAAGTTCTCGGTCGCGGCTATTTTAACGTATTCTTGAGTTAATCATAACAGTTCTTCGGAGTAAATTGACCGTAAAAGTTTTGCTTATAGTTGAGGAGCTGATGACTAAAAGCTTCCTCAGACAGGCGCGACGCGACGCATAGAATTGTTTTACTAGAGTCGCGTCGCGCCTTAATTTCGGGTCCGTTAATTGCCTGAGAACTGCTTCAGAATAAAATTAAAAATGTTTAAGACGTCAAGATGTTTTTATCCAGTATTCCTCGACGTAAAACCTTTCTGAAACAAATTTCCTGCGCCATCTACTCGTAGAAGAACGAAAATGTTTAAAAAAAAAAGATTTCTTCGATACCTATGTTCTATGTTAGAGGGTTTGGTTTCCGCACTTAGTCCTTCATGTGGACCATTGTGCGTGAGCCGTGGTGGCCGTCGGTGGTTATTCGAACCAGCCCACCTCCTTCCAGAAGCTGATTATGTCACCTGGTCTTGCTAGAATATCTCTAAAGGATCTGGGTGAACTGAAGGTTTCTTTTCTGATCTGGGTGACGACTGTGCATTAAAATAGTACATGCGCAACAGTTTCTTCAGCCTCCGTGCATATCCTGCACAGAGGACTGTCCGTTATGCCTATTGTGTGGAAGTGTTTGTTTAGTGAGCAGTGTCCTATGATGATCCCCGTCACCAGGCGCAGGCCGTTCCTCTCCAGGCGTAGTACCAGCCTATCAGTGTCCCACTGTAGGGCAATGGCCTCTTCTCATACAGAGAAGCCAATAGCATTGATCAACACATGTTGGCGATTTCAGACTTAGGTATGCCTAGTCTTTTGCCAACTGTGTTTGGGTAGACAAAGAGGTCTACTAAGTCCTAATTGGATAATCCTAATTGTCTGAAAACCATTCTTACCAAGAGGTAAGAATGGTTGGCAGACAATTAGGATTCTGACTACCCGTAACGACTGTAAAAAAACGAGTGCGCCTTACAGTAGTCTCATATGATGTGTAAACATCTGACATCTCACCTTGGTAATAAGCAACTGAGCAGCGACAGAAATTAACATCAAAATTAAAAAAGCTAAATACTGAAATATTTATTCTAATAATTATTCATTACTAGTGGTCTCCCTCTGGTCGAAATTCGACCCCCTCTACTTACAATCTATAGTACTTACAAATTCTATGTTACACTAAGTCCATGCTATTATAAAGTACTTACTTATTCCATGATCAAGCTGTCCTTTCGTCCCTTTTCACGAAATCACTCCCACAGGAAGCGAGAGAAAAAATGACACATCAAAAAGAAATCATCCCAAAACCCAAAATAAGTCACCAGCTCTTGGACTATTACCCAATAGTACACGATAGCGGTGCGATTTATGCAGCGACTTATTAGTATAGGAGAATATATTATTAGAACATTGTAGCCGGTGTTACAGGTTTCTCGTTAAATGGAATACCTCGTAAATGTTAATAATGTTTACGAGGTATTGTTAACAGTATCTGTAATTAATTTTATATACTGCAAGGTGCAATATGCTTGTCTGAGATGAAAGGAAATTCAAATTGAGTTTTTCATAGTTTCGTTCGTGGAAGTAATGTTTTTCTATAAAGCAACAAAACAAATGCCGACATCCAAAAACGAATAAGGGATGTCTTCACGTAAAATGTTCACTGTAGTGGCAAAAAGGACACAGCCATTCTTTTAAAACGTGCACATGGGAAACATTCCCGTAAAATGTTCCTCTTTAGAGTTTCCTCAGGTTATTTCCCAAATACGGCTTTCTCTCAATACGCAAGCAACACAATATCAAAGATACCTTTACGGGGTCGTCGAACTTGTTCCACCCACGCGTATTAAGCCGCACTGTGTCAACATGAACTGCAGTTTGCCTTTCTCCGTTCAAAAATACTAACCCAGTACCATGAGTCATTTTATAGATCCACTTAAAACAATGACTCATTACCTTAATAATGATAGCGATACAACATACAACCCTAGCGACAAAATTATAAATAACTTATTTCGGACTTTATTTCTAGAGCAATAGAGGTGTTGTTAACAGCATAGATTAACAGGAAACAATCCTCTAAGGATGCATGTTCTTCATTGAAACGTCACGCGATCAACGGCGCCAGTCCCTGTTTTAACCTAATGATAATCAAATGAATTTCGCCGCTACATTTGTTAGTTGTCCTCGTCTTTTATAGTTGTGTAGATAGAGAGGGGAATAGTGTTCGTGTTTACATTTTGGCAAGTCCCTTGTTTTATTGATTCCCATGTGAACAGTGGGCGAGAAACATTGGGTTCGTGATAAAAAGACTGACGTGGAACGGCTATGTACCTACACATATGTATCAAGGTGTTACTAAAAGCGTAACTTTGTTGTGGTACAATGTACGAAAATATCTTCTAGCTTTACATCAGCTACGTACATTTTCTTTAATTAAAACTCAGGTGCGGTTTTGTACGAACATTAGGCATGCCGTCTAGAAAAACTTTACGAATATACTGTAGACTTTATTAAACTTAAGCATGGAATGAAAAGAAAATGTAATTTGTTGCACAATAAGGAAAATGCTAGGGGTTGTTTGAATAAGAAGTAGTACAATAGCTCCCGTCACTGTTGCTGTTTCTTGCAAACAGCTCTATTATTACAGTCTTACTTGTTCACGAAAAAATATAACTGAAAAATAAATGTAACCTTTCTATAGAAAATAGTAACAAATCAAACTACATATTACAAATCACCTCTTGAGAGTATAATATTAATGAGACCTTTACCGAGGAACTTTACTCCGCGTTTGTTAATATACCATTAACAAACGCGGAGTAAAGTTATGCCAAATTTAAACGCGTAATTTGCATTTATTAACAAGGGGGCTAAAGTTTTGAATTAGTACATATTATTATTATTTTAATCTCTCTTCATAACGGTAACTACTATTTATAAAGCAGTATTAAAAAACGACACAACAAAATAGAATGCATGTTTGGTCCCGCGGAACTAAAGAAAGTTCTTCAAACAACAAGTTCGTTCGCCGTCTGATTCCAGCTCTTTCGACAGCGGTGTCAACTCGACAGCTACACTTGAATCCACTCAAGTATTCTTGCCTCTGAGTAACAGAATGATATCTTTACTTGGTAGAAGTACGTAGTGTTGAAGATTTTTGTTTTGATATCAAAATAAATCCAGCTAGAGATTGATTGACGAAAATAAATCACATTATCAAGCAAATACCACTATCACACGCTACATCCTGAAATAATGAAGATACCTCTTCAATATATTTAAGTTTCATGCTTTTCTACTTTTTTTGAATAGTAGATTGTTATAAGAGGGATGAAAGCGACCTATTTAGGCACACCAACCGCGGCGAGGTGAAGCGAGGGTAGGGCTTGCTCTGCGCTTGAATCAGCTAACATAGTAGCTTAAGTTCTGCGGAAGCAGTGACCAAAATATAAGTTTGGATTTGCTAAATTAAGATATGTGGCTTTCGGGATATCAGACATTTTGTTTTTGCCAATTACTTGCCTCAAACATTTCCCTTTTTGGTAATTCAGAAAAAAACTATCAGTTTCCATATCACTAGGTCGAAGTCATTGGTATATTTTCTATTATTTGTACAAATTCTTTCTGTACTACAAAGGTTCGGTCTACTTTCGTTTTAGTACCTCTTAACTTTACCAGTATTATATCACCTTGCTTCTCTATGTCATGTCCTTCATATTCACCATTTCAATGCAAGCGCCACTTATGGCCAATATCAACACGACCTGAAAAGTAAATGTAAATCTTTAATGGGTAATTCTCTTGTATAATATCTATACACATAGCTAATTAAAGTTTAAGACTAACGTCTTAAATGCGATTACACTATGAAGATTTCCTTAACTTTTTACTAAATATATTTCGCCTGGCGCTTGATTTAAGGTTTGGACCTCTTGTGCGGTGAAAACTTTGGATTTTACGCACTCAATCCATCCGACTGTCTTTTTGGAAAAGATGATACTTTCTTGAAATTTTTCAAATGTTTATCGTGCTTTATACTTAAAGTTGTATTTAACATTAAATACACGGTCCATAGAGTTGAAGATGTATGATTCTTAGATAATTCATTGAAATATGTTAGTAAGTCGATTTCCAAAAAAGGCTTGACTCTTTTTTCAGCGCGACATTTCATAAAAACATCGTAGTATTTTAAGTATCTTTCTTGTGATTTTGGCGTTAAACAAATTTCCACTACTGTTTCAGCCCCTTCTCTAATGAAATCAGGCTTTAAATCCATACCTGTGTCTGATGAACTCATTTATACGTAAATACTTTGTAATGTAATGTTTGAACTCGACAAAACAACTGAAGATCGAATTGCCTTTCCCGCCTTTTTTATGTTTCTTTTCCTGTGGCATTCTACCAGCCAGTATTTTTATCATTGATGATGGTAAATATTTAGCTCAAATCTATGTAAATGAAATAATAATTTAGTGAAAAGTAAATTATAAGTATAAAGTCAAAATTGTTGATAATATTTTTTCATTACAATTTTGCGCCGCAATTTAACAGACTGTCTGTACACAAACTTGCTAGGCTGTACACAAGCTTGCATAGTTTTTAATTTTTTTACAGCAGGAAAAATCGTTTCACAGGGAGGAAAACTACTATTTTCATCCCTCTGATCAGGTAACTTCAAGCGCGTTTTCCAAGTATGAGAAATGAAAAAAACTATTTACGAGTCGACGAACTTTTCTATTGAATCAAGACAAACATAATGAAAAACGTCGCGTCGAGTTAAAAGAGCTTTTTGATCCTGACCTCCTCAATAGCTTCATCATAATCAGCCTCCTAATCCTCATAATGTTCCCACTGCTGGGACACAGCCTTTCTCTCGGTGAGGGGGAGTGGGCCGTAATCTACCACGCGGGCCCAGTGCGGTTTGGCACATGTCACATATATTCGTATTTTTGGTTCTAGGACATGCCGGTTACTCACGATGTTTCCCTTCACCGTTTTGAGAGCAGTGGTGATGAAAAAATTTACACAAAGTAAAGCGCCTGTCTGGGTTCGAACCTACGACCTACAACTCGTAAGTTGCGGTCGTTCCCACTAGGCCCCCACTGCTCTCAATAATGTATGTGTGTATGTCAATGGGTAGGGTACTCACCTCTCACCACTCACTCAATAGGTGGTTAGGTTAGGTTAGGTGTCGTGGAAGTCGCATTAGATCCCATGATCCCCGGTGCAAGTGTGGGAGGGGAACACCGGGGTGGTTTTTAGTCAGTAAGAGTCTGACAGATCCCTCCGCCTACCCCAGGGCGGAGGACATCCATGAGGATTTTCCACCCCGGAACAAAAAGGTGTCAATGGGTTAGGTTCTCGTGGCGAAAGCCTAGCGTGTGTTGGACTGGCGTACCTTTCAGCAAAGTCACTAGTAGAGGCTATTTTAATGTCAAGCATCCTGTGTTCAGCAAATTTTGAAGCAGGTACATACCAAGTGGTAGTTATAAGAAGAACGAATAGGTTGTTGTTTCTACCTGAATACCACTGCTCCCTAAAGCTTCATTAATCATTAGTCATCTGCCCAGCCTTTTCCCAACTACGTTGGGGTCGGTTTCCAGGGTAACCGAATGCAGCTGAATACCAGTATTTTACATGGAGCGACTGCCTATCTGACCTCCACAACCCAGTTACTGGGTAATACAATACCCCTTGGTAAGACTGGTTGTCAGAGTTTCGGGCTTCTGACGACCCTTAACGACTGTCAAAGATCCACGAATGAGAGCCGGGACCAACGGCTTAACGTGCTTTCCGAGCCACTGAGGGGTCTTGGTATGTCAAAATGATCATCCGTATACGGACCAACCGTGGCAAGCGTAGCTTAACCTGATCGATTGACCCGTGCGGCTGTTATTTCTTAGCCACAAGCCCCTCAGAAATTCATATGTTTTTTTAAGCTTTCATCACACTTTGGATTAAAACATTCATCATTCACCCAGAAATATAAACACAGTTATATAAAATAAGTATAAACTCGTAAAATCTAAACCAATTCATTCATAAAACTTCTCCGTGTAGATGCAACTGAATGCACCACATGGCGTAACTCTAAGCTGTTACACAGCAGCTCCACCGACTTTATTTATGCACTTAGCAGATCCTGCGATTTTACGATCAATGTTACATATAAATCGGACAATGCTTTAGGAAGTACACAGTAACAGTATAAGCAGTAGCAGTATATTTAATTTAAAAGACAAAGATCAGTTTGTAAAGTTATTCAGAATTAAAATAAATACGTACATAAAAAAAACAAATATACCTAATTAATGATTAAAAATAACAAAATTATATCCTAATTTAACTAAAATTATACACAAAATATGGCGTCCAAAAATTCATCCACATCGCTGTCGACTGTTAATGTATCCAAGAGACTGGCAGCATTGCCACGTTGCATGGTAATGCATAGCCTCTGGCCAAAGTAAAAGCTAGCCCCTGGGTCACAGGAAGTGTCAACCAGCCGATTTCGTGATTAGGAAGTTATGTTTGCTTACTATTTAGAACGAGAGATCTTGAGAACAAATTCTATTGAAGTCGAACCAATACTAAGGTTAACAGAAATCATAGAACAATACATTTATTTTATACTATGTCTTTAATCAATCAATCAATCTGCCTAGCCTTTTCCCAACTACGTTGCAGTCGGCTTCCAATCTATAACCAGGTACAGCTGAATACCAGTATTTTACACAGAGCGACTGCCTATCTGACCTCCACAACCCAGTTACTGGGTAACACGATACCTCTTGATAAGGCTGGTTGTCAGACTTTTGGAGTTCTGACTACCCGTAACGACTGCCAAAGATCTATGAATGACAGCCGGGACCAACGGCTTAACGTGCAGTCCAAGTCACCGAGGCTTCTCGATATGTACCTAATGGATGGTCACCCATCCACGAACTGACCGCGTCAAGCGTACCTTTGAGCGACCCGTACGGCTGTTATAATTCAGTCTTCTTATCAGCTGCAAAATAATGATAGGCCGCTAATGGCTGCTAAGCAAAAAAATTGGGTGCCACCCATAGGATACATAATTAGCTTGTAATGTTTCCACTGCTGGGACACAGGTCTCCTCTCTGTGAGAGGTAGTGGGCCGTAATCCACCACGCGGGCCCAGTGCGGGTTGGCAGATGTCACATATCTTCAAATTTTTGGTTCTAGGACATGCCGGTTTCCTCACGATGTTTTCCTTCACCGTTTTTTACAGCAGTGGTGAAGAAATAATTAACACAAAGTAAAGCGCCTGTCCGGGTTTGAACCTACAACTCGTATATCGCGGCCATTACCACTGGGCCACCACCCATACCCATAGTATAATAAATTATACTAAATCTATGGGTGCCACAGCCTACGTAAATCTACAACAAACTCCTAATCCGCCTGCCTTAACCAGTCACCACGGTTAACAATAACAAAACCCGTCATATCTTTCATCAAACTTTTAACGACACAATTCATAATAACCACCAATTTATATTTTTTATCGTTGTTGTCATCAAAATGTTAACTGCTATCGTAACAAACTAACTATCATAATTTAATAATGTCCGCGCCATTAGCACAGATAATAAATAACATTTCGTGACCGGCCTTCTGGCTGAAAGCCAAAATACTGTCGCCAAAACATTAGTAAAAGAAAAAAAAATGCATTTATTTATGACGCTATTTGGTTATTGCAGTTGACTAGAAGAACGTTTCTTCCGTGCCAATCGACCGTTGAAACCAAAATGCGCTGCAAATCGAGACATAAACTGTTGCAATTTGCCGATACTACTGAATACAGCGTGTATTTGAAACGAAGTTAGAACAAAGGTTCGTTCATCTGATCGGAAACTAAAACAATACACGGAATGGTTCAATTGAGCTTCCTGAGTTTTACCAAGAAGTATTTTATGTTGTTCGGCCAACGATTTCTAGCATCATCATGTTACTGAAAAAATAATGATGATGTTGATGATACCTGTCCTGTGTTTTTTTTTGGATGGGAAATCATCAAATAACTTCTCCCGCTCTGGGCGGAGCGGGAGGGTGTGTCAGACTCTTACTGACTAAAACCCACCCGTATTGCCTGTGTTGCCAGGGGCCTCGGTGACCCATTAGTACCTTCCCGCGACACCTGTCCTGTGTTAAAGCCACTTTTTTTAGGCTAGGTTAGTTATTAGACCCTGAAAAAGCTTCCTAAACCCTTTTTTCGCAAATAATGCCAAAAAGGGGAGAGCCCAATATTTCCAATTAAGGACTAGGCAAACATAATTAAACATTTTTATAATGCAGATTCGTCGATTTTGAAGCAGTTAAGATCCTTATCGTAACGGCTACAAATGTACTTAAATGAATCTCCCTTGGAACTTAAAGTTCATCTTAAACAACGAACAAGGCTTAACCCGTATAACCATACGAAGTCTTATTTATGTATGTAAAAAAGCCCATAAACACTTATTAGGTATACTTATTTCTTAGCCCGCGGCTATCAGCGAGCCGGCACGAGCCTGTGATTTGAGAAGCAAGTACACGGCTAGTTTAGCAAGCCATTTGCTAAAGGGCCTGTGAAACTGTGAGAGTGACCTACCTTAAAGTCTACACTTGCTTGCTTGATTCTTAGAATTTTGTTCAAGATCTAAGGGAGTGAGGAGGTTAATGTTTTAATATGGTTATTGAAGCTTATGCTAGATGGTCCATAGTCTATACCTACTAATATTTGTATTATAAAATCTACTGGTGAACTAATAATGACATATCTATAAGATTAGACTTGTTACCAAGGTACATATTTCAAAAAGTTACACTTTCACAAGTGGGTCAATGTGAAATCCCTCGAAATTTCTATATAATCGAGGTATATTATTCAGAAATGTAAGTGTATTTTTAACCTGGATTATTACAATTTCTGCTAAAGTGATATACTTATTTTTATTAATAAACCTGATATATTTTATTAAAGACTCACGTAACATATTATTATAATGTACCTAAACGAATTTTTACTGAATAGCATGAAATCCAAGGCCACATAGTCCACCCACATACAGATAAATGCCAATCATTACAGTATTTGGAACATCGAAGATATTAATGATCGCAATTTTTCACACTCCTACGCAAAAAAAACGAATGCCTCATTGAAGAGCACACGCACTTACAATAATAACAGACGTTATTGACATTATTAACGATGTAGGGAAGGTACTTATGGGTCACCGAGGCCCCCGCAACACAGGCAACAGGAAGGAATACGGGTGGGTTTTAGTCAGTAAGAGTCTGACACACCCTCCCGCTCCGCCCAGAGCGGGAGAAGTTATTTGATGATTTCCCACCCTAAAAAAAAAAAAAAAAAAGGTGGCTTCCAACCGCAAGTGTAGGGAGTGTCGCTGAAGCAGCTGGACCGGGAGCTCCTCCTGGAAGCCTCGATCGTGCAGGCCTGGGTGTCACCACCGGACAGGCCTGCCGACATCAACGACGAGGCGGAGTGGTTCCGGGAGGCCATGTCCGACATATGTGACGTGGCAATGCCCCGGGTCCAGCCTGGACGTGCTTCGCGCCAGGTGTACTGGTGGTCGCAGGAGCTGACGGCTCTGCGCACTGCGTGCGTGGCTGCGCGACGCCGGTACACCAGGCACCGTAGGCTCCGTATCAAACCTCCGGATACGGAAGCCATTCAGGCGGAGCTGTACGAGGGGTACAGAGCGGCGAAGACCGCCCTCCAAGCGGAGATCCTGCGGGCCAGGGGTTTGGCCCGCGAGGAGTCGCTGGGGACTCTGGACAGGGACCCGTGGGGACGCCCGTACAAGGTGGTGCGGGATAAACTCCGCCCATGGGCTCCCCCGCTAACGCAGAGTCTCCGGCCCCAGCTTGTGGAGGACGTGGTGAGCGCTCTGTTCCCTTCGCGAGGGGAACACTCCTCCCCACCTATGGCTCCGCCTACTGCGGTGCCTGATGCGGACCACACCGCCGACGACGACGACGATGCTCCGGAGGTGACCGAGGGAGAAATGAGAGCGGCGGTACGCAGGCTTAATGCCAAAAATACCGCCCCAGGACCCGACGGCTTACCTGGGAAGGCCTGGGTCCTGGCCTTGGAGGCTCTCGGGCCTCGACTTAGGGGGCTCCTAAGCGCATGCATGGAGAGGGGCCAGTTCCCGCTTCGCTGGAAGACGGGGAAACTGGTCCTCATAAAGAAGGCAGGGCGCCCTGCGGACTCTCCGTCCGCTTATCGGCCCATCGTGCTGCTCGACGAGGTGGGCAAGCTCTTTGAAAGAGTCATTGCAGACCGCCTCGTCGGCCAGCTGGTGCGGGTGGGGCCGGATTTGGCGGAGAGCCAGTTTGGTTTCCGCAGAGGGCGCTCTACGGTGGACGCCATCATGCGTGTGCGAGCCCTGACGACGGGGAATGCTGTTGCCCAGGGTGGGGTCGTCTTGGCGGTGTCTCTAGACATCGCCAATGCCTTCAATACCCTGCCCTGGAGTTGCATCAGGGAGGCACTCCGGTATCACCGGATGCCGACCTACCTCTGTCGTGTGGTCGAGGCCTATTTGACGGACAGGGCCGTCATCTACCCCGGTCACCAGGGAGTGTGGAACCGGCAAGAGATGTCGTGCGGTGTCCCACAGGGATCGGTCCTGGGGCCGCATCTGTGGGACATCGGATACGACTGGGTGCTGCGCGCGTGTGTCAACCAACGTGTCGTCAGCGTAGTGTGCTACGCTGACGACACGTTGGTCCTGGCGCAGGGGAGGTCGCACCAGGCGGCGGCCGAATTAGCGGCACGCGGGGTTGCGACAATCGTCGAAAGGATCCGGCAATTGGGACTCGAGGTGGCCCTGCACAAGTCCGAGGCCATGTGTTTTCATGGTCCTCGGAACGCGCCACCGTTGGGGTCCCAAATAACGGTAGGAGGGGTTTCTATCGGCGTCGAGTCGACGATGAAGTACCTGGGACTCGTCCTCGACAGCCGGTGGAACTTCGTGGAGCATTTCCGACGTTTGGCTCCCAAACTTGAGCGGGCGGGCGCCGCATTGAAGCGGCTCCTGCCCAATCTAGGGGGTCCAAACGCCTCCTGCCGGAGGCTCTACGCGGGGGTCGTGCGGTCCATGGCCCTCTACGGGGCTCCTGTATGGGCGCGCTCTCTGGCGCTGCGGCCAGCCCGCCGGTTGAGCGCGGCCCAAAGGGTCATGGCCATCCGGATGGTCCGAGGATACCGCACGGTCTCCTGTGAGGCAGCGAGCCTCCTTGCCGGATTGCCGCCATGGGATCTGGAGGCAAAAGTCCTCGCGCACGTATGGGAGTGGCGCGAGGAGGCGAAACGCCGGGGCGTAAGTCCGTTGCCGCGAGAAATCGCGGCTCAGCGGACGGAGCTCCGGCGGGATCTCATGGCGTCATGGAAAGTACGGTTGTCGCAACCCAGTGCTGGGCACGCCACGATTTCGGCGATAAGTCCCCTCTTTGAGGAGTGGCTGGAGAGGCGCCACGGCGTCCTCACCTTCCGCCTGACGCAGGTCCTCACCGGACACGGCAGCTTCGGGAGGTTCCTGTGTCGGATAAGGCGGGAGGAAACGTCCGGGTGTCACCACTGTGTGGATCGCCCGGAGGACACGGTGGAGCATACGGTGGAGGTCTGCCCGGCTTGGGCAGAGCACCGCCGTGTCCTCGTGGAGGCGATCGGCGGCAGAGACCTCTCGCGTCCGGCCCTGGTTCAGGCCATGGTACGGAGCGAGAGAGCATGGGCAGCCGTCACCTCCTTCTGCGAAGCAGTAATGCTCGCTAAGGAGGAGGCGGGACGGTTGAGGGAAAGGCAAGTTTCGCGCCCTCTCGCCCCTAGCCGCCGCAGGAGACGCCCAGGGCGTCGGGAATCCCGGGCGGATTTCCGGCCACCGTAGGCGCGGGCTTGCGGACGGTGAGCAATGGGTAGCTCACCGTCCGGTAAGGACCAGGCCCGGGTCGACGGCGCGTCGTATTCCACGCGCGCCTCAAAGAGATGTCATCAGCACAAAGTAGGGGTCCACTAGGGCCGATGCCTGCCGGGGTCGCGGGAAGGTACTTATGGGTCACCGAGGCCCCCGCAACACAGGCAACAGGAAGGAATACGGGTGGGTTTTAGTCAGTAAGAGTCTGACACACCCTCCCGCTCCGCCCAGAGCGGGAGAAGTTATTTGATGATTTCCCACCCTCAAAAAAAAAAAAAAAAAAGTGTAGGGAGTGTCGAATTACAAAAACGAAGACAATCAGAGTCCTTTAATTAGCGAATGACGTTTCTTTACTAAGGAACACACACAGAAAGGGTTAATATTGTGCTGTTATAAATCAATACTCGGTTCTGTGGATATTATAATTATGAAAATAGGCGCTGTGGTTATCATCCATGTGGTGGCAATGATTTTGCAGGTCAATGACAAGGAAATCAAATTGATTTTGAAGAGATAGCTCGAATGAGAAAAGCAATATTGTAGTTATTTAAATTATAAAGTCTCCTAATAATCTTAATGATGCAGAACAATAATAAAAGAAGAACAGTACAAAGCAACTGTTAGAACAATATGAGCGTTTCCGTGTTAAAAAATCCAACACGTCTTCCAGCTCACGCAGCTGAAACGAGGCAAGAATACCGTTTGAAGCTCGTATTACCATTCTGCTCACCCAATAAAGAAAAAGAGCGTGACGTATACAAACGGTACGAGGCGAGACGAACCGCGTTACGAGCGAACAATTTGTCAATGGGACACAGCGGGAGTTATAAACACAAGTGATACGTCTCAGTCACAAATTAACACCCGAGACTGCAACTTCGACGCAAACTAATGGAATTTTTAATAATAGTCTGAACTCTCAAGTAGAACGGGGCCAAACATATTGACACGGGTTAACGCCTTCAATACTAATATTTGTTCCGAAGCAAGACCTTTGCAAGTAAACCAGCCATAAAGACTGGTTGACTTTACGAACTGCGGTGCGCTCTACGGAATTTACAACTGGTGCCCGTTAGAAAAAGGCGATGTTTTTTAGCTCTGTTCTAAATAGAACGAAGAAATAGCTTGTACTTCCCTACATTTTTTTAAAGAAATGATTTAGTAAAGAGCACTTAAAACAAAAATAACTCAGATTTTTTCTGCTAATTTTGGCCTCAGTCAACAATTTGACCGCATTGACGCAAAACTAACGGAACGAGCCGTCTTCATCCAACCATATGACGTGGACATCAAAACGAACATCATTAATCAGACTCGCATCAAAATAACCACATACCTAGTTGAAAAACGACAGAATGGCCTCAAGCAAGTAAACCCACACACAGACAACAAATTAACGCCCTTATCCGTGGTGTTCCTTTTTATCCTCATTCATTCACTTACACGCGTGTTTTAAGTGAATATTAATGTTCTTCATCATAACGCTAATTTAGTCTGTCACTGTTCATTGTAGCTTTTCATATATTATACTTTCTTGTTTCACTTCCGTTTTCTTTATGAGTTTCGAAACGTCTGCGTATATCAATGTTGTTTATGAGTCTATAACTTAGGTGCTGTGTTATTTTATATTCATTGTCTTTCTTATCCTACTTTCTTGGTGATAATCTTGGTTCACTTTTAGTGGTATTTCTACGCTTATATTTTATTCAACGTATATACAGTCGCCAGGAGATCAAGTTACCACAAACTGACTTTCTCATTCAATTTTGAACTTAACACCCAACATTTTAAGGTTTATTTATAGTCATTTGGAGAAAGACAGTTTGTGTTAACTTGTGGACTTCACTGTACAACGTATCTATTGTATAATATGAATTTATCAAAAACGGTTTAAAAAGTATTATGATCCGTAGTTACAGGGACATTTATAATTTATTAAGTACTAGATCTTTCCCGCGGCTTCGCCCGCGTGGAGGTTCTTTTTGTTTTCTTACATAAGAACCTTCTCCTGACAATAACAAACACAACAAAAAAAAATAATTAGCGAAAGCCGTGACAAAAGAAAATAGGGATTCATTTATATATATATAGATTACAGAATAGCACCTACATACCTGCCGTAATTAAACTTTCGATGGCAATGCAAATTAATTTATCTTCGTTAGTCGCTTCATTAGACATCGTCGCTCTCGCTAATGCATCACTTCAAACAGCTACAAGGGTATTTAGTCTTGTTGGAAACGTTTTCTTATATTTAACTAAAATATTCTTTATAGAAATAACTTGACATAAGAAACTTTTCCATAAACCAAACTTAGACTATAAAATTATAGTAGTCTAAGAAACCAAATTACTAGATATTAGGTACATGGTCGTAGATTCTGAAGTTGGAAAAACTAAGTTCTGAACCAAAGCTGACGAAATATGTAAAGAAATATAATAAAACTTACGCTACAATAAAGAAGAAGTATATAAAAAGAGTATTTACATTTCTTGTAAAGGAAAGAGATGATGATGAATTTGAATTGGAAATTAATAGCGACAAAAAGTTTGTGCCCAAGCCCTGCAGTCTCGACATAGATAGCGATCGCTTTACTACCGATTCGGTTGCAATGTCCTAATGGGATCCCTAGACGGTAAAAAATTGCTTGACAATATTGTGATCTTTTCGTGCTTGTCAAGAAATTTTGACTGTCTAAGGATCTCATTGGGACTTTGCGACCTAATTCACTAGTAAAGCGATCGCTATGTATGTCGAAACTGCAGCCTCTGAAATACGCCTAACAAAAATAATATTAGTGTCCCATTGCAGCTCAAATACCTTCATTACCTCTTTCTTCTTATAAAGAAAGATTACGTACGTCCTAAATATCATAAACACATAACTAACAAACATTAACAACTACGAGCCGAACCTCTTAATTTCTAACTCAATATTATCATCCTCGCCGCAAGCCACAAGTAACACGAGTACATAATAAACGAAATGAGGGTAACCTTCGCGCCTCGAGTGGCCTGACCTATCGGACTTATTAAAGTACCTTCCCTCCAAGATCTTATCTCAATGTCTCAGGATTATTGCAAACCAGACCCTCTTGATTAAGGACAGAACCGGCCGTAACTTCTATCTTATTCCACTTATTTTTAAGGGTCTCGTAAAGTTTCATGCGTGTAATTAAAATCTAATTAGGTTGGGCTGTTATTAAAATAACATCTATTTAGGACAGGTATTACAAAGCTTTTAGCCGTAGGTACTGGTAAAGTCAGGCAAATTATTTTTTACTGTCCGTATTTTCAAATCACAACATCATTCAATAATCATTATTTGACAGTTGTATGAGTATGAAATAGCTACTCGTACAACACGGGAAATAGGGATGATGACTTATTTTTGTGTTTGTCCTTCGGGTAGATTATTAAGCGCTACTGCTGACCATGAGGTCCTGGGTTCGATTCCCGGGTCGGGCAAAGTGTTATTGGGTTTTTCTATCTGGAATTTCTCAGTAGCAGCCCGGGGTTTGGATTTGTGCCCGGTTGATGGCATTAGGCTCGCTCCCTATTACATAGGGCTTAAACATAACTGGCAAAATGTGGGTGTACTACAGGTACACCCACATTTCGCGTTTGTGTGTGTGCTAGATTATTAAAAAATATTAGATCCGTATTTTTTTTTTTTTTGTAATCAAAAGATTACGGCGATACATTGAGCTGAAATTTGTCATGACGTCATGCCTTGCTAGATTTTATACTGAATTGTGACGTACCGAGCGCCACTCTCCAACTTTAATGCGTTTTATCTAAGTATTTTTTTATTAATATGACAAAGCAAAAAATATGTGTCTAATATTTTTTTATTATCTGACTGACAGACTAAATAGAAGTTATTTTTAGGATTCCGTACCCAAAGGGTAAAACGGGACCCTATTACTAAGACTCCGCTGCCCGTCTGTCTATCCGTCTGTCACCAGGCTGGATCTCATGAACCGTGATAGTTAGACAGTTGATATTTTAACATATGATATGCGCAATGATGATGATGATGTGCGCGAGTCCGACTTGCACTTGGCCGGTTTTTTTTGCCCAGACATCAGCCTTATTGACTTAATGTGTCAGTTTGTTATACAATAAATTTCCCCGACTGCTTCTGCTTCGTGATGTACCTACACTATGAGTGGCCACAAAAGAAAAAAAAAAAGAAAATAATTTGTAAATGGCGTTATCAGAAGTGACCCAAAGAACCTCCTGGGACAAATGGCCCAACGAACGACAGATGCGATTAATTGGGATAAGTGATATAAAATTACGAAGGAAACACTTCCTAGTCGAAGACAATTTGTGCAAAAGTATTTTTAACGAACAAAGTTAGTCATTAAAATTCGGTTATCTTGGCTATTACTTCACCGCGCGGCAGTTGAAAACGTAATAACATGTCATTATTTAGCTCTTAATTCTTTTTTCTGAAATAAAGGGCAGCCCACGTGTTAGAAATGTGTCCGTACTTTCAATGACTGTGTAATTATGATTTTTAAATTTGAATTTAGAGTTCCACGTTCCAAGTGAAGTTTTATAAAGGCAGCCAGTGTTACGCAACAGGAATTCGTGGATTTATTACCTCTTTCTTTATTAGAAAGACTGCATCCAGATGTGGACTGTTATTAAGCTTGGTGAATAATTGTGGGAAAGTATT
Organism: Atethmia centrago; assembly: GCA_905333075.3. Taxonomy (NCBI): domain Eukaryota; kingdom Metazoa; phylum Arthropoda; class Insecta; order Lepidoptera; family Noctuidae; genus Atethmia; species Atethmia centrago. The sequence continues at coordinate 10,954,438 of HG995382.1, forward strand.
GATTCAAGTGTCTCGTACTCACATTCCAATTTGCCGCGTGTTTTGAAATAGATGCTATCTAACTCAAGCCATCATCTATAAGAACGATGACATTTAACCGAAGCAGTAGTGAGATTGCCAAGTGACATGAATTAATTATTTCCACGATCTCGCCTGTAGGTAGGTACAAAATGCGCGCATTTCAATTAACACCAGAAATAATAAATTGATGACTTCATAATCCGTTTGATTAAACCAATGTCTAAATAAAAATGTGTCATGGAAAGGTTATCACAGGTCAACAAAAGTGTTCACAAAATCCGAGTGTTAATTAAGCCTGCCATGATATCCGAATAAAAAAAAACGAAAATTCGAGCGCGTTTTGCAAAATAATCGCGAATTCGAGGCACAAAATAGCAATCGTAACGTTCCGCTCGAACGATCGGTATAATTATCCAAAATTCTTAATTGCGACACTATTGATTTGGACGTAGTTCGGAAGAGACCCTTTTTGCTTCCATATCGACTCTGCGGGACTGTCAGCTTAAATGAATCCATTAACAGAGCCTTAATTATGACCATATCCAATTGGTATTTTCCGTAGGTTCTGTGTGAAATATTTGATGTACCTAAAGTGGAGTGTTCCAATAATTACACTGAACCTATTAAAACACTTGATTGGATACACGATCCGTAATTCCAATTGGAACATGAATCGCTTTCGTATTAGTTGGACAGGTGATGAAGGTGGTCGCTGTTACCACATCGACATACGCTGCTCCTCACGTACGACGATATCGATTCTCCCAATAGTTCTCGTCCACTCGATGGTGACTCGCAGCTTTTTAGCCACAACACTATTGTGATGCAATTCAACAGCATCAACCATCGACCTCCGGCGAGACGTAATTTGATCTAACATCAGATAACTAATTGGTTACGGCGACGCGTACAGAACAGAACAAAAAATATGGTAAACACGATCCTTTGTAACCACTTTATGTCATAACGTGATGAGGGATCACATATTTTTCATCACACATTTCTCATATGTAAAACGGGATTCATTCTGGAACCATGATTCATTCGAGCGAATAACTTTAACACTCTGAGGTATTGAGTAATATAATTTACTGTCGAAGTCTTGACATTTAATTTTCTGACTGATAAATTCAGAAAGCTATCGTCCCGAATGTATGTTTCGATAACTTGAAAACGAATGCCAGCCATTACATTAAGCCGTAGTGTGCAATAAAGAAGTCCACAATGGGATCTTAAATCTTGTGCGGGGTCAGACGGGCAACGCTCCCATAGATTCCGCTTAGTCAGTCGGTCTAATTACACGTTGCAGAGATCGTACACAGATTATATCAGAGCCAGCTTTAGCATTTGTCAAAACACCGTTCTACGTTCACAAAGCTTAAATACTAACAGTATTTTGCATAATGTTTACAAAAGATCGAGTAGATGACTCGTTGATTCCCGACACAGTATAATCACGGTTGGTTAACTGGATAACCGCTGACAGCGGTAGATAAAATATGGATAAAGATTATAGCAATCATAAGCGTTTTGCGCGTCGTTATTTATGAGTTATAACTGTATTCACTAAATAATACGACGTTTACCTCCTCGATTGACATGGCAGGGTTCTCTTACACGTAGATTATACAAGGTGTCGTTTTGCATCTTCGTCAAATTCAAGGAGGTAACTATGCTAATGATTCTCGACACGAATCAATAATAAAATAAGTAGGTCTTTTTTTTTCTAGTTTTCGGAAATCGGCATGTGTGGGACACACGCATGTTAAAACACGGCCCGTGTGATACCGCACTGTAACTGAATTTTTACACACACACTACCGCATACGCAACGGGGTGATTCTGTTCTGTGAAAGTGGTGTATTCTAAAATACTTCCAAACTTAAATGACTAAAAAACAAGTATGTATTAATTATTGAGCATGTATCGTAATTTTATTTGATTATATATGTCTTTCATAGCAGCCTCCTGAAATTTGACGAGGGTGCAAAGCGACACCTTGTATAAAACGACATGGAGGAGAGCAAAAACCTGCCTTTGATTATAGCATAGAGTGGGAAGAAACAACCGGCCATAACGAGACTAACCTATACTCGATAGACTAACGATGACACACGTATAAGAAAGCCGTCGCATTATCCAAAGCAAATTACACGTGGACAGTCGTTCGTGGTCGATTGCATCGTCCAATACACGGTTCCTAGAAAACTACTTAGACAGCTAGAAAAGGACTTTCCGAAGCGGTTGTTTGAAGTGTTTTGTTATCCGTAAAAGTCGCGGTTGGCAACAGATCGATAACCGTTGCTGCTTATTTACGTCTAGGTAAATGGTCAATGGAAACAAACAACTCGATCTATTATCCAATTGAATTGCGCCCACGCTGAATAATAAATCCAAATTTGTCTCGTTTAATTGGTGTGCTCTTGGAGGCAAACTCAAGGGCCGGGTGCGGGCTGCAGGCAAATTGCACTACTCTCACAGAGCGATGGCCCTCGACTCCAGTAGGAGCTCGCTCCGTGCCAAATTGGCTGGGACCTTTATTATTAAATTGAACAACATAATGCCTTATCTAGGTGCTCGCTAAGCTATGCCTCACTAGGCGAGCATCGCCGAGGAAGTTGTATTTTTTCATTTAAGCGGCACATATTCATGCAGCGACGCCAACGCGAGCGGAGGATGAAAACGGAGACTGGTCTTATGTCTTTCACAACGTTATTTAAGATTTTATTAATCGCACTAGTGAGTTGGATCATTTAGCTCCCTTCAAAATGAGCTGAATGGTGCTGATCCATGCGTCATATTCGTGAACGGACGCCGTCAGTAGGGACTGGTCATATCTTAGCTGCCACGGCTTATTTTAATTTTTCAATCGTTCGTGGCTAAGTAACACGCACGGATAATCCATCAGGTTAAGCTACGCTTGCCAGGGTTGGTCCGTGGATGGGTGACCACCTTTACATACTGACGCTCCTCCGTGCCTCGGAAAGCACGTTAGGCTGGTTTCACAACTGTCCGGGAGACCCGTACGGGCCATCCGTACTCGGGAGACCCGTACGGGTATAATAGCGCCCGCAGTGCTCTGAAACGAGGGAGTAGTACGATACGGTTGCGGCTATCGTAAGGGCTTAGAACCGGAGCGGGTTCGCGTACGGACCAATCCGCGTGGCTGTGAAACAATGTTCTAGCGCCTCACATGTGTCTTCGTTCGTACGGGTTTCCCGGAGAGCTGTGAAACTACCCTTAAGCTGTTAGTCCCGGCTGTTATTGACATAATCGTATCATTATTTGACAAGTGTGATATAAGTGGCTTTTGTGGACAGGATATTAATTCAGATTTGTTACAGTTGCAATGGCAATCATATCATTCGGTTTAAATAGGTTTTTATTTTTATTATTTTCTTAATATTTTACAGAGATTATTTTATATTTTGTGAATATGAGAACGTTGTAGGCTTAATAGACTGTAGATTTGTAGACTATTTTCTATTTTGTTAAGTAGGTACCTGGTACTTGTTGGCAAGCCTACACTGTCTTTACTTACCATGCCCATTAACACTAATATGAAACCATTGTAAAAGCCAATTACATATTTTTAAAAGAAAGCCTTGGAGTTTATTGCCAGCTCTTCTCCATAGGAAACGACCAATTGGAACCGTGCATCTAGTTACTGACGTTTCATAAGTGCCCATGTAGGTTTATGTGAATATTTTGATTTTGATTTTGAATCGTTACGTATCGTCAGAAGCCTGACAATCAGTCTTACCAAGGGGTATCTTGTTACCAAGTAACCAGGCTGGGGAGGTCAGATAGGCAGTCGCTTCATCTAAAATACTAATATTCAGCTGCAATTTATTAGACTGGAAGCTGACCCCAACATAGTTAGGAAAAGGCTAGGCAATTTAATTGTTTTTGTTTTTATCTTTTTATTACGGACGCTTTCAACGTACACGTCTTCTACATTGTTCTCACATGTATAATTTCAACATGAATGATGTAACCAAAATGTTTATTTAAAAGAGTGTCCGTGGAATTTATTGCCCGTTCTTCTCCATAGGAAACTACTACGCTTCGGAATGAGCAACAAGCATCTTTCTGACTGATCGACCCCTTTTTTTTGGGTGGGAAAATATCAAATAACTTCTCCCGCTCTGGGCGGAGCGGGAGGGTGTGTCAGACTCTTACTGACTAAAACCCACCCGTATTCCTTCCGTTGCCTGTGTTGCCTCGGTATCCCTTCCGGACTTTCCCACGACCCTGGCAGGCATCGGCCCTAGTGCACCCCTACACTTGTGCTGACATCTCTTTGAGGCGCACGTGGAACACAACGTGCCGTCAATTCAAAAGTGCCCGTAATTGATTTATTTGAAATAAATGCTTTGAGTTTGAATTTGATACGTTTCACGTTTGGACGGTAAAAACATTTGCCTAAAACTCCATTTGTATATCTAGATTTTTCACGTTTTTCTAAACCACCGGTTTGATTTCGTGTAATATATTCTGAAAATAAATGCTAACATAAAAAGCCGTGTATACCCGTGACACGGATAGGTATTCATCACTCTCTGTGAGTTCGACAGAGCTTTTTGCTTTTTTTCACAAATGGAAGGTTTTTTGTACTAACGGCACGTACACTGCCAATATTCATACTGAAGTATACTTTATCGACGCAATAGACATGTATAATACCCTGTCCCACTGCTGGGCAAAGGTCTCTTCTCATACAGAGAAGGCACGAGCATTGATCAGGTGATTGGGTCTTCCAATTGACCAAAATAGGCTTCTCTTAAAAAAAAATGACAAATCTGTACAGTGTGTGGTAGCGGAAAAAATCTATGTTAATTTTGATCATATTTCCCAGAACTTGGTTGTTACCGAAACACGTTTTGAAAAAAAATCTCGACACAAACTAACGTTAAACTAACCCTTACCTTGAGTTCTAATCCAAAATATCTGTATTAAATATCAACATACGTTACGTATTTAATTTATAACAAGAACGTCTTAATTGAATGCAGAACTTGGTTGTTTTTTATTTTCGATTACTCAACTCAATTTTCAATAAATAGATAATTGCTTCATATTTTGCAATAAATTACAAGCGCTGTGTCATCGCGCTTCTCTTTCTTTTCTATGCAATCTGACAGTGACAGCGGTTTAGGTGTTGTCAGCGTCTTAATTATAAGTCCAGGGGAGCAACCATCACCTCTTATAGCAGTTTATTACAATACTAGATGCGCCTTGCGGTTTCACCCGGATAAGTTTTGACCCCGTGGGTATATCGGGATAAAAAGTACCCTATGTGTTATTCCTGGTTATAAACCATCTGTGTGCCAATTTTCATCCAAATCCGTTCAGTACTTTTTGCGTGAAAGAGTAACAAACATCCATCCATCCATCCATCCTTACAAACTTTCGAATTTATAATATTAGTAGGATATCGGGATAAAAAGTATCCTATGTGTTATTCCTGGTTATAAACTATCTGCGTGCTAAATTTCATCCAAATCCGTTCAGTACTTTTTGCGTGAAAGAGTAACAAACATCCATCCATCCATCCTTACAAACTTTCGAATTTATAATATTAGTAGGATATCGGGATAAAAAGTATCCTATGTGTTATTCCTGGTTATAAACTATCTGCGTGCTAAATTTCATCCAAATCCGTTTAGTACTTTTTGCGTGAAAGAGTAACAAACATCCATCCATCCATCCATCCTTACAAACTTTCGCATTTATAATACTAGTAGGATATCGGGATAAAAAGTATCCTATGTGTTATTCCTGGTTATAAACTATCTGTGTGCTAAATTTCATCCAAATCCGTTCAGTACTTTTTGCGTGAAAAAGTAACAAACATCCATCCATCCATCCATCCATCCTTACAAACTTTCGCATTTACGAGGATAATATTAGTAGGGTTACTTCACACTGGGAAAGTGATGGAGCTGTACAGCACTTATAGCTCCATATCTTTCTCACGCTGAAGTAATATTGAAATAATACTGTTACAAGAGGTGATGGTTGGCCCCCTGGTGTCCTCACGATCCCAGCCGGGGTCGCGGGAAAGTCCGAAAGGGTTACCGAGGCCCCTGGCAACACAGGCAACGGCAGGAATACGGGTGGGTTTCAGCCAGTGAGAGTCTGACACACCCTCCCGCTCCGCCCAGAGCGGGTGAAGTTATTTGATAATGTCACACCCAAAACAAAAATAGGGTCCTCACGATGTATTCCTTCACCGATGTCAGAGATAAACTTAGAAAGTAGATATTAATTAAAAAAGTCACATTACTACTTGTCTGGATTTGAACTCACAATCTCGTACATGAGAGACGGTCTTAACCACTGGGCCATCACGACATGTATATTCTTATACTACCGAAATCGAGGCCGAGTTTTACGTAGGTACCTACATAAATGAATATTTACTTACTTGCTTCAGATATTATAATGTAAGAGCGCTGAAAGATTCATGGCAGACGTTCATTGCGTTGTATCTTCCCTACATAACGTATTTCAAAGTTTTGCAAGATATTATGATAAAAGCTCGTTGAAAGATCCTTCTTATAACCAAGTTGGGTACTTTTATAAACGTCTTCGGGAATTTCCGAGAACTACTGCTCCTATTTTTGTACATAGTGTGGGACTTCAGTAGCCCGATAGGCCTCTTCAAAATACACCAAAGCACTGCACCATCTACATCCATTCCTCCAGAAATTCTTCAGGTTTGCGATCCATCGGCCTGGGTACTTTTCCTTCTGCCTGGCCCTTTTGTCAGGATCCGCCTTTCTAATTGTTCAAAAATACGTACCTGTTTTACCTCATACTCCGTTGTATAGCGCCGTGCGTATGTATACGCTTTATTTTTTTTTTTCCATAAAAAATATCCGACTTACCGACTGATACTTACAAACAAAATAATAATATGAGTTCAAGCGAGGAATCCGATATTAATATGGAATCTACTTCAGCTGATATCTTGAATGAGGCGCAAATTCCAGAAATAGTCTCTTGCCGCCAAAATCAGTAATTGTAAAAATGTTCCTATTCATTTCCAAGATAGGCACTACGCCTATCTGTATAATTTATTATTTGCTATTAAACATTGCCTAATGAAAAAGCTTGTTTCATTACCAATTGTACAGTTTTCTGGCAAAAGTGTTGAAAAACGTTGTATGAGACACGTGCGGAAAATAGTATTTACAAACTTGTGACTATGGTAAGCGCCGGGCTCGGGCTCACATTCGTCTACTCGTTCGTAAAAACCAACTTACCGCACTAGTATCATAAATAACTATAAACAATGTGTGAGTATTATCAAACGAATAAAGTGGCTGAAGACAGCGCACGGAAGCGTCGCACTGGCAGCGTCTGCAGACAGCAGTACTAACTAATAAGTTCGCGGCGCTGAGAGTTCATTGAGCGCACCGCTTCTGGCATGGACCGCCTCTTAAATCCGTCAGTTTCTATGGTCATTTAGATATTTCATGGAGGAGCTCGTGACTAAGTAATTACAGCCACACGGGTCAATCCACCAGGTTAAAGGTTCCGTGGGTGGATGACCATCTTTACTTACCGAGATTCGTTGGTCTCGGCTGTCATTCGCGAATCTTTGACAGTCGTTAGGGTTCGTCAGAAACCCGAAAGTCTGATATCCAGTCTTACCAAGGGGTATCGTATTACCCAATACTAGTACTAGTATTTTACATGGAGCGACTGCCTTTCCGACCTGGAGATCAAATAGGCAGTAAAATACTGGTATCTGTATTTATTTATTTATTTATTTAAACTTCTCGTACAAAGGCGGACTTAATGCCTTAGGCATTCTCTACCAGTCAACCAAGGGTGGTGAAGAGATAAGATGGCAGGTGCTCTGAGAGGAAATAAAAATAACGAAAAATATTAAAGATAACATAATAGATTATAAAAAGAATAAGTACAGAAATACATAAATAGGTTACAAGCATAAAATACAAATACATACTCATTTACTACAATATATACCTACATTATACATATATATACATACAAATTCAAGGAAAAGAGATACATAAATGAGATCGTCCTGATATCAAGAGAAAGCGCATTCCAAAGAAGAATGGACTGAATATGAAAGGAAGTCAAAGTCAGAAGTATGAGAAGGACAGAGTAGAAGAAGATTGTTGGAAGAACGCAGACTTTTAGCGTGCGAAGAACATAGATATTGGAAGTGAGACATAAGATAAGAAGGAGGGGTGGGAGAGTTGAGAAGGGAGAAAAGAGTGGTCAAAGCGCGCAAGCTTCTTCTTTGGCGAATGGACATCCATTTGAGCTCCTCCTCGTTTTTGTATCCTGTCAGACTGGAAGCCGATCCCAACATAGTTGGGAAAAGGCTAGGCAGATTGAGTTTCTATAGTCATCTGTGTCATACATAGTGCGAGTAAGGTGACACGTTTGGTTTATATGGAATGTGGTGAGAATGCCCCCAGAAAAAGAATGAGAAAGATTCCAGCAGCAGCCGCCGAGATGTCTCCGTGCTCTGTGCTGAAGATGATCAAATTAATAACTAACTAACTAACTTTTTAGTTGTGGTACCTAACCACACAAACTCGAATGCCTGCTATGTAAATAACAGTGTCAGGAAGTTATTACATCATCCACATATACTAATTGGGAAAAAATCGTATTATTAAAGCTTACTCAAAAACTACCAAAGCAAAGTTATATGGGACCACCTAGGAAGTTATACCCTTTCAAACTATTATAGAATTTTGCAAATCGGTCTAGCCGTCTTCGAATAATTGGGGAAAATACAAAAAACATAATTTCACAAGATCCCGACGAACTGAGAACCTCCTCCTAATTTTGAATTCGGTAAAAAAAATCGAAATCAGAAATAAAGCGATCCGCAGGCGAACCAAGGTTACCGACATAGCCCGAACAATTGCCAAACTTAAGTGGCAGTGGTCAGGGCACATTGCTCACAGAACAGATGGCCGATGGAGCCGAAAGGTTCTGGAGTGGCGACCGCGTGCCGGAAGACCTAGCGTTGGAAGGCCTCCTACAAGGTGGACCGATGACCTTGTGAAGACCGCAGGAATCCGCTGGATGCGGGAAGCACAAAACCGGTCGAAGTGGCGGTGCTTGGGGGAGACCTATGTCCAGCAGTGGACGTCTTTCGGCTGATATGATGATGAATGATGATGAAAAAAAATTGAAGATTGATCGACCATTAATCCTCCCTACATGAAACCATACTTACAGACATAAATATTTTATAAGACACTTTTATATCAAGCCCTATCTAGGATATTGGAAATGTCGATATTACATAAATCCTATAAAAATGAAACACAGTCATCTGGCGTGCGGACGTTATGAAGGGTCCTCATAAATAACGGTTAGGCCGCACCTGTCTAGGAAAAACGTTCGTATTGAAGGAATATTACCCTTTTATCTGCTCACTTACGACTAAGAAGTTTCAGGACAAACATCGCATAAATATGTGTTTGCTGTTCAAAACTCACCTTTGTTTTTAACGTAGTAGGAGCTGTGTCCTTTGAGCAATGATATGACGTCTTGAATGTAAAATGTTCAGGAAAAATATACAGTGGAAGAATTTATTATCTAACATTAATTATATTCATTCTGTAACCTTTATCATTTGTAATTGTAACTATTCGTTTATTTTAATTGCATTGACATTGTATTCTATTCTGATCTATTTTGTTACAGTATTGTAAAATTTGATTTTATTTTGTGTACCTAATATGGGTTTTGCCTGAATTAAATTATTTTTATTTCATTATCATTTCAAAATAGAATAGAATAACCTTTATTGTCTATAGTATTCGGTCGTGTACGGTGTCCCACAGGGATCGGTCCTGGGCCGCATCTGTGGCACTTCGGATACGACTGGGTGCTGCGCGGCGATCTCCCTGGCGGCGCCAGCGTAGTGTGTTACGCTGACGACACGTGATCCTGTCCAGTAATACTCGCGAAGGAGGAGGCGGGACGGTTGAGGGAAAGACAAATTTCGCGCCCTTTCGCCCCTAGCCGCCGCAGGAGACGCCCTGGGCGTCGAGAATCCCGGGCTGATTTCCGGCCACCGTAGGCGCAGGCTTGCAGACGTTGAGCAATGGGTAGCTCACCGTACGGTAAGGACCAGGCTCGGGTCGACGGCGCGTTGTGTTCCACGCGAGCCTCAAAGAGATGTCGTCAGCACAAGTGTAGGGGTCCACTAGGGCCGATGCCTGCCGGGGTCGTGGGAAAGTCCAGAAGGGATACCAAGGCCCCTGGCAACACAGACAACGAGAGGAACACGGGTGGGTTTTAGTCAGTAAGAGTCTGACACACCCTCCCACTCCGCCCAGAGCGGGAAAAGTTAGTTAGATAATTTCCCACCCAAAAATATAAAAAGTATTACAGCTAGTAGTACGTGGTACATACACAAAAAATACTTTAATACTGTAAGCAAAACGTTTAAGCGTCAGCATTATGCTTAGGTCCCCCTAGCAGGTTGCTAAGGGTTTTGGTATTGGTTTTCAGATCAATCCCTTTACTCCTGTTCACAATAAAAAAGAGGTACACTTAGCTACAACGGATTACAATACTAAATGCTAATTATATGATGTCATTCAGACATTTCTCTTCTGTAGGGGTCGGAAGAGACACGATTAATTAAACTTCTGAAAGCTTCGATCAAAGTTCCGACTCGCACTTGGCCAATTTTTCATTTATTCCAGTAGCACAGAACAATTTTCAGTTCAAACGTAACACACAATTGGACCACTTTCGTCACCAGACACAATTGGCATGCCAGTCTAAAATTAAACATTGTCTTATGAAATATCGTCCTAACTATAACTCAGTGGCTACAGGACTGAGCCTGTCGTTTGTGACCATCATTAAGTACCCCATTCCTTACAGCTGGCTCTTTGAATTGAAGAACACTGAAGACACGACAGATAAAAACAGAAGATTAGCTCCATACAATGAGCAAAAACGCACGCACGTGTATCTACGCCACTACGGCTGCAAGCGTACTCATGGTTACTGACTTTCGTTTGACTTAGTTTGAGATTACTACTTGCCGTGTTACAACCATTTCAAACAACTGACAAAGAATGACGATCGTGATTTGAATATACGGACAATTTTAGTTGGTAGTCAATTTGCTTAAAAAAACAAAAAACCCGATCGATATAATTTTGGTTACGCAGGCGGGGATAAACCAATAACCTGAAATATAGCCCCCCCCCCCCCCCCCCCCCCCCCCCGCCTGCGAAATTATATTACAGAAGCCATACCTGAGAATATTTGCTTAGTACCATTGAGATTGACAAGGTTCGGAATTTCCTAAAACATCATGAAAACTATCCATCCTACGGCCTGTGTCTCAGGTACTTTTACAGGTACCTTTCAGAGACAATGATTATTTATCCATGGTGAGTTGGCCTGATCTGTTTTGCAAAATTTAAACAAACCTGTTTAGGTAGTATTCTTACACAATCACTGACTAAATGGAATGATTAGTAATACATTAATCTGTAGGTATTTCGAAGGTTTTGAGTTAACCACTCTGTCTTACAATAGGTATTCGTTAGATTATCATAAAGGCTCCTACATACTGGCGCGACTTGTCGCGCGACGCGACGCGACACAAAGACACCGCGTGTAGCGCTACAAGCGCACAGTGGAACGAATGTATGGGAGCGGTTGGACGTAGACATGTCCGAAAAATAAGAGTAAAATTATGACAAACTAATGATGCCATCTTATTCGATTACTTAATGCCTTCATAAATTGTGGTGATGAATTTCTTCATAACTCCCATATTTCGGGAGTAATTTGAGAAAATGTGAAATTTTACTATGAAAATGAGTGTATCGAGCTCTCTCCCTCCTGATTCCGGGCTTGTTTCAAGTAGCGGTCTCTAATATCGTAATGCTATTACTAAGAGCTATATTTAATACTAAGACACATAGTGCGCCAAATGTGCACTTTCTGGGATAAAAGGAAATGAAAATTTAAAAAAAAAAACGTTTTTTCCCCATTTGTATTTACTTTAAACCGCAGACAGACTTATTAAGAGGTCTATAAATATATTATATATATACAGAAATATATATTAACAAAAATATTCACAAGAACTGATGAGAGTATGACTTTTAAGTAAGTTGATAATAAATTACCTAGTTTCATTAAAAGTACAATAAATAATTAAGATGTAAGCTCTAATTTACTAAGTTACACATTTTTTTTTTTTTTTTTTTTATTTGTGATGGGTTTGCTCTTGACCTTAGTCTATGTCAGAGGCGACAGAAACAAAGTCGACGATGGAGCGAGCTTACCCAGAAGAAGCCTGTTCACTCTCACTTTGAAGAGATTAGGGTTATATGCGTTCGGAAACACAGACGCAGGCAGAGAGTTCCATTCCTTTGCTGTGCGCATTATAAAAGAAGTTTGGAAACGCTTAGTTCGAGTTGGTGGGATAGCCACCAGGAAGGGATGGTAACCTGAAGTGCGCCTAGATGACCGATAATAGAAGGGGGCCGGTGGAATGAGGTCGTGGAGTTCTTGAGCACACTCTCCGAAGTACAACCTATAAAAGACCGACAAGCAGGCAACCTTGCGACGATGGGCCAAACTGTGAAGCTTGGCATCCACCAGATTTACGTCGCCAATGAGCCTCTTAGCTCTGCGTTCCACCGAGTCAAGCGCGGCAAGTTGGTATTTAGCCGAGCCATCCCAAAGGTGGCTACAATACTCCATGCAGGATCGGACCTGCGCTTTATAAAGGGTCAAAAGCTGTCCAGGCGTAAAGTATCGCTTCACCTTATTTAGGATGCCCAGTTTCTTGGCCGCAGTTTGGGCTTTGTACTCGATGGTGGCGCCGAAGTTGAGGTTAGATGTCAACTCCGTGCCTAGGAGCTCGAGCCGATCAGTTACAGGAACCGATGTACCCCGAAAAGTAGGAGTCAGGTCGAAACGACTCCTTTTTGCGGTAAAAAGACACGCTTGTGTTTTGGTGGCGTTAAAAGTGACCAGATTATCATCACCCCACTGGGAGACAAGGCTTAACGTCAACTCTGTCCGCTCTACCAAGGCCTCTCTCAAGGAACGAACTGCGGCCCCGTTGGTTTTTGCGCTGGACAAGTATCTCACTGAAACAGTACTGTCGTCCGCGTACCCAACAATACCAGTCTGTAGTAGGTCATTGATGTGTAGCAGGAAAAGAGTTGCAGAGAGAACAGACCCCTGAGGAACTCCGGCATCAATAGCCATAAGGTTAGAGGAGCAGCCGTCAACGACTACTCTGATCGACCGTTCACTAAGGAAGTCTGATATCCAGCTACAAAAATCAGCTGGGATGCCATAAGCAGGAAGCTTGCTGAGCAGACCTGCGTGCCAGACCCTGTCGAAAGCCTTCGAGATATCAAGCGATACAGCAAGTGCTTCGCCATGTTTCTCGATGGCTTCGCCCCAGCAGTGCGTGACATACACAAGAAGATCACCAGTTGACCGTCCCCGGCGAAAGCCATATTGACGGTCACTGAGGAGATCATTGTCTTCGAGGTAGGTCAGCAACAATAACATCATTTAATTATCTTCGTCATCATCATCATCATCAATTAATTCAAATTCAGAATCGATGTCCGCTAAATCATTTATGTTAACAAATTCGATATCACTTTTCTCAGAATCCGTAAGCTCATAAAATTCCTTAAAAGAAGATTTTTTTACAAACTTATTTCCTTTTGGACGGATACTTGTAACAAGTGGATCAGAAGACAGTAAAAGATTGTGCATAATATCTTCATTGCATGAGATACTGCTATGCTTTCGAGAATGCCCCTCTCTATATTTTCTAAAATCTTTATTTCTAGCCTCAGATGCCTCTTCGGATAGAAAACCAATGGGCACAATTGACATGTTCTGAACTATGTCTGGCCCATGCATTAAAATTTTATGAAGTGAAGAAGGCATATAATACCATGGGTATAACTCCACGTAAAGCTTAGCAGTATCAAAGCAGAACTCTCGGAATTTAGTTACGTTGATCTTCTCTCCTGATGAAATACACTGCAAGATCACACAGATTTTTCTTAAAAGCATAGCATCTATTCCGGTCAGTTCAGCAGATTTAGTGTAGTTTTCAAAAAATCTCCTTGCCGAGTTGCCATTGTTGGTGGATCCACTGCCTTGTTTCACAACATCGAGAAGTAAGCCCGTTTCTCTTCTTACAGCCTCTTGAACTCTTTTCTTCCTGTCATCAACTTGCCTTTTTGCTATATCACCCCTTACTTGCCATGATTTTATGTCTAATTTGTAGGAAATGTGTAATAAGCATTCCATTGAGCGAATCCAAGCGTGAAGGGTGCTTAAGCTATATTTATACATGTCCTCGTTTGCGTGTTTATCTTTGATTAACTCTAAATTATTCATTTCTTTAGGACAAGCCTTGCATATGTCACACACTGAAGCTGCTGTATTGGATATAATGGAATGAATTTTACCATCAATCATTGTCAACAGCAGTTGGTGTTTGACACTAATTCCATCAGTGATGGTGGATGGAGTTAAGGCTTCAATCTCTGCTTCGATTTCAGCCATCTCTCTCTGCACATTTTCTTTGGTTTCCTTTATAAACTTAAACAATATTGGCCGGCAAAATGAAGTGGAAGATGGTCGCTCGTTTTCCCAAATTGTTACACCTTTTGAGACGAGCCGCAGTGGTACAAGACTAATCATAAAATTACTAGCAAGATCGATTTGCTCATCTTCACTCGTCCTTTGATGATAAATGCTTTGGCTAGATGATCCGTCAAAACCCCATTTGCTGGTCAATACGAGCTGTTGATTGGGATCAACAGGGGTTTCTAACGACCTAATAAGTCTTCTTGAGGTTAAATCCATCAAGGCTTGTAATTTGATTTTTGCAGAGCTCTCTGTAACTGTGAGATCTTCTTTGGCCGGATAGCACTTATTTTTTTCTTTAACCAACATGTAGTAACTCGGGTATTGAAGAGCTCCTTCTTGAGTGTTGAAATCCCGAAGAGTGTTATAGCGCCATTTCGATAAGTTCATCGATACATAAAGAGCCAATGCCTTCAAAGGGGATATTTCCCGTACCTGAATTGATTTACCTTCAATGAAGGCTTTGATTTTTGAGGCCTCTTCTGGATTCTCCGTCAAGTATTTCATAACATAAGCTGTATCGCTTTGTCCTGCCTTTTGAAGCGCCCTTTCGGCCGAAAACATAATTTCAGCGCTGCTACTGCTGCATGAAAGACTATCTTCAGTGCGTCTTCTTTTTTGCCGGTTACTAAGGTCCTCAAAAGATTTACGAGGACTAGGATGTGTACAAGTTGAAGCATCAGATTTAGCAGGAGAAATTATGGGCTCGATGACGTCACTTATATTTTCTGTAGAAGGTTCCATATTTTCATTCTGTAATTCCGGCCATTGAATTGCAGCCTGTAGCCAAATCTCATGTTTCTTCCGAAACTTATCTGTGCTTCTTCCAGACTGTGTCCATTTTGCATAAATGCGGTAGCAAAATCGACGACACCAGTCTTTTAAACTTGTTTCAGCACTTTCACATAACTGAACACAACTGTTATCTTTTAAAACACTGAAAAAATAGTTAAAGTCGCGTAAATCTTTATGTGCGCGTGCGCATAAAGCAACGTGAATATCAAGATTTGTATTAAAATTTGGAAAATACATTGCGAGATTAGCTTGGATACAACGAGGTGTAAATCAACACTGATTTTAAAGTTACTAATAGTGACCTATTTATATAAAATCCAGGTATCCCAGGTATCCTTTGTTAAATATTGCAAGGTAATTAGTTATTGTGATAATTAGTAAATGATGCATGCTAAATTAGTGTATTAAGAGCCATTTAGTAATTAAATAATAGCAATGTTCTTATCAGTAATCATTAGTGCATCAGTTTTATATGTAAACCTTAAGTCCCTAATTATATATCCTAATTAGCTTATATCTTCTCTAATTGGCTGCTCAGAAATGTTATTGTAATAAGGTAAACCTTTAGAAAAACGGTTTTAATAAACAAAAAATAAAAAAATTGTGTTATAAAATAAACATCACTCTTTATCCCAGAAAGTGCACATTTGGCGCACTATGTGTCTTAGTATTAAATATAGCTCTTAGTATTAGCATTATGATATTAGAGACCGCTACTTGAAACAAGCCCGGAATCAGGAGGGAGAGAGCTCGATACACTCATTTTCATAGTAAAATTTCACATTTTCTCAAATTACTCCCGAAATATGGGAGTTATGAAGAAATTCATCACCACAAGTTATGAAGGCATTAAGTAATCGAATAAGATGGCATCATTAGTTTGGCATAATTTTACTCTTTTTTTTCGGACATGTCTACGTCCAACCGCTCCCATACATTCGTTCCACTGTGAAGCGGTGCCTTTGTGTCGCGACGCGTCGCGCGACAAGTCGCGCCAGTATGTAGGAGCCTTTAGCTACTAACTTATTATTTCATAGAAATTGACATAAAGTGAGGTTATGAAATATTAGGCGAAGTCGATTTTAAATTAGGTAAGGTACATTGGTGTTTATTATGCAAGTAATCAAATCCTTCAATGTATTAATGGATTTGTAAAAGGGAGTGCCATTACCCATCACTGTGCCATCACTAACTAAACCATCCAAGGTCGAGATGACCCGTTTGTTACCCGACTACGGCGCGGCAAAAAGGAGGGTTATTTAAATGATTAGTAACTGCTGATACGTCCGTAATATGAGGGAAGTGCTGGGAATTTGAGGAGCAGGGATACCGTTCCTTCGCAGCGACTGAAAATGTTCTTCTTCTGCGTACATTCGCCTCGCACTGGCTATGTTTTCACCAGACAGGATATAAAATCGCACCATTGCGAGGTACTCTACATTAGAATATTCGTACATGTTTACATACGATAACTATCACCGGGCGGATGATCGGTGCATACGCGGAAACAAACAGCGCGACGTCACGCCGGCGTCGTGACTAATCGTAGGCGACTGAAGCGCGGGACGCGGGCGGGCGGGGATGTGCGAGCGAGCGGCTCGTGCGCCTGATATCAAAGAAGCCGACGGCAAGTGCGGCGAGTACCAATCGGCTGCAAAAGAACGGATCTACGAATTCATTGATAAATTCTGCGCATTTAGTAGGATGCGTATGATTTGAATTTCGATATTTTTTCATCGATTTTTTTTTCTGTTTTTATTGTTTTAGTATGAAAAGTTTATTTCAAATGAGTAGTTTTAATTGATAAATCAATTTCTTTACAGGTTGAAGAAAAAAAAACAAAAAAATTGATATTCACCTACTATAATATATCCCTATGTTTTTCGAGACGGTAAAAAAATCAGCCGGTATATAGCCTATGTCACTCCTACAACTAAGACGAATCTAACGACACCGCCGTTTAGGTTGCAGGGCGTGCCAAAGAAATAGACATACATACATACATACATACATACATACATACGTACCTACATAATTACATACATACATGCATACATACATTCATACATACTCTCGAAAAACATTACCCTCCTTCTGGGGCAGTCGGATAAAAAATTGATCATCACTTAACAATAGGCCGCACGTCAGAGGTAACAAAACCTGGTTAGTCCCTCTATAATGCACTAGTCCCGCTATGCCCGACTCGTAAAATATCTAGAAAAAGTTTCGCTATGCACGAAATCACATTCGCGAGCAGTGATGAAGAAAACTGTTTCAGTATAATATTTTATTTAACCATTAAAAAAGGTAAATTAAGAAAACCTATTACCTATGTAAATATGTTATTAAATATGGAGGCCTTGGCAGAGGGTACAAATTTGTGCCCTTTGGCGTCGAGACCCTCGGTCCGCGGGGTCCCAGTGAGCATAAGTTATTTGCGGAAATCGCGAAACGTCTAGTTGATGTAACTGGTGACTGAAAAGCTGGTGGCTTTCTCGCGCAACGCATCAGCATTTCAATTCAGCGAGGAAATGCCGCCAGCATCCTCGGTACAATGCCCTGAGGGCCTTTTTTAGGCCCTCAGGGCATTGGCTTAACTTAGTTTTAATTTAATATAGTTAATGTTAATAATCATCTTGTAATTTGGTTAAGTATGTAAATAAATAAGCGAACAATATGTTGTCCTATTCTTAATCATCATTAAATATATTAAAACAGGATGGAGGTCAACGAGACAAAACAAATTTTAACTTGCAGACGCTTACGCGTATACCTACGAATAGCGCTATAAAAAAATTTACTTGAATTCAAACACTTTTTATTCCAACTGTACCTTCCATTGTTTAGGTAGAATCGAAGAATTTCGTGCA
This sequence comes from Atethmia centrago, assembly GCA_905333075.3. NCBI lineage: Eukaryota > Metazoa > Arthropoda > Insecta > Lepidoptera > Noctuidae > Atethmia > Atethmia centrago. Next base: position 10,972,800 of record HG995382.1, read on the forward strand.
TAGCGAAACTTTTTAGTGGGTATTTTGTGAGTCGGGCATAGCAGCACTAGTGCGCGTGCGACAAAACCAGTATAAGCTGGCCTTGTATTATACGTATTGAAACTCCGTCCTACGCTCGACCAGCTTGAGGTCAAAGTGTTACCCCGACTTGTGGCCTACTGTACGTACCCGTCTATGTGCGCGAACGCCTGTTTTCACTGTTTCTATGTAGCTAACTGGCCTTCTGAACATGTCTGTTATGTGCTGGAGATAAACCACGCTGTTTTTGTTTCAAGGTCCTTGAGGAGTTATGTAAAGAGCAAGGAACTCGGTCTGCGTTTGTCATTCTCGGGACACAAATTACTATTGTCGATTGAGATTCCTGGAACAAAATCTTTTTAACCTAATGGCGAAAAATGTCTTGTGGTACCACGTTTTGTACATGAATATACTTCAACAAATAATTAAATAAAGGTTAGCTATTACTTATGCCTACTTTTATTGATATAACTAGCTTTTGCCCGCGGCTTCGCCCGTGTGGAGATCGGAAATCATCCCACTACCGGGATTAATTTAGACTATGTGTTAATCCAGGTTATTAACTACCCGTGTGCCAAATTTCATCCAAATCCGTTCAGCCGCTTATTCTATCGTAGTAATAGCAGAGGAAAGGTCATTGACTCCAGCGCCGGCGTCAACCATAATTATTTTGTTACGCGTAATTTTGAATCTGTGATATCTTTTAAAGTATTCATTGAAATGAAATGATGGCAAGACTTATTTTAGTCTTAATTAAATGCCCAGTTTAAGAAATATATTTTATTGAGTGGGGATTAATATAATACAGGTCAAAATAGCTCCGGAAAAAACAATACATTTTTTTCAAATTCTGATAGATAAAAATGGTCACTGTGGGTCATCCTTTGAAGATAGACACGTGCTATTGCGGAATTTTGTTGAAGTTTTTAAGATATACAATCCTGTAAAACATTAATTTATTTATCTCTTACGGTTTAGCACGCAAGTAAAACTCCCAGTCGACAATAATCGTCATATTTCAGTTAATTTACACAAAACCTCAAAGAATTATACACCTAAACCGTTCTCATGAATCACGCCGTATATTGGTGACCGTTTGAAAATCCACCTTGCGGGACGCCTTCCAACGCGTCTTCTGGTACACGGTCGCCACTTCAGAACCTTTAGGCCCCATCGGCCATCTGTTCTGCGAACAATATCGAATATCTTCGGGCTATGTCAGTTATCCTGAGGATCTCTACATTTCTGATTCGATTCACAAAAATACAGCACTCTATTTGGAGGCTATTACCTACATAAACCTTTCGTCATTTTATAGAATTTGCAACATCTACAAGAATATCTAACTTGATTTTTTTATATTTTTGTTGAAGACGAAATAGGCATCATTTAACTTGTTGTGAGTGTTAAACACGTGCTCATAAGACTTCCCCAGCGCCATTTCTCTCTCAATCCTGCATCCGAGATTGGCAAAGTTTAACTATTCCCGTGGCGTTACATTACGGGGAATATAACCTCAGAGCCCCGTGACGTCACTCGTTCCCGGAATGTGCCACGTCAGTCATTGACGATTCTCGGTTATGAAACCACGCTACCGACCCGAGCGAGAAATGTGTCGGAACGAGTTTGCAATCTGCTGAGTAGGTATGGTATCCTTGTATTTAGATTTCCGTTTTACCCGTCTATGAAATGTTTCGGTCCGAAATTAGGTGTTACTTGTTATTTATTTCGGTTCAGGAAACTGTTGGAGAAGTAGTTATAGAAAGATAAAATTAAGTTAAACACCAAAGTTCAAAACTGTTCATAAAAGGATTTTCTCACCAAGTCATGAGAGTCAACTTCAATTCTACATTTAGCTTTTGTGGAAGAGACACCACAATTTTGCAAAATATGAAGAGAGAAGAAGAAATACGAGAACAGAAATGAGAAACGAGACTTTCATAAATGAATAGGCTTCCTCTTAAATGCCATTTTATATTATAAAAGTTCTTAAGAACGTCTTATTTTAATTAAGACAACAAATTGTATAGCGTGTACAAAACAGTCCGTGCGGGCAATTTGTCCTTAGTGCCGTACATTTCACTGCAAAGAATGCCGGGCGTATGTCGGAAGCTTCGAAACAACTGTGTGCCCGGAATTGTTTTAGACTTTACGCGGACAACATCCTGGGAGGGCTTACACATTCCTTCATTTTTAAATATTTCTGCAACGTCGTGTATGTCTACTGTCCTAATATTATTCTTGAAAACTCCTATTTTCCTTGGGGATATAATATCAACTTCGTTTCGGGCAAAATACTGTGAAAGATAAATAGGTACAATAAATAATAGAATATTATGAATTCTCAGTTACACAAGCATACAGAAAGAAAATAAAAGCAGAGATAAATAATGTTAACCTTTAGTATTTAAAGGTCATACTAATATTTATCCCAATGTGCGACCAACTCATTCCCCTTACCGTAGAACAGGGGCGCTCCCTTGCCGACTCATTCGAGTTATAGCAGTGCCTAATCAACCATTAATTTCCCTCATCATTTGTGTCAAAAGCAGAGAATCAGAAGCTGTAGTACTAGTTATCAATAACATTAACATAAATAATTAACAATGTATTCCGTCTGCGGCAGACGTAGGCGGAGCAGGAAGCAACGCCCAGTGCGGAGCCCCGCACAAGTACAAGTAGCAAGTACAACGAAACGAGAAGGTACAAAAAGCACGGGCTTAGAAACGGTTCTGGAAAGGGTTCGAGCTAAGTAGCTGTCAGATCAATTGATATACGAGAGCTGATTACATATAGAGATTTTAGTCTTACATAAGAAACTACTGCATCTAAAACAGACTTGTTTCAAACGTCTAAGCACTAGTCTACTATTATAATCTAAGGATAATACTTTAGCTCGGACTTCAGAAAGCTATTGACGCGAGCTTAAAGAACTATTTTCAATCAACTTTTTGTTATTGAATTAGATTCTCATCTATAGGTTGTTGTGGGAGTATCTTTATAGATTTTATATATAATAATATATATTATAAATTATACTGTTTTTTTTAATCAGTAGCCAACTGCAGCCACAGATTTCGCGTACTGCATTAAAATCTTTGTTTCATAACCTCTGCAATTATAGATATGCACTTGGTTTAACACATTGTTCACAGTAAACCTCCTGTACTTATCTACTTCGTTCTACTACAACTGTTCAGTTGCAACTAACTTGTTAAGATTACATATGATAAATATGCTTAGACTATTTCTGTTAACGGTACTAACACAACTCTATAGATGTATGGTCACGAATCGGCAACACCTACAGGAAGACGTGTTGTTTTTGGAAGTGTACTTTAAGTAGCATTTGACCACCTACGTATTCGGTTCGTCACACTTAAGGCCTATTCAGATATAAGCGATATCGCTGTCGCGCTCGGTAACGATATCGAATTTGTACGTGATATCACAGTCGTGATCGGCAGCGATACTGCGTACCGTACCATATCGTACAAGACTTAAACGAAGAATATTTATCATCTTACATTTAAAAAATCGCAAAAATATATTTGTATTTTCTGAAGATACTTTGAATAGGGTATTTTACTATATACGAGAAAAAATCTATCAATAGATTATTGAGATAGTTTAGGCAAAAAGGAGTCGGAAAATGTTAATTTTAGTTCATAAAATAACAAAATAAATTTTAAAATTCAATTCAACGTTTTCAGTTTTTCTAATCTGTTAAAAAACACCATGAAATAGTAGCCGCCATGTTATTACGTCATACCGCTAAGTAAACAAAACGTGTGAACTGTCAACTGATAGTTAGATAATAGATCAGCGCATTTGTTTACTAGCCAAGTGACGTCATGACCACAGAGAGCCATGGCGTCCACTGCGTCCAGCGTTTTCGTCAAACTACGAGCGAAATTTGAAAATGTAAAATTTAAATGCATTTTGATGGCACTTCTCGATTGGATAAAAATTTTGTGTTTTTTGGGGCTATAGAATTTAATTAAGACACTTTTCAAAAATGGGTGTAAGACCCTATTACAAAGTAATTTTTGCGGTTCAGAAAATCGCCCATGTTTAATTAAAATACCTTATGAATCGGCTTTTCTAATATTTATTGATTAAATAAAGTAAATGGTACATGAAGAACACAACAGAAGTACACCTACAGAAGTTTCAAATTCCTAACTTGTTGAGTTATTGCGATAGAGCTCGTACAAAAATGGTCTAAAACTGACAACTTTTCCCCTGTTTGTTCATTTCTGAAGATAAAAACAATAACATTATATCTGTACCTACTCTACTCGATGAGTTCTAGACAATGACAAAGTTTATTATATGGGTGGCCCCCTTGAATTTTTAGCTTAATTTAATTTTCATTATTTATTTAATTTTTGATATAGCGGCAATAGAAACACACAATCTGTGAAAATTTCAACAGTCTACCTTTTACGGTTCGTGAAATACATTCCGCTGACAAACAGACGGATAGAAGGACAGCGGAGGCTCAGTAATAGGGTTTCGTTTGGCACCCTTCGGATACGGAACCCTAAAAAACAGCATCAATGGCAGGTAAGGTAACTTTCCATCAACACTTTACATGCAGCTACTTCTTCTAACGTGTGTCGACGCACGATGGCACGACAGTGTTAAATTTTGTTGTCCCAAAACTTCGCCACTTCCATGGCATCTTCGGTGAAGAAGAAGATGAAAATAAAGAGTAGGTATATAGATTTCTTACTTCTTTCTTATAAACTAAAATAAAAATAAAAAAACCTCTTTATTATTTCATGCAACCTTTCCATACAAAAATACGATTGATCTTTAAAAATACGATTACATAAGCAAATTGAATGCATTAGGATATGGAACATAATTATCATAAAAATTGATAAGATTCAAACGCCTCATTTGACATAATGACATAACAATACGAGTATAAATAATCGATACTCTATTAATGATACCAATTAAATGTATTTAAATTAATTAATTAAGTTAACTCAAGTTGCACCCACACAAACACTTAGGCCCGTATTACAGAAGGAAACTCAAGCATTGATCTCTGTTTAAAACTAATTTTAAGTCAAGTTTTAATTTTAGAACGTTCCTCAAGCATAGATTCATTGATCATAGTTCAGCTGAGTTTCGCTTTATTTTAGAACGTTACTCAGTTCGTAAAGCGAACCCAAGCAGTGATTTGATCTGTAATCGCCCAAGTGTGGTCGAGACCGCGCTTGAGCATAGAATTGTCATGCCAATTTTTGTTTCAAGCGTAAGTTGTCGAGTTTTAATATCAAAATGGATATATTTGAAGAAGTAGATCATTACAATAATTTATTCAATGATGATGCAAATAGAAGGTTATACTTTAGCGTTCCTCTTAGATATTTAAGAGATACACAGGACCCATATAATTGTGAAAACTTCATACAGAGGTACAGGTTTTCACAAGACGTGGTAAAATATTTAATTCTACCTATGATAGACCACGATTTAAGAAAACCACATAACCGTGGGCATCCCCTAGCCCCAGAATTGCAAATTCTTGTGTTTTATTTTTCTTTCGTCCTGCCATTTAAAAAGTTATAAGAATAAATAATAATCAGCAAAACAATTAACAAAACTAATCAAAATATCTATGATGTTTTCATTTGCATAAATTATTTGTCATACTAACATTTTTATTAAATAGCGTACCTATTTATGGCCATAGATACAAGTCTTTTAAGCCTTACAATAATTATGCTTATAAAATTACTATACTTTATTTAAATAAATGAGGATTTGTACTACGAGTATTCGGGACCGAACTAGACCGAACTAATAACGCAGATTTCCTAAATAATTGGGCGCTTATGATATATTTTAATATTTTTAATCCAGTGAAGATTAAAACAAAGTTGGTAAATAAAATAAATCGTAAACGAAAACAGGCTGATACATAGACAATACATATCTCTGCTTGAGGTTCGATTTGAGTCTCGATTCAGCTGAATAGAGATTGATTACCGTTCTGGAATATGACCGATGCTCGAGTACTGATTCTATACTTAAACAGTGATCGACTGATTGACGCTCAAACTAGACTTGAGGAACCTTCTGTAATACGGACCTTAGATTAAGTTGCATGACATGACTTTCTTACGGAACTTAAAAGAAATGAAAAGGCTGTCGATGATAAACACTTTGTACAACACTATTCTCTTACTACACCAGTAGACGGAAAGAACATGGGGTGCGTGCAGAAATCCTCCTGTGTGTGCCTGATTGCTGCTGGTTCTCTGCGAATACGTTCGGGGGAAAGAGCAGTCGTCGAGCCGGTGCATCCTGGGCACGGCCAATAGTCTATACATGTTTCGGAGAGGGTATTGACCGTGGCGAATTTCTGCGTGGCGGGGAGCTTCATGCTCGATCGTCAGTCGTCCACTCCCCTCTCTGCTTACAGAGGGCAGGTCGAGTGGCGAAGAATGGCGGTGCTTGCTGTGCACTTACCCTACCAGCGAGCTAGCAGCGGGAGAATCATTCTTCTGCCTGCAACCGTCGAAATCGTAATCCGTAAAGAGACCACAGTCATGTTTTGTGGCTTGGAACGGGAAGAGGATCTTGGCTTGGTCGCCCGGATCGCGAGGAAGATAACCTCTATAAAAATTCCTCTAATATCAAGTTTTGGTGCGCGGCGAGGATATGAATGGCTGAGGAGTGGTGTCATCTGCAACTTCGTAGTTGTAGGTGGCGCATCAGTCGTTAGCGCACCCCCAGCCAGGGTACCAGTGGACCCCCTGGTTGGGTTATAAATGTACACTTGCCTAGGGACAGGGGGTGAACCTAGGTGTACTTTTTAGATCCCCCACACTCGCGGGAACAGTTATGGAAAAAAAATCGAACAAAAAAAAAAGTGGAAGTCAAGGGGAGGAGAGCGATGCGGGGTCGGAGTCCGACCTTGCAACAGGCGGAGAGAGCTCGGGGAGCTCGCAGCGAAAAGGGGTACCCTGGCTGGGGATCCAGGGTACCAGTGGACCCCCTGGTTGGGTTATAAATGTACACTTGCCTAGGGACAGGGGGTGAACCTAGGTGTACTTTTTAGATCCCTCACACTCGTGGGAACAATTATAGAAAGAAAATTCGAACAAAAAAAAAGTGGAAGTCAAGGGGAGGAGAGCGATGCGGGGTCGGAGTCCGACCTTGCATCAAGCGGAGGGAGCTCGGGGAGCTCGCAGCGAAAAGGGGTGTTGGAGAGGGGCCGAGAGTTCAGGCGAACCTCCAAGCGGCCTAACTCGGGGTCTACCTCCGACGATGGAGTCGGGCGGAGGAGGAAGATCCACTCCAGCGTCCAGGTGGGGTGGAGTCCGAAGTAGTAAAGGGGTGGACAGAGGTCCCCCCACCAAGGAGGCGGGCAAGGCAGGCCGGGCTGGCCCGGTCGAGCTGACCAGCCCGGCCGGGCTGGCTGGCCCGGCCCAGTTGGCCCGGCGACCCGAGAGGCTCGCCAAGGAGGGGCCCCTCTCTGAGGTTTCTGGAGGTGGGGCGGAAGCCGCTGGCGGTTCCGGGTCGGAGCGTGCAGCCGGGTTTGCGGAGGTAGTGGCCGCTGCGATCAAGGCGGTATCGGTTAAGAGGCTCAGATCGTCTAAGGATCAGGCCATAGCCGCCGCCACTGCCTCTATTGTGGCGGCAGCGGAGGCCCTTCACGTCACGCCTCCTTCAGACGGTATGTCTGAGATGCGGGCGGAAGTCGCCCGCTTGACAGCTGCCATGGAGCTTCTCCGAGAGGAGAACGAGAAGCTCCGGGCGGATCTGGCTGGGCTTCGAGGAGCCGGCCCCTGGATGGAGCCGCAGGGAGAGCAGCAGCAGGGACAGGGACGGCCCGTGCCTGTAGAGGACCGGGTTCTGACCCTGGTGCAGCAGGAAATGGCTTCCCTGCAGAGTCGTTTCTCCGCCCTGGAGGCCATCGTCCTTCGCCCCCCGTTGGCGGCAAGCCAGCCGCCCACTGGCCAGCGGAAACCGGCATCGTTTGCAGCCGCCGCAGGTGCCACGGCCAAACGGGGCTCGTCAGGGCAGCCAAAGGGTGCGGCGACTGCGCAGGCGGCGACTGCGCAGGCGGCGACTGCGCAGGCGGCGAAGGCTCCAGCACCAGCGGCGAGAGCTCCAGCCCCGACGGCGAGGGCTCCGACCCTGGCGGCGAGGGCATCGGCCCAGGTGGCGAGACGGCCGCCCCCGCCTCCTAAATCTCTTCCGGCCGATGCCGAATGGCAAGTAGCCGGAGAGAAGAGAAAAAAATTTGCGACATCTAGCTAGATTTTTCATATACCTGGCGACTTTTTTTGCCTAAATGACAACACTGAGTAGTTCCCGACATCCGAGAGTGCAACTAACTTCAGTTTGATTTGCTTGAGTGGAAAAAGGTTTTGTTGTTAAAGTTTTTTGTGTGTTTTCTTAGATTTCCTCAGTGATACAATTGTTTTGGTGACTTACCTACAACAATGGAGGTAATTGTACCTTGTGAGGATTTAAAATGCGTTCAAGTTTTGATTGGCGAAGATAAGGTAAAATCTTTAAACTTTTCTGATCTGTGAAGAAGATGGATGGATGAATTCACTTTTAATTTATTGTACCTAACCAGTAGTTTATGAGAAAATTGCGATGATACATACGTAGGTACCTACATACTCAGTCGAAAACTGAACTTTCCTTTTTGAAATCGGTTAAAATTTATTGGGCTTGCGTTATTTTGAAACGCACGCCACTGCGCCGCTGCCGCCCCCACTACCGCCGTCATCGCCATCGCCACCGTAGCCGCTGCGGCAGGCCCCTCTCAGGGGGCTGGGAAGGAGGCTCAAGAGGGGGCTGACATGGAGTGCCAATAATGGCCCCATTACGCCTCCTCCAGGCGAACATCAACCACTGCGCCACCGCTCAGGATCTGTTGCTCCAGAGCATGGCGCAGTGGTCGATTAACATCGCCGTGGTCGTTGAGCCGTACTTTGTCCCGCCCAGGGATGACTGGGTGGAGGACCTGAGCGGCTCAGTGACCCTAATTTCGTCGGCCGCCGCCGGTACCCCGTCCCTCGAGGCCGTCAAGAGAGGAAGGGGCTGCGTAGCAGCACGGTTCGGGGAGATTGTCGTGGTAGGGGTCTACTTCTCTCCGAACCGAACTCTTGCCGAGTTCCACAACTCCATTGCGGAGTTGAGAGACGTCGTCGTCGGGTTTGGTTCCCTCCCCGTGTTCGTCCTCGGGGACTTCAATGCCAAGAATTTGGCTTCCCGGTTAACGGACACACGGGGCAGGATAGTGGAGGACTGGGCTCTGAAGACAGGCCTGGTCGGACGCGCCGGTCCGACGGGCCTCCAGCGGGAGCTCCTCCTGGAAGCCTCGATTGTGCAGGCCTGGGTGTCATCACCGGACAGGCCTGCCGACATCAACGACGAGGCGGAGTGGTTCCGGGAGGCCATGTCCGACATATATGACGTGGCAATGCCCCGGGTCCAGCCTGGACGTGCGTCGCACCTGGTGTACTGGTGGTCGCAGGAGCTGACGGCTCTGCGCACTGCGTGCGTGGCTGCGCGACGCCGGTATACCAGGCACCGCAGGCTCAGTATCAAACCTCCGGATACGGAAGCCATTCAGGCGGAGCTGTACGAGGGGTACAGAGCGGCGAAGACCGCCCTCCAAGCGGAGATCCTGCGGGCCAGGGGTTTGGCCCGCGAGGAGTCGCTGGGCACTCTGGACAGGGACCCGTGGGGACGCCCGTAAAAAGTGGTGCGGGATAAACTCCGCCCATGGGCTCCCCCGCTGACGCAGAGTCTCCGGTTCCAGCTTGTGGAGGACGTGGTGAGCGCTCTGTTTCCTTCGAGAGGGGAACACTCCTCCCCGCCTATGGCTCCGCCTACTGCGGTGCCCGATGCGGACCACACCGCCGACGACGACGATGCTCCGGAGGTCACCGAGGTAGAAATGAGAGCGGCGGTACGCAGGCTTAATGCCAAAAATACCGCCCCAGGACCCGACGGCTTACCTGGGAAGGCCTGGGTCCTGGCCTTGGAGGCTCTCGGGCCTCAACTTAGGGGGCTCCTAAGCGCATGCTTGAAGAGGGGCCAGTTCCCGCTTCGTTGGAAGACGGGAAAACTTGTCCTCATAAAGAAGGTAGGGCGCCCTGCGGACTCTCCGTCCGCTTATTGGCCCATCGTGTTGCTCGACGAGGTGGGCAAGCTCTTTGAAAGAGTCATTGCAGACCGCCTCGTCAGCCAGCTGGTGCGGGTGGGGCCAGATTTGGCGGAGAGCCAGTTTGGTTTCCGCAGGGGGCGCTCTACGGTGGACGCCATCATGCGCGTGCGAGCCCTGACGACGGGGAATGCTGTTGCCCAGGGTGGGGTCGTCTTGGCGGTGTCTCTAGACATCGCCAATGCCTTCAATACCCTGCCCTGGAGTTGCATCAGGAAGGCACTCCGGTACCACCGGATGCCGACCTACCTCTGTCGCGTGGTCGAGGCCTATCTGACGGACAGGGCCGTTATCTACCCCGGTCACCAGGGAGTGTGGAACCGGCAATAGATGTCGTGCGGTGTCCCACATCGGTCCTGGGGCCGCATCTGTGGGACATCGGATACGACTGGGTGCTGCGCGCCGACCTCCCTAGCGGCGTCAGCGTAGTGTGCTACGCCGACGACAAGTTGGTCCTGGCGCGGGGGAGGTCGCACCAGGCGGCGGCCGAAGTAGCGGCACTCGGGGTTGCGAGAATCGTCGAAAAGATGCGGCAATTGGGACTCGAGGTGACCCTGCACAAGTCCGAGGTCATGTGTTTTCATGGTCCTCGAAACGCGCCACCGTTGGGGTCCCAAATAACGGTGGGAGGGGTTTCCATCGGCGTCGAGTCGACGATGAAGTACCTGGGACTCGTCCTTGACAGCCGGTGGAACTTCGTGGAGCATTTCCGACGTTTGGCTCCCAAACTGGAGCGGGCAGGCGCTGCATTGAAGCGGCTCCTGCCCAATCTAGGGGGTCCAAACGCATCCTGTCGGAGGCTCTATGCGGGGGTCGTGCGGTCCATGGCCCTCTACGGGGCTCTTGTATGGGCGCGCTCTCTGGCGCTGCGGCCAGCCCGCCGGTTGAGTGCGGCCCAAAGTGTCATGGCCATCCGGATGGTCCGGGGATACCGCACGGTCTCCTGTGAGGCAGCGAGCCTCCTTGCCGGATTACCGCCATGGGATCTGGAGGCAAAAGTCCTAGCGCACGTATGGGAGTGACGCGAGGAGGCGAAACGCCGGGGCGTAAGCCCGCTGCCGCGAGAAATCGCGGCACAGCGGATGGAGCTCCGGCGGGATCTCATGGCGTCATGGAGAGTACGGTTGTCGCAACCCAGTGCTGGGCACGCCACAATTGCGGCGATAAGTCCCTTCTTTGAGGAGTGGCTAGAGAGGCGCCACGGCGTCCTCACCTTACGCCTGACGCAGGTCCTCACCGGAAATGGCAGTTTCGGGAGGTTCCTGTGTCGGATAAGGCGGGAGAAAACGTCAGGGTGTCACCACTGTGTGGATCGCCCGGAGGATACGGTGGAACATACGGTGGAGGTCTGCCCGGCTTGGGCAGAGCACCGCCGTGTCCTCGTGGAGGCGATCGGCGGCAGAGACCTCTCGCGTCCGGCCCTGGTTCAGGCCAAGGTACAGAGCGAGAGGGCATGGGCAGCCGTCACCTCCTTCTGCGAAGAAGTAATGCTCGCGAAGAAGGAGGCGGGATGGTTGAGGGAAAGGCAATTTTCGCGCCCTCTTGCCCCTAGCTGCCGCAGGAGACGCCCAGGGCGTCGGGAATCCCGGGCGGATTTCCGGCCACCGTAGGCGCGGGCTTGCGGACGTTGAACAATGGGTAGCTCACCGTCCGGTAAGGACCAGGCCCGGGTCGACGGCGCGTTGTATTCCACGCGCGCCTCAAAGAGATGTCGTCAGCACATATGTAAGGGTTCACTAGGGCCGATGCCTGCCGGGGTCGCGGGAAGGTACTTATGGGTCACCGAGGCCCCCGCAACACAGGCAACGGGAAGGAATACGGGTGGGTTTTAGTCAGTAAGAATCTGACACACCCTCCCGCTCCGCCCAGAGCGGGAGAAGTTATTTGATGATTTCCCACCCTCAAAAAAAAAAAAAGACGGAAAGAACATAAGAAAATACAATTTTATAATATGTGCACTATGATTAGCGTAACTGTCTTGTAAAAGAATTTGCTCTGTGATCTTTCAGCATTTGTTTAGTATCACTTAAACGATTCCATAACTGTATCTTCCAACTTACCAAGATCGACACACACTCGTACACTAGATAATGTTCACTTCACATAATCCACGCAACATTGATGCGGTGTTTACTGCATCATAATCTTAATCGATTATCTGTTGTGCTTCTAGCCTTATTGTTCTCGATACAGGAGTACTAAGATTATATCGATACTCGATTGTATAATGCAATACGTAATTGTTGGCATCGGACACCGCAATAGATGGAGAACTTGAATGCTTGCATGATATAGGGTGTTTACGTGTGCTTGAATCGATATAAGCTTGATACAAACAATATGGGAGACCTTCGCGTAAGTTGTTTGTTTGGTATAGTCTGTGATAAGCTGATTTGGTTGCTAGATGGAAGTTTGAGGAAAATAGTTGTTTACGTGGTTCTTGATGATTTAACGGTGATATTACATAATTAGCCTATAATTTCCCCACTGCTGGGACACAGTCCTCCTCTCTGTGAGTGGGAGTGGGCCGTAATCCACCACGCGGGCCCAGTGCGGGTTGGTAGATGTCACATGTCTTCGAATTTTTTGGTTCTAGGATATGCCGGTTTCCTCACGGTGTTTTCCTTCACCGATTTTAGAAATAATTTACACTAAGTAAAGTGCCTGCCTGTGTTGGAACCTACGACTTATAACTCGTAAGTCGCGGCCGTTACCACTGGGCCACCACTGCTCCACTGGGATATTAAGCTGTTTTAAAGAAAATGCCTGAATAATAACAGAGAGGTCATTGTGTAACACACTATCAGTAGCAATAGGTTTCATTTTGACAGTTCAACAACATTCATTGCGTTATTTATGTTGGTGAGCAGCAGGGTTGGATTTAGGGACGTTGAAAAAGATATTTTATAAAAAATTATAGTACACATTCATTATTTTGAATTTAACATAATAGTAATTAAAATAAACACAAGTTGAGGCAAAATTTACTCCTCTTCTAAGTTTATCAGTTCTTGAATATTACTATTAGTTCTATCTTCGTCTTTGGCATTTAATCTGGGAGTGGATACTCCCGGTCTATCGTCATTTACATGATCATCGCTGCCATAGTTTCCATAGTTAAAACACTAAAAAAACTATTATTTTACACAAAAATACGCAAGCGATTGTTACCACTTTGATTGAATTTCGAATGGAATGGAAGGAACGAGATAATCAGGGAATTTCCGGCCATCGACACAGAAAACATCACAAGATCAAAATTATTTTGGATACACGCACGGTCGAAATATTCATAATTATGACATAAAACTAAGCATTCGGGAGCAAACTTTAAACTATAGTATTTTAGCGTACTAACCTTAGATGTGGATAGTATATGGTACAAAGGACAAAATTATAGTGTAAATACTATAATTATAGTACAAAATCCAACCCTGGTGAGCAGTTTAATTTTTCGAACATATGAAGCAATGGATTAGAAATATACTTCAAAATCATTCACATTGTGATTGATAGAGTGTGTTACGCAATTGGGGTGCTGGTGCCGCATTAGAGAGTTATATTATGTATAGTTATACAACACAAGTTTTAAAAGAAGGAGCCCCGCAGGTGGCTGATTCCAGTTTAAAATAATGATGATGTAGATGTGTTCCTGACCTACACCTAAACTACTTACTAACTTCTAGCTAGGGCTTCCAATGGACAGAGACAGCTGATAATACAATCATCCACATACATCGGCCACTTGATGAGCAGTATATCGAGAAGTTTCGATGGTTAATATATTTTTTTTGCCGTATTTTCATTCAACATAAGACTAGGTTTTCATAAAGTTTTCGTCTTTCAAATGTTATGTAGTAAAGTTTCATTTCAAACAATTTCAGTCGGTAAGAAAAGTAAAATGGCGTTCACAACTGGTCTGGTAATAAAAGTTTGAACAGTGAAGTGACTGTTGCCCTAGTTCGGACTTATAAGTCAACATTATGCAGGTGTTGTCCTGACCTCTCGGCTGGTCACGGTCATTTATTAGAACTACCTGATAAAATAGTATTAAGTAGTATAATCTATCTTTGTACTCGACTGCCCCAGAAGGAGGGTTATGTTTTTTCAATGTATGTGTGTCTATTTCTTAAGCACGTTCTGAAGTGACCGGCTTGATGGATTTTAACATAATTATGAGGTATCATTAGATTCATTTTAATTGCGGAGTAACAGAGGGTATAACATTTTAATGTCATCTGCGAATCAAAAAGAGAGGGGAATATAAAAAAATGTTTTGTGATCATAATAATATGGGTACCTATCAAATAAAAAGCTAGTAAATATCCAATTCCATTATGTGTAATAACACTTTTAATCTGCTATTTTGACACCAACTACAAAAAAGTACCAACATTTTCTTTTCTAAAACCTATCCTATCTTGCTAACCTTACTTTATAGCTTATTTACTTACTAATACTTAATTGACAAATGTGTTTATTAATAACACTACAAAACTTAAAATAAAACAATTATTAAAAAAAAACAAAAACCCGACTCCAAAAAAACGAACTGAAAAGATGAAAACAACATGAAGAGGAAAACGAGTATCCTGTACCAACAATAAATAAATGCAGTCAAGGCAAATTTTAAGGCGTTCGTTACATCCTAGATGCCTCCGACTGCATTATGTTTGCTTTTGTTTTTTTTTTTATAATTTCTTTTATTACAAACGCACATAAACATAACATCACACTTGTTTTTCTTGATGCAGGGACGTTAAATATTGAGGAGTTCTCCTGGTAAGAACCAGGAGAACTGCCACTCACCATATGCATTGTGAAGGGCATAAATAGCTTAGCAACCATATTAACCTTTTGACCGCCACAGTCATGTATAGATGACAAACCAAAATGTGCCCAACACGCCACGGTCACGACTACATGACAGATTTTGAGGAATAATTCGTAGCTTGGCGCCGACGGCACGTTTTTGCTTTTTTGACGTGGCGGTCAAAGGGTTAAAGGACCTAATCGAATCGCAACTCGTTAAATACATACATATTATTACACACACACATAGACACAGACATAGCATAGACATAGATTTTGGAGTTAATTTGATTTAATTTGTTACGTTTTGATTCTATTTAATTTAATTTTAGTTGATTGAGTCTGATTTTATTTTATTTTATTGTAATGATGTTTTTATCTTTTATTAATTTTTATTTGGCAATGGGTGATAATTACCTGAAATAAATGAATTTTATTTATTTCATTTATTAAGTAGTTCCGGTGGCCATCTGTGATCTTCGTCATCAATTCCGCTCCACCAAATGGTGCTTTCCGAGAGCAAATGCACAAGTTACTATAAAAAATACCTAAATCGCTATAGGTGTGCCTTTAAAATTTGAGGATTTCCCTCGATTTCCATGGGATCCCCTCATCAGATTATGACTTGGTGACAATGGGACCACCTCGGGAGCATACCCTTTCAAACAAAAGAATATTTTTTTTAAATCGGTCCACAATTGACGGAGAAATCGGCAAACACACATAAATATATATATTCGGAAAGCACGTAAAGCCGTGGGTCCCGGCTGTCATTCGTGGATCTTTGACAGTCGTTACGGGTCGTCAGAAGCCCGAAAGTCTGACAACCAGTCTTACCAAGGGGTATCGTGTTACCCAGTAACTGGGTTGTGGAGGTCAAATAGGCAGTCGCTCCATGTAAAATACTGGTATTCAGCTGCATCCGGTTAGGCTGGAAGCCGACACCAACATAGTTGGGAAAGGGCAGGCAGATGATGAATGTAGTCGAAAAGCCTATACTTAACATATTTATAATGTATAAATGATTACTAATAGACTACGGACTAATCAAACGTATAACTAAACTAAAATCCAACTCCTGCAGCCAAGCTTTGTATGCAACTGAAAGTTTTATTTTTTTTTGCCTGGGAATTTATCAAATAGCTTCTCCGGGGAGGGTGTGTCAGACTCTTACTGACTAAAACCCACCCGTATTCCTTCCGTTGCCTGTGTTGCCAGGGGCCTCGGTGACCCTTTCTGACTTTCCCGCAAATGCAACTGAAAGTTGACGTAAACTTTTGACGAGGTTACTCATCATCATCATCATTTCAGCCGAAAGACGTCCACTGCTGGACATAGGCGTCCCCCAAGCACCGCCACTTCGCCCGGTTTTGTGCTTCCCGCATCCAGCGTATTCCTGCGGCCTTCACAAGGTCATCGGTCCACCTTGTAGGAGGCCTTCCAACGCTACGTCTTCCGGTACGCGGTCGCCACTCCAGAACCTTTCGGCCCCATCGGCCATCTGTTCTGCGAGCAATGTGCCCTGCCCACTGCCACTTAAGTTTGGCAATTCTTCGGGCTATGTCGGTAACCTTGGTTCGCCTGCGGATCTCTTCATTTCTGATTCGATCACGTAGGGGAACTCCAAGCATAGCCCTCTCCATTGCCCTCCAATGCTCTCCATTGCATTGACGAGATTACTGTTTTAAACATATTTCGTTTACAATACACCAAAGCAGACAGCCTATTTCCATTTATGACCTAATAGCGACCCAATCTCATGCCGTCTGTACTCGATTCGACTACT
The DNA here is from genome assembly GCA_905333075.3 of Atethmia centrago. Taxonomy (NCBI): domain Eukaryota; kingdom Metazoa; phylum Arthropoda; class Insecta; order Lepidoptera; family Noctuidae; genus Atethmia; species Atethmia centrago. The sequence goes on from HG995382.1 coordinate 10,989,629, forward strand.
AACAACATCGAACGAATTCATAACACATTGCAAATCGATTCTTATGATCCAAGTACTGGTACAATCGACGGCAGCGATCGTTGGCACGCCCGGTGGCCTAACAAAAACTCTTCGCGCGAATAATCATTCACTATGGTAAGAGCACGTGCCAAAATACTTTACAACGCGACTGTACTTTCCAATCACTGATTCACAACCTTTAAAGTTTCCAGTATAAGGTTGAATTTTCAATGACATTTGTTTCAGTTTCTACATTGTTTAGTTGGACCACCTATTTACAAATTGTACGTATGATTTTTATTTCATTGGATTAACTGGCACGTTGTTTATTTTAACTGTTAACTACAGTCGCGTAGGATTGCTTTTTGTTTTAAACGTGACACTGATAATCAAAATATACTACGCTGTTTTTAAAGGATTTGGCAACAAATAGTTCTGGTAGGTTATCAAACCCTAAATGGGATTATCATCATTTCACATGTAAAATATTAATTTAATTCAAATCGCTCAGTAGGTATTAGGGATGGGCCGAAATTCGTTTCACATTCGGTTTAACCGAACTTCGACATGCGGCCAAAATCCGGTTCAAATGCAGAACATTCGATACAAGAAAAAATAAAAATAACTCAACTGTTCTAACCCAAAATAATAAAACTAAACCGGTAAAATAAAATCGTAAGCATTTATTTATTGTTTGTTAGTTGTTACATATTTAACAATTAAATGTATTTTAAACGGTGCTGCTCTCAAAACGGTGAAGGAAAACATCGTGAGGAAACCGGTATGTCCTAGAAGCAAAAATTCGAAGACATGTGAAAGGAGAATGAGCAAAATGGTACCCGGCTCCAATAGATATGGTTGTAGTGTCGTTTAAAAGGTCTTACCAAGAGGAACAATATTTACTATAGCCGCCAGTCTCAAATCTGATTGCGTTTGGAGATAAACGACAGTCTTACTAACTAATAAAAACCCTATTCCTTCGGTTGCCATTTGCGTTCCCGGATCACGGTAACCTGTTTAGACAGTCCCGTGGCCCCGGCGATAAACATACATAATACGAGTATATTAGGTACCACTTACTCTACTTAAAATAATGAGTAGGTACCAAGGTAATATTTTCTGCATTTTTCCGTTCATGTTTTCTATTAATAATGCTTTTACGTCAGACTTCACCATGCACCCGGCCTCCTTTTAACTCGAGCCCCGCTGCTCCTGAGCGCGGGGTGTGCGCAGGAGCAGTGAGGGAGGCGTCGGTGTCCGCGTCAGTCGATCGTTCGTATTGCGCTTGTGACGACGTTTAGCTGCTGTTTGAGTTTCTTTTGTGCTTTTATAACTCGGTTTTATTAACTACTGACCCCTGCGCTCCTACTGGACTAGTTACCCGCTATTAACGTTGACCTGTGCTAGTGTTGTGGACTATACTGATTTGCTTTTCGAACTGGAATATCGCAATGGAACGTCTCAACTGTGTAATGTGTCGGCGAGCTTTATATACCAGAAGATACCAACAACATGTTTTGACAGCTAATCTGTCAAGAACGCGCCCTGAGTTCGCTGCGTTTATTCATGAACATGCCGTTCTGGAGGTAAGGACTTCCATTATTATAATCTAAGTGTAGTTTTATTTCACCATCCCTTCGTCCGTGTCGTTTGTTTTCTTAATCTAAGTATATTATGTTCTTCATTTTAAATAAGCACATTTGATGCCATTTAAGACGGTCATTACCCATAACAATAGATAAAGGTTAGCAATACAAACAAAAGGGCCTATCCTTTCTAACTCGATATTACCTGGACACTGTGCGCACGTGTGGAGTCATCGGACCTTCGAAAGTCAAAATACGTGTCAATATACGTGATATTGTTTTCTCAGTTTTTTTTTACTTAGTTAAAAAAAAAGGTACTTATACAAAAAAAAAAACATTCAATTGTATTTTTACTACTTTCAGGTGGTGTTCGATGGCACACGACGTGTGTGTCACCGATGTTGGCAGTCCGCTGATAATGCAGTGATAAGTCTTGCGAACCCTGCCGTGCCCGGAGCAATGCCTGAAGCAATGCCTGAAGCAATGCCGGAAGCAGTGTTGGAAGCAGTGCAAAATGTTCAGTAATTTCAAGTTTCAGAGTATACACGAGCTCCAAACACACCACGACATTGTATATTTAACGGCTGTCCAAACACAACTCGCCATCGAATCCCGATAACAATAAAAACTCACATCTTTTGTGAATATAAGCTTTATATTCCAAATGGTGCAAGAGTGTGTACACAGCACTTAGAGAACAATGTTTGGGATGAGCTACCTCAAACATGTAATGCCACTCATGATTTTAATACAGACCAGTTTACTGACATTTGTGACATGTTAAGAATGACCTTACAACGTGGACCTCGGCTAGACTTCAACACGAGAGGCGCTTTAACCAACGAGGAGATGCACTTTTGGACAGGACGCAAGTGCGAAGAGTTTGATGCTATGTTGGTACAAACACCTACACTAAATGAAAGATGTAGGGAACCGAGAACTGCATTAGGTATTTATCTTACAAAACTGCGTACAGGGGACCCAGATGAAAGACTTGCGACATTATTTAACATGTCACGACGAAAGCTTGAACGTTTGTTGGTTATTGTGAGGGAGTGTCTCAATAACAATTATGTCGGTATGCATTTGGGAGTGGATCACATTGACAGATCACGATTATTGGAAAAAAATCTCACTGTACCAAAAGCATTATTTGGAAATGAAAATAATGATAAGTTATTATTGATTGGCGATGGTACTTACATTTACATAAATAAAAGCTCGAACTTCTTATTCCAAAGATTGTCCTACAGTTTACACAAGTTTCAGAATCTACTGAAACCTTTCCTACTTGTATGTACTGATGGATACATATTAGATGTAATGGGTCCATACGCTGCAACAAAAACAGATGCGCAAATAATGAGCGACATTATGAATGATGGACAACATCTACTACATTGGTTACTCCGAACAAACGATGCTTTTATCTTGGATCGAGGTTTTAGGGACAGCTTGGACCTCATTGATGAATGTGGGTATGAATCCTATGTCCCGCCAACAAAGAACCGTCAAGAGACACAGCTGACCACTGAACAATCCAACGAAGCTCGATCGGTAACGCTATACCGGTGGGTTGTGGAAGTGGTAAACGGCCGGTTTAAGCGTGATTTTAAGCTCTTGCGGCAAAAATATTTTAATAAGTCATTGCCCAATATGTTCACCGATTTTAAGATAGCCGCAGCTATCACGAACCACTTCCACCAACCCATCGTGGATAGCATACACGCAGACGAATTCGTCAATATTATAAGGCAGAAAATAGATACCCCGAATCTTCTGCATATGTATGTAGAGAGAAAACGGCTTAATCACAGAAGAGTAGATTTTCAGAGGATAGAAGCGAGCCAGATAGAAAACTTCCCTTCAATGACGGAGGAGGATATAATTCTACTAGCGCTAGGTACATACCAACTCAAGCTGGCAAGATCTTACTGTGCCGAGCATTTGTCAAATGGTCTGTATATTATTGAAACGTACAGAGAGGGAGCACTTGAAGATCTGCCAGACTATGGTATACACGAAGATGCCTGGCTTTTGCGTGGACGAATCCAGTCGCGACATGTCCGTGTAAAAACATATTTTTGTTACATATTGATCAACAGTGCAAATACTATTGTCCAACAATATTGCACATGTTTAACCGGGCGACGTACGATGGGCACTTGTGCACACATAGTGTCCATCGTATGGTACTTAGGCTATGCGAGGCATACGGGATTTACTGCTCCGGCATCTTTCCTTAATGCTGTTATAGTTGATGCCGATATGTAATGTTTTAAATCTACTCACTTATTGCTAAAATATATGATTTTTATTTGAAGAACGCTTGTTTTCTTACTTCTTTTAATAATAGAATCCTAAGTGTGTTATATCATCGTCTAAGTCAATCTTATCCTAGCTTTATTTTACTAATATAAATAGTTTGTAGTAAATTCTCATTTATAAAACTTAGTGAGATTACTGCTTCCCAAACGTGAATAGCGACAAGCGCCATGGTAGACATTTTTGTGCATCAAAATGTCTTTTCAATGATATATTAATGATGACTATTGGAGCGGGTACCACGTCCCATACATTTTTGCCCATTGTCCTTTGCCAACCCGCACTGGGCCCGCGTAGTAGATTACGTCCCACTCCATCTCACAGAGAGGGGGCCTGTGTCCCAGCAGTGGGAACATTATAGGCTGATTATGTATTTGTGTGTGTATTCTTAACATTATCGGAATTTTGACATCTGGAAGATTTTTTATAAAAGTGTTAATTGATATCTTATTATCTACTGGAGGATGCATATCCGGTAGGCTCTAATAATCCTCCCATATCCTAAGGGCATTTCTTCCTGACCATTACCGCGCCCGGGTCAGGTCTACTCTTTGATATGCAATGGGCTCTGTAGTCCCATGAAAGATGAGGCTCCAGGGGCTAGTGTGTCGCGGGTAGGTACCAAAGGGTTACCGAAGCCCCTGGCAACACAGGCAATGGAAGAAATACGTTATGGTAGGTTATGGTGCAAAAACACCAAGGAATTTGCGTTATCTGGCAGGAGTCTGTTACGTTTTTGTTCATTTCCTGTCTCTGGGACAAGTCGCTCAGAATATACGGAGCTTCTAGAAGGCGATAAAAAGATTGCCAAAAAACTATGCAGCGCGGTTAAAATAACCAAAGTTCGGGCGAACTTCGCCGAACTTTTTATTTTCACCGAATGTTCGGCCGAAGTTCGTATTCGGTTCGAAACACGTTCGGCCCATCCCTAGTAAGATACCATCATTTATTGTCAACACAACAGACTATTATTATAACAACGGCATAAACAAGACACAGTAATGTTACATAAGTATGGAGGCACCTTAATTATACTTTCAAAATTAAGATAATTCTGTCGCTTACTGCTTAGTGCTAGACAAACGTTTTATAAAAAGAAAATAAACTAGGTCAAACATCACAATTTACGAGTATACAGATGTGCTGAAACACGATACCGTTAAAGGCTCGTGCAGACTACCTCGATGTCATGGGCGCGACAGGCAGCAATATGCCTGTCGCGCCTGCGATATCGGGCCAGTCTGCACAAGCCTTTATAGGGGCCTGCAAAATAGGTACCTACATATTTTGTATTGCGTTGTTAAGCATGCCTTAAATAATTACTAAGTATATAATTATAATATTTTACCTAGTTACATGAATACGAGTTCTTTATGTTCTAACAACAATCATTATTCTAGTCATGTTAAAAAAAACGGCCAAGTGCGAGTCGGACTCGCGCACTAAGGGTTCCGTACCCTTATCTATAAAAACGGCAAAATAAAATCATGTCGTGGTATAGGAGCCCCCTTAAATTTTATTCTGTTTATTTGACTTCAAATCGGGAGTTTTTACTTAAAAAGCACAATATTTTTTCTTAGTAAAATAGTTGACTGAAAAACATGCCTCCAATTAATAAAAAAAAAACCCTTGCCCTCCTTTTTTGTATTTGCAGATGCAATTTATAAATAGTATGTAGCATATGTCACTCAAGTCACAATTAAGACGAAACTAAGGACACCTCATATGTTAAAATCCATCAAGCCGTTTAGGCTACAGAGCGTGCCAAAGAAATAGAATGTTTTTTTTATTATTTGTTGTTATAGCGGCAACAGTACATCATCTGTGAAAATTTCAACTGTCTAACTATAACGGTTTTGAGATACAGCCTGGTGACAGATGGACAGACAGACGGACAGCGGAGTCTTAGTAATAGGGTCCCGATTTACCCTTTGGGTACGGTATTACGAAGTATCACAATATCACAATTATCAATATTTCGAGCCACTATGACGAGATATTGCCGAAGTTCAAAGGGTTTAAAATAAAAAATAACTTCAAAACGAAAAATATCACATTATCATAACATACTGTAGGTTACAACCCAGCACTGGGCAAAAAAAAGAAAAGCCCTGAGGGTGCTCTACCTCTAAATTCAACTATTTTTGGAACCTTTATGAAATAAATTTCTCATCTGCACCTTTATGAAATAAAACGCTGAAATTCCAGACAATTTTTAGGGTTCCGTAACTCAAAAGAAAAACGAAACCCTTTTAGGATCACTCGCGTGTCTGTCTGTCCGTCCATCTGTCACAGCCGATTTGCTCCCAATTTACTGGACACGAACGTGTAACGTAAATAAATTAATTTTGAATATGAGGTTCACCTTCGGGGGAAAAAATAAACGGCTGGGACAAATATTCTGAAAAAAAAAACAGAATTGTTCTATGCTTATAGATGACAGTAACACTTATAAGAAGTCTAGTCTAGTATTTAAATAACGAATAACATGGTAAACACTAAATAGTGTGCGTCCAAACTTACAATTGCAGTTGGAATGTATGGGGGAACATGTTTTTCAACTACAATGCTAAGTTTGTTCTTGAGATAAGTTCATCCCAAATAGGGAACCCTTAATTGTGCCGGTCCGATACGCACTTGGCCGGTTTTTTACCTACACTTTCATATGAATAATAAAAATGTAGCTCACGTACGACAAGCATGAATGTCATCTTGCTTTGATTACTGTGATGTTGACGCAACAGACAATGAAGAGCATCAATTTCATGTTTTTTACAAAAAAGTCTGTTATTCAACAATCTCATCTTTTCTTAAGCTTTCCTCTGTACTTCTATAGAAACAGCTAACAATTGTCAATTTAAATATAAGTTCTCACTGTCATAAAGTTTTTCTCTCTCTAAATTCACACCATCAAGTCTTCTCAATACCTACCATAAAAACGAATAGCGAATCACAAGCCGTCACCGTACTTTGATATCTAAAATGCTTAGTTCATTCGATTTCTGATCTCTTGGGAATTTTTAAGCAGGATTAAATTCTTGGAAAATTTAAAAAAATGACGCAGAAAACAATCCTGCCCTGCGGCCCGAATTTAAAAAAGAACAGGTTTTGTATCTCAGCAATACAGCGTGAATTTTATTCAAATGAGCAGAAAGCAAGCCATAATTTCCAAGAATGGCTGGCTATGGTTTTGTATTCGATAAGGATAACATGGAAGAAGGATTGTTGGCTCGTGGCGACCACGTGACCTGCTCAATATGCGAACCGTATTGAAAACAATAGCCAAATATGTCATTTACCGAAATGCCCAGGTAATTTAAATAAATGGCGGTGTTAAATTTTAATATACGTGATACTGATAAGAATCACAGATTACTTAAAGTATGTGTTAAATGTCTAATTCCTTCCTTGTGACCGTTGGCGCCACCGCACCACTGCGCGGTACCGATGGCATGCGTCCCGGTTGTATTCTGGTCCACAGCGTAGACTACAAGGCTACGAGATTGCTTCGGATGCTACGAAAAGTACCTAACTTTGATATAGCTCTTTGAATAGCAGAAATATATAGCAGCAAACCCATTTTTAAGGCGTTAAAATTACATAGGTGTATAGTTATCGCAATCATAACAGTGATTAATTAACTTCATAGATGCATCGTCATTGCATTGCATAAAAATAGATGAACTAAGTATGGTATTTTTCAAGATGGTTGTCTTTAACATTTGGCCATAATAATATTCTACTGCTTTCTGAGAAATTAAAATACTATTATTTCAAGCAACATGCATTGTAGTTGATGGTCATCATAAAAACAACTGTAAATAAAACTTAGTATTTTATTTCATAAAGTTGATTTATTACTTCAAGTAGGCAGCCATGACATTTCTGACTTCTGAGCGATAATGAACAATAACTTCCGCAGAACAGTCAGAACTAACTTACCGATTAACCTAACTTACCGAAATTCCACATCATAATATTGTTACCATTTACAGTAATAGTTAATAATCTCACAAAGCGTATCAGTTACAAGTACATACCTACTTACAAGGCCTCAATATGCAAAGTCAGTAATTGGCAGTGCAAGCCCACAATTATCAGTAATTCAAGGTATTGTTACTGTGATTCAGTTTAATATAGGCGTTATGAGATAATATTGAAATACTTAGATCAATTTATTTAGAAGCCATTACCCATCAGAAAGGCAATTCCGATATTTTTGAGAACGTTTGCATTCCAAAGGCTCGTACAGACTGGGGCGATATCGCTGGCGCGACAGGCATATTACGGCCTGTCGCGCCCACAATATCGTGCTAGTCTGCATGAGCCTTAATCTCCGTCTCGATCTGTCAAAAATACCTGTAATTTCCCTTGCATTATTGACAAGATTTTGACATTGATTTTTGTGACTAGATTTTGAACGATTTTAATAACGGGAATAGGCCTTCTTTAATGTACGAAACATATTCGCAATCATGATGAGTTAAGAGAATTAGCCCATGTTCGCACGGGCGTTTTTTTTTCGCGCACTTGATTTTCGACGCACTGCCTAGCGCCGAGAGTTGAAAATCTAACAGTGTGTTTTTTCCGACACACTGGGATGCACCCTGTTGGAGTCTCAATGGTCGGCTCACACCGAGAGTTGAAATACCAGTGCGAACGTGAGCTTTAGGACTAGGAAATGAACCCCACTAGTAGTTTTAATGTGAAAGCCTGTGAAGAGGTTTGTGTTCTTGCACAAAGATAGACCATGTCCTGAACTAACATAATTATAGAATATTTTACCCTGGGTACCTACATGGAGTTACGTAGGTTATAGGTACAGCATACAAACCTGCAGGGTAATTGCATAACACAATATCAGTAGCAATAGGTTTCATTTCGACAGTTCAACGACCTTTTTTGTCCTTAAGAGGCCGACAACACCTAAAGCGCGCTCACTGTCAGGCTGCATAGAAAAGAAAGAGAAGCGCGATGACACAACGCTGGTAATTTATTGCAAAATATGAAGCAATTATCGATTTACAAAAAAGCTATAGATTGTATAACAAAATAAAACACTATTATGCTAATATGCACTCCCTCTCACAGAGAGGAGGCCTGTGTCCCAGCAGTGGGAACATTATGGGCTGATTATGTATGTATGTTATGTATGCTAATATGTAGCTTGTAGAATTATCTGACAAAAAATCAGAATGATTGCATGTATATTAGTATGGTTTGTAATCAGTAAAAAAAATTTTAAGAGGTATCTTCGTGATTTTTTTCTATCGTATGAAATTAGTTGTATTATGTTTTCAACACACTATCTACCTAGCGTATATTCTGAAGAATATCATATATTTTTCTGATTTTGTTTACTGTAGTGGATCATATACTTTTATGCATTATAAAACTTACAAAATTTGCGTTTAGGTCCTGTAGTCCCCGCATTGAATTTTGCAGTCTTCGTTTTAATACTAATAGAAAAAAAAAACAAATACTTACATTAAAGACAAACAGTTATCATCGTTTAACATTGTTTGTCTTTAAATGTATTTGTTTTTTGTTCCTAATACACGATTTTTTTTTTATATTTCGAAATGGCGACTGACAGAACAAACTACCAATCACATGGCTGCAAAATTCAGTGCTAACAATCGCGTCACGCGTCAAACTATAGTGAACGCACAGTATCTTGCTTTTTGTCAACTTACATAATTTAGTCGAGTTTCCTTTGTAACATGATGCGACAGAAGTACAAGATGGTCCAACCTAGGCCATTGTGTAAAGAGACCTACAACCAATATGTGGGCGGCCGTGTGTAACAGGAAGAAACGTGCAAATGAAAAGAAATGAGCGATGACATTTCCGAGTTCCTTTGTTCAAAGTTCAGCGGCTGTAAACGAGATCCTTTTATTATATTATGTGTTCCTTATAAACAAAGTGATTTACCTACTGACTTTCAGGTACGACTTCAAATCGGGAGTTTTTACTTAAAAGCAATCTCTCACAACATTTTTTCATAGTAAAATAGTTGAATGAACAACATGCCTCTAATTAATTTTAAAAAAAACCCTTGCCCTCCTTTTTTGTATTTGCAGATGCAATTTATAAATATTATATAGCCTATGTCACTCCCACAATTAAGACGAATCTGAGGACACCCCATATGTTAAAATCCATCAATCCGTTTAAGCTACAGAGCGTGCCAAAGCAATAGACATACATACATACATACATACATACATACATACATACATACATACATACATACTGTCGAAAAACATTACCCTCCTGAGGCAGTCTGGTAAAAATAGAAAACCTAGATCTCCGACGACGATCTACGACGAAAACTTAAATAATATATTTCCTAACCAAAAACATGTGCCATAAAAATATTATTCATCTATGGCTCCATACCTTCTTTCATCCCCTTTAGTGATCGTAAAAACAGAAACACACCCCACTGCTTTATTACGCATTACATATGGATAATAAAAAAAAATACATAGCTATTTGTTTTTATGTATATTTGTCGTGTTTCCTTGTTCTTACTGCTGTGACAATAAAGTTACTTTTCAAGTGATGCGTTCAACAGTGGAGGACACCCGCGGCGCTATAACGTAACTTAACTAGTTTAGTTAAGTTAACACAATAAAACGTAACTCTAAATTAGCTGCTCGTTTTACAAGCAATAAATTTAATAGACCCCTGCGAGGGGTAAGTCACGCTTAAAATTTTAACTCGGCGACAATTCGTTTATAGACTCGCGAAGTTTACGTGAGATTGAAAGTTACATCGAGTTACGTTTTGTAATCTACTTCGACTTTTATTGTTGAAGCATCTAAGTAGAAGTAAAATTTTAGGTATTCTTACTCAATTGCCAACATGTGAATAACTTTGTAGGAACTTTCTATATAGATGCTACCAATTATTGAAGTAAAAACTTCTTCAGCCGCGTTGAGCGATTTTTGGTAGGGGCAAAACTTGTGGGTTTGCGTCACCGACATGCAAATGTGACGTGTTGCACAAGACTGGCGACGCACAGCGCCCTGTGTACATGTATAGTTACGCATATCGCACGCTTAAGACGCTGACAACACCTAAACCGCGGTCACTATCAGATTGCATAGAAAAGAAAGAGAAGCGCGATGACACAACGCTTGTAATTTATTTCAAAATATGAAGCAATTATCTATTTACTCAAAATTGAGTTGAGTAATCGAAAATAAAAAACAACCAAGTTCTGCATTCAAATAAGACGCTCTTGTTATTAATTAAATACGTAACGTATGTTGATACTTCGTACATATATTTTGGTTAGAACTCAAGGTAAGGGGTTAGTTTAACCTTAGTTTGTATCGAGATTTTTTTTTCAAAACGTGTTTTGGTAACAACCAAGTTCTGGGAAATATGTTCAAAATAACATATATTTTTTCCGCTACCACAAACTATACAGATATGGCAATTTTTTTTTCTTAAGAGAAGCCTATTTTCGTCAATTGGGTCTTGTCAGCGCCTTAATAGAATACTGACCTATTAGAGCTTGAGTCAAAGTTAGGATTTCTGCATATTTTTTGCACAGTGTTAATCAATGGTTTTTGAAAAGTAGGTATTATAATTAACTGTAAATTACATATTATCGTATTGGCTAATAAGCCGACTAGACCCCAATTGTAAAACATTTAACGGCAATTTCCCAAAAATGTACTTTTTTGAGTTAAGCCAGTATTCTATTAAGCGTGCTATATACAAGGTGTCGTTTTGCATCCTCGTCAAATTTCAGGAGGCTGCTATGAAAGACATACATATAAATAATCAAATAAAATTACGATACCTGCTCAATAATTAATACATACTTGTTTTTTTATTTATTTAAGTTTGACAGTATTTTATAATAGGTACACCACTTTCACAGAACAGAATCACCCCGTTGCGTATGCGGTAGTGTGTGTGCAAAAGGGTGGTTACAGTGCGATATCACACGGGCCGCGTTTTACCAAGCGTGTCCCATACATGCCTATTTCCGAAAATTAGAAGATAAAAAGACCTACTTATTTTATTATTGATTCGTGTCGAGAATCATTAGCATAGTTACCTCCTTGAATTTGACGAGGATGCAAAACGACACCTTGTACATATCGTCGCTTAAGTTCTAACACCGCGGAAGTCAAAATACGCAACTTTTCAGGAGAGCAAAAAATCCGTTTTATTTAGCCTCAAACAACTGTTCATATTTAGGTTTATTCAATATAGAAATTAAAATATGTTTAATTCATGTAGACACATACAATTTTAAAATTCGTCAAACGATGCGCCTTGCGATTCTCTATCGAATGACATACAATACGTATTTTGTCAAAAAAATGACTTCCGCGGTGTTAGAACTTAAGCGACGATATACATATTTATATATGTATGTTATTTCAAACTTTTAAGTTATCACTTTTGTCCGCAGTCCCCATGACAGCAATACTTTTTTTTAATTGAAAGGCGATAATAAATTGCATAGGTAGCAACACTGGTTATATAGACATATCGAAACAAAAGTTCTGTTTGAGCAGAAGGGTGCAATAGTATCTACACTCACATTTTCACTGGTTATGTTCTATCGGCTTAGAAAGAAAGAAGAAAGAAAATATTTTATTTGGGACACGCACAAGAAATACAATAAGTAAAAAATAGCACTTAAAATCAACAAAATTGACATATTTGTTCGAATAAACATACGAGTAGTACAAAAATAAAATCAAGACCTGTGCGACGCCAAACAAGCTCCTATCTCAGCATAATGATGCGATATTTAAAAAAAAATCTGATATTACTCTCCGCTGGGTTACCTTAGGTACAATAAATCTGCACCTGTACGAAACAGATTGTTATATTGCAGGTATTACACCTGCACTACGCCTCGGTGGACACCTTCATTTAAATAAATGCTGATTGGCATATTTCGCACATCTGACGTCACCGCACGCGCTGCTCATTAGCAATGCTTGACGCGTAGGAACGGTTGGTCTGTCATCCAGACATCTAACGGATTGAAAGCTATTAAAGCTAGCATAACTTTGTAACTTTGTATGCAGGCCATCCGAACCTGTTATGTCATTCGGCTAGTCTTTTGATTGTGCAGTTGAAAGACCTCTAACAATCGAAATCAATATGCGCTACTATTTTTATGTTATTATCTGACTGTCTGTGACCTGTATATTTAGATGCCACAGAATGTTTTTCTGTAAGTATATGATGATTTAACTAGGCGACTTAAGAATACTCAAACTAAAACCTCTTTTATTTGTTCCGGAAACTGCACAAACATAAAATATTTCATCATAAAAATATTATGTTTGCTGATGTAATTTCTTCCATGCATAGGGGCTAGTCAAAAATCATGTCGAATAATCAACTTTTACTGCATATATTGGCTTATAGCCCGAGGGACGAGGGATAAACGTCGCAGGGGGCCACTTTTCTACGAGTGGCTCAATTTGTATTGATGAATGAAGATTAAAGTGTAGACTTCCCTGTTGTAAACAGAGCTGTGTCAACACAAGGATGTCATATTCAACGACGGGTGATTGTCAGCATGTGTTTGATCGGTGATGTCTTTAGATAGAACGGTGTTTGTATACAATAGATGTTGGTTACGCTTCTGTCTTCAGTGTCCGTTACTGAATAGTAGATCGTATAATTATTTACTAACAGTTTGATGAAACATTGACCCTTAGCAGATTATCATCAAAATAATCATACCAGGCGTGTAAAGTCTACTACTGGATCTGGGCCAGACATCGCAGTTCAGTGCAGAATCATATAGGCCCGCGATGCTTAGACCGCGGCCCGCCAGCAAATTAAAAAATGTGGGAAATAAAAGAAAATTATAAAATAATTGTTAACACTCTTGTTTAGTACTTACCTAATTTTCTACATTATGCGTGCATGTGAAACAAGATTGCGATCGGAACTATTCGGGTAGCATTTGGGTGAGTTCGGGCGAAATTTGACAGTTTCGTATCACCAGGGCCTCAAGTCTGCTATTACAAGAGTGTCAGAATGGTCTATTATTGATTTCATAATTGTTGATTTTAACAAGTTTGGTAATCTACTAATATAATGGCGTCATTAATGAGGATCGGAACAGACCATTATGACACTATTGTAATAGCAGACTTGAGGCCCTGATTTGCTGTTGACGGTACTTACGAGTACCAGAAGTTTTTATCTTGCCTTATTGGTCGATAACTGACACAGGAAGCTGGCAGGTTCGACAAATTACGAAGCTGAATGTTGAGTGCATACCTATAGTCGTATTCCTGGTTTTCAAAAAAAACTTTTTTAGAAACTTCAAAAGCAGTTAAACAATACACAGATTGGTAGGTATGCAGTATACTAGATAGATTGCTTGTCCGTCCATCCATAGTCTAGGGCCGTAATTGCTATTAATTCTATGGAAGTCCAACGCGATGTCATAAATACTTTTAATAGCTTTTCTATTGGCTTTAAGTAATGAATAGATGACGAAGGAAAACATATTTTCTTCGAAAGGTTATAAATGTTGGATACGTGTTATTACTTCATAATTATCAATCAAAGTGCCGACAAGTACAGGTTTACTAAGTTCGTTTTAACGATTATTTTCAAGTTCTTGGCAACGTATTCTTTGCAACAGGAAAGTTTTTATTACTTTGATAAAATATAATTTTACATATATTTTGTAGGATTTTGGACACGCATTCTTGAGAGAAGAGAAGAAAAGCTTCAATTCATTCAAAATTAGCGCTAAATCTGACAATCTGAAATCTCTAATGAAAATAGAAAAATTGATTCGTAATTTGAAAATGATTTTTAGGATAGGTACTTAGTTCGTTAATATTCTATATCTTTCCTATGTTCATATTTATGTAATAACGATGAGAATAAAAAAACAATAGATGATTGTTGGCTGAGTAAATTAATAAATAAATTTATGAATTAATAGTTTACTGATTAAAATTAAATTATTTTAAAAGTTACAGATTTACCGACACCAGCTACCTCTACCTATATATATTATAGAGCTCGTCTATAAAACTAATTTATACTCCTTATTACCTACCCATTCTATTCCTGAACCCTCTACATAATATTTCCAATAAGTGCCTCTACCGGATTCCTCTCAACCGTTTCCTTACAAGCGGCCTTCATCCCAAAGCTTCAAGTACTTACCTTCATCGTGACAATAACTATCGGAAAGACATTGTTGTTCAAAGGTTTTCTAATAACGTTACCCAAAAGTTTACCGTGTAAAGTCTCCGTGCAAACGGTAAGATATAATACTGGCATGTAGGTATAGAACTGAGGGGCTCGTGGCTAAGTAATAACAACCACACGGGTCGATCGATTAGGTTAAGCTACGCTTGCCGCGGTTGCTCCGTTGATGAATGACCATCTTTATATACCAAAAGCCCTCCGTACCTCGGAAATCACGTTAAGCCGTTGGTCCCGGCTGTTATTTGTAGATCTTTGACAGTTATTCCGGGTCGTCAGAAGCCCGAACGTCTGACAACCAGTCTTACCAAGGGGTATCGTGTTATCCAGTAACTGGGTTGTGGAAGTCAGATAGGCAGTCGCTCCATGTAAAATACTGTTATTCAGCTGCCCCAGTAAGAGTGGAAGCTGAACCCAACATAGTTCGGAAAAGGCTAGGCAGGTGATGATGTACAGAACTGAACTACCTACCGATTTTAGTTTTATGAAAATAAAATTAAGAAGAGAATTCGGGGATTTTTCAAAAGCAGTCCGGAATCTTTGTGTCCAGTTACCTACTGACAATGGGCTCTACAGAGTAAGCAAGCTGAAGTGGCAGTGGGCTGGCCATATTTGTCGAAGGACCGATGGCCGGTGGAGCAGACGAGTCCTGGAGTGGAGACCGCGTATCGGCAAGTGTAGTGTGGGACGCCGCCCAGCTAGATAGACCGACGACCTTAAAAAGGTGGCTAGGACAGCTTGGATGCGGAAGGCGGAGGACAGGGTGTTGTGGCGCAGCCTGGGAGAGGCCTATATCCAGCAGTGGACTGTTATAGGCTGAGTTGATTGATTGATTGAATGGGCTCTCTCCTATAACCCAACATGGGACTTAAACGTAACTGGCAAACGAGGAAAGTAACATAACGCCTGTATTCCCTGAAGGGTTAGGCGGAGGTGTACCTGCAGCACACCTACATTTCGCCAGTTATGTTTAAGTCCCATACAATAGGGGGCGAGCCTATTGCCAGCAACTGGGCACAAATCCAGACTCCAGGCTGCTACTGAGATAATCTAGATAATATTACGCAAACGGATCCTTGAATCGCAAAGTAGTGTTCACAGACCCGCAATATTTTTGAATGGCCTATCCAACGGCACCCCACACTATGGGATAGATGAGGAAAAAAATATCATCCCCACATTACATGCAGGGGAGGTACCCTAAAAAAAGCTTTTTCTAAAAGATTTTTAGCACTTTGTCGGCGTGATGAATATTACAGCTTTCTAGTACTAAGCGTCTCTGAGCTACAGCGGGGACAGACAGACAGAGAAACAGACAGACGATCATGGCGAAAGTATACGGGTTCCTTGTTTACTACGATAACACTGCCCGACCCGGGATTCGAACCCTGGACCTCATGCTCATCATTAGCGCTTGCGACCACTAGACCAACGAGACAGTCGACTATTTTTAGATTTTAAGGATACGAATAACAATTTTTCAGGAATTTCTCCGAAGCAGCCTGTTTTTTTTTTGGGTGGGAAATTATCAAATAACTTCTCCCGCTCTGGGTGGAGTGGGAGGGTGTTTTACTGACTAAAACCCAGCCGTTCCGTTGCCTGTGTTGCCAGGGGCCTAGGTATCCGTTTCGTACTTTCCCGCGACCCCGGCACTCTCCCGCGATCCCGGCGTACGAAGCAGTCTGGAGTCTGGATTTGTGCCCAATTAATGGCAACGGGCTTTCTCCTTTAAAATTGGACTTAAACGTAGGTAGCTATTTATGTAACTGGCTAACAAGATCGTCAATTTGCCTAGTCATCAATGAAAAGTGACCATTAACTTAACTTCAAAGAAACTTTGGATAACTAACATAGTTCCATGTGTGAGCGTACTACAAAGAATGAATGAAAACGTTGAACGTACCTAACATCTGTTCTCTTTGGTTTTAAGTTGTAAACGTCAACTTGAAGCAACAAGTTCAGGTTATTTTTGTGTTCATTCACAAAAGTTAACTTTTCATTACTATTTTTAACTGTAACAAAGCGACTTAAGATTTTCACACAATACAACTTCAGCAAGCAATAAATGGTTACTGAAAAATCGCTTGATCAATGCCAAAGATTCAAACAATGCATTGCTTTCTACTCTTACATTTATACTTTTTCACAGAACTTTCATCATTGTTTACTTACACGTACTGAATCATAGTGTAGGTTTTAGTTACGAGCTCCCTTAAACCGTGTATAAAAAAGATTATTTATTCGAACACAACAAAATTCTAACAAATCCTCCATCACACTTAGCAGCCTAACAAGACAACCTGATCTACCTTGACACAATAATAACCAAAAGTTTATTATTATAATTATAACACAATGTTTTCACTCAGAACTTGACAATGAGTCGCAAGTTCGTCCATAATGGAGATGTAATTTAGGGAAACGGCCCCAACATCCGGGCTGTTTAATTCAATATAAGTACATGTAAATAAAAAATGAGTATTTATAGTAAATGGACCATAATGGATCGTCGGCCAACCGTGAATAGAATTGTATAATGTGGTTGGAAATCGTTGGGTTTGAGAACATGGGAAATGCTGTGTCAACTGTGTGAATGTCGCTGACGTGCGTTCAATATAACTTGACGTGTGACGCGATTGGTTGCACTGAATTTTGCAGTCATGTAATTGGTAGTTTTTTCTGTCAGCCGCCATTTTGAACTCTATTTGTATTGAAATTAAGACAGCAAAGTTCAGTGCTACCAATGGCATCACGCGTCAAGTTATAGTGAACGCAGTCTAAGTTAAATCTTAGATCAATGAAAATATTGTGAGTAAATCTGGAGATTGGTCTACAATCACCAAAACGTGAAATATTCGCGTGTTCATAGGTACGCTTAATCAACGTGATGGGCAATGCTCGTTTGTTGATCTATATAAAAAAAGATCGATGTTACGAGAATTAAAAACAAAATTACCATCGAAAAAGTGGTGGAAGCCAGGGAGGTCCCCGAAACCCCATGAGTATTTTTTATATTCCAAAGAATGCGAAACTTTGCAGCAAGAAAACCATTTAAGGTAAGCATAACTTGTAGATATGTATGTAAGCTTTAAGGTTTAAAAAGTTGTATAGGCGTTGAGCTTTCACATTTCTGCGACCTTCGACCCGGCTATAGGTACCCAGACCCACCAAGATGTGAAATTCCGATAATACTGTCATCATTTCAATTCCGTTATTCCACACTGAAGTAAATTGCACACCTCAACACAATATCACGATACACGCCATTGTCCCTAAAGGGTCGTGTAGCTATGTATAAGCACACTATTGTGTACCCACCATCTTATGTAAGTTGTCTATGCACGCGAGCATTTTTTTCTTAAATGAAAATTCGAAAATTCGAAATTCAAAACACTGGGCATGTTTTGAATTTCGAATTTTCTACTAAAATTTTCTTAGAATTTAGAAGCAGTTAGGGTCTAGAATGAGTATCTATTAGGTACCTCTTCATTTAAGAAAAAATGCTAGCGTAGCGAACTAGAAATTTCTAGCAGCAGCTAGGGTCTAGAATGAGTTTCTATTAGGTACCTCTTCATTTTCTTAGAGTTTATTTAGCAGTTTCTTAGAATTTTTTCTTAGTTTTTTTTTTTAATAACCTCAATTTCACGGTAATCAAAGAGGCCGTTTATATTCTATTCATAGACAAAACATCAACATAAATGTACGACACATAGCTAGGATGCCTTAAAATAATCAAGTTTTCGACACTAACGACCTAGCCTGACTAGTCAATCAGGTCAAGTTTAATTACTTACCGTTATTTTGGCCATTCGAACATCCTTTTATAGTTAGACTCAATAATAGTCGTAGATCTAAAACGTCAATCAAAATATAACTACCTCATGTCTAAAAGAAATTTGCTTGATAGACCCAGTCAGGTAGGACATTCACGATCGCCGTAAAACCATTAGTAAGTCATTGTAATGTAATGCTTATCTCCATAAGGTAAGGTATTAATTAGAGTGAATGCCGAGTTTTATAAAACGACAATCATTCTTATTTAAACTTTATAACATGCACTAGAACAAATACTAGTATCTAACCGCAACACGGTGAGACTGCAATGAATGCAACTGACGAACTAGCCAGGAGAGCATCCTGCACGTCAATCTGTGGACCTGAACTACACGTACCCATCCCCTTCAACCAGCTACGCCACCTGCACTGCATAGCTAGAGGATTTCACCCACACACAAGCGGGGAGCTGGTGGACCTCGACACCGGGCTGCAGGCAATGCAAGGATGCTATGCCATCCTTAGTTGGTAGGCTAACCAGGCGTTTATTACGCCTGGACAGGCTTGGTGACGGAGACCATCACGGGACACTGCTCGCTAAACAAACACTTCCACACTATAGGTATAACGGGCAGTCCTCTGTGCAGGGCTTGCATGGAGGCTGAGGAAACCGTTGCGCATGTACTCTTTGAATGCACAGGCGTCGCCCAGATTAAAAAAGAAACCCTCAGGGTACCCAGATCCATCACAGAAGTTCGAAACAGACCAGGAGATGTGATCAACTTCTGGAGGCAGGTGGGCTGGTTGAAATAACCACCGACAGCCGCCATGACACACAATGGTCCTCCTGAAGGTCTAAGTGCGGAAACCAACCAACCATCTAACATAGAAAATACTTATAACAATGAGATAAGAGTTATATTGCAATGAATTACTAATGGTGTTACGTCATTCAAATTTGATCGTGAATGCGCTGTTTAAGAGATATCTACCATCAAATCATAGGAACGAAAACGCAAGATGTTCTGATTGTAGAGAAGAGCGTCTTAAGGAACTTGTAGCTGAAGTATTAAATCACAATAATGATTTCAAACCTGAAACACATCAATCCTAATTGGTGGGACGCTAAATTGTATGTTAGTATACCTACCTACTGAAATTCAGCAGAATCTGATAACTGACTTGGAGCCATCTACAATTAAGGCTAGACAAGACTGATGAATGACATCATGGGTTTAAACTGATCGAATTTAATATGGGTCATCAATGTGACGATGGTGCTATTGAACTATTGACTCATGATAAGATAACACTGATCAGTGGTGACCCAGTAGAAACGGCCGTGACTTACGAGCTGTAGGTCATGGGTTCGAACCCATCAGGCATTTTACTTTGTGTAAATTATTTCATCACCACTGCTCTGAAAACGGTGAAGGAAAACATCGTGAGGAAATCGGCATGTCCTAGAACTAAACGTTCAAAGACCAGCACCGCAACCCGCACTGGGCCCGTGTGGTGGATTACTCACTCCCTCTCACATAGAGGAGGCCTGTGTGTGCCTGTGTCCTGTGGGAATATTGTAGGCTGCTTATGCTAAGATAATCCTCTTGGTTTCTAGTTCTTCATTCCTTTTCACCTGGGATGGGTCGGCACAAGTTATACGAGAATATTATTAGCCCATGCATCTCTGAACTGTTAACACATTCAGGGGCAAATCTTCACATGGCCAACGGTGGTATATCACTGCCCCATAAACCAAAAGTCCTTCCTAACAATGTCCATCTCCTGAGCTACACTATGAATATTTGTCAATTTTACAGGGCGAGAAAGATAACTACAACAAGTTCTCTCAAGACGCCGTGAATTTCTTAGAACATTGAAAGTCTAGTATGATGTGGCCACCGGTGGTAGACGCCGCCATATCAGCGAGTACTCCGTGCTCCATCGGTGGTACACCCCAGCCTCAACATGATAATCAAAAAAAAAAAAAATGTTTATTGCAATTACATACAATTAAAACACATAATGAGTTGGAGATCACCTTTTAAGCAAGAAGATGCTTGTGATAGGTGAACTCCGCTCTTAAATAATAATAAAGAGGTAATAAAGAGTCATACAGCAAGGGTTATGTGAAGTCCGAAGAGAGGGGGAGGACTCGATAAACCTCAAATCCGGGAACTTGCTCTATTTCCGGGAGGGCGACCAACAGTCCCAAGGTGGTGTCGGGTTTATCGTCCACAAGTCCCTTGTGAGCACGAGAGTGTGTCGACCAGGGTGGCGTACCTTATACTCAGAATATCCAAAAGATATTCGCTGAAGGTCGTACAAGTTTACGCCCCGACCTCGTCACACCCCGACGATGAAGTGGAGACCATGTACGAGGATATTTCCAGAGCCATGCATGGCTCTAAAACTCACTTCACCGTTGTCATGGGGGACTTCAATGCGAAACTAGGCAAACGAAACGATGATGAGCTGCGAGTGGGGCAACTTGGAGTTGGACGTCTGAACCACCGAGATCACCTACTAGCCAGTTTTATGGAGAAGGAAGGCCTCTTTACGATGAACTCCTTCTTCAGAAAACGTGAACACAGAAAGTGGACCTGGCAGAGCCCTTATGGTGCAACAAAAAATGAAATTGACTTCATTATGTCGACGAAGAAGTACGTATTCAATGATGTCTCTGTGATCAACGCGGTGAAAACCGGAAGGATCACAGAATTGTAAGAGGCACATTGAACTTAAATATCAAGCTGGAAAGATCTCGACTGATGAAGTCTACGCTTCGCCCAGCACCGATCCAAGCCCAAAACCCCGAGAGCTTTCAGCTCAAACTTCAGAATCGTTTCGAGTGCCTAGGGAGCTCCGTGGATGATTATAACGATGGGTTCGTGAAAACTGTCCATACGGTCGGGTCTAAGATCTTCAAGACCCGTCGTACAAATAGAAACAAAAAGCTCTCTGATCCTACTATACAGCTCATGGAGGAGAGGCGCGAGATGATCCTACAGTCTTCATTCGATGCGCTCAAGTACCGCCAGTTCAATAGGCGGATCTCTAAGTTTTTAAAAAGCGACCTTCGCCGCTTTAATACAGACCGCGTTAAGGATGCGATAGAGCGGAATAAGGGCTCCAAGGTCTTTACAAGAGACCTGTCTATGGGGCAGAGCCCGCTTGTGAAACTGAAGACCAATGATGGCAGGATCGTATCCGCCAAACATGAGCTGTTGAGAGAGATCGAGAGTTTCTATGGACAGTTATACAAGTCAACAGGTAACCCTGATATGAATCTGGCAAACTACCCAAGAGCTAGATTGACCCGACACTACACCGAAGACATCCCGGACGACAGCTTGTACGAGATTAGGATGGCTCTGAAGCAACTCAAAAACAAGAAGGCGCCGGGTGATGACGGAATTACGGCCGAACTTCTGAGGACCGGTGAGCGGACGGAAAACCCATTCTCAAGGCCCTCCAGAAGCTGTTTGGTTCCGTCATACTTGATGGCAAAACGCCACAGGCATGGAACAGAGGTGTGGTGATACTGTTCTTTAAGAAGGGCGATAATACCCTCCTTAAGAATTATAGGTCCATCTCACTTCTGAGCCATGTCTACAAGCTGTTTACAATAGTCAACACGAACCATCTCGCACGCAGGTTTGACGACTTCCAGCCTCCCGAACAAGCCGGATTCCCTAAAGGCTTTAGCACTGTAGACCACATACATACGCTGCGGCAGGTTATACAGAAGACCGAAGAGTATAACCTGCCTCTCTGCTTAGCATTTGTGGACTACGAAAAAGCCTTCGATTCGATCGAGACATGGGCTGTACTGCAGTCTCTTCAACGGTGCCAGATCGACTATCGGCATAGCCCAAAGAATTGCGAAACTTAAGTGGCAGTGGGCGGGCACATTGCTCGCAGAACAGATGGTCGATGGGGCCGAAAGGTTCTGGAGTGGCGACCGCGTACCCGAAGACGTAGCGTTGGAAGACCTCCTACAATGTGGACCGACCTTGTGAGGCCGCAGGAATCCGCTGGATGCGGGAAGCACAAAACCGGTCGAAATGGCGGTGCTTGGGGGAGGCCTATGTCCAGCAATGGACGTCTTTCGGCTGAAATGATGATGATGATGATGATGAGAATACCCCTTATTCTGTACACCATACTAATTACAGATATAATGTAGAAATTTTACATAGGGTGACACAATGGGCGGACGAAAACGAAATTAAACGCACAATCAATGACACTAAAGCACACTAAGTGCTATTGATAGATATATCAATAGCACTGGTTTAACCTAATTAGCGACTACTAATGGAAGTAAGTCCCTAACACATTATCAACACACAACGACACAATGATTAGTGATCTAACAGGCCCGACACGTGTCGAATTATATCGGGCTCTATCAAATTATAAAGTTGTACCTACAGGCAGTTTTAAATTGACATGTTTATGGCCCACAAATTAGGTCATGTTCAGATAAAATCGCTATGAATTTATTTCACTTTCAAATACACATATCTCCATTTTCACTTACACTAGGCGACACCCAAATGAATGCCTAAAAAAAAGCGCGTTTTTAGATTTTCAACTTTCGGTGCTGAGCCGAACGTTGCAAATCCAACAGTTTAAGTAGGCATTAATTTAGGTGTGTTCAATAGTGTTAGTCAAAACGGGCAATAGTCCTAGAGCATTTTTATAATTTGTAATAGACTTGTCGTGTTTACTTTATTTAGTAAGCGACGCGACGGGTCAGAATCATTTAACTGAGGAGGTGCATTATTTTTTTTTTTTTTGTTTATTCTGTAAATAGGATAAGAGAATCACTTTTACACGTCATATTAAAAAATAAGCTAGATGGAGTCTACATTTCCTATTTGTGTAATTAAACTGTGGATATCGGACATTTTCTTAAAATTAGATATATTTTTGTGTACATACATAAGATTATCAAATATACGAGTATATTGAGAGACTACAGTCAGAATATCTATTTCTTTGAATTTTTGTCGAAGGGAATCTCTTGGACCTAGGTTGTAAATGGCGCGAACAGCCCTTTTCTGTAAAACAAAGACGGTATTAATGTCCGCACAGGTTCCCCAGAGAAGAATCCCATATGACATAAGACTATGAAAATAACTAAAATAAACAATTCTGGCCGTATCTACATCGGTTATCTGTCGAATTTTTTTAACAGCATAGGCGGCTGAACTTAGCCTTCCTGACAATTTTTCTATGTGTGGGCGCCATTGTAATTTAGCGTCAATAGTTATTCCAAGAAAAACTGTCGACTCAACAGGGTCCAACTCTATTTCATTAAGTTGAACATTGGTAGTTAGCTGCCTGACATTTGGCGTTGAAAATTTAATGAGTTTAGTCTTTTTTTCGTTCAGGAGAAGATTATTTACATTAAACCAATGGACAACTTTAGAGAGTGCATCGTTAACATGTTCAAAGTTGACCAGCAGTCGTTTGATTTTAAAAATGAGGGAAGTGTCATCTGCGAACAATACAATCTTGTGATTATCCCTTATGTGATAAGGTAAGTCATTTATATAAATTAGAAACAAGAATGGACCTAGAATTGAACCCTGCAGAACGCCCATAGTATTAGATCCTGCAGATCTCTTGCCATTTATATCAACCCTCTGAATTCTATTGTTAAGATAGGAAGTCAGAAGGTCGAGAGCCCTGTCCCTCATACCATAGTGGTACAGTTTCCTGATGAGAATATCATGATGGACGCAATCAAAGGCCTTAGACAAGTCGCAGAAAATGCCAAGAGCATTTACAGTGCATTTAAAGTGACCATACGTCCCGTTTTGAATGGGACTGTCCCTTTTCTCGGTCACCAGTCCCGTTGTTCCCGGACAAAGCTCCGGAAAGCAAATGAGCCCCGTTTTCCGAAACCGCGCGAAAATTCCTCTGACAAATATAAATAGGCATGTATTTAACGCGGCGCCAAACTAATCTGATTTAGGGTTTTAAAAATAATTAAAATGGGTAGCAAAAATGTTAGGTTGGCAGCTACAGTAAAGTAGCATTTTAAGTATAAAGTAGCAGCTTAATAATCAATTGTTAGCTTTGTTTTAATTTACACTAGCATCGAGTTTTTGTTTTGGTAACTGAGAGTCACCAACAACCGAGGGGATCTGACGCCCGGCGGTCGCTGCCGCGGCACGCTCGCTTCGCTCGCTCGCCTTCTTACGTTAGTGGTCACTGTTCTAACCTAAGCTAACCCAAATGATTTTATACTTAAAATGTAGCTGCCAACCTATTATTTTAGCTATTAGCTATTATATAGCTTATTTTTTTAGTAGCAAATAGTTTGTCGCCATTTAAGTCGGTAGTCGCCTGGAAAATAATTAGCCATATAAATATAATTTTAAAAAATATGTTGCATAATTATAATTTAATCATTACTGTCAAAAGAACTTTGCTTTATCATTTTTATTTAGCTGGTGAACCCGTGATTGATTTGTTTTTTCACAATTTGTTATAAAAAAAAATACAATTAATCTGAATATCATTACAGTGAACATTAATTGTATTAGGTTACACTTTTTATAAATAAAGAACATTAAAAAGTTGTGTTTATTTTCAATGTTAACCTGCTAACTGACCTATATAAACCCATGTCCCGTTTTGAGTTAAAAAATAAATGGTCAGTTTATGCAGTATGCGTCTTCAAATTGACACGGCTGCAGTAAAAGCGGATTTGCTATTGCAGGTATTATATACCTACTTAGACACACACATCACCTGACCTTTTTGTGACACCAAACAGCATTGCCGGATTCTTGTATAAATGGCATAGGTTCTACCTACTTTAATGAAAATGACGATTGGAAACTTATATTAGTTTGATTTCCCATTTTTAAAGTGGTGTCCAAATTAGCTGGATATATCCGGATACTGTTCTGAATGTATCCGAATTATCCGGATAATAAAATGGGGATAATTGCATGCCCTAGTCGTGACTTTCAACATGGACGTTACAAGACCTATTTGCCAATGAAACGACTCTTGGCTAAGCATATTGTAGTTAAAAAGACCACAGTTAAACACACTCACCAAAAAAAAAATTACGCTAAGCAACAACCAAAAACATTCCCAGATTTTCCTAATTCCAAACAACAATATTGACAATAGCAATTTGTCTATCAAAGCGCCCAACCTAAACCTTGATTCACAAAAACCCGTAGTAAAGTAAACAAACGCTTTTAGTACAATCACTTCCCAACCTTTGGGTGAAACAATAGACGGCGACCGCACGAGCCATCACGGCTCAGTAAGCGAACGGAATAATCAACTTCTGTCTATTTTCGTTCGTCCGGAAAAATAGTTAGGTACACAACTTTTGTATTTAATTTCCCTGTTGGCGTTGGCGGAAAGATGAATGAAACCAATCACTGAAAATATTGATAAAAATCAGCGCGGTAATTGCGTAACACACTTACAGTAGCAATGGCGGTCATTTTGACAGTTCAACAACATTCATTGCGTTGTTACGTTGTTGAGCAGACGAATTTTTCGAACATATGAAGCAATGGATTAGCAGTATCCTTCAAAATCATTCAGATTGTGATTAACAGTGTGTTACGAAATTAGGGTTGACATGTTCTTGGAAACCAGGGGGGCAACCACGGCCTCTTAAAGCAGTATTATTATAATCTTACTTCACAGTGGAAAAGTGATGGAGCTGTACAGGACTTATAGCTCCATCTCTTTCTCACGCTGAAGTAATGTTAAAATAATACCTACTGCTATAAAAGGCCGTGGTTGCCCCCCTGGAAAGCTTTTTAAGTATTTTGGACAGGGCTTTGATCATTCGAGTCATTAAAATTGTATTTTTATAAGAATTGCCTTATTCTCAGATTGATGATAACTTTTCTATTCTGAGCAATCAATCTCTTCTTTGTTCTGTAGTTTATTGAAGTAATTAATAAATCACACACTCTAATTGCTTGATTTTCGATGACACTTCTCATCTCTTTTGCAATAGGTAGGTACATATCGGATTTCTTTATAACCTTTTTCGAAGAAACTCAAAGTTTTACATGTTGGCT
This sequence comes from Atethmia centrago, assembly GCA_905333075.3. Taxonomy (NCBI): domain Eukaryota; kingdom Metazoa; phylum Arthropoda; class Insecta; order Lepidoptera; family Noctuidae; genus Atethmia; species Atethmia centrago. Next base: position 11,016,621 of record HG995382.1, read on the forward strand.
TTGGTGTTACCTTGATCCGTTTACATACACCCACGGAGATTAGCACCCACCCACAGACAAATCTGACTTAACCTACTCAAAGAGGGTACCTACACAGGCTACACAAGGAGAACACTTAACGTGGATCCGCAGCTGTACCCCGCGAAATAAAAAAAAAAAAAACCTTTTTTGCTCTTCGCAGGTCAGTAGGTATCTCGATCAAAATATGATTCGCGACTATAACAGATATCTATTGACCGAACTATAATCATTAGAATCATTAATACATCTCTCTAAGTAAGATGTGTTCCATTGAATTACTTTTGCATGAAATCATGACAGATAAAATCAAATCTTAGAATTAAAATCAACCTACGTTTGAGCCATCACAAGAAAACCTACGCTGATTTCGTTTATCAAAATCTTCTGTTAAATAACGGAAATTATTTTAATGAGCAATTGCTCAATAAAATAATTTTTGTTCTCACATTATCAATAATACTATTCTATTATAATCTTATTGATAAAGCGAAAAGGGACATATATTTTAATGCTTATTAAGATAGGGTTATCTGTTATCTCTCTGGGTTTGTGAGGTCCCATTGAAGAATATTGACAGTAATTTAGTGTGCAGGTGTTGAACTTGTAACCTTTCAATGCTGAATAACTCGGTCTTATTTCTGGAATTGTTACTCCTATATTGTTATTATTACGAGTATAGCCCGATTCAAACTTTATGGCGGCTCGGAACATGAGGCCAGTTGCTGTGTGTGCAGTAACAAACTCATGTGTCAGCGGGGATGAGGGGTGCGGTACTGAGCAGCTATTTCAATTGTATAATTTATAAACTTTATGACAGTGATTTTACATTAAAAAAATAATATAATAATCAGCCTCTATAATGTTCCCACTGCTGGGACACAGGCCTCCTCTCTGTGAGAGGGAGTGGGCCGTAATCACGCGGGCCCAGTGCGGGTTGGTAGATGTCACATGTCTTTGACGTTTTGGTTCTAGGATATGCCGGTTTCCTCACGATGTTTTCCTTCACCGTTTTGAGAGCAGTGGTGATTAAATAATTTACACAACGTAAAGCGCCCGTCTGGGTTCGTAGCTACGACATACAACTCGTAAGTCGCTGCCGTTACCACTGGGCCACCACTGCTCCTTGATTTTACATGAACTGTGATTAACTTAACTCACAACTCACTCACTGACTTATAACTTTATTTTTTTTTTAGGAAAATGTATACATTTACAATGTTTGTAAATACTATGTAAGTATCTATCAAATAATTAATTTATCTGTCATTTTTAATTCTTTTTACCTATTGTGGTATAGCATAGCATCGTCTTCACATATAATTTTATAGTTCATGTATACAAAACATTGTAAAACATTAAAAAAAGGGTAACGGTGGAGTTTCTGGCCCATCCTTCTCCATACGAAACTACCTATTGGAAGGGCGAATAGAATTAATTCTATTTTTTTGACGTAAAAAGTGCCTTTTAAGTGTTTATTTGAAATACATATTTTGACTTTGACTTTGCAGCAAGTACGCACTTTAATGCCGCCATCAAGTGTGAATAAACCTATATCTACCTAAAGCTTAAGTTTAAAACTGTACTACATTTTTTATATGATGATTTTAATAACGTCTTTTCTGACTATAGCAGCATAATGAGAAACCAATTCTTATTACTTCTTATTCCATACCAATCCAACTCCAACTTCAGTCTGAACATACAATCATAATGTTCAAAAGTTTCAAAATCGTTACATATTACCTATTCTTAGATACTATCTTGCCCCTCCCTGGAACATTGTAACCTTCCTTGCCACCTTGACGACGGCGATAAATGTCCCTTACGTAGAATGCTCTTCTAAACTGCAACGAACGACAAACATTCTGCCCCACAGACAAAATTTTAAAAAGTTCTAGAGCACTTTGACCTCATATTCCAGTCATTAAGTTAACGCCCTTCCTGATTAACGTTAATGAATGGTTTAAAAACTCCTTTCTAGCCCTCCCTGTACATCCTTTGCGCCATATTTGTGTGCCTCTACCACAAATAAATTACATTGTTATAGAAACACATTTGGGAATTCGAGATCCCCAAATAAGAAAAGAAATCTATTAACTGGACACAGACAAGTGTGATTGTCTCATTGTAGCTGCCGAAGTGAGCCAAATTCAATCATGACAACCTGCGTCATCCTACACTTTTGTACTGCTCAAGACGCTTCGTATATAAAATTGTTACGTAACTGTATATAAACGCTACAAACCGTTGGTAATTGCAAAAAATATAAAAATCGATGTAGTTTTTGTTGTCGCTGTCTCATCGAGATGTGCTGTTATTTATTGACCACCAGATTACGCACATTATATAACGCGGGTTTCCTGTTCAACATAATATTTCCAAAGTTTATTTATTGTCTGCCTTTTTTGTCCGCGTTCACGAATATTTTGTACTTTTAACTGTTATATTGAGCATGCAATCTAGGACAATACACATTTTAGGAATCAATACGGACGACCTCTAAAGACTTAAAATGACAAGTATTCTAATTGAGACAAATTGTAGCACGTCGCCTACAGATTTTCCATTGTTCATATTTATGACAGGCGCGAAACGAAAAGCTGCTTCAACACAATGGTATTCAGGTTAATTTTAAGAATAAAGTGATAATGGGAGCTATAATAATAGTTTTAAAAGTAACCATCGTTTTAATGCTCAAAAAGTCGTGATTACGAAAAACTACTTTCTTTTTAACAGTGTTGTTTTGTGCTTAATCTTTACAGTCGCCAGTTACATTTCCGTGTTAGCCTCGCACTCCGGCAGAGAAAATTGAGAAAAACTTTTAATGGAAATTAGCATAGCGAATGCAAGCAAGTGGGGCTTATTATATAGGCGACTATTGAAGGCATAGATGTCGGCCATGTTTGCCTCTCATTTTTATTCTGTTTACATGGACCAGCTGCTCCATTTCTGGCTCGACTCGTAAAAACTGAATTAGAAACAGAGTAAAACATCTATTTTTAATGTCTGTATTTGCGCAATGTTACTACATTTTCATATAATGGCAACATTAACATTGTTAAGGAGTGCATTAAAATCATCAAGTTCGTTTATAAACTTCTTTAATTACATATCTATACAAACATCAGCCAATTGAATTACAACTACACAATAATTTACAGTCTTTCCGAATAATACTTAAAACATTTTTTTCATTTAAAAAAGTAATAAATACGAAGAAGCAAACCTTTTTAAATGCGAAAATTTGGTATCGTTATTGTACAAAAGTTACACATAATATGCCATTAAGAATACTCGTAGATTATAAAGTTCTATAAATATTTACAACTTGGGACGATTTTCGTCTATAACAAAACAAGTTCTTTAGCACTCGCCTAAGGCTAAAACTAATACCTACAGATCAATTATTTAAGAGATCGTTTGGGTTAATGTTTACTAAGGTCCTTCATACCAGGTACGTTTGAACAGTGTGCTGAAATACCACGGACTGCGGTTGATTGTGCCGACCTTGGAAGTCGTTGGAGGAGTAATCCGAATCTATCGTGGAGTAGATGTGCTCGGAGAGCGGCCGGTCGCACGGCGAGCGTTCCGCTGAGTTGGCAGACTTGCCACAAAGCGTCTGGCAGGTACTGTTCAACACAGACGCGTCCATAGTATAAGTATTAGAATTTCTTCCATAATTTAGTCTTTTTAATTTCTGTCCGTGTCGCTTAGATGACGGCATAGCATAACGTAACCTCTCCCAAAACCGTTTCTCTTTCCACGTTATCTCCAAACCCGTTTTGAAATATGACTTCAACTCCGGATCTCGTGGGATGAGCCCTACGCTCACTATTATTAATTTATGTGGATTCTTTTGTAGCGCTTTCTGTAAAGCTTGTCGGAACTCTATCTGTGACCACTCGGTTAAGATAAAATTCTTTGTTAAAACTACTATGATACGCCTCGACGCCTCGGTGGCCTCGACCACCAAGTCGGGGAACTGAGCGTACGTCGCTTCGAACTGCGGAACGTCTCGGTAGTGTAAGCAGAGATGGTACGACGGATAACCGGTCTCTAATTCACGAGCAAGCGATTCTACGACAAACTCCTCGTCTTTAGGGCTATAACAAATATATGCGTCGTAAAGCTTATCAGCATCCTTAAAAGCGCCCGCCAAAGGGGAGAGCTTAATTCCGCAATTCGAATACAACCACATCCTACAAGCGTATCTAAATGTGAATACTAAAGCTAATATTAATAAAATAAGCATGAACCCAGTCAAAGCCGACGCCAATAATGGCAAATTGTGGGAGACGAAGAACGCGCTTATCATCGAGCTATCGCTTATTTCACTGCAAACTGTCACATTTAAATTCAATGGCTTCTTTACCGGGTTCATGTTCTCATTCACACACCACAGGTTGGGAATGTCGATAATTTTCTCGACGTTTTGAGATACATAAGTTAAAAAGCCTTGCAAATATTTACAATCACAGGACCAGTTGTTACTGCCAATGTACAATGATTGTAACTTCTTGTTATTGTCCAAATGCCACAGACCGTAATTCACGAGTCTGTTTCCATCCAGGCGCAAAACTTCTAGAGCTCCCAAAAGGGAAAAAGTTTCATTAGAAATGTACTCAATTAAATTACTTTGAAGATACAGTTCTTTTAAGTTGCTTAACTTTGAGAACTCAAGACCCAGTAATTGTTTCAGTTTGTTGTTGTCCAAGTGTAGGATTCTTAGATCTCTTAGTTGGCTGAATGTATTGTTATGTATGTTTATAATATTACTTGAATTTAGATATACAACCACGGCCTTACGCATAGAATCGAAAACAGATTCGTTAAGTTCGCTATAAATATTACCATCTAAATATATATGAGTTGCATCTACAGGAAAATTCTGAGGTATTGCTTTCAATTGTTTAACAGAACAATCAACAACGCTAGTACTTTTCGCCGAATCGTGATAACACGAACAATTAATTGGGCACAGTGTTTTGCAGCTACAGTTATTGAAATCGCAGCAATGACAGCCATCAGGGCAGTAACTATCGTATTTACACAAAAAGTCTTTGATATGGAGAGAACTGACCGGGAGATATTTCACGCCACGTACGTAGGATTCCTTGCAAATTACATTCTCCAAGTCCATCACGCGCGGGTATTCGCGAGACGTAATGGAATTGATGAGTAAAAGCCATTTCATTGTGCAATCGCATCTAAAGGGATTGCCACTAATGTAAAACTCAGGCAACACTCGTGCATCTGCCACTCTCGAAACACGTAAACTATTTAAGTCCAAACTTTCAACCTCATTGGCATACATATCAACTCGAGTTAAATTTCTCTTCTCAAGGAATGTATCCGTCTCTATACTTGTAATAAAATTGTTATTGATAAATAAAAGCTCTACGCTGTTCGGAATGGACATCGGTGATAGGGTCACTAAACGGTTATGACTGGCGTCTAAAGTTTTGACGTGAAGCTCGTTCTGAATTTTATAGTAATTACCAAGAATCTCAATGAAATTCGCGTGGATGTCCAACCATTTCAAGCTTCCCGGAATGAAAGCGTAATCAAACCATACCAAATGATTCTCGGATAAATTAAGCCATAACAGTTTAGTCAGCGCCACAAAAACCCCGTTAATGTCAGAAATGAAGTTACCGTCCAAACGCACGGCTTCCAATTGGGTATTCTTTTGAAAGGTTTCGGTCTCGATTGACTGTATTTTATTTTTGGCCAAATTGAGTACTTGCAGGCTTGGCAAGCCCCAGAACATGCCCGCGGTAAGGTTTCCAATTTGATTGTCGATTAAACGTAACCCGGTCAGTTGCGATAGGTTCTGGAATGAACTATTTGCTATCTCTGTTAATGAATTTTCACCTAAGTCTAGCGATTTCAAAAACGGTAATTGCATAATTGCATCAGGGACTTTCGCAATCTTATTCGAACTTAGATCTAATTCTTTCAAATCTGAACAATTTCCAAATGCATTCTCACTGATATAAGATAGCATATTATTATTTAAGTTTAGTTTATTTAATATAAATAATCCATTAAATATATGGTCTTCAATAGCTTGTAACTTGTTCTGACCTAAGTTCAAAGTATGTAGATTAAAAAGCGGTGAAAATGCATTATCCTCTATGAACGCTATGGTGTTGTTGTACAGATTCAAAATTTGTAAAAAGAACAAGTCTTTGAACATGTTGCGTGTGACCCGGGCCACCGTGTTATGGGACAGGTCGAGCACGATTAATCTTATTAGACCACCGAACGTTTCATCTTCTATGTGGTCGCTCCTCAATTTATTCGCCGAAAGATCTAAAACGAGCAATTGTTCCAACCGATTGAATATTCTCTTAGGCAAAGTTTCCAGTTCATTATTTTGTATATAAATTTCTCGAATTTCTCTAGTATTATAAAATAAACCGTCTGGTAAATAACTAATAGCATTATCCGAAAGGTTTACAACTTTTAACGACAGTAAGTCACTAAAAACTTCGCCTGGAAGCTCGTTAATTTTATTATTTTGAAGGAATAACTGTGTCAACCGGCGCAAATGTAAAATTTCGGAGTCAGCTGGCAGCGACATGATGTCGTTATGACTTAAATCTATAGTCTGCAATGTGGACCCGCATGTATGACCGAAACCCAGTTCATCGACAAACTTGATTTTGTTGTGCGTTAAATTAAGTGAAATTATATTTTCCAGCGCACAAAACAGGTCCAAAGGTATCTTTCTTATGTTGTTGTGGCCCAAGTCTAAGGTGTGCAGCTCCCTCAGTCCGTTGAAAGCTCCTAGAGATAGTTCCAATTCTTTATTGTTGCTCCACTCGTTGTTCATAGATCGAATCTTCAATGTCTTCAGCCCTCTTAGCCCCTCGAACACATTGCCAGGCAGTCGTAGTATTTTGCAGTTATCTATGGTTATCTCTGCCAAACCTTGCATTCTTCCGAAGTGATGGTCTCGTAGTGAGCTCTCCAGTAGCAGCGGGCTGCACCGGATCGCGAGCCGCTCCGCACCATCCGAGTGCATCGAACCGGCGACGTCCCTGTCCGACGACAGTGTCCGTACGTTGCACTCCACCACACCATTCTCAACGGACACACGGAAACAAACATCTGAATCGTCAGGCGCTTCCGTAAGCGCCGCGCCCATCACTAAACAAAAGAATATCGCGTTAATTATCATTTTAAACGGCACTGTGTCCATATCATTTTCGTCACTTGTCAGAATAGAGTTTTGATGAATGAAAGTTGAGTTCGTAAGTCGTGCACGGTCATGTTCAGCTGTTGTCTACGCGTGTACTACACGGAAACACTTCGATAGCGACGATTATGAGCGGTGTAGTAAATAGAGCAGTGTGCGTGCGGCACAGCATGGCAACGCAACAACGCATGCACGCGATCCCCCCGCGGTGGCGAGGCCGCGACTGCCGCGTACAATGAAATGCCATGAATGCGCGGCGGCTTGGAGGGAACGGACCGCACCAACATTTCTATTGCCGCATAATAAGTAACCCTCGTAGTTTTGACTTTTGTACGAAACGGAAACCGTTACGTGACGTCGTTTCCATAAATTTTACCCTTCCAAAATTCAAATTTAAATGAACAAAAACCAGTGCTCTAGCTCTACTAGAGTAAGAATAGAGCTTACCAAATAATGTTTTAATACAAGTTTACTTTTATTTTAGGTATTTACTCAATTTTGCTGATTTATGATAGTTGAATCTGGAAACGTCTTATTTAGCTAGGTACAATAAAGTATTTACCAAAGGATTATTGATAGCTTGCTTAATTTAAAAAAAAAAGTTTGAGTTTGAGCTTTTAAAAGTTTTTACTAAGTACAATGACGCGCTTTAGCTGAATACGCGGATGCGAATCGTTAGTCCAAGTTTCGAACCATATTCGTCGGAAAAGTGAAAGATAGTGTTATTAAACGATTAAAAGTACAATACAAGTTTATAATAACTTTAGTAAATAATTTAAACAGTCAAATAAGCTTATGAGATTCATATGTCTGTATGTTGCTGTTGATGTGATTAGATGCCTTATAATGCTGAGAATCCGAATCATACCCATGTATGTTCCGCGATGATTAGTAGCTAAGGAGATATATTTTTTAAATGATTTTAATGATAATTTTCACTTGACATCGGTTTTGTTTTTTTTTTCTTTATATTGAACGTTTGTAGAAGTTTTTTTTTATTATAGTTCATCACCACAATGTCAAATACCACCTTAAAAATTGTGGTTTACTCGTTATCCCTATTTATATTATCACAAGTTACTCGCTATCCCTATTTATTTTATAGCAATCAACTGTGTTTTATTTAATTTTGTCATAATTAATCATAGTTTAAAGATAAATTATAGGTACAATATTTTCCTTAAAAAGGTACTCGTTTTTACTTTGAACGCAAATCAAAATAAATCCCAATAGAGGTTTGGTTTAATAACTGTTTTTTTTTTTTTGTTATTCAAGGTCCATAGAAGTTTTTAGAAACACTTAGAAGCCATTGCCACCATTTTTTTTTTATCATGAGTCGAACTTGTGTGGCTAGCTTGAACTGTAATTTTTAACTCTACTCAATTTCAGTCATGTTCCATAAGGCTCAGGTCAACCAAAAAGTTTAAGGTGGTACTTGACATTATGGTGATGAATTAACAAAAAAAAAATCCATAAACGTCCAATAGAAAGAGAGAAAAAATCAAAACTGATGTCAGGTGAAGATTATGAAAAAAATATATCTCCTAAACTACTAATAATCGCGGAACATACATGGGGGTAATTCGGATCCCTACAGTAAAAGGCATCTAAATTTTAACTTTAAACGCCATTTCACCGGCCACCCTGTATAAATTCAGGGGTTTTTTTACAGTTCATGTTGTAAGTTTTATTCAGACACACCTCAACAAGTTTATAATGTTCCCTTCTCAAAGACTTTCTTTATCTATTGAAACATGTCATTGTATTCACAGATTTTGACAAATGAAATGCAAAGTGGTAAAATGATATTCCGCAAATATCTATCAACCTATGTTATTTTCAGAGCCGTTTGCTGTTTATTATATCGATATAAATCATAGAGAAAGGAGGGTCTGTGGTTGCTCTCTGGTTCTCCTTTATCAAAACATCCCATAAAAGTACGTACAGGTAGCTGACGGGAACGGAACACATTGTGTTGCGATTGCAGCTGTTGTTGACAAAACTGGCGTAGACAACGGGAATAATGCTAACAGAATTCAGAAAGGTGATATGCGCCAAATAGTCGTTCTCGGGTTGCTTGGGACGGCTTATGTCCAGCAGTGGACGTGTAATACGTGGCTGAAAGATTATGATAATTAGATACATGTTAAAATAATAACGTTTTGTTATTTAGAGAGTACTAGAATTTCCTTATAAATCTCGGGTAGGTACGTTTACATACACTTAAGTACCTACTGAAACAGGCAGACCCGGATCATTAACTATCGTTGCGGTCGAATATTTGTTCCGTGCGGAAATCTCACCGAGAAGACTTAGGTGAAGTGAGCTTGAAGTGACCTGTCATTCCACCTCTTTGTTAGGAATTGACACTATTGACGGCCCACTTCAAGCCCACTTCATCTTAGTTTTCACGGTGAGTTGTTTACAGAATAGCACTACTGTAGTGCAGCCAATGCCGAATTAACCACGCAACAAGAGTAGCAATTGCTACGGGCCCCGCGCTAAAGGGGGCCCGCACATCCAAACCCGCGCGCCCCACCTCCACCTGAGCGTAATTTTTTGAGTGAAACTTATTAACACATAGGTACACAAACACGTGAAATGTAACACCTTTTTCGACTAAGACAATCCACGTCAGACAATCGCTAACCGATTATTTTGTTGGCGAAAATAAAACAGAATTTCATACGGTAGGTAAACGCACAAGTTCTACAAAAAGTCGCTCGTATTATACTATAGAATTTGAATCGGCCAGATATCCGGCTCTACAAAAGGTATGACGAGTGCGAGCACCCTTGACCCTTACTCGACACTCAGTTTGGATGCGTAGCAGAATTAAAATGACCCGATTCAAAATGTTGAAATTGTCTATTTATTTGTAAGACTTTTTGTCTACATTATTTTTATTATAATTTAGTAATCATATACCTGACATTTATTTTCTATTACCCTATTTTTTACCACTTTATACTTAAGAACCCGTAGCAGATGAAGGGATCGATAGAATTTGCTACGGGCCCCGTAAAGTCAAAGTCAAAGTCAAATTATTTATTTCAAATAGGCACATAAAAAGCACTTTAGAACGTCAAAATTTACAAAAAATTAGAATGATTCTAGTCGCCCCTTCCGAAAGGTAGTTTCTTAGGGAAAGGAATAGGCAAGAAACTCCACCTTTTTTAAAATGTTACTCTTTTAAAATGTTTTACAATATTTTTTATAGGTGCAGAATAAAATTATTATAACACAATAGGTAAAAAGCATTAAAAATGAAACAATGACAGATAAATTAATAAATTATGCGATAGATGTGTTTGTGCTCACATATTTACAAACATTGTAAAAATATACATTTTCCTAACAAAAATGTAGTAATAGGTCAGTGTGTCAGACGTGTCATTTAAGGTAGGTCAATCATAGAATGTAAAATCAATGCCATAAAAATAATAAATTATACAATTAAAATAGCAACCAGTTTGATTTTGTCTAGAACTCTAGACTCTAGATTGTCCTATGGAGCTGGACCAGCATGTTTCCAAGCATTCATAGCTTGCATATAATCCTCTTATTTGTAACATACTTGTTTACAAAGTGTACCTACTTTTAATATGAGTTTTAAATTTTCTTTCATTTAATTGCAATATATCACAAAGTATTTTGTGTGTACACTTAACACAGTACCCCATAAAAGATGTAGGTATGTACTTTAGATAATCTGAAAAATGGTTGATCTATTACCTATATCTTTATTTCTAGTAGGTATTAAAATTATGTCTAACACTTACTTTATTAAAAAGATGTAGATTTTTTCTTATATTTTATATATTTTCATAAGTGAATTGACAAGGTACCGTCATAATATAAATCTTTTTAAATTGTTCCCTAAGATATTCGTGGCGACATATATTACAAATGCTCTGACAGCTCTCTTTTGCAAAGTCAAGATGTATTCAATGCCGGAGTTGCGGGAAGGTACTATATAGGGTTACCGAGGCCCCTGGCAACACAGGCAACGGAAGGAACACGGGTGGGTTTTAAAAAAAAAGGCCCCTGAACCCTGACAGGCGCTTTACTTTGTGTAAATTATTTCTAAGGTGAAGGAAAACATCGTGAGAAAACGATGTCCGAGAACCAAAAATTTGAAGACATGTGACTTCTACCAACCCGCACTGGGTCCGCGTGGTGGATTAAGGCCCACTCCCTCTCACCGAGAGGAGGCCTGTGTCCCAGCAGCGCGAACATTATAAGCTGTGTAAGTCAACCTTAGTGAAGTTTTAATTTATTGGGAGTTTTTATGAAAAGTGGTCACTTACGTGGTCAACTATTTATTACCTATGTAGGTATACCTACTTGTTGTTATACAGAATTTATACAGAGTGTAAAAAATCAGCTGTTCCCTACATTCTGATTGTGTAGATAGGAGTCGCACTTTGTAGGTAACAGCTGTATTTTTAGGGTTCCGTAGGTACCTCAAAATGAAAAAACAGAACACCTAAAGGATCAATCACTTCGTTGCCCGTCCGTCTGTCTGTCAAGACCCTTTTTCTCAGGAACGCATAGAGGTATCGAGTTGAAATTAATATCAAATTGGTACGTAAGTCTACGGTCCCTTGGAGCGCTAAAAAATCAAGCTACGCAATAAATAAATTTCTACAGTCATTAATTGGTCAAGGAAAGCTAATGAGACACAATTGATTTTCTATTGTTTGACTCCGAATCGGTGTCGCGCGGGGCATAAATGCGATACATTTTGATACTCACAAATACATCAAAACATAGAGGGTTTGTCAAGAAGCAAGAACTCACAGCGCAAGTAAATGAAAAAGTCCGAAAATTGTTAATTTGTAGTTTTATCAGATATCATCCCAATAAAATGTTTTTCTGCGATTGAAAACTTACATTTGCAGTTGGAGACCGAGACGTATATCGATGTAAATGAGAACATTTATTTAACTACAAAGTTAAATTTGTTCTTGGGATAAATTCATCCCAACTATTTGGCCGGTTTTTTTTTTCATTTTTAAGGTTTGTCCCATAGTAAAGGTTGTCCATTGTCATGAGTACCTACTACACTCCCTATTTCCTTTATCCCCCAACTTTCCTATCAGCATTTTTTTTCTAAATTAGACATAGATCGCCTGGTAAGCGTGAATTCGTGATTCCGATTCCTGACCCGCGCCGCGTTGCTATAAATGTGATATTGACGTGAAGTTTATTTCGATTGTTTGGCTTTAGCAGAAGTTGGAAGGGTTAACAGGAATAGTCGTGGCTAACATCCAGTCCATTTTTAGTGGAACGATAATAAATCAATGATTCAATTAAATAAAAGTTCCTTTTGTATTTATTTTACCTTTTATGTACAGGAATAGTAGTGGCTAACGTCCAGTCCATTTTTAGTGGACCGATAATCAATTATTTAATTAAATAAAAGTTCATTTTTTTATTTATTTTATCATTTATGTATATAAATAAACAAACAAGAAGAGGACAGAAAAATACGTAAGTACCAAGGTGATGCTTATTTCTAAAAAAATCTCAAGCGTAAATTCAGAGGTGAAGCATCCTTGGAGGAAGGCCGGTTTCCCAGTCGTTTAAGTTATGTTTTTATTCTTATAAGGATAAGGAAATGAAGGATTTGTATAATTATAAGGTTCGTTATACGTAGGTATTATTTTAACCGCAACTAGTTACGTTCTGTCAACATAAGCTATGATAAATATTAAGGCACCAACATTCTTGTTTATTAAAACAGGCATTAAGGCAAACCAATAATTAATCGTTGTCGTGTGCATGAATTGTGAATATTTCATTTGATTAACTTTTGTTGTATTGTGGAATTGTATTGAATGCTAAGCCACCATTTCCGATCTGAACCACGCCATCTATTGACGTCTAGCGTAATTTATTACTTACTTCGCTTAGCGTCTCGCGGCATTTCTTGCCGATTTGGGGACGGCGCAGACCTGATAAAGAGCAGCACAGCTCGGTTTTCCACTGGCAAACAAATTATTTTTAAGAAGCGTAAAGTTGATTTTGGTTAGGTGGAAACCACATTGCGCAGCCGATGAACACACGGATTCCGGGCACCTTAATATCATTACAAAAATTATTTACTTACTTTTGAGGGTCTCTTGAGGCAGCTAGTCACTATCGATCCGCTGGTAGTGACTGAGCACTTGGATATCCATGATGACGGTGAGCGTCGAGCTGATCGACATTACCCTCGTAATTTTGGTTACACATGAAATCCTGGAAATAATGAGGAAACGACTCAGGAAGGTTAGTAGGGATGTGTGGTGTTACGCGATTGGATAGAATAAGAAATGAGTATATAAGAAAAAGTCTGAAAGTGGCAAAGGTGACTGAACAGTGATGTGGGATTTCCACATAACTCATGGTTGTCATGGTATGGGCAAGTAATGCCGAGATAGGTAAAATGTCATGATAAAAGTTTTGAGTATGAATGTATGGCTACAAGAGTAGGGGTAGACCAAAGAAACCATAGATGGACTACGTGAACCAGGCGATAGATCAAGGATTATCAGGCCCGTACAAAATAATCCTGACTATAATGAAGATGCCCCGTGTGCCGGACGTTGCCATAGAAGCAAGAAAGAGCCCGGGTGCATGGCCATCGCTTGAAGGCTCGCGAAAATTATTTCATGCCCCGCGTCATAACGATCGAACCAAACCAATCGGTCGAACGAAAACGCGTTCATGTCTGGTATTTGTTCGAGAAAATTCTTTCTGGTGGATTTTTTCTAGGTGAACTATGGGAAATGTATTTTTCCCTTTGTTTTGAAAACATAATATGGATTTTCTGGTGGGCTATGGGAAAAATAATTTCCCATAGTCCACACATGGCAACACACGGACGTCCTCTGTCGGCGCAACCACGCATTTGGGTTCACCGAACATTATACTAGCAACGATATCGCAGAATATAACTAATACAAGGTGATTTAAAAAAAATTTAAGTTTCGGGCTAAACTAGCTTTTGAAAGAAATCCAGTTTTACATAGGTACTGTTACGGTTAGCCTTTATCATCCCACTGCTGGGCAAAGGTCTCTCCCCATGAATTCCAGTGTTTGCGATCCGGAGCTAACCTGGATCACTAGTCGTTTAGTTTTGTCCAGCTCGTCTCGCTATCTTCTACACTCTACAGGGTCTGCCACGACGCCTTCTAGCGGTTTTAGGGTTCCATATAGTGACTATTTTGGCCCACAGCTGGCCAGTCCAGTCCTACTTTAACTTTAGGGCTTTTTGAGCAAAGTCAACGTCAGCATTCTGTGTTTTGGAGCAGTTTGGTGTTGCGAATACCTATGGGCTATCAATTTGAAGCCTAGAATACTGCGCTCCATCGCACGTTCACAAACCTTGAGTTGGAACTTTGGAAAGACCAAGTCTGGGATCCATGTCAAAATGGGAAGAACGCATATGACAATAATTTTTCGCTTGAGTGACAGATGGAGGTTTCCTTTCATCAGCGCCTTCATGGACCAATAACTCCTCCAGGCATATTCGGTTGGTCTTAATAATTTAAAATAATTTTGACGACTCATTGCATTGCTGGCTTTCTCCCTGAAATCGTGTACGTTACCCCAGCAGGAAAGTGGCTCCTAGAGTGATATGAGTGGTACGTATAATTAAAGCGTAAACTGAAGTAAATGTGCGCCACATAAAAAAAATGTGCGCTTTGTCGTTTTGGAAAAAAACGAATAATATGATTCTAAACGAATGATCGGAGAGGAATATTGAACATGGGAAGAGAGCTTATATTTGTGCAAAAATGTGCGCCGAAAATATAATTTGTGCGTCTTGAGTTTTTCGAGATATTACGTTTCCTGCTGGAGTAACGTTTTGCTGAATCGTGTATCTCTAAAACCATTGTATGTGCGCCTGTAGAATAAACATACACGAGTAGCTTTTTGTTTTGTTTCAAAACGACAAAGTGCACAATTTTTTTTATGTGGGGCACATTTACAGCATATTACGCACTAATTATACGTACCACTCATATCACTCTAGAAGCCACTTTCCTGCTAGAGTAACGTACACCTGAAATCATCTCAAATATTCCCCTATATTTGTGCCTTTACGCCATGTCGGATGACTGAATACGTTTTCCTGAGTCTTAATACTTATATTTCGTAGCAGTTGATCCAAATGAGTAATTTGTCGATTCCGGAAACAACGGGAACGAAAAAGAAAAATAAAACCACAATATATTTTTCCTTTTATTCCATAATAGTCTAGGCTTAATTACTATTTACAACAAATCAGCAGACAATGACAAACAATTGAATAAGTCACATTTATAGCCATAACATCTTACACTACTGTTTCCTCATTTATTGCAAGAAGACAATATTATAGCCTGTTTATTTAACAAAGAATTTCATGAGCAATAAATAAATAAATAGCTGAGTTTATACCAACCTCACTATAATCCTTTCTCCCTCTTCTTTCCAACTTTTCTAATTACTTTAGACATTACGATTAATTAGTACAATTTTGAAGGCTAAAACACCTTAGGTAGAATTAGAAACTACTTCATCATTTATTAGAATAGTTATAATTATATAGCAACTTGAATAAATGTAATTCAAAAACAATCATTCAACACAAAATACACTTTATAAACTCATCATAAGCAAAATTCAAAGACAGAATACAAAAAAAAATAACATGGTCCAAAACAACGAAAAAATATTTTATTTACTTACAAAAAACATTTTTATTGAAATTAAATTAGGTGCGTTCACTGCAAATCTGTCTAAATTATTACAATCGCTGGGTAAAAGTTGTCTAAAACTATATTCGTCAAGCATGGCCATTTTATAATAATGTTGGTATCACAAATGATTACTTAGAATAACACGAGTCTCTTAAAACACTATAAACGAGTCGCCCACGACTTCCAGCGACAATAACTATAAATTGAACTAATTTATTAACTGTCTGCACTGTTAGTGTTCCGGAAATTCAGTCTTATGTAGGCTCCGATCTCATTACACACGGCTACATGTTTGGTATAACACAGAGACATAACGTTCCATTCTTCACAGTACAGTTTAAATAACAATTAATTATTACTCATAACTTTGGCAAATGCAATACAAACACAATGGTTATAAGGCCTCATTACAAACGACTCATGTTACATCAACTTCCTATCTAGTTTAGGATGTAGCATATTATATTCTATTTATTGATATGAATCAATGTATGTTTGAAGAACTTTATCTACTTGTCTTTTATTTGATATTATAATAAAACGGTTTATTGGTTTTCTCTAAGAGGTAATTCAGGATTCAAATTGAGTAAGTAACTAGAATTTTATTTTATAACATTGAACTGGAATACAAGCTATGCAACAACTTTTGCAAAACAACTATAAGCAACATAATTATATTTAACTTACACCAATTACCTGTAACATATTACACAATTCTGTAATATTTTACAGTTATCATGGGCACTTTACTACTAGTTTTTACATAATATTATTGCTCAATATTTATTTTTCACACAGTTCAGCTTGAACTTAACCAGTATTGCATTCGTTTAAGCGCACAACTACAGATAAGGAAGATATCGAGATACAGGAAAACTAGCAAGCATACATTTCATTTTGAACATCTGAGAGCCTGTTTGTATAGTAACTTACCATAAGTTAAACGTTGCCAGGTCATGGTCAACTATATCACTGATACACATCATCGCCCTAGGAAAATGTCGTATCAAATCCACAAAGGACGCTTTGGATACTGACTTAGTTTTCAACCAATCAAATTATATAACATACAGAATTTGATCAGTGACCTGACGGGCGATGAAGGGCAGATCAATGTCTATAAAGTACAATTTCATTAAAGTACGTCTACATTGATCAGGTTGATCGACACCGGCTGACCATCGGAACTAAACAGAGCTTCCAGCTCGTACAATTAATATCACACGCAGTCCGCACTCGGCTTGATCGTCGGCACTCACTAATTAAGACGATAACTTGAAACCGTTCTAAATTTCACTTACTGGTTCACTATCACTTAGCACCATCGGCGTTTCTTAGAGGACCCGTCATTGTTTTTGCCGGTGCGAACCGCAGTCTATTTGTCCGCCTTTATGTGATCAGGACGGTCGCCGCGAGCGTACCTCTGCCACATCTTATTGTATAACATTTCTAAGCCGGTGGCGTACGCTTTGCAGTCGAAGAGCGGACTCTCGGAGCGCGCTGCCCAAACCTTAGCTCGGATGCCTTTTAAACTGTAAAGATAGAAAGAAAAGCATTAAACTTGACCATGTAAAATTAATACTGTCTACTCTTTCGTTGCTGATCGGATATATATACACGGGCACACTATATACACAGGACATCATATATTTCACGGGCTTATATGTTCCAGGCCAGAGCTGAGTAACATTACGATTCAATGCTTCAGTCAGCTGCTGTCAACATAACGAATAAGGGAACTACGCCTGGACGGGAAAGCCCTGCGCCTGGTGACGGGGACCATCACGGGACACTGCTCACTAAACAAACACTTCCACACAATAAGCTTAATGGACAGTCCTCTGTGCAGGACATGCATGAAGGCGAAAGAAACCAATTCGCATGTGCTCTTTTAATGCTTAGGCGCCAGATCAGAACAAAAACCCTCGGGTCACCCAGATCCTTTACAGATATCCTAAGCAGACCAGGAGATATAAACAGCTTCTGGACGGCCGCTGTGGCCCACGCACAATGGTCTACATGAAAGACTAAGTGCAGAAACTAAACCTTCCAACATAGAGAACATAGAAGGGAGCTTCATCTTAGGGACCAGAATATAATGCCCAACCGCAGGCTTAGCACGAGAACCGTAGAGAAGCGTTTAGTCGACGGAGGAGTAGACAAAAATGATGTTTATGTGTAGACCAGGGATTCTCAAACTATTTTGAGCAAGAGACCCCTTTTCCAAAATGAACTGATACCTCAGACCCACCCCTATAGCTAAAATTTTTCATCTTGTACGAACTTGTGCATGCTTATCGAAAACTACAACAATGATACTTCTTACTAAAATATTAGTCATTCTTATAACAAGTTGGTACACGTAACACAACTTATACAGTATCTAGAAAGTTTCAAATAAGAACTTGTGTTAATTAATAGGGGCCGATTTTTAGACCTCGTCGACCCCCAAAATCAGTTTTCGTTTATGTAGACCCCTGGGAAACCGACTTCGACCCCAAGGGGTCGATGTTCACCACTTTGGGAATCCCTGGTGTTGACAGTTTTCTACCCAGAAATGTAGACAAGCAATTTCTATTCTACAGTAGAGTAGAAATAGAAAGCGTCATGCTAAGCCTGCAGCAGTCTATGGTTCACTGATTTGATAATGTTGTCAGTTTGAAATATTATAAAATACTTACTATTCCCTATCGGTTCCTAGTCTTACAGCTATGTCTTGATATTCTATCCTCGTTCTCGCGATCAGCTCGGGACAGCCGAGCGTGTTCAACTGAGATGCTGCCACTCTGTAACAATAACATAAGCGAGATTAATATAATGTTTGCATTGCTACATTACATGGTGTCTTAAACTCCTGAAACGGTCACCTCAACTGTGGTAGGTCAATTGAAACTCATAGGTTCCTCTGAACATGCAGCAAGTATTTAACATTGGCTCTCCAGTTTTAACAGAACTGTGGGTTCCTCTGAACTTGCAGCAAGTATTTAACATTGGCTCTCCAGTTTTAACTGTGGGTTCCTCTAAACTTGCAGCAAGTATTTAACATTGGCTCTCCAGTTTTAACTGGACTGTGGGTTCCTCTGAACTTGCAGCAACTATTTAACATTGGCTCTCCAGTTTTAACAGAACTGTGGGTTCCTCTGAACTTGCAGAAAGTATTTAACATTGGCTCTCCAGTTTCAACAGAACTGTGGGTCCTCTGAACTTGCAGCAAGTATTTAACATTGGCTCTCCAGTTTTAACTGGACTGTGGGTTCCTCTGAACTTGCAGCAAGTATTTAACATTGGCTCTCCAGTTTTAACAGAACTGTGGGTTCCTCTGAACTTGCAGAAGTATTTAACATTGGCTCTGATGTTTGAGGTTGTTTCAGTACATCTATGCGGGTATCAAAGAGAGGGTTAAGCCGACGGCAGCATGGAATAAGGCCCGTTGTATACGGCACGGTTTCTTAAGGCCCTTTGTACACAAACGGTTTTGTTGCCGTGGAACAGCTACGGTTGATTCGCCGTGTCTAGGCACGGTCGTCAGTGTTATATAGATCAGTATTTATTTATTTATTAAACATTTTGTAGACTTAACAGGTCAACCCAAGGCATCTACAAACAAGTTACCTTTTTGGTAATATACACGTACAGTTACAATTTGTTGTTAACATGATATATTATGGCAGAGCAGTGGTGGCCCAGTGGTAACGGCCGTGACTTACGAGTTGTAGGTCGTAGGTTCGA
The DNA here is from genome assembly GCA_905333075.3 of Atethmia centrago. Classification (NCBI taxonomy): domain Eukaryota; kingdom Metazoa; phylum Arthropoda; class Insecta; order Lepidoptera; family Noctuidae; genus Atethmia; species Atethmia centrago. The sequence continues at coordinate 11,036,310 of HG995382.1, forward strand.
ACCCGGACAGGCGCTTTACTTTGTGTAAATTATTTCATCACCACTGCTCTCAAAACGGTGAAGGAAAACATCGTGAGGAAACCGGCATGTCCTAGAACCAAAAATTCGAAAACATGTGACATCTACCAACCCGCACTGGGCCCGCGTGGTGGATTACGGCCCTCTCCCTCTCACAGAGAAGAGGCCTGTGTCCCAGCAGTGGGAACATTATAGGCTGATTATGTATGATATATTATTAGGAGTATTATTGGATACTAATGCTTAACTAGTTATGTCGATATCATGAGTTAACTTGTATGACAGTTTGTGAGGTGGACATTAATTGCCGCAGATATCAATTTGATCAGTGGTTCAGTGAACAAGTCTACTATATAACTAAACAGACAGATGTGCTGCTGGGGAGTTTGTTCCGCCACTTCTTCTACCTGGGAAGAAGACACTTATGTCTTCTTTTTGGGGGACTGTCTTAACAGTCCCCCAAAAATACCCGGCCTTCACCACTTCCTAGTGCTTTAGCTGGCTAAAGCACTAGGAAGTGGTGAAGGCCGGGCATTTTTCGAACTTTGACGTTCGAAAAGTGCTAATTTCCAGCCTAGTTTGAATAAATTACTTTTGATTGATTGAGTATCATCAAGTTGAGGAGTAAGAGTACGTAGAGCAGTTGCATTTCTTGTGGCACGTGCGGGAACCAGCCACAGCGAGCAGGGTTCGCCGCACCCCGCATGGCTTCTTGTATTTGAGTATTGTTTTCTATCATAACTTGGCTTCGTACGGGTCCCAAATGAGAGCATTATACTCTAAGCGGCTGCGAACGTACGCGTTGTATAGCATGATTGCCGGTCTACAATCCTGAAACTTGTAAGTTTGACGCATGATAAAACAGAGTGTTCTGTTAGCAGCTATCGTCATGGACACAGTAAATGCACCCTAAAATTAAGATGACGGTCAAATGTCACTACTATGGGAGCTTGTTGACGATACGGCGGCGCTACGGCACGGCTTCGTCTCTGTCTACGCGTATACCAGCTCACACGATTTTACGGTGCGGTTAGCGAGCCGTACCGTAAATAAACCGTGCGGTGTACAACCTATAGGGCCTTAAGATATAAAGAGAAAACATTACCCCTCTTTTGGGCTTCGACGCAGATGAGTAAAAACGTTAATACCGTTTAATAATATGACTGTCATTTTTCTATATTTTGCTAGCTTTTATCCCAGTCTTGGGACAAAGGTGGGAGACCTTTTGAACATTTCTACTTTCTACATTTCCTCCGCTACTATCGAGTTATCGACCCTGCGCCTCCGTTTATGTTAAGCTCCAGTTTCAAATAGAGCCTTAAAATGTGTTAGTGTACCTGGAAGCCAGCGTCTCTCCAGGAAGCGTGACCACAGGCGTGCCAGTCCACAAGATGTCCATGCTGGTCGTGTGTCCGTTACACAATGGCGTGTCCAGACAAACGTCCGCCAACTGACCGCGACGCACATGCTCCTCTTTAGCGGCCACGTTCGAGAAGATTATGCGGCCGGGTGGCAGACCTGAGTAAGAATAAGAAAAAGAAAAGTTGTTTAATAACATTATTTGAACATCTAAATACATCCTGATAAATTCCTTGCTTTACTAAATGGTAAAGAACTTATTAATGTTATTGGATCCAATGTTTGCAAAACAATATTGTATACATTTTTTCATTAGCTACCGTTGTGAATAGATATTTATGTTTTGAGCTAGACAATGGTCTATACCAGGCAAGTTATTTTATATCAGGTGCATGGACTGTCTGAATAGTGTAGGGGTTATCAATGCGATGAACACGTCGACATTCGACAAGGACGCCATTTGATTAGACATCGTTTTATACTAGTGTGAGAATAAGAATACCAGCCATTTTATTTTTTAAATATCGCAGCATTATAGAAGCAAGCAAGATAGGAGCCTTTTTGGCATCGCACAATTCGTTTTTATTGATTCTCTTTGTTGTTTTATTGTTTATTCGAAATTTAGTTTTAAATGCTTCGTTTTTTTTCTACTTTTGTATGTGTTTTTTCTTGTGCGTGTCTCAAATAAAATATTTTCTTTCTTTCAATAATTGTGTACGCAGAGAGTTTAAATCTACGTGTGGTTACTGCGTTAAAAACACTGGAAGGCAGATTACGCGAAGCTGACACCGAAATGTGGTTCTTGCTCGCGCTTTACAAAAGCCCAATAGGGCGCCTAGAGCGGCATACTCAAGGCCAGACGGCCGTGTTTAACGCCTGCTGCTAACTCAACATTACACTGCACTGGCCTACAAACCGTCGATTTTGATGATGTCTAAGCATATTAGTTGACTGCTGGGAAAATCGAATATACTGAATGTGATTTAATTTTGAGCAACATTGACTTAAACCGACTTATTAATTCTGCTGACGCAAAATCATGTGTGTAACTAGGTCATAAAGTGCAAGAAACTATTTTACGCTAACTATTGTATAAGAAATTACCTATTTAAGAATAATAGGTAAACTAGGAACAACATAATTAATTACCTAGTTTATTTTGACACTAATTTAAGAATTCTAATGTTAAATATTGTTAAGATTTTCTTTGTCCTACAATTAGCATAACATATGAGCTCAATTATAAATATTATAATACCTTTGTAAATGATTTCTAGATTTTAATGTTTCCTGTACTTTACCAATATGAATACTGAATAAATATTTTACTTATTATTTATTGTCCCTTTGAAGGAATTATTTTTTTCTGATAGAGAAGGCATGGGCAATGTTCACTGCACTTGCTCAGAATACATTGTCAAAACATAAACACAAATAATAATGTCAGATTTTTTCTTACCTAGTTGCTGCGCCGTATTCTGAAGATTAGGCTCCCCAACAGCAGGGAACCGAAGTAGCCATAACACACTGTTCGGAACATTCTTCAATATGTACACCCACATATGCAACGTCAGTGGGTCAATTTTGTACAGCTGGTTGAAATTACAGTACACGACTGCGTCGTCTGGCAGTCCGTATTGTTGGCGAGTTGTTATGACGATAGTCTGTGGCACTTCCTCGCCCGTCGCAGCCTTATTGTTCGTCTGTGTCGTCGCTAGTCCATTCTGAAGAATTACTCCGTTTACTGATGTCTGAAAACGAACCATACGTTAGCATATCGTAATGTGTTTCTTTGAGAGTATAATCCTAACTAATATTATAAATACGAAAGTGAGTTTGGTTGATACGCTTTCACGCTAAAACGGCTGTACGGATTTGAATGAAATTTGGCACATGGGTAGACCATGATCTGAATTATCCCAGTAGTACGATCCCGTGGGATAATTTCCGACTTCCACACAGGCGAAGGCGCGGGCAAAAGCTAGTGCAGTAATAATTTATATAAATATTGTGTTTTTACCTGTACTTGTCCTGATGCAATCATGGTCTCAATAGGCGTGGTGGTCGGTAGTTCAGCTACTTTCAAGGATATCTCTAGAGGTCGAGCAGCTCTTACAATTTCTTTAATCTCTTTAATGTCTGTGGTCTCTACAAGAGGCGACAAGTCCGTAGCATTGATGACTGCAACATTGTCGGCTACACTTCCTAAGTTATTATGAATTTTTAGTTTGTCACTGAGAATCAGTCGTTCTTGCAAATGCGGGAACATTTGTTTGTGATCGCCCACGAAGTATGTATGCGGCATGTAAGCCATTTTCTCGCTGTACTGACTCGCTAATTCTATGGGCGACGTAACTCCATCCGTCACTAAATAGTCCATATAGCTAGCCCCGCTAGTTCCCGGATATCCGAGCCACATAACTTGCACGGGGGCCGGTCGCAACGCAAATATCTCGTTCCGCGCTCCTTTAGTGTAACCGTTCATATTGACGAGAATGTGAATACCATCGCCGTAGATTTTATCGGCCGCTTTGCCGTTACATTGGACCTGAGATAAGTCAATAAAGTGTTCCGCCTCTCGTGCGATCTTGGATCGGAATGTGGTTCCATCATCTGGACTCAGAGCGTAGCAGAAGATCTCTACTTTGACTCTGTCGTGCAAGCCTGGTACGGATTGCATCAGATGAGAGGTTGGGTGGTTTCCAAAGTCGCTGCTCACGTAACCGATACGAAGACGTCCTTGCAACTCCCGCGGGAACTTGAACGGTGGCTTGTGTAGAACTTGCACCTTTTCGAGACATAGGTTAGCATGTCGTGCGGCAATTGCCTTTCTATAATCGTGTGTAAGTGGGTATAACATGGAATGATGAGGGTGAACTGACGGCAGTCTGTTCTTATCAAGTTGTTCGGCCACAATGCTTACAAGCTTCTTCATTCGGGACTCATAATCGGTCCAATCGCATACAATTTGCAAGCAATGAGCCAAATTGCAGTACGCATCAGGGAAGTCTGGTTTCAATTTCAAAGCCGTTCTATACGACTGAATAGCTTCGGGAATGTTTCCAGAATCTTTATGGATGCTAGCAAGATTGCTGTGAGCATCAGCGAAGGCAGGGTTTATCTGTATAGCTCTAGTATAACATTGCAACGCGCCCGCTACATCCTGCATCTCTTTGAGCGTGTTGCCCATATTACTGTAGGCATCAGCGAATGTTGGCTGAATGCGTATCGCCTCTTTGTAATGCATGAGGGCTTCGGTTAGTTTGCCTTGCTGTTGTAGGACTGAAGCTAAATTACTGTGAGCAGCGGCAAATTCAGGGAACACTTCCAAAGCTTTCAAGTACAAACGAGTTGCCTCCTCGATGTATCCTTGTTCACGTTTGATGTTCGCCAAATTGTTGAGTGAGTCAGCGTGTGATGGACATAGTCTTAAAGCTGTATTGTAACATTCTTCGGCATCAGTGACTTGTCCTTTCTCTTTAAGTGCATTGGCTAAATTACAATATGCGTCAGGGAAGTTTGGTTGTAACTCAATGGCTCGTCTATAAGTGTCAATTGCCAAGTCAATTAATCCTTGTTCGTAGTAAACACACGCCAAATTGCCGTGAACCACGGCATTGTTTGGCGACAGATTCAGCGCGCGAAGATACGCAGCCACAGCCCTATTGAACATGGAAAATTATTGTTAATTAACGTGCCGTCCCATATAAATGTGAGTTTACGATATTGAGATGGTAATGACAAAACATTAATATGTAATTTGCATACTTATTTAAACATGTGTAAAATGTGCTATGAATATTAAAACTTCTGATCTATTATCTGTTTGAAAAGTCCAATGAAATAAACTATTTCGCTCACCTGTCAAAAATTCTTGCTTCTTTGAGAACATTCCCCAAATTAATGTAGGCGTCCAAGAAATTCGGATCGAGTGCAACGGCCTTTTCAAAGTGATGAATGGCCAGCCAAATCTCACTCTGTGCGTTAAACACGCATCCCAAGTTACTCCATGCCACAGCAAAGTCTGGCCTCGTTTCTATTGCCTTCAAGTAACAAGCCTACACACACGAAAAAAATACATGTTAATAACTATAAAAAAAACTTGTTTTTGATGTAATGATGTTCTGAAATGTATGTTACGCCAATGTCATTAATTACACGTTCGCTACGAGCGATGCTGGGTGATCGACGTGTACACCAAAAGCTACGATCACCAAACATCAATCGCACACATAAAACTTTACGCAAACAGCACCCTAGAGAAACGAGACTACGCCGACTGCCACACACATCAGTAGGAAATGCAAACGAAAAACCAGTGCAAACCAAGTGCAACCGCACATCCATACGTCTTGTATAAACATAAAATAATAAATAAATCATACGTCACGAAACAAACGAGCCAACCACAAGTGAAACGCTTCCACTTCCTAGCCGATGAGAGAGGATGGTCACAACAATGGATAAGTCAAGAGCACGAGTTGTATCCGAGTCCTGTTCTTACTTTAGTTCTGCAAACCTTTTCCACTTTACCTGCAGCAGACACGGCGGCATCGCGGCGGGATAGCGAGTGTCGTACGAACCATAACCCAGCTAGATACAGCAGCGGTCACACCTACACTTGCCTTACCAGACAACACCTTGTGAAAATATAATAGAAAATTAGTTGATTTTGAGTCAATTTGTTTCACCCGATCGTCTTCATAAACAAATTATATTGCAAATCAAATATTTATGATTTGAGAGGATCATTGTCCAGCTCACGCTGTCATCGAGCAGTGTTGCGACAGGCGTGACGTGGATGACCAAATCATATAATACAAATAAACTTACTACGTCATACCACTAATGAAATAATCACTACAGACTCCTCTGATCCTCCATTGTAATAAGAAATCACTACAAGCACAAGGATTATAACGTAAAATAGGTTTTGAAAAAAACAGGATTGTTTGTTGTCTCAAACGTTTAGTATAGCGACGTGAATTAGTTTACTCTCCTCCTGCTCAATACTCCACACAACATTGTTAAGACTTACATGACAAACAATTAGTAATAAATTATTCTTTGGACAAATGATGTGTAGAGAATTGATATTTGAACGCAAAAACGCTGTCACAAAATATTACGCTCCCGTCTTTCCCCTGGAAAGTTTTTTGTCATTTGTACAAAAATATTATGTACTTTATTGTGTACATTAATAAAATTCAATATACCCATGTGTACAGCAAGCTTCAATAAAAAATGTACGTAAAAATATGCTACGCAGAAATGTCCTTGTACTTGGTCAATGTCAACCATTGATAAAAACAGTGATCAAACTTATGAAACGTAATTTTATTATCAGATAACGATACACATAAGATGTTTAATATTTTGTGACTGTACATATTAAGTGGTGCACCAAGATTGGAAACGGAAGTTGTGTGGCCAAACAAAGCATTCGATTTCCCATCCTGTTTCACAGATTTAATAATGGTTTCAACCAACTAGGGACTCTTCAAAAACGCATTTTGAGGGTGAAACTTGAAATAATAATAAGTTCTAGTAGTCGTAACCATTATAAGAAAAGCTGACGCAAGTTGCAAATTATTCTGATGTATATACGCAAGGGCAGTGTACGCTTACAGAGCAGAGAGTACGCTAATTTGACATGGCACAAAGGAAACTTTTAGCGAATCCTGTTAACTTCGGAGCAAACCATAAAGTCGAGGAGGAAATTATATTTACCTTTGCCTCGTCCAAACGACCAAGAGCTTTGAGCAAATTGCCCAAGTCACTCCTAACGCAGTAAAGGTCCTGTGAACAAAATAAATAGAGTTAAAATGGACATAAAATTGCGAAGTGTAACGATTAGGGCTCCGACCGACCGCGTCAAAATTGATCAGATTGGTTGACGCTTAAAAACTGAAACAGAAAGTACTGGAATTGACGGAAAGTAGGTAAATCCAACCAACAGTCGTGTGTACACAAGGACACTACACCTTAATTTATAATAGCAAATCCACCCGACCTCTTCATGAAAAAATAAAATGTATGTTTCGGTTCATTCACGATGAATCCTTTCATTTCGTAGGTGGACTAGTAACCATAATAATAGTATGTCGTTATAAGAGCATCGAATAATGCAACTACACATCCTTTTGACGTAATCCCCTAGCTGCCGTCTACAATGGCACAAACGCAAAGCCTTGCCATCGCCGGAAACGAAGTTTTATAAACATGATTATTTCCCGATAATCACAAGCAATATTACCGATAGAGACGTCTCATGGCTACCTACGCATTGTTATTGCACTTCAATTAAATGACAATTGCATACCGCAATGTCAATCAATATAGATGTGATAGTTATTATGATAGCTGGTGAATTGATAGCTGATGAATAGGTAGATGATGAATAGTTCTGTAGCATAGGAAGAGAATTTATCCTGAAAGACTTTAGCCTGAAATAAACCTCATTATAGTCATAATATTTATGTGGATATAATAGCGTCAATATTTGTTCCAGGAATTTCATACCAATCGATTAGTCAGTACCTACGACTAATGATTTTCACAATACAAAATTAAAAAGAGCAAACGATTTTCCTTTTGAAGTAATCATCAAAACGAAAGTAAATTAACATAAACCAGCAAATACGTCAGACATTCGAGACGTGTATTTAATTTAAATTTTAAAATTATTCATTTGAAAATGCTACTACGCTACCAGGGGGGTAACCATCACCTCTTTAGCAGTATTATTTCAATAATTACTTCAGGGTGAGAAAGAGATGGAGCTATAAGTCCTGTATAGCTCCATCACTTTCCCACCGTGAAGTAATATTATAATAATACTGCTATTAGAGGTGATGGTTACCCCCCTGTTTGCTTTTCTACTATACCCAGCCACCTACCCTACGCGGGCATCTGCGAGGTAATTGCGTAACACACCATCGGTAGCAATGAGTTTCATTTTGACAGTTCAACAACATTCATTGCGTTACATACATTGTTGAGCAGACAAACTTTTCAAACATATGAAGCAATGGATTAGCAATATACTTCAAAATCATTCAGATTGTGATTGATAGTGTGTTAGGCAATTAGGGGTGCCTGCCTTCCTTGTCTAGTTATTAAAACCGGATTATTTCAAGTGAATGGTTATTTATTTCTACATTAGCTGCGCCCCGCATAAGAGTCGCCGCACACGAGCCACTCGCGACAGCCACAAACGCCGCCACGAGAAGCTAGCATTGCACGAGAAGATAGCAGCGACGATTGTAGCATGTGACGGCCACCGGCGTCAACCCTGTGCGGCGAGTCCATATAAAATGTATGAAAACTACAGGAAATATAGCGGCGTTTTGTGGTTGTGGCCGGTGGCCCGTGTGCGGGAGCCCTAAGTCTCGATCCCGTGGGAATATCGGGATAAAAAGTATCCTATGTCCTAATCCACGTCATGGTCTATCCATGTGCCAAATTTCGTCTAAATCCGTTTAGCCATTTAAGCGTCAAAGCGTAACAAACAAACAAATAAATAAATAAAGAAACAAACAAATTCACTTTCGCATTAATAATATTAGTTAGGATTTAAGAATTCGCTTAGATTAATCGTGTACCTACATGTATGCCCTATTGCACAATTTCTATTTGTAAGGAAAACAATCAACTAACTATATTGAATTAAAATTAGCTAACATAAATAAAAATAACACAATAGGGTCTTACCCATTTTTGAAAAGTGTCTCAAATAAATTCTATAGTGCTAATATGCCCCAAAAAAAATCACCTACAATCACAAAATTTTTATTCAACCGATAAGTGCCATAAAAAAAGCACTTAAATTTTACATTTTCAAATTTCGCGGGTATTTTTACGAAAACGCTGGACGCAGTGGATACCATGTAGCTCTGTGGTCATGACGTCACTTGGCTATGTAAACAAATGCGCTGATCTATTATCTAACTATCAGTTGACATGTTTAATTTTACATAGCCACATGACGTAATAACATGGCGAGTAGCCGCCATGTTATTTCATGGTGTTTTTAACAGATTAGAAAAACTGAAAACGTTGAATTGAATTATAAAATTTAATTTGTTATTTTATGAACTAACATTTTCCAACTCATTTTTGCCTAAACTATCTCAATAATATATTTATAGATTTTTTCTCGTATATAGTAAAATACCCTATTCTGAAGTAAAAATTAGCCACAGTATACACTTTGTACAGCAATTAATAACGAACATTTTAATTCTGGGATCGCCGTTTAATCTCCTTGGTAATAAATTTGATTTACGACGTCAAACACCGTTCGCCGACGGTTTAGCTATCTTTATCTAAAACATTATATAACATAGCGAATATTGCTAGATCAACAGGAAAAATGTATATCGGAAGCAAACCGATATAAAAAATAATGTATTTCTAATCAGTGAGGTCATCTTCTAATATAATAAAGTGGACAACTCGATCAGCGTGAGGCAGTGAGGAAAACACCGTGGAATATTACACAGTTGAGTACCACATAACCGTAAGAATTGGTAATTGGTAACAAGGATATTAGTCTGACATAATTATCATAATTAAAGGTCACTTATTATAAAAGTTTATTATTAGGTACATATCTATCTTATTAGGCAAACAGTTTATTTTAAGCTGACTTATTAAACTCGTGACAGGTTTATTGTTTACAAACTCTGAATTTCCTTCATACACCTTGATAGCAACAAAAATAAAGTGCTAAAGGAATTTGCAACTTACATGATCATTATAAGGTTTATTTTATTACAATGACATTAGAAATGTAGAACAATAGTATGCGAAGGATTTTTTCTCTAATGTTGCTGTTGTTGTTTCTTACTACTCTTTGATTAGAAATAGGTACCTCGACATGTTATTAAAAACATTGTTCGAGTAGGTGTGGCAGATAAATAATTAATATAATTTAATTATAAATGGTGAATTTATAGTTTTATTATTATTTTACAATGAGACATAGTTTCGGTATCTCGGGTCGCTTGTTCAAGGGGATCGCGAAGTAGAACGATGCATAGCGTAACGCGCAAAAATCTACCGTGATTTGGCCGGTCCGTACTGTATGGATCGGAATGCTGGGCCGTGAAGGAAGAAGACAGATACAAAAAGATTGCATGCAGCAGAGATGAGAATGTTGAGATGGATGTGCGGAGTGACGAAAATGGATAAAATAAGAAATGAGTATATAAGGGGAAGTTTGAAAGTGGCGCCAGGGACGAAAAAAAGTTGAAAGGAAATCGTTTGGCTTGGTACGGGCATGTGATGAGGAGGGAGGAAATGCCGATGAAATGAAAGAAATGGAAATGAAATGTGACTAAAAGAGTAACGAATTATAAATGTTGATGGAGGGAGAGGGAAAAGAAAGCCAAAGAAAATATGGATGGATTGTTTTAGGAATGATATGAAAGAGAAGGGAGCGAATGATAGCGTGACGGTTGTCAGGAGAGAATGGAAGAAGAAAGCGTGTTGCGCCGACCACAAGTAACAAGGGAAAGGGGGTAAACGATGGTGAATGAGACATCTACGCTGTCAACAACTAAAGCGCGGTCACTGTCGAATTACATAGAAAAGAAAGAGAAGCGCGATGACACAACGCTTGTAATTTATTGCAAAATATGAAGCAATATCTATTTACTCAAAAATCAGTTGAGAAATCGAAAATTCCCCCTCTCACAGAGAGGAGGCCTGTGTTCCAGCAGTGGGAACATTATAGGCTGGTTATGTACTTAATCGAAAATTAAAAATAATCTGACGAGTGCGCGTTGAACTCGCGTGTTGGGGGTTCCGTACAATGAATATGTACCTAATCTACCATGTTTTTTATCCCAAAATAATGTAAGTATGCCAAGAACAAACTAATCATTTTAGTTGAAAAACATGTTCTCCCATACATTCCAACTGCAAATGAAAGTTTGTACGCACAATATTGAGCGATTTACCTTGTTATTTTAACCATAGACTTCTTTAGGTTTTCCTGTGATCTATAAGTAAAGAACTATTATCCGTATTTTTTTCAAAATTTTAGGATCAGTAGTTTCGAAGATAAGGGAGGAATGGTGTTTTTATCTATTTTCTTAAATTATAAATAATATATATTTAAGGCGTGTAGAGTTAGAAGCTTGGCTCTACATAAGATTTGATAACTTTTGACAGTGCGAGCCATGTGGTCTCGTCTTGGCAACATTTTGCATGAAAATGTTTTTGGTGGGATTTCACTTCTTTTTGAAAGTTTCTTGACAATAGCTTTTTTCTTATATTGGGTTTATTTTACTATTATTAACTAACTAAAAAGAGAAAAATAAGCATTATAATCGATAGAATTTTGGTATCGCAGGCGGAGACAAACAAAGGTTAGACCATATTTCAGGTTATTGGTTTGTCCCCGCCTGCGATACCAAAATTCTATCGATTATAATGCTTATTTTTCTCTTTTTAGTTAGGTATGTGTTTTTGCAGTGGACTTTTTTGTTTTTTAAATAATATGTTTTATTTCAAGCTTTTTAGTTCTATTAATATATATATGGAATTGACTCATTACTAGCTTTTATTTGATATCAATATTGTTGTAATTTATTTTAAAAGAAAACGTTTCCCTCCCTTTTTTTGTATTTGCAGTTGCAATATATAAAAATTATATAGCCTATGTCACTCCCACAATGAAGACGAATCGAACGGCACCTCGTTAAAATCCATCAAGCCGTTTAGGCTACAGAGCGTGCCATAGAAATAGACATACATACATACTCTCGAAAAACATTACCCTCCTTCTGGGGCAGTCGGGTAAAAAATACCCAATCTCTTCACCAGATCTCGTAAAGCTCGAGATTTCGCGAGACAGGCTCTATAGTCTCACGAGATCATGGTTAGGTCGAAAATCTCGCGAGATTGCATGCCCTAGTAACAACCAAGTTCTGAGAAATATGTACAAGATTAACATAAATATTTTTTTCGCTACCACAAACTATGTAAGTATATAGATTAGGCAACATTTTTTTTAAGTAGGCTTAGATGATTTGCCTCTTGTAAGCACCTTAATAATCTAATTTGCACTCGGACAATAAACATAGTTTAGTCTTTATCTTTAGTTTAATTATTTTCTTGTCATTGGTATTTTAACCTAATATTTCTAGATCAAAAGATAAAATAAAGTTTATTTATTTGCATAGATTGTAGGTATATGACATAAGGTATTAATTAAGTAAACAAGTAGGTAATTTAAAAAAAATGTGTCAAAATAAGACCATTTCATACCGAAAACTAGCGAAAACCTACGGCAGTTGATATCGTTCAAGTCTAGAGTAGACATTCGCCTATTAAATGTGATATGATATGCAAAGAAATATACTTGCACGACTGTAATAATTAATGCGGTTGAAACCGCAAGTAAACTATGTCCCGGAGCCACGATAAAATCAATTGCCTTTATTAAAATGATTAAAAGCTTCTACTTATTTAAGCAGTCACATTCAATTTTGAATACTGTGTGACTTTTATTTGTGTACAAAATATGTAGATAAACCATTGACTGACGTAGTTACAATATTTTCCTAGTCTAAAAATACATAATCAGCCTATAATGTTCCCACTGCTGGGACACAGGCCTCCTCTCTGTGAGAGGGAGTGGGCCGTAATCCACCACGCGGGTCCAGTGCGGGTTGGTGGATGTCACACGTCTTCGAATTTTTGGTTCTAGGACATGCCGGTTTCCTCACGATGTTTTCCTTCACCGTTTTGAGAGCAGTGGTCATGAAATAATTTACACAAAGTAAAGTGCCTGTCCGGGTTCGAACCTACGACCTACAACTCGTAAGTCGCGGCCACTGTGCCACCACTGCTCTCAGTCTAAAAATGATACAGTCAAATTCATTAACATTGGCATGACAAACCAGTTATTAATACAAAACAAGATAAAAATCAGCTTCAGAAATCTTCCGTGTAACTTCTAGCTGGTACATTTTTAAATATGGTTTCAAAACAAATATAGAGCCTAATTAAAGTTGTTTATAAGTATCGTGGCATTGCAAGATCTCATACCGGTTATTCGTAATGCTTGTTCAGACTTATATTTTTAGACCATCAACTTTTTTCAGAGATCTGCATTGATGCAGACGCGTGACAGAATCGCGAATTCACGACCGTTTGTTTTTGTGCCCCTTTAGCCTCTGTTCGTATTCAACAATGAAGAGAGATCACTTCTTCAGTGACAAAACATTTAAGTGTATAAAACATCCGTTGTCCTAAGTCCGGGCTGCACAACGACTGACAAATGCGTGCACTGACTGGACAGGTCCACTCAATCTGTGTGGTTCTTTCATCAAAAGACCATTTCAGACACCAATCGACATGGTCTTCACATGATCTGACCAAGATTATGTCTGGACTTTAAAAGAGACTGTGACCTCTGAGTTTGTTTCGGCCTTTCTTCTCAGAGTAGTCAGATAGGAAACGCCGGCCTCATCTAGTTTAAAAAAATATGTTTTGACGTGTAAAAGTGTTTGTAAAAACCTACTTACAGAAATAAAATCATTTATCATTTGATTGTGAGCGTTTAACTACTATTGTGAACGGACGTACCGATCGCGCGCGCGTGCTCTAGTTAAGAGTATTTTGCAGACGCATCACAACACCGTCGTCGCAGTGTACGTCGATCTATCGGGGCCACCGCGATGACCCAGTTACAAGTGCGGAAATCGTCATGAAGTATTTATTATAATTGTTTAGGTATCGTGCTCGCCTTAAAACTAAATAATGGCTGCAAAACAGTCTATTAAAATAAAAACTGATCTGGAGAAACAGTTGTATGACTGTTACATCCAGGAGAAAACGGACAGAGAAAACCTGCAACAAATGGTGCGTCAACTGAACGGCCACATACAAACCTTGCAGGAACAGGTACAAGATCTTCAAGGTCAATTAAAATTCCTAAAGGCAAAGGAACAAGAAGAAACCTCAGATAAACAGGTCAGTGAGACCATAACTCCTGCTCAGCCTACTAAAAGTGACGTTGAGTACTGCACGGATGAGGATGAACTGGCCAAAGAGACTGGGTGGATTAGGGCGAAAAACAGGAAGAAAAGGAAGTTAAACACCTCCCTCACTCCTCCACCACCACTACAACAAGCTACAACTAGCGCTCAGCAGCGGCAACTCAACAACAAAGAGAAGGCAACCATTAAAAAAGTCATAGCACCGCCTCCAATCGTAGTGGACGGTGTTAAGAATTATCAAACATTCTACGACTTTTTGACTGAATCCCAGTCAGTAGAAACATTTACCGCCAAAATGTTAAGCGGTAATAGTGTCAAAATAAATGCCAAAACCGAAGAGTCCTACAGAGTGATTGCTCGACGCTTAACAGAAAATAACTGTTTATGGCACTCATACGAGGATAAGCAGACCAGGCCAATAAGAGTAGTGGCGAAAAAATTGCATTCTTCCTGTCTACCGGATCGGATTAAAGATGATTTAACGTCACAGGGATTCCAGATAGAAACTGCAATTAACAAGTTAAGCTGGAGAACAAAAGAGCCGCTGAACATGTTTATATTAAGTATCGTTCAAGAATGACGAAGATGTTAGTAAAATTTACGGCATTAAACATATCCTAGGGTGTAATGTTGAAATAAACCCGCTTAAAACGTCAAAAATAATACCGCAGTGTAAGAGATGCCAGGCGTATGGTCATACCCAAAAGTATTGCTCAAAAGAGCCAAGGTGTGTTAAATGTACAGGTAAACACCTCACAGCTGATTGCAACAAACCTGCACAAGATAAACCTAAGTGTGTCCACTGTGGCTTACCTCACCCAGCTAATTACAGAGGGTGTTTAGTCGCCAAGGAGATGCAAATGATGAAGAACAAAAATTCTAAACATAATTTACCCAATAACCTTGCCATTAATCAAATCGTTAGTAACACCGACAAACAGACAACAAAACAAAGAGCACCGTCTGCACAGACAACCGCGAAAATTACAACATCTAAAAGTGCCTCATATGCACAAGTGGTAAAACCAAGCACACAACCATCAACTCTTGAGGACAAGCTTAACCAGATCCTGAAGTGCATCTCTTCATTTGACAAGAGACTAGAAAAATTAGAATCAAGCACTACAAAAATCAATCATGAATAACACACTAAAAATAATGGCGTGGAATTCCAACGGACTGCTGCAACACCAACATGAGTTGCAAGTGGTCCTAGATACAGAAAATATTGATGTGTGTTTGATCTCTGAAACGCACTTTACTAAACAGTCTTTCGTGAAGTTTAGAGGCTATAAGGTTTATCACTCGCTGCACCCCAACAACACGGCCCGAGGAGGTAGCGCGGTTATCATAAGAGAAAATATCTGTCATTACGAACAGTGTAAATATGAGGAGCCAGACACGCAAGCTGTGGCGATATCAGTTAAAACAAATAATTTTAATGTTACAGTAGCGGCCGTATATTGTCCCCCAAGACACACGATAAACAAAGAACAATATGTACACTTCTTCAGACTCCTTGGACAGAGATTTATATTAGGCGGTGACTTTAACGCTAAGAACACTCATTGGGGATCAAGATTAACTTCAACAAAGGGAAGACAGCTTCTAAGTGCAGTGAAAGACATACGCTGTGAGGTCATAAGTACTGGAAAACCTACTTACTGGCCGACTGACCACCAGAAACTACCAGATCTTATCGACTTTTTCATAGTCAAAAATATATCGACCAATTATCTGAGTGTGGAAGAGGGGTACCACATGAACTCCGATCACTCTCCGATATTATTACAATTAAGTCACAAAATATTACTAAGAGAAAACCACCTGACATTAGTAAACAAGTTTACGGATTGGGAACGTTTTAGCTTAGACCTACAAAATATTACTGACCTAAAAACTACGTTAAAAAACAAAGATCAGCTTGATTCTGAAGTAAACAAGTTTAGCAACAATATCCAACAATGTGCATGGAACAACACACCACAGGTATTAAAAAAATTCAAAGGAAATACCTACCCAAAGGAAATAATAGACTTATTATTTGAAAAAAGGACTCAAAGAAAAAGATGGCAGCAAACTAGATTCCCGCAAGATAAAACTCTTTTGAATAACCTTACGAAAAGACTGAAAAGAAAAATACAAACCTTTCAAGATGAGGTTTTGAATACTAACCTACGTCAGTTAACCAGCGATTATACAACGCAATACTCTCTTTGGAAAGCGACAAAGTCACTTAAAAGGCCAATTACACCAATGCCCCCTATCAGAGATGTTAACGGAAAGTGGGCCATAAGCAATGAGCAAAAAGCTCTAAAATTTGCACATTACTTAGAAGAAACCTTTCAGCCAAATGACGGATCTGTAGACAACCTACAGTTTGACAACATTCTGCAAGATCAAAGAATTAAGCTTGTGACCCCGAAAGAAGTTGCAAAGGAAATTCAAATCACTAGCCTAAAAAAATCCCCAGGGTATGACCTTATCACGGGAGAAATCCTAAAACATCTGCCGCGTAAAGCCATCGTTAAGCTTACTAGACTCATCAATGCTGCATTCATGCTAAAGCATGTTCCAGAGCCATGGAAAGTTGCTGAAGTGATTATGATTGCAAAGCCCGGTAAACCACCTCACGAAGCATCATCATACAGGCCCATTTCCCTGCTGCCTATATTATCAAAGCTGTTTGAAAAATTGTTTTTAAAACGCTTAAAACCTATCATAACCGAGAGAAACCTGATCCCTGACCATCAGTTTGGTTTCAGAGAGAAACACTCAACAGTAGACCAAGTACATAGAATTACTAACATCATTGAAAGAACGCTTGAAGATAAAGAAGTCTGCTCCACAGTATTCTTAGATGTGGCACAAGCTTTTGATAGAGTTTGGCATAAGGGTTTGATATACAAGCTAAGACTTATACTGCCCAATGATTTTGCCGATATCATGCAATCATACATTACAGATAGAATGTTTCGAGTAAGGCACGAGGATGCCTTCTCCACGTTAAAAATTATTAAAGCTGGCGTGCCCCAAGGTAGTGTGCTGGGCCCAGTCCTCTACCTGTTGTACACGTATGATATACCAGAGCTGGAAAATAATACTATTGCAACCTTTGCGGACGACACTGCCATTATGGCTACAGGGTCATGCCATATGGAAGCAATAACAAAGGTACAAATCGCTGTAAATAAAGTTCACGACTGGGCACAAAAATGGAGAATCAAATTGAATGAATCGAAGTCACTTCACATTGATTTCACCAACAGGAATTGTCATTACCACCCAATCTTCATAAATGGCCAGCAAGTGCCATACGCAAATACAGCTAAATACCTTGGCATAACGCTTGACGCAAAACTGCGCTGGAAAGCGCACGTTAAAAACAAAAGACAGGAACTAGACATGCGTTTTAAAAACATGTATTGGTTGATTGGACGGGGTTCCTGCCTATCGATACATAACAAAATGTTATTATATAAGCATATTCTTATGCCAATATGGACCTATGGAATACAACTGTGGGGCTGTACTAAACCGACCAACATCAAAATTATTCAAACATTCCAGAATAAGGTACTCAGGAGTATTGTTAATGCTCCCTGGTATATAAGAAATGACGACCTCCATCGTGACCTAAAAATGGAATCCGTCACCAACATAATCCAAAAATTTGCTGAGGCCCATGAACACCGACTCCACCAACATGTGAACATCGAGGCAATCCAGCTGTTAGACCAAACAAATATAGTGCGAAGACTAAAACGAACAAAACCTTTTGAGTTAGTGTAGTGTAAACAGTGTAGACATATTAGTGACAATGACACACATATAACACATGAACAAAGTGTTTATATTATTATATCAGACTCTAAGAAAGTGGAACGAACTTGTGTAAAGTACAAACAACACTATTCTAAGTTTTAAAATAATTATCACGTTAAAAAATTAAGTTAGATTTAAATTACTTATTAGTCTTATAGGCTAGATTGTAATTAATTATTAAGAACCTGGTTCTTTTTAATAAAGGATAAAAAAAAAAAAAAAAAAATTATCATTTATCCTAACAGATGTTCCCTACATTAAATTCTATTAGAATAGTGACTAAAGGGAATGCAGTCTTGTTTAGTGAGAGCGATTTTATTACAGGAGCTGAATCTGCGGGGTAACTGCGTAGCACTATCAGTAGCAATGGGTTTCATTTTGGCAGTTCAACAAAATTCATTGCATTATTTTCGTTGTTGAGCAGACAATTTTTTCGAACATTATAAAGCAATGGATAAGCAATATTCAGATTGTAATTCAAACTGTGTTACGCAATAAGGGTGCTGGTCTGTGAAAGCCTTGATAGTAGACACGCTTTAAAACCCTCGTATAGAAAATAGAATTGAATACTCTTTATTATGTACACAAATTACAGATTTAAATGTTGAAATTTTACATAGGGTGACACAATGGGCGCTAAGAGTAATCGTATAAGTATCGCTAAGAGTAATCTTTAGATGGATTAAAGGAATGCTTAAGTTGGTTATTGACGTATTAATATCGATGCCTTGCCATAGGATATGTATTATACGGTAGGTATAGATCTACCGTGTGCACAGGTCTGTAAACTGCATCGCGAGTCGCGAACACGTCACCCGCATTGCGGCATTAGCACTTACTGCAAAAATACAACTTTTTACACAGCCTAGGAGTATTAACATGTTTTATACATCATGCCCGAATAAGTCTAGGTTTACTACTCTCTCATAACGTATTTTTCTCAAATATTGCCGAAATTAATAATCGTCGAGGGATGTTAGATGTCGCCAATATCACCGTGATTGGCAAACGCATTGATGATCGCGTGGTCGCTTTGATTATCTAGCGAATTGTCTCGCCTCTTGTCTTTCCAAAAGTCGCCTTGTGTAATACTTGTTTTGCCGTGAGCCACACGGTCATATTTGTAATAATTACAGTATGACTAATGGGGCAATTGCCCAACTTGTCAGTCCTAATTTTCTAGGCCGGCCAAGGGCAGCGTCGTAGGTGCGATTGCACCGACTAACTATGCGGTTACCAAATACGATACCTCTAGCGCGGCAACTACGACCAGTATCTGTTTTTCTGGCATACGTCCAACAACGTACAGAGATAGGCCGAGCAATATTACCGCATAATATAATACCAGACTTCATTTATCTATACTAATATTATAAAGGTAAGTTGTTTTGTAAGTTTGTATGTAGGGGGTAATCTCTGGAACTACCAGTCGGATAACAAAAATATTTTTTCATTTCACAGCCCAATGTTTGAGGAAGGCTAATTAACATCACGTTAGGACCCATATGAGACGAGCAAAAAGAAAAAAAGGCAGAAAGAACATTAAGCGAAAACGAAGTAATATAGCGGGCAGGCGATGCGATGCGATGCAACGGGGTGGGTCGAGGGAACAAGAAAAATTCACACGGACGACGTCGCGAGCAGAAGCTAGTGTTACATATAAAGACAAAAGATTGAGTAACCTTAATTGATATGACGTAATATTTGCGTGTTTTTCTGATGTGTGTACACAATTTATATTATCGGCTGAATTGCTTTGTCTTTGCATATGCGGCAATATCACATAACTTGTCACCGATAGCAACGAATAGATGGATGACTCAGAATCGACACGTTTTATTAAGCGCCTTATTATCATAAAGGTGTGATAAGATTTAATACTAACATTTTTTTTTAATAATGCTTAAAAAATATTCAACTTCGTACTCAATGTTAGGATGAACGAGTATAAAGGCTCTTACAGACTGGGTAGATATCGCGGGCGCGACAGGCGGCAATATGCCTGTCGCGCCCGCGATATCGCCTCAGTATGCAGGAGCATTAATATGAAATAGCGATCAAAGGGGCCGTGTGCCACGATGGCAGTACGCGTCCAATTGTAGTCGCTTTCACCCTTCTCACATTATAAATAGGGTGAGTGGATAGAATGTAAAGAACTCTCTGTTCGTCCCTTGGTCGTAAAACGGTTGGAATTTTACGGTTGTTTTTATACTAAAATATTCAGACGTAACACCCGGAAGAACTACCTATACGGCCTGTATGTTCCACAATCATTTGTTTCCGCAATGCGTAGCGAAGGCTCTTCGCAATATGGCGCCCAAGTATCTGGACTCGCACATATTACGCGCGTAAAACGCGTTCATGAAGAATAAAAGGTGTCTGGGCGTGCGTAGCACTAGGAAATATCCAAATATTTCCTAGTGCTACGCGCGCCCACACACTCTTTTATTAGTAATCGCGTAAAACGCCTCATGAGGATGCGCACTTGCGCTCGAAATTAATAATGTCTCTCAATCCCAATCTTAATTCCACAAGTAGCCATCAAAGATCGCGGATCAAGATACATTATTAATTGCGGGCGTTAGCCAATTGGAACGTTGTAACTACAAAAGCTCTTGAATACTTACAGGATTATACTGTAGGGCGGTAACATAAGCCTGTACCGCTTGCTCCATGTCTCCAGCGGCCACGAGAGCCGCCGCGAGGTTGATGTAGCCATCGATGAAGTCCGGCTTCAGTCTGACAGCATGTCTGTAGTTCTCCAGCGCCTCTTGGAGTTGACCCCGCTCTTTGTACACGTTGCCTAGGTTGCTGGTGGAAATAAGGAAAGTTTTGGAATTGTCTTTGGAACAATAGCTGCTGAGGACTTTGTTGCGCCACTTCTTCCCAGCTAAAGCACTAGAAAGTGGTTAAGGGCGGGCCTTTTGGGGGACTGTCTTGTGTAATTTTGACGTTCAAATACCGGCCAAGTGCGTGTCGAACCACGCACAATGTAGGGTTCCGTAGTTAGGATGAATTTATCCCAAGAACAAACTTAGCATTGTAGTTAAAAAACATGTTCTCCCATACATTCCAACTGAAAATGGTTTGTACGCACAATACTGACAGATTCGCCATTTTGTTTTAAGACCATATACTTCTTATAGGTTTTCCTGTAATCTGAAAGTATAATAGAATAATTTTTCTGGACATGAAAGTCCGGGTGTTAGGTAGGGTATGGGGTCATGAGATTTCGACTTGGAGATGTGTTTTGGTTAATTCGAAGCAGTTGTATAGTTTTTGTCGTAATAGGTACCTCGTGCGTTTCTTTCAATAGACGTTCATATCCAACTTAAAGGCTCCTGCATACTGAGGCGATATCGCGGGCGCGACAGGCAGCAATATGCCTGTCGCGCCCGCGATATCGCTTCAGTATGTAGAAGCCTTAAAGTGTTTGATTAAAAAAAGTCGTGATACAGTGTTTGTTTACTAAATAAGACGTAAGGAAAAATACACTGTACTGACGTCGTAAGTACATTGAACAAAAACGCGCGCTTTCTTGTTGCTACCGAGCGCTTTGCACTAAGGCTGAGGCTACATTAGACCGCGACCCGACCTGCGACACATGAGCGATTAAAACAAATAAACGAATGCTCACGTATATGGCTACATCGTAAATCAAATATTACTAGCGATCTTTAATTTCTTTAAGCGATCGAAACAACATTACTGTAATCAAATCACGGCATCGGCTACATCAACATATCAGCGAAATTGAAGCGAATTCATTAAGATTTCTGCTTATAATGAAGCCATACCATGTTTATCTTGTTTCGCTCTTCCAGTCGCATCGCAAATCGCTGCCTACTGTAGCCTCAGCCTAAAAGGCTCATGCGATGCGAATTATGAGGTTCGTAAAAACACCCCATACAATTTAATTTTAACATTCGCATGGCTCAATGCGCTCCCCTATTTTCTTGACACCGCCGTCAGCGAAGGCTGGGTCAACGACTCCTAATATTTTCTACCTGAACTACTGCAGGTACTATTACAGCCACTATTACAGCCCTGCTTACCTATGGTCGAAAATTATATGCGTGATAGCTTTACTGATATGACAGTAACGTCTTCTACAGTAAGCCATAAATAGCTCGAGACGAACAATAAACGGTTTCTGTTTTTTTGCAATGTGGCATTGGTTTTGCGTCGAGACAATGATATCTTAATGATCTCCGACCGTCAGAAGATTCGATCAATTCGTAGGTGATTGTAGGAATGAAACTTTATGGGGATTTAAAGTAGGACAGTCAATTGTACACACTGTACTATTGCGGGTTAACTGGTTGGAAAGTAGAGCAGGCGTTAGGAATTAGGATCAGTTTAATAAAATTGGTTATGTATCGGGTCTTCGCATTTTTTGCGCGCAATGACACAGTAGTATATTTACGCCTTACATCATAAATTGTACGCAATTATTGATAACATGTACTGATATTCAACTAGTTGAAAAGGTGACGTTTCCGAATCAAATTATGTTAATTTGTATAACAATATGAGAAGGGGTTTTAAATTCGGTTAAAAATTCGTGGCACGCTATCAAGAATCATAAAATCGGAATGGTAAAATGGTTCTAGTTAAGAATGTCCACTATGTGTCATCATATGCCCACAGGTTATGTAGGTGTCATAAATGTGACATAGATGAATGGGCACACCAGTACTGTGGTATTTGCACACTGATAACGTTATTACGCAAAAATTTACGGATTGCCTTTGTAAAAAGAATTATCTAGTATATGATGACCAATTTTATTGTGAGAATAATGAGAAGATATGGACAAAATCTTTAACATTTCTCTCAAGTGCATTTGATTTCATGCAAAATGGCACAACCTAAATATACACATCAGTTTCAAATGAGTGCAATACACTTCAACAACTTCAATATGGCCCAATTTTTAATGGGCTGCTGGTGCCAAAATATTTTGTCAGTGACACATCCAAATTATTTTAGCTGGGAGATCATATACAGATCATCATCATCATCATTTCAGCCGAAAGACGTCCACTGCTGGACATAGGCCTCCCCCAAGATATACAGATAGTCATAGCTTATAGGTACCTTTTGAACTGTAATAAATTACTTCAATCAATCAATCTGCCTAGCTTTTTACCAACTATGCTGGGGTCAGCTTCCAGTCTTACGAGATGCAGCTGACTACCAGTATTTCAAATGGAGCGACTGCCTGTCTGACCTTCACAATCCAGTAACTGGTTAATACAATACCCCTCGGTAAAACGGTTGTCAGACTTTCGAGCTTCTGACTACCCGTAACGACTGTCAAAGATCCACAAATAACAGCTGGGACCACCGGCTTAACATGCTTTCCGAAAGGACACGGAGGTGTCTCGGTATGTAAATATGGTCACCCATCCTAGGACCAACCCCAGCAAGCATAGCTTAACACGTTGTGGGACGCACTGCATTAGCAGTAGTTTAGTGTAGTTTTTTTGAAGTTGAAAAATGACAATAGGGGCACCGCCGTACAATTTTAATATTTAATAATTATATGACAGTAGTACGGCTATGAAAGTACTGTCGACTTGTTATTATTCTTTAGCATTGCTTTAGGGCAGTACTGATATAGCAGTGGTTGTAACTTATTATTATTATTACTTAACTTAGAAGATAAATAAATAAAAATAAATAAATAAATAAAAAACTTGTATGGGCAATTTTACTGACATATCACATAATTTGAAAAATTCAGTACGGTCCCTCAACGTGTTAACCTGATGGATCAACTTGTGCGGCTGTCATTAATACAAATGAAATACATCACTTATGTTTAGTCAATTATTTGAATATTATTTGACCCCCAAATATTAGTACTAAGTTTTCATAATAATACAAGTACTTTTATTTGTGCAATAAAATAGTTTGTTTAAATTTAGCTTAAATTCTATGTTTAAAAAATTTAAATATAGTTTTACCATGATACCTCTTAATACAATATATTTGTAAATCTGCACATTATTTCCACATATAATAATAACCTGTTTAAAATCTACTTGTATTAATGTGAATGCAAACCAAGGCCTGGAATCTGAGCTATTCCTTTTGTTCAGAACAAGATATGTCATAGCATTGTTGTACTACCGAGCCCAAGTTAATTGTTCATGTAGGTTTTATATACACCAAGGTGAAGAAAATTACACAATCATGTAACTATCTGAAAATCTGATTCAATAATAGAATTCCCAGTGGTATGCAAAACTATTTATTAAAACTATGCTCAAGTAAAAATGACTCTATAAAGACAGACTTATGGTGCGTTTTCACTGACGCAGAGCTGGGCAGAGTGGAGAGGAGCGGACTGTGATTGGCCAATTCACGGTCCACTCCACCTAGCTCCATGTCAGTGGAAACGCACCCTTAATGCCTTAGGCATTTTGTAACAGTCTACATAGGGAGATGCAGAGACAAACCATGACTAAAGTCCTTGCAATTTAAGAATACCATTAAACATTTAAGCATTATATTTACAGCCCCTAAATGAATATGGTGTGTGAATTCATACATATTATAACTTGTTTGGTTTACTTTTAAGTCTAACATGGAAAATAAACCATACTTAAAAATATAAAGAAAATTACCTGTAAGCCTCAGCCAACAGCGGATTCTGTTTGATAGCTAAAGTGGAGAAGTGGGCAGATTTGTCCAATCTTCGACACTGGAAGTGAATGGAAGACAGTAGCAGGAGTACACCAGTATTTGTGCCGTCTTGTCTCCATAGCTGCATGCAGTGCAGCTCAGCACTCTCATAGTCTCCAGCTTGGTACTCTCGGTGTGCAAGTTCTAGTAGTCCTGACAACAAGAAAAAAATGCTGGTTAAGATTTAGTTTTTAGATTTATTAAAATATACACTGATGAATGCCCTGTACAAAGCATGAACACCGAAAAAATATGTTTTGTTTAAGCTAAGTTTGTGTCTTAGTAAACACCAAACAGGAGACTCCATTAATTATTTTTCCTTTATTTCTTAAGGAAGTTTCCATTTCTGCTTAATAAAAGTAAAAGACAAAACTGTGAAAATTAACTTATAAATTAAAAATCTTGAATGGAAATAGTTTATTTCAGTTCCTTTTATTTATAAAATAAAAAATAGTGAAAAAATAGTATTCAACAAAACTATTCATAGACAGCATTGTTGTTTCAAAAGGATACAGCTGCTGCTTAAAAAAAAAGACAGCTGCATAACCTTACAAAAAATAACACAACTAGAAGTCTCCCAAGGATATTATTTATAGTGAACACACATACATCCACAGTCAATAACAAACTTTGATTACTCAAGACATAAGCTGATCTTAATTAATAAGGTAATGCTAACGATCACACAAAGCTTCCTGAAGGCCTATTGATATTCTTAGGAAAATTCCCAAGTTCATGGAAACTTTCAGGTTGATTGTACAACATTCACGTTCATAATAAAAACACCTGGTAATACGTACCGACTGTTGAGATCTGCTGAATATCTGACATCTTCAATATCACCGCATTTGCTGAAACTCCTACTCCAACAATTTGCTGAGACTGTGGTTGCGTCGTGACAGATTGTGGCACGGCGACGTTCGCTTGTGATTGCATTTTGGTTATCATCGTTGACATTTAATCAAATACAAATCTTCGCACAACACAAAAACACGTAAATCCATAAAAACTGTTGTCTTTATTCCCCATTTGCCATGCGGAATTAATTAATAAACCACTGCAACGCTTCTCACAATCTACAATTTCGCACACGACGCGACGGCTAACGGAAACAACTCAATTTTTTTAACAATGTATCCTAACATTTTTAATAGACGTTACATTGACTATAATTATTGATGTGCTATTGTAGTCCTTACAGTAACGCGACACTGGATATAATAGCCTGATTGATTGTGACGGATGTTCACAACAACGCTTGGTAATTTTGTGTCTATGGTAATTTAATTCACTGAAACATTCTTTAAAATACTTGAAACAAATGTATACTACGATAGCGTATCGTGTTACGTATTTCTATTATTCAATTAATGTTTTAGTCACCCCATTACCTAACAACTTCAGTAAAAAATATTACATGTTCTGAAACTTGGCGGAACATTTCCGGTGTTACTTAGCGGGAACTTCAAATACCAAGAGCGGAAAGTTCAAATGCCAAAGGCGGAAGGTTTAAATATCAAAATTCGGAGCGAACAGTAGGCAATAGCTGAGAGTATAGTGAGTGAGTTCAAGCACATGAGTAGATAAACGGTATATCGGACGGAATACGTTTTTATAAATTTTCCGTTCATCTACTTGTTCAAGGTTCGAAGTTCCAAAGCTTCAGTTTCAAATTAGAGCAGACAACAAATGCCAAAAACGGCAATGATTTACTTTTTGCGCTCGATTTACCAACATCAACTTAAAATAAAACAGGGTGGCTAAGGAATAAAAAATGTATATTGCATCAATCAATATCACATAATTATATTTCTTATAATAACATTATTAGGTATATTGGACGGAATCCGTTTTTATAAATGCATAAAAAATACAGTCTATTTAATCAAAATGATACTTAAGTAGGTACTTATTCTAAATAAGATAATAAATAAGCTACTTCGGTGAGATCTTGCGGCACGGATTCGTGATAGCATAAATATAATTCTCTTGGCTCTGGTTCACTGAAAACTCGGCTGCAACAAAAATATATTTTACGGTCATCATAACTTACTTACGAGTACTCGGTGCGCCTTGTCATAAGTAACCACACTGTCTCGACAACTCATAGTCAACAATTACCGCGTCTTTTACTTCACGTTTTCAAAACACTACAATTTTGTAAAGAAAAACATATATTTACCCAACTACCCAAAACAAGTATGGTTCAGAATTCTTCTTACTGACGCCGCATCGACTCATAATATCAAGAGGCGCCTGAAATAACATTCCATGCTCTTTAACAGCCACCAAAATTTTGTTCAAAGGATTCGATGGCGCGTGGTTTTTCTTGAACCTGAAATCAAACAGATACCACCTCATTGGAGCCCTTCGATCAGAAACAGACATAGGGGCAAAAATACAATATTTTTGTTTTAATCAGACTTGCTAAACATATATTTCAGGAAAAGTACATATCAACAGAATATAAATTAAAAAAAAAACATGCAATGTTATTCTGTTTTTACCGTATACTATGTTGTAACAGGTCATGAATTTGTTTACAAGCTGATCTGAATGTCTTGATTATATATGAATAGAGAACGTTGTTGGCTTGCACCTCTATATTCTTCACTGGAGCAATCAGTATGCCCTTTTCAGATTCCAACTGAACAAAATGGAATAAAACGTTTTCTTCTCCTGCTGTTATTCTGAAAGAAGTCCTAAAGATTTTTTAACGATCTAAAGAGTCAGAAAACTATCAAAATATATTTGCCTTGTTAAAAAACAATCATTCGAAAGTAGTTTTTATGAATCTGCTACAATTATTGAACCTAGGAGCCATTTTTTATTTAATATTTTTAGTTGGCCGTTGTTGATGTTATTTATCTCACCTTTGTGCAGTTACGTGATTTATTTCATTCAGTAAAGACTTCCTGATATCAGACATATCAACACTGCCACTTGCTCTGCTCACATCCTGAACCCAGAAAACAGAAAACGTTTAACGAATTATAGAAACATTTAGAGCCATGATTATGAAACTTAGACAATATTGTATCTGCAATCAACACATGACTAGATTCACTTCCGAGTTGTTTGATCAACCCTCCTTTTTCAGGTCCCGTAGACAACAAGGAGCCCTTTTAGATTCGCCATGTCCCTCTGTCTGTCTGTCCGCGGCTTAGCTCAGAGACGCTTTGTACTAGAAAACTGTAATTTGGCATGGACCGTATACATATTAATCACGCCGACAAAGTAGTAAAATAAATATTAAAATGGTTGGCGAGCTAAAGGGTTGTTTTTGGATATGTGAAAAAAATCATGATAACGTTAAAAGGAAGATTATCACAGCTAGTCGACCAACTTACATTTGCAGTTGGAATGTATGGGAGAACATGTATTTCAACTACAATATTAATTTTATAATTGGGATAAATTCATCCCAACTAAGGAACCCTTCATTGTGCGTTGTCCGACATGCACTTGGACGGTTTTTTTTATCGGAATAAAACCTCAAGTTTAAATAAGATTGTTTCTCTTACCAGCCTGTCCCAATCTGAGTCTGAGCCAGACGAGTCCCGACGATTCCTTTTTTCTCTATCCGCTCTTCTGCCTTGGACGCGTTCTTCACTTACTTCACTGAAAACAGATGAGCACGGTTTTTACGAGTTGACATAATATCGAGATTTCTTTATGATACTTATGCTTGTTTATGTGTTTATATTATACACATAAACCTTCCAGAACAAATTCTCAAAATTGTAGCAAAAACTGCACCAAAATCCGTTGCGTACTTTAGAAGAACAACGCGGTCACACAGACAGACAGGAAAAGCGTCTTCAATTTATTATGTATAAGACTTGTGTGTGTGTGTGTGTGTGTGTGTGTGTGTGTGTGTGTGTGTGTGTGTGTGTGTGTCAGTGCGCGCGCGTGCGTGCGTGCAGATTTGGATGTCGTCGATGAACATTTATATTAGCATAGTTGTCATCGTGTCAAAAAATCACCTTGTAGATATACTGGTATTCAAAGACAATGGGAACCTTACCTATTACTTTTCAAGCTATTAGAGTCCTCAGAATATCCGCTGACATCTAAGCTCGAGTGTCTATACTTTTGTGCAGTATTATAAGACTGGGCATACAAACTATGATGACTGCCATAGTTCGTGAGAGAGTTCATTGAATTCATGTCACTGGTACTAGATCCCACGTTGATTTGTTCAGAGGAGTTGTGACGACGTTTGTCCATTTGTAGCTTTGAAAGCTTTAGAGTTGAGGTTTTGAGTGTCGAGTCTGGTTTTAGCGCTGGAAGAATAAATGGTTACTGTGTCAAATGCCCTCTCTGTTTGAGAAGAGGCCTTTGCTCTACAATGGGA
The DNA here is from genome assembly GCA_905333075.3 of Atethmia centrago. Classification (NCBI taxonomy): domain Eukaryota; kingdom Metazoa; phylum Arthropoda; class Insecta; order Lepidoptera; family Noctuidae; genus Atethmia; species Atethmia centrago. The sequence continues at coordinate 11,065,575 of HG995382.1, forward strand.
CAGTTATAGCCTGGAATTATTTATTAATGTTAAATGAGTTGTATTTGTGCATTAATCTCAGAGCATTTTTCCATGAGTTTGGCAGGGTCTAAACTTTTTAAAGAAATCTTCACAATGTAATTCTACAAAATATGTGAGGTGATTTCAATATTTTAGCACATTGAATCACAAACTACAGTACTAGTTACTTGGGTAACACTTTAAAGAATCATGCAGCAGTGGTATTAACGTGTGAGTGTTAACCGAAATACAAGTCATTTATCATTTAGAGCAAGATTGGTTCTTTATTTTAAATTTATTCAGATATGCAATTTTTTCTGAAGCACTTTTTCTGCAACGTTTCAAAGAGGATCAGATATTCGAATAAAACACAACTCACTATGAACATCCCTTATTTTCCTCCCATACTTTGTCAGATATTCTGGTGAAGTTTCGACCTGCGGCTGTGAATTCGTACAGTACCAAGATGCGAGATATTTGTTTAGTCCTACTTCATAAATCAATTCCAAACAACTTTCACACTCTTCCACGTAAAATGGAGACGGTGGAGTTACTCCAACAGCCTAGAAAGTGTGGAAAACAATATTCGATTTAACAATATTTGAGAAATATAAATAAATTCCTAAATACAGATTACTCAGTGATCTAGCTAGGAGAGCGGCGATTCACCCAACAATTTATTGTACAGTCGCCAGCATATCAAGTTACCACCAACTGTCAAATTTTCTCATTCGATTTTGAACTAAACCATCAACATTTTAAGGTTTAAATTCATTTGCAGAAACTTGTAATTGCATGAACTTTGTAAGTCCCTCATGTACTACAAAACCTTTATGTAAATCATTTTATAATAGTGACGTAGCGACAAGGGGGCGGCATATCCTGAGGAGCTGACGAAGTGGAGAGGTATTCCAGGTACTATCGTGACAATCCCAGAGACCGGAAAATGGTCAAGATCCCTTACTGGAATACTTCCTTCGTCCAAGCGCGTTTGCTCTTGCGAATCTCCACTCAAGCCAATAAAGACAAGAATGAGGTGGGAGCTCTGTTCGTCATTTTTCACTCGAACCGGTCAATAAAAGCAAGCCAGAGATGTGGAACAAGAATAGAAGTCTTCGAAGGGTCCGTGGGGTCGCTACTGCCCAACAGCTCGCCACATGCTGCACTGCGGGTTTTTGTATCTCCTTTGGTCTGGCTCCTCACCCTAGACCTGTTCCGGCAAAATAAACTCTACCGTCACAGACTTAGAGTTCAGACCACGCAAGCCCCACCATGGCATCAACCAGAGATACGACGGTTGGGCTGTTATTATTACGAACACAAACAAAAACATAGGGTACTTATAGATAGTAGGTGAACGGAGTAGAAGCCTATGGCATAGTCAATTTTGTTTTTAAAAATTGACTATGTCATAGGCTTCTTCTCCGTTCACCTACTGTACCCAATGTTTTCGAGACGATAAAAAAAATCAGCCGGTATAAACAAAAAGTCCTGATATAAATAATACTCATGTTTCATCATCTGCCTGCCTTTTCCCAACTACGTTGGGGTCGGCTTACAGTCTAACCGGATGCAGCTGAATACCAGTATTTTACATAGAGCGACTGCCTATCTGATCTCCACAACCCAGTTACTGGGTAATACGATACCCCTTGGTAAGACTGGTTGTCAGACTTTCGGACTTCTGACGACCCGTAACGACTGTCAAAGATCGACGAATGACAGGTCTTGGTATGTAAATATGATCACCCATCTACGGACTAACCGCGGCAAGCGTAGCTTAACCTGATCGATTGACTCGTGCGGCTGTTATTAATTAGCCACAAGCCCGAAATAATACTCATGTTTATCTTATTATTTACGACTTTTATTTGCATTTGCCCGACTAGTTCCGAACAGAGCTCTTCGTAATGAGCTCAGTAGCTAGCAAAGTCGCGAATCGAATACGACTGCGTAATGAGACGAATTTAAGAATACAAATAAAATACTTACGTCCTCTGTACAGCCACCGGCTTCCATTAATGTTGCCAATATGAAGTGGCCTTTACCGACGGTTAGAAGGAACCAACGTCCATCTGAAATTCTATAAATAAGCGAAATTGTTAGTTCTACTTTCCAGTTTAAGGTTACTTCCTGAACACAATTTTCTATTACAGCTTTATGTCAGCATATGAAATACTACTTCGTATTTAAGGCGCTGACAAGACCCAATTGACCAAAATAGGCTTCTCTTAAGAAAAAAATTAGCAAATCTGTATAGTTGGTGGGAGCGGAAAAAATATTTGTTAATTTTGAACATATTTCCCAGAACTTGGTTGTTAACAAAACACGTTTTGAAAAAAAATCTCGATACAAACTAACGTTAAACAAACCTCTTCTGACCTTAAGTTCTAATCCAAAATATCTGCATTAAATATCAACATACGTTACGTATTTAATTAATAACAAGAACGTCTTATTTGAATGCAGAGCTTGGTTGTTTTTTATTTTCGATTACTCAACTCAATTTTGAGTAAATAGATAATTGCTTCATATTTTGCAATAAATTACAAGCGTTGAGTCATCGCGCTTCTCTTTCTTTTCTAGGCAATCTGACAGTGACCGCGGTTTAGGTGTGGTCAGCGTCTTAAGCGACAAACTGGGCTTATCATACGCCCCAAAGGTACAGCAGTACATAAGCTCGATTTTGAACGCATTCGGAGCGCGAGTTTTTCTTCCACATAAAGAATTGATTATTCTTCTATGGCGAATCATTACAAGAGAATTTAAGTTTAACAACCTAAAGTAAAAGGACAAAAGTACCGATTATTTATAAAGGTTCATGTTTACCTGTATTCATTCCCATCATTCTTATTGTGTCTATGTTCATTTATAAACACTTCTCTCCACATTACAAGTTTGTCCAATTCTTTTTCTGTGCTCAGTTTAAGAATGCCATTTAAACGCAAATATGCGTTTATTTCTTTCAAGTCTTCATCTTGCAGGTGTGAACTTAATAAATGTCCAGAATAATATAAACAGGATCCAATGACTGTGTACAATCTTTGAAAGTTTTCTACATCGTCAGTCTGAAAAAATATTTTACATAAGTTAATCATCTCATCATCTGCCTAGCCTTTTCCCAACTATGTTGGGGTTGGCTTCCAGTCTGACCGGATGCAGCTGAATACCAGTACTTTACATAGAGTTACTGAGTAACACAATCCCCTTAGCAAGACTTTCGGACTTCTGACTACCCGTAATTAATGTCAGTGGTCTACAAATGATAATGGGATCAATGGTTTAACATGCTTTCCGAGGCACGGAGGGGTCTCGGTATGTAATGGATGGTCACCTATCTATGGACTAACCTCGGTAAGCATTGCACCTTGGCCATTGTCTCATCTGTTAGTGGATGTTATTATTTAGCCACATTAAACATCTATAAGGGTAAAACTCCTCTCTCACACAGCCATGAAATTGTTAGGACAAAAAAGTATTTACCCATTCGCGATAATCAGCTGCTTCCAACTCAGTTATAGCATCGTCAACTTGTACCTTTACCTCCAAAGGCAGTGTAACAGAATGAGCAGCCAACATATCCTCAAAATACAAATCCACATTCCTACCATCATCTGTATTTCCTTTATTATTAATGATTAAAGTAACAAACATTCGGGCGAATAAACTATCCAACTTATCAACATTATTAGGCTTAGTAAAGCTAGATTTAAGAGAACCATACAAAAATTCTAACAATCTTACTATATCAGCAATTATTTTTTTCGCTGCAAACAGATCTACTTCATTATTCGGAAATGCTACCAACAGTAGATCATTGTTATTTGATGTATAAGTTACGTTAATGAGAGTATTATTATGTAGAACAGTTGAGTCTGTGGGTTCACTAGTCCCCAAAGACTTTGGAGCTAATTGATTCAAAGTGACATAAGCCCCTCTGGTGTTGTACAAAAAGTTCTGGTTGAAAGGTCTTGGGTAGCAGTAGAGGACTCCTTTGTCGTCATTACTGTTGTATTCTATGTCATTGCAGCATATATATAGAACTGAGCACAATGAATCCATCAATAAGTGAGTCAGAGAATTTTCTGGAGCATTTTTGGACTTCAGTAATCTTTCTAAGTCTACATTGTGTCCTCCACTTGGTACTTGGAATGTTAATTTTGGACTGTTATGGTCTTCTACAACTCTTTGCAGAATATTATTTATATTATAAGAGTTCACATCAACTCCATTTATTTTTGATAAATAATATCCCTTTTTAATTTTAGGAGTGTATATAGCTCTGGCTTCTGTTAGGAAATCTGCAACTGTTAATGTCTTGCCATTTGCATGTGTCTCTAGGCTTAATCCAAAAAGCTTTTCTATCTGGCAATTTTTTTCACTGCTAAATATCATGCTTTTGCTCACCTGAAAGAAAAATAGATATTTTAGAAGAACAAACTTACCATTTCATTTCTTTGGATTTAGACTTGAATTCATAAAAGCAGTCTATATAATAATTCTCAATTTAACATGTCAAGTCTTGACTACATAATCAGCCCACTGCCACCCCCACCTTCTGCTTACAGTTCCCACTGGTGGGACACAGACCTCCTCTCTGTGAGAGGGATTGGGCCATAATTCACCATGCGGGCCCAATGCTGGTTGGTAGATGTCACATGTCTTCGAATTTTTGGTTCTAGGACATGCCAGTTTGCTCACAATGCTTTCCTTCTGTTTTGAGAGCAGTAGAGATGAAATCATTTACACAAAGTAAAGCGCCTGTCCGGGTTCGAACCTAAGACCTACAACTCGTAAGTTGCAGCCGTTACCACTGGGCCACCACTGCCCATTGTTAATATGTATAGCCATGCCAAATTACAGCTTTCTAGGTACTAAGAGTCTCTGAGCTAAGCCGGAGACAGAATGAATATAATTTGTGTCTTGTTTAGAGCAATGGTGGCCCCATTGCTCTAAACAAGACACAAATTATATTCATTGTGGATTTGTGACATTACTCCCAGGAGTCGCATGTCATTGACCATTCATAGAATTTTAAAAAAAATGCTTGTAAATAGAATTTGCAGTTTCCTGTTGTACATAACATACCTGAATAATAATACATTTTTCATCTGTTATCACATTGCTGTTGGCACTTGAAGCTAATATTCCATCAATATCTTTTCTTAAGCCACTCTCTGAATTCTTTGACTTATGTGCTTTTAGAACTTTAAATATTCTACCTGAAATAAATACAAATTTTTGACTTACTTAAAAATTAGCTTACTTATAAGATACAAAATTTTATGTCATATCTGTTATTTTATAAATATAATGTCAATAGGTAATGTGTTTATATTTCTACTAAATTTGCTACCTTTCGTAGATCGCCTAGTAGAAGATCTTTTGAAGTCGTTTCTGAGTTTAAATGTCTCACAGTTTTCTAAAAGTGGCGTTTTGATGTCTGTATTCTCGTTATTGGTTTTTGTTTTTATGAACACCAATTCTCCATCCTCACCAACATCAGAATCCCACTCTGGCACAGAGCTAAAATTATAAGTTCAAATAAGTTTTTGGGGAAAAATTATCAAACTTTATTTAGGTATTTAGATAAACGTTGCCTTTCTGAATCAGAATACTTCGACTCATCTGAAGAGTTTGTCCAATCATTATCTGAATCGCAGGGACTATCATAGCTTATTTTACTTTTATATTTATTCATAATTTGTCGAAAAAGTTGAACAAAAGTATTTCGCTAGACTGCGGTTGTTACCAATTTATGATACAAACAGTCAATGCAAAATAATGACACTGACACTTGACAGCCAGGCAATGACAAATAACATGACACCGTTTGACAATGACTTTTGAATCAAATTTTAAAACTACAAAAATCATGTTCTAGGGTTCCGTATTAAACAAGGAACCCTTATAGTTTCGCTATGTCCGTCTGTCTGTTTGTCCGCGATTTGCTAGCAAAGACTTAGCACTAGAAAGCTGTAGTTTGGCATAGGTATACATAGTAATTACACCGATAAAGTGTATAATATAAGCTTGAAAAAAAAATCTAGGAAAAAAAATAAGAACTTTACGTTTTAAATAATTTGCTTAAAGTGGGATGATATTTTTTTCTCGTGCGGGGCATCGTTAGATAGGCCGTTCAAAATTATTGCGGGTGTGTGAAAACCATTTTTCAGGAATCCGTTTGCTCTTGAGATAAATTCATCCCATCTACGGAACCCTTCATTGTGCGTGGTCCGACACGCACGTGGTGGTTTTTTGATGGATAACATCTTTCCTCTCGCTTTCTGAGGAAGTAATTTCGTGAAAAGGGACTAAAGTGACAGCTTGAGCATGGAATAACTACGTAATTTAATAGCATGGAATTAGTAGGTACTTTATAATAGCATGGAATTAGTAAGTACAATGTAGCAAGCTACTCAGTTGCTTATTACAGTTATTACCATCGAGCTAGGAAAAACACTAAGGTGAGATGCACGGAACAGAAAAAACTGTTTTTTCTGTTCCGTGGTGAGATGTCAGATGTTATATATCCTAAGCGACTTTTTTATTTAAGAATTATATTGCACGACCTAATTGTATCTAGAGGGGCTTGTGGCTAAGTAATAACAGCCGCACGGGTCTATTGATCAGGTTAAGCTACGCTTACATACCAAGACCCCTCCGTGCCTCGGAAAGCACGTTAAGCCGTTGGTCCCGGCTGTCATTTGTAGATCTTTGACAGTCGTTACGGGTCGTCAGAAGCTCGAAAGTCTGACAACCAGTTTTACCAAGGGGTATCGTGTTACCCAGTATCTGGGTAGTGGAGGTCAGATAGGCAGTCGCTCCATGTCAAATACTGGTATTCAGCTGTATCCGGTAAGACTGGAAGCCGACACCAACCTTGGTTGGGAAAAGGCTAGGCATATGATTGCACGACCTAATTGCTTAGTTTCTTAGAGCATTTGACCTGTGGAGATGGCAAGAAGCGAATCACCGAGCTTTTTCTGCCACTTTCTGCGGGAGGCGAGGAAAACACATACAGCACACTACGAGAATTTGACAATCACGCACAGATAAATGCTTCCTATTGCTACAAAGGCACACGAAAAAATAATAACCACACAATAAAAAAAACAGATAAGTACGTATTTATGGAATTATCCTATGACAATAAACATGCAATAAACACAAAGTGCCAGTGACATGATGTGATACAAACAATGCGTGGTATTTCATTCATAATGCATGAATGAATAAACAAAATGTTCATTCGTTTTATTTTCTTGTAACCTTGCCTAATTTCACAAATAAAAAATACGCAATATGATGACCTGCGACTTTAAGTAGCCAATAATGACAAAATAAATTAAAGAACACTACGGAAAAATAACGTTTGTTTTTATTCATAAATTCAAACATTTTTTCATATTACATTATTGTATGCCCTATTGCTGCACCTGTAACTTACCTGTAAGAATGACGCTACAAATGGCTAAAAAGCCCATGCATAGTAGAAGAACTGGGGATGGTAATAAAATGGTGGTGTAAGTCTTACAACAATGTTCATCTTTTAGATAGTATGAAACTGTCACTGTCATTCTGTATTTGAAGTCGAATTACTAATAGTAATCTGACATGTCCTAGCTGTCACTTTGTGTAATAAAATGGTCATATTTGTGGTATTATAAACTTATACACGTATTATTAAACATTTATTTATTTTACACTTATAAAAAGATTAAAACTAAACGATCACCATTAGAATAAATATGACCATTTTATTACACAGTGACAGTTAGCACATCTCAGATTACTCCAGTGAATTAATAATTCGACTTTAGTGTCGGGAATTCGGGATTCATACTTGAGCGTGTCAAAAAGTAGGAAAAGGTACAATATAAATAATACAATCAATCAGATGACTTTGATTTGTTATTTATAACACTTTTACACATCAGATCCACGTGAGTTTTTAAAAACTATTTGAGTTCAATGTTTCCTAGCTAAATGATGAAACAAACTAAAATGATGTGTTATACTGGTATCTTAGTTAAGAAAACATGCGGATATGGGTTCGTAGCCATAGTCTAGTGTATAGTCATATGTCTGACTGATGACGATTAGAGGAAATCACTGATAATTGAAATACCAGTTTATTATATAAGGGCTATTACGCACTGTCGACTAGTCACCGGCGACACGGTCGCTGGCGACTGTGACTTACTACAGTTTAATTAGGTGGTTACGCACTTGGTCGTCAGTCGCCCAGGCGACTCGGCGACTCGCCGCGTAGTGGCGACACACAAGCGACTGCCGGTCGCCGGCGACAAGTCGACAGTGCGTAATGAGCCTAAATGTCCAACACATTTCTGCGGACGTACTTTTTAGGTTGAGACTATTATTACAATAAAACACTTTGTTTAAATGGTAAGTAGAACGGAGTTGTGTAAAGTATAGCAAAGTAATACTATTCTAAGTTTTAAATAATGATTACGTAAAAAAATAAGTAAGATTTAATTTCCATAGTAGTTTTCCTAAACTCAATGCGCAATTTGTCTTTTTTTTGCCCAGGGTGGCTAAATGCTCATAGCGCGCCCACTCTAAAGCTAAGAACCTGCGGGGTAATTGCGTAACAACATTCATTGGGTTAGTCGCGAACCTTGGCTTAAAGCGTCGCTGGGGGGAGGAGGACAGCAAGGTGGGACAGGCTGGATCAGAACTGGATAATTATTATTATCAGGGGAATTTAACACTACAGGCTCAGCTACGGCACGGGCCGTCACTTCGTCGAGCTATGCGTCGGGGGGGGGGGACAATTACGTCGGGGTCTTCGCGAGGGACCTCGGCGGCGAAGTCAGAATGTCGGTTTGTGATTGTGTTTTCTGTGCACTGTACTCGTAGCTGTACTGGTTTCCTGGACGGCGAACTGAGCTAATTGTAGAGAGCCTTGACAACCAGAGGGTTGCGATGATTGAGGGCTGAATCGAAGAAACGCTTGGTATTGCGTTTCATGAACTGCTGAATAGTGGGAATTTTGAGATCGGGGTGGAATATTTCGTTTCGAACGAACCAGGGGGATCCCGTTGCCTTTCGGAGGAAACTCTTTTGAAGGCACTGCATCCGATGGATGTGGTGGGGCTTAGCGTGTGCTAAGACTGCACAGGCATGCGGCATGATGCACGCTGTGTAAATACGTAATTTGCACATGGGACAATTTGCTGCGTGAATTTAGAACGGAATGGAAAGGCGGCAGGGGGCGAAAGAACTAGTTTTATATAACGTGTATGGTCATATGACCAATGTACTTCGGCATAGGGGTACGCTCAGCTATGTCATCTCCATAGGTTAATGATCTAAGCTTGGTTTAGAAATTAATGTCGACAATCAATGAATTAAGTGATCAAAATTCAGTTATTACAAATTTGAAATGCTCACCTCTTTTTTTAACGACGGTCTTGAATGCTCATTTAGAAAACCCATTTTTTAAGGCACGGCTACATAATTTATTATCAAGCTACCCTCTTATTGTACGGAAATCCTATACCAGCTGAAACTGGGAATGTATAACTTGATATGTTGCCGTGTGTGTACGCAGTGACTTTAGTCACCGGCGGGCGACTCGCTGGAGATTACAAAATCTCACACAGATTTGTCACTAGCGAATTAGCGATTATAAAATCTGTGTTGACGTGACATTTTGAAATAAGCGCGGTGTGACCTATTTTAGCCATTTTAGCATAGAGCAAGTATGAGCTTTTCCATTGACATATAAATATGTTTTTCCTGTCTCAATGAGCTTTTCTAAACAAACAGTTTATTGTCTATTCCTACAACAACGGCTCAAAAATGGCGAAACGCTGAAACATCTGTGCGTAACATAGCACAAAAGCAATTCAGTATTTACAGCATAGAAATTTGAATACAACCAATAGTTTTATTATTACCTACCTACCTAGAAACTCACTTTGCTGCAATGTTTTAGTTTATTTTTGTACAAATTTTTATCTATACCTAATGGATGAGGGTTCTGAGCGGTGCAATAAACAATACAGAAATGGATTGATTGACTCTTCAAGCTACGTCATTTGTGGACGTAAGGAAACTAAAGGAACCAAAGGACAAGAGCATCTGTTCAGGAGTCATCCATTGGATGGAAATATTCAGCCGAGAGATGTTGAACTGATGAATGTTCAAGTGTACCCGATGTCGCCAGTGGCAAAGAAAACCGTTGCGTCTGCAGAACATCAACCCACCGACCCTAAGATTGGTAATCCGATTAGAGACTACCCTGAACCTTACTGTCAGGTTAAATTGGTAGGTTTTAAGATAATAATTATATTAGGTATTTTAACCTAACTAAAGAGAGACCGGTGTGTTGCCTTGGGTGTTGACCCCAGCGTATAAACATCGGCTCAGGCCCGGGTTCCGTTAACGCCGCTGCGTACATGCTACCAACATCGTCTATCTCGTAGCAACACATGAACAACCAGCATAGATCGGACTAGAGCAAGCTATTTTTCGTACCTACGAGTACTTGGGACATGAAGTCATTGTCTGGACCTGCTATGCTAGTATCCCATTTTTGAATAGGTACCTACTATTGTTAATTTTAATATATTATTACGCAACGCAGGTTGAGGTAAGGCACTCCTTAAGTGGGCCATAACATAGGGGCTTATGGGCGCTCCAGGCTTTTAGGGGGAGCACTAAAATGTTCAGAAAAAGGTGGCGTTAGGCCTTTTTTAATAGGTACGTTAATGGAGTATCTAAAATTATCACTTCTTGATACGTATTTCGTTTAGGGTTCTTAGTGAACACCTTGTTTTCAACATACGCATAGTTATACGGTATAACTTATACCTACACACACACATAAACACGCCTTTTTCCCATCGGAGTAGGCAGAAACTACAGAAGGCCTGCTTGCTTATGGTCCTTACATACCTACTGCTTTTGCATCGTTTATGTTCATACATTGGTCATACACGCACGCCGGTTACGAGTAGTTTCTACGCACCTGACTTTTCTGAAGAGCACTTCAGAAACGTGTTCTTCAATAAGGTAACTAAATGTCCTCCTAGGGCCCCGGCGCGGCGATTCCACTCACATCTGCCTTGTGCCAAAATACCTTTTGATAGCCGCCTTTCATATATTCTCTCAACATGACCGAACTATCTAAGCTTACTTTATTAAATTTTTGTCACTACATCTTTTAAACCGCATTCTACTTTCATGCTTCTTTTGCCACACCCAACATTCACTTCCATACATGAGCGTAGGCACCAGCACACCATTGTGAACAGCCAGTCGAGCCTTTTTGGGCATCGACTGGTTGGTCACAATTGCATGTATAGCACCATTCACCTTATTTCCCATATTTACCCTCCTTTCCACATCTTCATCAATCTTTCCATGTCTTGTAGACAGACTCCTCAAATATAAAACTTATTTACTTGCTCCACACTCTTTATCATTTATTTTCTTCTCTTTCAAACAACATACCTTCGTATTATTCACATTTATATTCATTATTCATCCCTTTTATCTCCGGCGTGACCGTGACAGTGGGCGCAGTGGTAACACCGAGCGTCCGGCTCCCTGTTTATGCGACACAGGTACCTACTTTCCGAAGCAGCCATGCCCCGAGAACAACTGCGTCGCTCAAAACGACAGGGAGCCGAATGCCTTTTCCCGAGCCATTCGTCGAGCACTGGCGAGGAACATATTTTCTCTAGGGAGAGCACTGGTCGGATCGCCTCCACGGTAGCAAGGAGGGCGCAGAAGCCTGTTCCACCATTCCGTCACCTCCGCCATTCCGAACCTCGCAGAGCTGTGACCGACAAACCTCGATATCTCGCTGCATCAGTCCACCGCTTCGCATGCCCAATTTATCCTATCACAAGCACTGGAATCCACAAAGATTCCAGTCAAATCGGGCACTGAAATCTTTATGCAAATAAAGATTTCAGAGTCCGTACTAAGTGCCAGTCCACACTTCATGGATAGTGTTGACCAAATTCTTCCCTCCACACACTGACATAGACCTTCTCCGAGTCAACGAAAGCACAGAAACTTTCTTGTGCTTTGCCAGATGATTTTCGGCTATGCACCTTAAGGGTGCCTGTTTAGTGTTAGTAAAAAAAATGGGGATGCTCTCGAAAATTTATCAGAGGTGGGTGAAATAAGTTTGAGAACCTGTAAGGTATGGTTTGTACTTTCCCAGTAATGGATAGGTAACTAGTTAGTTACCTAAGCAATGTTTTTCTAGTTAGATAAAATTAGGTTATTTTATATCTAGGCTAGATGGGTAAGTAAGTCCCAGAATTCCGGGATTTAAATTATCGGGATTATTTAAAACTAATATACTTAGGTAGTTTCTTATTAGAAACTATATTAGTTTTAAAAATCCCGGAATCCTAGGCCATGTCTATATTGACCATAAAATAGCTATTTTAGGGCCAGTATACATAGATAACCCGAAGGGTTAGGGTCAAGATAGAGCTCGAGGGAGTTTCCACCAGTCCGATCTCCTCCACAATTGGTCCATAACTGTTAATTTCATTTTTTCAAAAGAATTGTCCAACAGTAGGTACCTAGTCATCCAGTGGTGTTTCCTCGGGAGAATCCGTTCTTTTTAGCAACATATGCGAAGGTTCGCGCGGGAGTCCAAAACCTATGCTGGACAAACCCATAGTGTAAAAAGTCATTTATTATTTGTAACTTCTTGTAGAGTTCCATTAGTAACATGTTTTTATTTATTTCAGGAGTCAATAATCAAACTTAAAGATAGCACAAGGAAATTGTTATATCTACTGGACGACATTCAATCGAAAACATATTCTAAAGATCTTCCACCTCCAAACACAAACGAAATGAAAATACCGTCGACAGCAGAATCTGGTGGTGGCTCAGCTGGTGTATGAATTTATTTTTATTGATGTTCCTTTTTTTTTTTATAATTTGAACTGAAACAGGTAAGAATGCTACACAAACAAAAACAATACCTAACTGTTAATGGCATAGATACCTACATTATACATAGGTGATGGTTTGCTAAATTATAATGGTGGTGATATTTCCAGAGTCCGACGTTTCCAGAGTTGTTTTCAAATACTGACGTAGCTGAACCGGGCCTGAGATATTTAGAAACCCAAACTAAAGCATTAAATAATATTTACATAGAGGTATACCAATTAAATCATTCATGTTTTCTGTTCAAAGTATCATAAAACTTACATTTAAATCAGTGATTGAGAAGAAATTCATAACATAACATGAGGCCTGTTGTTTTTCCCCGAAGGGTTAGGCAGAGGACCTATCGTACCTACACTCACAATTCGTCAGTTATGTTTAAGTCCCATGAACCCAATAGGGGCGAGACGAAGACCCGGGCTGCTACTGAGAAATTCCAAAAAAGTGAATTACGAACGTACCTACCTACAACTGGTACAACAATATTTGTTTATTATTTACCTTACTTCTGTTTTAGGACGATGATGATGATTGTTCAGTATTCAAAAGGCTAACGAGAAAGTGTAATTGTTTGAATCAGCAAGAATACAACGATTTTATGATTCATTTCAACGAGGACACTAAATACTCCACAAGCACCATTGGTGAAATTATTAAAAATATACGCATTCTGAAGAAATTTGTTTACATGGGTGGCACTTACACGAAAAATGCATTGATATTTTTAAATGAGGTAACTACCTTTTTATGCTTGGGGTCATATGTAATATATCATCGGATTTGTTTACACAAGGTGTCGTTTTGCATCCTCGTCAAAGGTGAACGGCAGATTTCGTACAGCTTACTTTTTTGTTGTTTTGTTATAGAATTTGTACCACATATTAAGGCAACTAAGCCATCATCATTATCATGTTAGTGTAATATTTTTAGAAGTTCGGATTAATTAATAATTAAAAAAAAAGGTTTTAATAACTACACGTAATTTAGTCGTAAACTAAACGCAGTTACGTTGGTATTTTAGCTATGCTCGCCATGAGGGTATTACCCGACCTGCTCCTACTTAGAAGAAGTAATATTAATTAACAATTAATTAATTATAAATAAAATCATAATCATCTGCCTGCCTTTTCCCAACTACGTTGGGGTCGGCTTCCAGTCTAACCGGATGCAGCTGAATACCAGTATTTTACATGGAGCGACTGCCTATTTGACCTCCACAACCCAGTTACTGGGTAATACGATACCCCTTGGTAAGACTGGTTGTCAGACTTTCGGGCTTCTGACGACCCGTAACGACTGTCAAAGATTTACGGATGACAGCCGGGACCAACGGCTTAACGTGCTTTCCGAGGCACGGAGGGGTCTTGGTATGTAAAGATGGTCACCCATCTACGGACCAACCGCGGCAAGCGTAGCTTAACCTGATCGATTAACCCGTGCGGCTGTTATTATTTAGCCATAAGCCCCTCAACAAAAAATAAAATAAAATAAATGAAATAATAATTAATAATTAATTAATTAATTAATTAATTAATTATAAATAACATAAATGTACTTTAAAAATCTATTAACTGTATTGTTTTATTTAACTACACTCAAAACCCCATCAGGACTTCATCATTATCAAACTGTTGCAGTCAGCTGCTGGACATAGGTATCTCCTAATGCACTCCGCTGAGTAGGTACGATCCTCATCTCAATTTACCTACTTGATAGTAAGTAAAACACTACAAAAATACGACAAGCAATCTAGAACATGTACTTTATTACCTAAACAATGTTTATGTGCCTATCAGTATCAATCTACATTGGTACACTAGTACTTAACCTTAAAAAATAAAACTAGTTATAACTTTTACGTCCCAAATTCTAAAATCCAAGAATTTAAAAAGGGCTTGTCTATCGTATTAACTACCAATTAAAACAAAAAATATCCCAAAACATGAAATTTTATTAGCTGTACGAAAGTCCCATACAACCCTGCCGTTCGCCTTTCAGGAGGCTGCTATGAAAGACGTAGGACGACGTACCTATATAATCAAATAAAATTACTATACCTGCTCAATAATTAATACATCCTTGTTTTTTTAGTTATTTAAGTTAGACCTACTTATTTTATTATTGATTCGTGTCGAGAATCATTAACATAGTTACCACCTTGAATTTGACGAGGATGCAAAACGCCACCTTGTATTTGTCGCGATGACGCGATACACGATAAGATTCAAAGCTTTTCACGTGTGCGTACGCGCAGCGGAATGTTGTTGAATTTAAAGATTTTAATTATGCAGATATTTAGCGTATGACGTCGTATAATTGTGTATGGTAAAAAAAAATTTGTGCACGCAACCATTGTAGAGAAATTCACCAAAAACTGATTCCGCTGGGCGAACGTTGTCCTGGCGGAACTTTTTTTAATCCATAGACTTTAGAAGAAAAGAGATGTGTCCAAAAATTAGTGTGTATTTGTGTGTAATTGTGTATGTATGAATAAAACTAGTGCATGCATAAACTTCGGAGAAATTCAAGTTTCCGCTACGCGAACGTTTGGCCATTAGCTAGTTTTCATATAAAGCGCTTACATAGAGAGCTGTAGATTTTTACATACGTTGTTTTGAATTTGTTTATATTTGTTTAAAAAACAGATTTAGAAAAAATCGTAGGGCTTAAAAGATAAAAATATAAACGTAAAATACACTTATTAGGTCTTAGTTTCTAAAGTATGCACTTTGGGGTCTAGATTTTCACGTTTATACAAACCTTGTAAGTGTCTGCAACATGTTGCCAAGTATCAATGATGTTCCGTTAGTAACTAAAGAGTTATAGGACAAATTTACCATGAACAGATCACTGTTTACAAAGCAGTCAAATATCACGACGTTCTGAAGGAATTGCATGGTAATATGTATGTCAATAATTAGTGTATTCATTCAACTATTCTTATGCAAAATTTCATGTCATTAAATTCAGTAATTAAAGAAAAACAATTATAATACTGACGAAGCATCGAAAACCTACATAACCCGACCAAGTTCGGATGGCTACAAAAAAGCGGCCGTGCAATATATTTAGGTAACATCCCAAAATTTACAGTATAATACCGGTATTGAATTGGTATAGGTGATAACACAATTGTTGTTTCGATATAATTTATAGGTCATTTATTTTTGTACACCTACTTTTTTAAATGTATTTGACTATGACAGAAAGTAGGTACTATTTACGTAGGTACTTTATTTAAGTATGCGCTTGAGACTTGAGATATAATCTAAATATATTATTTAAGACAAATAAAATTCATACAGCTAATTTCTATTGAATATTTCACAGATCAGGATTCTAACTATAGACCCCTTAGGGAAATTAAATATTTACCACATGTAAGTATGTACTACTGTTTACGTAAATATTTATCATATTGTAGCTTATTACACTATTTAACCAATAGACTAGGCATGCACGAGCGTTCCCCTTTGCAACTTTAGTGGATCAAACAATCTAATAACTTAAAAAAATATATATCGAAATATTATACTTACCCTAAGTTTCATCATCCACGCGAACGAAGTCGCGGGCAAAAGCTAGTTCATAATCTGTTTTAGTTAAAACACATTTAAGTCTATTGCTGTCATTGCAAGCGTTTGTTAACGTTATTATAATTACATAATTAAGTATTATATGTAATTAAAATATTTTTGTACGCGGATATTTAAATAGAGAAGTACTTGTTAATTGAAGGTTTGTTTTTATCGTAGATAGTGGCGTCATTATTAAAAAAATATTTTTCATTCAAGAAATGCAATTGTTTTATTTTTTCCTAACGCTTGTGTACGCAACTGTACCATATTAATAAATACTCTACTGGAAGGTTAAGAACGTTTCTTAGATATATGGCACGGCCGCTTTTTTGTAGCCATCCGATCTTGGTCGGGTTATGTAGGTTTTCGATGCTTCGTCAGTATTATAATTGTTTTTCTTTAATTACTGAATTTAATGACATGAAATATTGCATGTGAATAGTTGAATGAATACACTAATTATCGGCATACATTTTACCATGCAATTCATTTAGAACGTCGTGATATTTAACTGCTTTGTAAACAGTGATCTATTCATGGTAAATTTGTCCTATAACTCTTTAATTACTAACGGAACATCATTGATACTTGGCAACATGTTGCAGACACTTACAAGGTTTGTATAAACGTGAAAATCTAGACCCCAAAGTGCATACTTTAAGAACTAAGACCTAATAAGCGTATTTTACGTTTATATTTTTATCTTTTAAGCCCTACGATTTTTTCTAAATCTGTTTTTTAAACAAATATAAACAAATTCAAAACAACGTATGTAAAAATCTACAGCTCTCTATGTAAGCGCTTTATATGAAAACTAGCTAATGGGCAAACGTTCGCGTAGCGGAAAGTCGAATTTCTCCGAAGTTTATGCATGCACTAGTTTTATTCATACATACACAATTACACACAAATACACACTAATTTTTGGACACATCTCTTTTCTTCTAAAGTCTATGGATTAAAAAAAGTTCCGCCAGGACAACGTTCGCCCAGCGGAATCAGTTTTTGGTGAATTTCTCCACAATGGTTGCGTGCACAAATTTTTTTTTACCATACACAATTATACGACGTCATACACTAAATATCTGCATAATTAAAATCTTTAAATTCAACAACATTCAGCTGCGCGTACGCACACCTTTTCACACAGTTTACTTCCAGTCTAACGGTTTCAAATTACCTGCTGTGATTATTTATTAAATAATTAATTCGTTAATTAAAGTATTAGTCGAAGCACAACCCTGCTTTCAAAATTACGTATACCTACACCCTCCCTTCATCCGCTTTGGTATTGTTTTACACCGGAGTTCCCCAAGGCTCTATTCTGTAACTTGTGTTCATCTCACGACTTATCCATGTATTTTTAGTGCATTTAATGCTACGCATGTTGGTTTATCGAACATAATAAAGTTCTCAAAGTTATAGGCTTAATAATTAATCCTATTTTATTTGATAAGTGACTTGCACGCGTCTTCACCCGCGTGGAGGTTCGGAGATTACCCCACAGGATCCTACCGAGATAAAAGTATCCTGTGTCCTAAGCAGTAAAGGCGTGAAAACGTTACAGACACACTGACAGAAGTAGTTTATTTATAAGTGTGGATGGATTTGCAGGGCTTAGAAAAATCAGCGTATGCAGAGAAGGTAGAAATAACGCAAGGTTGTTCGCACTCAGACGTGTGCAATGTTTTTGAAAACCACTCCATAGTGACTATGTGCATATCTTGGCCTTGCATGTATACAAACTATGGAGATAACTTCACTCAGGTAGGTTATTATTATTATTTTTTAGTCTTCTTCACTCGCTTTTAGTTTCTTTTAGTAGGGCAGCCCAAGCGGGGATTTTGGGATTTACTCAAGCGCGGCAGAATAACATAAGAGTGGAAACCTTGCACCCTGTTAAGTACCCCCCACCATACATGAACCCTTTATATAGGGTCGTGCGTTTAGGGCAGCCGATCAGAATAGTAAAAAAAATCGATCGTTAGAAAAACTCACGCGCTCGAGTTATTCTGTTTGTGAGTTAATTACATGCAGAAAAGTGTGCATTTTAATAATCTGACGATTTGTCTGTGACATAAGGAAATAGGAGTCACAAAGTTGAAAAAAAAAAGACGTAACCTGGATATTCCCCAGCGCGGGTATTTTTATTTTTCTTTTGAAGGAAATCATTCAAGGATTACGGGAATAATATAATCTGCTGATTTCCACAAGCCGAAGTAGTTCAGTTTAGTACGCCGATACATCGACGTTTCCGCTCTTTCTGTTAAGCTAGGCCCACTAGTTTCACAAGCGGTACCAACTCTTCATGAGCTTACAGGATCAGATTTTATACAGCATTTTATAGACGAGGCATGAAATTAAATGTAAGTACCTACCTACTTAATTTAAATATAAAAATAAAATAAAAGATTTTCTTTTTTCAAACCTTCAGATTAAGGAAATTGCTCCGCATAATTGTCAAATTATGGGTGAACACGATAAGGACATCATGCTGAACCGTCTTTATTGTATTAATCTGACGCGCTCGAGTAGTTCGAAGTCAGATTTCTTTTTGCATTTTCAAAAATCGGCCCTGTGTTTTGGTTGCGTCCCAATCGTCAGTCTTTTGAATAGGAGCTCCTTTAGGGTTTACTTAACATCCCTTCAGAATACCTCACGCGCTCGAATAATTTTTTTTCCTATTTTCAAACCAGTCATTTCGGCGCACTTATTATATTAAGTGCGCCGGAATGGGTCATTCAGTTAGTGACGAAATGACATGAATTTGGTACACTATTTAATCAAAAAGTTTGATCGCAATTAAAAAAAGAAGCGCCCCAGCCGGCAATAAAAAAAGAAGCACCTGCCGACGCGGCATTGAACAAACAAAAAAAAATACACGGAAACTTCTTATTCGTTTTTTCATTGCTTTTGTCAACATATTAGACAATTTTAATTTGATATTAATATAAATTTGTAATTACGTGTAAGTAAATATAAATATTCGTCACTACTAAAAGCATTTCTTATTTATATTTCTCATAGAGGGGGATGAAAAGCAGTGTGCCACACGGTACCAAAATTATTAAACCTCGAGCGACGTACTTTGAATCCCTTGCTACGCTTAGGATTTTACTCTAAAATCCTTCGCTTCGCTCTGGATTCAAACAATCGCTCTCGCCCTCAATACATTATTTTGGTCCCTTATGACACAATCTACTATTTCTTTCTAGCATCTAATCTTCACAATCCAAAAGGTCCCCACGACGCTCGAGTAAATCCCCATTGTGCCTCTTGGCCTCCCCCTTGGGTAATTTCAAGTTTTAGGTAGGTACATAAGATATCGAGATTTTATTTAAGAAACTGCATTTATATGACATTTAACATTTCAGAATTTAGCAGCATCATTTTTGCACAAACTGGCCCAGCTGGAAGAGGGGCGACGATACCTGAAATATACATCAAAAATAACGAATGACATTAAAAAAGTTTTAAGGAAAAGAGGGTCGAAATTAAACGAAGATACTAAAGAATCTTTAAAAGCCGCATTAAATCTCATTCATCCACCAATGACACAAAATGTTAATTTTACACACTACTGCAGGCAAAATGACGAAGGTAAACTAAAGAGCATTTCTACCAAGACCAACTATACCGAAAGTAGAAAATCATTGGA
The DNA here is from genome assembly GCA_905333075.3 of Atethmia centrago. Classification (NCBI taxonomy): domain Eukaryota; kingdom Metazoa; phylum Arthropoda; class Insecta; order Lepidoptera; family Noctuidae; genus Atethmia; species Atethmia centrago. The sequence continues at coordinate 11,085,765 of HG995382.1, forward strand.
AAGTCCATTTCCCAGCCGAAAGGAGTCCAATATTGGAGTAAACACTGATGGAAAAGATTGTTCCTATCTATACCAATTAAAGTATTGATGGACATTAGGGAATTTGGATATGTAGGTAAAACCCTGAGGATATTTTTTGATGCAGAGTGTAGAATTTCTACTATGAGATTGTAATTTTCAGGTAATTTGAGCGAAATTATAAATGCTCTACAAAAATTTAGAAAATATATGACACTACCTGAAGTTTTTATGCATTTAGACTTATTAAAAAACTTCAGTAATGCAGGAAAAGATAAAACAGATTTAACATTGCACTTACCTAGTTTGCTGCTCCTTTTCAAACAAATGCTGAAAGAGTATGACAGTAGTGAAATGAATATCATAATAACAAACATTCTAAACAATATTGTCTCAAAGAATATGTTAAAACAAAGAGAAAAAGAAGAGGATGGGCCTAAAAAAATGTTAATGGCAGACACATCTACAGAGGTACAGCACTCAATTAAAAATATTTTTCATTCATTGCTATTGCCCTTTACACAATTGATATTTTTTTTTAGCCTGTTGAGATGAGGAATCAAATCATTCAAATGCCACAAGTGCAAAAACATAAAAAGAAAGCATATAACAAAGCAAAACTATACTTGGGATCTACTAAATATCGTCAAGCAACCAGATGCAAAGGTATCATAATATTTAGATAAAGTATTGGAACAATTATTAGATAGCACTTCACTGCTATGGTCGCTAGATAGTATTAGGATTAAGTACCTGTTTTACAGTTTCAGACTTTGCAAGTGCTACTCACCTGTTTAAACCAAACAAGTTTAGTGGTAAATAGAATTTAGGTACAAATATTATTATTTTACTAGCTGCGCCCCGCGGTTTCAACCTCGTAAGTCTCGATCCTGTGGGAATATTGGGATGAAAAATATACTTTACGACCTATTTTCATACCTACCAAATATAAAATTTCATAAAAATTGGTTGAGCCGTTTCGGAGGAGTGCGAGACCACAAACACCGTGACACAAGATTTTTATATATTAGATGGTATGACTTCAAGAAGTTCAAGAGCATGCCCTATAAGTATTATTTTTTTTACAGATGGGAAAACTATCATAGTGGTACCAGTTGAAAAAAAAAGCAGGAAATGTTGGTAAAGAAGTTTATATTACCAGTAAAAATATAATGAACCAGCCCACACATAAATCTACAATAACAAAGAAAATTAATTAAAACAAATCTGTGTATAAATATTTGCTGACCTAAGTAACATGTTACATATTTTACCATAGTTTTCTTTCAACATCATTTCCGTTTTTTCTATAGTTTTCTTTAATATACAATTTGTTATAAACACTCAAAATCTAAAAAACATTTAATTCAGTAAATGCATTTGGAATGATTATTGGTTTAAACACATTTTTGGTACACTGGCAATGTTAATGCATTATCAAAATAAACTTTTTAAGCAAGTGTTAGTAAATCTTTAAATTATTAACTCTTTATATGACATCTAAATTTAAAATGTTTTTGTAACTATTCACCACATCATCATATCCTTTGATACAAGAACAAAAATAAATAAAGATGTCAATTAATAAAATTGCACTAGAATACATTATCAATTAGTCAAACTGGCCGTCATCATATTGTTCATTATAACTTCTGCGAGATCTATCATAGACTCCTACTGTTCTTTTATTAGATGGAACTGGAGCACTTTGTCTGAACAACATTGCCAGCAAAATATAAAAACCTCCAACAATTTTACTAAAGAAATCTAATAACCCAAGGAACATTGGTGTGGAGTTTTTGACTAAAAGAGAGAATTCTCTTATCAATGCTAATATGAAGTTTCCAAGAAAATTTACAAATGAAGTACTTCCTGTGAAGATTGCTATAACGAAAGCAAGCAAAAATGTTACAAATTCCTTCACATTGCTTATAGATAAAAAACCTTTAAGAGTCTCAACAAAGTCAGTATAGGTTTCATTGAGAGCAGCAACACTACTTTCGAGTTTCTTGTCAGTGTTTTCAGTAGAATTTGCTTTCTTTGCTGTGCCAGTTAAAATTGGTTCTACTTCTAAAAATGCATCAGAAATATGTCGTAAACATTTCAATGTCACCATAACTTCACCATCCCTGAATTTCAAACTCTTGATTTGGAACCAAAAGGGGCCGAAGGGTTGATTATCTATCTCTGTCCACAAGCAGATGCCGGGCGTATAACCCAAGGATTCTGTATCAGTGATACCAATCCAGTGCGTATTAGGACAAATCGTAAGCAATTTATGCTGTACATCAAACAAGTCCTTCTTTAAAGTCACTTCTGCGGCACTAATTATAACTACGTCACGGTATCCGATACGTTTGTCCGCAAGTCTCCTTTCTACGTAACGGCCCAAGAAGATGCGTGACTTCAATCTTTCTTTGAGATAATTTTTAATTTTTGTTGGTTCGGAGTCATCCTGGCTGTCGTATTGAGACGCCGCTACTGATGAGTTCAATGATAAACTCGGCCGCACAACACTCATTTTAGATTTTTAATGAATTGTTTATAATAAATTGTATAAAATAGAAAACCAAAACAACAAAGGCTTCTTGCCTTCTCAAGTTTGACAAGTTTGACAAGTTGAAGAAATGAATGAATAACAATATGACAATGACATGTACGTTCCTATTTACATCTTCAAAGATTTCGACTGCTGGCCTCCTTTTCGGATCACCGGTCGTGCTGCATCTAATTACGTACAGCCTTATTTATAAAAAACTCGCTAATCACTGATTAGTCACTGTTAGCAATTGATTAGCTCTCAATCAATTAACTTTATTTATAAACGCTACTTAGCAGGTGTTTAGCAGCGAAACGAAATAGTATCATAGTCGACTAAAAACCCGAATTTTAAGAAAAAGTTGTTAAACCATGATTTTACATCTGTGGTGACTGACAGATCAGAGTTTTCAGAGGTAAACTTGAATTTAATTTCGAAATTATATTTATTTATCGTGTTGGATTGTATTCGATATGGAAGAATCAAGAAGAATACGGAACGCTAAATTGGAGTGAGCAAGAAAAGGTATTTATATCTAAATTTAACTATTACTAATGTAAGTAAACTTAAAATTAATAAATTTGTCTATTAATAATAAACGAACATTTGGTCAGTGGGTCGTCTTAGGGGCGGAGGCTTTTCTTCCTAATCTTGGGTAACACAAAAATGCTCCTTTTAGAAAGTACTGCGAATGCTAGTGCTTGAGCGGGCTGATATAATTGAAAAAAAAAGATGCTACGACAAATACGAATGCCGCCAAAATGCTTGCTTGGGAGGTGTTGTGTTACGCACGCTATTTCATTTTTGGTTTAAGATTCGCTGACTGCGTTAAAACTTTTAATGCAGTCAGCGCTAACAAACGCAGTAAGATGCAACTCCTCAATCAATGGAGGAATATGAAAAATAAGTCGGAAAGTCGGAGTTTGCGTACAGGAAAGCGAGGACGATGACTGGTGGAGGACCGCCCCCACCAAGACTGCCTGCTGGAGACCACAAGCTCATTGAAGCAATTTGCAATGAGTTCACAGAAGATAGACACTGACTCCATTTATGCCAAACAAGTAAATATTCTGATAAGTGTCCATCTAATAGCCTCCATTTGCTGGTGGTAGCTGCAAAATTTGATGGTTCATATTCTGTTAACAGCAATAGATAGGATTCCCTGGTTAACTAGATTTTTCTTTAAAGTTTGTTAATTGTTATAGCTAGTTAGCTAATCCAATACTATTAACATTTCTACAGTATTTTGCTTTTACAAGTGTTGAACTGTGATTTCGTGATCTGCATGCCTAGTGCACGCGTATTGGGCAATTACCCATTTCATTAAATATTGTCAGCGCTTTAATAAAAATATAAATACATTTTTAGCCGAACGATTCGCCGAAGACCAACAATTCTAATGAATCTCAAGCTCCTGCTGTGTTGGTATGTATAACATTTGTTAGATCCTTTGTGGATCTTCATTTACTATTTAAGACGCTGACAACACCTAAACCGCGGTCACTGTCCGATTGCATAGAAAATAAAGAGAAGCGCGATGACACAACGCTTGTAATTTATTGCAAAATATGAAGCAATTATCTATTTACTCAAAATTGAGTTGAGTAATCGAAAATAAAAAACAACCAAGTTCTGCATTCAAATAAGACGTTCTTGTTATTAATTAAATACGTAACGTATGTTGATATTTAATGCAGATATTTTGGATTAGAACTCAAGGTAAGAGGTTAGTTTAACGTTAGTTTGTATCGAGATTTTTTTTGCAAAACGTGTTTTGGTAACAACCAAGTTCTGGGAAATATGTTTAATTTTAACATATATTTTTTCCGCTACCACAAACTGTACAGATTTGGCAATTTTTTTTCTTAAGGGAAGCCTATTTTAGTCAATTGGGTCTTGTCAGCGCCTTAATGAAAAATTTCTATTAAACCCATTTTATGATATTTTTAGCCTGAGACTTCAGATACTAAAAATCGTCGCCCTTGGGTTAGTTTTCGAGCAAAAAAAAATAAAAAAGGAAGAAGTGAGTACATAGATACTCACAGAAGGGTGACGCGTCGCCGCATCAAAGTTAAGTCGCGCGATACACGCGCCGCAATAAAGCTACTTTGCTGGCTTCCCGTTGCCAGCGCTCGCTCGTGTGGCTATTTGGTCAAAGTCAAAGTTAAATTATTTATTTCAAATAGGCGCATAAAGGGCACTTTTGAACGTCAAAAATTTATAAAAAAAATGTAATTGATTCTAGTAGCCCCTTCCAAAAGGTAGTTTCGCATGGAGAAGAATGGGCAAGAAACTCCACTATTACTCTTTTATAAATGTTTTACAATATTTTGTATACGTACCTACATTGATTATATAATTATATGTGAAGACGATGCATCTAGAATAAAATTACTATACCAGAATAGGTAAAAAGAAGTAAAAATGAAGCAATTACAGATAAATAAATTCTTAAATTTTCTTTCATTTAATTGCAATATATCACAAGGTAACATTTGTTGTAACATTTAACACAGTACCCCATAAAAGATGTACCTATGTACTTTTATAACTTTGATAATCTGAAAAATGGTTGATCCATTTTATTTTTATTTCTAGTATTAAAATTATGCCTATGACTTATTTTATTAAAAAGATGTAGATTTTTTCTTACATACCTACATAATATTTTCATAAATGAATTGGCAAGGTTCCGTCAAAATATTAATCTTTTTAGATTGTTCCTTAAAGATTCACGGCGACGTAGATCATAAACGACTCTGACAGCTCTCTTTTGCAAAATAAAGATGGATTCAATGTCCCGACCCCACAGTAAAATGCCATACGACGTAATGCTGTGGAAGTAGCTAAAATAGACCAAACGCGCGGTTTCTACACCTGTTGATAGGGATGCCCGATCTGAATCGATCTTTTAGAAGATCGATTCACGGCAATACGATCTACCAATTTTTTGAATCGATTCAACATAATGCGATCTTCGCTCGGATCGAATCGTATGCCTGAAAGATCGTAAGAAAAAAATCGTATCTACTACAATGTTATTTAAGTTATGAATAAAGGCTCCTACATACTGGCGCGACTTGTCGCGCGACGCGACGCGACACAAAGACACCGCGTGTAGCGCTACAAGCGGTGCCTTTGTGTCGCGACGCGTCGCGCGACAAGTCGCGCCAGTATGTAGGAGCCTTTATGATCTTTGATAACACTAGCATTGTAGCGGGGACAGAGTATTCACAACAAAGTAATATTACACATAAGTACCTTCATTGAAATTAGTTTCAAGTTACCTAAGACTGCCCGCAGAGATGAAATATGAAATGAAGGTAGTGTTAATATTTTGTTTATTTTATACCGCTGTTTATATTAGTGTTATAAGGAGAACGTTCTCTAATTCGTTTTTCTTTCATTGTACATATTATTACTATGATACGATACAAAGGTGTTTAGCGTAACATATTATTGTAAAATACTGTTAATATGGCTCCGCCAATAAAATCAGACGTTTGGACGTTTTTTTATTAAATTGGCTTTAAAGTATTTGACGATTGTCGCAACATCTGTTCCTTCAGAACGCCTGTTTTCCTTAGCTGGAAACACTTTGACCGATAGCCGTAATAGGCTAGATCCAGTACGTTTGTCCAAATTATTATTTATGAAAAGTTTAAATGAAGACAGTTGGGATTTATAGTTTTGTAAACTTTGTTTTTGTTAATATGAAAACCGAATTTAAGTACATTACATTACATAAAAATAAACAACTTTGCATGCAAACTGTGCCTTTTTAATATACCTTTATAATTACGATACGATCTTCAGAGATCGAATGAGATCGATTCAATGCAATACGATTCAGATCGTAGATCGATTCACAGAGTTGCGATCCATTACGATCCAAAAGATCGATTCAAAGCTAAAGATCGGGCATCGCTACCTGTTAACTGTCTTATCTTTTTAACAGCATAAGCGGCCGGGCTTAGCCGCCCCGCAAGAGATGTATATGTGGGGGGACCACATATACATCTCTTTGTAGTTTCTCGTCTAGAGTGATTCCTAGGAAAACCGTTTAATAAATAAATTCCAGTTGAATTGCGATTCAATTCAATATGATATCACATTCGCTACTTGTAACATTGGGTAATTTAAATCTAACGCATTTCGTTTTTTTCTCATTTAGTACCAACCAAGTTATTTACCGTAAACCAATCTTGGGCCATATTAAAAGGCTAAGTCACTCAAAGGCCGCAGGAATCCGCTGGATACGGGAAGCACAAAACTGGTCGAAGTGGCGGTGCTTGGGGGAGGCCTATGTCCAGCAGTGGACGTCTTTCGGCTGAAATGATGATATTGATGATGATGATGAATCTTGGACCTGAAGAATAGAGTTATTCACGCCTTGTGAAGGCCGCAGGAATCCGCTGGACGTGGAAGCACAAAACCGGTCGAAGTGCGGTGCTTGGGGAGGCCTATGTCCAGCAGTGGACGTCTTTCGGCTGAAATGATGATGATGATGAATCTTGGACCTGAAGAATAGAGTTATTCACGTCGTAAAGATTCTGTGACCGTCGGCCATTTTAAAGATCAATGATGTGTCTGTGAATAACACCGTCTTCGGTTGATTTTGAAGTAATTGGGGCAAATCATTAATATAAACTAAAAAGAGAAATGGACCTAATATCGAACCTTGAGGAACGCTATTACCATTTCAGACCCCAATGAGTTTACGCCGTTTACTTGAACTTTAACCTTTCTTCCTTTCAGGTATGATCTTAGTAAATCAAGAGCTGTATTCCTAATCCCATAGTGGTCTAGTTTCAGCAGAAGTGTCTCATAGTTTACGCAATCGAACGCCTAGGCCTTAGAGAGGTCACAAAAGATTCCAATGGCATCTTGTGCTTCTTCCCAGGCATTAAAAATGTTCTTTATTAGGGTGACACGGGTCTGTGGTACAACGCCCTTTGGTGAAACCGTACTGTTGTTCATGAAAGATGGAATTTTTATTAAAGTGACCTAACATTTAGTTGGGAATCAACTTTTCAAACACCTTACTGAGAACTGGCAGAATTGACACAGGCCTATAATTGTTAGGTTCTTTACTATCACCGGATTTGAACCAAGGAACTTTACTGTGTTTCATGAGATCTGGAAAGACTCCTTGGTCAACACTGGTGTTAAATATGAAAGCTAAATAGGGCGCAATGGTTTCGATGATAGATCTACAGACTATTACAGACATTCCCCAGAGATCTTCTGTTGATTTAATTTTAAGATCTTTAAAAGCTTTTATAACAGCCTAGGGGTTTGTATGCTGAAATCTAAACTCCAAAGGGCATGCCTTTACATTATTTCTAAGTAATGTAGCATAAAGCGCTGGTGAGGAATTTAAAATTTCAGTAGTTTTATGGGGAATATTAGCAAAAAAGTTTTCAAATTCCTGAGCTATTTTTACATCTGAAGTGATGGGCTCATGGCCATGTGCAGTCTCTAAATTAAATTCAGTATTACGCTGTTTTTTCCTACCTGTTTCATTATTTATTATTTGCCGGGTAGTTTTTATTTTATCATCAGCAGATTTTATTTTATTGCTAATATAATCTAAAGAGCTTTTAAAAGTTAGAATATTTTGCAACACACTGGTAAAAGCTTTTGTTAATCATATGTTGCTTTAGGCCAGGTATGGGCAACCTTTGACACGTTGAGGCCAAACTTTAGCGTGCAAATACGTTCGCGGGCCGCGTTTAAAAGTAGGTAAGTACTTAGTGCATTTTTAAGTAGTTGTGGGACATGTTTACCGCCAGTCTGCAAGCATCAATCGAACGCGCGCGAGGAGCGCGCGGCACACACTGAGCAAGGTACGGCGCGGAGCCTCTGGCAATGGAATGCGACTTGCTCGCATCAAAGCTGATGAGACACCGCACAGTGGCGCTACAAGTATTTATAGTCGGCGCACTCCGAACGCCAGGAGACCAGGAACCTTGCATCTCATTGGCTAATCAATTTTGAGTATGACTTCCAACAGCAACTACGTCCACAACCCATTTTGTAAATATAGGAACTAGGATTTTGACAATAAATATTCCCATTTTGAATCTCAATCGTTTGTGTTATTGTACTCAAAGATACCGGAACTAAAGTGTAGAAGAACCCCACAATTGGTGACCCCGAGGAAAAAATGTCACAAGAGAATACCACAAGTGAAGGAAGCAATCCCATGAAGAAGGACTCCGACTTAGCTGCCATATCGGTTCAGTCCAGATTATTACCATTCTGGCGGGAGATTCCACGAGCCTGGTTTATCCAATTTGAAGCTGTCGTGGACCCCTTGAAGACTTCGGACGACCAGAAATTCCGCTATGTGTTACAACAACTGCAAAGCACCGATCTTCAACAGTTAACCGACATTCTATACAATCCACCCACCAAGGATAAATATAATGCTGTGAAGAATCGTCTGCTCACCGTATACGACAAATCTGACGTCAAGAACTTCCAGAAGCTAATCAGCGGTCTAGAGTTGGGTGATCAAAAACCCACACAACTGCTACGCAAGATGAGAGAGCTAGGAAGCGGCATGATCACAGATGAAAAATTGAAAATCGAGTGGCTCAATCACCTACCCACACAGATGCGTGTTGTGCTGTCGGTCAACACGGAATCAACCCTAGACACCCTCGCTGCAATGGCCGATAAGATGGTAGAATACGCCGAACCAGCAACGGTTGCCGCAGTGTCCACAACCACGCAAGATACCGTGACGTCAACACAGCTAGAAATACTTTCGAAGCAAATGGAGAAACTATGCCTAGGAGTGGCTGAGCTACGCGGACATACAAGGGAGCGCCACAGACCACGCCGTTCAGATCACGGTCACGGTCACAGTCTCGCCGGAATAGCAACAAGACGTCTGTCAAACCCGGCGATCCAACGTGGGAGTGTAGATACCATTTTCTTTTCGGTGATAAGGCAAAACGTTGCGAGTCACCGTGTTGTAGGCGAAACAAGAATCACACGACGTTAAACTAGCTACGACATCGACTGTGGCGGAAGTCGACGTCCCCAGCACCACCAACCGCCTATGTGTCTTCGATCGCGACACTCGACAGCGTTTCCTCATAGACACCGGCGCCGAAATTTCCGTGTTGGCTGCAACAAACAAAAGAAAATGTTATTGTACTCAAAGATACCGGAACTAAAGTGTGGAAGAACCCCACATAGTGATCATTTTTTTTGCGATAGATGTTAGACATGAAATAATACGACAATGTTATTATAGTACAATTTATTAAAATAACAAAATGAAATTTAAAAAAATGGTACATTATAATTAAATCGTTAAATTTGCAATTGTTACAAACTACGAAAGTTAAATACACCGAAATTGACAAAAAAAAATCATCTTGCGAATTTTCTAAGCTGCGGAAAATTGTATTATTCTAGGTATTTTTTGTAGAAATCGCATAACTCTACGTCTTCAAATATGGATTTTAGGAGTGAGTTTTCTTGAATCTCGATCAACTCCATTTGTAAGTGTATTGGAGCATTTTGTACATTACATTTTGTAGGAGTAGCAAATAAACTGAAACAGTCTTCCATGTTTTTGAAGTCGCTAAATCTGTTCGAAAATTGTTCCGACAGTAACTTGAATTCTTCAGCATATTGAGCATAAGCAATATTTTCATACGCAGAGAGCGTGTTGAAATGGTAACTATTACCAGACAGCATCTGTGACTCCCACAAGCGTAGTTTGATCTGAAACGCTTTCAAATGGCTGTACAAATCATTTACTAACTGTCCTTGTTTTTGAAGTTTCAAATTTAAATCATTCAAATAGCCTGTAAGATCGACCAGAAATGCTAAGTCACATATCCATTTTGGGTCACTTAATTCAGATAGTGGTTTATCTTTTATTTTCACAAAGTCTGCTATCTCATTTCTAAGCTCGTAAAACCGTTTCAACATTTTTTCTTTGCTCAGCCATCTGACTTCACAATAATATGTTACGTCGTTATATTCAGCTGATATTTCATCCAAAAACGCCTTGAACTGACGATGGTTAAGACCTCGGGATAGAATAAAGTTGATGGTTTTTACTACCACATTCATAATATTCTGGAGTCGAATGGACTTAGAACACAAGTTCTGTTGATGGATAATGCAATGAAGGACTATATCAAATCATCTTTTTGCACATTTAATTCTGTTGCAAAATTCCGATGAAACCTTTAGGTAAGACGACCATAGAAGGTGCACCATCAGTGCATACTCCAATTAATTTTGACCATTGCAAGCCAAAACTTGTGAATACCTTTTGAACTTCAATAAAAATATCCTCTCCTGTAGTGGTTCCTTTAAGCGGCTGTAAAGCAAGCAATTCCTCAGTAACAGTGAACTCCTTATCAACACCTCGAATAAATATAGCCGGTTGAGCTGTGTCAGACAAATCGGTGCTCTCGTCTAATGCTATGGAAAATGATTCAAAACCAGCCATACGGTCAGTCAATGTTGTTTTTATATCATTAGCCATCGTTTCTATACGTCGAACAACAGTTCGTCTTGACAAACAAATTTTTTCAAATTCATTTTTCTTTTCGGGACACAAAATATTCTCCTTCGGCAAATGGTTTTAATGCCTTTGCCAATTTTGAGCTAACTATAAAACTAGCTTTCACAACATTATCAAGTTGTGTTCTTTGTTTATGAAACATTTGTTGCTGTTTTTCCAAATTTGCAGTAAGCTTCTGGATTTTGTCTGTTCTTAATTGTCCTGTCAGTGAGTGCAGCGTAGCATGCTTAGTTGAGTAATGCCTCTTTATATTGAATTCTTTCATTACTGAAATGGATTCATTACACAGCAAACAAATAGGCTTACCATTGTGCAAGATAAAAAAGAATTCTTCAGTCCATTTTTCTTGAAACTGTCGACCCTCTGTATCTACTTTTCGTTTCTTTCCACCAGACATCATTTTCGTTTACTTTTCGTTTAATAAACTTAATAACAGTTAGTAACCACTCAAGATGCACACAAAGTCACAAAGCATGTTGACGGCTCGAGCAGTTCGCTAGGATATCGATTGTCCAAGTTATCACCTCGGTAGCTCAAATAGAACTGAACTAACGTTCGGTTTTTTTAATTTTTTTATTTTCTTTTATTTGTGGCATCTCGTAGTTGACCTTGAGAGGTCGTGACTACTTAACCGGACTTTCCTGTGGCTGCCTTAAGCGAACTCAAAGCCTCCAGCCAGGGGCGAATTTCTTATAGTACTAAGCGACTGCACGCTAAGGGCACCCCCTGTGGGGTACGGACCTCGGCTTAGGGCGTCGCTGGGGGGAGGACAGCAAGATGGGACAGGCTGGATCTGGTTAATATTATTATTATTAATCGGGGAATTTAAAGCTACGGGCTCAGCTGCGGCGCGGGCTGGCACTTCGTCGAGCAAGGGTCGGGGGGGACAATTACGTCGGGGTTTACGCGAGGGACCTCGGCGGCGAGGTCGGAACGTAGGTCGGTGTGATTTGTGCACTGTACTCGTTGCCCTACTGCTTTCCTGGAGGAGGGTAATGGGGTCATCGGGGTCGGTGAGGGTATGCCTTGGACGGCGAATAGAGCTAATGGTGGAGGGCCTATAACTGGCGGCATGCACAACCAGAGGGTTGCGGTGGGAGGTGGCGGAGTCGAAGAAGCGCTTCGTGATGCGCTTCATGAACTGCTTGATGGTGGGGATTTTGAGATCGAGATGGAGGATCTCGTTTCGGACGAACCAGGGGGCTCCCGTTGCCTTTCGGAGGAACCGGTTTTGGAGGGACTGCATCCTGTGGATGTGGTGGGGCCTAGCATGTGCGAAGAGTGCACAGGCATACGTCATGATGGGACGGATGCACGCTGTGTAAATATGCAATTTGCCCTTAATTTGCTGCGCGCATTTAGGACGGAGTGAAGTCTACCGAGAGCGAAAGCGGCACGCGAACGCACCTGTTTGATGTGCTCTGAGAACGAGAGATGGTGGTCAAGGGTCACGCCTAGGTATTTGGCTCGCTTCTCCCAAGGGATAGGCTTGCCGAACATGGTGAGCGGTCGGGGGGCGATGAGGTTTCTACGCTGTTTGGTGAAGAGAACAGCCTGACTTTTGTCGGGATTGACCTCGATTCTCCACTTTCTAAACCAAGCGCCAAGCTTGTTGACTTCGGTCTGGAGAGTGCGAGATATGTGGTCGTGGACTAACCCGGTGTAGTAGATGGCCGTGTCGTCTGCGAACAGAGCCAACTGCGCCTTTCTACTTTTCGGGATGTCGCTGGTGAAGAGAGTAAAAATGAGAGGGGATAGTACAGAGCCCTGAGGGACGCCTGCACGGATAGGGTGAGGGGAGGATAGTGCTCCTTCGATGCGATAGCGGAAGGTGCGGTTTGACAAGAAGTCTCGTAAGATGAGCACGAGACGATCGGGCACACCGAGTTTGTAGAGCTTATATAATAAGCCGTTGTGCCAGACATTGTCGAACGCTTTCGCTATGTCGAAGAATACAGCACCGGTCGTAAGATCACGTTGAAAGCCGTAGCTTATGTGTTCAACGATGCGGTGGACCTGTTGGACGCAAGAATGTTGGGCTCTAAAGCCGAACTGCTGGTCGGGGATGAGGCCCTTTGTTTCCGCAAAATCTCTGAGGCGCTTTAAGATAAGCCTCTTATAGATTTTGCCGAAGACATTGAGCAGACTGATGGGCCGGTAGCTGGTGGGCTCCGTTTTCGGCTTACCGGGCTTCGGTATGCCGATGACGGTGGCCTTCTTCCACTCTTGTGGGAAGATGTTATTGCTCAGGGTTCCATTGAAGATGGTGGCCATGAGCATTATGAGGTGAGCGGGGAACAGTTGGAGCACCCTATTGGTGATTCCGTCTGAGCCGGGGGCTTTGCGAGGTTTTAGACCCTTGATGATATCATGCACTTCGTCTGGAGTAACGGGAGGCAGAGGATAGTCAGGGTCTTCAACGGGCGGGAGGGAGGCTCTACGTTCGACTTCCGCGTCGACCTGGGACAGGTGAGCTTGGTCTACTGGTTGAGAGCTAGGTGAGCATTGAGCCTCAAGACTATCGGCTAGGCATTACGCCTTGTCGACGTCATCGAAAGCGATGGTCTTGTCGGGGCGCACCAGGGGGGGCATTGAGACGACTTCATCGGATTTGAGTTTCCTCTGAAGGTCCCAGAACGCTCGGTGAGTGGGCTCTAACTCGCTCAGCATCTTGTCCCATCCAGCGTCACGCAGCTCCGATAGGCGTGTCTTTACAGATCTCTGTAAATAGCGCATATGGGCTTTGTTCGCGTGGTTGGGAAAGTTACTGTACGCACGGACAGCCGCGTTCTTCTCATTCAACAGTTCGCGCACATCGTCCGGGAGCTTCCAAGCGATGGTCGTCCATCGCCGGGACCTCCCTTGAACAGTCGTTCAGGACTGATTATACGTGTACTGTGAATGAGTCGATCGCGGCTGTCGTGTTAGCGATAGAGTCGAAGTGGTCGGGAATGGAGTCTAGTCGGGGACCTAACGTGGTGGATTTCAGGCAGTCGCTTACTTTCCTCCAGTCTGTAACTAAATTGGTGAGAGGGGGTCTATCAGGGTCGTGGAGACCTAGGCGTGGTGCCAGCTTTACAACAACTGGACGGTGGTCAGAGGAGAGTTCGTCAAGCGCCTCTATAGAATCCAACCGTAGATTGATACTCTTCAGAAGCGCTGTGTCACGTACGTCGGGGGTATGGCTAGGGACGTGGGGAAAGTGAGTGGGAGTCATCGGGGCGATGATGTCGAAGTTGAGGATGGGACATAGGTCAAACAGGTGTTTGCCTCTGGTGGAGGTCCTGGTGCTGTTCCAAGCATGATGTTTGGCGTTGAGATCGCCCGCTAAGATAACGGAGTCACTCAGGCCAAGTAAAATGGAAAGGTCGTCAGATAGGGGGGGAAGAGCTAACTCCGATGAGCAAACGGGGGGAACATAGGCCGATACTATGGTGATCGGTTGATGGCCAGTCATGCCTAGCTTACATATGGACACTTCTAAACGCGAGAGAGGGGGCGGGTCCATTGGGATGCAGTGGAGGGACGTTCTATAATAGATTAGGGTGCCGCCCTTGTGACATCTAGTCCTGTCATTGCGAACTATACGATAGTTGGCAATTGACGGGTTTCGACGGCTGGGCTTTAGGAAGGTTTCCTGTAATAGGAGAATATCAATTTGGTGGTCGCGGAGGAAAGCAGCGATTTCATCGCGTTGATTAATCATGCCATTGGCATTAAAGAAACCTAACTTTAGGGATCGGGGTTTGGTACGTGCTTTGGGTTGTATATCCATTACTGGGGTTTCGCGAAGTTTTCAAGGGCTTGCGTAATCTCGGGATACGCGTGGAATATACGCTGGATCTGGGCGAGATCGCAGGAGTTACGGGCGGCAACGAGCTCGTTGGCCATTTTGCGCGCGCGGGGCGTGAAGAATAACGCGAAGGTCCCAGAGATCACGCTGAACGGATCTATTGGGATGGACGGACGGACCACCGGAGTGGTAGAAGCGGCAACGGGCCGTGGCGCAGCGGTTGCGGCAGCGGCCGTGGGGGTGGGCGCGGGTCTCGCGGGTTGAACTGGTAGGGGCGCGGAGACGCGAATGCGGGGGTCCATCAGCGGTCTGATGGGAGGCGGAGTGGGTCTCGGCTGAACCATATCAGGGAAGGCCTGCTGGTGGTTCATGTAGTTCCAAGGGCTAGGCCTTTGCGGGCTTAGCCTCTGGGGGAGTTTTGAGAGGGTCTGAGATGGGGGGGGGAAGAACCCATATGATGGGCACTCTCTCTGCTGGCGGGCGTCTGCGCGCTTCACCAGCTTTGAGGAAGACGTCTTGGGGGCCATGCGACAGCCTCGGTAGTTTGCTGGGTGCGCAGCCTCACCGCACAGCACGCAGCTGGGCGGCTCGGTGCACAATGACCGGTCTTTGGGGCGGGTGCAGTCCGACGTGCCATGCTCACCCAGGCACTTGACGCACCTGGGAGTCGCATGGCAGTTCTTCTGCGCATGCCCGTATAGTTGGCAACGATGGCATTGCCCGACGACGCCGCTCTTCCTGGGTTTCTCGATAATGAGGCCCGTGAGATGGCAGATGATTGAAACTTTAAATATAGGGTGATGCCCTTCAGACGGGGGGCATACGACAAGGACCATGTCGTATGCTGATCCACCCCTGGCGCGGTGCATGCGGTGCACTTCGTCCACGGGGATGCCCTGTGACTCAAGGTCGGCCTTGATGTCGGCCGTGGGGATTTCCTTTGGGATCCTACGGATCACCACGCGGATCTGGCGTTCCTCGGGGAGCGAGTAGGTGTGGTATGATACACCTCTCGCCCGCAGAACTCTGGTCAATTCCCGATAGTCGCGGGACGTCGGGTCAGATATTTTGATACCCTGCTGGGTAGTCGTGGCTTTCGTGAAGCCGATTTTCAGGTCGACGCACCATTTTGATACGTCCAACCATTTCGATTTATCCTGCAAGATTACAGGAGGGGGAGGGGGGATCTTTTTAGGGGCCGGAGTGTCCTTAGCGGACGGAGCGGTCGGGGTGGGGATAGTGGCGGAGGGCGCCACAGATACAGAGGGAGTGGGGGCGGAGAGAAACTCCGTGGCGGCTATTTTAGTCGCCTGCGAGGACGTCGCCTTCCTCTGCTTCCTCTTTTTCCCCTTTCCGGTGACGGCCACGAAGCCGTCGTCCTCGGAAGAGGGAGCAGAGTGGGCAGAGGAGGAGTTGACTGTCTCGACGTCGGAGTAAGAGAACGGGGTCGGGCACCTCTTGTCTTGCGACAAGGGCTCCTCACACTGAGGAGCCCATAGACACTGAGGGGCTAGGAGGGGAGGTCAATGTCGTGGCCGCGGGGGCCAGGGCATCGCTGAAGTCAGCGATGGAGTCGGTGGATAGCGGCTGGCTAAGAGCCGCAAACCTAGCGCCATATCTGGCGAACTAACGTTCGGGCCATCCACCCACTTATATAGGCAAAATGAAGGAATAATCTGGAATAAACTAGTTTAGAATAATTGAGAAGCAATAAATCTTTTGATGTGTCGCCCGTGAGGCGGCAAACCTCAAAGAATTGGATCGAGCAAGCCGAGGGCGGCGATTCCAAAGAGTGAGGAGGCAAACATCAATGGATTTGATGTTTGGCGCCTCACTGTCACTCCCGTGAGTATAAGTACCTAATGTAATATTTTTTAAATTGGGTTTTTCAAAATGTCTCGCGGGCCGGATAATATCTTACAGCGGGCCGGATCCGGCCCACGGGCCGGTTGTTGCCCATATATGCTTTAGGCCAACCAGTCTTACCAAGGGGTATCGTGTTGCCCAGTAACTGGGTTGTGGAGGTCAGATAGGCAGTCGCTCCATATAAAATACTGGTATTCAGCTGCATCCGGTTAGACTGGAAGCCGACCCTACCTACCGTGGCCCTGCCTACCGGCCGAACATAGTTGGGAAACGGCTAGGCAGACGATGATGATGTTGCTTTAGGCCATAAAGTTCAAAAAGCTTTTCCCTACTTTTACGAATACCCGGAGTCGCCCAATCCCTGAATAAGAACTTTGTGTAAATACTTTTAGTCTTTAGTTCTCGCATTTTAATAGTAAAAAGACCTCGGTGTAGAACTCATTTGGCTCACATATACGAGGGTCATTCAATAAATACTTAGCCTACAAAAAGTAAACGAAAATTTTGGAAAAGTGGCAATTTATTTTTCAACAAAGTCTCCTTTTAGTTCGATACACTTAGCCCAGCGATGCTCCAACTTTTTTAACCCGTCCGAAAAATAGTTTTTGTCAAACTCTGCAAAATAGGCCTCCGTGGCGGCGATGACCTCCTCATTCGATCCATATCTATTCCCGGCGAGTGATTTTTTCAGATTAGGAAACAGAAAGAAGTCACAAGGGGCCAAATCTGGAGAATACGGTGGATGGGGCAACAATTCGTAGCGTAATTCGACCAATTTGGCCATGGCAACGGCAGACGTGTGAACCGGTGCGTTGTCGTGGTGAAACAGCACTTTTTTCTTCGCCAGATGGGGTCGTTTTTTCTTTAATTCGGCGTCGAATCGGCCCAATAAATCGGCATAGTAAAGCCCTGTAATTGTTTTACCCTTCTCGAGGTAATCGATGTAGATCACACCTTGTGAATCCCAGAAAACGGTGGCCATAACTTTTCCGGCCGATTTAACAGTTTTCGCCTTCTTTGGAGCACGTTCCCCGGTCTGGATCCATTGTTTTGATTGCTCCTTGGTCTCTGGTGTGTACCAGTGGATCCAGGTTTCATCGACGGTCACAAAACGACGCAAAAACTCCGCTGGATTCCGCTTAAACAGCGCCAAACACGTCTCCGATGTGGTCTCACGGTTGCGCTTGTTTTCTGGTGTGAGTAAACGCGGCACCCATCGCGCCGACAGCTTTCTCATGCCGAGTTCCTCGTGAAGAATATGATGCACTGTTCCTTCTGAAATGCCTACAGTCTCAGCTAGCTCCCGAACCTTCAATCGGCGATCTGCCAATACGAAATCATGGATTTTTTTAATGTTTTCCTCCGTAGCAGCTGTTTTCGGTGCACCTGGACGTGGTTCATCAAAAACCGACGTACGGCCACGTGCAAACTCGTTGAACCAATTCTTGACGGTGGCCATCGATGGAGAAGAGTCACCGTACACAGCATTCAAGCGCTCTTTGATTTCGATGCGCGTTTTCCCTTCCAAAAATAGGAATCGAATCACCGAACGATATTGCTCTTTTTCCATTTTTGTAAAACCGATCGACACGTTCGCTTCCATAAGTTGTCAAATTAAAACAAATGAAGGGATTGGAATGAAAATTTGAAAAAAGAATTAAAAAAGAATGTGCTACACTGTGGTAAAACTCTTTTGAAACTACAGCGCCCTCTGGCGATGAGGCTAGGTACTTATTGAATGCACCTCGTATTATTAAAACTCTGAATACATAGTTTACTGGCCAAAGAACTGTTTAATTTCTCTAAATTTTTACATGTAATTGGCCTAAACCTTATTTTTTTTTTTTTATAAAGGCATATAGCAAAATGTTATTGTTTATCCACTGTGATCAGACGGCAACTTATTTACAAATTGTTTGTGTAAGTTATCACAATTACAAAAAAAAATTCTATACAAGTGGCAGAAGAAGCTGTCACTCGGGTTGGTTCAATAAAAACATTTGACAAATCTACTTAATAATCTAACAGAGTTCGAGCAATTTTCTAATAAATTATTATTAAAATTGGTTGGCCCCCGCTACATCAAGAAGGCCGCGCACGCTGCATTCGTGGGGCGATCGCTCTATCTTTTATGCGATCTTTCTGGATATAGCAAAGCCTACGACAGAGTTTCATACGAAATTTTACTTAATAAATTATATGCAATAAATGTTAAATGTACATACAGCACACAAGTGGTTATGCTCGTACCTAGGAAATAGAGAACAATTCGTAGAGGTAGAAAATAGCGACCCACACACTGGCCAAATAACACGCGTAAGATCTAATAAAGTAAAAACGACAATGTCAATACCACAAGGCAGCGTTTTGGGATGCTTGTTTTTCTAGTTTATATAAATGTCCTGCTTAAAGAGATTGACGCTCAAAGTATTTTATTTGCTGACGATATTTCTATAATTTTTCCTTATACCAATGAAGCAAACCTAAAGTTAAGTCTAGACGATAAGCTATCCAAAATAATATCATGGTTATCAGATCACAACTTGGAGTTAAATTTTGACAAAACAAAGCTAATGCAATATAGACCATAACAAAAACGCAAATTGGATATGGATTACTCATACAACAACATAAAGCTGCAATGCATAAACGAGTTTAAATTGTTAGGTTTAACTATAGATACCAATATAAACTGGAAAGCCCATAAAGATGCATTGGCAAACAAACTAGCCAGCTTTATATATGCCTTGGAGGAGCTTAAAAGAGCTACCGATTTTAAAACTGCTCTAACAATATCGTGATGTGGGTAAATGGTGTAGACAAAGTCAGACTTTTTATTCTACAAAAGAAATGTGTACGAATTCTTGCCAATATAGATAACACAGAAAGCTGCAAGCCATTTTTTGTAATCGCTCTATATTTTATGCGATCTTTCTGGATATGAGCAAAGCCTACGACAGAGTTTCATACGAAATTTTACTTAAAAAATTATATGCAATAGGTGTTAGAGGTACAGCACACAAGTGGTTCTGCTCGTACCTAGGAAATAGAGAACAATTCGTAGAGGTAGAACATAGCGACCCACACACTGGCCAAATAACACGCGTAAGATGATGAAAGTACAAAGTCCTTACACTAACTGGTATCTAAATTTTAGGAGTAAGTAAATTTGTAAGAAAACACCAGTCACTTTTCCCACTCACAAAGGACCTTCGCCCGCAACATCGCAGTGTTAGACGCCAATACAAAAATGAATTAGCCTTACCAAGCTCAAAATTAACTATGTTCCATTCAGGACCTTTAGCCATGTGCGTGAAAATATATAATAATCTTCCAAATTCAATTAAGGACATAGAGTACGAAAATCGATTTAAAAACGGTCTCCGAAACACCTTATATTAAAATCGTATTACACTCTAAAGGAATTCTTTGACGATAAGTAAATCTTGACATTGAAATTCATACTGGTACACAATACGCACAGCACCTACAATTTGACTTACTACTCGTACCTACCTATGTTATGTTATTTTGTCATGATTATAATTGTTATCGCTATTTGTTTTAATTTAATGTTTTATCTTATTTAATTTATGCATGAAAAAAATGACTAATTAATTGTTCTTACCCTTTATTTAACCACCATGGCGACGCTCGGCTTATTACCCGCACATAAATTCCTCACTAGAATAAATAACTCTCTTGACCATATTCTATTAAGAACCCAATCACCAGCTAGAGTCATCGTACTGAATTCTCACGTAACGGACCATCTTCCCGTTGCCCTATTCATAGATTTAAAAGTTTACAAATCGACATTAAAAAAATCTTCAATTCGATATGATTACGAATCCACAAAAACTGAAATTGATAACTTCGATTTTGCCGCTGGTCTATGTATTCAAGAACTTTCTGGTTGATTACATGCAAAAAGTACTGATCAAGCATAATAAAACTGTATACACATCTAACAGAAAAACAGTTCTGAAACCTTGGTTGGATGACTGTTGGTCTAGTCCGTTGTCTAAGACAACATCGTGATGAAATGCATCGAAAGGCCAAAGTTCAACCCGACAATATACTCTTAAAAATGTCATTTAATCGATACCGTAATTTCTGCAATGCTTTGCTTAGAAAACTCAAACGAGCATATGAAAAGCCACAGTTATTGAAAGCGAAAATAACCCTAAGGCCACGGGAAGGTAACCAAAAAATATATCACTAATAGTTATCACGTTAAGTAGTGTATATAATTTCTTAATTTATGAAATATTTTATTGATACCAATAATTTTCACTTTACCTGTCATATCGTAAGTATATTTTAAATATTTATTAGTGTCAAATGTATATAATGTATATTGTATATTCTGTACATTATGTATATTCAAACTTCTTGTTACTTAAATATAGAAGTTGGTTGAACGCTTCAATTATCTTATTAAATCGCATTACTTTATCTTTAAGTTTAAAATTTGGAGAACATAAGATAACATTAGTATGTGTTATTTTTTCGAGCTTACATTTTATGTGATTTACCAGTGTTTCGTAGTTTTTAGAGACGGCAAAGTCTCTTTTACCTAATATAATGATACAATAATCTTTCAAAGTGTAATTCACAAGTTTTAATTCGAGCCCTGATAGGAGTTCGATTATCCCCGCATTAGGTAGACAGTAATGACAGATTTTATTATCTGAGAAAACATTTTCAGCAGTTCCTAGAATACTATTTACATTATTATCACTCAGTATACAAATTTTGCTGGAGTATGTTCTATTTATATTATCCATAATTTTACGATGACTACCTTTTGCTGAATCCTGCATGACTTGAGAAAGGATTCCCTCTATCTGGCAGAATCTTGATATTCCGAAATTTATTCGGTATAACACACTTGGCATAATTTTCTTTAAACGAATATTATTAAAGCATAAAAATTATTTAACATAATTATTGTTTGGCCGAATGTTTACGAGGGCGGCACTGAAAATTTCGGGAATCAAGGAATTGACACAACATTACTATTTAAAAATGTGTTTCTTGCTTTTCGAAGTATTCTCCGTGAAATTTGACACCTTTTTTCATACGATGGAACCAATCATTGAAGCAACCATTCCATTCGGAAGTTGGGGTCTCCAAAATGGCCGTTTTGTAGGCGTCCACAGCTTCTTCAGGTGATGAAAATCTCTGTCCACGCAATTTATTCTTTATTTTAGGGAAAGTATAGAAATCATTAGGGCTTAGGTCGGGGCTGTACGGCGGATGGACTAATAATTCTATGTTTTCTTGCTCTAAAAACTCTTTTGTTCTGTGCGCGGTGTGAGAACTCGCATTGTCGTGATGGAGGATGATGCGGCGGTTGCAGTTCTCTTTACGGAGTTCAGAAACGACATGTGGCAAACAAATGCTAGCATACCATTCTGCATTAACCGTTCTTTGTCCCTCAAGAGGAATAGTCGTAACATGGCCGGTTTTGGAGACAAACGTGGCCACCATTTTTTTTACAACACTCCGTGACCGAACAATTTTTGTTGGCTTTAACTCATTTTCGAACACCCAAACTCGTGACTGGTTTTTTGTTTCGGGTTCGTACGCGTATATCCAGGATTCGTCACCTGATACGATGTTGTATACAGCATTTGAGGATCCTGCGTGGAATCTTTCGAGAGTCCTGACGCACCAAGTAACGCGAGCCGCTTTTTGCTCTTCACAGAGGGAATGCGGTATCCATCGGGAAATCAACTTTTTTACACCTAATTGTTAATGCAAGATTATTTGTATTTGACTCATGCCATGTCTAAAGTTGCCTGAATTTAGCGGTATGTAACATGTCGATCTTCCTCAATCAGCTTACGCACAGCATCAACGTTTTCTTGGGTGACTGCAGTTTTGGACGACCTTGACGGGGATCATCACTGAGCTTGACACGTCCACGTTGAAATTCAGCAAACCTGCGATAAATTGTGGTTTTGGATGGGGCTTCATCACCAAATGCAGAAATCATCCGGTCAACACACTGTTTTTGTGTTAAACCACTTCGAAAGTCATAATAAATCATCGCTCTTGAATTTTCTCGAGTCAATTCCATTTTCTCAACGACTAAACTAACTACTAAACAAGTTTGACAAAACCTTGTGACAAGACCGAGAATCTTTTTTTTAATAAATAAATGGTATTCGATTTTTAAAACCAAGGAGTTTTCAATTAGAAAGATTTTAATATGACAGGAACAGTGGAAATATTCCAGTCCTGATACTTTTAGTGCAGCCCTCGTATGTCCGAATTTACAATGGCATACCTTTAAGATGGCAGAATTTTATTTGGCATACTTACCTTTGGCAAAGTTAAAATTCCGCATAATTTAATTTAGCATATCTTTTATTTAAAGCGACGATTATTTGGTACAATTTCACTTGGCACACTATGGAAAATAGTTAATAATTATGTTAGTGTAGAGCAGTGGTGGCCCAGTGGAAATGGCCGCGACTTACTAGTTGTAGGTCGTAGGTTCGAGCCCGGACAGGCGCTTTACTTTGTGTTAATTATTTCATCACCACTGCTCTCAAAACGGTGAAGGAAAACATCGTGAGGAAACCGGCATGTCCTAGAACCAAAAATTCGAAGACATGTGACATCTACCAACCCACACTGGGCCCGCCTGGTGGATTACGGCCCACTCCCTCTCACAGAGAGGAGGCCTGTGTCCCAGCAGTGGGAACATTATAGGCTGATTATGTAGTGACAGAAAAGAATCGCTGCAAATTGACTCCACGTAGTCTTGTCTGCTTGCTGTCCTCTAGAGTGTAATTTAAGCCCGTGTAGGCGCGGAGGGGCGAGCAGGTGGTGAGCGCTAAAACCATCTGCGACGATAAGCTCGCGTGGGACCGCAGCGCCGTAGCCGTGACAGAAACCATGCTTGCTGCATGTTGCATGCTTGCTTGCATGCATGGTGTATGCTTGTTTGCATGCTGCATGCATGGTGTATGTTTGTTTCAAAATATGTCCCCTGACCGTTTAACGGACGTTTTGATTTAATGACTGTCGATAGGAAATGTATACCAAAAGACGATTCTGACTGTGAACTTTCTGCAATATGATGGTTCTACTTTTTAATTATAATGGATATAAAATTTATCCCTAAAGATGATTCTGACTTACAAACTTATTTGTTTTGAATGTATGATAAATGAGTGTATGCCAAACGATTTTCTGCGAAATTAGGTTTAGGCTGTCCGCTGTTAAGCAATAGTAGATTATTAACCAAGGGGATAAAGCAGTGTCTTCTGTCGCGGGTGACGATTTTAATTATTAGTATCTTTCATTGTAAACTTAATTTTAAACCTGTAGTTTTCAAATGCACGTCAGAGTTTAGATTGCCTGTTTCTGATTAAGTCCGGACCACGAACAAGGTTTAGAGCTTAGCGCCACTGTTTCAGCATCAACATATAACCCAATCATTCAAGCGTATTCCTGGAAAGCGCTTGTAACCTTTATGGATAATTATTAAACATTCAGTTCGAATTCGCGCGCTCAAGTTTTAAATTTGGCATGTGGAACCAAGTTTTCACAAAAAAATTTCAATCAGGCATGAGGAATCTTTTAACCAGTGTATTTTTTTAATTTTACCGTTATACGAGGGTCATTCAATAAATACTTAGCCTACAAAAAGTAAACGAAAATTTTGGAAAAGTGGCAATTTATTTTTCAACAAAGTCTCCTTTTAGTTCGATACACTTAGCCCAGCGATGCTCCAACTTTTTTAACCCGTCCGAAAAATAGTTTTTGTCACACTCTGCAAAATAGGCCTCCGTGGCGGCGATGACCTCCTCATTCGATCCATATCTATTCCCGGCGAGTGATTTTTTCAGATTAGGAAACAGAAAGAAGTCACAAGGGGCAAAATCTGGAGAATACGGTGGATGGGGCAACAATTCGTAGCGTAATTCGACCAATTTGGCCATGGCAACGGCAGACGTGTGAACCGGTGCGTTGTCGTGGTGAAACAGCACTTTTTTCTTCGCCAGATGGGGTCGTTTTTTCTTTAATTCGGCGTCGAATCGGCCCAATAAATCGGCATAGTAAAGCCCTGTAATTGTTTTACCCTTCTCGAGGTAATCGATGTAGATCACACCTTGTGAATCCCAGAAAACGGTGGCCATAACTTTTCCGGCCGATTTTACAGTTTTCGCCTTCTTTGTAGCACGTTCCCCGGTCTGGATCCATTGTTTTGATTGCTCCTTGGTCTCTGGTGTGTACCAGTGGATCCAGGTTTCATCGACGGTCACAAAACGACGCAAAAACTCCGCTGGATTCCGCTTAAACAGCGCCAAACACGTCTCCGATGTGGTCTCACGGTTGCGCTTGTTTTCTGGTGTGAGTAAACGCGGCACCCATCGCGCCGACAGCTTTCTCATGCCGAGTTCCTCGTGAAGAACAGGATGCACTGTTCCTTCTGAAATGCCTACAGTCTCAGCTAGCTCCCGAACCTTCAATCGGCGATCTGCCAATACGAAATCATGGATTTTTTTAATGTTTTCCTCCGTAGCAGCTGTTTTCGGTGCACCTGGACGTGGTTCATCAAAAACCGACGTACGGCCACATGCAAACTCGTTGAACCAATTCTTGACGGTGGCCATCGATGGAGAAGAGTCACCGTACACAGCATCCAAGCGCTCTTTGATTTCGATGCGCGTTTTCCCTTCCAAAAATAGGAATCGAATCACCGAACGATATTGCTCTTTTTTCCATTTTTGTAAAACCGATCGACACGTTCGCTTCCATAAGTTGTCAAATTAAAACAAATGAAGGGATTGGAATGAAAATTTGAAAAAGAATTAAAAAAGAATGTGCTACACTGTGGTAAAACTATTTTGAAACTACAGCGCCCTCTGGCGATGAGGCTAGGTACTTATTGAATGCACCTCGTATAATATCTTTCTTTCATAATTTTGTTATTTTAAAAAACTAAATTAGACGTGTTAAATCCTTCCACATACGCTACAGTATGTATGTTATGTATGTACGTTATGTATTTATGTATGTCATGTGTGTATGTTATGTATTGTGGCACATATTTGTCTTGTCGTAAACCGGTATCTTTGCCTGAATTCTTCATCCGGTAATTCTAGTAGCGGATTTATACGAGGTCTGTAGGTTTTCTTCTGTCCACTTCCCGCTGGCGTTGAAAAAAAATATTTATTTCTTCTACGTTTTTTTGGAAAACCCGTAAAAGATTGTCGAAATCCATATTTAAGCACTACTAGATAGGACAAATTAACTTCGAAGCACACAGAAAATCTATTGAATCGATTCGATCAGCCGATTCAAATAAATCCGCCATTTTGCCTCACAAGCTTTAAACAGGGCACCGATGGTGTTTAATTTTGACAGCTTGTAATCAATTGCTTAGCGACCTCTTAGCGCTAAATAGCGTTTATAAATAAGAATTTTGCTAATCAGTTAGCAATTGATTAAAAGTTATGAATGAATGAATGAAATGCACCGATCCCAGCGTGGTTAAACCAGACTCGATTGCTCGAATGAACCCAAGGATTCGCACTAGTCCCTGGAGCCTCATGTTTCATGGGACTACAGAGACCATTGCATATCAAAGAGTAGACCATGGGGCGCGGTAATGGTCAGGAAGACGTGCCCTTAGGATAGGAAGGATTATTAGAGCCTACCGGATATGCATCCTTGAGCAAGCAATGCAATAGTGGAGAGACGGGTAATTTATCTATGGGGGGCATCTTTTAACAACGTCGCCGCCAAGTTGGCTCAGGTCCAGTTGCTTTCTCGACTCTTTTCTGTGTAACTGCTATGCTGTGTTGCACGTTGCTGTTTCCACTGTCTTCATCTGAGGTCTCGCTACTATCCGTTTCTGATTTCTTGTAACTCTCGCTAGCAGCCTTCCTGATCATGTCTTTCTTCAGCCGTGTCCATCCAAAAGTTGGTTTCCTTGTCGAAGTAAGTCATGTCTTGCTTTATGTTGTCATTCTTTTAATACCGTTGCCACCCGGTTGGCTCAGGATTCACCGGATCTTGAATGAATGAATGAATGATGAATGAATGAATCTTTTGGCGCGATTTAACTGTTTTTTCGACGCTTTTCTGTCACTGCTATGCTGTGTTATACGTTTGCTGTTTTCAATGTCTTCGTCTGAGGTCCCGATACTATCCGTTTCAGGTTTTTTTGGAATGAAGTTTTTTGACGCGGTTTGCGGTAGGAGTTCGACTGGTAGAAATCGGCACGTAATGAAGAGCGCGTTCATACTTCCGTGGAGTCTACGATAATCCAAATATCGCCAAGTTGGAATCCACAGTAAGACGAAAACATTGCGTAAACTTCGCATGTCGCAACCCATAATAACGTCTTATTCGGAATTCACCGACTGTTGACTTTCGCCTTTTTTCTATCCTCACGACTCTTTTTTGCAGTGTGCTGGGTACTACGGGCTACCTGTGCACTTGAAGCTCGTTTATGACAATGTCTAAAATTAGAATGGGCCTTCACAAACCGAACGATTTTGGGACACTATAATATAACACTGCACTGCACATATTATTACTATTGTCACCCACAAGTTAGGTACATTTGTTTATCACACATAACTAATTAAGCCAGTATAACTAGTATCTTAGATTGTCGGATATTGTGTTAACTGGAACGACTTCATTTATTAGCAGTTATGGCTACGTTCGGAAATCATGAGCACACTATCACGCGCCCAATTTCCTTCAAGTCTTCATAGGCGAACATATTGAGGGGCTCGTATTGGCGAGCCACCGTGGAGTTTCCACGGATGAGGGGGCGAAGCTTCGACTCCCCCCTGATGAGGGCGTAACGACATCCATTAGTTCGGTAATCGTTTCAGTTTATTGCAAGACTACAACACGGAGGACAAACACTTCATGTCCTTCATTGATTTAAAAAATTTGGAAAAAAAAAGACATTGAAAATAATCCTGTAAAAACAAAAGTTATAAATACAAGAACTCACCACATTATTCAAGGTTCAAAACACGATTTTCTGACGATGCAAACAGAAGAAAGATTCGGCCACCTCAAATATCATAACCAAGTGGGTGGGTGATAATTACAGAACATGTCACTTTCAAGATATCCGAAGTCATGAATTATCATATTTTTGGATTAATTCTCGTAATTCGGGCACAATCTACCTTTAGACACAACTTGAATCTTCTCATTAAACGACAATTGCGAAAAATTACTGCTTTTGACTTCTAACAAACACACATTATCGGCGCAAACTTCACAACAGAACACCATTCTTAGGTAAATAAACAAATAATATTTACACTACTTTACGTTTCAAAACGAATTACTTATAACTTAATAAGATTTAGAATAGCAAAACATTCAAGTCCGGATATAATTTGCGTGTCACATGAAACAAGATGGCTTGTCGATAAAAAAACACTACCAATTAAAATTGTATCACTGTCATACCGTGTTCTTCCACAAAAGGGACTACCATATTTTGCCGGATAACACAGTCCAGGGTTGCCGAAACTTATTTTCCTAATTCCCCAAAAACCAAGCGAAATTTCCCAAATATGAGAAGAAAAATAAAAAATTATGAAGTTTTTAATTATTTTTATAGTTTTTTTGCTATTCCTTATAATTTATAATTTTTTGGAAGGTATAAATTCCTGTTTTTTTAATTGTCTCTAGTAGTCACGAAGGAAACTTCCCCGCAATTCGAGGAATTGTCCAAAAATTGGGAACCCTGGTCTTCAATATTTTTTATTCATTAAATCTTGACTTTACACACAGCCAATGGGTACCTAGCTCCTTCCGCAGGAGCTACGCCCCTAATTTAAACCATGTCACTATTGTGTGCCGTTCATGCACACGAAAATATACACGAGTGTGCGTAAATTTATGAACGGAATGTAGGCTAACCGAATGCTTGCCTGATAAATCGCGCATACCTACCGTACCAAGCTCCGTCGAACTGAGTCACGTGGCGTCTGCGACAAGTTGCTATAAGAGTTTTAACAGGAGTTTAACTTTTTTTTAATATTTTGTATTATTGTATTACATAGTTAAAATAAATGCATTTGACATTGTTGGTAGGGTAGGCTAGGCCTAATTGCCTCTATGGACGGCACGCCCCTATCGTATAGATAACATTTTTTTACCTACCATACAGAAATAGGAGAACTTACCTTTGTCGACATAAATGCAAAAAGATTAGGCTCATTTATCAGCATCTAACGAATTCCCGAGTTTGCTTAGCTAGTAATTTTATTTATTAACAGGTTTTTTAATATAACCTTTTTGTTTTTGATTTCATAGTGTTTTTATATATATATCCATGGCTTTTGCTTTAAAATTAAAGTTAATTAGTAAAACAAGTAAATCATACAGGCTCGCGACATTTTGAATGATTTCGGGGAGGAGGGTCGTGACCACCACCCCCTTGGAAACGGGCCTTTTTTTTTTTTGGGTGGGAAATCATCAAATAATTTCACCTCAACCCTTTGCAGTAGGTACACTGCGCCGTGTACCTACTGCAAAGGGTGTCGTTATTGTGGTCCAAGCGTTATAGCTGTATTAGGTCGCGATCCCGGTTATAATCGCCGAGTTGATTTCACTAATGATCAATCATACGCAGAGACCCCATATATAGGGAAAGGACTAGAACTCCAAATAAAACAGAGATCATTTTATAAAATTTGTACAATTAAATTAAATTGATACTGACAAAAATTTGAAAGAAGACATGCACCTTTTTAGGTATTAAAACCTCCCCCTTTTTTGAAGTCGGTTAAAAATATGTTCTGACTTCTGAGTATATACAAAATGTCTCCTACCTAAAGGTATTTAGACAAACTATAATATGTTTACTCATCAAAAGCTTCATTTCTTTAAACATCGTCTCGGAACACTAGGTAAAATAATTTTATAATTCTTCTTTAAAAGTCAATTTAGTTAGTCTTTTAATTTAAAATGCAAGAAGCTTCCGAAAAGGTAATTTTAATATAATATTCTTCTTATTCAAAACAAATGAACAAACATAAGGGTCTGTTCCAATAGACTTCAGGGCACTTAATATTTTTTTACTAAGGGTATTTCTATATTTATCTACATTAAGAAAATATGTTTTTCATATATTTTCTGTACATATATAAATTGCTAGGATACGCCAGAATTGTAAGTATTCTGTACAATAAAATACGCTCCATTACACAAGTCAATAAAATCCATTCGAGGAAAATTAAAAATAACGTAATTAAATAACAATTTAAGGTACTAGCATCTTAAAAGCACTATGTTTTAATATTATTTACTGAAATGTAGAAGCTATTATAAAAATAAATAGTTGCTAGGTGGATTTTAATCATGTTAATCTACCTGCAATCATAACTTTAGAGGAACAAAACATGTTCTATCGTTATTGCGTCAGAAAACGTAAGAAAAATACTACTTCTAATTATTTTATATGCCAAGGTCGTCGGCAAAACAAACACTGCCATTTGAACGGCTAGGAAACTGTTCTAATAAAACAAAACCAACCAACCAAACCAAGTGGCTTGTGGCTAAGTAGTAACAACCGCACGGGTCGATCGATCAGGTTAAGCTACGCTTGCCGCGGTTGGTTCGTGGATGGGTGATCTTTACATATTTTCCTCCCTCCGTGCCTCTGAGAACACGTTAAGTCGTTGGTCCTGGCTGTCATTCGTGGCTCTTTGACAGTCATTAGAAGCCCGAAAATCTGACAACCAGTCTCACCAAGGGGTATCGTATTACCCAGTTACTGGGTTGTGGAGGTCAGATCGGCAGTCGCTTCATTCAGCTGCATTCGGTTAGACTGGAAGCCGACCGCAACATAGTTGGGAAAAGGCAGGCAGATGACGATAAGACTAAACCATGTCGAGCTTATTAAGGCTTGCTTACGCATATCTAGTTGTTTTCTTACCTCCTATAGGTATAACTTTATTCCGCGTTTATTAATAAGGAAGTTATTGTTTATAGTGATATTAATTGATGTAATAAACTCTTGCGTTCACTAATTAGCAGAGATCGGATATTCGGATACATATTTACCTAAAGTTAATTTTTAGCTATGAAAGTATGGAAGCGGCTTCTTAAAAATGTTTTTTTTTTTTTTAACAGAGGCCACGAACAACGGGAATGCATAACTAGTCCGGTGTATAGTAGGTATGGAAGCGACTTCTAAAAAATATTTATTAAAAAAAAAACCCGAGATTATTGGATTGCATGTTTATTTAAAATGAATGTTTCTACCTACTTTAAATCATACTATTAAGTAGATACATATGCATCCAATTACATATGTAGTCGGAAAAAAACATAAAATTTGTCGATTCGAGAATGGCGGGCGGGATTTTTACGATCGATATAAAAGTGCATTCCATATAAGCTAACATTTGAAAGTAAGTTAATATACATTCGATTCTATAATCAGAAACCTAAATTTGTATTCCCAGAGCCGCGGGATTTTGCGATACAAAAGCGCAGTCCATATTAGCCAACATCTCAACTTTAGGTGAATATGCATCCGAATATCCGATCTCTACTAATTAGGCATAATTTATTGAGTTTTATTTATGTCATACAAAGCATCTTATTTTTTAAGTTCACATGGGTAAACAAGCCGTAATATGAGCGCACGTACGATTTATATGTCAGAGGTAGTAATAATACAAAAAAAAAATAACATCTCATCTTGCATTATGAATACAAACTTCGTAATGTTATTTCAACTATTTAAGTAATAAGTAGCAGCCCGGAGCCTGAATTTGTGCTCGATTGATGGCAATAGCCTCGCCCCCCATTACATGGAACATAACTGGCGTAATGTGGGGGTACTTCAGGTACACCTCTGCCCAACACTTCGGAGAAACAAGCGCGAGATGTTATGTTAAGTAATAACGTTTTTAATCTAAAGCTAAAAATAATGTACTTTTACTCTTACCAAAAGTCTTAACTCAAATTGCAATCTGCATAACAATCGTATTAAAAATTGTAAGCATTCAAGTTTATACGACAAAGTTCAATATTATCTACACTTTATAAGAATAAGTTGACAAGATGACAATATTTTGACTAATTTAATAAGACGGAGTAAAACCTGCAATATACGGGGTCAAATTCAATTAGCTATCGAAATTTCGCAGACGTCGACGTCTAAGCGTGATAATACAACAATGAAAGTAATTTGATGAGTTTTTTTTTTGGGGTCGTCTACCGCAGTTAGTGTAGTCACTTGAAATAGGTACCAGTTTTTTTTGTCGTCTTTACAGACGTGATGGGTTTTGATATCAAAACACAAACACGATAAAAACAAAAAATACCGATTTTTGTCAACGCACTACAAACAGTCGTAGACCCCAAAAAAAAGTCATCAAATCTTTTTTATTTTAATTTTATAACGCATTCAGGGTGCTGATGGGGTTGCCCCGATACTGCAGCGCGTCAGGGATGTTTGCTGAAGCTCGCATTGACTGCTTCTACACTGTGATGCGGAAGCGGTGCGCATCCCTAGTTATTGGGTGCGGGGCAGCACCAACAGCATCCTGTCTATGGTAGCAAGCAGGCTAGATTGTGCGTTTGTGAACCACTGCTGCAGGGTATCGGCTGGGCCTGTCACCTTGCAGCAGTGACGTCACATTTTGTTTGTGTTAATGTTTTACTAACATAGTTTGTAAGTATTTTGTTACTAACACGTTGTGTCTTGTTACTTGATTAAAATGAATTATTATTATTATATCGTGTTCAGATATCGATACCCATCACGTCTGCGGAGTTACGCAAGCTAATTGAATTTGACCTTGTATACGTAAAAGTGCTAAGGACCTTCCTCTTACAATAATGTAAACTCATTGCGGTTTACGAATGCTTAGCTCGGTAGAAATCACAATTTCTCTAACTAGCAATAAGTACCAAAAGTGTACTCTTCATTTTACTCCTAAGAAATATATAATACCACAGTAAATCTTCTGCATATTTATACATTCACAACCACATTTATAAAATCCATACTAACTTCGTTGTGAACATAAGATTGCAGGATGTTAAGCATTGTAATAATAAAATAAAATTATTTAATTCTCAAACTAAGGATCATACAGTCAATTAAAGTCACAGCACCCTGTGCAATATTAGGCCATAATAAATTCGCCCAAACAATATACAATCAATATTGCATTCTTTCCTAATGGCACCTAAGAAAATGTCATAACAAAGTATTCTAGACACAATAGTGTTTCATTACATTTGACAACCCAGGGAAGGACATTAAATAATAAACTTAACTATTAAACATATCAAACAATCGAGTCGCACCAATCGCGTTGCAAAAAATACCGAATACCACACTATGCACCAATTTGGTTCACGTTCAGTACGTGACGATAATATAGAATCGTCGAAACCGCATTTCTGCTTCAAATCCTTGAGACAGGAATTATGAAAGGCCTGTTAACCCGCCAGCAAAGCTATGATTCTTAATAATTTCCCGGTAATTCAACCTCGATAAAGTTATTTCACGATCAGAAAACCGTGTACACTCGCTAGGAACTTGTCAAAGTTATCTTGGAAGCGAAGTTTGTGGGTTCTCATACCGTCGAAGAGAACTCCGTTAGTGAGTACACCGAATGCCTCTTCCAGTCGGGGCACGTTCGCGGGATCGTTGACAGCAAAAGCTTCAATGAGTTGTCGCGCTAACCCTTCAAGTAAAGCTGGTTTCACACAAGTGAGTGAATATATGGCCGCTCCAGCCGCGGGAATGGAATCTGGTGGTATTTCCATCTTAATAATGAGCATGAGAAGTAATTCGGCAAGAGTGAGTAAGGACAGCGCGTAGGGATTGTCGTCGCCTAACGTTCTCACTTTGTTGGAGAGTCCGACTATAGTGTCGCAGCACAATGTGGATACATCGCAGGATACAGCGGTGAGTCCCACGCGTAACGCCGTCACTACCATGTTAAAGTCATCCATGGGCAGGTTGGTAAGCTAGAATAGAAAATGGAAGCGATAAAATCACAAGCATGGTAATTAACAACGCAGGTAGACAAGGTTCCCCGGTCACCAGGGAGAATGGAACCGGCAAGAGATGTCGTGCGGTGTCCCACAGGGATCGGTCCTGGGGCCGCATCTGTGGGACATCGGACTGGGTGTTGCGCGCCGACCTCCCTAGCGGCGTCAGCGTGGTGTGCTACGCTGACGACACGTTGGTCCTGGCGCAAGGGAGGTCGCACCAGGCGGCGGCCGAAGCACAAGGTTGGACATAACAGTTGTTTATGCAACTGTTGTATAATACCTAATTATGTACAGTTGCATACAAGACACATTATATGAATCCTCTATAAAAGGTTCTGAAACCATAGGGTGTTGTAGTGTTGTAAGAACTATGTAAATACAAGGAAAGTTCCTGGTAATAATTGGTTAGAAATGTCCTTTACTGCATTAGAAATATCTGGTGGTGAGTTATCAAAGCTTGTATCACTCATGTTTGTAAACAACAAAGAAATCATTTTTTGCAATACTAATATCGAACTGAAATGGCGGGATACGACGTGAATTCGAATACCCTACGATTTTTTTTTTTTATTACTCCGCTGTGGTAGTAAACGCGTGTGCATGACAATGTTATTTTTGAAAAGGAGTTGCATAATGAAATTTAGTACAACATTATAACACTCGTTTGGATGATACGTATATTATGGTTACTATGACATTGGTTGTTTTAATGTTGGCAATAAGCTTTCAGAAACTTTTATAGAGGATTTATAGCATGGGTGTAGATAAAGGAATAAATTGTATCCCTAATAGTGTCAACAAATGTTTTAATTGCCTTTTCAAGCTGGCTCTGAGTTAGATAAGGAAACTGAATTATACATCTATGAGCTTTTTCATTGTTTTGTATTGCTTTTTGGACTGCTACAAGGGACTAAAAGTGTCCTTTTATTTTTTTTTCAAACTCAAAGGAGCCTTTCAATGAAACCGGGCACTTTTGAATAGTCAGAGTCGGTCAGTTAGTCAGAAAGTTGAAGCTTCATTTTCATTCCAAAACGTAGATCTGCCAGATCCGAGGCCGGGCAAGAAATTTCAAGGACACTCTTTTATATCAAAATATTACAAAATCCAGGGTACATTAGAATATAATAGAATAGAATACTCTTTATTATGTACACCATAAAAATTACAGATACAAATGTTGAAATTTTACAAGGGGTGACACAATGGGCGGTACATTATTACCCCCTACCGACGGTGTGCCACTTACCTGGTCCGCGTTGTCCAGGTCCCGCAGCATGCGGTAGGCGTGCTGCGCCAGCGCGGGCAGCGCCAGCAGCGGCGGCGTGACGAGCGGCAGCAGCAGGCGCAGGCCGCGCGCGCACGTGTCGCCCACGCCGCGCTCGGCGCCCGAGCGCGCGATGCTGCAGATTACTTCCATGAGGGCGCAGATGTCCTGGTCCAATTGCAAAAACTGTTATATCCCTCCATCCCAGGAACGGTACCATACGTCCAGTGGCGGTACCTTCATATAAGCCCAAAAGCCCGGCCTTGCCATGCCTTACTAAAATGCTCGATAGAGAATTTATCGTACCTAACCAGTAGTTTATGAGAAAATTGCGACGATACATACGTAGATACGTAGGTACCTACATACTCAGTCGAAAACTGAACTTTCTTTTTTTGAAATCGGTTAAAATTTTATTGGGCTTGCGTTATTTTGAAACCCTAGGCACGCCACTGCATGCGTCCTGTTTTGAACGGTCATCTGTCCCGTTTTCCCCGGACAAAGCTCCGGGGCGCAAAATTGTCCCGTTTTCCGAAACCGCGCGAAAATTCCTCTGACAAATAATTTAATATAATTACTTACAAAATATTACTGTCAGAGGAACGTTGCTTTATTATTTTTATTAACCTTTTGACCGCCACGTCAAAAAAGCATAAACGTGCCCTCGGCCCCAAGCTACGAATTCATCCTTTAATACCTGTTATGTAGTCGTGACCGTAGCGAGCTGGACATTTTGGTTTGTCATCTATACATGACTGTGGCGGTCAAAAGGTTAAGCTGGTGAACCGGTAATTGATTTGTTTTTTCACAGTTAATTATAATTATAATGAACATTCATTGTATTAAGTCACACCTTTTATAAATAGAGAACATTAAAAAGTTGTGTTTATTTTCAATGTTAACCTGCTAACTGACGTATATAAACCCATGTCCTGTTTTGAGTTAAAAAATAAAATCAATTTAGGTATACTGAAAATGTGACTCATTTTAAAGGCTAGCGCAGATTAGGGCAGCCCACGCCGCCACTTTCGTACATTTTCTATGAACACCGCACTTTTTCTTGCGAAAATGCGCAGCGCAACGCATTTTCATAATTGGCTGTAATTTGCGTTTGACTTTAGAAAACATCCCGAAATGTGGATGACTTAGGCCGGAACATGACGGCGAGTCGTGTCGAATTTAATTTTTTTCTTATTTTGAGAAAAGGTGTTATTGTCGAGACCCATGATACTATTCCTAGGCAGTGGTCAGCTAAAAGAGAGTTTTGTTAACATTTGAGAAGCATAATGAAGTACCTTAACGAAGTAACATTTTTTGAATACCCGTATTTCATGCAAAAAATAAGTTCATAGTTACCTCATACACTTCCTCTTCAGCATCTTGAGGAATACTTGATATTTTACTAGAGTTCCATCTCATGTATACTTCAAACGTCGTGTTACAAATTTCCAGGAATCTGTAAACAGTAGTTTATCATAAGTTTAAAATCGCACTTATGATACGCCCGAAAATTCAGTATTACTGTAAAAACAGTAATACTGAATTTTCTATAGTTAGGTTCCGGGGTTGGCTCTTAAAAGAGCCATTTGAGATGGGTCTTGAGAAAGACCGGTTCGTGCTATCGTGGAAGTGCCGAAGTTTTTGGGGGCCAACTAAAATTGATACACTGTCGTGCCATCGACACGACGAATATGATTTCTATAGTTGTCAATTAATCAACTCAGCCTGTAACAGTCCACTGCTGGACATAGGCCTCTCCCAGGCTGCGCTTCAACACCCTGTCCTCCGCCTTCCGCATCCAGTCTGTCCCAGCCCCATTTTTAAGGTCGTCAGTTTATCTAGCTGGGGGGCGTCCCACACTACGTTTGCCGATACGCGGTCTCCACTCCAGGACTCGTCTGCTCTACCGGCCATCGGTCCTTCGATACACATGGCCAGCCCACTGCCACTTCAGCTTGCTTACTCTGCAGGCTTTTTTTTTTTTTTTTTTGTGGGTGGGAAATCATCAAATAACTTCTCCCGCTCTGGGCGGAGCGGGAGGGTGTGTCAGACTCTTACTGACTAAAACCCACCCGTATTCCTTCCTGTTGCCTGTGTTGCGGGGGCCTCGGTGACCCATAAGTACCTTCCCGCGACCCCGGCAGGCATCGGCCCTAGTGGACCCCTACTTTTGTGCTGACGACATCTCTTTGAGGCGCGCGTGGAATACAACGCGCCGTCGACCCGGGCCTGGTCCTTACCGGACGGTGAGCTACCCATTGCTCACCTTCCGCAAGCCCGCGCCTACGGTGGCCGGAAATCCGCCCGGGATTCCCGACGCCCTGGGCGTCTCCTGCGGCGGCTAGGGGCGAGAGGGCGCGAAACTTGCCTTTCCCTCAACCGTCCCGCCTCCTCCTTCGCGAGCATTACTGCTTCGCAGAAGGAGGTGACGGCTGCCCATGCCCTCTCGCTCCGTACCATGGCCTGAACCAGGGCCGGACGCGAGAGGTCTCTGCCGCCGATCGCCTCCAAGAGGACACGGCGGAGCTCTGCCCAAGCCGGGCAGACCTCCACCGTATGCTCCACCGTGTCCTCCGGGCGATCCACACAGTGGTGACACCCGGACGTTTCCTCCCGCCTTATCCGACACAGGAACCTCCCGAAGTTGCCGTGTCCGGTGAGGACCTGCGTCAGGCGGAAGGTGAGGACGCCGTGGCGCCTCTCCAGCCACTCCTCAAAGAGGGGACTTATCGCCGCAATCGTGGCGAGCCCAGCACTGGGTTGCGACAACCGTACTTTCCATGACGCCATGAGATCCCGCCGGAGCTCCGTCCGCTGTGCCGCGATTTCTCGCGGCAGCGGACTTACGCCCCGGCGTTTCGCCTCCTCGCGCCACTCCCATACGTGCGCGAGGACTTTTGCCTCCAGATCCCATGGCGGCAATCCGGCAAGGAGGCTCGCTGCCTCACAGGAGACTCTGCAGGCTATGTCGGTAACTTCGGTTCTCTTCCGGATAATTTCATTTCTGATCTTATCCTTCAAAGAAACTCCGAACATAGCCCGCTCCATGGCGCGCTGAGCGACCTTGAATTTGTGAACCAGCCTGACTGTCAGTGTCCACGTTTCGGCACCGTATGTAATAACGGGCAGGACGCACTGGTTGAAGACCTTAGTCTTCAAACATTGCGAGATTGGCGACGAGAAGACTTGACGAAGTTTTCTAAACGCTGCCCAACCCAATCGGATCCTCCTGTCGGCTTCTTTCTCAAAGTTGTGTGTGCGTACGCGCAGCGGAATGTTGTTGAATTTAAAGATTTTAATTATGCAGATATTTTAGTGTATGACGTCGTATAATTGTGTATGGTAAAAAAAAAATTGTGCACGCAACCATTGTGGAGAAATTCACCAAAAACTGATTCCGCTGTGCGAACGTTGTCCTGGCGGAACTTTTTTTAATCCATAGACTTTAGAAGAAAAGAGATGTGTCCAAAAATTAGTGTGTATTTGTATGTAATTGTGTATGTATGAATAAAACTAGTGCATGCATAAACTTCGGAGAAATTCAAGTTTCCGCTACGCGAACGTTTGGCCATTAGCTAGTTTTCATACAAAGCGCTTACATAGAGAGCTGTAGATTTTTACATACGTTGTTTTGAATTTGTTTATATTTGTTTAAAAAACAGATATAGAAAAAATCGTAGGGCTTAAAAGATAAAAATATAAACGTAAAATACGCTTATTAGGTCTTAGTTCTTAAAGTATGCACTTTGGGGTCTAGATTTTCACGTTTATACAAACCTTGTAAGTGTCTGCAACATGTTGCCAAGTATCAATGATGTTCCGTTAGTAACTAAAGAGTTATAGGACAAATTTACCATGAACAGATCACTGTTTACAAAGCAGTCAAATATCACGACGTTCTGAAGGAATTGCATGGTAAAATGTATGCCAATAATTAGTGTATTCATTCAACTATTCTTATGCAAAATTTCATGTCATTAAATTCAGTAATTAAAGAAAAACAATTATAATACTGACGAAGCATCGAAAACCTACATAACCCGACCAAGTTCGGATGGCTACAAAAAAGCAGCCGTGCAATATATTTAGGTAACATCCCAAAATTTACAGTATAATACCGGTATTGAATTGGTATAGGTGATAACACAATTGTTGTTTCGATATAATTTATAGGTCATTTATTTTTGTACACCTACTTTTTTAAATGTATTTGACTATGACAGAAAGTAGGTACTATTTACGTAGGTACTTTATTTAAGTATGCGCTTGAGACTTGAGATATAATCTAAATATATTATTTAAGACAAATAAAATTCATACAGCTAATTTCTATTGAAGATTTCACGGATCAGAATTCTAACTATAGACCCCTTAGGGAAATTAAATATTTACCACATGTATGTATATACCACATTTATCATATTGTACACTATTTAACCAATAGACTAGGCATGCACGAGCGTTCCCCTTTGCAACTTTAGTGGATCAAACAATGTAATAACTTAAAAAAAACTACTTCTTGAATCGATTTTTTTTTCTTATGTATGTGAGCACCCCACCAAAATATGCAGAATTATTTTGTTCGAAGTTCGGTACTAGAAAATTTTAGGTATACCTACTTAGAAATGTTGAGGTTATTTACAGTATTTGCTACTCATTTAAGAATATTTTCTTGAAAATACCTTTTTTATACCAATGTTTTAGTTTATAAGCACTTTTTTAATGTTGATTAAATCTAAACAACTGAATAGGTTAGTTATGTGATGTGATTTTAATTTTTATTGAAGCTCGAAATATTATACTTACCCTAAGTTTCGTCATCCACGCGAACGAAGTCGCGGGCAAAAGCTAGTTCATAATCTATTTTAGTTAAAACACATTTAAGTCTATTGCTGTCCTTGCAAGCGTTTGTTAACGTTATTATAATTACATAATTAAGTATTATATGTAATTAAAAATATTTTTGTACGCGGATATTTAAATAGAGAAGTACTTGAAGATTTGTTTTTTATCGTAGATAGTGGCGTTATTATTAAAAAAATATTTTTCATTCAAGTTAAGCAATTGTTTTATTTTTTCCTAACGCTTGTGTACGCAACTGTACCATATTAATAAATACTATATTGGAAGGTTAAGAACGTTTCTTAGATATATGGCACGGCCGCTTTTTTGTAGCCATCCGAACTTGGTCGGGTTATGTAGGTTTTCGATGCTTCGTCAGTATTATAATTGTTTTTCTTTAATTACTGAATTTAATGACATGAAATTTTGCATGTGAATAGTTGAATGAATACACTAATTATTGGCATCCATTTTTACCATGAAATTCATTTAGAACGTCGTGATATTTAACTGCTTTGTAAACAGTGATCTATTCATGGTAAATTTGTCCTATAACTCTTTAATTACTAACGGAACATCATTGATACTTGGCAACATGTTGCAGACACTTACAAGGTTTTGTATAAACGTGAAAATCTAGACCCCAAAGTGTATACTTTAAGAACTAAGACCTAATAAGCGTATTTTACGTTTATATTTTTATCTTTTAAGCCCTACGATTTTTTCTAAATCTGTTTTTTAAACAAATATAAACAAATTCAAAACAACGTATGTAAAAATCTACAGCTCTCTATGTAAGCGCTTTATATGAAAACTAGCTAATGGCCAAACGTTCGCGTAGCGGAAACTTGAATTTCTCCGAAGTTTATGCATGCACTAGTTTTATTCATACATACACAATTACACACAAATACACACTAATTTTTGGACACATCTCTTTTCTTCTAAAGTCTATGGATTAAAAAAAGTTCCGCCGGGACAACGTTCGCCCAGCGGAATCAGTTTTTAGTGAATTTCTCCACAATGGTTGCGTGCACAATTTTTTTTTTACCATACACAATTATACGACGTCATACACTAAATATCTGCATAATTAAAATCTTTAAATTCAACAACATTCCGCTGCGCGTACGCACACCAAAGTTGTGTCTACCGAGCTGGATAACTTGTCCTAGATAGACGTACTCCTTCACAACTTCGAGAAGCGACCCTTCGATGTGGATTGGACTCGGCAAGACGTGCGAATTGTACATGACTTTCGTCTTGTCCAAATTCCTGCCGAGGCCAACCCGCCGAGAGGCTCCATTTAGGCTGTGCAGCATCTAGTCAAACTGTTCCAGCGTCTGCCATTATGACGATGTCATTGGCAAAACTAAGGTGTGAGATGTACTCGCTGTTTACATTGATACCCTGTCCAGTCCAGTCCAGCGTTTTAAATACGTCCTCCAACGCATTGGTGAAAAGTTTCGGGGATATCACGTCCCCTTGTCTCACCCCCCTGAGCAGTTGGATAGGGCTGGTTTTTTCATCCTGGACAGTAATCGTTGTAGCGTCATACAAACACCTCAACACTTCGATGTAACGCCAGTCAATTCGACATCGTTGCAGAGAGGCCAGAACTGCCCATGTTTCGACGGAGTCGAAGGCTTTCTCGTAGTCCACAAATGCCATACACAGCGGCTGGTTGTACTCTTCGGTCTTCTGTACAATCTCCCGAACATTAGGATGTGGTCCACGGTACTGAAGCCTTTTCGAAAACCGGCTTGTTCTGGTGGCTAGAACTCGTCAAGTCTCCTGGCGAGACGGTTCGTGACGACCCTCGAGAACAGCTTATAAACGTGGCTCAGAAATGAGATGGGT
This sequence comes from Atethmia centrago, assembly GCA_905333075.3. Taxonomy (NCBI): domain Eukaryota; kingdom Metazoa; phylum Arthropoda; class Insecta; order Lepidoptera; family Noctuidae; genus Atethmia; species Atethmia centrago. The sequence continues at coordinate 11,127,538 of HG995382.1, forward strand.
CTATAGTTCTTCAGCAAGGTTCTTCTATAGTTGTATGCAAGAAAAATTGTTTTGATGAATGAATTAATGAGACTCGAATGAACCCAAAGATTTGCACTAACCCCTGGAAACCTTATGTTTCATGGGGCTACAGAGACCATATCAAGGAGTAGACCGGAGGGCGTGGTTATGATAGGGAAGACGTGCCCTTTGGATGTGGAAAAGGCAGTAGAGTAGGCATTGGAATAGTGGAGAGACGGGTGATATTTATCCATGGGTGATTTTTCAATGACGTCGCCGCCACGTTGGTTCAGGTCCAGCATCACCGAATCTTGAATGGTGAATCTTTTGGCGGGGTTAAAATGCTTTCTCGACGCTGTTCAATGTTACTGCTATGCTGTTTTACACGTTGCCGTTTCCAAGGTCTTCGTCTGATATGCAAAAAAAATGGTATTGCTAATACAAAATCAAGAAACATACTTATTCACATTCTGCGGCTGTACTGAATGGAGCATCCTCTTAGCGCTTTTAGCGAGTAAGTTCAACGCTGGCAACACTACTCCAGGATAATTGTGATATCTGAATATGATCCCAGGTATCTTATCTAAGGCACCAATTAACATCATGAATTGTTCGTCCATTGTTCCGACCTGCGAAGTGAGAAATTAATAATAACAAAATTATTGTTATAATGAAAGGGAAAAATTTTACTCGGTACAAGAGAAACCAAGACAAGCGGTCGCTATATATGAATTTGTTGTAAAATGACGCACTTTTGTAACCACTGAGGAGGTCACAGAATTATGTGTCATTTTATGAAAGTTTACCGCACGATTTAACAGAAACCAAACAACATTTGGGCATAACAAGCGTTGGGCAGTAGTCCATCGGGCACAACGCACGTAGGATCCTCCCTTTTCAGTAGAGCAACATCACGCCTTGTTCCTCCACCCCCCAAAAAAAGCCAAGTGCGTATCGGACCACGCACAATGAAGTTCCGTTATTGGTATCAATTTATCCCAAAAACAAACTTATCATTGTAGTTAAAAAACCTGTTCCCCCTTACATTCCAGCTGCAAATGTAAGTTTGTACGCACAATATTGAGCGATTTACCATGTTATTTTAAGACCTTGGACTTCTTATAGGTTTTCCTGTAATCTATAAGTATAGAATTAATCTCACTGTATTTAAAAAAAAATAGGGTCAGTAGTTTCGGAGATGGGGAATGGATTCATCTATTTTCTTTAATAACATTTTAAAAAAATTTCTTTATACCAAAACCATTGGATATGTCACATGGTATAGTTTGCACAACTTTTCTTTTTTTTTTCAAATTTTCTCCCCTAAATTGACCGCAGGCCTGGGTCGACGGCGCGTTGTGTTTCACGCGCGCCTCAAAAAGATGTCAGCACAAGTGTAGGGGTCCACTAGGGCCGATGACTGCCTGGGTCGCGGGAACGTACGAAAGGGTTACCGAGGCCCCTGCCAACGCAGGCAACGGAAGGAACACGGGTGGGTTTTAGTCAGTAAGAGTCTGACACCCTGCCGCTCCGCCCAGAGCGGAAAAAGTTATTTGAAAATTTCCCAACCAAAAAAAAAAATCCTCCGACTAAACGGGCGTCGTGTCCGGCGGGCAACAGCCCGACGATTGATGTCGGGATGTTGTATATAGTGTCGCTAGTTGCGCGGTAAACTCTGCTTGCGCGATGTATGATTTTGCCTGACTTCAGTGTGTTGCGTAGTTCGCATGTGGCGATGTAGATGCCGCTACATCCCCAAATCCCCAAGGTTTAAATAAATATAGCTATCTTCGTGAAAGAAGCTTGGTTCCATAATTTGGTGTGAATAATACTGGTAGCAAAGTTTGCCATTTATTCAAATTAGCCTGAGAATCAGTACTTTTCGAGCGTCAAAATTACATAAGACAGCCCCCAAAACACACTAGGTAATAACTATATTGTTGTTTCTTACCTCAAGCACGCCCTCAGTGACTCCAATAAAGCAGTCGAGTGTATCAGCGAGCATGTTGCGAACTGGTTCCGTATCAGACTCCATGTTTATTAAATTCATTAGCTTCTCCTGTAACGACACCGTACTTGACAGCAGACGGTTTCGGACGTCACCTGTAGCATAATTATAACTAAATGTTAGAGCCGATTATTTACTTCCTGGAGAATTGGCGAGGAAAAGCGCGACTTCGTAAAAAGTGAAAAATAAAAGGGGGGTGAATGGTACAATACAGGATAACTTAAAATAACGTAACATCAAATTTTATTCATCCAAAAAAAAAACCTTCACTGGCAGACAATGCACAGCCTTTATAAAGGATGAAAGTTTCTATGGAAGTTTGCAACTTTTGCCGATAGGAACCCATCGGGCGCACGGCTGCTAGTAATAAATCAATTATTAAAATTAGTTTGAGAATCAGACCGAATTTTGGAACAGCAACATTTAAACACTTAACCGCTTAAACACAAATTGGGACAAGCGTTCGGTTACCAACACCCTCTGCACATACCTTCGGCATAAGTAGCGGCTATAGCGAAAGCCCTGTGTAATTCCTTCCTGAGTTCTCCCGGCAAGTTACAGCCGGCCGCTTCCCATTGCAACAGCGCAAGGAACTCTTCACAACTTGCCAGGGGATTTTGCCTTGGAAAATTGGGAAAATATGATAAATAAGGATTACTTATGTGATGTTTTTGATGGATCAGATACATGGTTTTGCCATAATTAATTATCGTTGCCGCCATCTTAGATTTTTGACGTGACTATCGGCAACAGCGCCTTCGACTAGATCCGGTCACACGTCACGTCAATTCAGTATGAGCGTCGACAAGTTCCATAAATGAAATGATTTTATTTTCTGTAAGTAGGTTTATACAAACACTTTTACACGTCAATCATACTTTTAAAAAAAACTAGATGAGCTGGGCGTTTCCTATCTGACTACTCTGAAAAGAAAGGCCGAAACAAACTCAGAGGTCACAGTCTCTTTTAAAGTCCAGACATAATCTTGGTCAGATCATGTGAAGACCATGTAGATTGGTGTCTGAAATGGTCTTTTGAGGAAAAAACCACACAGATTGAGTGGACCTATCCAGTCAGTGCACGCATTTGTCAGTAATCGTGCAGTTCAACTCAGAGAACTCATACAACCTGTCCGTGTCGTGTTTGCGTCAAGGCTTAGAACGCGTCATGGCCTCTCTATAAAAGCCAAAACGCGTTGTGGGCGAATTAAAAAAAAAAAGCCACGACATGGATTTAGCTTTGTTCGTTGATTTCCGTTCTGTTTGCCAGAACGCGATGTGGCTGTTTTTATAAGGGCCAAAACGCAAATTTCGCATCATAGCGAACGCTCAATGAGCCTTTTCGGCCAGTCTAAGGCCTGCATTCCTCCTACGCTGATGTTTTCGCGTAAGTCAGTCGCGCGTACGAATATACATTGTGTTCTATATAGCACCACAATGCGACGCTGACGTCAGCGGCGAATAAGGTGCTACGCGCCGCGTATCGCGCGCGTCGGTTTCGCTAGTCAGCGCCGCGTTCGTCGGTCGACTGACGAGCCCTCACTATGTTACCGACGATCAGCTGAATGCCATGCGCTGTACCGTAGAGCGGTCGGTATTTTATAATTTATTTCTCGCTGAAGTACACGACAGACATCTTCGTAGGAGGAATTCAGGCCTAACATATACACTAACTTGTGCTGCGAGTGCGCTAGTGTAGTGAGTAGATGCGTGGCGTGCGAGGCGGCGGCGGGCTGCGCGGCCTGGTGGCGCAGGCAGGCGGCCGCGCGGCCCGCCAGGCGCGACACCACCCACGACACGCCGCGCGAGCCGCGCCCGAACGCGCACGCTAGGATCGGCGACATCTACACACATAAATATCTACAGGGTGTAAAAAGACCAAACATAGCCGTTATTTACTCATTCTGTAGATAAACTAAATAACATTGAGCAAAAGTTATTAATTGCTGGCAAATGACTTTTATTATTGGTGTGAAAAATCGCTGATTACGGCAGCGCGCAACGTATCGCACGCAACGATGCAAGAGTTGCAGACGTATTTAAAGTTATGTTATAGCATTTAAGATTTGCTTTCGTGAAAATAGTTGGGCCTTTACCTTCAATATCTCCGTAATCAGAAGGTTCCCAGGTATGGTCCAGTACAAAAATGATCACAATGTACGAGTATAAGCGACTCTGCTTCGTTAAGTGTATTTTTATACCCGTTATTCAACTTCTGTTGTAAAATATAATGGCAGGCTAACGACTGTCTGCCGAAGTCGCGGGAAAGTCGGAAAGGGATACCGTGGCCTCTGGCAACACACAGGCAACGGAAGGAACACGGGCGGGTTTTAGTCAGTAAGAGTCTGACACGCCCTACCGCTCCGCCCAGAGCGGGAGAAGTTATTTGATAATTTCGCACCCAAAAAAAAGGCTGACGACTTTGTTTCCTGTAGGGAGATAGAGCGCAATATTTGCAACAGAATAAGTGCGTATTCTTTATAGGCGGATGTCAGGGCAAGATCCTTACGACCCCGGATCATCTGGGCTCAAGTCTCGTCAAAAACGGCCAAAAAAAAATATGAATAGCAGTTTTGCCCGCGACTTCGCCCGTGTGGAGGTCAGAGATATTCAACGGGAACGTACTACCCTGATAAATAAATCCTATTTCCTAACCCAGGTTATGGTATATCCGTGTGCCTAATTTTATCTGAATAGGCCGACATACAGGCAGATACTTTCGACTAAACCCGGACTGCCTGAGGCTTGTATGAAACTGTGTGGATAGAGCTCTAAACGAACTCTCAAAGTTGCAAAAGTTTGTTGTCCTAGAGCTTGTACAATTTTGCGCGGAGCTTAACTTTCGCGTGGGTTTCAGACCCCACGTAATAATAATACCAGTCTACATTGTGCCAATGCAAGGCAAAAGTCTCTTCTGATACAAATAAGGCATGAGTTTTGATCTCCACGCTTGCTCAAGGCGGTTTGGTGATTTCAGACTTATCCATACAAATAAATAAAATTGAAGTGTCTGTTTGTAACCTCAAAATAACAGCTCTTTACTTTAAATGCATATGGAATTAAAAGCTACTCAGACCAACAAAAAAAATGTCTGTCTGTTTGTTACGGCTAATCTCAGAAACGGCTGGACCGATTTTGACGGGACTTTCACTGGCAGATAGCTGATGTTATAAGGAGTAACTAGTTTTATTTTAGAAAAAGACACGCGGGCGCGCCGCGGGCAGCACCTGGTTAATCATAAGTCCAGTTACCCGATACTTGTGTACATCATACATTCAATCGCGTCTTAGCAGAAAGTGGTTTAAAAGGGATACGAATGAAGGCCACATACAACAATAACTAATAAAACCAGTATGATAATGATACTATGCAACATCCATACGATGCAGTCCGTCACAATAGGATACGGATTGGAAGCAGGAACAATACCATGTATAACATAACTCTATTGTTATATTTCACTTCATGCATAACTTGATGCCGTAAACGAAAAGAAGATGCATTGTAGCCTGCTAAGGAATTAATGCTGTTTATTGCTTTTGCACAAAGATCCATCGCTCAAACTAAAGATAGATAGGGTAACTGCTATAGTAATTGGCCACGCTATAGTAACTGGCCACTCATAACAAAAGAGGTAGAAACAAAGTAATGCAAGCAAGCCCATGAATGAAGAGGACAACATATATTCCTGCATCTATTGTATTTTCGTTTCAGTTCACATTACCTTGTTTCTACCTGTTTTGTTATGAGTGGACAGTTACTATAGCGTGGCCAATTACTATAGCAGTTACGATAGAAAACTCTTTATAATGAACACTATAAGAATTACAGATGTAAAAGTAGAAATTTTACAAGGGGTGACACAATGGGCGGACTTATCGCTAAAAGCGATCTTTTAAAGACAACCTTTGGATGGATTTAAGGGGAAGGAGAGACAATACTGCAGGTAGTCTGTGGTGTACCATTTACATATATACAATAAATACATACATACATATACATACATACATACATACATATATATATACATACATAAAACATAATATTATACTTATCTATAAATTATAAAGCCCGATTTACACGATGAAGTATCTTGCCCATGGCATAAAATAAAGTTGAAGCAACAAATGATTTGCATCGTTTAAACATTGTTTAGACGGTGCAACTTTTATTGTTTAGCGGGTGACGGGCGAGCATTTTTGGGGGACTGTCTTATGTAACTTTGACGTTCGAAAAGTGCTGATTTTCAGCCTAGTTTGAATAAATGACTTTTGATTTTGATTTGATTTGATTTGATTGTTGCTTACTATAAGCCGCAGCACAGGCAATTAAATCGCACCGTGTAAATCTGGTTTATAAGCTTATCGCAGATTGTCAAAAAGTCAGCGATTATAGAACAGCAAGTCATTAATTAATTTGAAGCAAATGTGTTGAACAAAAAGCCGGTTTTACAAACTTCGCTTAAAAAGCCTACTTATGTTAAAAGACAAGTATCATGTATGAGCGATTTTCTCCTTTCCGATTTATTCCGGTTGTATACGTGGCCTAAACAACCTCACGTGATTAAAGGATGGCCCTTAAGTATTTTATGAATTGTAGTGCAAGCAGGCCATAGTCTACCGTTTTTCTTCGACGACAGAGTCGCACGGACAAAAGGCGGCTGTTGTCGCTTAAAAATCGGTTACGAATAAAAGCGGCCATCTATGTTCGGCCTTAAATAATGTTTTTTCTAATCTAAGACACAAGTAAAGCAGAAAAGGTATGCATTTTTTTTTTTTTTTTTGAAGAGAATTCATCAAATTTCTTCTGCCGCTCTGGGCGGAGCGGGAGGGTGTGTCAGACTCTTACTGACTAAAACCCACCCGTATTCCTACCTGTTGCCTGTGTTGCCAGGGGCCTCGGTGACCCTTTAGTACCTTCCCGCGACCCCGACAGGAAGGTATGCATAATCAGCGTATAATGTTCCCACTGCAGGGACACAGGCCTCATCTCTGTGAGAGGGAGCGGGCCGTAATCCACGACGCGGCACCCAGTGCGGGTTGGAAAAAGATATGCGCTTCAGTAATCTTGGTGTTTCCAAATTAGCACAAACGTCGCGCCGCAGAGTAACTCCCCCACAGAGGCGCAGCGCCTAAGTTTTGTACTTCCGCGCTTTGTAATAGTGCACCTAGCATTGCGCGTCTGTACAAAGTTTTCTCTCGGTTGGTTTACCTACTCCGGTCGCAGAACGTCATCTGTCTTTCAGAAGATTTGTTTTTATTTTAATTTGATCATCGTGGTAATACAGCATAGGCAAGTACTTCCATAGTTTAACAGCTCTATATTAGACCTTATAATAGAGCGTTTGTATTTCCGAAGATAGACGATGATTCCCGAAGCGCATACTTTTCTTGGGATATCTGTATTTCATGGTAACATCAGTGGTCACATTTTAATCAAACCCACCTCAGAATAAACAGACGGTTCTGGCATCAGGTACGAGTTGGCCCATATCTTGAGCAGCCAGGAGATTGTGGCAGACAGCTCTGGACTGAACACACTGCCGAGTCCGGCTTCCAAAGCCGCACATTCCCATGCATTGATGCGGAGAATTTCACCAACCAACCTGGCGGGAAATAAAAAGTTCATCATCATCAGCCAAGGCTCTTCCCAACTATGTTTGGGTCAGCTTCGAATCTAACCGGATGCAGCTGAATACCAGTATTTATTAAATAGAGCGACTGCCTATCGGACCTCCACAACCCAGTTACTGGGTAACATGATTGTCTTGGTAAGACTGGTTGTCAGGCTTTCGGGCTTCTTCTGACTACCCGTAAAGACGGTCAAAGATCTACAAATAACAGCCAGGACCAACGGCTTAACGTGCTATCAAAGGCACGGAGGGGTCGTGGTATGTAAAGATGGTCACCCATCCACGGACCAACCGCGGAAAGCGCAACTTAACCTGGTCGATATCATTAACCTATTGACCGCCACGTCAAAAAAGCAAAAACGTGCCCTGGGCGCCCAGCAACGAATTATTCCTTAAAATGTGTCATGTATTCGTGACCGTGGCGTGCTGGGCACATTTTGGTCTGTCATCTATACATGACTGTGGCGCTCAAAAGGTTAACGAGTACCATTTACGCCTAAGTTAATTCGCACAGTGTCAAGTCGTGGGTCGCAAAAATATTATTATTGAGATGACGAGATCTATTTAGAGATAGTGTCTCATCTTTCTGACGACAAACATCACAAGACGATGTAAAGTTGAACAGGGTCGTTATTACCATTTAGAAATCGAGATAAAATAACTCTTTAGAATATTTCATCAAATTATGCATTGCATCTTGAAATGAACTTATGACAGACATCAACAAAAGATTTTCCTCACATTGTTGGACCGATATTTTACATGTGAAAAGAAAACAGTTGTTATGATAATAGCGCTAACAAAACATCACAATGGCAAGGAAATGAGATAACATTGACCTTCCAACTATGCAGTATCCATTAAAGATACAAAATAATGATTTGTTTACCACGCAATCGAGCATAATTGACTATTAGATTTGGCACGCGCAAATCCTATGATTATTATAAAATAAATAAAATTTAAGTGTCTGTTTATAATACCGAAATACCAGCTTTTTACTAAAAGCACATGAAAGTATATACTTATCAACAAACTTACTTTTTTTGTCTGTATGTTTGTTCCAGCTAATCTCCGAAACGGCTGGACTGAATTAGACGGGACTTTCACTGGCAGATAACTGATGTTTTAAGGAACAAGGAGTAACTTAAGCTACTTTTATTTCAGAAAATACCACGCGGACGAAGCCGCGGGCAACAGGTAGTTTATAAATATTTTGAGGCTTAAGTAGGTATACCTGCACGTTAAGAGAAAAATGAAAAAAAACAAACTGTTCCCTTTGCACCCATATCAGCAACACTATAGCTTGTGCAAAAATTCAGAGGTAGAAATATTTACTTTTTCATATATTTTTTTTTTCATATAAAAGATATATGAAAAAAAAAATGGCCTCCATTCTAAGATGAAGCTTCCATCCTTTAAAAAACCGTTTTGAATTTCTACAAAATCCCACTTATATTATTGACTCCTTCGACTACGTTTCTCATATAAGTTTCGATGTCGCTGTGAAATCTGTTTACATCGACAACTAACGTAAGAAGATTCAAATTGACCCTGTGTAATTGTGAGCTAAATGTATGAACAAATAAAACTTACTTGAGTACAGAATCAACGTTTTCAGTATTGGTACTCTCGCCGACCAAGTATCTGAGAGAGGCGTCAACATTGGCGTTTTCCATCAAACTGAAGTAGATGATCTCTGAGGGAATCATCACAGTCTCGCCTTCTGTGCAGTCCACAGCTAGGAAGTGACCTGGATAAATAACGAAAATGTTAAATTAAATTACTAAAGTTTTTAATGATGATACGGGGATCGGACGCATTCCTTTTTATTTTTTGGGTTAGGGAGATTATCTAATAACAGAGGGCGTGTCAGACTCTTACTGACTAAAACCCACCCGTGTTCCTTCCGTTGCCAGTGTGTTGCCAGAGGCCACGGTAACCCTTTCGGACTTTCCCGCGACCCCTGCAGGCATTGGCCCTAGCGGATCTCGTCACTTGTGCTGACATCTCTTTCGGACGCATGCCTAGCCGTTAAAAGTGCGACCATTAGTTGCAGCCCAGCAGTTCTACTGCCTGTTGCTGTACTGGTCCCAGGTTCATTTCGAAAAAAAGAATTCTTGGCGTTTTGACGTACAGCCAGCACATCAAGTTACCATCAAGTTTTTCAAAATCTGTGAATGCAGATCTAAATGTCTGAAAAAGTTAAGGACGGTCTCCTAAGACCGTTTTCCTGTAGCTACAACGGTTAAGGTAGCTGCCCTTACTGCGCCGTCTCAAAGATCCACCCTGTATTAGACACATTAATAACTTATGTACCTATTATATGCTATTAAAATATTGCACTACACTATCAATGTCCGGCAGCGCGGTTGACGTCATAGCGCGCCGTCTCATCCCGGCTGTGGCGTACAAAGTACTTTAAAGGATACCCCTGACAGGGATGCGCGAGAGTTGCCCCAAAATTATCAATTTGCACTTATCAAAATCAAAATCAAAAGTCATTTATTCAAACTAGGCTGAGGATCAGCACTTTTCGAACGTCAAAATTACATAAGACAGTCCCCCAAAACGCCCAACCTTCGCCACTTCCTAGTTCTTTAGCTGGGAAGAAGAAGTGGCCAACAAACTCCCCAGCAGCACAGCTGTCTGTTCAGTTAGAGAAAATAATGGATTCTATACAATAGTATGCAAAACAATTTACACCACGTGAAACACAAAACATTAAATTATTAGCCATATGTCAGCTAGCACACCACTATACCAACAAAAAAAAAAAAAAAAGACCGAAAACTATTCTCAAGCAGAGATAAAAACGTAAACAGAACTTAAAACCTAAGTAAAACCCTTCAAGTATAAAGGGCGTGCCCGCTTACATATATCTACAGCCGTAACAGTCACAAATGATGAACTAGGACCATCAAATTAAAATAAATAAACAGTTAATTACTAATAACAAAACAAAAAAATGGTCAGCAAGACGACCAGTCACCACAAGCAGCACCCGCTCACGAGCATAACGCAAAAATCAGCCATTACCCATTATTTACTCATAAGTTTATCACTTCATACGGTAGTTTTATATTATATTTTGCTTTGTATTTAATCTGATGTAAAATGTTGACAAGAAATAATTTTCGTCATATAGTAGTGTAGTATTTTAATTTGGTTTCGTAAAATATTTCATACAGCTTTTATCGTAATTGTTTTCCTTACCCATCACTAACTGACGACTCTTCACGACTGTGGCGTGGATTTGCACGCCCAATGATACATTTTGCATGATTTTCTTACATTGCGATTTTTTCCCATTAAAGAGTAGCTAACTGTTATCTATGTGTAATAATATAATAAATATGTCTAAGAATTAATAATAGGAAAAAAGAAACACTACAAACATATTTTTGTATATTTATTTTAAACTGTATGTGCCATGCCGTCGGTGGCGTCGTGAGCACGTTTTGATTTGACGTCCATAGACGTCCGTGGCGGTCAAAAGGTTAAATTCAATGGATAAATTGTACTAACACTAGGCTATGTTTATTGTTACTAACACCTATGGATATATTTTTTTTAATCCAAAATAGATATATTTGATTTGATTTTATTACACAGACAAACCTTTCGAAATAAATTCTCTGAATAATGGTGAAAAAAAACCTCATCAAAACATCAACATCGTTGCAGTCAGTTTAGTAAAATGACGCGGTCACACAGACACAATCGAAAAGCGACTTATTTATAATATGTATACATATTCATGCAATTTTGTTCTGTGACTGTAGCACAGAAATGAAAATCTTAGCCATGGATCTTATACCTTATTATTAACACAATAAGGGTTGTTATTCTGTGTACTCTACAAAGCAAACCTGAAGTGAATTGTATCTTACCAGTAATCATCAGAATCCAGTGCAGGTCTTCAAACAGGGTGACCATATGGCCCCCTGCACTGATTGGCAGCTTGCCCATGTGCATCAACTGCAGTTGACTCTCAAGCCTACAACAACAAGATATAACAAGAACAAGATTAGCCTTCACGAAATGACTTCCTGAAGCTTTATAGTTTACTAGCTGCGCCCCGCGGTTTCACCCGCATAACTCTCGATCCCGTGGTAATATCGGGATAAAAAGTATCCTATGTCCTAACTCAGGACATGGTCTGTCCATATGCCAAATTTTACCCAAATCCGTTCAGCCGTTTTACGTAGCGTGAAAGCGTAACAAACACATATAAAATCTAATATTTTCTCCTTATAATATTAGTTTAGACTAGCGATCCGCCCCTGCTTGCACGGTTTCTACGGCTTGATAAAAATCGAGATTTCTTTATTTTATTTATGTAAGTTTAATATGAATGTATTTTACACACAAACCTTCCGGAATAAGTACTCTAAATTATTGTGAAAACCACATTAAAATCCGTTGTGTGGTTCAGAAGAACTAAGCGGTTACACAGACAGACACGAAACGCGACTTTGTTTTAATACTATAGTTCGTTTTTTAATCCCAGAGACTAATTTGACATTTCAAATGATTGTTATTCGTTTTTTTTCAATTTGGAGTTTGACATTTGCATGTGTCAATTTAGTCTCCGAGATTAAAAAGCAGACGTTACTTGTATCATTTTAATAGAAGTAGTATTAAAACAAAGTTGCTATTCGTGTCTGTCTGTGTAACCGCTTAGTTCTTCTGAACCAGCGGAGTTTTAATGCGGTTTATAACGTATAGATTATTTTTTAAGGAGCCTACACTGTCCCACTGCTGGGCAAAGGCCTCCCTAAGTCATTCCAGGAACTCTTTTCCCACGCCACCTCGAACCAGCCCTCTCTGTACGCGTCCAGGACGTCTCGCCACCTCTTACCGGGCTGGCCTCGGCGGCGTCGTTAATTTTCAGGCGGCCATTGTGTAGACTTGCCAACGGTCACCGTGCCAATACACAAATTCGCGTTGTTTTTGAACGTTCGCAATTTAATCTCTTTAGAAGTTCCATAATTAGGTTATTTTTATTTTTTGTTATTGCTATTTTATCGTTTTCATGGCTCCGCGAGCTATGATCTAAAATGATCAAAAGAAAACAAAGGACCCTGCGTCTATATTATAGTACGATAGGTGTGACTTAAATAGTCCATGAAGTTAGTGCCCGAGCGTAGCGAGAATGCTAAACGCCGTGCATTAATACACACAATGAATACACACGTGCATTAATATACAGCCCACTCCCTGTCGAAGAGAGGAGGCCTGTGTCCCAGTAGTGGGAACATTAATTTATAGGCTGATTATGCTATGTAGTCTCCAACTCAACTTACCGTTTACTCCTATCCTGTAGTAAAGTAAACAGCACGTGGCAGCAGTGAGCGGGTGCCTTTCGCGCGATCGCACCAATCGTAAGCAACACATTGCTGTGGAGCTTACGTTCATCATCTTCTAGTTCATCCTTTATATCGTCTTCTGTGCTGTCTGAGGTCCTATTAAAGTAGCAGAGAGCAAAAAAAACAGAAATCTGTAAAAGTATCCGAGGTTTTTGTTATGTGTCCAAATTTTCCGTGATGCTCAGATGCAGTAAAAAAACACCGGCCAAGTGCGAGTAGGACTCGCGCACGAAGGGTTCCGTACCATTATCTACAAAAACGGCAAAAAAAATTATGTCGGTTGTGTGGGAGCCCCCTTAAATTTTTATTTTATTCTGTTTTTTAGAATTTGTTGTTATAGCGGCAACAGAAATACATCATCTGTGAAAATATTTCAATTGTCTAACTATCACGGTTCATGAGATACAGCCTGGTGACAGACGGACAGACAGACAGACAGACAGACAGACAGACGGACAGCAGAGTCTTAGTAATTGGATCTCGTTTTACCCTTTGGTACGGAACCCTAAAAAGAGATAGGTATACAAGAACTAATATTGTGGAACAGTATAAAGGGGGAAAAAACGCAATCTCCAAGATTGCGTGTTTTCCCCCTTTATTCTGTATCTGATATGTATGTTAATCGTAGGTATACTTTATATATTTTACTATTAAGTACCTCACCAGAGTACAGAGGCAATAAGCGTTTATAGAGATGTATGGAAGCAGAAAACATACTGCACAGACGGAAAAAAGAAAAGGGGCAGGACAATGATGACTCTTACCTCGTTCCATCAGGAGGCGCCAGTCTGCACTGTAGGTAAGTATTAAATATCTCTATGCACGGATTCATCAGTGTTTCATTAGTATATCCGTCGGTCTCATGCACTAATGAACTCCAACTATGAAGGAACTTGTTCAGTGACTCTCTCCATACTGTGTCATCATTCACCTGCAATGAAACGTATAAATGAAAAAATTAAAAACCTTGACACAAACAGAAAACTCTAAAAAGTAAAAAAATAATGTGTTGGCCCTTAAGTTTAATATAAGTTGTAGGTTATATTTTTATTTATTTCGTTTATTGCTGGGTATAAGCTTCGTCTGTTTGGCGTTTTCAGTAGCCGTTTTCCCGTCACGACGACGCGACTAAGCACACTCTCAATCAAGTCACCTTTCAAACAAACAAAAAAACAAACGGTTCAGCCGTTTGGGAGCTACAATGCCACAGATAGACACATAGTTATCCGTGTGTCTGCATACACCTCAAATTTATAACACCCCCTCTGTTTACGTCGGGGTTATAAAGAAATATAATAATTCAATCTTCATTTAAGTCAAAAAGTGGCAGAGATATTTCGTATTTTCGGTCAATTCGGTAATAATGCACCTCAACAAAAATACTATCTCCATAATATGCCTATCTGGCTTTTCAATTAACAGATAAACTATTAGTATTTCTGCTGGGGAGTTTGTTGCGCCACTTCTTCTTCCCAGCTAAAGCACTAGGAGGTGGTGAAGGGCGGGCGTTTTTGGGGACTGTCTTATGTAACTTTGACGTTAGAAAAGTGCTGATTCTCAGCCTAGTTTGAATAAATAACTTTTGATTTTGATTTTTTGAGTAGGTAATATGAATACTTACTCCTTCCTCAATAACGGATCCTCTGATACAATGACAAGTCAGCGAAGTCAGATTTTGCAGAAAAGCGGGCGGCGTCGCAGCTATCATTGCCGGCGAGAAGAACTGGATCAGTCTGCGGTATATATCGGATATACCAAGCATTTCCCTCTCAACCGGCTGAATGTAAGCCATCATATTCAAGAAACTATTCACGTAATTCTCCAAATACTGCTGTTTAAGGTTACTAGCAGACACAACCACACCACTCAGACTGGCTAGTTGCACCAAACATGTGAGAGACGGACTAGCCAAATCTGGATTGGACCTAACATACATGTGTATCTCAAAGAACAAAGCCAGTAGTTCAGGTTGCATTATCGTGTCCCTCCAGCTCAGGCTTAATCGCAAAGCCGGGGCGGTATCACTCTCATAAATAGCTTCGAAAGCACCAATCAACCTCTTAGACAATAATGGAGATACATGGCTCCAACATAATACTGTCTCAACTATGGTCAATAATTGCTTCGTCAACAAAGCTTGCTCGCCTTCCGGCCGATGTCCAGAACGCACAATCTGTTCTAGAACACCTACAGTAAACCTAAATATTCTCTTCAAATCTAGCGCTTCGAAGGATTTCTTCAGTCGAAAATGGACCTCCCATATCAAACCAACGTCAGCCGATTTGACTGTTATAGCAAATTCTTGCATAATAGCCAGTATGAGTGAGCAAGCTAACTTTTGCTGACTTATTGGCGAGCTAAGAATTATCTTCTCTAATTCGGCAATCAAATTCTTCCTTTCTCTTCCTCCATCGTCGATGCTGCCTCTTTTGATAATAATGGCAATAGTCTGAAACATTTTTGTATTTTAAGGAACTTCAACTTCATGAAACTTACAGTAGAATTATTCAAGCTGTTCCCAATGCTGGGACACAGGCCAGGACATGTCGGTTTCCTCAAGATGTTTTCCTTCACCGTTTTGAGAGCAGTGGTGATAAAATTAATTACACAAAGTAAAGCGCCTGCCTGGGTTCGAACCCACGATCTACAACTCGTACTTCGCGGCCGTTACCACTGGACCACCACTGCTCTCACTAGACAGGCGACGAACCGAAAAGATACAAAATAAATTACCATAAAGAGTGCTACTCTTCATCAGAAACCTACTATCAAAGAGGCCTACTAAGGATCTGTGGTCTGACTTAATTTTTTCCCAACTTTGAGACAGTTCTTAGGATTCTGTGATTGGGTGGAAAATGCAATTATAACAATGTAAAATAGAATAAGATTAAGAAGAATAATATTACCTGCAAAAGTTTTTCCCTCAAAAATGGTGGAGCCTCTTTTCTCAATAAATAATTGAGTAAGTATTCTCGTAGGGAGCAAATATCATTTTCGGATAATAAGCTCCATTCTCTGATAAGTGCCGCTTTCAATAAGCCAGCTGCTTCAAACAGTACGTAGTCTGATGAAGATTTCTCTAAAATTTCTCTACACAACTGATAAGGGTTCTTGGTGCTCCGAAATTCGAGAAATACACTCTCAGCTTGGTGACGTTGCTCTGATGACACCATTTGTGGTGGTGCCTATAAATTAATAATAAGCCTTTTTAACCTATATTTTGTAACCATGTCTGGTTACAAAATATAGGTTACACAAATATACATTTTTAATATTTCCATTATCACTGTTACTCTTGTTTGGTTTAGTTTACTTTAAATTAATGAAATTATAATGTTGAGAGGTTTGTGTTTTGTCTCTTCTTTAAATGCAAAACATTGGTGCCGATTCCCTTGTTCACAAACTATACTAAATTTAAGTTCAGTGCATCTTTATCTTTCTATTTCATTAAGAAAAGGAATTGAAAAGAGTATGCTTAGATGGACAAAAATTGAAAAGAGTATGCTTAGATGGTTTGGTCACAAACCATCTAAGCATACTCTTTTCAATTTTTGTCCCTACATCTTCCTTTAAACCGCACCGTTGCCTTATCACACCATTTTTCAGCCTATCATTTATAGTCAAACCACACATGCTTCTCAAGGAACATATTATGTTTATTATTAGATTAATATTAACTTTATGTTTTGTATAATTTTAATAGTATAAATAACTGTAGCCATAACTGAAGACAAGTTTTAGCTGAATTAGAATCCAAATCAGGCTTTCAAAATTGGTTGAGCAGTCTTGTTCTAAAGGCAATTTACAACAAAAATAGATATTTTTAAATCTATACTTAATATTATAAAGAGAGTGAATTCTGTGAGTTTGTTTATATGTGGAGGGTAATCTCCAGAAACACAGCTCCTATTAATTTGAAAAAATATTCCACCATTTGAAAGGTACATTATTCCAGATGGACATTTGAATTCATACAAGCCTAGTACTTGTTGTTAGGTTATAGCTCAGAACTGGTGCACATGTCATGAACAGAATACAGTCGTCTTCACATGTCATTTGCACCCTTACGAAGTCGGGGCAGGTTGCTATAGGAAAATATTTACATAAGAATGTTATATGATCAATGTTATAGTTAAGAGAATAATACACGTAGGATTCAACATAACGTTGAAATTAAAGATATTTAAACCACATACGTAGGTATGTGGTTTAAATATACATAGTTTTAAATGTTTAGGCATTACTGACTGCCAAAAGCTGGTGTGAATGTTAAACAGTAGTCAGTTCATCTTTACCTTCCTTATTTAACTGTAACTAATTGACCCTCTATGTCATACTTCAGATCAACTTAACTATAAAATAACATTGTAATAACTATGGTTGGCACCAATGTGGAATTTCTTTGTGTAAGATATAAAAACACTAGGATTTCAATACAGAATGTGTAAAAATAATATGCTTCTGTGACTTTCTGACAATTTTTTTTTTTTTGTTTTTCCATTCCTGTAGGTATATTTCCAGTGAAGAAAATTATTAAAAAAATTAAATAATGATGTCAATTTACTAGTGTGGTGAATGTAAAGATTTTCGATAATCATTATCTGTTGTAGAACTTTGTTCCTTTGACTAGGTGCTGTTTATATTATTTTCATACAAAGTAATATTTTCTCACCATCAGCATCTGAGCAGCCGCCTCCAATGTTTGTATAGCTGAATTATCCATTGTAACACTTAATTTTTAAGATAAAAAATTATGAGAAAAGATGAATGAGAGACAGTACCTAAAACACTTAGGAAACGTGTTATTAAGTAAATTTGCCGAAAAGTCACATAATTATTGAGAAAAACAGTCAAATTATTACGAATTTATTCGTAAATTTTATTACATGTCAATTGTCAACCATTACAATGACAACCACAGATTATGCACAGCAGCCGCGATCTTTCACCGTTTTTGACAAAAAAAGCTAAGTATTCGAAGCCTTAATGCTCTATGATAGGGTAGAAATTCATATGAAAAAAGTTAGAAAGCGACATCTGTAGGGTGACGTATTTTCGTTAGGGCTGCAAGAAGCAAAATTGTTTTACATTGATAAAAATTACACTGGCGAACTTGTAATAGACTGAACTCCTTAGTCCATGTTACTGGCTTGAACTCCCAGTTTAGTAGGTACAGGCTTATGTGTCGTAATAAAACTACAATGCTAAGTCAGAGGCTGAGTAACCACGTCCAAAGCGAATTCCTACATTTGGTCTTCGGGTGGTACCTACTATACAGGTTACACCTTACGTGGTAAGTAGGGTGGTAAGTTTCGACAGATCAGTAGGGTTGCGTTGCGAGTGCTACCACCTACTTACTAGGCAAACACGGGTTTGTGAGGTTGGAGAGCACACTAGCATCAATAAATCAATATGCTAGTATTAACAACCCGTCTATTAGAGGACGAGCTTACATCTTATAATCTCTCCAAATATATTCCCTACTTGTATGTATAAAACATTTTCCGATACCCAGGAATCGAACCCGGGCCTGACCGACATGATGCTGCGACTCTCTCAGGTTGCAACTTCCAAACTTCAAGGTGTCATGCTGATGACCTACGTTAATTAATAACAATAAAAAAAAGATGTTGTGTTTCTGCACTCACGGAGATCAAAATCAATCGCTTAACTACGGTAGGTATAGGTATTTATTATTCATCACGCCAATAAATAATACTTTTACTAAATAGAAGCTATGATGGCAATAGATATACTGCGTGAATAGTCCCTAACTGCCTCGTTGGTCTAGCGGTCGCAAGTGCGACAGTTTAGGGTCGTTCCTGGGTTTGATTCCAAGGTCGGGAAGTGTTATTGGGTTTTCCATCAGACGGTTGTCAGTTGATGGCAATAGTCTAATGCGATGTACGGTGTGCAAAAAGGTCATTGGTCATAATGATTAGTTTCTCATATACTTACGACAACTGTTTGAATTACGCCAAATATTAGGCTGATAAAAATAAAAGTCTTCTGCATGCAAAAATCATGTAGGATCAGCACATACATTTATTCGTTATAATTGCTTTGCGCCTGTTAAGGGGTCTACGGATAAAGAATAGGTACCTACTCAATGCTCCTATACACACTGTTCGTGTCGGCATGATTCGACTTAAGTTGGGCGGCAAAATCAAACAAATATATTTTTCCGCACGGCTGTGCCCAATCATTCCAACACTAAGAAGTGTGTAACAGCACTGAGTAGCCTTAGTATTAAAAATAAACACAGTAGTTTCAAGGACGCTCACGCCTCAAGCTTTTAGGAAAATATTAAAGTTATATGTTTACGTAAGTTTTATTTAGTAAGTACTTTTTAGTTCATTAAAAGCTTGTTTTTAAAAAGGTATTTTACTTAACTTTATCGTTAGTGGAAGCTTGTAATTGTCCATCGTTTACACATTGTATACTAGACACTGAAATGTATTAGCTATAAGCATTCCTAAAATTATTAAAATAAATAACTCAAACTACGTAATTAAATGCGTATATTAAATTTCGTGTCTCTTGTATCTTTGACCGTTAAAGAGTTCCTTCGTCTGGAGCCAATCCCGGACAATCAAGGTGTACAATCAAGTCATGCATCATAAAAATGCATTGCCTTCGAAACTGAACCAACATTTCAATCTCAACTCCGTATGTGTACGGAAGTGGTTTAAATTCAGCTTGCAAGATCTGACCCGTACATACGAGTACTAACTAATAAGGCAAGTTAAATAAAAGCTTGTGATCAAAGACTACTGTAGTATACTGGCAACTTGTGATAATAAACACAGTAGTTTCATAATAATAATTTTTATGCTGTCTGTATGTACCACATGCATAAAAATGATTGATTTGAACTTGTCCTTCACGTCACGTTGTTATTTTACAGTCCATTACATTATTATAATCGTATGCATGACGTAATAGGTATCTACCGACTACCAAGCAGAATCAGGTATTACCAGAGAACATAGTACTATAGTGGGGTATTACTGAACAAATACAGAAACTTGATTTTCCAGATTATTGACCTTCGGTTTTTGCACATTAAGGCGATACCAAAATAAATTCGGGGCTTTATCGTGACCATTTATTTCACTAACAGCATGTATGGATTTAATTTTTGGATAATGATTATTGACTACTTGATTAATACTCAAAAGAGGAAAACGCAATGAGGTTAAATTTCCTCGATAGAATTGAATTCCGCAAAGACCTCTACTTTTTATATTTTTTTCTGTACTTAATTCTAAAATCCAAAGTAATTGCAAAATTGCATTCAAAATGTGCGTATTAGGTAATTGAAAACTCTGGCTGAAAATATTTTTGATACAATCATTATTTATTTATTTATTTTTAAACAATTTTATTTAGTTTGGCGCTCGTAAGTTGTTTTAATTTGGTTCCAGCGCATTGTTGCGCTCTCTTTTTTGCATGTGGAAGTAATTGACTCTGTCACTTTCTTATGCCCGCCCAGTTCGCTATTATTTATTTTTTACGTACGAGTATCACCTTGTTATTTTCTATTTGTCTAGTAAATGTTGGTTCAATGCTTAATTATACAGAAACTGACTCTATACAAATAATAGGTACTGTTATTATGTTGTGTGAATAATCTCAAACACACTGATGTTATTACACAGTTCGTAACATATTAGAATCGTATTCATGTATGCATTAGTACCGACTTACTACCAGCTAAGACCAGATACGGTCAGCCGCGCGTCAGTTGAATTGCAAAAGCCGCCCTTACCGTTACGAAATAAAGACACTATCAACGTCAAATTGTTACTGTGGACGTACTCACGTGCGGTTGACTGTACTACCGATCAAAATCAAGGAAAACAGTAAAAAATATTTTCTCATACAAAAAACATACATTCTAGCGAATGTAAAGAATAAAGTTTTACATATTTTAGTAAGTACCTAGTAGTTTAAGTTCTACAGTTTTTGCATATTAATGTAATTTTTCACCCTCAATCATTTGAAGTTGTTTGTCTAGTAAATGTTTGTTCAACTTGTGCATGCATAAAAACTGGCCATTTAGAAACAATACTGGAATGTCAAGTCTGTACAATCTCAACCACCTTACATTCTCTTTTTCAGTGATATCTACTTTTTGGATGACTATTCTATTTTTATAAGGCTCTAATTCTTCCATGACTATATCACATAGTCCACATGGGTCTTTAGTGTAAAAGGTCAAAACTGGCAGTCCATCTGTAGTGTGTGCTCTGGAATAGTAAACCAAAGTAATAAATAATCAATAAAAAAAAACATTATAAAATATATTTTATTGATTTTCAATCATATATGCCATCATATATATAGAATACAACCATTAACACTTTCCCATATTTGAAGTTTATTTTACAAGAGATATGGATATAAAAATTACAATTTATCTCAACAATATTATAAAATCTTTTAACTGTTAAAGCTGTCTTTAACAAACACACACACCATTCATTAACAGCAAATAATTCCTAAAAGGCACAGTAGATAACGAAAAAAGTGGTCAGAATATGATGAACTTACAATTTCTCAATCATGATAGATGATGCACCACCTCCACCGTTACAGATAGACGCTACACCCTTTTCTCCTTTCTTAAGAGCATGGCACAAGTGTACTACAAGTCTAGCTCCTGACATGCCAATAGGGTGACCAATACTAACAGCTCCTCCATGAATGTTGATCTTAGCAGGGTCAATTTCCAGCAGTTTTATGTTAGCAACAGCAACAACACTGAAGGCTTCATTAATCTCCCACATAGCAATATCCTCTTTCTTCACACCAGTCTTTTCTAGAAGCTTGGGAATGGCAACTGCTGGTGCAATTGGGAAATCAATTGGGTCACACTCTCCATCAGCATAACCAACAACACGTGCAAGGGGCTTAACATTCAATCTTTCAGCAGCTTCAGCAGTCATCAGGACCAAGGCTGCAGCACCATCGTTTAATGTTGAGGCATTTCCAGCTGTTACTGTTCCATTCTCCTTCTGGAAAACAGTTGATAGTTTGGTGAACTTTTCAAAGTTGACCTTTTTGTACTCCTCATCTTCTGAGAACATAATAGGTGCGGCTCCTCTCTTCTGAGGCACTGGAACTGGTACAAGTTCATCAGCAAAAGTTTTATCTGCATATGATGCTGCACTTCTCTTGTAACTAGAAATAGCATAGTCATCCTGCTGTTGCCTAGAGATGTTTAATTTTTTTGCTGTGTTTTCAGCACAGTTACCCATGTGGAATTTATTGTAAACATCAGTCAGTCCATCAAACACAATACCATCAACTAACTGTGAACCTCCATATGGGGTGTCACCTCTCTTCAAATAGAAAGGCACATTTGACATAGATTCCATTCCTCCAGCTAATATTACATCTTGAGAACCGGTTTGTAAGCCTTGGGTAGCCAGCATAATGGACTTCATGCCAGATGAACAAACTTTGTTTACAGTTGTGCAAACTGTGCTTTTAGGCAGACCACCGAAAATTGCGGCTTGCCTCGCTGGAGCCTGGCCCATACTGGCTGAACATACATTTCCCATGTATACCTAGAATAAAAATAAGGAATTAAGAATTTTATCATCCTGAATTTCATGACATAATTTGCAACTATACTCTTTGATCCCGTTGAGTCGTGTCAAAATCTTATTGAGCAGAGTGGTTAAACTTTTAGAACTAAAATACTGGCAGCACAATTCTAGTACCAAAGACTGCAAGGTTTACACCTGTTCATTTTTTTTATGTTCACAATTATTAAATATTTTTGAATAAAAATTGAGTAATGGGTTCTTTAAAAATTGGGTAGGTACAGTCAGTAACAAAAGTCGATTAACACATCTGTTTTTTAAATCTTAATTATTGAGTAAAATATTTAATTAAAGTCAGAAGAGAAGCAAATTAAAAAAAAAATAGTTGTCAGTTTAAGTAGAATGTAGACACAAAATAACTTGCATTTTGTGTCAATTTCAATGATATACATATAAAAGCGAGTGTTTATGGATGTTTATTGCTGAGCGTACAAAATTAAATCAATGTTATGTAAAAAACTATGATGATTAATTTAGATTTTAGAAAAATTGGGTAAAAGAGTAGTCATCTTCATCAATGTTTGAATCAATGGTTTGAATAATAGAACATTGTTTTAATCAAAATCAGATATTTTGTTATCATTCATGTGTTGCTATTCTTGATAAAAAAAACTCATCAGCTAACACTAATCTTGCATGACAAAATTGACAAATGACTACACATAGAGTACCTTGTTTTAATTAGAACTATTCACATAACATAGGTAATTATGAAATTCCTTTAATGTGTAGCTGTTCATGGTCAAATGATAACTGTAAATCGATGGATAACTTAAGAGAAAGTAGAGTGAATCAATTAACCTCTTTAATTTCGTCTTTAGGAATGCCGGCTCTTTCCACTGCTGCTTTGACAGCGACTGCACCAAGTTCTGAAGCTGAAAGGCTCGCCAGGCTACCCCTGAAGGAGCCTATGGGAGTCCTCACCGCAGACGCTATAACCACATCGTTGAGCGAAACTTTTGAAGAATACGCTGCCATCGCCTTAAAAAGCTGTCGATCAAATAGTCAAATTACTGAAATTTTACACTTAAATTATGGAAATAAAAAATTGTATAATTCTCGCAGACTAGTGATTAGGCAGGCAAACCGACTACGACTGAGACGAAAAATAAACTTTGGTTGAAGGAAGACGAACCTTATTTGTTGGGCGCATTTTGATGGTAATAATTCTACTTCCTTTTATAAACAACATGATTTATTCTTTTAAAAACTACTGTAAGTATTCACCAAGAAAAGCTACTGACGCACTGATAGCAATTGATACTACTTATCGGTCGTAATTATAAAAAAACATTTACATAAACTTATCTATTTGAGATACCCCACGTACTTTTCAAGTTTCAATTTAAATGCTTATCATTCAGAAAATAAGGTTGATTATCGTAATACAACTGTTGAATACGATTTTGCGAGAAAGATACTTTGAACCATAGATTGTTCATTTCATACGTTCAATAGGTAACAAGACAACATTCCAAGCACTGTTTTTAGGAATGCTGTAAGGCAAGGTCAAAAATTTAAAGCAAATATAAAATAAAAAGAAGACGACTAAGACGTACATTAATTTAAATTATGCTTTTGTTTTCTTTGTAAATAAGTCTTCGTAAGTTGTATTTTTTTGTTTGATAAAATGTACTCTAAAACGAACATGCGCAGTAGCGACCGAAGCCTGCTGGCCAGCTTTAGACCACATTCCGATTTATGTTATAATCGCTCACCAAACCTTTGCGTTCCGATTTAGATACATAATAATATCACGATTATGACGTAGATAGAGTATATAGGATTACGAGTAGACTATTATCTGTCTACGGATTATGACAGCTAAGAACTGTCAACAATTCGGAAAGCTCGTGAACGCCCTCACAGTGCTCGCTCAACGTCAAAACTTTTAACACAACCTAAACTTTGCACAAGAAAGACCGATTAGAACAACGATTCGTCCAATGATGAAGAGGATGGTGAAGTGCTTCTATTAGCGTATTTATATGCTCCCGGCAAAGCTTTACCCCAAAGAAAAAAAAACACAAATTACATAGATGCAACAATAATTAAATATTATGCGCATGAGTTTAAAACTCATTTGGGTTGGATCTAGTATCGTTTGGCAGGAGTTGGGGGGATAAAAGGGGCTAAAGTTGGTAGGTGTTGGGTCCCCGATTATAACGCTACCACTCTTATTAAAAGGTAATGTAAATTTTTCGAGAAATTAATAAAAATGTTTCTAACCTCAAATCAGATAAGAAGCGAAAACGAAACTTTAAAATGGGCGATTAACAACCAAATCTGTCCCAGTATCTGTAGTTAGTATCCAATATCAGTATTTGTAGTCAGTCCGTGGTTTAAAATGTTGGGCAAAATCGATAACACGGAACGTAAACAAAAAAACCAGGTATGCCATTTGTGTCATGTGTCACTGTCATTCGTTATCGATCATTCCGTTTCTCATCGAATTGCGTGAATTTTTCTGTGTTAGTACTCCCACTGATCGTATGTGTGTACAAAAGGCAATGTTACTACTGTCACTAGGAGAACTTAGGATGCAAGAGCGAGCGAAGCGAGCTCGGGACTTGGAGCACCTCGACTCGGATAGGTTAGGTTCGAACTACGCCTCTTCTACGCCTTCCATACTACGCCTTTTAAACGACTTTAAGTGTTTTGAGGTTAGGTTACAATAATTTGTGTTTCTCAAGAACGGTGCGTTACCTTTTCATGGGAGTGGTGCCAGGGGGCAGGGGGCACCTCCCGCCATCTCCCCGCGAAGCTGGGCTCATACTACGGGTTTTTAAGCGACTAAGAGTTTTGAGGTTAGGTTACAATAATTTGTTTTTCTCAAGAACGGTGCGTTACCTTTTCATGGGAGTGGTGCCAGGGGGCAAGGGCCACCACCCCCCAACCTACCCCCCACTCCCACCCCCCTTCTCCTGCCAAACGATACTAGATTTTTACCACTCATTTTAGGTAAGCTGTTACGTCTTGGATTTAATTGTATGCCACTGAGCCCTCTCGTATTGCTCTGATGTGAGCATGACAGAAATTTGTCGCCCGTTAGGCTCGTCGGCTATATTCACTTGAATACTCATGGTTGGATTACAGAATTTCTTTGTGTTTACACCACAAAATTATTCTTCTTGTTTGTTTAGGCGGCGACTGTAGCCAGAAGCCCAATTTCGAAAATGCCTCGTTGGTTTTAAGTTATGATGCGACTCAAAACAAAACAACACAACTGTAAATTTTGACAGCGCTCACGGTGATATTAATTTAGGGCATGGTCGGCGTTATCACAATCGGCGTATGTCATGACGTCACCTGTGACAATTAACGGGACACCGTTATCGCGCTCACGCTAATTCAGAACGGGTGTAAGCACGGTCAAATCGATTACAGCGCAATTCGGAATGCAGCCATAGATACGGGTGGTTACGATACGATTTGACAGCTAAGGATAACCAATCCACATATCATGAAAGTGGATTAAAGCACAGCTGTTTTTTTTTTAAATTGAACAATTTTATGTCAAAATTGACAAAATTAGCGGGAAAATATGATCAAATGAACCACCAACCAGCCCAATGGGTGTGTTCAATTATTTTGTTCGACATTGTTGGACGACCTTAGAACATTAATTTTAGAACATTAACCTAAGACGATGCACGGAACGTATCGTACTTTGAACTTAAGCATTGACCAGCCAACTAGCTACTTAAGCTAGCACGCTTTGCGCCTTGTCGAGCGAAATAATTAAAGCGAATTAAACATAAGTTCAATTATTATGTTTTAATTTATGTTCCATAAAAATAATTGAACGAACGCACCGCACCGAATATTAGAGTAGTACTGCCTACTACTTCAGAACTAATAATTGTAATTGTAATTTTAATTTTAATTATTAGTTTTAATTTAATTTAGTTAATGTTAATAACCATCTTGTAATTTGATTATGTAAGTTAACAATATAAATCTTAAACTTATCGATAATCGTAATTAAATAATCAGAAACTAAATGGGGTTAAAAATTGAAAGATCGTCATAGGTGGCAGCACAGTTGATCGTCTACAAACCGCTGTTGTTCTGTTTATGTTTACTTTTGTGTCGATCACAATCTAGCTAAATATGTATGCGACTTGGAGTGTGCCACTATTAGAAGACGAGTTATGAAAGAAAAGGACAAGAAAATAAAAGAAAACGAGCTGCCTCGTTTTCTTTTCTTTTCTACCTCTATAAAAAAAACAGCTGTAGTGGAAAAGTCAAGAAATTATGAATACTTTATAATTTACAGGTTATTTTGTGTTTGTTGACTTTCAGTTCTTTTTTGTTGAAGTCTGGAGGCGTACAACAGAAATAACCTGGATCAGAGTTGAAAACCAACTTAAAAGGATGTCTACCTGACTGAAAAACTTCAGAAAGGTTATTTCTAGCACTGATCTAATACGAAAAACACATACACCTTTACTATAATTTATATAATATCACATCACAAGTACCTGTAGGTAAAGAAAACAGACTTAGTTCTATTGGGAGCATCACCTGTATACGAATTTCTCCCATAAAACTGGTTTCAAAAGGATAGCACATACTCTCGACGAAATATCGGGTTTCCGTTTTTTTTTCCAAGAGCTTTCTTCCAGAGTTCTTGTCTTTTAACATCTTTGGCAAATAGTTGGGTACCCGTATTTATGCAGTCAGCAGCTGCGCAATGGGATATATTAATTAATTATGCGTAAAAGAAGTCACTTGGTTACAAAAAATATATGGATAGAGACAGTTAATTGCCAAATTCTTAAAGACGTCTAAGAATTTGGCAGCTGGCTGTCTCTATCCATACATTTCTTGCTTACTTCTGCCCGCGACTTCATTTGCGTGAATTTTCGTGTACCCAATGACCACTGTCACATTGCATCGCCCATTACTTTGTTTCCACTTAGCGTTGCTTTTTTTTTGCTAGGCTTCTAAGGTCGATAGCCTGATTTAAATAGCCTATAACCTTCCTCAAGAATTGGGCAAACAAATGTAAAAAGAATTTTTCAGATTCGACTGGTACCAGAGATAACCCTCTACATACAAACTTTCAAACAAATTTTATACATCTTCCTTTACCTATTAGTTTAAACTACTTAACTGTATTAATGGGTATTTCAGACTCTTAAACAAGTAGCACGGTTCAAAGTTCCAGTTTGATGAAGATGCAGCTTTCAATGCCTACAATTTATTTGTCCTTAAAGTAAATTATACATAGGGATCATGGATTTGTGATAGGTTAAAGGATTAAAGGGAGTAATTATTACTGAGGTAATTATTAAGAGAGCAGAGTGCGCAATTCTAGAACAGGAAAACTGGCCCATTCTTCAATACAGAGACCGACACCGATGTAAATTAAACGCATATCTTAGCAAACGTTATTTTTTTGAAACTATGATTAGATCTTGTGTTAATCGATTATATGTTGAGACATATTTTTCTTCTTTTCGCTTCTGATAATCGACTTCTCGCACGCACACCTCTAGTGCGTACCTGCTAGTACAAGCTGCAATACAGTATCGCAATTTTCTCATTTAGTACAAAAAACATCACAAGAATATATATTTACAGTTTTATTATTCAAAGAGCAAGTAAGTGAAACAAATGAGTGTCATCTGATATAGTGGTTGTAGCTGACGACTGATGGGCTGAACTGTCTACAAAAAAATCAGGAAATCAGGTTAGTGTTTTATATTTACTAAACGGTAATTTGTTTCATTGTTTGTATCTGACTATCAATTTATTAAAAGCTTCAGTTTAGCCCACTTCTGTAATTGCTGTTCTTTAAAAAGCTACTTTGACTGATTTTCAATTTGATGGGGTTGTTCTACCTTACATAGCACTGTTGGTTGGTTGCTACCTTGGGTAGCCTAAAAATTAGGTTTATGATTTCTCAATAACCTATGTCTAAATATATTTCAAGTAACAGCAAAAGTTACTGTTACCACAATTATTGTGGTTGTGTATTTTCATATTGGTTAAACTTTGATTACTACATAACTTGCTTTATTACTTAAATGGACTTTTTAATTGTGTATGTCGTTAAAGTTAGTTAATTTACAGTAAGTTTAGATCTAGGTAATTCACGTATGCTGCAGAATAAATGATTGTTTTACAAATGTTAAAATTCAGGGTAGGTATAATTATTCAAAATTTCATAAATAGAATTAAATAACTACCTACATTTAATTGCACACAATTTAATTACTTAGTTTACCACACACCTTCCTTCCTTCGTATTCCTTGTCTACCTGTTTATTCAGCTAATTTAGCTGAATCTGATCTCCCCTAAGATGTTCCTTTTTATTTGAAAACATTGATCATAAGCCTTCATTGTGTCCTCATTTATAATATTGGCTGTCCACAAAACATTATAATTACAGAATACACAAATGCTTAACCTCGTTATTTTAAAAAACTTCACTTGTCCTCTGTGACATGGCATGTAATGTATGAAAGTCACTGGAGAGTTTAAGTGTGAGGCCTATAGGCTATATACATAATGAGTACATCCATTCTATCTTATTAGATAGAATAGATCCATGTCTTCATTATGTAAGTTTCTAGCTGTAAAACTTATCTAAGGTTTTAATTAGTGATCCATGACGGAACATTTGTGGAGTTTTTGCCAGTTCATAGTCTATGGGACCAACTTTTTGGAACCATGCAATCATGATTCTTAACCAGTGTGCTAAATCTTGGTACAGCGGGTAATAGCTCACTGTACCATTTTAGTACACCCAAATTTCGCCAGTTAACTGGCGAAATTTGAGTCCCATGGGACTGAAACATAACTGGCGAAATTTGAGTGTACTAAAATGGTACAGTGAGCTATTACCCGCTGTACCAAGATTTAGCACACTGGTACAGTGAGCTATGGGGCTATGATAATCCTTAAAAAAAAGGTGGCTGGGACAGTCTGGATGAGGAAGGCAGAGGATAGAGTGTTGAGGCTTTTGTCCAGCATTGGACTGCAATAGGCAGAGTTAATTGGTTGATTGAATAGGGGGTGAGCCTTTTGCCATCAACTGGGCAAAAATCCAGACCTCTCTGCTTAACCCTTCAGGGAATACAGGTGTAATGTTATGTTACATTATACCATACTAATTCTTGAACACTCATAAATGAGCAAGAGCATGTGAAAGTGCTTTATAAGAGACAAAAGTTGTTGTATGTGAACAACTGACCAATTCAATTATAGTAAAGACCATTCATCTATTATTATTATGACATCATAAATTGAATAATCGCTACAAGTATGAGATCAGATACTGTCTAACCTTATCAGTTATTCGGTTGAGAAATAACATCTGTTACCTTATAATTTATCTATCATGTTATCAGTGCATTGTGAAAGAACTGCAGTTTACTTAGCATTTGTTATTTCTCATGTTATCTCGGTATTCCAGATAAGTAATAGTTATGATGGTGTTGTGGTACTGTTAGAATAATTTGATAGTGATTTTTGCTGTAGTTTTAAGTACTTAAGTGATTATCGTTAATTGGTCATTAACATCTGATTGCTTTATAAACATTGAATGAAGAATGAAAAGTGATTAAGTTGTGTAAAGCATCATTCTTTGTTTCCATTAAGCAGGTCTTAAGGTACACATACAAACATACTTTTTGGCTATTTGTCTTTCGTGTTTTTATGATTTAACAATAACCTTGGAGAATTTTAGTGTGTAAATGAAAATGTTTTATCATTATGTTTCATAATAAATTATTCATTTTCATTAATTTTATAAACAATTAAGAGCCAATATCACCAAACTCATGTGTGCAATTTGACAGTGATTTTGACAGACTGTTTTGCACAATGACAGTATGTAAAACAAACAGAGTATGGTGAAACTGGCCTTTATTTAACTCAATTTATTAAAACATCTCGCCTGTAATCCCAGAAGGGTAAAGCGGTGGTGTCCCTTAGTTCATCCATATTTCGCCAGTTATTGTAATAGGGGATGAGTTAGTGCTGCCAGGTCAGGTTTTCACTTTACCCCAGTCTTAGTCTCAATTTACCCGAGAAACAGTTTTAATTTGAAAAAATACTCTGTATTAATTTCCTCAGTTTTTCTTACATTACTAATAAATCAACTAGATTTTTTTTTTAATTATTATTCACACATCACAATAAATGATTCCACTGCATCATCTACAACGTTATCTTTTTTGTCGTAAATACTAATTGTAGTGGACTGTATGGTGAATAAAAGAGTTGTTTCCAATTCTTCTTTATTTTGAGAGTTCTTGATTGTTCGGGAGCTGGAGACCGACTGTGTCTCAGCCTTACAATGGCCCGTCTTATATATAGCTCTCCCTATGTTCCGGGAGCGAGTGGACCGAGTCACACAACTTACATTTATTATTTCCAAGTGACTCTTACATGGTCCTGACAGCTTAAATCACGCTTACTTTTATAAATTATGCTAATCCGGTTACAAATCACTAAATTAACTTATTCTAAACTCTAACTACAGTCTGTTGAAGATTTCGTAGCGAGGGCTCGTTTTTCGTAGTCCCGCCGCTACTTGTGCCCTAGTGCACAAGTGCCCTAGTGTGTAGGGTCTTATCTTAAACTATCTTATCCTAATTCTCACTTCTTATATCTATGTGGAGGGTCAAAAGACACACAACACTGTCTCTCCACCTTGTATGCTTGGCGTTAATCATAGTCACAAACACACAACACTGTTTTCACACTTTGCACGCTCGGCGTTCGTTACAGTTCTCCCCCCGGCGCAGCTTGCGTAGCCTCTTCCCTTTTCGTTACGACGACGAGCTTGCTCACGGGGCGTCGGAAGGTGCCGGTTCTGGTGCGCACCTCGACGACCCTGATGCCGCCGTCTGGTCCTTGATGCGTGCGCTCGACGACCCCCATCGGCCAGGTGTTTCGGGGCAGCGTGTTGTCGACCACGAGGACCACGTCGCCGGCCTGCACCGGTCGTACCTCGTTCTGCGGCTCGCCGCGAGGCACCAATGTGGGCAGGTACTCGCGTAGCCAGCGTCGCCAGAAATGGTCAGCGAGCGCCTGACTAGCTCGCCAGGTCCTTCTGTCGGCCTCGTCGCAGGGTCCCGTCGCTGGCAGCCCGTTCGATGACCCCAACAGGAAGTGGTTGGGGGTTAGAGCTTCGGGGTCGTTGGGGTTTACGCTGACGTGGGTCAGCGGTCTCGCGTTGATGGAGAACTCAACCTCGGTGAGTAGTGTACTCAAGACTTCCTCTGCCGGCGCCTTCTCTCGCAGGGTGATGTTGAGTGCCGCCTTTACAGAGCGCACCATCCGCTCCCACGCGCCGCCTTGGTTGGGCGCACCGGGAGGGATGAAGCGCCACTCCATTCGGTGTAACAGTCCTTCGTCTTGTAGGGCGGGCATCCACTTAGTGTACGCGTTGCGGAGCTCTTGGTCTGCCCCGCGAAAGTTGGTCGCGTTGTCGGAGTACATTAGCCTTGGCCAGCCTCTGCGCGCTGCCATTCGTCTCAGCGCCATGATTGCTGAGTCGGTAGACAGCGATGCGACGAGCTCGATGTGCACAGCGCGGCAAGTGAGGCACGTGAAGAGCGTGCCCCACCTCTTCTCTCGGCGGCGCCCCACCTTGACCATCATCGGCCCGAAGTAGTCCACCCCGCAGTTGGTGAACGGGCGGTGGAACGGGTCGAGACGGGCGTGTGGCAGGTCCCCTGTAGCCGGTGTTTGCGGCGTCGCTCGCCGCCTCTTGCAGAAGGTGCAATTCTTTTCTACGGCGCGTACCGTGGGTCGCAAGTGAACGACCCAGTACCGCTGTCGCAGGTCGTTGGTTACGCGTTCCCTATTTGCGTGGCCCGCGGCGCAGTGCTCCCGTAGTACAAGGAGCTTGGTGAGCTGGTGTCGGCCATCCAGGATGATTGGCCGCTTGGTCTCGGTCGGTGCTGATGAGGCCTCGATCCGGCCCCGCACCCTCAGGACGTCGTCTTCCAGTACTGGATCCAGTCGGTACAGCCGACTCGCCCTTGTTAGCGGGCGGCCGGACCGGATCCTCTTCAGGTCCTCTCCAAAGCTGTCTTCCTGGGCTCGGCGGATCAGCTCAGTCTCGGCGCGTTGGATGTGGCGATGTTCCAGTGTCGTTGCTCTTCGACGGCAGATGTCAACAAAGGCGATTACCCGAGCGGTAGTCCACACCAGGACTTCGTACTTCGAGAAGCGGGCTGGGTCTGGCAACCAGCTGTCTTGCTCCGTCTTCTCGGTGATGTGAAGGACTTCCTCATCTTCTGGTTCACCTGTCGGCGTCGTGGGCCACTGCTCTTCTGGCAGGAGCAGGAATTCTGGCCCCTGGAACCATCGATCCCCTTCATTGATGGGCGTGTCACGGAGTCGGGTAGCGTCGTCGGCCACGTTGCATGTGGTGGGCAGCCAACGCCACTCTTCCTTCCGTGTCAACTCCGTGATTTCTCCCAATCGGTGCGCGACGAACGGCGTGTAGCGTCGCGTGTCGTGATGGATCCAATGGACTACGGTTGATGAATCGGTCCAGCAAATCGTTCGGCCGATGTCAATCCGATGTTCCTTCCTTATTGTATCAGCGAGCCTGGCTCCGATGACCGCAGCTTGCAATTCTAGGCGCGGTATGGTCTGGGCCCGACGAGGTGCCACCTTAGCCTTGGCGGCCACCAACACGATGTTTACGCTCCCGTCGGCGTTCTTCACTCTCCAGTAGGCCACGGTCGCGTAGGCCTGCTCACTGGCGTCACACAGGACGTGTAGGTCGAAGCGCTCGTACTTCTGTGCCAGGTAGCATCTTGGTAGTCGGAGCCGGGTGAGCTCGGTGAGGCGTGCGAGCCAGGACGCAAAGGGCTCATTCTCTTCAGTCGGTATCTGTTCGTCCCACGTTATCTGGAGGCGCCACAAACTCTGCAGTATTATCTTCGATCGTATGGTGTAGTGGCTCAGAAGTCCAAGTGGGTCGTAGATGGACATCACGGCGCTGAGGGCTTCCCGCTTCGTCGGCGCCCGTGTTCCTGTTCGCACCTCAGCTGGAACTCGGTTCATTGAAGTGTTGAACCCCAGCTCATCTCGTTCTGCGTTCCAATATAGCCCTAGGATTTTACTTTCTGGCTGTTCTCCCCCCAGTTGTGTGGGGTAGGTAGCGTGTAGTTCTGGAGGTACGTCGCGCAGTACTGTCTTGTTGCTGGAGCTCCAACCTCGCAGCGTGAATCCCGCGTGCGCGTGTACCACCCTTGTTTCTTCGACCGCCCTCCACGCTTCTTCGGGGTCCTCGTAGCTGGCCACCAGGTCATCCATATAATGGCTCTTCTTGATGGCTTCTAGCGCGCGTGGGTACTCCTGCCCGTATGTGTCCGCATTGTGGTTGCGGATATAGTGGGCCATGTACGGGGAGCTCGCGGCGCCGAAGATCATGCTGGTCATCTTGTATTTCTTCGGAGGCCCTTCTCGTTCGTCACCTCTCCACAGGAACTGTTGCGCTGGTTGATCTTCCGGCCTTATCCTGATTCTCAGGAACATCTCCTGGACGTCCGCTGTGATCGCCACCGCTTTCTCTCGGAATCAGAAGAGGATTCCTGGCAGCGACAACAGTAGGTCGGGTCCTTCGAGCAGTTCGTCGTTCAGGCACACGCCGTTGCTCTTGGCTGCTGCGTCGAACACCAGCCTGTGCTTTCCGGGTTTGTTTGGGTTTCGCACGGCGAAGTGTGGTAAGTACCAGCTGATGGCGCTTGTTTCCTCTGACCCGTCGCATGGCGTCGCGTATCCTTTATCCAAGAGGTTACTGATCTGCTTGGAGTATTCGACCGCGAACTCTGGATCCGCGTCCATCCTCTGTTCGATCTTCTTCAGCCGGCGGAACGCCTGACTGTAACTTGACGGCATGGTGACGTCATCTCGTCGCCATGGTAATCCTACTTCGTACCCGGTGTCGATCTTCTTTACAGTCTTTCTGACGATGTCGATGGCCCGTTGATCCGTATCCCTTACTCTCGGTTTTCCTTGTATGCCGAGCGCGTCGATCTTGAAATGACCTTCGACTAAGTCATGGAGCTCTTGGTTGCTCGTGCCCATCATTCGGTCGGGCTCATAGACGTGCAGCACGTTTCCTTGTTGGTAAATGGCGCTGCGTGGTGCGGTTCCGTGCACCACCCATCCTAACTGTGTTCTTGATGCGGCCGGTTGATCAGGGCCGCCGACTCGTAGCTCACGGGACACTATACACTCCCAGTGGTCTGTCCCCACTAGGAGCCCGGGGCGTGCTCGTTCGTAGCACACCTCTTCTGGAGACAGGTCCCTCAGGTGCTCGTAGTCCAGCAGGGTGTCAGGGATGGACTGCTGGTGCAGCTGAAGCTTCTTCACGGTTCTTGCTTTGATCTTGTGGTTCTTGTCGTCCTTCAGTCCCCTGACGTGGATGTTCACCAGCTGACTCTCCGTCTCCTGTTGCGACATGTTGACTCCGTTCAGGTGAAGAAGTTGTGATGGTCCTTCTGCTCCGATGCTCTCCGCCAGTTCCTTATCCACGAGGGTGATTGTGGCTCCTTCATCTAGGAGGGCGTACGTCCTTGCCTCCCCCCGTGGTCCGGACACGACGATAGGGCACGTCTTCAGCAGGACTGTACGTGGTCCGGCAGTTGGTCGTGTTGCTACGGACAGGACCGCTTCTTCTTTCGGTGGTTCAGCTGGCTTCGGGTCTTCCTTCTTGGCTTCCCTTGCTTGATGAAGGGTCGCATGATGCGGGCGGTGACACTGGTTCACGCCGCACGGCTTCGCTTTGCAGTTTATATGTCTGTGTCGCTTCTGGGCACATTTAAAGCATATTCCGTTGGCCTTGACAAAGGTCCATCGCTCATCCGTATTGAGTGCCTTGTATTTGGGGCACTGTGTCAGGACGTGAGCTTGTTCACATTTGGGGCACTTGTCCTTTTCTTCTTCCGTTGCCCCGGACGTGGTGAAGACGCTCGCCTTCTTCTTTAGCGTCACGGTAGGTCGAGTCTCCTTTCTCTGACTCGCGGCGCTTGTAGATGGTGTGTACGTGTAGCGTAGCGCTCTGTCCGCTTCTCGCATCAAGAAACGGGACATGGTGACGATCTCCGGGTCCGTAGTGCCTTCATGGTCGTAGGCGTAGTCGCACCAGCGGGAGCGGAGATGCGGGCTGAGCTTGTCCAACACTTCTCGCGTCATCAAGGGGTTGAAGAGGTAGCCCCTTCGGTCAATTGTCTTCAGCACGCAGATGATGTTTTGCAGCTTGATCGCGAAACTGTTCAGTTCAGCCGTTGATGTACCCGGTTTCGGCAGCTTCTTGAGGTCTTCCAGTGCTTTGTCGATTATCACTTCAGGTCTTCCGAAGCACTGCTCCAGGGTCTTCATGATGACGTCCGGATCGGTGGCCG
The DNA here is from genome assembly GCA_905333075.3 of Atethmia centrago. NCBI lineage: Eukaryota > Metazoa > Arthropoda > Insecta > Lepidoptera > Noctuidae > Atethmia > Atethmia centrago. The sequence goes on from HG995382.1 coordinate 11,163,549, forward strand.
TATGCAGGAGGGCGGCCACGGCGTCTCTCGCTTCCCCTTTGAGGCAGCTCCTCAGCCTCTGGATGTTTTCTGCTGCCGATATCTGGTACATGCTGGTCGTGTCTCGAACTGCTGCTTTGAACGGTAACCACTCGTTGGCCGATCCGGAGAAAACAGGTAGGTCCGTGTGTCGGGACCTGGGTCTGGCCATTTTCTCCAATGTGGCCGCCAGGTGCTCGATGCTGTTCCTGTTCCTCGTCGGAGTCGGTGATCTTGCTCGTGGAACTTCAAACCGTATTTGCTTCGGTTCTTGTTGTTCCCTCCTCCCCCTTGGGCCCAGGGGGTTCGTCCTCAGCCATTCGTCCACCTTCTGATGTGGTTCTTTATGAGGAGGACTGATTTCTTCATGTACGCTATCTACATCGTTGATCGCGGACACTTCGGCGGCCAGTCGCTTCTTGATTAGGTCCGCTTCCAGGTCCAACTCCTTTCTTCTGATGGCTGCTAGCTTCTCTGCTGCATCCAGTTCTGCCATCCGTAGTCGCGTTGTTACACTGGTCGTAGATCGTTGTGATCTAACCGATCTGGTTGGCGATACTGGTCTTCTTCGAATGGTTGCTGTTTGGAGTCCGGAAGGTCCAACTGTGCTGGTGTCTGCTACCTTGGAGAATGGTGACGCCGGCGGGTCCAGTGAGAGCCTTCTTCTGCGCTCTTGTTCGATGCGCTCCGCTTCCTTGCGTTGCGCCTCCTGTACCTGGGCGCGTCGCTGCTCTTCCATATCCGCTGCATCCCCTTGGCTTCTTGTTACCACCATTTCGGATCTCGAACTTTGCGTTTTACCAACTTGGTTTTTTTTTTTTTTCGTGTGACGGTTCTTCGGCACGGCGCTAGTAGGTCGTGTCGTCACGTCGGTACGGGTGACGGTTCTTCGGCACGACACTCGTTCAGTAGGTCGTGACGTCACGTCGGTACGCAGACTGTACTTCAACACGTCGCTCGTTCAGTAGGTCGCGTTGTCAAGTCGGCACGGGTGACGGTTCTTCGGCACGGCGCTCGTTCAGTAGGTCGTGTCGTCACGTCAATGCGCAGACTGTACTTCAACGCGACGCTCGTTCAGTAGGTCGTGTCGTCAAGTCGACACGCAGACTGTACTTCAACACGACGCTCGTTCAGTAGGACGCGTTGTCAAGTCGATGCGCGGACTGTACTTCAACACGACGCTCGTTCAGCACGACGCGTTGTCAAGTCGATGCGGACTGCAGTCGGCTTCCGTTCTTCGCTCTGGCTGCGGGTTCTTCTTTCTTCTTTATCCGGCGCTCGAAGGACCAAAACTGTAGTGGACTGTATGGTGAAAAGAGTTGTTTCCAATTCTTCTTTATTTTGAGAGTTCTTGATTGTTCGGGAGCTGGAGACCGACTGTGTCTCAGCCTTACAATGGCCCGTCTTATATATAGCTCTCCCAATGTTCCGGGAGCGAGTGGACCGAGTCACACAACTTACATTTATTATTTCCAAGTGACTCTTACATGGTCCTGACAGCTTAAATCACGCTTACTTTTATAAATTATGCTAATCCGGTTACAAATCACTAAATTAACTTATTCTAAACTCTAACTACAGTCTGTTGAAGATTTCGTAGCGAGGGCTCGTTTTTCGTAGTCCCGCCGCTACTTGTGCCCTAGTGCACAAGTGCCCTAGTGTGTAGGGTCTTATCTTAAACTATCTTATCCTAATTCTCACTTCTTATATCTATGTGGAGGGTCAAAAGACACACAACACTGTCTCTCCACCTTGTATGCTTGGCGTTAATCATAGTCACAAACACACAACACTGTTTTCACACTTTGCACGCTCGGCGTTCGTTACACTAATGTTTTCTATCATTGTTTTTGACGGTGCAAAGTTAGTGCAAGGTTTATGAAAAATAATATTATAGTAGTCTTGTATTCGAAATAGACCTTACCCTAAAAATTACCCTGCTATATTAGTTTTACTCTAAATCTAGGGTAAATTACCCTAAGTTGGCATCACTGGGGTGAGACTTTTATTTATTTTTAATTTTTATTTTTGTATCTCCAACAGAGGCTACACAATTACATGCAAGTTTACATAAATTGTCCGTGTGGTGCCGGACGTACAGAATAGCACCATCCTATTTCATCCGATGGGTGTCGTAAAAGGCGACTAAGGGACTTACTAGAGAATGGGCAGCAGCATTCTCTATGCATTTAAACACCATGCTGCGATCGCCAACCCGCCTGCCAAGCGTGGCGATTATAGCAAGCCCCCCAAATGACAAGCACTAAGAAAATACGGCCCCTAGTACCCGGCGGCCCGCCTAACCTTGGCTACGGTAGTGGTCAAGGCTACGGTGAGGCAAGGGGTGCTAAGAATCCCCGGAAGAGATCCGGCTATCACAACCACCGAAAACTGGACCTGGCAACATACAACACGCGTACACTCCGGACCGACGAGAAGATCGTCGAACTCGAGGAAGAATTGAGCAGGTTACGATGGGGTATAGTAGGGTTATCTGAAATCCGAAGAGAGGGGAGGACTCGATACTCCTCAAATCCGGGAACTTGCTCTATTTCCGGGAGGGTGACCAACAGTCCCAAGGTGGTGTCGGGTTTATCGTCCACAAGTCTTGGGATCAACGTGGTGAAGATCGAGAGTGTGTCGACCAGGGTGGCGTACCTTATACTCAGAATGTCCGAAAGACATTCGCTGAAGGTCGTACAGGTTTACGCCCCGACCTCGTCACACCCCGACGATGAAGTGGAGACCATGTATGAGGATATTTCCAGAGCCATGCATGGCTCTAAAACTCACCTCACCGCTGTCAAGGGGGACTTCAAAGTTAAACTGGACAAACGAAACGATGATGAGCTGCGAGTGGGGCAATTTGGAGTTGGACGTCGGAAGGACCGAGGTCACCTACTAGCCAGTTTTATGGAGAAGGAAGGCCTCTTTATGATGAAGTCCTTCTTCAGAAAACGTGAGCACAGAAAGTGGACCTGGCAGAGCCCTGATGGTACAAGAAAAAATGAGATAGACTTCACACATCTTCTTGTCGACGAAGAAGCCAGTATTCTATGTTATCTCTGTGATCAACGCGGTGAAAACCGGAAGTGATCACCGAATGGTAAGAGGCACATTGAACTTAAATAGCAAGCTGGAAAGATCTCGACTGATGAAGTCTACGCTCCGCCCAGCACTGATCCAAGTTCAAAACACCGAGAGCTTTCAGCTCGAACTTCAGGATCGTTTTGAGTGCCTAGGGAGCTCCGTGGACGATTATAACGATGGGTTCGTGAAAAGTGTCCCTACGTTCGGGTCTAAGATCTTCAAGACCCGTCGTACGAATAGAAAGCTCTCTGATCCTACTATACAGCTCATTGAGGCGAGGCGCGAGATGATCCTGCAGTCTTCACTCGATGCGCTCAAGTACCGCCAGCTCAATAGACGGATATTTAAGTCCTTAAAAAGCGACATTCGCCGCTTTAATACAGACCGCATTAAGGACGCGATAGAGTGGAATAAAGGCTCTAAGGTCTTTGCAAGAGATCTGTCTATTGGGCAGAGCCAGCTTGTGAAACTGAAGACCAATGATGGCAGGATCGTATCCGCCAAACCTGAGCTGTTGAGAGAGATCGAGAGTTTCTATGGACAGTTATACACGTCAACAGGTAACCCTGGTATGAATCTGGCAAACGACCCAATAGCTAGATTGACCCGACACTACACCGAAGACATCCCGGACGTCAGCTTGTACGAGATTAGGATGGCTCTGAAGCAGCTCAAAAACAACAAGGCGCCGGGTGAAGATGGAATTACGGTCGAACTTCTGAGGGCCGGTGGAAAACCAGTTCTCAAGGCTCTCCAGAAGCTGCTTGATTCCGTCATACTCGAGGGCAAAACGCCACAGGCATGGAACAGAGGTGTGATGATACTGTTCTTTAAGAAGGGCGACAATACTCCTCCTATAGGCCCATCTCACTTCTGAGCCATGTCTACAAGCTGTTTACAAGTCATCACGAACCGTCTCGCGCGCAGCTTTGACGACTTCCAGCCTCCCGAACAAGCCGGATTCCGTAAAGGCTTTAGCACCGTAGACCACATACATACGCTGCCGCAGGTTATACAGAAGACCAAAGAGTATAACCTGTCTCTCTGCTTAGCGTTTGTGGACTACGAAAAAGCCTTCGATTAGATCGACACATGGGCTGTACAGCAGTCTCTTCAACGGTGCCAGATCGACTATCGGTACATCGAGGAGCCTAAGTGTCTGTACGAAAACGCCACTATGTCAGTCCGACTCCAGGACCAGACCCCGAAACCTATCCTTCTGCAGCGAGGTGTGAGGCAGGGAGACGTTATATCTCCAAAAACTGTTCACCGCTGCAATGCAGGATGTCTTCAAGGTTCTGGAATGGAAGGGGCCAGGCATCAAAATCAATGGCGAGTACATCACTCACCTTCGGTTTGCCGACGATATAGTTGTCATGGCTAAAACTATGGAGGACCTCAGTACAATGCTCGATGACCTCAGTAGAGCTTCCGAAAGAGTGGGTCTTAAAATGAACATAACAAGACAAAAGGTAATGTCAAATGCCCATGTTACACACACTCTCATGAAGATCGGAAACGCTACGCTCGAAGTTGTGGACGAGTATGTTTACCTAAGACAAACTATCCAGTTAGGTAGGTCCAACTTCGATAAAGAGGTCAATCGTCGAATCCGACTCGGCTGGGCAGGGTTTGGGAAGCTACGCAATATCTTCTCGTCTCACATACCCCAGTGTCTCAAGACGAAAGTCTTTGACCAGTGCGTGTTGCCAGTGATCAAGTAATAAATTCCCCATTATGACCTATGGCTCTGAAACGTGGTCGCTTACAGTGGGATTTATTAAAAGGCTAAAAGTCACTCAAAGGGCAATGGAGAGGGCTATGCTTGGAGTTTCCCTACGTGATCGAATCAGAAATGAAGAGATCCCCAGGCGAACCAAGGTTACCGACATAGCCCGAATAAATGCCAAACTTAAGTGGCAGTGGCCAGGGCACATTGCTCGCAGAACAGATGGCCGATGGGGCCGAAAGGTTCTGGAGTGGCGACTGTGTACCGGAAGACGTAGCGTTGGAAAGCCTCCTACAAGGTGGACCGATGACCTTGTGAAGGCCGCAGGAATCCGCTGGATGCGAGAAGCACAAAACCGGTCGAAGTGGCGGTGCTTGGGGGAGGCCTATGTCCAGCAGTGGACATATTTCGGCTGAAATGATGATTGCATAAAATAGGGACAAGTACAAGTGTGCACTTCCAATTATAGGAGACCACATCATTTACATATAATCTAGGTACAGTAAATTTGACAAGTTTGATATTTTTACCTTCATGAACAAAAATCATAAAAAGGAAACAGTGAATAATACACAAAAACATAACCAATTAATAATAATAATACAGCAGACAAAAGTATTACGACTTGGATACAATGATGTTATATCTTTCTTGAACTTTGATAATTTGCATGTAATATACAATTCATTATGCTTCGATATTTCGTTATACTGCCTACAGAGCCTTGGCACAACGGCGAAGTGTCCGAGGTTTGTTTTGGATCCCGGCACATAAAATGGTTATAGTTACATTTCCGCGGCAAGCAAGATGGTGCACTTATCTGAAGCTTTCCAAGAAGCTCGCTCGAAGTTAATATGAGAATTTCATATATATATATATTTTAATTTTAAAATAATTAGTTTTACAGATATTAAGAAAATAGATGAACATTGACCATTTCCCCCACTATTTCCGAAACGGCGAGCCGAAAAAAAAAAAAAAAAAAACCGCGAATAGTTATATACTTATAGATTACAAGAAAACCTATGAGTAGTCTATGGTCTTAAAATAACATGTAAATCACTTAATATTGTTCGTAAAAATTTACATAAATTGCAGTTGGAATGTATGGGGTAGCATGTTTTACAACTGCAATGTTAAGTTGGTTCTTGGGATAAATTCATCCCATCTACGGAACCCTTTATTGTACGTGGTCCGACACGCACTTGGACATTGTAATACTTTGCCCACCAGTTAGATTTAGTCAAGTTTTCTTCACTTACTTTGAAATCCCACTAAAATGAATGTTTTGTATGTCAATGGTACATTTTCCATTTGCTAAATAAAAAATTTGGCAACTGGAGAATAACACTGTTATCAATGTGTACCGAGAAATAATCCCATGTGATTCATACTTGTGTACCATGTTGTAACTACTTACCTGACACTTGGCATTACTGTGTTAACATTAAGCCACATTTGACGCACTGCTACATACAATAATTAGGCTTATTAGCAAGTTTATTCATATGTAAATACCAACAACATTCTGCATTCACCAGCTAACCATGTACAAGCTGTGGAAAATCATCACTACAAAATGTGCCTTTTTATGTTAATTTAATATTTGTTTCAAGTTTAGACCATGATAATTAGTGACGTCCTTGTTGCAGGGTCAAACAAGCGCGCGGGCTATGACTTAGGCCATGCAATAAAAATGGAAGTAGTCAATATAGGCGAAGGCCGGTACGAACAAAGTGAAAATGTACCGGGAAGCAGTATCGACAGCGATGCCTCCAGCAGCGCGTTTGAGAGCAACGACAGTGATCACTACAGCGAGGACTTGGACAAAACATCAGAAGATGGTGACTTGAAAGAAGACCTGCAAAAGACAATACCAGAATGCTACAAATCCGACTCAAACTTTTCATCACATACAGCAAGCATCACAAATGACGAAGAGTTTCAGGCTACGGCGTTGTGCCAGTTTATGGATATATTGAATGATTTAGACGAAGTTTTAGATAAGTCTTTACTAGCATGTCTTGACGATGGAACGAAAAATTACGACAGCGACGAAGATGATCTCATTTGTAAGATTAAGGAAGTTATTGGCGATGCACAAGGAGAATCCGATCGTTCGGAAGCCCAAAGTTCTGTGGACGACAATACTCAAGTAATAACATGTTCCAGCGTTCATGCGTCAGCGCCGCCTATGGGAGAAATGGACATCACACCAAGTATATCTGAAAGGTCAAATCTCACGAGCCTTGGGCGTTCAAAAAGTTTTTCAGAACTCACTGACAATGATCGGCAAGCTTTAGTTTCGTCATTAGAGAGAGCAAGTACGACGAACGACACATTGCGAAACTCAATGAGGAGATTAGACCCTATTGTTCTACCGACGATAACAGCGGAGTCATCTTGTGAGCCTCTAACGTTGCCGGTGATACTTTTTTTGGAGCATAACATTAACATGCGGCCGACGAGCGCTCCGATACAGTTGCAAGTGACGGCTGCGAATCTCAGTAGTGATGGTGCCTCGGGACCATTGATTTTGGGGCGGCGTGCGTTGCTCATGAATCGTACGCTTTCACTCCCGTCTCCGGGAGATAGCGACGTCACGGCTGGGGACTGGACTGGACGGAACACCGCAAGGAGTACCGCAAGGAGCACTAGTGCGTCCAGTTCATCCTCTGAGTCGTTGGACGTTGCTCCCATCATCCAAAATGCTGGAAGTGCCACTGAGGAGAGGTAATTATAAATATTCATTCAAACTTAATTGTGTTATACTTTGCAGTTCACTCATGCATTGAGCAACCTTCGCGATTTCGGCAATACATTACTCATTTCATTCTAAAAAATGAGGTCATAGGATGTGATTTGATGATTCATGAATTAGAGATAATTTTCTCAAAATATCTGATAAATTAAAGTGTTACTTACAATTTTTTTAGAAATGAAGAGACTGAAGAACCTCCTTTTGGAGTTTGGCCACATCGTATGAGTGCCATGCTGGCGTGCCTCAGTTGTACCGTGGGAATATTTAATATATCTAGATTTGCCATATTCAGTGTTCATTTTGGAGGTAATGAATAGACTCTTACGTAATTAATTGGATTCACCTAATTTCCTGGTATCTTTATAATGGATCTTTTTTATTGTTGCAGCAAGCTTCATAATACAGTTTTTTATACTGTCGTTTTTAATTGGAATACCATTGTTTACTTTACATTTGTGTTTGGGCCAAGTGTTGGAGTCTGGTCCGGTGGACATGTGGCGTATATCGCCAATATTCCAAGGCGTAGGCGTCTCTTTGCTCATTACTCAAGCCGTGATTGGCATGTACAGTATAATAGGCCTGTCTTGGATATTTGTTTACTTTAGAGACTCTTTTATAACGTCCAATGACAAATACAAATGGGCACTACCACACGAGTTCAATTTTGAAGGTGAGTCAACCATTACCTAATTAAATCGTTTATTGTTTGGACAATGACAACAAATTCGGTGATATCAATCAACAAGTGAAGCAGGAAGTCTGAATGAAGGTCGTCAATTTACACAATTTGTTCTTCCGTTAGTGAAACAAGAAAATAGAGTCAGACTGAGAAAGTTTTTTTTTATATTACAGATACCGTTGCAAAGAATGGTACTTATAAAATACAGGACACTTTGCCGCAGTATTTTCACGGCGAGGTTTTACAAAGGAATTTGGGGTCCAATAGTTCATATTTTGGCACAATAAAGTTTCAAGTAGCGTTCAACTTAGCGGTGGTGTGGATGATAGTGTTCGTCGCGCTGAGTAAAGGATTGAGGTCTTACGGCAAGGTAATAAACTTTACACCCTACAGCGCATCAGTGGAACGTAAGGTGATTTCTCACCAATGTGTAACACATTATAATTTTAATTGCAGGCTGTTTACATGCTGATATTTCTACCGATCTGTGGTACATTAGTGTTATGTACTAAATTGCTCACTTTGATACCGTACGATTCCGTCATCAATATATTCTCCGAGACTGAATGGAGCGAATTCTTCATTAATAGTAATGTATGAATATTTTTTTCGCCTTAGAATATTTCACAGATCTTATCTCTTTTACGTACTTGTAACTTACTAACCTCTAGTTACGTAAACAAAAGAATAACTCAACAATTACACCTCTATTCAACTCATGGTCACAGACAGTTCTAATTTCAAATGTTTTTTTTTAGAGTTGGGCAGCGGCAGCTCAAGAAACGTTCCTAACATGGGGCCTCCTTGGAGCCTGTATAATGCAACTAACATCACACAAAAATGCTAAGAACAAAACTAATACAATGCTGCAGAAGGAAAGTGCGTGTATAGTGGCATTTACGTTCGCAGTTTTGCTACTGGGATCGTTTTTGGCCAACACTTGCGTGCAAATATTGAAGAATTATGGCTACGTTTATATACCGGGCAGTTTCGGTGAGTTTTACGTGTTTGCATAATATTTTATGGGTGGCATATTTCGGTGGTTATGCTAGCTAGCAATCAATTTGGACAATTTTGTTTTGGTCAACCAACCACCGGCTGTTAGGGCGGGTGTATATCCTGCAATGAACGTTTCCTCAGATGATGATGAATGTACTATACTGCCGTACTTTAACTATAAGCCCAAAAAGCTGTTTCCGAGACAATGGCAAAAAAAGAAATTGTTGTTTCTTAAAAACTATGACATTTATGCTAATGATTGTTGCGGACATCAATTGATATTTCTTTCTATCGGGCAGTTAAGGTATTTTAACGTGCATTAAACGAAGGTGTGGGTTAGACGCTTGCAAGTGACGGAATCTTCAAAAAATCTTAACAGATGTTTAGGGTTCCGTAGTAAACAAGGAACCCTTATAGTTTCGCCATGTCCGTCTGTCTGTCTGGCTGTCTGACCCCACTGTAGCTGAGAGACGCTTAGTACTAGAAAGCTGTAATTTGGATAGGTATACATATTAATCACGCCGACAAAGTGCTAAAATAAAATCGTGAAAAAAATTTTTTTTGCGTACATCTCTTGAACTTAATGTGGGGATAATATTTTTTTTTCGTTTACCCCATGGTGTGTAGTATCGTTGGATAGGTCGTTCAAAAATATTGCAGGTCTGTGAACACCACTTTTCGATTCAAAGATCCACTTGCGTAATATTAAGCATTAAAGTGCTAATTTTTGTTAGTCACGTGTCCCCCCCCCCCCTGCCAGCTAAATGGTTGTTCAAAAAGCGGTTTAGTTAGTTACTCTTTGATTAGCTTTAGGCTACGCTAACTAATATTAGTAAGTATGCTTGGAGTAGGTACCTAATTTATAGGAATTTATTTATTAATTATAGCCTTATTTCAGAGCATAGTAATACGCTTCGCGAAATGTATATTTTAGGTTTATACCTATCGCGAAATTTAAATATGCTGTGTGCAATATTAATTTTCGCGGTCAATTATCTACGCTTCGTCTGTCTTACTAATATTTAAATAAAAAATATATAAAAGTTTGTTTGTTGTTTTCAAATGGATGTTTTTTATTTATGAATAAGTTTTATATTGTTTTAAACCATTTATCCATGGTGTGCAAATGAAAGTGCTCTCGGCTTTTTAGCAGTAGAATGTTAGCATATACTTAATTTTACTTTTCATAAAGCCAGATATAAATCAGGTAATTACGTATTCTACACTGTAATATCCATAAAAAAACAACATGTCCACTGGATATTATAATTATAATAAGTATGTAGGTCTTGTAGTTGTAGACGTGCATCTAATTGGCTGCAACATATTAATTTACTGTGAAATTAACAACACAACTCGCGATGCGCTAATCGGTCTGACGACGTACGATGATTTGTAATACCATTGTAGTATGTTTTGGCTTTAGTTACAGCCACACAGGCACAAATATGTGCACAAAGGTCATCAGAGCTGAAATTGACACTGAAAGATAACCCTTATGTTATTTTACGGTACATCCACACATATTACGGTCAGGTCCATTTAGGCTTAGCGGTGTTTCACATGTTCGGGTCGGCACGATTCAGTTCAACCGGGCGGGCCTGGGCCGAATCATGCCGTACCGAAAAATTTTGTGCACGCCTTTAGTGGTGCCGAAACCAACGGCAAAAGATTTCTTCCATACACTTTGTCACAGATGATCGGGCTTTGGACCCACCGACGTTATGACGGCGCGGGGTTTCGAAACTCCTTTACTGTGATGACATTTGTGAGTAGGTTATCTATCTATCTATATGTATTTATTATACATATTATAAATTAAAGTCGCTTTTCGTGGCTTTCTGTGAGACTGCGAAGTTCTTCTAAAAAAAACAAAACAATTTCTTCTAGACCTGCAAAGACTTATAGAGAATAGGGGCCACTCAGGCACATTATGTGCCAATGGCGGGCCATAACTAGGTAAACGTTTTAAAAGAATTGAATTAGGTACCTTTTTTTGGAAAACATACATTATTTTGATTGATGCATGGCATTGCATTGCCGTGACAACTTTTTTGCGCGCCGCGCCCCAACCCTCTCGCCCGAACTCACCCAAGTGCTACCCGAATAGTTCCGATCGCAAGCTCGCGACACTTGCTTGTTAATGTAGGTAATTAGGTATACAATATTGTCAACATTTATTTTATAATTTTCTTTTATTTCTGCATTTTTTTAATTTGTTGGTGGGCCTCACGCGTACCGGCAGCGGGCCGCATACGGCCCGCGGCCTGTCCATCCCTGTTCTAGACTATACGCATCGGATTTTGATGCTGTTTTCATCATAAAAAAGAGAAAATTTACGTGTCTATTTGTAATGTCAAAATAACAGCTTTTTTATACGGCTAATTTCCGAACCGGCTGGACCGATTTTGACGGGACTTTCACCGGAAGATAGCTGATGTTATAAGGAGTAGTATAGTTAAAATTACATATAATTAAGATATCATGATGTTTTTTCAAGTCGTAAAAACCTTGAGCAGAGGCGGGTCGGTACTAATTAGTAATACATACATTATATTCATTACAGAAACAGTAAAGTCCACACAATTCTTATGGCCCATTTCGGAACCCATGCCAGGCAATGTGGTCTCCACGCCAGTCCGCTACATGGGCCATTACGGCAGCTTGGTAGGAGTTACTGTATGGAAGACTGGCAATACCGCACGCATGCTCAGCGGCTGGCAACCCTTGCAATTGGCAACACAGATCGTGCCGGCTACTCTTGCTGTGTTGCCTGCTAATTTGGTAAGTTTATTAAAAGATTTTTGATACTGTTTTTTTTACCATCGTTACAGTACAGATGGCAACACAATTCTTATCAGTAATTTAATTATGTTATCTACGTAATCACAGTACTTGTGATATATTATAATTATTGTCTCATAAAGATTCAACAGCATTTACTTAAACTTGTATGCAGAAAATAAATATTTGTTAGATGAAACTTTAAACTGTATTAAATTTGTATACTCCTAACAATTCATAAATTATAACGCAACGGGCCGCAGCGCAACGCATTTTGATACAAAAAGTACGAAAGTGATGAAGGAGGATTTTTGCAATGCAATTGCGTTGCGGCGCGGCCTGCCTAATCTGTGCTAGCCTTTATTGTACACAATACAATAACACAGTGAAATAGTTTGATAATAACAATTTCCTAAAAACAAACTTTACATAAGTTTTCATAATTTCGTATTGATTCTTCAAACTGGCATGCATGCCAAAATTAACCAACCAATAACAGTGTTATCTAACTCAACAGTCCAATTATTTTCTTGTAAACTTTTGTAATAGGCTCACCTCGAAATTATATCTTTTTATTGCCAAGACTTTGAAATATGGAATATGACCTTGATTCTTTCTGGCCTAGAATGTATTTAACGATTGTATGTACGAAACTAGTGTACTTAATTGTTTGTTGAACTAGCCTTGTCTTGCGGTTATCGTGGATTTGTGTTATGGGTATGGATTAAATGATATCCTGTTGATGTTCCTGTAAGTTGTGAGACGAAACAATTAAGTGTATTGAGTCGATAGCAAGCAACTCATTAAATGATAGTAATGGAATGGAAAAACGAACTTAAAAAAAATAATGATACAATCTTATGTAGCAAATTTTTTCGAAATCCAGTATTCATATTATCTCTTCTTAGTTATAAGAGATAATGGTGCGGATTCCCTTGTTCACAAACTAAACTAAATTAAAGTTCAGTGCATCTTTATCTTTCTATTTCATTAAGAAAAGGACAGAAGATACATTTTAGTTGAGTCCTGTCAAATTAATCAGCGCTTGACGTAAATTGACGTAATTTTAGTAGGCAAGTTTTTAGTCACGTCTAAACTTGTATGGAGTAGTGACAGGCGCTGACTAATTTGACAGGACTAACCTAAAATTTATCTTCTGTCCTCTTCTCTATGAAATACAAAGAAAAAGATGCACTGAACTTAAATTTAGTTTAGTTTGTGAACAAGGGAATCGGTACCACTATGAAATATGGATTCGAAAAAAAAATGATACAATCTTATGTAGCGAAATTTAAATTGTATCAATTATTATTTTTTAAGTTAGTTTCTCCATTCAATCACTATCATTTGTCATAAATACTGGATTGCGAAAAATTTCGCTACATAATATTGTATCAATTAAGAAGAAAATTATGCATGAATAACAACGTTTTAATAATGACCAAATACAAGGTGAGACCTTGTTCAATTGCATTTTTGCTCGATCTTGCTGAGGTCGGTCCCTGGATGGGTGACCATACGTTACATATCAAGACTCCTCCGTGCCTCGGAAATCACGTTAAGCCGTTGGTCCCGGCAGTCATTTGTAGATCTTTGACAGTAAATACGAGAAGACTGGCAACCAGTCGCACCAAGGGGTATCGTATTATCCAGTAACTGGGTTGTGGAGGTCAGATCAGTCGCTCCATGTAAAATACTGGTATTCAGCCGTATCTGGTCAGACTGGAAGGGGACCGCAACATAGTTGGTAAAAGACATGGCAGATGATGCTGATGTATGTATATCTGAATTACCCCTACGACGGAGAAGTGATTCGCAACCGAATTGGCGCAGTTGCCATTTTGGTGCATGCTGTCTCTTGACACTTTAAGGTGTTTTGTATGTAGCAACAGAAAAACTTACGCCATCAGGTTAAGAGTCGTTTGAGAACGGAATATCTTCATTACTCTTCAGGGTTTGGTGTACCATCGTTATAAAAAAAACTTACCTCTAAGCAACCTAACTAACTTTTAATTTCCTTTGCAGCTATCTCCAGCATGGGCAGTGATATTCTACTTCATTCTAATAATGTTCGGCATCGCACAACAGCTGGCGATATGGCACTGCGTCATAACCGGCATCATGGCTATCAATGCTGAGGCTCTCAAAGTTTGGGAGACCACTATCACGTTTCTCAGCTGCGTTTTTGGACTCTCTATGGGATTGCTGCTTAGTACTGATGTAAGTTTAAATCACTATTCATTTTATAATCTAAATCATCGAACCGATTTTAATTAACTTTGTCATACAAGTACCTTGGTATCTGGAGAAAGAGTCAGCGTTATCCGAAAATAAAGTTAAAATCCTGTTATAGAGAGACAATGGCGCCGATTCCCTTGTTCACAAACTAAACTAAATTTAAGTTCAGTGCATCTTTTTCTTTCTATTTCATTTAGAAAAGGACAGAAGATAAATTTTAGTTTAGTCCTGTCAAATTAATCACCGCTTGACGTAAATTGACTTGTCTCATATCGATCGATCATATCGTCCGGCGTACCCACCTTGGGTGCAAAGGTTAAGAGAACATCGGCGTAAATAGCACTAATAATAATAACGTCGGAACCGTAAGAAAGGGCTAGTTCGATCCTATCTTAGTTTCCTATTGCATCGAATTCATTCACTAGTACAGCCTGATTGAAACTTTATAGCAGCTCGGAACATGAGGCGAGTCGCTGCACAGTAACGAATCCGAAATGTGTCAGCGGGGGTGAGGGGTGAGGTACTGCAGTGCTATTCTGTAAACATCACACCGTGAAAACTTAGGTGAAGTGAGCGTGGAGTGAACTGTCAGTGTCATCTCACTTGATGCTAGGGATGGCCCAAGGATTACATTTACAATCATAATCGAGATTTTAATAATATTTTTACCCATTTTCTGTAGTAGCTAGCTTAGAGATTCGGGCTTCGGGGCTCCTGTATGGGCGCGCTCTCTGGCGCTGCGGCCAGCCCGCCGGTTGAGCGCGGCCCAAAGGGTCATGGCCATCCGGATGGTTCGGGGATACCGCACGGTCTCCTGTGAGGCAGCGAGCCTCCTTGCCGGATTGCCGCCATGGGATCTAGAGGCAAAAGCCCTCGCGCACGTATGGGAGTGGCGCGAGGAGGCGAAACGCCGGGGCGTAAGTCCGCTGCCGCGAGAAATCGCGGCACAGCGGACGGAGCTCCGGCGGGATCTCATGGCGTCATGGAAAGTACGGTTGTCGCAACCCAGTGCTGGGCACGCCACGATTGCGGCGATAAGTCCCCTCTTTGAGGAGTGGCTGGAGAGGCGCCACGGCGTCCTCACCTTCCGCCTGACGCAGGTCCTCACCGGACACGGCAGCTTCGGGAGGTTCCTGTGTCGGATAAGGCGGGAGGAAACGTCCGGGTGTCACCACTGTGTGGATCGCCCGGAGGACACGGTGGAGCATACGGTGGAGGTCTGCCCGGCTTGGGCAGAGCACCGCCGTGTCCTCTTGGAGGCGATCGGCGGCAGAGACCTCTCGCGTCCGGCCCTGGTTCAGGCCATGGTACGGAGCGAGAGGGCATGGGCAGCCGTCACCTCCTTCTGCGAAGCAGTAATGCTCGCGAAGGAGGAGGCGGGACGGTTGAGGGAAAGGCAAGTTTCGCGCCCTCTCGCCCCTAGCCGCCGCAGGAGACGCCCAGGGCGTCGGGAATCCCGGGCGGATTTCCGGCCACCGTAGGCGCGGGCTTGCGGACGGTGAGCAATGGGTAGCTCACCGTCCGGTAAGGACCAGGCCCGGGTCGACGGCGCGTTGTATTCCACGCGCGCCTCAAAGAGATGTCGTCAGCACATAGTAGGGGTCCACTAGGGCCGATGCCTGCTGGGGTCGCGGGAAGGTACTTATGGGTCACCGAGGCCCCCGCAACACAGGCAACAAGAAGGAATACGGGTGGGTTTTAGTCAGTAAGAGTCTGACACACCCTCCCGCTCCACCCAGAGCGGGAGAAGTTATTTGATGATTTCCCACCCAAAAAAAAAAAAAGAGATGTATGTTTTATTTTATTTATTGTACGTGCGTGACGCGCTCGCTTCTCTGGCTATTTAAGGACTAGTCTATTTTCTGACAGAATTTCTGTTTTGCTATTTTATTTAAAAACCCACTTAAGATTATTGTTTAGACCAGGGATTCGCAAACTATTTTGGACAAGAGGGGGTCTCTTTTCCAAAATGAACTGATACCTCAGACCCCCATAGCCAATTTTTTCGTCTTGTACGAACTCGTTCACGCTTATCGACTTGTTGAGTTTTTAAAAGTACAATAATGGTACTTCCTACTAAATATTAGTAATTCTTATAACAATAACAATAATAATATTAGTCATTCTTATAACAATTTGGTACACGTAACACGGGTCGTTTTTTAGACCTCGTCGACCCCTGGGAAACCGATTTCGACCCCAAGGGGTCGATATCGACCACTTTGGGAATCCCTGGTTTAGACACTTAAATACTAGCTTTGAAATAATATTAAAATGATCAATCGAATTAGCATAAAAATATTATTAATATCTCGATTATGATTGTTAATGTTATCTTTGGTCGATCCCTAGCACCAGTGGAATGACAGTGACAGCTCACTCCACGCAAGAATTCACGGTGAGATTTTTACAGAATCGACATGCTGTGCAGCGAGTAGCTCGCCTCACTTCAGCAGAGCATACTACATCTTTGATAAATTTGAAAACTAGATCAATCAAACTGGTTACTCCACATTACGTAGAACTTGTTAAATAAAGATAAATTATACTTTATCCTAATGAGTTTTGTATTTAACCTAGATTCTTGAATTTATTAATAACATTACTTCGAACTAATGGAATGGCTTACGCTTATCTCGTTTATCTTGATAACTGGAATCAGTTAGATTGAGTATAAGTTATAATTTGGATCCATAATAACCTGCGACCTGGTACTGGGGTTTCATCATGATCGTCATCTTCCTGACCTTGTCGCATGTTACTTGTGGTCGGCGGAACACGTTTTCTTCCATTCTCCCTGTCAACCGTCACGCTATGATTCACTCCCGCTAATAGATTAATCTAATTTCCCTACATGTCACCTGACGACCTGTCGTTTGGCGGCCGTTCCTTAACTCTAGATCTAGACTATAGACATGCATGCACTTTCTAAAACCTTCGTTAAAAAATCCATAGCTTACACGTGTATTGACCGCGAAAATTATCTTCTTGCTGGGTTCGTATAGTGCGTGTCAAGTCAGGCTAAACTCTAGCCTAGCTCCGGAAAATACCCGTATTAATCTGTATATCGTGATCGTGCGTAAATACACTATAGTTCACTAAAGATACACGTTATATAATTATAGTGGCCTGTTTCACCACCTCCGGTTACATTACCGTTAACTTATAATGGAGGATCATTTGACACCATGGAATTAGTATGTACTATATGATACCTACAAAATGTGTTCTATTTTTTTATTTTTTATTTATTAAGTGGTTTGTAGTTACCGGGGAGTGTGAAACACGCCCTAAATCCACTTTATTTTGACGATTATAAAGTCACAGTAAAATAAAAACTACTACTTCAAATAATTATCATAATTACCTTCTGTGTAAGTTATAAAAACGATATTTTGACCCAGTGTGACCTCTTATGGCGTTGCGTTGGTAACAATGCGTTAGCACTATACGTTAGGAAGATGTTTTACTACAGCATGGTGTGATATTTCCTTGATTATATAATACGTAATCGCAAAACGAATTGTTTGGCTATGTTAATATTAGCTGTACTGCAGTATGGATGTGTTAATGTATATATAGTATCGTGTAAAGTAAATATACTAGTGTCGAAATGTGGTCTGGATTGCAACTTAGTTTATAAAACATTGTTTAAGAAAAAAAAGGTTTTTTTTTTGTGGTGAACATTTCCTTAGGCGCGTTGAGCAATTTTTGTTTGAGGAAAACCTTATGGGTTAGCGTCACCGACATGCTAGCGTTATGGGAGATAAAAAGAAACACCTTGTATAAAGAAGGTGAGCACGAAGGAAATATTTAAAAAAAATTCATCCCCTGAAGGGGTTAAATAAATGAATCAAAGTTTATATGAAGTTCGTCATTTTTGCCAATGGGAAATCAGGGACCCGGCTTGAGTTAAAATAACATAAAAACTTCTATTCCCCAGGCTGGCATCCGCATAGTCCACTTCATAGACTACGTATGGGTGGGATCCTGGTGGCAATGCGTCATCCAAGTCGCTCTCGCATGCGGCGTGTTCGTGGTACGAGGTCGGCCGTATTCGCCCGATGTCGTCGTCGCCGCGTTGTACTCGTCGCGAAGCAGACTGTCGGCGACGTTGGCTGCTCTACTGAGCTTCACTTGGACTGTGGTGTTGCCTGTGCTGTTGTGTGTAAGTATAATATGCACTATATACAGCGTACCGCGTTGTACTCGTCGCGAAGCAGACTGTCGACGACGTCGGCTTGATTATACCAATCCGCTGCTGGTCATACGCTGGGCATAGACTTGGGAGAACCCAAGTTGAATAAAGTCCGATTCTCTGCATCCGATCTGCCGCAGCCCCCGGCCGCTGTTCCACGCTACGATTTTCTAAAGGAATATACTAGACTATAGACTATATACTAGACTATACTGGTTTGTAGGATAGTGAATCGTCGTCGATTGAATGTTCTCGCTGATAAGTATGGAAGTTCTCGGTTGGTAAAGCAAGTTAACGTTGCTCGACTGGGCGATCGACAATTTCAGAGTCATGCACACACTATTCAAGAAAACACGTACGTTTACGTATCAGAAATCATTTGTGTTTAGACCTTTTTGAATAGGAAAATATAATTTTAATGTTATATCGTTTCAGGCAATTTGCGTGATGGATTTCCGAGTGGGGCAACAGAAACAGATGTACAGTTGGAGGAAACCAGCCGGGTAAGTTATAATAATAATAATAATAATAACATGACATCACGCCTGTAATCCGCGAAGGGTTAGGCGGAGGTGCACATATAGTACACTCACATTTCGCCAGTTATGAATAATAATAATAACTTGTATTGACTTAAGGCGCTGACAAGACCCAATTGACCAAAATAGGCTTCTCTTAAGAAAAAAAATTGCCAAATCTGTATAGTTTGTGGTAGCGGAAAAAATATATGTTAATTTTGAACATATTTCCCAGAACTTGGTTGTTACCAAAACACATTTTGAAAAACAATCTCGATACAAACTAACGTTAAACTAACCTCTTACCTTGAGTTCTAATCCAAAATATCTGCATTCAATATCAACATACGTTACGTATTTAATTAATAACAAGAACGTCTTATTTGAATGCAGAACTTGTTTTTTTTTTTTTTTTTCGATTAATTATCTCAATTTAGAGTAAATAGATAATTGCTTCATATTTTGCAATAAATAACAAGCGTTGTGTCATCGCGCTTCTTTTTCTTTTCTATGCAATATGACAGTGACCGCGGTTTAGGTGTTTTCAGCGTCTTATATTCGACTTTGACATCCATATTTGTGTTAGTAAGTAGGTAGGTTCTTAAGAACGATGCTGTATAAACAAAAAAAAAATCATATCAAATTGACACGTAGAGTGCGATCGAGTAACTTGGATGTAACTTTCAAATCAATTAACCGAGATTTACGATACCAACAGAAAGATGATTCCAGTCTGACCATTAAAATCAAAAGTCATTTATCTAAGCTGAGAATCAGCACTTTTTGAACGTCAAAGTTACATAAGGCAGTCCCCCAAAACGCCTGCCCTTCACCACTTCCTAGTGCTTTAGTTGGGAAGAAGAAGTGTCGTAACAAACTCCCCAGCCGCATATTCCTTAAACGGATAACCTAAATCGCCGTAATCGCCAAATCTGTCGATAATTGCATCAAGATTTTCGCCCGGAATTGCACTTACCTTTCACGATACACTCTGAAAGAATTAAGGTTGTTTTTTTGTCAGAACGCACTAACTATTTGTAATTAAAACGTGAAACTAACGATATAAGTTTGAATTCCAGTTACTGGCCAGTATGGAGTCGTCAAGTAGCAGTTTTTCTGCAACAGGGGGCGTTATTACTTGTACCCATCGCTGCGTTTATACAGACGTGGCGTTACATGAACAAGGGACCGCCGGATATTCTTGATGTAAGTCCTGAACTTTTATTTCATCCTGAATTATTATGTTCAACAACCCATAGGAAAGAGAATGAATGAGCCAAGGTTACATTACAGCCGCAACGGGCCGCAACGCAACGCATTTTTATGCAAAAAAAATGTGGTGCGGCCCGCCTGTAGTGTGCGTTGATTCATAGAAAATATATGAAACTGATAAAAGAGGATTTTAGCAGAGTTGCGTTTGTGGCTCGCCCTAATCTGCTTAAGGCTCAACACTCCTTTCGTACAAAAAGTTTTTTTAACAAGGAAGTCTGAGGATTTCTCCTCAATCTGAACTTTCAAGTTACCTATAAAATCTCATGTAATTTTTTGCTTGGTTGTTGTAATTTTAGTCAAGCAATCACATCTGCTAACTTGTAGTGTTGTTTATGATTTGTGCCTTGATCAGACTTTCAAAAGTTCGTTTTTTAAGCCAGGTGAGATTACGACCTAATCTGAGATTTTGTAGGTCTTTGTGAACCTACAAAATCTCAGAATATGGGGAACTTTTAACGGAAAGTCTATAGATCTATCTCAATGATTTTTTATTCTAGTATTGTGTCCATCTGTATTAGTTAATACAAATCGAAAGTGTCATGAAAACATAAGTTATTGGCGTCACTATACAATTAGATTAGATGCGAAGACAATAATTAACAAGTTGTTGTTGTTGTTTGTATACAGAGCAGCTAATTAGTAAGGCATTATATTATGTCTCATTCATCTGTTACATAATTTTTTATGTTAACGCTACAAGGATTATGGGATGAACGATTGTATTGAAGAACTGGTAAGATATTTTGTTTCTTAGTTATTGTACAGTCGCTAGTACATCAGTTTATACGAAACTGTAAAATTTCTCCAAATGATTTTAAACCTTAAAATGTTGATAATTAAGTTTAAAATCGAATCAGAAAATTGGACAGTTTGTGGTAACTTGATGTGCTGGCCTTGATGGGCTGTACCTACTGTCCAGTATTTTAAAACTTTTGGTTATTAATAGAAATGTACGTACATGTTTGTAGTTTAGTAGAGATAACGTTTTAACATCTTAATTAATTTTATAATAAATTGTTAACACGTCACGTCTTATCAGATGTGTCGATTTTTTCGCATTTGTTTTTCAGAATATGATATTCGAAAACCCTTTTTTTTTTGGTGGGAAATCATCAAATCAAATCAAAATATATTTTTTCACATAAACCTACATGGGCACTTATGAAAAGTCAGAAGCTAGGTGCACGGTTCCAATTGGTCGTTTACTATGGAGAAGAGCCGGCAAATAACTCCTCCCGCAAAATCAAATAACTTCTCCCGCTCTGGGCGGAGCGGGAGGATGTGTCAGACTCTTACTGACTAAAACCCACCCGTATATCTTCCGTTGCCTGTGTTGCCAAGGGCCTCGGAAACCCTTTAGTACCTTCCCGCGACCCCGGCAGGCATCGGCCCTAGTGGACCCCTACACTTGTGCTGACGACATCTCTTTGAGGCGCGCGTGGAATACAACGCGCCATCGACCCGGGCCTGGTCCTTACCGGACGGTGAGCTACCCATTGCTCGCCGTCCGCAAGCCCGCGCCTACGGTGGCCGGAAATCCGCCCGGGATTCCTGACGCTCAGGGCGTCTCCTGCGGCGGCTAGGGGCGAGAGGGCGCGAAATTTCCCTCAACCGTCCTGCCTCCTCCTTCACGAGCATTACTGCTTCGCAGAAGGAGGTGACGGCTGCCCATGTCCTCTCGCTCCGTACCATGGCCTGGACCGGACGCGAGAGATCTCTGCCGTATGAAAAAACTAGTATTCTGATAACCCTGAAAAAAGACTTAAATGGTTTTTTTTTTACTAAGCAATACATTTATGACGTCACATGTGCGGTCCTATATTTTTTTTTTTTTTTTTTTTTATTATTATCATTTATTTACATAACCAAATTACAAGATGATTATTAACATTAACTAAATTAAATTAAAACTAAGTTAAGCTTAAAAAAGGCCCTCGGGGCATTGTACCGAGGATGCTGGCGGCATTTCCTCGCTGAATTGCAATGCTGATGCGTTGCGCGAGAAAGCCGCCAGCTTTTCGGTCACCAGTTACATCAACTAGACGTTTCGCGATTTCCGCAAATAACTTATGCGCACTGGGACCCCACGGACCGAGGGTCTCGACGCCAAAGGGCACAAAGTTGTACTCTCTGCCAAGGCCTCCATATTTAATAACTTTCAGATTTTCGGCATTTTCTGCCGCTGCACCCGCTTTAGAAGTAGTCCGTTGGAGGTGGGACGGTGCCAGTGTGTCTACACAGATAGCGTCCCACACAAGCATCCGTCCCAAACTCCACGGGACCAAAGACACACCATCAGGTCTTTTGCCATCATCTCTGACAATGCCAGTCGGCTCAAGAAGAGCAGGCACATTGATGCTGGCAAGAGACCGGCGGATTATGTCATTAAGTGTTGCATGTCTTGAAAAGCGGCCTGCACTTTTTTGACAACAAAGTCCGTGGTGACCCAGTCGGTCCACGTTCGTGCCACAAGGGCATGTGTGTGGAGTGCATACCGTGACCCCAAGCCGCAGACCAGTCGCCAGACGAAGCAAAGTCGGATCCAGGAAGGTACCGGTATATGGAGAAGGATGGGCATGTAGCCAATGACCGGCCTCTCTGGTTCCGACCGCCAAAAGTCTTGCGCGATCTGGACCTGAACTGCGGCTCAGAATCGATTTGTATGTTAAATCGCAATAAATATCGTCCCAGCTCCTCTGAGATTTTAGGTTGTCTGGAAATTCTTTACCCGGGCAAGCAATTTGAAAAGCATTCTTGGCATCCTCCAAGCCCGCAGTCTCATAGTTTGTGGGCAAAGCCCTTAGGACATTACCTATGAGACGTGACGTGCTATGGGTGGACGACAAAAAGGCTGGGGAAGCAACACTCGAAATTTTGCGGATTCCTAAACCGCCAAACCGAATAGGGAGGGATGCTTGTAACCAAGATGGTTCATTGAGCTGAATATTTAAAATCGTTTCTAAACTAGTTTTGACTAAATCGTCTATTGGTGAAAGCAAATTTGGATGTTTCCAAAAAGGGCTACAGCGAAGCACATAAGTAAATTTAGGGACAAAAAGGCAAAACTTTAGAATTATAAGAGCATAATGAGGACTGATTTCGAGTAAACAATTTGCGTGACTTTGGAATTTAGAAATAGTGTTAGTAATATAATCAGGAAAAGATTCTTCAAAGATGGGAGAACCCAGGAGGCAAAGTGACTTTCTGTCTACTATTTTGATATTCGGTGCCAGAAAATTTAATTTGGATTTTAAATTATCCAAACCGTAAGAAGTTTTTTGAATGAAGAGTTCACATTTGCTAAAATTTAATTCTAAACCAATATTTTCGAAATTTGTTTTAATATCTGATAAGTCAGATAGCACAGTGTCCACATCGCCTCCCAGGGTTCCGTCATCCAAATACCAAACGTTAAATTTTGATTTTAAATTTTGAATAATCGGATTTATAGCCAAGCTAAAAATTGCTGGCCCGAGGGGATCGCCCTGCTGACAGCCGACCTCCGAAGAAAGTTCATGGGAACGGTAAATTAATTTTGAAGGTTCTGCGTAGCAGGTAAGCAGGTATTGATAGAGTTCCGGAATTTTGTTCTTAACTTCTGTCAGCATGGCATCCCTGTTTACTGAATTGAAAGCATTTTTGACGTCAATTTTGACTACAATTTCGCAATCATCATACGAAAGGTAGGTTCTTAAGGCATGGACGGCTGCCTCACACCCACCTTTCGTGCCAAATCCTAATTGTATAGGTTCGAAAACAGACTGTAATTTAGATTTGATATGTCTCACCGCAATTTTGGATGCCAAACGTCTTAAAGTTGACCCCACAGCAATGGGTCTCACCCCTCCGTCCTTTTTAGTTAGGGCGATCAAATTAGCACCAAATAAAAGTGAGGCAATATCAGCGTTGATTTTGCCTGAAAACATAAAATTTATTAATTTTGTAATAGAGCAAATAAGCTGCACACCTGCATCACCCACAGAATAAGAAGTTAAATCTTTTAAATGTTGGGGTGAGATTCCGTCCAGGCCGGCCGCTGAACCGGTTTTAAAAGAAATTATTGCGTCAATAACGTCTTTGCCTTCGATTTCGAGGCAGGCCTGGTCTGCTGTAGGAGAGTCGAAAAAATACGGGATCACGGGAGCCGGGGGATGTTTCGAATGCAAAGCCGAAAGGGTATCAGGAGTATCAGGCGACAACACGTCGTTAGTAAAAAGAAGACGTGCGGCGCCTTTGAGATCCCCGTCGGCAATTTTGCCTTCAATTAATTTAATTCTAGATAATGTTCCCCTCTTGGGAGAATCAAAAGGTGAAGATGTTTTTGTTAAACAGTTATTTTTGATTTTTTGGGTTAGAGAAATAGTAGCCTCATCTTTTTTGACATGCAAAGTGGTATACGAAAAAAGGAAGAGATTATGCCAGTCTACAATTTGGTTGCTCTCCACACATTTTTTAATCAAGCCTGAAAGGTGGTTTGCGACGGAGATCCTGGCGCCGCGCGGGACTCGTTTGATAACAGGCACATAATTTTTTAGGTAACTAAGGTACAAATGGAATGGGGTAGAATTTGGACTGTCGGAAACAGGTGCCGGTAAAGAAACTGGGTCTAAATTTAGAGCAGGGCCGTTCTGGCTAATACAAAGACGATGTTTTTTTGAAATATGAATGTTAAGACCCCTTTTTGATTGAAAAGATCTATCGCAATGTAAACAAATGTAATTTTGATTTAACGTGCCATCACCGGATTGGGTTGCGGTATGCATCCACTTACCAGAAAACAACACTTGAATAGAGAAAAACACTCAACTAAACACAAAGTAGAAATTATCACTAAAATATAACTATTTTAAAGTCTTTCAGAAGCGTTGACGTCGGACGTCAGGACGACACGCCATAACGTTGCCAAGGAGGACCGCAACGTCTGAAACAAAAAGATATTTTATTATTTGTTCAAAATTGGGAGCTGCCTACACTTTGGCACAGCAGTTAAGCCTTGATTAACAAGAAAACGATCAAATTTGGACATCTAGGGCCACGTAAAATATGTAAATTTAAATAAATATGAGCTGTGAAAAAGTGACAGACAGTGACGTGACAGATCACGGATTCAGTCCTATATTGTATTTAATAATTGATGACTTCTTCCTGAGATAAAACCATCACACAATGATAAATAGACTACATAATAATTAGATACACACAAGTACCTATATACTACAAGTACCAAGTTCGATAATTCTCACAAATTAAGTAGGTACTTGGTACATTCGTGATTTTATTGTGTCACTACAGAACATCGTTACATTTCACGAGTATGACATTAGTATTACGAAATGTGAACTCATACAAGGTCGCGAAGAATATTTGATTTAGTTTCAGTTCTGGTGTAATAGATAACGGAGTTTGATAATTACTGAGTAAATAAGTGAATTAATTGGATTGTTTCTACAGTTGTATAATTAACATTAGATTCGAGTTCTTATTTTGAACCAGAAGATGTGACTTACGAGTGCTCGTGTTAGAATTAAGTGGACATGGAAAATATAAATAAAAACTGTAACATTGACATTTAAGTTCAGAAGGGATTATTTCTAAAAAGTATAAACTGTTCTGTTTTGGAAACCTTATTACAACCGAATTTCGTGATTGTAACGAGTAATTACGGGCTTTTACGATGCCTGGTTTAGCAGTGGATTTTCAAAGGGTAAATTTACTTAATAATAATCTTAAATTCAATCATTCATTCACTGAAAGACAACGTATAGCCTAAAAGGCTGGGTCTAGGAAGCATGAAATTTAAACAAAACAATTATTTATTATAATTATAACGAAGGAGAACACTACGGAATGATTTGTGGAAATTCATCTCCTAATGGGACTAAATATGGGATGAAAGTTTGTATGGAAATTCGTCATTTTTGAAGCTAGAAACGTGGAAGTTGGTACTTAAGACTTCTGTTTATAAGTAAACTGGTTGTTGCTCGCGACTTTGTCTGCGATCCCGGATTAAAAGTAGCCTATACCCTTCTCCAGGTCATGGTTTACCCATGTGCTAACATACAAATCCGTTCAGCTGTTTTAACGTGAAAGCGTAACAAACAAACACACTTTCGCATTTATAATATTACTAGCTGCGGCCTGCGGTTTCACCCGCATAAGTCTCGATTTTGTGGGAATTTCGGAATAAAAAGTATTCTATGCCATAATCCAGGTCATGGTCTAGCCATGTGCCAAATTTTATTCAAATCCTTTCAGCCGTTTTAGGGAGAAAGCGTAACAAATAAACTCCCATTTAAAATATTAGTTAGGAGAGAGAGATGACGTTAAATAATCGTTCTTCGGAAATTAATCCCTTAAGGCTCCTGAGAAGTTGCTGATTGAAAATCCCATCGACCACACGGCTTGTAAAAACAATCTCCCTAAACTCGGAAACCGTAATCCTACGGACCCTTTATTGGATGAATTTAAAAAAAACTTGTCATACAAAGTAGCAGTCTTTTTAAATATCATCATCATCATTATTTCAGCGGAAAGACATCCACTGCTGGACATAGGCCTCCCCCAAGCACCGCCACTTCGACCGGTTTTGTGCTTCCCGCATCCAGCGGATTCCTGGGGCCTTCACAAGGTCATCGGTCCACCGTGTAGTAGGCCTTCCAACGCTACGTCTTCCGGTACGCGGTCGCCACTCCAGAACCTTTCGACCCCATCGGCCATCTGTTCTGCGAACAATGTGCCCTGCCCACTGCCACTTAAGTTTGGCATTTCTTCGGGCTATGTCCGTAACCTTGGTTCGCCTGCGGATCTCTTCATTTCTGATTCGATCACGTAGGGAAACTCTAAGCATAGCCATCTCCGTTGCCCTTTGAGTGACTTTTAGCCTTTTAATAAGGCCCATTGTAAGCGACCACGTTTCAGTGCCATAGGTCATCACTGGCGACACGCACTAACTGGACAGTTTGTCCTAGGTATACATACTCGTCCACAACTTCGAGCGTAGCGTCTCCGATCTTCATGAGAGTGCGTGTAACATGGGCATTTGACATAACCTTTGTCCCATATTCATTTTAAGACCCACTCTTTCGGAAGCTCTACTAAGGTCATCGAGCATTGTACTGAGGTCCTCCATAGTCTCAGCCATGACAACTATATCGTCGGCAAACCGAAGGTGAGTGATGTACTCGCCATTGATGTTGATGCCTGGCCCTTTCCAGTCCAGAACCTTGAAAGCATCCTCCAGTGCAGCGGTGAACAGTTTCGGAGATATAACGTCTCCCTGCCTCACACCTCGCTGCAGAAGGATAGGTTTCGAGGTCTGGTCCTGTAGTCGGACTGACATAGTGGCGTTTTCGTACAGACACTTAAGCACCTCGATGTACCGATAGTCGATCTGGCACCGTGGAAGAGACTGCAGTACAGTCCATGTCTCGATCGAAAAAAAGCGTGAAGGCTTTTTCGTAGTCCACAAACGCTAAGCAGAGAGGCAGGTTATACTCTTCGGTCTTCTGTATAACCTTCCGCAGCGTATGTATGTGGTCTAAACAAATGCCTTTACGGAATCCGGCTTGTTCGGCTTGCTGGAAGTCGTCAAACCTGCGCGCGAGACGGTTCGTGATGACTTTTGATGGGTATTGTCGCCCTTCTTAAAGAACGGTATCACCACACCTCTGTTCCATGCCTGTGGTGTTTTGCCTTCCAGTATGAAGGAATCAAACAGCTTCTGGAGGGCCTTGAGAACGGGTTTTCCACCGGCCCTCAGAAGTTCGGCCGTAATTCCGTCATCACCAAGCCTTGTTGTTTTTGAGCTGCTTCAGAGCCATCCTAATCTCGTACAAGCTGACGTCCGGGATGTCTTCGGTGTAGTGTCGGGTCAATCTAGCTCTTGGGTCGTTTGCCAGATTCATACCAGGGTTACTTGTTGACGTGTATAGAAACTCTCGATCTCTCTCAACACCTCAAGTTTGGCGCATACGATCATGCCATCATTGGTCTTCAGTTTCACAAGCTGGCTCTGCCCAATAGACAGATCTCTTGTGAAGACCTTGGAGTCCTTATTTCGCTGTATCGCCGGCGAAGGTCGCTTTTTAAGGGCTTAGAGATCCGTCTATTGAGCTGGCGGTCCTTGAGCGCATCGACTGAAGACTGCAGGATCATCTCGTGCCTCTCTTCCATGAGCTGTATAGTAGGATCAGAGAGCTTCTTGTTTCTATTTGTACGACGGGTCTTGAAGATCTTAGACCTGACCGAATGGACAGTTTTCACGAACCCATCGTTATAATCGTCCACGGAGCTCCCTAGGCACTCGAAACGATTCTGAAGTTCGACCTGAAAGCTCTCGGGGGTTTTGGACTTGGATCGGTGCTGGGCGTAGCGTAGACTTCATGAGTCGAGATCTTTCCAGCTTGATATTTAAGTTCAATGTGCCTCTTACCATACGGTGATCACTTCCGGTTTTCACCGCGTTGATCACAGAGACATCATTGAATACTTGCTTCTTCGTCGACATAATGAAGTGAATCTCATTTTTTGTTGCACCATCAGGGCTCTCCCAGGTTCACTTTCTGTGCTCACATTTTCTGAAGAAGGAGTTCATCATAAAGAGGCATTCCTTCTCCATAAAACTAGCTAATAGGTAACCTCGGTGGTTCTGACGTCCATTTCCAAATTGCCCCACTCGCAGCTAATCATCGTTTCGTTTGCCCAGTTTCGCGTTGAAGTCCCCCATGACAACGGTGAAGTGAGTTTTAGAGCCATGCATGGCTCTGGAAATATCCTCATACATGGTCTCCACTTCATCGTCGGGGTGTGACGAGGTCGGGGCGCAAACCTGTACGACCTTCAGCGAATATCTTTTGGATATTCTGAGTATAAGGTTCGCCACCCTGGTCGACGCACTCTCGTGCTTCACCACGTTGCTCACAAGGGACTTGTGGACGATAAACCCGACACCACATTGGGACTGTTGGTCGCCCTCCCGGAAATAGAGCAAGTTCCCGGATTTGAGGATTATCGAGTCCTCCCCCTCTCTTCGGACTTCAGATAACCCTACTATACCCCATCTAACCTGCTCAATTCTTCCTCGAGTTCGACGATCTTCTCGTCGGTCCGGGTGTTGCATGTTGCCAGGTCCAGTTTTCGGTGGTTGTGGTAGCCGGATCTCTTCCGGGGATCCTTAGCACCCCTTGCCTCACCGTAGCCTTGACCGCTACCGTAGCCAAGGTTAGGCGGGCCGCCTTTTTAAATATAATTTCCTGGTATTTCATATCATTCACGTTAATTATAACCACATGTTTATCAATTCCAGCGCATTCAAAACCTGTACCGGCCGCGCATGGGCGCGGCGCCCGAGCTGCCGGGCCGCGCGCCGGCGCCCGCTCCGCCCGCGCCCCCCGACCCGCCGCCCAAGTACACGCCGCCCCCCTCCTACTCCACGGCCACGGGCGCCAGGCTGCTGAACACTATAAGGCGGAGCTTCAGGACGCTTAGGAGGTATGGCATTAATGCATGAACACACAGGCAAGTTGCACTACTGCCGCACCCAGGCCAGGCATATATGGCCCCCAATGAACGTGCCCGTATTGACGGGCACCGTATTATACCGCGAGATCTTAAGGACCATGCCCATAACCCGCTTGTCGCGCCCCCTGACGGGACGTAGCGATTACCTAAGTTTTTTAGGAGGTATGTCTGTTTGACCCTTGGCCTCGCTCAAGCGACAGGCGGCTTGCGACAGCGAGTGCGGAGAAAACAAATGAAAGAAGTTGTCTAGAGCATGTCACGAGTCGTCGGTACCCTGTGTTCTAAGCGAAAGCGATTGTCGCACGAATAACGCAATTACGCGATCGTTTATATGAATTGAATGAGCACGATTGTATACTCACGCAAAAGTCGCTTTTGATTAGGACATAGGCTGACGGTTTGCCTATTACTTTCGCGACAGAAACAAGCGACGAGCTATGTGTAACAAGTCGCCGTCGCTACTGACAGGTCGTGACATGGTAAATGATTTTATTTCTGTAAGTAGGTTTGTACAAAGACTTTTACAAGTCAATCATATTTTAAAAACTAGATGTGGTCGGCGTTTCCTATCTGACTATTCAAAGAAGAAAGGCCGAAACAAACTAAGAGTCTCTTTTATAGTCCAGACATAATCTTGTCAAGGCCGTGTAGATTGGTGTCTAAAATAGTCTTTTGTGGAAAGACGAAGTCATGGCATGAAGCCGTGCGCGCGTGTTTCTTGATGCAAATTGCGTCGCAAGTCCTATCGTCCAAGGTCGTGAACGGGGGATGAGTATAGCAACATCCACAACTAGACCGAAGGGTTCTCCAATGTCATGTGAACCACCTATTTGGACCGTCTTCGTCAGTATCTTCTGCAAATACGCTAATAAATAACAGGGGATGAGTATACAGGCAACCATGTTACTACTTTTGACAATATTATCAGAGTGCTGAGTACTCAATTCTTTTACATCGCTGTCTCTGGTATGCCATAAGCACAGTATAATAAAGTAAGCAGTATTACGTCTCGGCGGTGTCCTTGAAATAATTACCTACGGTCGCTCGGTAGGTAAAAATCAAAATCAAAAGTAATTTATTCAAACTAGGCTGAGAATCAGCACTTTTCGAACGTCAAAATTACATAAGACAGATACACGAAGATAAACACGCACTAGGGTTGCCCACTGACTGTGTCTCTTGAGTTGTAAATTTAATCATGGGGATCATTATTTTTAAAACCTTGCGATTTTTTATAGGTAATAAGTATGTCCTGTACATTAAAATGTTTTTCACAAATCTGCTAGCTTGTGGTGTTAGGTTAGTTTGCTAAATCATCTCGGCACATCAGCCGAAAACATTCGGAAAGTCTGAAATAAAAATAGATAATATATTTATTCGGGTTCTAAAATAAAATATTTTCTCTAGAAAAGTTACATAAAAAGGCCTATATAAAAGTCCGCGATGACATATATCTAAATGCTCAGGATTTAAGAGTTGTATAAAAAAAAAGAGCGAGCCTTACAATAGTTGCATAGTGTGCGTACGCGCAGCGGAATGTTGTTGAATTTAAAGATTTTAATTATGCAGGTATTTAGTGTATGACGTCGTATAATTGTGTATGGTAAAAAAAAAATTGTGCACGCAACCATTGTGGAGAAATTCACCAAAAACTGATTCCGCTGGGCGAACGTTGTCCTGGCGGAACTTTTTTTAATCCATAGACTTTAGAAGAAAAGAGATGTGTCCAAAAATTAGTGTGTATTTGTGTGTAATTGTGTATGTATGAATAAAACTAGTGCATGCATAAACTTCGGAGAAATTCAAGTTTCCGCTACGCGAACGTTTGGCCATTAGCTAGTTTTCATATAAAGCGCTTACATAGAGAGCTGTAGGTACATTTTTACATACGTTGTTTTGAATTTGTTTATATTTGTTTAAAAAACAGATTTAGAAAAAATCGTAGGGCTTAAAAGATAAAAATATAAACGTAAAATACGCTTATTAGGTCTTAGTTCTTAAAGTATGCACTTTGGGGTCTAGATTTTCACGTTTATACAAACCTTGTAAGTGTCTGCAACATGTTGCCAAGTATCAATGATGTTCCGTTAGTAACTAAAGAGTTATAGGACAAATTTACCATGAACAGATCACTGTTTACAAAGCAGTTAAATATCACGACATAATATATTTAGATTATATCTCAAGTCTCAAGCGCATACTTAAATAAAGTACCTACGTAAATAGTACCTACTTTCTGTCATAGTCAAATACATTTAAAAAAGTAGGTGTACAAAAATAAATGACCTATAAATTATATCGAAACAACAATTGTGTTATCACCTATACCAATTCAATACCGGTATTATACTGTAAATTTTGGGATGTTACCTAAATATATTGCACGGCCGCTTTTTTGTAGCCATCCGAACTTGGTCGGGTTATGTAGGTTTTCGATGCTTCGTTAGTATTATAATTGTTTTTCTTTAATTACTGAATTTAATGACATGAAATTTTGCATGTGAATAGTTGAATGAATACACTAATTATTGGCATACATTTTACCATGCAATTCCTTCAGAATGTCGTGATATTTAACTGCTTTGTAAACAGTGATCTATTCATGGTAAATTTGTCCTATAACTCTTTAATTACTAACGGAACATCATTGATACTTGGCAACATGTTGCAGACACTTACAAGGTTTGTAGAAACGTGAAAATCTAGACCCCAAAGTGCATACTTTAAGAACTAAGACCTAATAAGCGTATTTTACGTTTATATTTTTATATTTTAAGCCCTACGATTTTTTCTAAATCTGTTTTTTAAACAAATATAAACAAATTCAAAACAACGTATGTAAAAATGTACAGCTCTCTATGTAAGCGCTTTATATGAAAACTAGCTAATGGCCAAACGTTCGCGTAGCGGAAACTTGAATTTCTCCGAAGTTTATGCATGCACTAGTTTTATTCATACATACACAATTACACACAAATACACACAAATTTTTGGACACATCTCTTTTCTTCTAAAGTCTATGGATTAAAAAAAGTTCCGCCAGGACAACGTTCGCCCAGCGGAATCAGTTTTTGGTGAATTTCTCCACAATGGTTGAGTGCACAAATTTTTTTTTTACCATACTCAATTATACGACGTCATACACTAAATATCTGCATAATTAAAATCTTTAAATTCAACAACATTCCGCTGCGCGTACGCACACAGTTGCATATGATGTGAAATGTTATCTCATCTCACCTTTGTATTACAAAGGTGAGCAGCAAGCAACTGAGCAGTGTCAGAAATTAACCCCAGAATTTAAAAGCTAAATACTGACATATCTATTCGAATAATTGTTCATTACTATTGGTCGCCCCCCTGGTTTGTTATTACTAGTGGTGACTCCCTTTATTTACAATCTACTTACTTATTCCATGCTCCAGCTGTCACTTCCTGTCTACACACTGCCGTCCCTTTTTATATCAAGATCCAGATATTACGTATTTACGAAGTTACGAAAAGTTATTAAGTACTTTAACGAAAACTTTTTTTTTAACCAAAATAAAAAAAGCTGCAATGCATATATATATATATCATATATATATTTTGATGAGGTATTGCGAACTTAAATGTAGGGGACAGCAGTTTTTTTTTTGGGATTTTAGCTTTGGTCCCTTAGTAAAAGTTGTTCATAATGATGAGTACAATCTCCCATTTCGATTTGTCGCATGTTTTCAATGTCACCCTGTATATATATATATATAGTTAAAGCCTTACATTGTGTAAAGTATATTACCATACTTATCAGGTGCAACTGAGACATCACTTTAACGGCGTTGTCCATTGCGCGTTTGTTCAGGTGCAGATTTGAATACTATAATTCCGCAACGTGCAATCGCAGAAAACTTCAAGAACCTAATAGAACAATAATATCCTTTACATTTCGTTTCCGTCTTAATTTTCCATAATCGTAATAATATTATCCAGAACAATAACTTATTATTGAAACTTTTCGACTGCACCAGAATAAATGCGTAATAGCCCATTAACGGTATCACTGTACTGCGAAAAACGCAACGAAAATTCAAGTTAAATATAACTTGAATTTTCATTGCAAAAAAAAAACAAATGGACATTTTTTGGAAAATTTCACCGAGAGATCGATATATCGATGATTTTTTCGATATATCGAAATCGATATCATTTATTATTTAATATTGATACTTTTTGGTACTTCTTGCCGCAGGATTGCTGGATTTCAAAGCGCGTCGTTTCGACCGTTTTGTATCAAGACGTAATACTGCTTACTTTATTATACTGCTACTGCTTACCTTAACCTTTTGACCGCCACGGTCATGTATAGATGACAGACCAAAATGTGCCCAGCACGCCACGGTCACGACTACGTGACAGATTTTAAGGAATAATTCGTAGCTTGGCGCCGAGGGCACGTCTTTGCTTTTTTATGAACACAGTAAAAATGAACATTGGTCGTGTACTGGAATGATGAATATTATTACCTACTGACGATTTAATTAATCTTGAATTAAGAAGATTAACACAATGGTCTTCGACTGTCATTACTGGCTGTACCATGCTTCTAGGTTACTTCGAATGTATTCTATTAGATATTTAGATGTATCTTGTATTTATCGTTATTTTACCATTTCATTACAGAATCACAACAACGCGTCCCGAACAATCCCCCGCTGAAGACACGACACAGCTACCAATAACAGTCAGTGAAACAGTAGAACGAGATGCTCTCGTCTCCCTCGAGTCACAACCACCACAATACAGCGGCGTTTTCGCAACGCCCTCTTTAATCATCACTGATGAAACAGACTCTAGAACTAACCGACCAAGATCATCTACGTCTAGGAATTCTCTATCTCTAACTAGAGACTACCTCCGTAGATCGTTCGTTCGTAAAAGCGATTCGGCGAAAAGCATTCGATCGAGTCTCCGAAGAAGTTTCAAATATGGCGGTGCCTTAACAAGTAGTCACGAACATTTGGTGCGCGGCGCTGAGCCCATGTCCAGCACTGTCGCGATGTCCGCAGTCAGCACGTCACAAGACACACACAGCCGCGCGTCCGTCATATGATTTTTCTTAGTCCGCCTTAGGATAAGGCATCTCGAATACACTGCTACAAAGATCTTTTGGCGCTCGAATTACGTTGGCAGGGGGCGCTGTGGGTAATCATATACGCAATGAGGGTGGTAGCATTAAGCTGTCAAGTGTCAAAGAACGAATGATTGAAACGAATAATGAACATCATTATATATTGACGTGATAACGTCTTATAATCGATGAACGCCGGCTGCACGCACGAAAAAGCGTCACGTTCCGCCTGAGCCGAGCGTGCAAGCGAGAGCGCGGAACTAGCGATAGAGAGGCACGATCGGCCTAAGCGTTCGGCTTGTGCTTGTGCGTGACGCATCCCTCTCTCGTTATCACGTAAAATTATCGTCCGTGAATCAACTTTACAGATAACCAATTTTTTTTATGTACTTTATCGAAATAGAAGTCCTCTTGTCAAAGTGGCGCCAACTGGTGGCGTGAATTTGCATGAACACCCTCATTGTTTATGAAATGTCACGGTAAAATGTGTTAAAAACAAGATGGCGGTGTTAGTTCCGGTTTTGGCCGCGCGCCAAAAGAACTTTGTAGCTCTATATTTTTATAGATGTCCTAAACCCGTTACAATGTATTTAGTATATTTTATAGAGGATATGATTTACAGTAATAATACTTATTAGAGACACCTGCATTAATTCGGTATGCCTTATTATAACATAAACCCTTAAAAGAGGGGCTAATTAATTAATGCAGGTCTACGTACGTAATAAAAACATTCCCATTTCCGAGTAACCGTGTGTGTAATGGACCCGTTTTCAACGTTTTTTTTTTTTGCGACGCGTTCGTCGGTTGTTATTAATTCGTGTTTAGAGGTTAGGTTTAGATTCGTAATTGTTAGTACTTAATCGACCCTAACATAATAAGTAGTCATAATGAAGAGGAATCTCAGTTACTCCAATATTTTTTTAAACATTGTTAATCCTTTATTTGTGTAAGCACAATAAATGAGCCATTTAGCTAGATGTATAAGTATAGCATAAGTGTACTTACATTGTATACTTGAAATTGATAATAACCTCAGAGCTTAGAGAAAATGGGTGGAAAATGTGAAGACGATTGTTAACAGTTGTTTTTTTAAAGGAAAATGTGAATCAAACAGACTAGAAATGTGTTCTCGTTGAATTATTATGAACGTGTTTTTCTAAATTATGAGAATGAGTTGTTGGCAATGAATGGAGTTTAGTTTTAAATTTGATAGTGTGTTATCTTGTAAAGAGCGATGCCTCTAGCCTATTGATAATAATATAGTATTTTTATCTCACGAAGAGATTATTGCACGAAGAGATATTCACATCGTATTTGTACACTTGGTAACCACAAGCAAAGCGCGCGTCGCTTCGTGAGATAAAAATACGTAGACATCGTGTGAAAACCCCATTTTATTATATAGAATAGAATGTCTATTTAAAAACTCGATACATAAATATCGATATAGGTTGCAACTTTTTATATTCCATTTTATGGAAATAAGAATCGTTACGTAAGAGTTACAAAATGTACTAAATATTATGAAATCAGTGTTCGATCGTAATAATAATTAGCAGTACCCCATAGGAAATCGAGTCATATTTAAGAATCGATGTCAGTAGCTAGGATAGCGATACAAACAAATCGAATCAGAGCTAAGTAATAAATCAGTAAATGAGTGTTGAATGCGTCAAGTACAATGAATTTAGTTCAGTAAGCGGACCGGTTGTTCGATAGTTCTAGGTGATAATAAAGGCTTAATTAGTTCCTTTCTTGCATTTATGTTGAACCGGCTACTCACTATTATAAAATTATATTGTTGTTTCAGTTCTCTGATATTTACGAGAATACTACTTATATTCCCAAAAATTATAAGGTCAAGAACAGACGACATTCAATCCGTGGCACACATTTTATACGTCAACTCAGAATATTGTATGTAACAGAAATCACTCGCGCAAAATCAACAAAAACGCACACTGCACGAGTCTGTCGTCTGTTATGAGCAGAGAAGAAATAAACGTCGAATCTTTGATTAATTAGGTTAGTTCAAGTATTTTTTATCGAATAAAAAATCTTAAAAAATAATTTCAAGCTTTCGTGTCATACATTTACATTCAAGTCGAGATTAAAAGTTTGATCTCAATGTGTTGTGAACTGAAGTTATATTTAATCAGTATTAATTTGGTTGTACTTGTAATACAGGATCAAGTTAAATTAGCTAGAGAAACTCCGCAGACGTGATGGATATCGATATCTAAACCGTGTCAGTGCATCTTTTTCTTTCTATTTCATTAAGAAAAGGACAGAAGATAAATTTTAGTTTAGTCCTGTCAAATTAATCAGCGCTTGACGTAAATTAACGTAATTTTAGTAGGCACGTTTTTCATCACGTCTATACTTGTATGGAGTAGTGACAGGCGCTGATTAATTTGACAGGACTAAACTAAATTTATCTTCTGTCCTCTTCTTAATCAAAAAGGAAGAAAAAGATGCACTGAACTTAAATTTAGATTAGTTTGTGAACAAGGGAATCGGCACCATTATCAAAAAAAAAAACATAGATGACAGTAGAGTATACTTATTGTCCTGATTGACTGCTTAGCGTGACTGATTAGTGAAGTATATATAAGCTATACCTTTATGGAAAAGGTATAGCTTATATATACTTCACTGGGCTGAATATGGAACGAATATAGTAGATATAGGAATGAGGAAAATGTCGTGAGGAAAGTCTTGAGTATGAATGCCGATGGCTATAAGAGTAAATAAATGATGGATGGACTGTGTGAAAGATGATATGGCTAGAAAGGGGGTGACTACCGAGATGACAACTAATAGAGAAGTATGGAAGAAAGCGGCATGTTGCGCCGACCACAGATACATTGGGATAAGGGCAGGAGAATGATGATAGTAGATATTTACAGACTTAACCTTCTAAATGGTTATCACCACGTCAAACAAAAAATAAATAATATTGATGAGTTTTTTTTGGGGTCATCAACCGCAGTTAGTGTAGTTATTTGAAATATCAGTTTAAAAAACGTGATATCGATATCTAAACATAATACAGATTTTCTCAACTCATACTTCAAGTAACAACACAAACTGGTCGTTGATCCCAAAAAAATAATCATATTTTTTTTTATTTTGTCGTGTTTAGATATCGTTACACATCACGTCTGCGTAGTTTCCTCTAACTAATTTAATTTGGCCCAGTATAAGTAGTGCGTAGCTGGCTGAGTGCATTTTGTATTCTTCAAAAATATTTTTTTTAGTTCTAGTCACCAATGCTTCCACCTTGTAAGTTGTAAACATTTTCGTAAAGCATCACATTTTATTAAAGCATATTATATTTATTATTATAGCACGTTTTTATTGCACTTCTTTTATAATTTACCCTTTTTATTTTGATTTTTCGTGTTCTTTTGCATTCCACATTGTTGCAGTGTTTATAAATTAGATATTAAAACATTTTTACACTACCATGAATAAATCTTTTTATTTTGAAACACTCGACCTTTTAAATAGACTTAAAAAAAACATTCGAATTGAGATCCTCCTCCTTTTTGGAAGTGGGTTAAAAATAAGGTTCTCAAACCGAGCCTTGTGGTTAGGGCAGATCAAGGAGTGACGAAGGGCAGTTTGTTAATCGCCACCGAGCGACGCGCGGACCTCACCAAGCCGTCAAGCCTTAGCCCAGCACAAAGGAAGTATGTCAAGACTTCCCTGATCCCCGCCACTTTGACGTCAAAGTGGCGGGACCTTCTCGAAGCGCTACTCAGAGGCAGGTAATTCACACCCGCCTCTGAGTAGCGCTTCCAGAAGGGAAGTCTTGACATGCTTCCTTTACCTTTAGGGGTACAAATGTCTTGTTTAGGGTACAAATAGTCCTGCCGGGGTCGCGGGAAGGTACTAAAGGGTCACCGAGGCCCCTGGCAACACAGGCAACAGGAAGGAATACGGGTGGGTTTTGGTCAGTAAGAGTCTGACACTCCGCCCAGAGCGGGAGAAGTTATTTGATGATTTCCCAAACGAAAAAAAAAGGGTACAAATAGTGCATATGTAGTACAAACACTTTAATGTGATATATTTTAAATTAGGGACTTGATCCCATCATATGCTTACTGAGAATCAAACAGAAAGCATCTTAGCGCTTCAAAAAACCACTTGGATTTTCAACCCTCGATAAAAATCGCCCGTGGGTACGAGGGCTTAGTCTTTTCGCCGCGCTCGACGCTTTGTTTTTATTGCGTAATACAGAGGCCAATGGGGAATGTGGTCCAAGAGCGGCCACGATTTCGGACATCATAATTATGCCAAATGAAAGGGTCTTCAAGTTTACATCAAAATCCATAGTGATTTAGAGAAATAGTTTAATGATATGGCAACCTGCACCTGCGCGTTGTATTCCACGCGCGCCTCAAAGAGATGTCATCAGCACAAGTGTAGGGGTCCACTAGGGCCGATGCCTGTCGGGGTCGCGGGAAGGTACTAAAGGGTTACCGAGGCCCCTGGCAACACAGGCAACGCAAGAAATACGGGTGTGTTTTAGTCAGTAAGAGTCTGACACACCCTCCCGCTCCGCCCAGAGCAGGAGAAGTTATTTGACAATTTCCCACCCAAAAAAAAACCTGGTACTTTGAAGGCATACACATTTTTTTTCTTCAATTTGCCAAGGTGTAAACAACAATGGTGACTCGAAATTTTCTATGGTTTCGTGATGCGATTGGTAATAATTATATATACGCTTGCAGGCGCAGGCGAATCAGCGACACGCATGTATCGTGTCCTATTCCTAGGCAAGTTCAATTTTATCGCTTTTGGTTCCTGTGTACCACCTCAGGTATTATGGCAGGTAAGCTTGTTAAGTCGACAGCGCCTGTCGGCTGAAACATCGTGAATTTAGGTTGTTCCAAACAAACTTTGCAACCAAGTTGCAAAGTGTACCTAGAGCGCTGGCGTGTGCGTTAATGTCGAATATAGTCATTTAAATCTTACAGATAATTAGTTTCCCAGCTTCTGTAATTGTTGCGCACATTTTTAAATTTGTTGCACTTATAGTTTTTTAGTTATTTCACAAAAACATTTCCTGCTGGGGTAACGTTTCAAACGTTACCGCAGCCAGACATTTTTTTTTTAATGGGAGTATTGAAACAAATATTAGCTATATAATTAGTTGTCTAGACGAGGTAAATGTTGCACCTTATTTTGTATTAGTTCTTTTTTCGGCTCCGAAGTTATTCGAGATCCTGCTGGAGTAACGTTTGTGGTTTTGCTGGATCTCTGAAACGGTTAAGCGGATTCTTATCATCTTTTGTACATAACTTCTTAGAAATTAGTTGTAATTAGTTGTGCAATAAAAAAACCAAAATAATGCACCGTTTAAAGGTTATTTAATTAAATATAAAACACTTCAATAGGTCCTAACACTCTAAATAAGAGCTCTAAATGCTTATTTTAAACGTTGTTTTGTAGCTTGTAACTGCCTTCAAATGTATGTGAAGTTTCATTAGTATCCCTGTAAGTAACTAACAAATTATGATGATATTCAGTTCTCCACGTTCACGGTCACAATGCGCGCGGAGTTATTTGGCCACCGATAAACCTGTATGTGGATATATGAACTGAATTTTATATCAATAATTAGTTGCTTAGTTCAATTTTATACCTGTAAAATTTCAGCGTAGTGCATACAATAATTAAGGTGATAATAAAATAAAAGTGCAAGACCGGGATAACCCGACCAAGTTTAGGTGGTTACAAAATAGCGACCGCGTCGTACATTATGCTATATTTTAAAATATGTAGAATAGTGTTAGAAGTTTAGTACAGACGTGTACACAAGTGTTAAAAAAAATACGTTTCTTAAATAATTTTTATTCACAGGTACAATAATTATTTCAAATGAACTTTTAAAATATTAATTAAACTTTAAAACAATCACAGATAGCAATTCTTCTTTTATGGCATTTTCAATTATTTAAATTTAAATACAAAGTATGTAGTTAAAATTCAATATTTTGTACTATTGAAAAATGATCAATTTTAGATAAGTACCTATCAAAATGTACTAATAATAATAATATTGCAACTATTTCTGTGTAGATACATTATGCAAGCTTACCTTGTTCGTGAATTCATTAAGCCACACACAATAATTATGGTCCTTAAGAGGAGCTGTCCACATTAATTATAAAAGTAATTAGGTACACACTTATTGATTAACTCTTACGCACTCGTTAAATATTTGGAAAAATAGAAAGCGGAATTGCGGAAGCGCACACGCATTCTACAAGATGAATTATGTAACTAATGGTCAAGTTTAGTGCGCTATGCAAACAATGAAGTACCCCTTCCGCGTCCCACCTGGACGTGTTATCGCTTATCGTCGATTCTTGGTAAGTATTTGCAATTGTGCACATAATAATAGATACCTATCTAATAAGTAGCCGAAAGATAATAATAAGAATAATGTTTTCATAGTACCTACAGATATTATAATATTGTTATGTATTTAACAGTGTACGCGTCTGTACCGAACTTGTAAGGTGTATTATACTAAACATTTTAGAAGATAGCATAATGTACTACGCGGTCGCTTTTTTGTAACCACCTAAACTTGGTTGGGTTACTACGGTCTTGCGCTTCCTAATGACTTTTATTTTATTATCTCGTTAATTATTGTATGTACTACGCTGAAATTTTACAGGTATAAAACTGAACTAAGCAACTAATTATTGATATAAAATTCAGTTTATATATCCACATACAAGTTTATCGGTGGCCAAAAAACTCCGCGCGCATATTGACCGTGACCGTGGAGAACTGAATATCATCATAATTTGTTAGTTACTTACAGGATACTAATGAAACTTCACATACATTTGAAAGCAGTTACAAGCTACAAAATAACGTTTAAAGTAAGTCTTTAGAGCTCTTATTTAGAGTGCAGGGACCTATTGAAGTGTTTTTATATTTAATTAAATAACCTTTAAACGGTGCATTATTGTGTTTTTTTTATTGCACAACTAATTCCTAAGAAGTTATGTACAAAAGATGATAAGAATCCGCTTAACCGTTTCAGAGATCCAGTAAAACCACAAACGTTACTCCAGCAGGATCTCGAATAACTTCGCAGCCGAAGAAAGAAGAAATACAAAATAAGGTGCAACATTTACCTCGTCTAGACAACTAATTATATAGCTAATATTTGTTTCAATACTCCCATTTAAAAAAAAAATGTCTGGCTGCGGTAACGTTTGAAACGTTACCCCAGCAGGAAATGTTTTTGTGAAATAACTAAAAAAACTATAAGTGCAACAAATTTAAAAATGTGCGCAACAATTACAGAAGCTGGGCAACTAATTATCTGTAAGATTTAAATGCCTATTTTCGACATTATTTTGCTGGGGTAACGCACACAGCGCTGGCATAGTAAATCGGTTCGTTTGGCAAGACGTGATTCGTCACATTTTGCTACTCTTCCTTCAGATGTTGGAAGTTTGTTTGGCGGAACACATTACAAGTGGGGATATTCGTGTATAATTTTCATAAGTCAATGTAATAACAATGTATGGGAATGTAAATCTTTATTTTCTTATTGTGTAAAAATTACATACATATTAAAAACATCTTAACACATACTTAAAGTCTTACAAATAGTACAGTTAGTTAAGCAATAATTCGATGTACAGTGCATAAAAACAATGAAGCCGAGGTAATGAAATGGTAAATAAAAGATTAAGTAAAGGAAATAAGAGTAGAGGGAAAAGAAAAGGAATTTTCTAGAACTAGATAAAATAGTAAAACCCGCAACCGCATTTGACGACCTCAACTTCTCTTGGTTTGTCAAAAATCAAAAACTAACAAAGTACCATTTCCAGTACCGCGAGTCATCAAAACCGTCATTTGATATAACAGAATAACTTCATTATAAAATACTATTAAATATTTTTAAGTTTATAAGCATGCAAAGTAATGCAAGAGTAAGTCAAAAAACAGGAGGATACGAAATTTTTATAAAAAACGTCAACGTCTACCTACTAGTACACGGCTACATATAAAGGTATACATTTCCAGTATAATCTGATCTCGCATTGTAAAGGATTTCTGGACAATGAGGTCTGCTTATACTGGATGTGTATAGCCTGATATGTGGGCGTGTGTACAACATAGTAGTAATTAAACTAATTGTAAGATCACAATGTCAGTCAAATCAATTAAATAGGTTTTGTACATACTCGTAAACTTGAGTTATCTAATCAAAGAGTTTAGATTGAGTAATGATTTAGCTGCTTTTGAGTCAGTTGGTTCTTTCTTCTTTGACGGATCCAACATAAAGCATTTCCAAAGCCTGGAATAAAAAAAACTAAATTAATTTTAAAATACTTTGTCTATCTTCCAGCCCGTCTTTAAGTGTGATGTTATTTTACATATTTCAGGTGTATGTAAATGTAATTTTTATTATATCTATTCGAAAAGAGGCGAAGGGTTCCTCAATAAGTGCGAGCAAAATGGGTCATTCCGGCGCACTTAATAACAGTGACAAAATGAGTTTAATTAAAAAGTTTGAACGCAATTTGCTTCGATAAAGTCCTGGCCGGTAATAAAAAAGCGCACCTGTCGACGCGGCATTGGCTAACCTAATTAAAAAAAATACGCGGGAAATTCTCATTCGTTTTCCATTACTTTTTGTCATAATTTTGCAGATAGTTTAAATTTGATATTAATATGAATTTGTAATTCGGTTGTGTAAATATAAATATTCGTCACTACTAAAAGCATCTCTTATTTATTTTACTCATAGAGGGGGATGAAAAGCAGTGTGCCACACGGTAGCAAAATTAATCGAGCGACGTTCTTTGAATCCCTCGCTACGTTTAGGATCCTACCAAGCGCTTGTGGCACAATCTACTATTTAATACTGTTTTAATTAGGCTGGAATTAGTGTTACTTGCGCGAAATCATCATCTAGGAAGAAATAGTACATTCAATTTTTTTAGACTTGCCGTTTCCTTAGTAAAGGGGCAATATCTCCAGGAAAGGCTATGATAGGCTGTTTCTAGGAAATTAAATCTTAAGTCGAGATTGGTAAATCGAGATTTTGCGTACTAAGTCTGGTGTCGAGATTGGCCACTTGCGATTTCGCCAGGCAATTTTGAAATAATGCGTTATTTTAAAAATAATAAACTTAATTAAAATGAGAACTACACCGACCTAGGGTGATCTATACTAATTATAAAGCTGAAGAGTTCGTGTTTTTGTTAGTTTGAACGCGCTAATCTCTAGAGCTACCTACTCTAGATGTGACGGGGTAGGTCGGGGGGGACAAGAAATTACGCGGACAAAGTCGAACTAGTCGTGTTATATTAATCGAATCTCGAAACAAAAATCAACGTTTACTTTAGTAATGACCATCTACACTATGCATACGCATACATAATGGCAACACACTAGAACGCATACACATAACACATAATCAGCCTATAATGTTCCCACTGTTGGGACACAGGCTTCCACTCTGTGAGAGGGTAATCTACCACGCGGGCCCAGTGCGGGTTGCTAGATGTCACATGTCTTCGAATTTTTGGTTCTAGGACATGCCGGTTTCCTCACGATGTTTTCCTTCACAGTTATGAGAGCAGTGGTGATGAAATAATTTACACAAAGTAAACCGCCTGTCTGGGTTCAAACCTACGACCTACAAGGCTACAAATCGTAAGTCGCGGCCGTTACCACTTCTCAGTCTGAACCAAGTTGTAAAGAAAAAAATATGTTTTACTTGTTTATCATCTAACAGCAGGTTTGTAGCTCAGAGCTTATTTTTTACATACAAATTCAAGTTCAAATACATCATCTCATACTGCATTAGTAGTAAATCATTTATCAATTCATTTTTGTGATAGGTGTATCTAATA
This sequence comes from Atethmia centrago, assembly GCA_905333075.3. Taxonomy (NCBI): domain Eukaryota; kingdom Metazoa; phylum Arthropoda; class Insecta; order Lepidoptera; family Noctuidae; genus Atethmia; species Atethmia centrago. The sequence continues at coordinate 11,208,366 of HG995382.1, forward strand.
AGGACTAAGTATCAGGGGCATGCCGTCCATAGAGGCAATTAGGCCTAGCCTACCCTACCACGCACGCCACAATAATTGCGGCGATAAGTCCCCTCTTTGAGGAGTGCTAGAGAGGCGCCACGGCGTCCTCACCTTCCGCCTGACGCAGGTCCTCACCGGACCCGGCTGCTTCGAGAGGTTCCTGTGTCGGATAAGGCGGGAGGAAACCCCGGGTGTCACCACTGTGATCGTCCGGAGGACACGGTGGAAGTCTGCCCGGCTTGGGCAGAGCACCGCCGTGTCATGCCATGCCATGGTACAGAGCGTGAGGGCATGGGCAGTCGTCACTTCGTTCTGCGAAGCAGTAATGCTCGCGAAGGATTAGGCAGGACGGTTGAGGGAAACGCAAATTTCGCGCCCTCTCGCCTCTAGCCGCCCTGGGAGTCGGGAATCCCGGGCGGATTTCCGGCCACCGTAGGCGCGGGCTTGCGGACGGTGAGCAATGGATAGCTCGCCGTCCGATATGAACTAGGCCCGGGTCGACGATGCGTTGTATTCCACGCGCGCCTCAAAGAGATGTCAGCACAAGTGTAGGGGTCCACTAGGGCCGATGCCTGCCGGGGTCGCGTGGAAGTTCGAAAGGGTTACCGAGGCCCCTAGCAATACAGGCAACGGAAGGAATAAGGGTGGGTTTTAGTCAGTAAGAGTCTGACACACCCTCCCGCTCCGCCCACAGCGGGAGAAGGTACCAACAACCCTCCTCTTATAACACTTATAGCAACTTGTCGCGCCCGCCGTGTGACGTAACTCACAGTTCGACGGAGCTCGGTACACACTATTTATTAGGCAGGCACTCGACCAGCCTAAATCCCATTGATAAATTTACGCACACTGGTGTATATTTTCGTGTGTATGAACGGCACACACTATTGAAATGGTTTAAATTATGGGCGTAATTATTGTGACTGGACCTGGCAACCGCGTGCTGTGATTGGCTGTGTGTAAAGTCAAGATTTAATATTAATTTTTCTTAGGGAAGCCATATTGTTTCATGTGACACGCAATGTATATCCGATCTTGAATGTTTTTCCTTTTTATATCTTATTAAGTTATAAGTAATTCGTTTTGAAACGTATAGTAGTGTAAATATTATTTGTTGTGTTTATTATTTTTTTATTTACCTAAGAATGGTGTTCTGTTGAGAAGTTTGCGCCGATAATGTGTGTTTGTTAGAAGTTAAAAGCAGTAAGTTTTCGCAATTATCGTTTAATGATAAGATTCAAGTTGTGTCTAAAGGTGTGCCCGAATTACGAAAAATATGATAATTCATCTCGTACTCGTCATTTCAATCTTCAAAATGATGCAACATATAACTGGCTGTGTGGCTGTATACACATAAATAAATTATTTTGTTTTCCGTGCATTTTGTTTAATACTTCCAGTAAGTGGAGCATGCTCGGCAAAAAAGCATGAACCTTGAATAATGTGGTGAGTTTTGTATTTATAACTTTTGTTTTTACAGGATTATTTTCAATGTTTTTTTTTTCAAATATTATAAATCAATAATGACTACTTTGAGGGTCATCATAATTATGTAGAGCGACGCTGTGATGTTGCGCGAATTAGGTTTTTTTTTTCGGTGTCTGTATGCGCCACTGCTAAGTATTCAACGATGGCCGCGGTATGAAATCAAATGCACCATTTCCCATAGTGATTTGGTCATTGGCTTTTGAGCGGGCGGGTGGTGCCGGCCGGCCCTACCTCAGCGTCTCGTCGGCGCCGGCGGACAGCACGGTGGTGCCGTCGGGCGACAGCGCCAGGTGCAGCACGCGCGCCACGTGCCCGCCGAGCTCGGCCACGCGCGCCAGCGCCGGGTACTTCCAGATCACGAGCTGGTTGTTGGCGTAGCCGTGGCCCGAGATCAGCTCCTTGTAGTGGGTGCTCCATGCGATGGAGCACACCTGTAAGGAAATTGAATTTTTAAGTGAGTACTATCTTGTTTCTTGTCCAGATATAGAACAGTATACCGTTTGGTTCTTTTATTCAAAGCTTCAACCCTACTACCATACACATAAGAGCAAAATTTAAATACTGAGTACCACCCTGGGTGTCCGGTATTTTCTTTTGACGAAAATAACTTTGGAACTAGATTCAATTCGTCTTTTTTTCATGTTCTAAAGTGCTTTTTAATGTTTCAATTCAAACATCAGATTTAAATGTGACCTAAAGCCTCGTATACGAGACACGGTGTCAAGTTCAAATGCAAAAGAAGTCGCCACTGTCCCTAGCGCGACCGCGCCGATGTATTCGAGGAGGCATATCTCAATACAGATGATATCCTATTTCTCCTAAGTGAGATCATTTGCCAATAAGTAAAACAGTTTACTTCATTTCCAAAATGTGTTTTGGGACTGATCATGAATCTTCAGAACACTTTTATCTGAGAAATAAAATTGCGGCTTTGTGAAACTTTTGTATAGTAATTAAGTCAAACCGCCATATTTAATCATCAGATTAAAGTTATCAGAGTATTGAAAAATCGCCCTTACCCGTTCCACCGCCAGCGATTAGCGACACGGGCGTAGAGCTAGCAACTAAAAACGAGTTGTTTAGTTTTTATCGCTGATCGCTGGTGGTGTGAACAGTCAGCGATCGACTATTAATATTATTTATTTAAAATTTCGTTAATAACACCCTAACAGCTATAATGCACCAATGCGACGTTACTACTACAAAGGTACAATAAAAATACATCATATTTATATTAATTAACAAAAATAACAATAAATGGGCCTCTTAAAAATTTTCATCGCACTTCAGCTAAATCGTACCTGTGACTTAGTATCAACCGTATTAATATTGACGCCAGTCTTGATGTTCCAGATGCGTATAGTTCTGTCGGCCGTGCCGCCGCCACTGGCCAGGATGCCGGCGCTCCAAGGACACCAGGCGAGACCTTTCACTGCTGCTAGATGCTGGCTGAAAATGTATAAGATTTGTTAGGTTAGGTAGGAGGATAAGGCGCCATCTCCACGGATGAGAGAATCGCAGCGAAAGTCGCGCTGTGCCTTCAAATGATCGCCGCGACGATATCGCCGTGTGGAGATTGATTCATAGAGTTTCTATTGAATGTGAAGGCCCGACGAGACTATCGTCGCGAGTTTATCACCCGTGAAGGTGGCGCCTAAGGGCACAGATAACCGGGAGTTTCGACTGTATTTTTGTTTGTGCCTTAATCTGTGTCAAATAAATTTTCTTCATTCTTTTGGGACCCTATTACCAAGGTTCCGCTGTCCTTCCGTCCGTCTGTCACAGGGCTGTACCTTTTGAACCGTCAATATTTAGACACTTGAAATTACTACAGCAACAAATAATAAAAAATAAATTCAAAGTGACCCTCCCTATACAAGAAACGTTATGTTCGGCGTTTTTTTTTCTAAAGTATTAAAAAAATATATATAGTGTTAAATATTGCACGGTGGTACGGAAGACTTCGTGAGAGAGTCCGACCCGCACTTGGCCACTTTGTTTTTAATGTGCATAAGGGCGATTAATACGCATATTTTAGCTTTTATGGAAGTGGATTGTTGCTCTCTTCCAGTTCGGAGCATATGATCAGACCTAGTGTCTTATGAATTTAGATGTAGTTGGCATTCAGAAATTATGATTTTTATGTAAATGTGAAACTTGCGAAATCAACGTAAAAATCGTGCATCTTCGCTACGAATTGACTGCCTCTCTAAAATAGCGCGATATTTTATCACCCAGTTAATAAGCGGAATTATTTCAAAAATTATATTAATTCAAATTAATAACTTACTTGAATGAATACAGGAACTGTGATTGCGAGTAATGCTGTCCTTGTGCAATTGGCCAGATATTGAGTAAATTATCGTTGCCGCCCGAAGCAAGACATTTACCATCAGGGGACCATTTCAACCCGCAAATCTGTGAATAAAATAAAGATAAGGTTTTAATAACGTTGCGCCCAAACTTCGAAAGATAGAATTCCAAAAATAGTAATATATTTAAAAAAAACAAGCCAAGGGATTTCCCATATGCGAACTGACGAACTACCATAAAAACTTTTATCCCTAATTCAACCCTCTTGTGCAACAATTTCATGCTTCTAGACCCAAGATTCCCAAACTATTTTGGGCAAGAGACCCCTTTTCCAAAATGAACTGATACCTCAGACCCCCATAACCAATTTTTTTCATATTGTACGAACTTGTGGACGCTCATCGACTTGTTAAGTTTTTAAAAGTACAACAATGATACATCCTACTAAAATATTAGTCATTCTTATAACAAGTTGGTACACGTAACACAACTTATACAGTATTTTGAAAGTTTCAAATAAGTACTTGTGATAATTAATAGGGGTCGATTTTTAGACCTCGTCGACCCCTGGGAGACCGATTTCGACCCCAAGGGGTCGATATCGATCACTTTGGGAATCACTGTTCTAGACCATGGATGTTGCGGATATTGGCATCCGCAATTGCGGAGCTCCCGCATTTATTTAGACCTCCGCATCCGCATTAATCAATGCGGAACTCATGCGGGTGCAGATGTGGTAGAAAAGGGTGAATATAAGTAAAAACACAATCAACAAAATGGAAATGAATCATCACTATAGTTCCAAATCGTCACATTTTCACGAAATTGACATAAATATGTACGTTGATCATAATTAAATTCGCGGAAATTATAATAAAATAATTGCATGGCACGAGCAAGGCATTTGCTGGCTTACATGTGTAAGCCACCAAAAACCAGTGTTCTAGACCCAGAGACTCAGGCCGTGCGTTGTCGGTCAGTGAATGAATGAGTTTAAGATTTTTATTAAGTAGAATGCCATCTGTATTGCCGATGTCGAGTCTCACTTATGAACTAGTTTCTTGGTCCTACATATACTCCATGTATATATACATTAGAAAAACAACGTTTAATCATATCACCCTCTCGTTATTTCGATATAAACGTATAATAAACTCCCGTTATTTCACAATAAATACAAAGCAATGTAACCTATTTACCATTTACATTAAAAAAATAACTCTGAAGTGTATTCATTTCACAAAATAACTGTTGCTATTTTGCCGTTATTTTTCTAATGCTATAGTAAATGGAGCATGGTTATGTTCAAATCCGCTATTAACTATAGACGCTATAGACTATAAAATATATGTTTATAGCGCATTGTTTTATACTCTATTATTATAAGACGTCGTGTTACAAAAAGTCAGTCGCAAACTAACCGCGAAGACGTTATCATTTTGTCCCGCAACACGCTATACACGCGCAATGATGAGCGGCGAATGTTATCTCGCAACAAGCTGTTTACGAAAGAATATATTATCATGAAATGATACATGAATATAACATCTCATGAAGCGTTAAAGATCAATGAACTTCCTTTCATACTTTCAAGGCTAAACGATTAAACGAGATTGCGATTGGCGAGCGCCGTGTTTACAAACAACGCGCACGCGGGCCGACTGCCGCCCGAGACATCCCGACGCCGACACGCTGGGTTGCTAATCAAAGTCAGAGCATCGGCAGCGGATATGTGTACAAAGCGTCTAGCATTTGTTACGAGGGCGGCACTGAAAATTTCGGGAATCAAGGAAGTGACACAACATTACTATTTAAAAATGTATTTATTGCTTTTCGAAGTATTCTCCGCGAAATTTGACACATTTTTCCACACGATGGAACCAATCATTGAAGCAACCATTCCATTCGGAAGTTGGGGTCTCCAAAATGGCCGTTTTGTAGGCGTCCACAGCTTCTTCAGGTGATGAAAATCTCTGTCCACGCAATTTATTCTTTATTTTAGGGAAAGTATAGAAATCATTAGGGCTTAGGTCGGGGCTGTACGGCGGATGGTCTAATAATTCTATGTTTTCTTGCTCTAAAAACTCTTTTGTTTTGTGCGCGGTGTGAGAACTCGCATTGTCGTGATGGAGGATGATGCGGCGGTTGCAGTTCTCTTTACGGAGTTCAGAAACGACCTGTGGCAAACAAATCCTAGCATTCCATTCTGCATTAACCGTTCTTTGTCCCTCAAGAGGAATAGTCGTAACATGGCCGGTTTTGGAGACAAACGTGGCCACCATTTTTTTTGCAACACTTCGTGAACGAACACTTTTTGTTGGCTTTTACTCATTTTCGAACACCCAAACTCGTGACTGGTTTTTTGTTTCGGGTTCGTACGCGTATATCCAGGATTCGTCACCTGATACGATGTTGTATACAGCATTTGAGGATCCTGCGTGGAATCTTTCGAGAGTTCTGACGCATCAAGTAACGCGAGCCGCTTTTTGCTCTTCACAGAGCGAATCCATCGGGAAAACAACTTTTTTACACCTAATTGTTCATGCAAGATTATTTGTATTTGACTTATGCCAATGTCTAAAGTTGCCTGAATTTCGCGGTATGTCACATGAAGATCTTCCTCAATCAGTTTACGCACAGCATCAACGTTTTCTTGGGTGACTGCAGTTTTTGGACGACCTTGACGGGGATCATCACTGAGCTTGACACGTCCACGTTGAAATTCAGCAAACCAGCGATAAATTGTGGTTTTGGATGGGGATTCATCACCAAATGTAGAAATCATCCGGTCAACACACTGTTTTTGTGTTAAACCACTTCGAAAGTCATAATAAATCATCGCTCTTGAATTTTCTCGAGTCAATTCCATTTTCTCAACGACTAAACAAGTTTGGCAAAACCTTGTGACAAGACCGAGAATCTTTTTTTAAATAAATAAATGGTATTCGATTTTTAAAACCAAGGAGTTTTCAATTAAAAATATTTTAATATGACAGGAACAGTGGAAATATTCCACTCCCGATACTTTTAGTGCAGCCCTCGTATATTGATAACAAACGCTAGACGCTTTGTACACATAACGTGTTATGTTTTAGCGCTATACGTTTTATTAACCACCACTAGCCCTACTGGTGGCTGCGGTGGCTAACATATCTCAGCGCCCGAAATAATCTTCAGATAGCGGGATTTCAACAGTGCGACGGCTCTAACTTGATAAAATGAAATAATTACATTTTTATGCACTCTTGATATGAATGAATGCGGGTTGGAGGGGCATGTGGCTAAATAATAACAGCCGCACGGGTCGATCAAACGTTAAGCTGCGCTTGCCGAGGTCGGTACGTGGATGGGTGACCATTCCATTACATATCAAGACCCGTCCGGCATCTCCGTTTTTTGATAAGCACGTTAGCCCGTTATGCCGGCTGTCATTTGTAGATATTTGACAATCGTTACGGGTAGTCAGAAGCCCGAAAGTCTGACAATTAGTCTTACCAAGGGGGATTGTGTTACTCAGTAACTGATTTGTGGAGGTCAAATAGGCAGTCGCTCCATTAGTGTTGCCCAAATGCAAGAACAAGACGAGACTTAGCCAGTCTTGGTCTTGGTCTTGCGCCAATACACCTGGTCTTGGTCTTGGTCTTGGTCTTGCGCTCCCAGTCTTGGTCTTGGTCTTGGTCTTGCAGCAAGAGTCTTGCAAGTCTTGCAATTACCTATTAGTCTATTACTATTTATTAAAGTTTACTTTAAATCTTAGAAAAACGTATTAGAATTGGAACATTGTGAGCTTGAATTAACATAGCCATAGTAAAGATCAAGCAGATTAATAAATAACTGAAGATTTGATAAGAAATTCGAAAAATCAACTGACCTATATGTCGTTTTCCATGGAAGTAACTGTTTCTTAATAAACATTTATGATTTATAAGCTTACATTTGCTAAAACATGTAAAAAAACAAATTAATTACAATAACTTGACTGTATTTTAAAGAACAATACTTATCTGTCTAGAAAGAGATTGAACCCTCAACTTATAAGAAATTTAATAAAAGAGTTTTACGATTTATCATTTATTTGAATAAAAAATAAAATACAACACAAATCAACAGCTTTATCATTAGGTTATGATACTTTATATCAATTTTTTTGACCAAGAATTAATACAAAGTAACCATCTGGCTGACTCATCACTTAACCTATTTCTATGTTTTCTAATTACTAATGATGCTTTAGAAAATAACCTCTCAGCAGGTACTGAAGTTGCAGGTATTGAGAGAAAATCACGGGCCATTTTCGATAAAATCGGATACTCTGTCTCATGCGTCCTCCACCAATCTAAAATGTCTTCCGAGCTGGCAGTTCTTGGTTTTTTCAGGTACTCCTCCAACTCGTCTATCACTAAGCCTTGAAGACAAGATCCAGATGACGTCGAGGGACATTCATAGAGTTTATCAAAGTCTATTACGTCTTCATCTTCATCACATACTTTATTTTCTTTTTCTGGTAATTCCAGAGATTTGTTCAGTGAGTGTAGACTTTTATATTCTTCATAAAGTTCATTGAACTTGCGCAGACTTTCTGTTTTAAGTTGCTTCCCCCACATTGTCAGGTCAAAAGTCTGAGCCTTATGCCTTGGGTCTAAAATTAAAGAAGTACAATAAATCCAGTTGCTCTTCTTGTAATGTTTAAGCATTTTGTCTCGAGCTGCTTGGAAAGCTAGAATGAGCCTTTCATCCACTTCAGATCGATTAGGTTTCTCATCTAACTGTTTTACCATGGATTCAATTTTATCTATCAAGAGATTGAATGATACAATGACTAGCGGTAATGTAACATATTTGTCTCCACCAAGTTTTGTACTTAAAAGTTTAAAGTTTATTAGAAATTTATGTAATTTTTCGAGTACCTGCCATTCATTAGCTGTAATTTGAAAATCATTTAATTCGGTGACAGAACTGCACAATATGTCAATGCCCGCTCTCACTTTTAAACCAAATCCAATCATATCATGTGTGGAATTCCATCTCGTTGGACAGTCAAGAATGGCATTTAGATTTGATGGCACGCCAGCTGCTTCACAAGCAGACTGAAACTTCTTCTTCACTATCTCACTTCTTTTTATTTTACTGGAAATACTGCGTAACTTTGTTACAGATAAAAAAAAAAAAAAAAAAAAAAAAGATGTACGCGAGTCAGCAATATTTGGTGCAGATTCTTCATCTTCCTCATCCTCAGTTTCGTCTGCATAGTCTTCGTACTGCTGATCTTGCGCGTTAGTGTCAGACTCACAGTGTAATGCTAAGGTCTTTAATAAATCTTGTACACCAAGGTTTAAAATGTGAGCAAAGCACCGGAAATGTTGATTGTCTGAATCAAAGTGTGGCGGCAGCTGTTTGCCCAGTTCATACATAAATTTGGTATTTGCAGTTGCGTTGTCGACCGTGATACCTTGTATTTTATCAATTATGCCATATTCCAATAAACATTCATGGAAAATCGTTGCAATATCTTCCCCAGTATGTCGACCGCGTGATGGTATAAAATCAAGAACTACAGATTGATACTTCCATTCGTTGTCTATATAATGAATAGTAACCCCGTAGTAACTCCTACCAGCAATTGACGTCCACCCATCAATGGTAAAAGACATTTTAGATGATAATTGTTGAAGTCGTTCCTTGAGATTCAATTGGAGCTCTTCAAATCGCTCTTTGACTTTCCTTCTAAGTGTAGACCTTTTAGGAAACACCATATTAGGGCAAATACGTCGAAAATATACTTGTGTAGCTTCGTTGTTCGGAAGATATTTTTTCACCACCCAATCAACTGTAGCTGTCGTGATGTTGTCACTGCTGTTTTCCGACTGAAACAAAACAATAAATCTTGTGTTATTATTTAAAACATACTAGGTTTGAGCGTATAAGAGGAGGAGGTTTGTTGTTGTTAAATCGAGAAAATCGTTAAATTGATATTTGTTATATTAAGGTTGCACTGTACTGTAATTTACCAAAATAAAGTACTTAGTTGTTACTGGCCGATTAAATGAAAATATGGGTGTTTATAAAAAATATTTAAGACGATAATTACATACTTAATATGTCGCACCCCTAGATGAAAACACCACTAACTCAAAAATACTTACGTAAGTTAATGGCGTTTTTGAAAGTATCGCATGAATAGCTACGCGGAGTTAAAATTCTTTTAACTGTTAAAAAAATATTCTTACCTGTCCACTTCTTCCAGCGGTTACTAAAAAGCTTGTGATATCTCCACTTAATTTTGGTTTAACAGGAAGAAATATTTCTGATTCCTTTTTGTGGAAAGATATTAGATGTTTCCTTAAGCCTGAAGTGTTTCTGTTTTTCATTTTTATTTCAATCTTTTTATGTTGGCACAATTTACAGAAGGCAGTTTGGGATGCATGAATTATTTCGAAAAACTCCTCAAATTTGCTTTTGGGTCTTTTAGATCTGTGACTCAAACTCTCGTTACTCGGACTAGAATAATTTGAATCTTCGTCACTCATATTAAATTGTACACGTGATACGTTTTTAGAAAACAACGAGAATTAGTAAAAACAATTATTAAGTTAGACTCGAAGCACAGCTCAATTGGAAATGACTGGAATTAAAATAATTCCTTTATTTATAGTACGTTTCCTTGCTTTCTACCGCGCCGCCTCGCCACGTGCCGGCTCTATGAAAAGGATGCCGCCGCAAATCAAACAATGCCGCGTGCGGCGTACAAACACACACTAAATATTACCTACTTGTACAGACGCGACGCGTGAATAAAATAGAATTAGTGCCAATCACTATTCTTTACATATAAGTGAATGTTTTGGCGTACATCTATAGGTACTAATATTATAAAGCTGAAGAGTTCGTTTGTATGTTTGATGACAGAAGTTTTAAAATAAATAAATAAGTCCTGAACGTCACTATACCTCCAAAGTTACTATTCCTCGTGGACGAAGTCGCGGGCACAGCTAGTAAATACTTACTCTCATCATCTCTCTCGGAGATATTCGGGCTGGTAAGTAATACAAAACTCTTATCGCAGGCTTTTTATTTTATTAGTAGGTAAGTACCTACGCTTTTTATATTATTTTATTAGTTTTGTAGAATTTTTTTACACGTTTCAAGTATATTTAAAAGTGGCTACAATATTTATTAAACGGGTGATATTTGAACACTTTTTTGCTATTTTTTCTTGTAAAAACTTAAGAAATATAATGACTAAATGTACAATAATAGTACCTAAGTAATTAGTTTAAAACCATATAAGTAATCAATATTATAATATATACTTACTAGAATGAATTAATATGACATCTACTACCTATCCTTACCATTTTATCCTAATCATAATACTACTTGCGTGATCAGTATAATGTATTCATTTTCATTCTAAGCACTCTGAAACTTATTTATTCTTTGGAACACCTGTAGGTACTCTTAAAAAAATTCGAAATTATTTTGCATGAGCATGAGTACGCCCTATGGCGGCAATCAAATAGTGTCACAAATGTTATGATTTCGGCGTGGCGGCAACGATTGTTTTAGATTTCAAAAGAAGCCGCCGGCGCGTGTATCATAACCATGTACTTCCGAAAAGCGGCAAATTTCTTTGAGAAGTAAGTACAAAACCTTTGATGCCGCATTATCAAAGTGCCGATGGTTAAAACATAACTATGCATGCACTCAGTTTGATTTTAATAGATATTTTTTTATTCGCTATGTTTATGGTATTAGTCGTAATGCGCATAGGTCCAGTTTTTCATATTCTTTGATACAGTTTTTTGCGTCTCATAGAATTCCTAAGCGTACCTACCTATACACCGAACTGTTACACCTAACTACTCAGTGAAATAGCGCTAAGTCCTAGCTGCAAGACGCAAGAGTCTTGCAGGCTATGTCTTGTTCTTGGTCTTGGTCTTGCAAAAACGCAAGAACAAGACCAAGACTGCAAGACCAAGACTGAATTTGGGCAACACTACGCTCCATGTAAAATACTGGTAATATTCTCATTATTAGTTACCACGGTGAAATTACCAAAATTCTGTTGTTAATTATATATTATTGTTGCATGTAATTGCCTAATAGTGTTGTGACACAGTCAAAACTTGAGATTTGCATGCCTCAAGGCGTAATATGGTTGAACTATACTCTATTTTTAACAAATTCATGTAATTACCCATATTAGCAAATAAATGATTTTTGAATTTGGTATTCCTGCTAATTTAAACATTTGTATCTGTAATTTTTATGGTGTACATATTAAAGAGTATTCTATTCTATTCTATTCATACTTTACACTTTATATTTGTTATTATATTTTTTTTTATTTGCTGTATTTTATAGTCTGTGCTAAATAAATGCATTTTCTTTCTTTCTTTCATCCGGTTAGACTGGAAGCTAACCACAACATAGTTGAGAAAAGGCTAGGTAGATGATGACTTGATATGAATGAAAGCATTCCTCCTGTGTATGGTAGCTACAGCATACTCTCTGGCGCACGGCGTGATGCTTGCGAGCGCCACTGCTGACGATATACATACACAATGGGCCAGCGTGGCCGTCCATTACCTTTGTAAGTTAAACTACGTACCTCCTGTGTATGCGCATGTATGGTAGCTACAGCGTGGTCTCGTTGGCGCACGTCGTGATGCACAATGTTGCCGTCGCGAGATCCACTGCTCACGATGTACATGTTCCACGCAAGGGAACCCACTCGGCCAGTGTGGCCATCCATTACCTGCGTAAGAAAATTGGTTAGAAAGAAGGCTAAAAGGTTTAGTGAAGTGAATTCGCTTATTTCACATGGAGGGGTGAACAAATTAAAATGACTACTATAGATATTATACATGTATAAACTTTCTGAAAGTGAGTTAGTTTATAGGCAAACTGCCAAACCAATTTCAATGTTTTTATCTATGATGTATCTTGGTGTCTGGTAAAGTACAACCGGGAATTTCTGTGTTTCTATTTTTAATATTTGATCTCAATTGAAGCCTCAAGATGCTACAAAACATACTGGTGTAGAAACACAAAAAAATGTTGACCATCATGGGACACATGGAAAATGGTTATTGAAAGACTCCTAACTAATGCGAAAGTGAGTTTGTTTGTTTGTTACGCTTTCACGCTAAAACGGCTGAACGGATTTCGATGAAATTTGGCACATGGGTAGACCATAACCTGGATTATGACATAGGATAATTTTTATCCCGGTATTCCCACGGGATCGAAACTTACGCTGGGCGCAGCTAGTTATTTTATAATTAAAGAAAATAAATAAAATTAAGAAATATATTTTTCTGACATGACAGGGCATGATGAGAGAGCGTCATACCGTAAGCCATCATGGCCTACGAGTCGGTTTTACTCCCAAGGCGCGCCTATACATATTCCACATCAACAATGCTAAAAGTCTATTGAAACATTTTTCATTTCTCTCATTATCTACATACCCTCAATCTCTTGACCTTCTCACAGTCCCACAACTCCACAGTCGCTGCAGAAGTCCCCACAGCGAGGTGCGACCCTCCTCCCTGCACCCATTGCACTGAACATACTGTCTCAGAACCTTCTAGAGTACATAGCTGCTCTATCTGGCCCGAGCCAGCGTTCCACAGGTAGACCGAGTTGCCAAGAGCGACCGCGAGGATGTTTGAAGCACTCCAGTCGACTAGGTTGAGGTCTGTTTGGAGATAATATATTAAGTAAAGAAGTCTTTCTTGGCAAATGAATTAATAAGCTCAATTAAATTGTAGAAATGAAGACCATTGTTGAGTTGTTGACATAACGGTGGCCACTTCTGCATTAATTTAATGCAAACAGCATAACACAAACTTTGATCCAAGCCTTTCTCAAATATTACTGCAGCCTATTACAATGCGTAGCTAAAGAGCATTATCACAATTTATTTCCATTAACTTTGTATCAAGTGTTTTTCCTCCTAAATAGCTTTCTCTCAACATCATTCCCCGTAGAGTAGAATATTGATAATACTGATTCAAGCTAAAATAAATGTAATTATAAGAATTAATAAATAATAACTAAAACTTACAGTAGTCATCCAAAATATCAGGTGCATCAAGAATTCTGTCAGGAGCTTGTGGAATGTATCTTGTTGTATTCTTTACTGAAGATGGAACTTTGGCCTGAAATGTTATTTTTACATTAGTTACTACAAAATTTACCATTTTCTACAAAATTTCATAGTTGCACAGGATAGGTTTCACAATGATGTCTCAGGTATTTTTAGTGAGAATCAGAACTTTATAAGATAAAAATGATAAAAGATAAGTTTTTGTCCCTTCACCTCCATTTATGAACAGATATAATTTTTACTATATAAATAATATGAACTCTTTACATAATGCTTAGGTATAGCTTCTTAGGGATAAGATTAAAGCTGTAATGGTTTGTGACACAATTAATTGTTACAAATTTTAATGGGAACCAACTAACACCCAAGGTAACAAAGTACAGTGTAAACTCCCACAAAAATACCCACCTATTCTTTTTGGGCTTTTTTCAATTGTAGAGTTTGTGTTTTTCGGTTCTATAACAGCCTATTTGAAGAGAAGGACCAGGATGTATGAATGTAAACAAAGCTAAATGAGTATGTAAGGATCATAGCAGGGTGGCATTCTGTAGTTTTTGCTTACCTCCACGGGAGTCAGTTTAGGTATGTATGTATTTGAGGAGTTGACACTGTACTTACAAGACTTGTTAGTGAACAGCATTGTGTAAGTTAAAGCAAGCAGATATACCTGTGAATACACAACTCTAAGTCTGTTCTGGTAGCCTTCTGGAGCGGCTGGAGCTTTGCAGGAGTACTGCAGTAGTCGTCCAGGTTCAGTATCCGTGAGTGCTCGGCCAATTGCTTCACTCGCTGCTGTTTGAGCCACAACTTCTTCATTCTTGTCTTCGTCACGGCTCAACTGTTGTTTTAAAATTGGTATGAGTATATCATACAAATAAATAAAATTGAAGTTGATGTTTGTAATGTCAAAATAACAGATTTACACAAAAAAATTATCATTTAAAAAAAATATCACCCCCACTTTATGTGCAAGGGATGTACACTAAAAAAAAATTTTTTTTTAGCACTTTGTCGGCGTGATTAATATGTATACCTGTGCCAAATTACAGCTTTCTAGTACTAAGCGTCTCTGAGCTCAGTAACATCATCACACAGATGAGCTAAGTGATGATTTAAAAAAGTGATGGAAATTTTTAGATTTAGTTTTTAGAGACAATGGGATTTAATTAAGCAGTTATAATAATTACTGGACTTTAAGCAATGTTTTTATATAAACCTGAATAACTGTTGTTTTATTACAAAAAGGTAAACAGACCAAGCTCAACACCAATGAGTACAAGCCCTGTGCAAGTTAATGTTTTGCAATATTATGAATTAAACAATGAATAAATTACAATATACAAAAACATAACATCATGAATAATTATTTACGCAAATATTCTTCATACTATAATTATTTAGGTATGAAATGTAGAGAAGCATCTCTTACATTATGTCCATAAAAGGCTGAAAATAACAATAAAAGACACACAGCATCTTTTCAGTTGCAGTTTGTTCTAATACTTACAAAGATAATCCAGCCTTGCAATGAAACCGCAAATAATTAAAAAAAAACTTACCATATAATGGCACAAGTCATAGTTGGAATTACTTCTTGATGGAATGAATCTATCAGCTTTGTTCGGAGTCTTCGAAGCTTTGTTAGGAGTCGGCGTGGTTGAGCGACCTGCAAGGTATAGACGGATAACTTTTCCTTCAAGATTTTATGCCTACTTTCTAAGGTAACATTGAGGCATTGCATAGCAAAGAGAGCTGTTTTAGACAAGATATGGGGTGCTTTAAAAGGTTTATAGCTGAACTACTGGAGAATTTACGTAAGCGAACACAAAGAGCCTAAGTGACTCTAAAACAAACACATGCTAATTTTAACAGAAGTTGTCTTTACAGTTTATTCAACAACTTTACCTGGAGATTTGTTCTTAGACGGCGTCTTCTTGCCCTTCTTATTATCATTGCGCGTCGGTGTCTTGGTACTGGAGAGCACGCTATTATTACAACTCTGATTCGCAGATATAGACAACTTTTGCATCGACTGGTTGCAAGCACTCAAATTCACATTCGAATGGTTCTTGAATGAAGTACTCAGTGGATTTATGTTCTCACTATTGGACTTCTTCGCCCAACGCTGAAGAGGACCTCGAGTTATCGGCCCATCCATTGTCGCCAAACTTTTTATTTCATTCAGATAGTTGAACTGGGCCATACTTCCACAAAATCACTGGCTACAAGGAAGGATTGCTACAATCCTTAGAAATGAAAC
Organism: Atethmia centrago; assembly: GCA_905333075.3. NCBI lineage: Eukaryota > Metazoa > Arthropoda > Insecta > Lepidoptera > Noctuidae > Atethmia > Atethmia centrago. The sequence continues at coordinate 11,224,562 of HG995382.1, forward strand.
ACTGTCAATAAAAACATAAGCTTTATCGGTCATAAATGCACGAGAAACACTCAATAGAGATATATCTAATTATTCGTCAAAGGAATAAAATCAAAATTTAATGACAGTCTATTCCAAAAATACGTTGGTTTGAAATGTTTGAAAAGCAATTTCAAATTTATAATGTTGCCAGCTTATTGGAATTCCCACTTGAAAGTGGAAACAAGGGTAAAACAACATCAGTAAATTCATTAACAAACAACAGAGAATGATCCTTGAATCTTTATTTATCTCGACATCTTTATTGGACATAGGATATTTTTTTTATTAATTTTGCCCAGAATAATGAAAAATGAATGGACAAAGACGTTTTTTCTTATTACTTAATCGGAGACCAAGATTAATCGTGTACATATACATGTGAACCATTTGTGTCAACAAATTGTTTACATGTATATGTACACGTATATGTACACACCTGCAGCAACAAAACAAAATATTTGATTTGATGTGATTTTGAGCTTCTGACGTTTCAAAAGTGCCCATGTATGTGGGCACTTATGAAACGTCAGAACAAAACGAGTGTCCTCCCATAAAGTCAGAAGCTAGGTGCACGGTTCCAATTGGTCGTTTCCTATGGAGAAGAGCTGGCAAGAAATTTCACGGTTAGATACTCTTTTAAAAATGACACACATACATAATCAGCCTATAATATTCCCACTGCTGGGACACAGGCCTCCTTTCTGTGAGAGGGAGTGTGCCGTAATCCACCACGCAGGCCCAGTGCGGGTTGGTAGATGTCTCATGTCTTTGAATTTTTGGTTCTTGGACATGCCGGTTTCCTCACGCTGTTTTCCTTCACCGTTTTGAGAGCAGTGGTGATGTAATAATTTACACAGAGTAAAGAGCCTGTCTGGGTTCGAACCTACGACATACAACTCGTAAGTCGCGGCCGTTACCACTGGGCCACCACTGCTCCTGATAATACTCTTTTAAAAATAACAATGTTTTCAAATTACAGTGTTAATAACGATGAACATGCCTACGAATTCTGTGGAAAACCTGCCTGACTATACGGATTGTTTAAGTACGGTGAGTGCTATTGTAAACGAATACGGGATTAAATCTAGTATTGTGTTGGGTGATTATAATGCTGATATTTATGGATTTTTCTTTAACGACCTTGTAAGTTTTTGCAATGAACAGTGCTGGTCATGTATCGACGTTGACTTTCTGGGTTTAGACTCGGATACATATACTTTTATAAGTGATGTGCACGGGTCTTGTAGCTGGTTAGATCACGTATAGTGAGTCAAATGGAAAAACAAGCAGTGGTAAATATTTATGTGAAGCATGACACTGTGGTCTGACCATTTTCCCCTTGTCGTTGAATGTAACTTAGATCTTTTAACACCAAAGTTGCCTCAAAAGCCAAACTGTTACAACAAGGAGGTAGTATGGGATGTAAGAAAACAGGAACAGGTAGCTAACAATACCAGTGAGTGTCATAAACGATTGGGGAAAGTTGATTTTCCAGCTGAGTGTACGAAATGTGCTGACTTCTATTGTAATAACCCTGCCCACGCGCGTACTCTTCATAGGCTGTATTCTGACATTGTAGCCGCTCTGCACGGCGCGTCTGTCGCGGGTCGAGGGAGCGCGAGGGCTGGTGTGAGTGGGTCGCGCGTGGTGGGTTGGAATATACACGTCAGAGAGGCTCATCGGGCGGCCAGGAATAAGTTTATCGAATGGGTAGCCTGTGGTAGGCCGAGGTTCGGTTTCATGTTTAATGAAGTGTGCGAGAGCCGGAGACTGTTTAATTAAGTGCAGATTGAAATGGTGCCAAGACCACCAAGACCAACTAGAAATGGACGCACTTGCTCAATTGCATTCGAAGGGTGACTTTCGCGGATTCTGGAAGAGTACAAATAAAGTAAACATAAAACCTTGTCTTCCTGTGGGCGTCGATGGGGTGAGTGACCATAGGGACGTTGCCAATAACTTCAGAAATCTTTTTTCTGTACAGTCGCCACTGGGTCCGGCATGTGGGGTTTTTGGTGCTGAGATACCAAATAAGGCAATGGGAGTCCGTTTCACTGCAAGCGAGGTGTCGAGAATTATTAAAGATATGACCAAAGGCAAATCTCCTGGCCATGACGGTCTCAGCATCGAGCACCTACAGCACGCGGGGCCTCATATATCTAGGGTACTGGCAATGTTCTATTGGCTGTGCGTGAGCTACTCTTACCTGCCATCTGATTTAATGAGGACTGTGGTAGTGCCTGTAGTGAAAAATAAAACCGGCGACTTTGCAGATAAAAGTAACTACCGGCCTATTTCACTAGCCACAATCGTAGCTAAAGTTTTTGACGGTCTGCCTAATACACAGTTAAATAAGTTCGTAGCGCTGCATGATAATCAGTTTGGATTTAGACCCTAGCTGTCTACAGAGAGTGCGATACTGTGTCTTAAGCATACCGTCAGATACTACGTGGATCGTAAAACACCCGTGTATGCGTGCTTCCTCGACTTGTCCAGGGCTTTCGACCTGGTCGCGTACGATGTTCTATGGAAAAAAAACTGCAGGACATTAATTTACCACATGAACTTGTAAGAATTTTTAAATATTGGTATACGCACCAGATTAACAGCGTAAGATGGGCGGGGGCTATGTCAGAGCCATATAGGTTGGAGTGTGGCGTGAGGCTAAGCGGATTGACCTCCCCAACCCTTTTCAACCTATACATGGACGCACTGATCGTTGCGCTCAGCAGTGCCCGTGTCGGCTGCCATGTTGACGATGTTTGCGTCAATAACTTTAGTTATGCTGACGACATGGTGCTGCTGAGCGCTTCGGTCTGTGGCTTGAGGAAGATAATGCAAATCTGTAGTGCTAAATGCCCGCAAAGTATACCACCAGTTTTTCTCAATGGTGTTCCCCTAAACTGGGTGAAACAATTTAAATACTTAGGGCATGTGGTCACAGCTGGCCTCAGGGATCATGTTGACATCGAACGGGAGCGGAGGGCCTTGTCAAAAAGAGCGAATATGTTGGCACGCAGGTTTGCACGCTGTTCTGATCAAGTCAAGATCACACTGTTTAAAGCATACTGCACGTACACGCTTTCTTTGTACACGTGTAGCCTGAGGGCTAGCTATACACAGACGAGTTACAGTGCCCTCCGCGTCCAGTACAATAACGCGTTCAGGGTGGTATTGGGGCTGCCCCGCTTCTGAAGCGCGCACCGACTGTTTCCACACCACAATGCGCAAGCGGTGCGCGTCCTTGGTGCGCAGGGTGCGGGTCAGCTCCAATGCTGTCCTAGAGATGATTGCCGGACGTTTGGACTGCCCTTATATTAGGAAGTGTTGCAGTAGGCATATAGCCAGGACGTGTTAACGAACGTCGTGATAATTGCTGTTTCATAAATTTATGTTATTATTTTTACCCAAAATTTGCCCTAAACTTTTATTTTTATGTGTATGTTATATTATTAATTTTCCATTAATTAAAAATTTTTATTTACTTTTGACATTGACTTGCTTATTTTTATTTGACATTGTATTTATGATTTGATGACATTCTTTTTATTTTTATATTGTGATTTGTATTTATCTCGTGTTTCGTAACTTGTGATTGTAATATGGGAAAACCTGAAATAAATGGATTTTATTTTATTTATATATTAATAAGTATGGGAGGACAGTTTAGGCCTATCAACAAGTACCAGGTATTTAACAAAATAGAAAATGGTCTAAAAATCTAGAGTTTATTAAGGCTACAACGTTCTCCCATTCAGAAAATATCAAAATAATATAAAATAATCTATAAAAAATAAGAATCAAAATAAAAATCCATTTAAACCAAATGACATGATTGCCATTACAAACAATAAACGATATTCTATTCTAATACTAAAAAACGGAACCTTTATAATTTCGTCATGTCCGTCCGTCCGTCCGGATGAAACATAGTCATTTTACTCGAAGACTATTGGCACTATGTCGAAGAAAATTGGAAAGAAGGTGTATGTTGGGCACCGCTAAACTATGGTGTCATTAAATCACGACAAAAAATTACACGCGGTGGCACTCCCCACACATGTAACCGAAAGATGAAAAATAAATTAATGGACTTAAGCGTAAAATAATTAAACGGATGATTATGTTTTTTGTGACTTTTTTATTATGGTCAATAGTTTGTGAGTTAGGGAATGTAATGTTTTCGATTACAACCGCAATAACTATGTTTTTTTATAGTTTTGTGGAGAAATACTATTAAATACAAACTTATTTTTGCAGTCGATCAAGTCAATATTGTGCATGTTTTTTGATTTAATTAGCTGCATATTTTTTCAATCATCATTTTTGACAAATTACGGGTGTTTAAAGTTTATGCGAGAACACACCAACAGTGTTGCAATGAGAAATATATTATTTCCTTTTTTTGAAATAAAATAATTGTAACACCCCACGCCACTATTTTTTGATGAGTAATTTATGTATATAATGTTACTCAGTCTTAAGCATTGAGATAGGAAAAAGATATATTTATATGTCAATGGTCCTAAGCTATATTATAAACACAGATGTCGATGGCAGATTTGTCGCTGGCGATTTTAAATGCTCCCGTCTACACACAGATTTAGAATTCGGTAGCGATAAATCTGCTGTTAAATCTGTATGTATCTAGCATAAGATTTTTATAAAATTAAAATAGAGAGATTTGCATTCCAAATGCAATAGATTAAATTACCGTAAAGGCTTCTGCAGACTCTGGCTATATCGCGGTCGCGACAGGCAGCAATATGCCTGCAAGCAAGGGCGTCGCCAGCCGATGACCCAGGGGAGGTCAAGTTGATATATACATAATCAGTCTATAATGTTCCCAGTTTCCCACTGCTGGGACACAGGCCTCCTCTCTTCGAGAGGGAGTTGATATAATATAGAGGATGGGAAAAGTATGAATTGTACACATTGTGCACGGCAGAGCGTTCAAAATTTTCAACGTATTTCCCGTTTCCAGAAAGGTGTTTGCCCCTTTTAGGACATCAACAACGGTTATATTTATATACAATTGCTGCCAAATTTCGATTTAATTTTTATGAATGAATATGAATTCAAGTGAGCGGGTGCTTTGGTTGCTTTGCATTTGGGTACTTTTTTACCTCCAGGGGGGGCAGCTGCCCCTCCCTGCTCCCCCTTGGGGTCGCCCTTGTATGCCTGTCGCGCCCGCGAGAGCGCACGAATCTGCAGAAGGCTTTATACCAAGGCCTTACTGTAACATAGGTCCTTCCCAACTAATTTAAAACCGACTCCACTCTATAAGCTCTACTCGCTAGCACATATAGCACCACCCAGGCCATCTAAACACAGTCCCGGTTTTATGCCTAGGTACACAAGGCATTGGCCTAGGGGCCCAGCTAGCGTAGTGGCCCTATCCAGCCAGCTACCCCGACGGTAACTTGCTTGCCTAAAGGCAGGCGGAAATAAACAGCACGTTGCAGAGAACCTGCTTCCAATATTCCCACGGCTCTTATCATATCTTCTCGGCTCAAATGACGTCTTTTCTCCATAGTAACGTTCTTTTGTTTTGATTCCACTCAGAAGTATGGCAGAGACTAATTTGAACTCAATCCCGTTGCAGGATAATGTAGGAATACGACTTGACAGAAGATTTTCATCTTTTAACCGAAATTTAAAACTATTCCCTTTTCAAATGACGAAATTCAGTAAAAAATATCCTGATTACAAAAAATATAAACCTTGGTTTTTATCTAGCAAAAACGTGCTTGATCCCAAGACACTTGATGTGTGTATTATAAATACGAAAGTGAGTTTGTTTATTTATTTATTTGTTTGTTACGCTTTCACTCTAAAACGGCTGAACGGATTTGCATGAAATTTGGCTCATGGGTAGACCATGACCTGCTTTAGGACATAGAATAACCCGTGACGTGTAAAAGTGTTTGTACAAACCTACCTACTTACAGAAAATAAAATCATTTCATTTCATAACCGGTAGAAGTTTTATACCCCCCACGGCATCGAGACTTATGCAGGTAAAACGAAAATTCGTTTAATTCGAATAAATTCGAAAGTACTAAAAAAACTAACACAACTAAACTTAAACTTTTTTTTACGAATTTTTATTTGACTTTAATTACTATACATACATACTTAATTTAATTTCTACTATAATGCATCATAAAAATGTGTGTAGGTGTGAAAAGGTAACATACATTTCCTAGTTTAAAAAAAAAATAAATTAAGTATAGTAACTAAAGTCAAATAAAAATTCGTAAAAATAAAGTATCAAATTGCATTTCATTTATAAAAATACATACATACTCTCGAAAAACATTACCCTCCTGGGGCAGTCGGGTAAAAAGAACGTCTTGGTATGCCTTAGGTTACCTCGGCGACGTTGCCGTCAGTATATGCTTGCATGTCAGTTTCAGATTCATGTAAGATTGCCGTGCCGCCATTGCCAGTGGGCGCACTCAATCTCTCACTGTGATGAGGATTCTGTTGTTGTCGGTGGTACTTTGTTTTTGGGTGGGAAATTATCAAATAACTTTTCCCGCTCTGACTCTTACTGACTAAAACCCACCCGTGTTCCGTCCGTTGCCTGTGCGTTGCCAGGGGCCTCGGTATCCCTTTCGGACTTTCCCACGACGCCGGCAGTTGTCGGCGGTCTTGGGAATTCGTTTCGCTCACCTACTTGCATTAGGCTAGATTTTATTATGAGGAATGAAACGATATGCTATTTTTTATTATATGTATTAAAAATAAAATAACGTATTATCAAAAAATATATTTAAAAATATTTTCCTTATTACAAAACCAATTACTATAATAAAATATAATTTCGATGTTAGCTGAAACATTTTGAGACAGTAGAAAAAATTAAGATTGCATTATCATTAAATTATGCTGGGTTTGATATCATTACATTAAAAATAACATACTATTTGTAAAAACACGAATTGAGCATTATAATGGTAAGGTTCCGTAGTCCAAAGGGGATTGTTGTTCATTATGGATTCAAAAGTGCTCAAGTCGCTCCTATTTTTAGGGGTATTTTGAGTATGAAATTGATATTGGTTTCATTGGTACGGCAGTAAACATAGGCTCTCCGAACTTTAGCGCACGTTCTCTGAGTGAGAGAACACCCGCCTCATGTCACCATTTGGTTCCTAAAAAAAAATATTGCTCAGCCTGTTCGGACCGGCCATAATTCATCAGCCGTACTATACCTACTAGGTACAAACTGTACAACATTCCTCTTTGGTTTTAATCGATTTTGTATACTAGGCGGATCTTGGATACATGACGATTGAGTTTTACGTATATCACATTAGTTACTACGGAACTCTATGCGCGTACAGACACGCAATTGGGCGGTAATTTTTAATTAACCTTTCTGTGCAGTGGCATACAAATTAATGTAAAGCTATAATTTTCTAGAAAAATAATAAAATTTTGAATCTAACCACTGCAACAAAGGTTAAAGTCTCTTTTATCATAATATTATTATTCTTTTCAGTTAAAAGAATATTTTACAGTATTAAATCCGACAACTTTAAAATTAGATTTCTAATAAAATTATGTACATTATAAATCGTTGTTCATTTTTGTTCTACATTATCTTGCCTTCGAGTGGGTTCACCTAAAGGATGCATCTTAGGACTCAATGCGTGCACCACAAGGTAAAGCTTATATTCTACCCTTTTCACAACTTCTCTTGTCTTTGACCTTTTGACCGCCACAGTCATGTATAGATGACAAACCAAAATGTGCCCAGCACGCCACGGTCACGACTACATGACAGATTTATATGGAATAATTCGTAGCTTGGCGCCGAGGGCACGTTTTTGCATTTTTGACGTGGCGGTCAAAGGGTTAATCTTCAACCCTAGAGCATTTAAACAGGATACGGCATTTCTACTGCATTGGTCTTGTTTGTCTGTATTGTTCTAGGATTATTGCATGGGTTATGCCTCTTATTTATATAAAACTAAAACGGATTTCGAATTTCATAAGGAGTTGATTATGTTAACAGAAAATAGTCCCATATTTCTACACATATAATAATAGTTGTCGGTAAATATAAACTTCTATAAACTACGTCTTATTATTTAAGCACCATTATATTATTTAGTTACGTTTAACAGAGAGATCTATCATGGACTTAAACATAATTGAATATTTAAGTATTGCCTACATAGAGAGTAATTTTGGAATTTATGTGGACATTATTAGAACTTTCTGTTTGTTTTTAGCACAGTGAGCAAACAAGGACTGCCCGATAAATTACGTATGTACTTCTAATCGTTTGAAAGCATAACATGTCTTACTTCAAACCTCCATTTCCAGGATTAATTATAATTTAATAAAGCCGCAAAATGGCATATATTTCATACGTAACTATGATACTCACTTGGAGATGTACCGAATTTTATTTCACTACTTCTCTTTTATCATATTATTGCAAATATGTTTATAATACGTTTCGGGTGTAATACATAAAACCTTCTGTATTCATAAAAAATAAAATAATTAATTTTAATTATTATCTAAAAAACAAAAACATTCAAATTATAGTACCTACTTTGATCCAGGTCACCCAAATCCAGTGTTTGTTTAATTGCATCTACATAGCCAAAGGATGTAACAATAATATAATTTTCGACTAATGAGGAGATAGTTTACCCAAATCAAATAAAGCATACCAGTACTGGTGGGATCAACATTACAATAATCTCATACTTAAATGTACTAAGTATTCTAAAATAACAGTTTGTTCATGATTAGTTTAATACGGTTATGTGAAGCAATATCCATTTAAAATAGGGTGTGTTTAAGAAAAATGCACTGGACTAGCACTGAGAAATGGAAATCTCAAATAATATCCTAGTTTAGTATGTACTTGTCATTTACGCTTCTGAGGCATTAAGGTAACACCCGCAGCAGCGGGTCTAAAATAAATATAGTATTCGAATGGCTTTCAAAATAGCGCATTAAATATTTTTATACTGACATTTTTTTACTCCGAGAAAAGTAGCACCAAAAGTCTAACTACAAACAACCGCGAACCCCTTAAAGAAAATAAAAGTTATGAGTAAAAGTTTATATTACATAAAAATAAATGCATTCAAGGCAGTGTTTAGTCCTTAAGTATTTCATTGAGCAGTTCGTAACTATAGTTGTCTTTGATACTTGATATGATATTATATATTACCATTTTACCGTCAACGACATCGCTTATTGCGTGAAGCAAAGGGTAGAATTAATTTACTTTCTAGCATTAGGCTGTCGTATAGCCCTATCTTACTCTCTCTCTCCGAAAAATGCAAATGGCAACATTTCAAGGTTTTTTTTTAAACCTAATAAGTAACAATAGCACCAACATAATGGAATAGTTAATAATGACGCGCGACGCCAACCAAGTGACGGTAAAAGGGTGCAGGTATGGTCATTGCTTCACGTAACCATAGCAAGAAATAATGCTCCATATACAGGGTGAAATGGGCATCCTCTTACTCACGATTATGAACAACTTTTACTAAGGGACCAAAACCGAAGTCGCGAAAAAAAATCAGCTGTTCCCTACATTTATGTTCAATTAACTCGTCAAAATGTAGGGAACAGCAGATTTTTTTTTTCACGATTTGAGGTTTGATCCCATCGTAAAAGTTGTTCTTAATGATGAGTACAATGACCCCTTAAGAGGATGCCCATGAATTAAATTTCACCCTGTATAAGTGAAACCATGCGTATCCCTGACCTGGAACTAACACGATTTTGAATGTGTCCGGAACTATAAATTCACTTTTACGAAGAATTATTTCTTTTTCTAAGGCATAACATTAAATGGCACTATGCTATGTGTTGCTCGAGCGCATTACGTTCATGATATGGATATGGCCAGGATTGTCGACTGTTACAAAACATGAGAACTTCTCATCATGACTTAGCCTCTTCGCGTTCATACCTGATAGTTTGATGCATGCTAAAATTTCTTTCCTTTTGGAGCCCTGTTTGCACCTGTGGATATAAAGGAATAGTGAACACAAGTTTTTAAAGTGTAAATCATAGGTTTTTTTTACTTGAAAACGAATACGTCAGGAAAGAAAATGAATAACAGCTGAGCTATGGTGCGGTCACAAATTTTGGTGTACAAAATACTTAATTCTTCTGTGAAATGTACACGAAGTATAACTAAACGAGATACTTTGGTAAAAATATTAGCCAGCCAACAGCTGGGCCGCCTGCTCTGGATACGCCTGACGTACATTTAAGTATCGCTACTCGTGAAGTCTTAAGCAACATCCAAATTTCACTATAACCGCAACTTATTACAGTAAACAGAGTTATAATAATCAATACAAATAAATAAATTTGAAGTGTCTGTTTGTAATGTCAAAATAACAGCTTTTTACTTTTTAATGCATACGAAAGAAAAAAAATTAAAGTTTTTGTTGGTCTATCTGTCTGTTTGTTCCGGCTAATTTCCGAAACGGCTGGACCGATTTTGACAGGACTTTTACTGGCAGATAAGGAGTAACGTAAGCTACTTTTATTTTAGAAAAAGCCACTCGGGCAGCAGTTAGTTAGAAATAAAAACAATTACTTACGATTTCCCTTTCCAAATAAGCTTCCAGCATTGCTGCGGTAGGTAGTCGTCTCTGAAGAAGAAGTTGCAAGACGACGACGATGTAGCATTTGAGCTGTTATTTGCGTTTGGTGTGTCACTTCTGTTCTCTAACGGACTGCCGATCGGTGTCATTGCGTTGTAGGCTCTGTAATTATTATTATTATATTATTATTTCTAGATGGAGTTAAAGTCGACAGGGACTGAATTACTAAATAGGTGTCGACTGACGAAATAAAGGATTTTTTTACACAATAACAGTAGTATACCACATAAAAATATACGTAAATAAATATTTTTATAGCCCAAGCTTCGAATAAACAATAAATACTAAATAAAACTTACGATAACAAGAACTTTAATATTTTCTTAAAAGCTTGAGGCTTTATCTTTAAGTGTAAGAACGACGTTCACGCTTCAAGCTTTTAAGAAAATATTAAAGTTCTTATTTTCGTAAGTTTTATTTAGTACTTTTTTGTTCATTAAAAGCTTAAAAAAAAAATATTATATACTTTTAGCATTAGAATTTGTTTAAATATCTGTTCTATGACTTTCACTTGTAAGGTAGTTGACCAGATAAATCTAAATGGCCGAAACACAACAGGGCTATCTTGTTTAGTTGAGGAATGCCCGTGGCCACCTTCAGGCTCCATCATCAGACCAGCATTTAGCCTCTAGGACCAGCGTCCTAGATGATAACCGAGTAATACAATAGTCCAAACTCATTTTTATTACAGAGTACCCATGGCCGGCTCCATCATCAGATCAGCTCCATGTCATAATAATATTGCATTGTCATCCGATTTATATATGCATGCAAAATTTCAGCTTAATAGGAAACTGGGAAGTTGATCAAATTTAAATTGCAAGATTTCACTACAGACAAACATTGGACAGGTGAAACTAAATAAAAGCTTGTAAAAAGAAATAAAAGTAGAAAGTCTAGGAATAGTAAAATTCGTCGCGGATGAAATAAAGTAAGTCTAATCTTTCTGAAATTGCTCAAATAAATAGAGAAACTAACCTCTTTCCAAACTTTTGCTTTTGCGTCTTCATAACCTGCGTGAGATTCCACCAAACAATCTCTGTTGCCATGGTAACTAGTACAAGCGGTGGTTGTTCGGAATCTACGTCATCATCTTGTGGTGATGAGAAGTGATACGGTGATTGGATGGCATGCGGTGATGACGTCATCGAGTTGCGGTTGGAACGGTCGGGGACGGGGGAGAATGAACACCAATGGACTTTGGACTTGTGGTGCTTCAGCAGGCTTAGTTGACGGCCACCTCTGACGTTCCATACCTGCAAGAGAACGAGGATTTTTTAAAAGAATATTTTTTATAATACACGGGTGTATAAATTAAATACTCTCATTCATAGAACAGAGAACTTATATATCTCACATCTGACGCGCAATTGATATAATCTCTCTGTTTTTTTTCCACATGAATGAATCCATGGTTGCAGGTTGCACGTCGATGTCACTGCCACCCTGAATTTTCACCCGTTTGTTTTATTTTTCATGTTTCGATGATTGTTTAGTTTTTTCTTACTTTCTTTTAATAAAGAAAGAAAAAGATTCAAGTACCTGGGGGCACTGGGTCACCGAAGACCTCTCGGATGATTTGAAAATGAAGCGGGAACATAGGGCGTTGGCAGTGAGATGCAATATGTTTACAAGGTGTACACAAAAGAGGTTAAAATTGCTCTTTTTAGGGCATACTGCCAGACATTTTACACCTGCAGCCTGTGGGTCCGTTATACGCGTAGATCTTTCAACGCCCTACGGGTCCTGTACTATAATAGTTTTAGGATGCTGTTGGGGTTGCCTCGCTTTTGCAGCGCATCAGATATGTTTGCTAAGGCCAGCATGAACTGCTTTAGGGCGATAGTACGTTAAAAAGTCCCTCCCTGATGCGTCGCCTGGGAGGCAGCGCCAACAGCCTTCTGAGTACCATATTGGGAAGGGTTGATTTCCCGGTTGTGAGGCACTGAAATGCCGTCCACGGATCTGGAGGTGCTCTTTTTAATATTAAGTAAATTGTAAATAATAATGAATAAATAATAAATAATTTTAATAACATAGTACTTAGTAAGTATTATTTACTAACAATGTGGAATGTTTATTCTGAAATGAAATGAATAATAATAAAGCAGTCTTGAAAAACTTACCACAACATTTCCAGAGTCCAGTCCCAACGCTAGAACATTCCCGTCGGAAGTGAGATCACACGACACAATAACATTGTTCAGTCTCAATTCTTGAATAGTTTGTAGTTCTACTTGGTCGTTTACTTTTTTTAGTTCGAACGTCTGTAAATAGATAAAATTAATGTATTGTTCGTAGAGCATGAGAAAATTCTGCTAAGCTGACCGACATAGCATTGATTGTATTATCTTTGTAACATCGTCTACAAAGACTTTCTTCAATTGGTTTTATTTTTATTTCCACCTTTTTAATAATAATAATAATAATAATAATAATAAATCCATTTATTTCAGGTTCATAAATTACACCCATAGAAACTAAACACAAAACACATAATGAATACAAAAGATGACAGATAAGCATTACAAATTACAATTTTTTAGCTATTGATTTTAGATTTGCCTCGTTGGTCTAGCCGACGCAAGTGCTACTAATGCGCACGAGATCCTGGGTTTGATTCCCGGGGCGGGTAAATCTGGAATTTCACAGTAGCATCTCGCAGTCTGGAAGTCATGAACCGGGCACAAGCCCGGTTGTTGCCAATATTCTCGCCCCGTATTATATAGGACTTAAACATAACTGGCAAAATTTGGGTCTACTATAGGTACAACTCTGCCTCACACTTCGGGGAATAGAGGCGTGATGTTGTTTTATGATTTAAGATTTAAGTTATCGATCACAGAAAAAACATAGTAACACGTTACTTGGAGTATCTTAACTTCGCTGACCATATAAATACATGTTGAAGGATTGATAGAGGATGATTAATGAAAATATGGATGGATTGTGCGATCCAATATGAAAGAAAACCCGGCCAAGTGCGTGTCGGACCACGCATAATGAAGGGTTCCGTAGTTGGGAATGTTGGGATGAACTTATCCCAAAAACAATCTTAACAATATAGTTGAACAACATGTTCTCCCATACATCCATATACGTGACGGTCAATACTACAACTGCCAATTTTGAGTTGGTCGACTAGTCTACTTAGCTGTGATAGTTTTTCTTTTAATTTCATTATATGTACTACTGCCATGATTTTTTTCACATCTCTATGAACAACAATTTAGCTGGCAAGGGGGATACACACACTAGACTCCTAACAAAAATTAGCAATTTAAAGCAAGCAGAAAATGGTGTTCATCCGCAATATTTTTACACGGCCTATCCAACGATACACCAAGGGATGGACGAGAAAAAAATATCACCCCTACATTATGTGCAAGGGAAAAATTTACTTTGTTAGCGTGATTAATATGTAGGTATACTAATGCCAAATTACAGCTTTCTCGTACTAAGCGTTTTTGAGATATAGCGGGAACAGACAGACAAACAGACGGACACACAGTGGAACGAATGTATGGGAGCGGTTGGACGTAGACATGTCCGAAAAAAAAGAGTAAAATTATGCCAAACTAATGATGCCATCTTATTCGATTACTTAATGCCTTCATAACTTGTGGTGATGAATTTCTTCATAACTCCCATATTTCGGGAGTAATTTGAGAAAATGTGAAATTTTACTATGAAAATGAGTGTATCGAGCTCTCTCCCTCCTGATTCCGGGCTTGTTTCAAGTAGCGGTCTCTAATATCATAATGCTAATACTAAGAGCTATATTTAATACTAAGACACATAGTGCGCCAAATGTGCACTTTCTGGGATAAAGAGTGATGTTTATTTTATAACACAATTTTTTTATTTTTTGTTTATTTTGTTGATTAAAACCGTTTTTCTAAAGGTTTACCTTATTACAATAACATTTCTGAGCAGCCAATTAGAGAAGATATAAGCTAATTAGGATATATAATTAGGGACTTAAGGTTTACATATAAAACTGATGCACTAATGATTACTGATAAGAACATTGCTATTATTTAATTACTAAATGGCTCTTAATACACTAATTTAGCATGCATCATTTACTAATTATCACAATAACTAATTACCTTGCAATATTTAACAAAGGATACCTGGGATACCTGGATTTTATATAAATAGGTCACTATTAGTAACTTTAAAATCAGTGTTGATTTACACCTCGTTGTATCCAAGCTAATCTCGCAATGTATTTTCCAAATTTTAATACAAATCTTGATATTCACGTTGCTTTATGCGCACGCGCACATAAAGATTTACGCGACTTTAACTATTTGTTCAGTGTTTTAAAAGATAACAGTTGTGTTCAGTTATGTGAAAGTGCTGAAACAAGTTTAAAAGACTGGTGTCGTCGATTTTGCTACCGCATTTATGCAAAATGGACACAGTCTGGAAGAAGCACAGATAAGTTTCGGAAGAAACATGAGATTTGGCTACAGGCTGCAATTCAATGGCCGGAATTACAGAATGAAAATATGGAACCTTCTACAGAAAATATAAGTGACGTCATCGAGCCCATAATTTCTCCTGCTAAATCTGATGCTTCAACTTGTACACATCCTAGTCCTCGTAAATCTTTTGAGGACCTTAGTAACCGGCAAAAAAGAAGACGCACTAAAGATAGTCTTTCATGCAGCAGTAGCAGCGCTGAAATTATGTTTTCGGCCGAAAGGGCGCTTCAAAAGGCAGGACAAAGCGATACAGCTTATGTTATGAAATACTTGACGGAGAATCCAGAAGAGGCCTCAAAAATCAAAGCCTTCATTGAAGGTAAATCAATTCAGGTACGGGAAATATCCCCTTTGAAGGCATTGGCTCTTTATGTATCGATGAACTTATCGAAATGGCGCTATAACACTCTTCGGGATTTCAACACTCAAGAAGGAGCTCTTCAATACCCGAGTTACTACATGTTGGTTAAAGAAAAAATTAAGTGCTATCCGGCCAAAGAAGATCTCACAGTTACAGAGAGCTCTGCAAAAATCAAATTACAAGCCTTGATGGATTTAACCTCAAGAAGACTTATTAGGTCGTTAGAAACCCCTGTTGATCCCAATCAACAGCTCGTATTGACCAGCAAATGGGGTTTTGACGGATCATCTAGCCAAAGCATTTATCATCAAAGGACGAGTGAAGATGAGCAAATCGATCTTGCTAGTAATTTTATGATTAGTCTTGTACCACTGCGGCTCGTCTCAAAAGGTGTAACAATTTGGGAAAACGAGCGACCATCTTCCACTTCATTTTGCCGGCCAATATTGTTTAAGTTTATAAAGGAAACCAAAGAAAATGTGCAGAGAGAGATGGCTGAAATCGAAGCAGAGATTGAAGCCTTAACTCCATCCACCATCACTGATGGAATTAGTGTCAAACACCAACTGCTGTTGACAATGATTGATGGTAAAATTCATTCCATTATATCCAATACAGCAGCTTCAGTGTGTGACATATGCAAGGCTTGTCCTAAAGAAATGAATAATTTAGAGTTAATCAAAGATAAACACGCAAACGAGGACATGTATAAATATAGCTTAAGCACCCTTCACGCTTGGATTCGCTCAATGGAATGCTTATTACACATTTCCTACAAATTAGACATAAAATCATGGCAAGTAAGGGGTGATATAGCAAAAAGGCAAGTTGATGACAGGAAGAAAAGAGTTCAAGAGGCTGTAAGAAGAGAAACGGGCTTACTTCTCGATGTTGTGAAACAAGGCAGTGGATCCACCAACAATGGCAACTCGGCAAGGAGATTTTTTGAAAACTACACTAAATCTGCTGAACTGACCGGAATAGATGCTATGCTTTTAAGAAAAATCTGTGTGATCTTGCAGTGTATTTCATCAGGAGAGAAGATCAACGTAACTAAATTCCGAGAGTTCTGCTTTGATACTGCTAAGCTTTACGTGGAGTTATACCCATGGTATTATATGCCTTCTTCACTTCATAAAATTTTAATGCATGGGCCAGACATAGTTCAGAACATGTCAATTGTGCCCATTGGTTTTCTATCCGAAGAGGCATCTGAGGCTAGAAATAAAGATTTTAGAAAATATAGAGAGGGGCATTCTCGAAAGCATAGCAGTATCTCATGCAATGAAGATATTATGCACAATCTTTTACTGTCTTCTGATCCACTTGTTACAAGTATCCGTCCAAAAGGAAATAAGTTTGTAAAAAAATCTTCTTTTAAGGAATTTTATGAGCTTACGGATTCTGAGAAAAGTGATATCGAATTTGTTAACATAAATGATTTAGCGGACATCGATTCTGAATTTGAATTAATTGATGATGATGATGATGACGAAGATAATTAAATGATGTTATTGTTTTAAAATGTGTAACTTAGTAAATTAGAGCTTACATCTTAATTATTTATTGTACTTTTAATGAAACTAGGTAATTTATTATCAACTTACTTAAAAGTCATACTCTCATCAGTTCTTGTGAATATTTTTGTTAATATATATTTCTGTATATATATAATATATTTATAGACCTCTTAATAAGTCTGTCTGCGGTTTAAAGTAAATACAAATGGGGAAAAAACGTTTTTTTTTTTAAATTTTCATTTCCTTTTATCCCAGAAAGTGCACATTTGGCGCACTATGTGTCTTAGTATTAAATATAGCTCTTAGTAATAGCATTACGATATTAGAGACCGCTACTTGAAACAAGCCCGGAATCAGGAGGGAGAGAGCTCGATACACTCATTTTCATAGTAAAATTTCACATTTTCTCAAATTACTCCCGAAATATGGGAGTTATGAAGAAATTCATCACCACAATTTATGAAGGCATTAAGTAACCGAATAAGATGGCATCATTAGTTTGTCATAATTTTACTCTTATTTTTCGGACATGTCTACGTCCAACCGCTCCCATACATTCGTTCCACTGTGGGACATGGCGAAACTATAAGGGTTCCTTGTTTACTACTGAACCCCAAAAAAAGGAGAGAATGAAAGAAGAATGGCGAAAGAAAACGAGAAATGAAAAACGTGAAATGGAAAATGGACGAAGAAAACGTGTTGCGCCGACCACAAGTAACGTGCGACAAGGTCAGGAAGATGGAGGATTTTGTTACCTAGTTAAGTTTAAGAATTGTCTTTAAGTTACCGTGTGATTATAAACACCGTTAGTTTATAATCTATCTAGTGAGATTATAAACTATCGAAAAATTGTGAACTGCAACAAACCATTTACAATTTAACGCGTTATTTTTCGATAGTTTATAAGCTTTCCATGGCAAACCGACAAATTGTGAATTGGTATCAAACTTGTATGCGACGAACGCGCCTTGCGGTAATACTAAATAGCCAAGTAACTGCGACCAACTTGGGAGAAGCGCTCGCCGGCTGCTGGCGCGGCACCGCTTGCTTCGCTCGCTCGGCTCGCGCGGTCACAGTTCTAACCTAAACCTATTTGTTCGGGGTACACTGGCTTAGTTACTGCGACCAATTTGGCTACCCCAAGACCTACCAATCAGGAACGGTTCACAATGTTACGGTTGATAAAATCATTCAGGACAGATTATGAACCCTTTTTTTTTGGGTGGGATATCCTCAAATAACTTCTCCCGGTCTGGGCGGAGCGGGAGGGTGTGTCAGACTCTTACTAACCACCCGTATTCCTTCCTGTTGCCTGTCTTGCGGGGGCCTCGGTGACCCATAAGTACCTTCCCGCGACCCCGGCAGGAGATTGTGAACCCTGTCGATAAGTGCACAGGTTCGTTCACAATTTGACATTGATAGATTATAAACTAACGAAAATGAATGCGTTGTAATGTAACAGTTCACAAATTTTCGACAAATTTATAATCTCGCTAGATAGATTAAAACTAACGGCGCTCACAATCTTACGGTGACATATAGGGTGGCCGTCAACTACGTCAAATACTGTACATCTAAGTAGCTTTGCGCAAACATTATTGCTGGAAACCGATTTTTATTTCTAGGTATACAAAAATAGTAAATTTTTTATTGCGCGCAATGTAACGCGAACCCAGGCAAACGGACTCAGTGCTGTTGTGTGAGTTAAGCCCCGCCCCTTCACTCTACGCGGTACGCGTAGGTACTTTTGATATTCCTTGCGTTTTTGTAACTTCAAATGCGTAATTTGTTAAGAAAAATCGAAAATTCCGGTAGTGTTTGTTTGAAAAAAAAAGTGTTGTAATAACACTTGGAATTCGTTATTGTAAAAAAGTAAAAAAAAAAATCGACCTTCAATATCTTCAGAACCAGTGAATTCCTGGTGACCTACTACTACAGGTTTTTTCTAAAACTTACTTCAAAACCAGCTCTCACAATGTGTATTTTTAGAGTTCAAAACTGTTAAGTGCTACAAAACCATTGTGAGAGAAATAAATAAACTTATTATTATTATTCCCAGGTATGGTATACTGAAAACTAAATAATGGGTAGAGTATGTGGCTTTTGACCTTGGAAAGTGTCTTTTACACCCGATATATATAAGACAAAATACCTTAATGATACCGGAGTTAGTTCCAAAAGGTACACAATCTCTAAAGAAACCTGAGGTATTACAAAGACACATACCTGAAACGCCGTGTTCTTCTTCTCACAAATGACGAGAACATTATTCTGCAACGCCGCCGAACTGATAAACACATCCGACTGCCTTCCATTCAGTATTGTCAGTAATTTCAAGTTAGTGTCCGCCCACAGTTTGATAGTCGCATTGAACTCCACAGTTATAATACCGAGGTCTTTTACAAAGAAACAGTCGACGAGACCACTGCCTTTGCAAAGACTCTTGTGTTCTCCGTTGGGGAAGGCTCGGTCTCTTGAACCTATGCTTGTGTCGCTGCTCGAACTTGATAGCCTTTCTAAATGACCGTTCTTTTTCTTGACTCCTGGAAAAGAAATGCAGAATTCGATTTTGAGCATTGTGATCAACAGCTGCGGCCACGAAACTGAGGCTTAGTAATGTTTTTGTATGGACTGGACCACCATTTAATAGAAATCGGTCAACACCCACTTTAGATACCAATTTGTTTGCCAATACCTTAACTCTCAAGAAATAAAGTTGAAATGACTTTTCGCCAGTTTACTTTAAGCCAGAACAAAGTTTTCTAGCATGGCTTTCTAGATGAGCTCTTTCGCATAAACCTTGACGGCGCAGCTAGTGGCGCCGCCCGTCTAATTTGATTCGAAGTTACTAGGAATCACCGAAGAGGTCGGATAAGAGTGCCATGGGCTGATTACTGTCACTCTAGCAGAACGTAAGAGCAGTGGTGGCCCAGTGGTAACTGCCGGGACTTACGAGTACTTACTTAGCGCTTACTTTGTGTAAATTATTTCATCACCACTGCTCTCAAAACGGTGAAGGAAAATATCGTGAGGAAACCGGCATGTCTTAGAACCAAAAATTCGAAGACATGTGACATCTACCAACCCGCACTGGGCCCGCGTGGTGGATTACGGCCCGCTCCCTCTCACAGAGAGAAGGCCTGTGTCCCAGCAGTGGGAACATTATAGGCTGATTATGCTAGCAGAGTGTGGCCTCGATGGTTGCGTGGCGGCTGTAAAAGACAGCCGCCGATGACAGAGAAGATGTCAGGGGAACCGCTGTCTACCACGTCCACGACAAACTGCTATATTCCGGTACAATCCTGATGATATTGAAACTGCTGAACCACTAACACGATGACCACTTTTGGTAAAGGCCATTTTCCTGGAAATTGTGTTGCTCATATCCAGTCGTTCCTAAAAGACAGCAAGTTAAAAAAGATTAAAGTAATAAAACATACCTTGAATATCATTCAGTATCTCCTGAGAACCAAGATTATTATTGCCCCTCTGCATCATTTCAGGTTTCCAATCCCCATTCGACATCAATCGATAAGCCATCAAAACCGTGTTCTTTCCCGCAACGATTAATAGATTAGGATTAACAAAGTTCAGGTATTGCACTGGGCTGTAAACATCCATAATGGCGACATTTTCTTTCGTACGGAGCGTATACTTCTTGACGGCACCAGATTTCAGGCCGTAAATAATGTATTGATTGCACGGCGAGATCTTCACTCTAGTAATATATTCGTCGGATTTTTCTGTGATTTCTGTTAGTACTTTTCTGCCGCGCATTACCTAGAAAGCGAGAAAACAATATTATAATCAAATCATGATATTGTTATCCACAAAAATTCATCAACCTTTTCATGTGACGAAGTTTACAATGAATGGTCAATGTGGAAAAATTCTAAACGTACATTGACACTCTTGGTAAACGTATTTGTGATCCCACATTGTCGTTGACCTTTTGACCGCCACAGTCATGTATAGATGACAGACCAAAATGTGCCCAGCACGTCACAGTCACGACTACATGACAGATTTTAAGGAATAATTCGTAGCTTGGCGCCGAGGGCACGTTTTTGATTTTTTACGTGGCGGTCAATAGATTAAAAGCCTTTTCAAATCAAACAGATGGAATAAAATCTTTTTCATATCACACTATATAGTTTCGGGACCACCAGAAGCAATTTAGAAAGTTTAAGGCCTGTTGTAGGCACACGTTTTTCTAGCCGCAAACTACGGTTGAGTCGCCGTGTGTAGGCACGGTCGTTAGTGTTGTATTGATCACTATGGAAGCTTGTTGACAGACTCGGCAGCACTACGGTAAGGCGCCGTCGACATATGCGTCGTCCGGTGGTTTACCGTGTCATCTACAAGCTCACACGATAATTCTACAGGTCTGCTGGCACGCTGTACCGTAAAAAAACCGTGTCGTGTATAACGGGCCCAACAGAGTTTTACTAGTGTCTGAGAAAATTTCAGCATAGCAAACAAAGAACAAAATAGTCAAGAATTATTGAAAGCTTGTAAGTTATTTGTGATATAATTATTGTTAAACATACCTGAATATTATTCTTATCATCAACCACAGCCAATAAAGGTTGTAAAACACCATCATTATTATTGCAAATTCCCTTCAAATTCAGCGGTTTTAAGGAACTCCTGTCCAAACTCATAGAGTTCTTTAGCAGCGTCTTTGTAGGTACTTCTCTATGGTTAAAAGATTGATGCCTCCTTGGTGTGCTGTTAACACTTTCAGTTCCACTGTTTGGTGATGTAGAATTTGGCGTATGTGGTGATAGCGGGTTGATAAAACTGACATCGAATTTTGTTGTTAGGCGGACTCTCCTAGAATTGTGAAGGGCTATGTTAGTGCACTAGTGTTAGGCACAGTTGAATACATAATAAGCCTATACTGTTCCCACTGTTGGGACACAGGCCTCCACTTTTCGAGTGGGCCGTAATCTACGACGTGGGCGTAGTGCGGGTTGGTAGAAGTCACGTCTTCGAATTTTTGGTTCTATGACACGCCGGTTTGCCTTCACCGTTTTGAGAGCAGTGGTGATGAAATTATTTACACAAAGTAAAGCGTCTGTCTGGGTTCGAACCCACGACCTACTACTGGTAAGTCGCGGCCGTTACCACTAAGCCACTACTGCTCCCAGGCACGGTTAAATGAAATTATGATAAGATATTAGTTTTAAAATAAACAGCACCCTAATTGCGTAACAGTTTGAATCAGGATCTGAACGATTTTGAAGTATATTGCTATTCCATTACTTAATGTGTTCGAAAAATGTGTCTACTCAACAACGTAAAAACGCAATGAATGTAGTTGAACTGTCAAAATTAAAACCATGGTGGTCGATTCGATTGAATGGACTGTGTGAAAGATGATGACTAGAAAGGGGGTGGCTACCGAGATGACTACTAATAGAGAAGTAAGGACATGTTCCGCCGACCACAAATAAATTGGGATAAGGGCAAGAGAATGATGATCATGATGATGGTGGGCGATTCGTGGTGTTATGTTGATGTTTATAGTTTTTGCCGAAAGACACATATTGACATTTCTTAGAGGAAAATGGCTCTTAAAAACTTGTTTTTACGACGTCTTTTTTTTGCTCTCAACAATCGGAGTCAAGGCTGTACTCGCTCGGTTTTCAGTATTCTGTTGTCCAAACTACTTTCAGCTTCTACTCTTACATGGCACTATCATAATGAAAACATATCTTTAGGCTCATGAGGAACAACTGACTTATATCACTTACCCATTCCGTTGCGCCGTTTGTGAGACATAAGAAGCATCCAAGTACCATACTTTAGCTGAATCTTCAATACATCCTGTTCCTGTGAGGAGCACATCGGAACCTGGCTCGAACTCATCCCACATCATCTCGCTAACTGCCATTGCGACAACGTTCCTGAAGTTAGATCAAGACATAAATGAAAGCTCAGTCAACGGATCCTTTTACGATTGGCAATTTAATCCCCAGATCCTAAGATCTAATTTAATTGATGTTTCAATTGCTTATGCTGTACCTACATTATAATTATGTAAATTTAATTTATTGTAATCGTTAACAAATTAATTTCAGTTAATTGTATTTTTTTATGTATATTCAATTAATAATTAATAGTTATAACACATATTTGTACGCCGTTAAGGTAAAACATGACTGTGATCCTTTCTGCAATTTGTTTAACATCTTGCATCCTTTGTGTGTGCATACTCATGTTTCGGACAAATAAATGATCTATCTATCTAAGATAACCTGAACTTGAAATGAAAGCTGTTTTTTAAAAACTTTTTTAGTCTGAGGTCCTAAATGAACGTAAGTAACTAATTTTGAGTCGGCGTCAAACAAACATACATTTCTTTTTTGCGTCGGTTATGTGCGGCAGACAAATCTTGGACAAATCACACACAAAGCGACTACACTATGCCATTTATAATGATTTTGCCAAAGAATTAAAGATATTTTTAAATGGTAAGCCTGCAATCTTTATCAAAGTCAAAGTATTGATATTGACATTCAAACGTTTTAATTCAAGTCGCCACCTTCCAAAAGGTAATTTTGTATGGAGTAAAATGGGCAAGAAATCTTTTAAAAATGTTTTACAATATTTTGTCTAAGTAAGTAAGTACGTTAATTATATAATTATATCTGAAGACGATGCATCTAGAATAAAATTACTATACCACTGCAGCCAAAAATAATTAAAATGAAGTAATGGCAGATAAATCAAAAGTAAAGGCCGGACTCTTTATTTAATTAATTTACAAGTAATTATAATCTATACAGGATTTTTTTTAACCAGTGCGCAAATAATTTTGGTGGTTCAGTATCCGTAATATCAATACTTTATTTTCCTAATTTGAAATCTTAATGAAATACCTAAAACATGTAGGTACCTTCGCACGTTCCGCTACACCACGCACCCGCGGCGGCCAGCATGAAACCAGTTCCAAAGCAAACATCTAATAAAAAACGTTTAATAAAATTCGCTTAAGTTTAATTTGTCAAAATTTGTGTACTGGTTATTTCTTTTTCCTGTATAATAAAAAATAAATGCTGTTCGTTGGTAAGCGCATCACTTGAGAACAGCTGGACCGATTTGGCTATTTTTTGTTATAAAATGTTCGTAATAGTCCGAATCTGGTTCTTGCGGAAAAAAAATGTGTAGTTTTATGAAACCACGATGCAATTGAAACTTTTTTCGTTGGATATTTTCGCACAATTCTTGGTTTTTCCCTCGTAGACCGGTTCATTTGACTCACTAGCTGTATCGTTGTCCATCACGATCAAGTGAACAACAACATTTACATCAATATACTGATCAAATCACATACATATACCGCGGAGCACTTGCACGAATGAGTGAAAATATAAATGCTACACGGTTAGCTGATGAGAGCCATATTGACTTTGACTGCCCTGCCGAGCGCCTTTCACTTTACCCCTACTCCGCGGCCGGCTGTAATGCGACATGCGATAGATGGAGGAAAAAAATTGAGGCGATGGAAATTAAAAAGTTGCCGGGAAAATTCGGGAAGCTGAAAGTGCATTTTTTATGGGAATTTTGTATGAATTATTGAAATTTGAACAGCACATCGTGTGTCGGGTTAGCTAGTTAAAAATAATAATATACTAAAAACTTACCCTCTCCTATTGTCCAAATCAAAGTTACGCGTATAAGTCTTCAAATCAACGCACACAACTCTACTATCATCGGTTGCCACAAACAGTAACGTGCCAGTCTTATTAACAGCAATTGTCAAGAAAGACATGTTCTCCTTAATGTCATCGCTCACGATCACTCGTCTACATCGACACGTGTTTGCTTTGAGCGCGTTTGCGTTTACTCTGATTTCGTGCTCCATAATTTCGTTGGGTTTTAAAGTGATGATTTTGTTGCTACCTGTAATGTAAAGTTTAGACTTTCATGTAACGTTCGTGAGTGATTCATACAAATTCTAGTTTGAATGGGGGACTCCCGATAAAATATGATTTTAGTCGGCGTAGGCGATGTTTGCCGAGGCGCGCACTGACAGCTTTGACGCAGTATGGCGCAAAAAATCTGCCTCGTTACTTCGCAGGTTGCGTGTGTTTCCCAACATCATTCTGCACTCGATAGCCGCCCGGGCAGATAGTCCGCTTGGTGGGCGTTAGCCGATCGAACAAGATTTGTTTTAGTTATTAAGTACTAACATAGGCTAAGTGAGATTGTTATTAACACAATGGACCACACTTGTAGTCTTAACAAATAAATGATTATTATTATTAGTCAAATAATAAATACAAGATACATACATATTATTATGACGGGACGTCTTAAATGAGCTTAGATTCTAATATTATAAATGCGAAAGTGAGTTTGTTTGTTACGCTTT